>CM035800.1:16841676-18331676 GCA_020466265.1 Siphamia tubifer
TGTGTGTGTGTGTGTGTGTGTGTGTGTGTGTGTGTGTGTGTGTGTGTGTGTGTGTGCAAAATAACTCAAAAGGTTATGGATGGATTTGGCTGAAATGTTCAGGAAATGTTGATACTGGCACAAGGAAAGAATAATTAAGTTGTAGTGGTGATCAGTGAAGGTATGTGTGTGTGTATGTGTGTGTGTGTGTGTGTGTGTGTGTGTGTGTGTGTGTGTGTGTGTGTTTGTATGCCTGTTCTGAGAAAGTATATAGCATACATATGATTTCTTTAAAAAAAAAAAAAAAAAAAAAAAAAGTACAGTAAAAGTAAAAAGTTTCCAGAAACATAAATACTCAAATAAAGTACAGATACCTAAAGTGTGCATCTAAGTACAGTAATGAAGTACTTATACTTAGTTACTTCCCACCTCTGATTATCAGATTAGAGCACAGACATTTGGGTAAACTTCACTGATAGTCAAATAAACTGATGACTCATCTCCTTCTGTTTGCTCCACAGAAACTAAATCACCAAAATATGTAGAGATAGAAGAAGAGAAGACCTGGTTAGATGCTCAGAAGTACTGCAGAGAAAACCACACAGACCTGATCAGTGGTCGAGACCAGATAGATGGCATTACCATTAGTTCATTAAATGGCAACAGCTGGATAATTGGCCTTTTCAGAGACAGATTTAGTTGGTCGGATGGTAATAAGTCCTCTTTTAGGAACTGGAACGAGATACCACGGCCCAAACATTGTGCAACCATTCAGCCTCATGGAAGATGGAGGGGTAAACCTTGTGAAGAGAAGAAACCCTTCTACTGCTACAATGGTGAGTTGTTTTTGTTGTTGTTTTTGTACTGTAGATTCACTAGGCTCTTTACAATTAGTGCTATCAAGAGATTAAAAAAAAGAATGATTAATTAATTGATTATGATCTGTAATTTATCTAATTAATCTCTTTTTTAATCTCACCTAAAAATTGCAGAGAAAATTCCACATTTCCACATTCCACATTTATTTTATTTTTTTCATTTCAATGTATTTCTTTATTGTGGCAAATCAAAAAAATTGATATACAGGTGCTACTCGGAAAATTAAAATTAGGTCATTCAACATAAAAAGGTGAAACTAATATATTTTATAGACTCATGCCACGCAAATTGAGATATCTCAAGCATTTCTTTGTTGTAATTTTGCTTTAACCCTTTAACCCCTGATGCGTCAGCGCTGACACGTTCTGAATAGATGGTTTAGATTACAATTTTTTTTTTAAATTTACGGTTTTTTGTGTTATTTTATTGAGAATTTTGTGTAGGAAACTGATGTACAGGTGTCAAACAGAAACTGATTTAAACTAGTGGAACCAAATTACAACACTAGTCATGTATTCCTTTTTTTTTGGGGGGGGGGGGCTGTTGATGATGTTGTTTCTTTTCTTTTCTACATTTTTTTTTTTAAATATATAATTTTTTGTTCAATTGTGTTCTGTTTGTGTCTTACTTTGATCATGTTACATATTATTTTGTTAGTTTAATATTCATTTTTGTTCATTTTACTGATCACTTTGGCAGTTTTTGTTAATTTTGTTGCTGTTTTTTTTTTTTACTGTGGAATTGCTTAAGTCTCAGAAGTTAAAGGGTTAAAACCTCAAAGCCAAAAAGTCAGAAAATTGGAATATATGTTTGAATGTGAGTTTTCTAATCAGCAAAATCAAAACAAATAACAGCTTGAAAAACACATTGATTTGCATAGTATTTATATAATATCTATATCTCACCTTTAAAGTTGAGTGACAGAAATGCATGCACTTTTTCAGGACATTCTAATTTTCTGAGTTGTACTTGTATAACAAAAAAAAAGGCTTTAAAAAGACTCTGAACAGATGCAATCCTAGTCGTCATTTATATTTAATCCTGCATGTAACTTTTAGTTTCCATCACCAGGGAGAATATTGCCCTGTTCTTTTGTCAATCTGCAAATAACTAGAAAATAAAAACAAAATTAAAACATTAGATCCATATAAAGTGCTGCAACTTAGCACATCAAAAAACAATAAGAACACTTTTCTAATCAATACAAGTATTGAACAATAAACTTGTTGTTTTTCCTTCTTCAGATAATGTCAAATAAATCCAACAGACTAATCAATCACAGTGCTTTAAGTTAACACATCAAAAAGACAACTAACATACAGAAACAGTAAAGCTAAACTAAAAATGACATTAAAAATAATTATTATTTATGGCAGAAATTAATGAATTCATTCATTCGTTCATTGATGTATTGTAATGTAATGTAATTAATCTTAATTAATGTATTAATGTGACACCCCTACTTAAAACATAAAGATCAGAACATACACTGGGGACCAAATTCATCTACTAATCTAATCTATTTAACAACTCTGGGTCCATTAATCCTATTAATGTATGTAAATAATTAGCTTTTCATGGTCGTCTATGTTATAAAATCCAACTGACCTTTGTATATGTGTACATGTACGTATGTCTGGGGATTTAAACAAAATTCAGAATGAGCTGACTGCTGCAGTTTGACATACTTATGTATTTCAAGAAATAAATGAATGAAAATGGAAAGTTGATAGGACCAATATTTTTGAGGATATTAGTGATTTTGGATTATATAGAATTACAATGGCATTGTTATGTCCAGGGCCAGCGTTAGGCATAGGCAGACTAGGCAGTTGCCTAGGGCACCAGATGTCTTGGGGTTGCCAAGTACCACAGAATTAGAATATTAAGATACTGTATTATCTGGACTATAAGGTGCACTTAAAAGAATTTAATTTTCTCACAGTGTGCCTTATATATAGATTAATTTTGGTTGTGCTTAGTGACTGAGAATTTTGACTTTTTATCTTATAATTTAGATTTTTTTTATTGCATAATTTTGATTTTTAATCTCATAATTTGGACTTTTTATCCTATAATTTGGACTCTTTTAAAGTTTGATTCATCAGAATCAGAGTGTGTTTTGTTACAACTCAACCAAAGTTGACAGTTATCGTGACTGTTTAGCTTCACTTAATGCACCTTATAGTGTGGAAAAATGGAGCATTAAATTTGACATTGACAGTGATTATTCATGGACACTCAGTACGTACTCGATCAGATGTGACCAGCCCTGGCTATGTCCATTATGCTGTGGTGGTGAGTGCTGGACAAAATGTGGTACAGCATGCATGAATACACAATAGCATAAAAACTGCTCCATCTTATATCCCCAACGTCACTAGTTTAATAGAACTATTTTGAATAATCAAAGGCTCTGAAACACACCTTCTTTCACCTTCTGCAGCATTAGTTGTTTTTCCATTAACCCTCAAATTGTGTGAATATCATGCGCTTAAAAATGGACCTAATGGGAAAATAACAATTTCACTACAAGTCTTGTTTTGTTTGTTTTTTTATTTAGAAGTTTTTGCATTGGCAGTTTTCAGGTGTAACACAATTGGTATACCATGCAAACCTGCAAAGGAAACACGTTTTTTAGCAACTAGTCACGTGAATAGAAACACAGGCTTTGCAAGTGAAGAAGAAGAGTTTGAAAAGAAAAATGTTGTGGTCTGTGTAGACTCACCAGGAAACACAATCACTTTTTAATGTACAATGAAATAATAATGAATATATATATATATATATTTATATTTTTTTCCAACATTTAATAAATATTGAAAACCTTTTGTTCATATGTAGAATAGAAAAGCAGCTAAAGTGATTCCAAACCCATGGAGTTGCATTAATGACAGTGGAGAGAGACACTTGGTTTGTATTCAGTTAATGTATTCAGTTAATGATTTATTTTGGTGAAAATGTAACTTTTTTCAGTTTTCTCTGTTTCTGATATAACAAGTTTCAAATTGAATCTGTGTTTTTATGAACATCTGCATGATCAGTGAATTAAATATAAGAAAATACCTGATTTTCACACAGAAAAATGCAAAATACAGAGCATAATATTGGAATAAATGGAAATAAATCACTTGAGAAATGTTAAAATGAAAGGAAAAATTAATTTGGGGACTGATCCAAAAGTAGCACTGAGTCTTCATGTTAATGACTATGGAATAATTTTAGTAACTAATACATTTAGACCAATATTACGTACATCACCTTCTCTTGTGTTCTTCCATCACAGCTAAGGTGGTCCTGATCAAAAAAAAAAAATCCTGGGACGAGGCTATATACTACTGCAGAAAAAACCACCATGACTTGGTCTACATCACAAACGAGAAGGAGCAGAGGTGGGTGGGACAGATAGCCCGGGAGGCCAACACCCTCTTCATCTGGATGGGTCTGCACTACACCTGCACTCTCCAGTTCTGGTTCTGGGTCACAGATAAGGCAGTCACCTATAACAACTGGGCCTCAAATTCAACCAATAATGACTGTAACATGTCTGGAGCCATGGAAAAAGAAGGAAGCAATAAATGGTATAAAAAGCTTGATGACGAAGAGTATAATTTTATCTGTTCAAAAAAGGGTAGAAACCGGCCCAGTTAAATGTTTGTGTGAAATGCAAAAAGTATAAATTAGATATTAGCAAGATTAGATGTTTCATTTTATTTCAGGTTCCACATACAGACCAATATGAACTTAAGTGTGTTGTACTGTACGTGTAAAACATTATAATAACCCATAAATAATGACACACTGCAAAATTTAAATCTTAACAAGTGTATTTTTCTCATTTCTAGTCCAAATATCTCACACTTAAAGTAAGACATACTCACCAAAACAGTAACTTTTCATTGAGATGTAAGATCTGATTTTTAGACAATAGGTTTTTACCAAGATTATTTTCACTTGTACCATTGGCAATTTTTTTTTCGCTTGCTGTATTTTCCGGACTTTTTTTTCCACATGTTTTGAACCATGAAGCTTATACAAAGGTGCAGCTACTCTGTGGATTTTTCTTCCGCCACTAGGGGCGCTCTAACCGGAATTAGAATCAAAACTACTAAGAACAATCAATGCAAAGAAGAATACGCTACTTTTTCTTTAGCAGGTAGAACACGGATGACAAATTAGCAACTGTTAATTATTTTCAAATCCTCATCCCTTCATCTTGGAGACAGATGTGACGGAGTATTTCTGGGGTTGTTTAACTCTGACACAGAAGAAGACGACGTCATGGGTTTCATTGAAGATAATTAAAGTGATTCGGTAAGGGATAATTAAATTCCGAAGGCGGAGGGGTGTTGTTTTTCTGTAGTTCGAGTGGGCAATAAATTATCCCGCTTATTCTACGGGTTATCACAGGTTATTACTGCTACTACTCTAACAGATTTAATAAAATAGCCGTTACAACGTAGCGAATACTTAATTTCAAAGTGGCCGAACTACCTGCGGAGTGATATGGTACTGTGAACCGGAAATGACAAAACTCGTTGCCATTAGCAGCGGGGGTTAAAGGTGAAAAAAAAAATCACTGGTAATGTCTATTCAAAGTGAACGGGAGTTGTAGCAACGTTCCAGAGAGCCGTAGAATAATGGTTTAAAACACAGGAAAAATGAAGATGAATACGGTCAATACTGTGTTTTTTTTCCCTCTTGGTTCTGTTCCGTTTTAATTAGTAATGTTAAAAGTCACTGTTAGGAAACAAATCTGTTCAGGTACAAACATGTAACTACATTTACAGTTCAAAATTGTTCTGTACATGCAGTAAATATATGATTTTTCAAGATGGATATGTGCGGCTTTTAAGGTGGTGCGGCTTGTAACAATTTTTTTAATTATATTTTTAAAAAATACATTGGATGCGCCTCATATACAGGTGTGGTTTATAGTCCAGAAAAAACAGTATTTTTTTGTTATTAATTCAAGCTTGATTACATACAATATAATTATGTAAACACTTGATTGCATAACCATTGTTTTTGATGAATTTTGATGATCTAAATCATTTTTACACCACTGTAATTGGTGGTTTTAACTTTTTTTTCAGATTATATTGGTCTGTATGTGGCCCCTGAACTAATATGAGCTTGAAAGCCTTGGTTCAATATGTTATGTAGATTCTGTTCTTGTCTATAATTGTCTTTATCAGGGGACACATTTAGCTCAATGTGACCTCAAATGGTCTGGACCAGTAGAGTAATAATTATGACAAGTCTAAATAATAATAAATAATGCTTGGTTTAGTCACAAATAAACCAAATAACACGAACTTCCATGAAAAATCTGAAATTTCTTAGGAAAAAGGAAAACCAATATTATGCCTTTGGTTGACATTTACCCATGTATATTATATGGCAGTGAGAAAAAAAGGTTTTGTACATCCTTAAAATTTTACAGTTGCCAATATTAACAACAAATATTTGAAAAAAAGTTTGTCTTTAAAAAGATTTGGCTGCATCAGACAAACACATACAAATTATTTTTTCAGGGTGCGTTTATTCATCATAAGAAAAAATAAATAACAGAATTTAATTGACAGTTTCAACATGTTTTGTCCTGGATGTTTTTCTGCCGAAACATCCCGTTTTGACCTGGACAGAACAGAGCATGTGCAGAAGGGATGTGTGGGTTTGGAGATGGGAACAATACTTGTCAGATTTTACAGTTTTATTTAAAAATAAAAATACTGTCCAATGAAAAGGGCATTCCATAAAAAAAGGATTGTTAATATTAACGCATTTACACAGATTAATCCAGCATCATGATTAATCTGCTTAAAAAAATTTAATGCAATTAAATGAAACACTTGTTTTATTGGAACTGTCGAAGGTGTTGAATAAAGATGTTAATTGCATATACATATATTCATATTTCAGCATAAGTTTTGGGTGTTTTATCAGATATTTTGGTGAGGGGTTTCTGTATTTTAGAAGAGTTTTTCAATAGAATTTGAATGTTTCATCACTTTTTTGTCATAGTTTAGTTTTGGGTGAATTTTAGTGGATTTTCCCATGTTTGGTATATTTTTTTTCCTCTGCATTTTTTTGCGTTTCTTTGTGTATTTTGTGGGAAATTTGAGTAGAAAAAACCCCAGAGATGGAACAGTCAACCGGAAATTGAAATTGAATTTAAAAAAAAAAAATATATATATATATATATATATATATATATATACTAATACTAATTCTAATTATGGTAACTCTACTTAATTAAAATCTTTGGCCATGAGTGGACCTGGTTAAGATGAACTTTTCTTGAAATCTTTTCATTATTTTAATATTGGGCACTTATAATTTACAATCAGTTAGTGTTAGAACTTAATTCAGAAAGATTAATTTTAAAGTTACATAATCAGGAATCTTTTGTCTCTAAATCAGTCGTGAGTCTTGAGTGATGCATGCTGCCTGTGGTTGCAGACAAGACACACACCACTGAAGATTATTGTCCTCAGATGAAGTTTTAACCCCTTCCGCTGACCCCTCCTCCTTCTTGCTTCAAGTCTCTTGTAACTTTACGTTCCTCTGTCCCTTGTCTACCACGCCCTGGAGGGCTGTGTGTCTTGTTGAGCCCCCCCCCCGTGCTGTACGCAAATGACTCTAAGCTGTAACCCCTGACTAGAGACATCTCTTTCCAAGGTAATTTTAACACAAATAAAATAAGATTTCTTTAACATTTATAGCTCCAACACAAGCCCTAAAATAAATACAAAGAATTTTCAAAATGCATCTGAAATAATTGTTGCATTATGCTTTTTTCCCAATCAAGAAAATTGTTTAATGTAAAAAAAAAAAAAAAAAAAAAAGCAAACACACCAAGACCTTTTTTCCACTAACATCACAGTGGATCTACAAAGGTACCATAAGATTTAACCGACATCTTGATTTGAAAAATATATTAAACTTTATAATCAAGTCAAATTTGCAAATCCATCCTATGGGCCAAATCTGCACTAACATATCTGAGTGTAAATAAGTTGCTTATTAGTTGTTTTAGGCTATAATTTATAGGTTGTTTTTTTTTTTTGTATATTAGTGAGTAATGACTAGTATGAGGGTATATTGAAATATGTGACAATAACAGATTACCAGCATTAAAAATGCTTTTATTTCATAGTTTTCACATAGTTTATTATTAAATATGTTTCTTTGCTCCAAAAATGAAATGCATGGTGTCCAGCTGAGTAGACATTTGTGCAACTCCATGAAAAATAAGTTCATAAAAATGTTTTCAACTGCATTGCTTTTTTAAAATGCCAAGAAGAATAAAAACATAAAAATTGATTAAGGCTCTTATAATTCATGTATAAAAGGGTTAAAGATCTACTATATGGGTTTTTCTTATATGCTATGTTTGAAGGTGTAATAAATCTTTCAGTCTGACTTGTTTCTGTTGTTGTTGTGAGGGTTCTATTTATGGTTTTACCATGTTAAATATTTACATGACGGGTTATAATATATATCATGTGCTTTCTTCGAAAATGTTTAAATAGATTGTAGAATTGAATTACTGCAAATAAAGTGTAACTGAATGCACACTACTAATCTGATTATTACTTTTTTATTGTGTCAGTTGTGTTGTATTACATTTAATGTACAAAATATGTGAATTTTAGAACCTCCTCATTCTCCCAGCAATGCATTTTGATCCTCTGTAGTGGGTAAGAGTTTCAGAGTTTTACTAAAATAAAAAAAAGTAATTAAATAAAAAAAAAAATCCTAATTGCTGGAAATGGCATTCCATACAAAAATAACGATTATTTAACTCATAAAGACCCTATATATTATTATATCATCTTTTGAATTTTTAATTTTTCTGTGAAGAGCCAGTACTTGTAGCAGGTTTAGGCTCCCACAAACCCCCGTGACCCTAGTGAGGATAAAGACAACGAGACAAGACGAGATTTTCAAAGAAACTTGTTTCATTGTGATAGAGGTAAAGAAAAAGAAAAAAAGCCTGTAGTTGACACGAACATTGAATACATGGAAATTAAACCCATTTACCAAACCAGGATTTCTTAAGACTTTTCATATATTGTTCTGCACTGTAAAAAAGAAAGAAAGAAAGAAAGCAGCTGTGATTGATACAACAATCCTGTAAAAAAAAACAAAAAAACACATCAAACCATGAACAGATTTCTTAGAGTAACATGTGGAATTAACTTTTAGGATTTAAGGATTTAAACTACCAACCCTTCATTGGTCATTGGACAACTTGCTCTACCAACTGAACCACAAACATTGAACCTATTTAATTATATATATATATATATATATATATATATATATATATATATATATATATAAAATTTAGATATCTCCCTCTTCACACCTAAGTTCAATTAATAAGCTCTTCAGAAGCATGATAATGATGTAATGGCTTCCAGGATTATATCCAGGTAAGAGAGAGAGAGATTTTTAATATATTGTGTATGTATTTATTTATTTATTTTTAAAAATGTAAAATATATATATACATATATTAATATTAATATTTACTTCTTTATTACTTTTTAATGTAATTTTATTTTGATAAAAATGTTTTTAAATCAAATAGACTGTTATTTCAACATTACACTTTTGCAATTTAAATGACACCACACTTTTTTTCATTTACAGTTTTATCTTCTCAAACTAGAAATAAACAATTTCACAGCATGACTTGTAACCTACACTGAAAAATGGAAACACCGGGTCTTTGAATTTACAAAAATTATGCTAGTATATGCAACGCAATTTATTCACGTTTCCTCTCTGAACACTATTCAAACAAGTACTCCCCATGTGTTTGTGGAGATTGTTAAACATTCTCGTTTCTCTTGTGTTGATTGAAAGTGATCCAATTGAACGAGTCAATTCAATGTAATCAAGTATCGTCATAAGTGAGTGTGTGTGTTAGTGTTAGTGAGTGTGTGTGTTAGTGTTAATGTGTTAGTCAGTGTGTGTGTTAGTGTTAGTGAGTGTGTGTGTGTGTGTGTGTGTTAGTGTGTGTGTTTGTGTTAGTGTTAGTGTGTGTGTTAGTGTTAGTGTGTGTGTTAGTGTTAGTGAGTATGTGTGTTAGTGAGTGTGTGTGTGTGTTAGTGTTAGTGAGTATGTGTGTTAGTGAGTGTGTGTGTGTTAGTGTTAGTGTGTGTGTGTGTGTTAGTGTTAGTGAGTGTGTGTGTTAGTGTTAGTGAGTGTGTGTGTTAGTGTTAGTGAGTGTGTGTGTTAGTGAGTGTGTGTGTGTTAGTGTTAGTGTGTGTGTGTGTGTTAGTGTTAGTGAGTGTGTGTGTTAGTGTTAGTGAGTGTGTGTGTTAGTGTTAGTGAGTGTGTGTGTTAGTGAGTGGCAACATTCATGTGAGGAAAGCCTGGAGGCCATACAGAAATCTCTACTTTCAGAGATAAAGAAGAAGAAGAACTGAGAGATAATCCAAAAAATGATAATGGAACAAACTGTCTAACAAGGCACTTGTCCTGAAAAACAGACTCCTTCACTGAAAGGTGAGAGCACCACAAGTAACAGTTAGAAATGTTTTGTTTGCACTCTATTAAGGGGAAAAAAATATGTTTCTATAGACTAGGATTTGGTAAACCCTGTGTTTGGAAAACACACTTTCTGTGATGATTCACTGACAGAATCATATACTGTATGTTACCTTTAAAACATTTCTTGTTTTGCAATCCACTGTTGAAACATATATATGTTCCAATACCTGTATTTGATGCTGGGTAAAACTGTCCAATGTGTCTGTTATTGGCAAGAGAATGTTACAATACAGTATTTTTTGTGATACCTGTGTCTTTGTGTGAATGCCAGACAGTTTTAACATTTCACATCAGCACACCTTGACTTGA
This sequence comes from Siphamia tubifer, assembly GCA_020466265.1. NCBI lineage: Eukaryota > Metazoa > Chordata > Actinopteri > Kurtiformes > Apogonidae > Siphamia > Siphamia tubifer. The sequence goes on from CM035800.1 coordinate 16,852,414, forward strand.
AATCGCTGGTTTAGAAATGACAATTTGACAGTGAGCTTCAGCAAGTCTTTTTGAATTCATAGGATATAATGAAAACCCTATAAAGTTAACAAATAACTTTTTCAATAATAATTGCATTTAAAATCAAGTTTAGATTACAGTTAAGAATTGGGTATCTTGAAGATGATGAAATCATTTTCACATAACACAATAAACTGGGTTTACATTTTGAACATTTAATACATTAAATCAACATGATTCTGTTTAAAAAATAAAAGATTCAAATGAGTTGAGATGAGAAAATGAGAAAATATTCATTTAGAAAGAGGAAAAATTGTGTTCGTCTTACTTATTCTAATTGTGTGGGGCCGATGTACACATTAAAATCAAGTAAATTCAAAGACATTTTTTTTTTTCAGTGTATGGCAAGACCAAGACCACAAAAAAAAAATTTTTTTGAAACCAAGTCTACATCCCTACTCAAAGTGAAGTTGTATGTTTAGCCTTTTCTTTTAGGGCCTGTATTAAAAATATATGTGTTCTGTTCTTTGTGCTTGGTTTTGCATGTTTTCCTTCCTTATGGGATACATCTGTTTACTGGAGCTGGTTTTAAACCTCATCACACAGTAAACACTTGTATTTGTAACAGAGACTTAGTGTGAACTGAAGCCTGATCTGGTCCACAACTCAAAACAAAAACTATGGGTGAGCTAAACCTAATGGAATGGAGTCTATTTCTGCTTATTCTGATGGGTGAGTAAAAATAAGTGACTGTTGGTTCATTGCGTGTCATCAGTCTTTTAACATGTTTAGCTGTTTTAACTGTGACCCATAAATATACTGATGAAAATATAAGTGACTAATAATTCAGTATTTGTTTTTCCTCTTATACAAATTTTTGTTTCTCATTTATTCGCTTTAAATATTTAAAATAGAGTTGTGATGACAGGCACGTCATTGAATTTACCAAAAACACTGACCAACATTTCTGCAACAAATCAATGGTTTTCCAGATTAACCCTCAATAAAAATGTATTTAAGAATCAAAAATGTTTATGGTTCTTATCCACATAATGAAATTTAGAAAGCTAATTCTTGGCTAAGGTGGTACAAACTAAAATACTAGGGCTGTCAAATGATCTAAACTTGTAATCTGATTAATCACAGTTTTACTGTAAATTAATTTCATAAAAAATAATCATGAACAATTTATGTCAGTGGACTGTTCTGACTCAAGGGGTTTTTTTGTACTCAAATTTCCCACAAAATGCACAACAAATACACAAAAAACCCTAAAATGTATAGAAAAAAAATATTCAAAACATATGCTAAAATTCACAAAAAAAAAACCCCAACATAAAATAATTGATAAAAAGTATATAACATATTCAACAACTCTTCTAAAACACAGGAAAAAAAACTTAGATAAAATATCCAAAACGTAAACAAAAATATGTATACAAAAAAAAAAAAAAAAAAAAAATATATATATATATATATATATATATATATATATATATATATATATATATATATATATATATATGTGTGTGTGTGTGTCTAGTTATTTATTCATGTAATCATTCATTTAGTTAGTTATCTATGTGCTGTGTGGGTCATAAATCGCCATAAACTCTGCCTCATTTGCACGGTCATTTATACTGTAGTCAGATAAGATATAAATAACAGATACATTCCATCAAATACATTAAAAACTATCAAATAAAATACTCGTTTGGAAATGAAAGTTGAGCTAAATATGTTCAGACTTCTGGAAAATCTTTTTTTTAAATTGTATTGTCTTTTTAGGTCAGTGTTCTTTCTCCACCGGTCAGAATGAGTATCACTTTATTGATGACAAAAAGACCTGGTCCGAGGCTCAGAAGTACTGCAGACAGAACTACACAGACCTGGCCACCGTCAAAACCATGGAAGACTTGGACAGACTGTGTAACCAGGACACATGTACAGAAGGATGGATTGGACTTTATACTGAAAGAAAGACTGAGGGGAAGTGGTTCTGGTCCAGAGAAACCTTACCGACATTACAGTCAGAATACCAGAACTATGTGGTGATGTGGAAAGGGCAACACCTGTTTGATTTGAGATGCGGAAGAAACCTTTCCAAATGTGTCTATGGTGAACACACAAACACCTACACCCATGGGTTTAAATACACGCACACACACACTGTATATATGGGTTGTCAAATTATTAATTTTTTAAAACCAGATTAATCACAGGGTTCCTTTGGATTATTTCATTCATTAATTTTGATTAATTAATCATGATTAACACGTTATTTCCGTCAGCTGTTTTTGTGACTGAGATTTTTTCTGCTCAAATTTTCCACAAAATACACAAAAATACACTAAAACACAAAAAAGTGGAAAAAATATATACAAAACATACTAAAATCTATTAAAAATACCCCTCACCCCCCCCCCAAAAAAAAGCAATGAAATATTTAAAACATATTCAAAAACATGAATATGTTTAATTCAATTAACTTCAACAGTTTCAACAAAACAATTTGAAACAAAACAACAGCAAACAACTGTTCCATTTAATTGCATTAAAATGTTTAACGAGATTAATGATGATGATGGATTAATCTGATGGATCATTTGACACCCTTAATATATACTTCCTTTTTCTCTTTATGTGGAATGTTTTACAGATTTTCTGTGAGGTTTTGCAAAAATAGTTCAGATCAGATCTAAGCTGTACATCAATGCTGAAACAATCGTAATATATATGTGTGTGTGTGTGTGTGTGTGTGTGTATGAAAGAACAGCAGTTAACTCTGTGACTCTTAGCTGTCTTAGCATTTATGCTGCCTCTTGGCCAGGACTCCCTTAGAAAAGAGGTTCTTGATGTCAATGGGGCCTTTCTCCTGGTTCAATAAAGGTTAAAAAAAATAAATAAAACAAATTAATTTAAAAATTAAAATAAAGGTACTGTAAAATTCCATGTGTTATTAGAGGACTAAAGAAGACTATTACTTTTGTGAAATTTCTGAAAATATTTTATTGGTTTGTAGAAAAGGTGAAAGGCGAATATATTCTAGAACTGTTGCTGTTACTGTTTTTGTAAATGACCCAAAAATAGTAACTTGCCTGATGAAGAGTTAAGGTGACATGATTTCGACATAGAATATGAAATAATAATTTAAAAATATATGTTGAGGATCACAAAAGTGTCAAGTTTACCTGTTTTCTGTCCCCAGAGAGAAGCCTGGTCCTTATTACAGATGTGACGTCCTGGTTGGATGTGCAGAGCTCCTGTGACATACCCGACAAGGACTTGACAATTAATTCACAAAACCAGTCGCTCTGCATGAGAAATTGTTCCAGATGTTTGTTTCAGCACTTCAGAGACACATGGAGGTGGTCTGATGGGAGTAATCTCTGCCCCCACTGCAGACCACAAACAGCTAAAAGCCAATGTGTGGTGGTGGATGGTGACAAACAATGGAAGAGCCACAACTGTGAAACACAAAAACCCTTCTACTGCTACAACATAAGTGAGTTTTACACACGTTCACACATGTTCGTCTCATGTATTCATGGTATGGTGTTTTATATTTGGTTTGCTTTGTTTTTTTGTTTGCAGCAAAACTATAGGTTGAATTTATACCTAAAATGTTTTTTTTGATTTCCAGTGATGCAGAATAGATCTGATTAAATTTTGGGAAAAGTAGGTTAAACTAAACATTTTTTCTGTTTTTTATTATTATTATTATTATAATTATGATGATGATGACGATGATGATGATGATGATGATGATGATGATGATGATGATGATGATGATGATGATGATGATGATGATGATGATGATGATGATGATGATTATTATTATTATTATTATTATTATTATTAATAATAATAATAATAATAATAATAATAATAATAATAATAATAATAATAATAATAATAATAATAATAATAATAATCATCATCATCATCATCATCATCATCATCATCATAATTATAATCATAATCATCATCATCATCATAATTATCATCTTAAAAATTTAAAATTATATTCATCCAGCACAAAGTGTTTTACAAGACAACAACAAAAAAGTAAGAGCTCAGTTAAAACAGATTCATGAAAATAAGAAACTACAAACATGGGTCATGCTGTGTATTTGTCAACCTCTGACTGACAGAACACCTGATGCTGGTCCCGAAGGTCAAGACCTGGCACCAAGCTTGGAACTACTGTAGAATACACGACGACCAGCAGAAATGGGACCTGGACTCCATCACGAACTCGACCCAGCAGATGTCCATCCAGGCAATGGTGCAGAAGGCTGAATCCCGTTATGTGTGGGTGGGGCTACACTACACCTGCAGTCTGGATCTGTGGTTCTGGGTCAGTAACAGTCTGGTCTGCTATGAGAACTGGGCCCCAGAGCAACAGGACAGCACATGTGACCGTGCTGGAGCTGTGGACAAAACGACTTTCAAGTGGGTCAAGAAGGCAGAAACGGAAACATTTGAATTCATCTGTTCCAAGAAACCTTAGGTTTAAGTCACCAGACCTAGTATTACACTGCTCTGTTTTTGTAAGGTAGTGGTTTTTATATATAAATTAACATTGATTTGTTTGAAAACCACTTTACGATTTAGAAGAACTTATTTTGTCTTGTTATTTTTGGGTGGAGGTTTATGTTCACTGCATTTATATTGTATCTGATCCTAAAATAAACAGTTAAATCATTATTTGGTGTCCCTTTTTTGTAAATAGAAATTTGACTCACTAAAGAATAAAAATACAGACAAATTTGACTTATAATCGATTAATTGAGCAGCCTTAAATGAAGATATTAATAAAATATTAAGTCATTTTACTTCAGGAGCCACATTCAGACCAAATGTGGTGACAAAATAAATACAGACTCTTCACTTTTTTTCTTCATTTAATGAAGAAAACATATTTGTATATCACATTTTGCCTATACATAATGACAACAACAATATTTTCTCTTTCTTTTGATGCAAAAAGCCCCATTAAATTCAGAAAATATTGATATTAATAAACTATCCTGTAACAATAAACTGTGAAAAGCCTGAATAAATATGACCAACCTCAAATGTAAAGGGGGCATATTTAGCTGAACCTTCCTCGTATTTGGTTCATTTATTTATGTCAAGTTTGAATTTCAACTCTCCAGGTCCTGCAAAGCTAACCTGAATTACGTCATCTGCTCACACAACCATCTGAGAAGCACGCGGATCAAATCTATTTCCGAACGAAGGAGCCAATCAGTGTCGCAGGGTGGGACTACCCGGAAGTCTGGTGTGACGTTAAGCAGAAGTGACGGCAGTGTAGTCTTTTCAGATACACAACAACGGCCGCGTGCGTTCAGTAGTCAAGTGTCCATATCTACTCGGCTATTTCCAGTGTTTTGTCTACTCTACCACATGTTCATTCCTTAAAAGATGAACAGAGGACGGCTTTGGAAGCGTTTGTTAATGGGAATGATGTTTTCACTCTTTTATCCGACCGGGTTTAGCAAGAGTTTGATCTATCAGATGGTTCCAGTGGTGGATAAAGAAATAGTACCAGTGCAGAAGCCCATGGTTATTGTGGTACCCCCCCCCCCGGTTGTGTTGGTAGAGGACCAAGTCAAAGAGGCTGGTAAACCTGGGCTGACAGTAATGGAACTGGCAGGAAGAAATGACAACCACATCTGCTAACTAGCAATTTATGCTAGTTAGCCCCGAGTCATGGCTGAAGGACAAATGTAGAACCATGCTTTCCTACGACGTTTACCAGAAGAACTTGGTGGGTATTGTAGTAGACACATATAAATGGTAAGTTTAAACCCCTTCTGTTGATGTGTATATACCTGATGGAAACTATTTTCGCCGGTTAAGAGGTTTGACTGACAGTTTTTTAATCTATCTGGGGACCATCAGATTACTGCAAAGCCATCTGCATATTAATTGGCGTAAAGAAAGTGGATTTCTACAACCTGTTTTAATACCTTCTTAATTTATAAAGTTTTGAAACTAGTTCCATATAAGGACCAGACGTCTGACAAACATTTCAACATAATGACATAATTGTTTACCAGCAGTGGTTGTAGTAAAAACTGAAAATATGTTCAAACTTTGAGCTAATTACTTAAAAATGCTCAGTTGTTTATTGTATTAATGTACACAAATGGTTGAATAACAGCAGCACAGCTAACATTTGGATGTCAGAATATACCTGTGAGATATAAGAACAGATTTTTAGACTATAGATCTGAAAAATCTTATTTCAAGAAATTTTACAAAGATCATTTTCATTTGTTCCATTTAGACTTTTTCTTTGCTTACTTCAAGCAAAAATATATTTTATTATTATTTTTCCCCCATTTTTATTTGTTTTAGACAAGAATTTTGTTCCCCAGTGAATTGAAAAACATTTCTACAGTTTACAGCAGAGGTATTTTATGGATATATCAGCAAATCAATCATTGTAAAGCTGATGAGAACAATAATTGACTGGACTTTTCCTCTGGTTCCACCCTCTAGACCTGACTAAAACATTTATTTATTTATTTTTTCAAACATTCTGTATCAGTGCGTGCTATGGAATCGTGAAGAGGTAAAAACAATTTCCAAAACATCCCCCACCCCACCTTGAATTCCAGTAAATCATGTGTATTATTGCACAGGCTGAATGTGACCAGCAGAGGGCGCACTACCGGAAACTACAGTATACTGGACTTCATTTAAGTTCAGTCCTGCACTTATATGAGCTTCAATCATCTTATTTCTAAGCCTTGGAAGGTGTTTCCACCATGGCAGACCTGTACATGTATCCCGTTTTTATTGACTGCACTAAAACTCTGGACCAGGATCAAAAGAAAAAAATAGAAAACTACTTCAAAATCAAGCGCAGGTCAGGGGGGGGTGAATGTTCCTCTATGACTAATATATCTGGTACAATTTACAGAATAACATTTAAAGATCGACAAGGTAAGACACTTACTATTATTGTTATTCGTAGTTATTTTTATTTTTAAGTGTATTATTTTTGTCTCTGTTTTTTTTCTCGTCAAAACTTAAATGTGAAAGTGAAAGTATGGTTCAGAAAAGACATAAATTATATTTTTGGTTTTCATGAGGAATTTTGTAACTTGACAAGTCACTTATTTACTGTAAACTATTAGTTTTAATAATTCCAATGACAATTTATGAATGTAATCAATATTTATACGTGTATAAAGTCAATAAGGAAGGAGAAAATTACCAAAAAATACAGAAATTTAGACTGACATAGAGATTGAAACCAACATACAAATATATTGTGAGAAAGTTGTTAAATTAATTTGAAAGAAGGAAAGAAGGCCTATACAAAACCAGGGTGTGTCTGACATAAGATGGCTTACACATCAGCAAAAAAGGGGAAACATATTTAATAGCATTTTACAATTGCAGTGCTTTAGATCAGATATATTTTCAAGCACAGTGATTTCTATATAAGTCAAGGTTCCAAATAGCATACCAATCAATATGATTATTTTCTTCTTTCCTTTGTCATGTTCATTCTGTGGTTCTGTGATATTCAGGGGAAGAAAAGCACTATTAGACCATCAACAGTCAGCAAAAACAATAGTTATGCAATCAAGTACTAACTGCTGTGTGTATCATGTGACTAAAACAGAAAAAATATGGAATGACTAGAATGAGTGTTTTTGTCAGTAAATGACATAGACATTAATGTCAGAACATTGATGTCTACCTACCTACACCCACAATGTCAATATAAATCAATGAGGTGCAGCTATGCTAACATGGCTAACCAAGTCCATATAAACCAACACATTAACAAATAATCAACAATTAATCTGAAGTCAAACTAATTTTCCCATCTGTGTCTCAGCTCAGCAAAGAGTACTGCAGAAAAGTGAACACGTGTTGACGTTTGGAGGATGTTCTCTCACTTTGACTGTTCAAGAAGGTCCTGAACCTCATAGGTCGTCTCCTATCGCTACGTCGACTACAACTTCCACTCCTGACTCCACGATAACTCCACAGGTCAGACAACATCACATGACTGAAGGCTAATGATGCACAGTGTTATCATACATGTCATGAAAGGTCACTTTTAATAGCCTGGTTTCTAATGACATTGATTTGAAATAAAAAGCATCTTTCAAATACAAAATAATCTGGCTAAACTTCAGCTGTTTGTCATGTAATGTGCATTTAATGCACTCAACAATATAATATAGTCTGTTTCAATACTGATGATCTACATCACTTATCTGAAGTGTTATTGTTCATGTCCAGTCTGTCTTTTTCAGCAATAACTTGTATAAACTTATAATAGTACCATGAAGACAGTACTTAGACAATACAATTTATACAGGGAATAGTGTCCATTGAAATGCAATAGGGCTTTAGTTGAAACAGAAGAATAAGTGTTGCATTCATAGAAAAGTGTTATGTAATATTGTACTACAAACACAATAGATTTTCCACTAAATATGGATGTTTCTATCAATCGAGCTAACTTTTTTTTTTTTTTACAAAAAAGTGTTGCCAGGGACAACAAACCCCACCCCTCACATATATTTCGTCCAGTTTTTTAAATGTATTTATTTAGATTTTATTTCATCTTATCTTATTTTACATATTTAATTATTTTAATGCCCTGCTTGTTGTGTTTAAGTGTTGAAAAAGCGCTATATAAGTTTGAGGTATTATTATCAGTTTAAGTAAATGGGAATATTAAAAATAATAATTTAACTTTGACCTACAGTTCTCAAAATGTAATAAGATTCATTTTGGCTCACTGGCAATCTATAATCTTAATTTAGTCTGAATTCACCCAATAGTTTTGCTTCTACAGACCTTTGACGTTTTTCCATTATAAGTAAATGGGGAAAAAAACTTACTTTTCCTAAATTTTAATCAGATCTATTCTGCGTCACTGGCAAGCAAAAAAAACAGTGACTCCCAACCTTTCTTGCCACCATTTTAACATCACAAATTTGTGGTGACCAATTTGTGTTTATTTATTTTTAATTCAGTTACTATAAACTTCAGGGGACCCCATTTGAATTCCAGGTGACACCATATGGGGGTCGCAAAGCCAAGGTTGAAAAATACTGCTATAAACCAAACTTAGTATAAATTCTATCAATAGATTTCCTGCTTGAGTGTTAACAAACTGAACCAAAAACAATACCCCTTACCTCTCGTCAGGGGGCAGTATGGTAAAACCCAAACTATAATAGAAATTTCCTTTGAGTAAATGTCTGGTAATTTCAGCAGTTGAGTTAAATAAAAGCCCTGGACAGGAAATATCATCACTATTTACTACTACACTTTCAACTAAAACATTTAAAAATATGTCACTTGTTGTAAATCCTAATTTTATCCACGTATATTACATCTTCTAACATGGATTCATTGTCTGATATTAATCTCATGCTATTGCATTGGCTGTCACTTGGTGGCAGTAAAAACTCTCTTTGCTCACAACATAAGAAAAGCCAAACAATGGAACATTTGAAAAATCTAGAGAAAGAAAATTCAACAATTAACATAAAACAACAACAATTATAACAATAAAATAATTATTAAAATGTTTAACATCAAAATATGCATGTATAAACAGAAATATTATGTGTATATATATTATTTATACATGAGGTCCACTGCGAGTGTTCATATTTTTAAGGGTAAACTGAAAACCTATCTTTTTAACTTAGCTTTTAGTTAAATTTTACTCTCAACATTATTTCATTCTGCTATTTTATGTATTTACTATTATTTTATTACTATTATTTATGTATGTATGTATTTATTCTATTCTTTTTAACTCTGTAAATCTTTTAACTTGTCCTACAATTGTGGGACAGTGGGGGTTCTGAGGTAAAGGACTTTGTGCGATATAATTAAAGTTTGTTTGATGTATATATCTGCCAATTTCAACAAAAATCACTCAAAAAACAAAATGTGCACACAGATGTAAGTAATGCACAATGAAAAAAGTCAGAAAATCAACATGTTGACTATATTCAATGCTTTTTAAAAATCCAGTCTAAAGAAAAACCACAAGAAAAGTCACGATAGCCATTACAAACATCACACAAGCTTACTTCTGTCTTTCACTTCTTTATCTTTGTTTCAAACCAGGACAGTAATTGAGCTTTAAAAGTAAATGTATTCATGTCCTTTCAGCATCGTTCCACCCCTTCTACAAACCCAGCATCAAGTGAAGAACATGTTGTAGCTCTTGACTCCTACCTCCTTCGCTACTTTAAGGATTGTCCTCAGGCTGAGAAAGAGTTGAACAACAAACTGAGTGCTTTGGGCTGCTGTGCTAAACTTTACCCAGAGGACAGGAAGGTGTCTGTGAGGTCTTTAGTTCAGCCTAGTGCATCAGATCAGGTTCACAAGTGGGAACATGAGGTGGACAACCTCTTTAAAAGGATTGATCAACAATATAATTGCCATTATGAAGTAGATCCTCCCAAAATCACAGTTTTGCTTCAGTCCTGTAATAGTTGTCCTACAGCAGATGGTGTGAAGGTCTACAGTGAGCTTGGGATGGCTGTTGTGGTTGGAGAACATTCTCAGGTGAAGGCCAGGTTGAAGCATATGATGGACTCGCATGTGAAAGTGCGTGGGTCAAGTTTGAGTCAGAAGCACTCGCGTACTCGGCGACTAGGTGAAGCAAAGCTCCGCCTCCTCTGGAAAGAGATTGAGTGCAATTTGCAGAGAGCTTTTCCAGACGTGAAGGTGACACAAGGAGAACCAGGTCAGTTAGTTCTTGAAGGATCTGCAGAGGAGATCCTAAAGGCTGGTGATTTGATAGCTGTGACAGAAAGTTTGGTGTCAGAAAGGACTGTTTCTAACATGAGTCCACATCTTCTGGACTTATTAAGGAAAGCATATGGCGGTCCAGGGAATCTGAAAGACTTCCTAGGATGTGGTGACCAGGTGGAACTAGAACTAAAGCCAAGACATCTATGCCTTTTCTCACAATCTGTTGATAAAATCAATAAAACCATAAAGGAACTGCAAGACAAATTCAAAGAAGAAAAGATCAGTGTTCCAAATTACTCTGATGTACCATCTGAGCTTCGGGACAAACTCAAGTCCACGGTAAATGAGATGAACCAAAAAGGATGTAGGGTTCAAGTTGTGTTTGGCTCAGAGAATATGGTGCACCTACTGGGCCACACCAGAGAAGTCGTGGAGCTAAATGAAGTTGTTACACAGTTCATTTGGGACCAGGCAAGCACAGAAGGCAGCATTGTCCTTCCTTTCCCAGAGTTAGGACAAAACTTACCAGAATTGCTGCAGCAACATGGTGTTGACCTTTCTGGTGTTACCCTCCATGCTTCATACTCTTCTACGTCTGGAGCTATAGTGGTTCTAAAAGGTCCATCTAACAGAGTGACTCAGGTCAGAAACAGACTGGGTCCATTTCTTGACTCTCTGATTCATGAAAAAATCACTATTGATATGGCAGGGGCCAAAAGATATTTTACAAGCCCCTCTGGTAGAGATGCTCTTCTCAAAGCTGGTCGTGATCACAGGTGTCTTGTACAGCTTGAGGAGAACATAGCTGGGCTGAATCTGCTGTCTTTGAATGAAGAAGACAACTTAGTTGCCACTTACTCGCTTCGTGGTGGGCTTCAGGTGGTGGTGTGTCTGGGTGATATCACCAAACTGGAGGTTGATCTCCTGGTGAATGCAGCCAATGAGAATCTGGATCATGGTTCAGGTGTTGCTGGAGCTCTGAGTAAAGCCGGTGGCCCTCAGGTGCAGAAGGAGAGCAGGGTTTTGGTTAACCAAATAGGAAGAGTTCCCACAGGTGAAGTGGTCGTGACAACAGGTGGAAATCTTAAATGTAAGAAACTAGTGCATGCGGTCGGGCCTGTCCAGGGTCAAGTAGGCGGCAGAGAGAAGAGTTTAATCGAACAATGTGTAACGAAAGCTTTGGATTTAGGTGAAATGATGGGGTTCAGATCTATAGCAATACCCTGCATCAGCTCAGGTCTGTATGGGGTCCCTGTGAGGGACTCTGCTGAGGCTATGGTAACTGCTATTAAGAAGTTTGGTAGTCGGGGAGAGCGGAGTCTGAACAGAATAATGCTGATCGACACCAGAAGAGAGGTAGTAAGGGCAATGCAAGACATGTGTGACCGACTTCTGCAGGGTGCGAGCACAGGAAGCAACGTTCCCAGAGATGTCGAAGGAGTCCGGGTAGAGGTCATTCAGGGAACGATCGAGACCCAACAGGTGAGAATGTTGACCCAGCAGTTGTTTTTATTCATTTTCAGAAACATTCAACACTGTACAATGACACACAAATTGGAGGTACCTCTGCACCTATACATGCAAGTTTGTACATCTACTGTACTACTACTCATAGATAAATATCATGTCATTAATGGAGATAGTGAAAAGTTGACTTTTTAGATAGCAGTGGTTGTCATTCTTTTCCCCTTCAGAGGACAAAAAATGTCCAGGTCACCCTCAACAACCACAAAACATTTAATTATCATTTTTATTGCAAGAAGCATCAATATTCTAACAAATGATTTTGCTTTTCTTTGAATAATTTGTTGTGAAAATTAAAAATAACTTATATTTTTGCTTGAACAATTCAAATAATCTACACACGACTGCTCCCGGACACAATATATTTCACATAAAAATAGGAAGTGTTCAATTAACTTAAAACTATAATAATACATTTGTTGCACGTTCCTAAACTGTGTCCAGGGGGTTCCAACACTAAAACATTAGTTCCACCTGCTACATGTTCTAAGTATATGCTCACATTACCCAAGTATATTTAAATACTTAAGTACATTAAATACTAGATACATAAAGACTTTAAGTTCAGTAGTATTTCAGTTGTCTTTTTTTGGTAGCGTACCTGTTCTTCTACTCAAGTGGCACATTCTAGTACCTTATACAACACTATACAGGAAGAATGAAGACCAGTTTAGTAGGTCTGTTCTTTTTAGCAACAGATTCTTAAACTGCATATGAAATAGGGTATATAAAAACTACCAGACACAATTTTGCTAGAAAATATAAATACTAAAGATATATAGATCAAGTGCACACATGCAGAAGTTATATTTGTGGGCTATGAGTGATAATAATACAATTGTGTTTTTGTGTTGTCCTAGGTTGATAGCCTGGTATCCCCCATGGTTAGCCATGATCCATTCTCTACCTGTGTAGGAAAAGCTTTTTCCAAAGTTGTTGGACCTCAGATGGCAGGAAAATTTCACACCGCAGCACAAGGCGGAACACTCCCTGGTGACACAGTGCTGGTCCATGGTTTACCTGGACTCCAGTCAAAGGCAGTGTTCTTCATTAATCTCATCCAATGGGATAAAAAACAAAATGGAAATGCAGTCCAGGTAAAATTATCTTTTGGGTTCGTTATGTGTGTTGATAATGTGTTTCAGTGTCGCTCCCACATAGACCTAAACAATTCCCATCGATTGTCATGCATGTTTGTATACCCCTTCAGTAGTTTTCATTCACGTTTCAGATATGGACACGGGCCCAGGCCCTTTGAATTTCTTGCATGTACCTGCTTTTATGAACATCTAAATCAAAGTCAAAGCATCTTTATTTGTCTCCCTAGGGAGAAATTAGTCTTGAACAGACAGGACATTCCACTCACCCTCCCACTCATTACATTCATACCTACAATAAATACATTAATTAAAATACATTAATAAAAACATATACAATTAATAATGCATATACAATAAAAGCCTAAATAATAATACAGTAAAATAATAATAATAATAATAATAATAATAATAATAATAATAACAATAATAACAATTTAACAGCCACATAAAACATAACACATCTGGTCAAGGCCCCACCATTTCTCTAATGTCCTCCATTCCATTCCATTTGTTTATTAATGAGTGTGATTGACAGTGGGATGAATGAGTGCTTGTATCTGTTAGTTTTGCAGTTCAAACTAAATGGTCATTAAATTAAACACAGGAATATGCTTGATTTCCACTGCAAAATGCTGTGCATAATATTACAATAAATAGTTGTGAATCCCATAGGAAGGGTAAAATGTGGTGGAAAATCCACACCCAAAAGGTTTCCCTTGGCTTGTACGAGTTTAAACCTGTGATTATTTTGATATTTTCCAGGATTTGAGAAATGGCATCAGTCAGATCCTGGTTTCCTGTGAGAACAAGGGCTTCAGGTCCGTGGGTTTCCCGGTGCTTGGGGCCGGCAACCTCCTCCGTTTTCCACACGGTGTGGCATCCAGGGTCCTGATGGAGGCGATCCGTGACTTTGAACAAAACCGAAAAAGTACAACTCCATTCCTTGTGCGTATTGTCATTCACCCTAGTGACAAAGACTCCAACAAGGTACAGTATGGCTTGTCTTAAAGTCTGTAATGCTTTCAGGAAATCAGATTTTAAGTTTTATTCATTATTTGGTTCTGGAGATGTTAGACAAACTTTTGGTTAATGGGAAATTAAAGGACCTGTATGGTTACTATACGCACCACAGTTTTTATTTGCAGCCAATTTAACTCTAGTTGCAGAAAAATGCAGACTTTCCTCATGTTGTAATAACACTGCAAAGAACAATTAATATTTATTGTAAGGATGTCAAATGATTAAAAGTTTTAAACAGATGAATCACAGGGTTGCTGTGGATTCATTTTGGTTAATCATGATGAAATCTGTACTTTTCATCTATATTAATTTTGTTTCATTTTTCATGAACAAACAGACTAAAAATAAGGGAATATATCTGCATGTACAAGCTGTGTACAACGTCAGCCTTAGTACTAGCAGAATCTTCAACAAACCTATGCTTTGTGTCAATTTTAAGATGGAGATAGTTCATAAAAAGAAAAGTCAATTTTGCAGTGTGTGCAAAACACTTTATGTTGGTTTTTCTGTCTCAGGTTTTGTATTTCTCCTCAAATTTCCCATAAAATGCAGAAAAAGTACACTAAGAAACACAAAAGTTGGTGAGGAAAAAAAAGCTAAAATCCACAAAACAGCTGTGAAGAATCCAGGAAACAAAAACAGAGATAAAATATCCAAAACATATGAAAAAATGTGAATATTCAGTATATGCAATTAACATGTTTATACAACACCTTCAACACTTTCAACAAAACAACTGTGAACAACTATTCTATTTAATTGCGTTTACATTTTTAATCTATGTTAATGAATTTTGACAGCCTTAAGTTATTGGTTATTGACAGTATGTCACAACATTGCAATAAAAATACAACTGGGTACATTTGATTGCATTGAGTTTTGTTATTTGTGTGTAATTGTCTTTCCAGGCTTTCCAATCTGTGCAGCAAACTGTTCACCTCAAAGGATTCACAAATAATGCTGACCCAGGCCAAGGTTAATATGAACATTTAACAATTTAAACAAGGCTTCTGTGATAAATACAATAAAGATTTAATTAATTGAAAGTCATATTCAGTAATCTTGCTGTTTTCTTGTCCTGACCTTAGCCTCCTTTTACCATTATGTCTCTGCATCCAATGATGAGGTGAGCGCTATGCTGGGCAGAGTCAAGCTGCAAATGGTCCATGGTGATATCAAACGTGAGGGGACAGACGTCATTGTCAACACAACAGACTTCTCTCCCAACCAGTCGGGTATGAGTTACTGGTTTTTACTGGATTTCTACTTTTAGATTCCATTCACATACACATGCACTTTCGTTTAGACTTGTTACTGAGAGTCTGAGGGTGGAGAAGATGATGTAACAATGTGATGTCCCCACCCCATTTTACCATTTTGAGCCTATAGGCGCCTGCAATCCCATAGTGGTGTGTTTATTGTTTTTATAAATTGTCCATAAAGTCCCACTCATGGAAGTTGCTTAGGAAACACTGCTGTGTTTAAAATTTTTTCCAGTTACTCTTGTGATTGATCCATAAATGTAGGTGAGTAAGGTCATTTGATGTTCATAAAGACCAATGACTACTTTTTAAAAATGCAGGTCCGTCCTTTGCAAATATATTTCTTGCAGTCTGAGTTGTGGGCGGGCTAGTTAAAAATGCAGTCGCTTATACATCGACCCGCGCATCACTGATGTCAAGCCTTACCATGACTGGACATCTGGTGTTTACAGAGAATAGTCTAATATAATACTTTATTTTTATGACAATCACTAAACTAGAATCGAATCCCAGTCACTTCATCGGCAGGAACAGCTACAAGTTAAGTTGCTGACTTATTAACCGAAACAACAATACAGCTGTGCTCTCTTTTCTTTTCATCCCCCACACTCCATGTGTTTGGACACGCATGCCAAGATACAGGAACAGAACAGTCATTGCATGAACACAAATACCTGCATAATGCAGAAACACAAGAACACCTTAAAGGGGACATATGCCCATTTTCCACAAGTGAACACAGTTCCCTGGTGTCTCAGTGACCTGTCTGTGACATGCTTGGGTCAAAATACCACATTGAGAGATATACAGTACAGCAGCCTCTTCAACGTGGAGAAACGGCCCTTTTCAAAATACTTGGTTTTAGTGCCTCATGCTTTCATGCAAATGAGCCACAGCTGACTCCGCCCCCCATCGTTTCTGCATGTTACCAAGAGGAATAAGAAAAAGGGGTAGAAGAGGAGACAAAAATGGGAGCTGTAAAAGTTGAGGCAGCAAAAAATAGACAAAGACACTGAAATAAATCAGCTGGAGAGAATCACAGTGGACCGAGTGCTGAGTTTTACAGCCCTGGTGCATTCGGGTCCTTTTCTGAATTTTTACATCGGCCACCAAAGGTTGAATCTCCTGTATTGACCATGGTGTAGTATTATGGGCTGTCATCATCATGCGGATTAATGTACCACTATATTTACTGTCAACTTCTGCACCTGTATTTTGGAAACCAGCAGGTCACAGAGACAACTGTCTGACCAATCAGTATCACTTGGAACCTCAGTGGAGGTGATACGAAAAAATCTAGGACCAGGTACCAGGTTCCACCTCCTTTTTCGTAATGGAAATGGACAAAAAGCAAACCAAGTAGAATGGACACGCAGCATTTGTCCTTCATATCTAAGATATTTTCTACGTACCTTTGCTGAGCAGTCACCCTGAGTTTCTCCTGATGGGGACTCCATGTGTTTTCTGCCACCTTACCCTTTTTTTTTTATTTATTTTTTTCCTTAAATCTTCGTATATATGGTTCTTTCCTGCACGCCTGTACTGTGCTGGTGCCCATAGCAACTGATGGCTTGTAATTTCAAAATGGTGCGGCCTCCGAGATATCTCATGTGATTTGACATATGTCCTCATTCCTAACACACCAATACTCACTGTACTGTCAAACTGCACAGGTGTGTCCCTGGCCCTTCTGACTGCAGCAGGACCCGCTGTCCAAGCTGAGTTAAGACAAAGTACGTTAACCACCAGTGTAACAAAAAGACTTTCTTACAATTTTTGCATTACATAATGAAGATTTAAGTAAAATTTGATTTCCTGTGATGTTAACTTTGTGAATGTTTTTATTAGTTGGGATCCCGACAGACAATACATGCATCACAGGAGCCGGGTCACTTGGCTGCAGTGAAATCTTCCATGCTTCCTTTTATTGTGATCCTCAGAAGATCTATAACAATTGCAAAAAGATATTGAAGTACTGTGAGAGCAAAGGCTACACCTCTGTAGCCTTCCCAGCCATCAATACAGGTGTGTAATCTGTGTTTATGTGTGTTTATGTGTGTATGGCACCAAAGATGGTTATGTCTTAATCATTTATCATTTGCTATTGCAGCTGTTACCCAGTTCGGGTTTAGAATTTGAGCCATGTTTAGGTTAATATTTTATATGAATGGTTGTGAACTGGTGGGTTGTGACCCAAAAGTGGACCGCAAACCCATTTTGAGTGGGTCATGGGCCTTTGTCTGTGTAAATAATAATGTTAAGAAGCTTGGAATGCACTGATGTAACTTTATCAGATCTAATGTTGACATCAATGCTGGGGCCTTGTGTATTGACCTCTACCCAATAACCATCTGACATCACTGGAATTTTTTCTCATTTTTATACAGTAGTGGTACTTAAATTCGGTCCTTCAACCCCACTGTCCTGCATGCTTTAGGTGCAACCCTGCTCCAAAAGACCTCATTTAAAGCAGTGGGCTGTTATCAGGCTTCAGCAGAACTTGATGAAGAGCTAATCATTTCACTGGTGTAGAGAAAAGGTCACCAATCCTGGTCTTCAAGGCCTGGTATCCCTCTTCCAACACACCCCATTCAAATGATGAGCTTATCAACAAGTTCTACAAAAGCCTGATAACGACTGTCAAGTGTGCGGGAAGAGGGAAACATCAAAAAGATGCAGGATACTGGCCCTCGAGGACCCAGATTGATGACTCCTGCTGTGGAGCATCGACCAACATTAGTTGTGTTACAAATGGGTTGTTTTTACAGCTCCCTGATCTAGCTACAATGTTGATATTGGGGCCAACATTCTCCGATATTAGGAAACCTTTGCTGTGCTTTGTTTTTTATGATGTGGTAAATGGCTGTATTGCTAATTACAGTTACTTAGTATTATTTACTTAATGCGTATCACTGTTATACTAATTACATTACATTAATTAATGTAGTCAATTGTAAATTATCTCTACTTTTTTTAAAGATATGGAAAATAACTGTTCCAGCTTCTTCATCTGGGCCCCAAAGGGGTTACATTTGGGCTGCATATAAGGGTCCCATGTGGGTTTTCCTGAAGTTTCCATAGTGATGACTCATTTGTTTGCCCACACAAAATCTGAATCTTTATTAGCATTTGACCAAGTACAATGAAATTGAGGTAGCGCTCTCAAGTTCAGTACAATATCAGTAAATATAATATCAATAAATCAAAAATAAATCAATAAAAGACAGTATTTACATTGAAAATAAAAAGTATTGCAATCCAAAATAATTGTAAAATACACAATTTAAGTAGTGCAAATGGCATGAAAGATAAATATTGTGGCATAAATAGTGTGAAAAATAAATATGATATATTCAGATCAGATTATGATTCTGATATGGGCAACCACATGTGGGTGCCATGGAAGCCGCTGACAAACCCACATGTTCCCACATTTCAGAGTCAAAGTAAGAAGAAAAAAATGTTAATCCTTTAAATTATTGTTTAAAGGATTAAGAGATGACTTCATTTTTTGGTTATAATATGCATTGCCTTGTTTGACTAATACAGGGCAATACACACTTGATCAGTATTTTCAGACATGTGAGTGGCAACTCTCTGACAGTTGTGTTATATCCTGTCAGGACAAGGTGGTATGGATTCTGCTGCAGCCTGCAAATCCATGCTTGATGGTATGGCATCAGCTATTACAGACCTGAATCCTAATTCTACCCTCTCCATCATCCGCATTGTCATCCTGCAACAACCCATCTTTCAGGTTTTCAGGTCAGAACTGTGAGACATGACTCAGATGTAGTGTGGATTGCATAGTTTCAATCATTTACTACTTGAGTGTTTTCTAATATATTCCTGCAGATCGGCGCTTGAGAATCGCTTTGGACAAATGGCCCCTCCTCAGACCCTGACAGGTGTGTGCGTGCGTGTGCGTGTGATTATGTGCTTGTATTTGTATGTTTCTGGGAACATTGACATGTTTACATAGTCATGCTATGGGGACCTCTGACACTATGGGGACCAAAATTCAGGTCCCCATGAGGTTTAAATACAAAAATATAGGTCCTCACTAGTAAAATAGAAATGATGTGGCCCAACAAATACATTAATTTGTTTTTTCCCAAAGTAAAGCATGGGGGAAACGGGTGCAAAGTGACAGTGTTTATTTATATATATATATATATATATATATATATATATATATAAAATGTGTGTGTTAATGAAATGAATACAAAATGAATACATGAGTTGGCTTTAGTAAGGTTGTTCCAAATAATGTAAAGTTAGAACATAATATAGACTCATCATAAATGTATCTCTTTGCTAAACCATTATAAGTGTACTGTTTGTGTTAAAGGGTGTTCTATGGTTGCAACCCTGAAACAAGCTCCTGTTGGGGTACATTTCCAATAGAAGTATTAAGTCCTTGAACATGTCATTTGATTTTCTGTCGGTCAGCTCAGTTTTTGATACATAAATACTTTCAGAAAAAGTAGTCAATTTTTTTTCAGATTTTGAGAATAATAACTGATTGTCTTTTTGTTCTGTAGAGAAATGTAAGGGTATTCTAAAGCGTGGTTCAAAACAATCATCAGTGCCACCAAACATTTCCTCAAAGCCACAGGCAGTGACCATTAGTGTAATCTGCTGTAGCTCTGACATCACCAGAACCATCCAAACAGCGCTGGAGACGAACCTGCAGCAGCTGCTGGTAAAGAGAGAGATTGAGTTACGTGACTTCATCAGACTTGATGAAATGGAGCGGGAGGCAGTGCTAACAAACATCAGGACCTTCGGTATAAGCCTCCAGCAGAGGGATCGCCAAAACACAGATGCCAACATGGTTGCGTCTGGAGCCAGAAAGCGATCAGGGTGTACAGAAGCGATCTACATCCTGAGAGGCCTGAAAGAAGATGTTCTGAGTGTCACTGAACTGGTGAACAAAGCGCTTCAAAAAGCCTTCCAGGAACAACAGGAAGAAAACTTGTCTTTGACTGTTCAGTGGTTTATTCTGGATCAACAGGAAATCTGGAAGGAGCTCAGCCTGCATGAAAACTATCTGTTAGAGGAGGCTTATGAAAACCAGGAAGTGTCTGTAGAAGTGAAGGACCCAGATGGCTTGAGCATCACAGTAAACCTGAAGAAAATGGAAGCCACCAACTGGCTGACAGGCATCACATACAAACTCAAAAGGAGTCAGACTAACATAAGTAAGTCACAATTTCTAAAACTTACTCAAAAATAGTGTCAGGCACAACTAACTCCACCCCTCGCATGTATTGTAACTTATTTTGCCATCAATCTAGCTGATGTATTCCTGTCAACGTGTGTGCTTATCTCGGCATATCAATTGCCTCCATTTATGTGCCAAGTTTGAAGTAATTTGAAACAATATTGATGTTTTTAGAGACATTTCAAATTAACCCATGGTAAGAAAATGGGAGGATAATATATGTATTGAGAAAAAGGATTTAAAAAAAAAATTTCATCTATTCTGAATCACTTGCAAGCCAATTTTGTATGAATTTAACCAATACTTTTGCTGTTGTAGACATGTGACATTTTGCCCATGATAAGTGAATGGAATTTTTTTATTTTTTTTAATTCATAAAAATTTTAACTTTGACCCACTGTTCCATAAATGTAAACATACTTCCAGCCTGATATAGCATTAATTTATGGCATCTTCTTCAGCCTTAGAATTGCCTGAACACTGGGATCCTATGGAGAGTGGAGACTTCAAAAAGGTGGAGCTGAATCCAAACTCTAAGGAGTTCAAGGACATCGCCCAGGGTTTCCTCAGAACAGCTAAATTCAATATTTTGAAAGTGAGTAACGCACTGTAGACTCAAGAAATATTAATATACTAATGAAAAGTTAGACCAAGTTTATACTTCTGCCTGCTCCTTTTCAACCATGCAAAATTCAGACTCGGATGTACAGTATTTGAAGATTGATTCTGTTCATTTAAATGTTCTAATATCCCCTATCGGCATTTCTGTTTTGTTTCTGTTTTTGGTCCACCTGCTGCCACTGAAGATCCTTCGTGTTAATGTGATAACTTGAAAAATGTTAGGTTTATAAATTCCATATTTTCAACATCATGGAGAAGAAAAACTGATTTTGATTTTGGATAAATTACAATTTCTAGACTTACCACAAGGGAGCGCTCAAAAGTTTCAAATCACTAAACATTCTTTTGTTCTTATATCTGGAACTATTTGTCTGATTGGCTTCAAATCAAGTGCAAATGAAAGGTCGTGACCTGGGGATGCCACTATAGCTGTTTGGTTCAGGATTGGGGTGTTTGGGGATATACCCCCAGCCATCACATCCAACGGCTTGTTTTGTCTAGTTCTGTTTTTGTCTTATTTTTCATAGTTTTGTTTTATTTAGTTTCTTTGCATGTTTGAAATAAATAAAATTTACACAAGAGGTGACTTCAGTATCTTTGTTTCTCATCTAAGATCGAGCGCATCCAAAACCTCCACCTGTGGCGAGCTTTTGCTGTCTGTAGGCAGCGTATACTTGCGAAAAACGGTGCGTTACAACTGGGAGAGAAGTTTCTTTACCACGGAACATCTGTAAACTCATGCAACTGCATCGAGAGGGACAAGTTTGATAGAAGCTACGCTGGACAACATGGTATGTTCTTTAACGTCACCTCCTCCTCAAGACTATTTATTTGTGTCTGTCTATCTACGCCTACCCACAATGTCCATATAAACCAATGAGGTGTGGCTACGCTAACATGGCTAACCAAGTCCATATAAACCAAAAAGAAAACAAGGATGATGGATCGATCATCTTATCAATAAAGTCAAACTAATTTTATATGTATGTATGTTTCTCCAACAGCTGCTGCATATGGAAAAGGGGTTTATTTTGCAGTCAAGGCAGACTACTCAGCACGTGGTTACTCCCCAGCAGACCCCCTTGGTCTGAAAAGGTTGTACGTTGCCCGTGTCCTGACTGGGCATTACACCGTTGGTAACAGTAAATTCAACGTCCCTCCTCCACGTGGCTCTGACCCCACCGACCGCTTCGACAGCGTGGTTGACAACCAGCAGAATCCCAACATGTTCATCATCTTCCACGATGACCAGGCCTACCCAGAGTACCTCATCACCTTCAAATAGGTTTAATATGATGAAGAGGTGGGGAAAAAATTATTAGACCAACCTTGTTTTCTTCAGTTTCTTGTTCATTTTAATGCCTGGTACAGCTAAAGGTGGATTTGTTTGGACAAATATAATGATAAAAACAAAAATAGCTCATCGTAGTTTAATTTCAGAGCTGATATCTTATCAATTTTCCATGTTTTTCTTGATAACTTAAATCACTTCAGTTCTTACATCAATAAATTTGTCATTGTACTGACAAAAACAGTGCTTTTATTCATTCCATGTTTTCTGTCTGTTTTAGTCACATAATACAGGAGTTAGTATTTGATTGTGTAACCGTTGTTTCCAATTACTTTCAATGGACTAATACTTTTTTTCATGACTGTAAATGTGAGTTACCTTAACCCTTTACAGGGCATAGAGTGACTCTGAAACTGAACATTTCATACTTAATGTGTTAATGGTCGACCTAACATGACTTAATTTCTTTTGCAATTTTTTTCCTAATTTTTTTATTGTTATAAAGAAAATCTAGGTTAATGATGTTACCATATTTGGTTCCTTAACCTTGAGTGCCAAAAAACAGCAAAAAGTAAAATACAAGAAGTGAATATCAAAAAATAACTGTTGTCTTCACTGCCTTGTAATGTATTTGGAAATTACCAAAATGTCATATGCCTGATAAATGGTTAAAATATATTTTAATATCTATGTTCAGCTCACTTTTCCTTTTTATTTTTCGGGCCAAAGGGATATTTTAATTTTGTCATCTGTTCAACTGTTTATCATAATCAGTAGATGCATCTTGTCATGGAGCAGAAGTCTGTTGAAAATCAATGACGATGACCTACTTTTTAAAGGTCAAATGGTCTTGTGTCTGATGCAAATATTTATTTAAATGATCTATACTATCTAAATTATAGGACAGTAAGTTTCAACAGAATTGTACATGATATTTGGCCAAGGGGGATTAAAAGTGTGCATCTAAACTAACCACATATGACAAATAATTGAAATTATTTTGAAAAGTGTACATTTATTTCATCTATCAAATAAAAACTACTCTTAGGAATAAGGTGTTTGTGATTTTATTCATAATTATACATTATGTCATATACTATCAGGCATTAGCTCATACTAGGTTATACATTTTTACATTACAGATGTTTCTGACACATTTCCTCTTCAAGCCATTATTGATCCATTTAATTATTTTTGTGTACACTGTAGATTTTGCAGTGTTAATTTGGAGACAATGGGACCAAATACACTCTAGAAGAAGTTAAATAAACTCTCTAAGTGTTGATTTAACACTGCAAAATTTACTGTGTAGCTAGTTAGATGTGTGGAGTCATTACAATATGTAAACCTTTAATACGTGACATGTCACAGTTGAGTGTTATGCATGTATTATTTATTTTAAATATTCATGAAAAGAAAATCAGTCATTTGCTCAATTTAAAAAAATGAATCAGAATAGCCTGTGTGCATGTTTCAGCAAGATTTCTTCTGAGATACATGATGTGTTGTACTTGTTGCACTCTCTGTGTAATGTGACTGGACTGGAGAAAAATAATGGTTTAAAGGGACAGTTCACTATTTTTCACATGAATTTGTAAAGTCGCAGATCAGCGTCTTTACTCTGGTGTACCTACAGTTAATTACCCCCAGCCGTGTCCTGTGTGCCCAGTTCTGGTTCAGTTTTGGTCAAAGCGAAAGTAGTCCCGGCGGGTCAAAACAATATGTGTTTGAGTGATTTATTAGCATAACAAAACCGTCACCGAACAAAGAGTCACACCTCGTAATTGCTTTGACCCCCCATTACTTTGCTTGTAAACAATGGTAACGCGCGCGGAGCTCCGTGGAGTCGGATCACAGAGAGTCGTGATTGGTGTTTTTTTTTTTTTTTTTTAATGAAACACATTGTGATTGGTTAGTGGCTTCTCCGTGGGCCGGCCCCTGTAGCATTGACAGATCGGTGACCGTTGTAGACAGTAGGCTACGTGCAATAAATAAGTAATGGATGACGGCGCTAAGAAAAAAAGGAAAGATGGACACCAGCGAGAGTTGGAAAGAACAAAGAAGGTCGCTCGAGGAGGAGGAGGTAAAATGTAAGAAATTAACTGGTGTGTTTATTAAGCCCAGCAGCAGCCAGAGTGGTACTGCTGTTAGCTCTGCTGTTAGCTATGCTGCTAACTCTGCTGTTAGCTATGCTGCTAACTCTGCTGTTAGCTATGCTGCTAACTCTGCTGTTAGCTATGCTGCTAACTCTGCTGTTAGCTATGCTGCTAACTCTGCTGTTAGCTATGCTGCTAACTCTGCTGTTAGCTATGCTGCTAACTCTGCTACAGGAACAGCATCACGTGCATTTCGGATTTGGTTTATTCATGTTATATATTTAGAATTCAGATCACAGCACGTAATTTTTTGGGTGAAATAGGTAGTTGTATTTCTTTTGAATATTTGATATATATTGTGCTTTAATTGTTCCTTTATTGCTATTGAGCATTATTTCAATGTGTGTTCAGTTTGGCTATGTTTGACAAAAAGTGTGCCACCTGCTGACCTTTTAAAGATTTAAAAAAAAATGTATCTCATATTTTGATCACAGCAGGGCTTTTGGACTTTATTTTATGTTATTTTCATTATAATTGCAATCGTGATAGTCGGAGAGTTGTATGATTGTGTGTGTGTGTGTGTGTGTGTGTGTGTGTGTGTGTGAACTGTTTAACTTTTTCTCACTAAAAGTTAGTGTGACTTGATCCACCTTGTCTGTTTTATTTGATCAATTTTACAGTATATTGGGAAACTGAAAAAGAGAATACAGTATTCTGTATTTAGAGGAAGTAAAAAAGAAGTTGGTATTTTTTTATTGGCTGTGACACTATGCCATAACAAGATACATTGACCGGAATATATTTTATCTGTGTAACATCAATTTGAAGTTCTTGGGATTTTTGCAGAATATGATCCAGAGTCAATCATTGTCCACCTTGAACACATTGGTTTACATTTCCTCGTCTTCCCTTGGTAAACATTACATTAAAATGCAAGGCAAGACTTGAAACTATATCTGTCTGACCCAGTATCTAAATATAGGTACTTGTTTATATCCAATGCCGGTGGGCAAAGCAAAGTCTAACAGGGATTTGAGAGTGAAAGGAAGATTACTGAGGGCAGAAAAGACACACATAAATAAAGTTAAATATTATTACATTTATCTTGACTAGATTTTGATGGATATCAATGATAGCTGAAAAACTGTGAGTAGACATATCAAGAAAATATTTAATCCTACTACTGGCATGGAGTTTACCAGACTGGAGTGGAAAGAACATTGGAGAAGAGACAAGGAGAGGAGGAAAAGAATCATTGAAGAAGGTGAAGATGGGATACAACAAGATAATCGAGAGCTAAGCAGAATTGTGGCCTACAATGACTCCAGAATGGGACTGATAAGTGAGAGGAATGACAGAGCAGGGGTGAGGATGGAAAGCAGGAAGCAAATCAGCAAGGACATGTTTGGAGATAATGGTGAAGGATGCGGTGCTAGTACCCTCACATATCGAATTAGAAGCTATCCGACAGAGATGTTCAAAACCCTTAGAGAATTCTGGGAATCATCACTCCTTACAGACCTCACTCTGACGACTGAAACTGGGAGAAGCTTCAGTGTTCATTCTCCAATCTTGGCCTCCATCAGCTCTTTTATCCGTGAGAGGTTGAATGAGAAAAATGTGGAACAGATGGACAATGATAAAAATGTCCATAGCTGGTCAGTAAGTTTGGGTCCTGAGGTCCATCATGTAGGGCTCCAGGCAGTTCTGGAGTTTGCCTACACTGGAGATGTTTCATCTCTGAACAAAGACAGTCTGGCCTCAATTAAAGCTGCGGCAGAAGTCCTGGGAGTTCCACGAGTGTTGTATCTCTGCAACACAGATCGATCGAAGGAATATGGCAATTCAGATAAGGAACTAAAAAACACTTCTGCACCAGAGCAGATGAAGATCACTCTTAAGTCCATTGAGCAGCTGTGGTCTGAAAGAGTGGGCTGTGATGTGACACTGGATGTGAATGGAGCTGTACTCCACGGTTAGCACAATATTTATAATAGTTCTGCATTTCAGTTTCAAAAGAGAATTGTCAGTTTAGTTGCCCTGACCTTGGTTAGCACAAAAATTGTCCTTTTGTATCTTGATACTTGTATAATGCTTATGTTTTTTTCTGTCATTAGTTCACAAAGTTATTCTGGCTGCCAGCAGTGACTACTTCCGTGGTATGTTCACTAGTGGGATGAAGGAATCCCGTCAAAGCTGCATTGCTCTTTCATTCCTGTTAGCATCAGACTTAGAGGCTCTGATTGGCTGCTCCTACAGTGGTCTCCTCCAACTAAACTGGGATTGTGTTTTTGAGATCACCTGCACAGCCCTCCAGCTTCAGTTTCAGTCTGCTGTCACACTTTGCCTCAAGTTTATGCACCAGGAAATGGACGCGGCCTCCTGCCTTGATGTAGCCTCATTTGCTGAAGCGTATGAGATGCCAGAGTTGCTTGAAGAAGCCGATGATTTTGTACTAAGAAACTTCTGGGATGTGTCAACCACAGCAAAGTTTCAGGACCTACGAGCAGAGAAGCTTCTGGACTTTCTCCGCTGTGATGGTCTATGTGTGCCTTCAGAGCTGGCTGTATATCGAGCTGTCATCTCCTGGATTCAGGCTGATCCTGAGGAGAGAAAGGGTCAAGCTACTTTACTGATGACTGGAGTCCGCTTTCCACTCATGACCTTTCGAGAATTCAGGGAGGTCAGGGCTGTAAACTTACGTATGGAATGCTTCGGAGACAAAGACGTAGAACTTTATGGTTCGGCGCTGAAGGAATTTGGTTTCAGTTTTCCAACAACACAGAACCAATGCCGGGTCAGGCGGCCCAGACAGGCCCTGGTAGTGGTTGGAGGAGACCAGTTGAATCCAGACATGGGCTATCGCATACCAAGCGGGGAGCTGTGGTTTGCAAATTCCCTTCGCAGTGGCACAGGGCTAGTGAAGGAGGTGGAATGGAGAAGACTCGGGGAGATACCTGACAAACCAAAGTTCAGGCATGGAGTCGCAGCAATGGGAGGAAGGCTTTACGTGGTGGGGGGATGTTACTTCTATACCAAAGATGACATAATGAAATCTGCCTACAGGTAAAACATGCAGAACGCTGCCTTCTCACTTCAGTTAAATCTTCAGTGTATTATCTTTAGTGGCAAATAACAGCAATGTGGCCTCTTTAGGCTAGCAATCATCTAGACTCACAGGAAATAATCCATAATGTGTAACTGGACTGAGCAACACTTCACCACACTCGGCTGGCTCAAATAGAACCTTGACTCAGCATTGTAAACAGAAGGCTTGTTCCTCTTTATGAAAATGCAATTTATTTAATTAAGCTAGCATTTATTGGGGATCCATAAACATTGGTAACCACTATCAGTCATCGTAGCACACGATAATAGAACTTACGTTATGACAGAAGTTAAGGTGCTGCTACTATTATAATCTTACAGACACCAATAACATATTTGACTTTGTCATCACCAGTTATGACCCTGTACAGGACAGCTGGAAGAGGCTCGCTGACATGCAGGAGTTCAGAAGTAATTTTTCAGTCGTGGTGCAGGGGGAGCGCCTCTATGCAATTGGCGGAGATAAAGAGATCAATGCCAATGTAGACAGTGTGGAGATGTACAACCCTGACACTAACTCCTGGAGGTAAGACTGACTATATAAGGTCTTAATCCAGTGCCCAGGGATGCATTTTTCATTTGCTAAGTCAGGGTGGACCACTGCTTGCAGATGTGAAAGTGAAACCTAGTCATTTATGAGGGAGGGGCTGATCTGTCGTTTTCTAGTGCTTTACTCTGAATCAGATTTCTCTGTAGGAAGTCAAATAGGAAAATTCTCAAACCATACTTTATGATTTATTTATTTATTAATTTTTTAAAGCCACTTTTGTAGTATAGTGATTGTTCTCTTAGTATACAATCAACCACATCCACAGTTTCTGGAACATTTTACTTGTATAGGTAAGACATTACTTATTGATTATATTTCTGTCTGATGTCTCGTGTATTGATTTTATTTTTTTTTTCCAGCTTTGTCCGGCCTTTGGACCAGGCTCTGAGTGGCCACGCTGTCGCTGTCTTAGATGGCGGGATCTTCATTTCTGGAGGTTTTAACTGTAAGTATGTATGTCTGGTTACTATGTTCCTGTACCATCCAGAGAGAGGAAGCACTTACTTGGCAGACATGGCCAATGATCGGGCCCAGCATTGTATGGAAGCCCTGCGAGATCGACTCTACGTGGCTGGTGGAGTCTGCAACCTGAGGAAGTTTTACACTGACCAACTGGCCTGTGAGGTGTACAATCCTGTGACTGATTCATGGACCGCTTTCACATCACTGCTTGTACCGCATGTTAGCGCAGCCTCAGTGGTCCTGGAGGAAAAGGTCTATATACTGGGAGGGTACTGCCAGGAGGACTACAGTGAGTCCAGACTAGTCCACCGCTTTGAACCGAGCTTACAGAGATGGGAGAACATGGGCAGACTGCCTGGTCCGGTGACTGACATTCGAGCCTGTTTGCTCCGTTTGCCACCGCGCTTTAGACAGTAACGCGCCACTGAACATTACTTTGGTTAATACTGTGACAAACACCAGTGCAGGGTTTTCTCCTGGTTTTCTATTCTGCCCGCTATCTCGCTCCTCCTTACAGGTGACCAATCACGTAGCTTGGTGTGGGTGTGGGTGTGGCCAAAGAATTTAAATGCCAGTAGCAGCAGAAGCTAAAGTTTTCACAATGTAAAATGAGAATTTCTCAAGATTTTCCATTAAACACTCATCGGTACAGCTGTTACAGTAGCAGCACATCACAGCAGTGTTGTAGTTCTATGAGGCTTAAGTACAGTACCAGTAACACTGGTGTTTCATATTTAACATAGTTTCTCTGGGTAGTGTTTGTGATTTAATCCTCCTCTGTTGTAGAAAAAAGCTAAAAACTATCAGTATATTTTGACTTTGCTTTTCTATCATAGGATAATGACTTAACAAGGTTGACTTTTTTAATGTCATGTTTAAATATCTAGGTGAGGGACATTGCTACAGCCAACAACACTTGTTACACAGTGGGTTTGTCAAACTTTTTACCATATTAGACCTGGGAATGAGCTCAGTGTTTCATACACTGCCTTATATGACATTTCCTGTGAAATCTGCAACTTGAGCAATAAACACCTTTTGCATACATGACAAGTCCACATCCTTTTGACACGAAAAAAGATACTTAGATCAGACATAGAAGCAGGATAATTAATCATTAATCTGAAAATGTATTTATCTAACCACAATTAACCATGTACTTTGCATTTTATTTTGTTATATTATATTATACTGTACACTGTATAATATCAGTGTTAAATGAGGAACATGGGATGATGACCACCGCCAAGGAGGTTATGTTTTTGCCAGAGTTTGTTTGTCTGTTA
Source organism: Siphamia tubifer (assembly GCA_020466265.1). Taxonomy (NCBI): domain Eukaryota; kingdom Metazoa; phylum Chordata; class Actinopteri; order Kurtiformes; family Apogonidae; genus Siphamia; species Siphamia tubifer. The sequence goes on from CM035800.1 coordinate 16,882,725, forward strand.
GCTAGCAAGATAACTCCAAAAGTTATGGATAGATTTTTGTGTTGTTTTTTTTTTTTTTTTTTTTTTTTTTTTTTTTTTGCTTATTTTTCCCATTTTTGTGGACAGCACTTTGGTTTCCCCTGTGGATCTTTTTAAATGTGCTATATAAATAAAGTTGATTGATTGATTGATACGTTATATGATAATTACAATATAATATATTACCTAAAACAAGTGCAAGTTCCGGCAACGTGCAATCATCCTTCTGAAGCAATGTGCAATATTTTAAGTAGAAATGCAATTTTATATCTTAATGTGAATATTTACCTCCACCAAGGAGGTTATGTTTTTGCCAGTTTGTCTGTCTGTCTGTCTGTCTGTTAGCAAGATAACTCAAAAAGTTATGGGCGGATCTTGATGAAACTTTCATGACATGTTGGGGGTGTCACAAGGAACAAATGATTACATTTTGGTGGTGATCCAGAAGAGATCCTGGATTCTGGATCAGTTTGAAATTTTACATTGCGGTAAATGGAGAATAAATTTCAAACAAGCATTTGGCCCCCGGGCTACATGTTTGAGGACCTGATCTAAAATATGCAAATATGGGATGCAAGTTGATTCAGGGAACCTGCAGGCTTAAACATTACTCACTAACACCTGACAACCCTTCACAGTGAAGAGGATCATAAAAGCTAGGGAAGTGAACAGACAGAAGAAACAAGAAATGGAGTCCAGGGCTGTGATTCTGTTCACCATCCTCGGGTTCTTATTTCCAAAGCCGGGGTTCGGACAAAGTCATGAATTGAATTTGAATGAATGGCTGAGTGACAGAATTGAACTGATAAGGACTTTACCAGAAAAGCTTGAAAAAGTAGAAGAGTGTCAGGAAGCAATTGGAGCCCTGGAGGCCAGACTCAACGCCACAGAAGAGGAGCTGACCAAACACAGAGCGGAGATCGACAAACTGAAGCAAGAGAACGAAGGTAAAAGACCATCACATGATTCCACTGCCCATAAATATAAAAAAACATACATCCTTTATCAGTAACAACATTTTGTAAACATCCACAGACCTGAAACAGAGAACTGGAAGTGGTGAGTCAGTAAATCCTTTAATTTTGTATTATCATGAAGAAACGTTCTATTTATATTATACACTCACAATATTAATATGTAAATAAAGTGTAATTTTTCATATTTATATTGATATAAAATGTCTTAATTTTGTCTTCATATTTAATTTTTCACTCATTTGTGGTTTCTCTACCTGTCTACTTGCTTGTATGTTAAGGCTGTTAAACTGAAATTTCCCCACTGAGATAAAATCATACATTCTCTCATTTTATTTCATCGTACCTTTTTCCATCTTGTCTTATTTCATATTATGTTATTTCTAGGGCTGTCAAAATTAATACATTAATGCGGATTAATCAATCATCATGATTAATTCTGATTAAAAATGTTTACAGTTAAGTGGAACAGTTGGTGTTGAATAAATATATTATATATTCATGTTTTTCCATATGTTTTGGATATTTTATCATAGTTTGTGTTTTTTTCTGTATTTTAGAAAAACTTTTTTTGCTGTTTAGGATTTTGTTTTCTTCGTTTTTTTGTGTTAATTTATTTTGGGGGGAATTTGTGTGAATGTTAGCACATTTTGTATATTTTCGTTCTCTGCATTTTGCATTGTGTTTCTCAATGTATTTTTGTGTTCTTTATGGAAGATTTGAGTAAAAAAAACAAGGACAGATCAGTCAACCAACATAGTGTTTTGATCATTATTTTATTCAAAGCATATGTTAGTTACGGATTCAGCTAAAGTGTCGTCCAGCTTGGACAAACAGATAGAGTACCTTCTTTCTTTAGTCTATTTACTCATGTAAAATAAAACTTGATTAAATAGATTAAAAATGTATAATTAAAATTTGTATCAATAATTAAACATTAATATTTAATAATTTGACAGCCCTACTTATACTTATGTTATCTTATCTTATCATTTTTATTGAGTATTAATATCCATAAATATAATTCTGTGTTCACAGCTGTTCCTCAGGTTGCATTTTCTGTCTCTTTGGCAAACACCAGAGAGCTGTATGAAGGCCCCCGCGCTGATAAAACCCTGATTTTCAAGAGGGTTTTCTCAAACATTGGCAACGGTTATGATGAAACCACAGGTATTGTCTTATAGTGAAAATTGTGTATTTACAGTATTATTCAAATGATTTGTTTCTAAGGCATTAAGATGTTCACTTTGTATATGAGATATTTACTAACGTTCTCATGGTACTCCAGTTATGAATACTATGAGAATTGAAAGTTCACATGGTGAAGGGGTGGTGAAAGGGGGCTGTGTGTGTGTGTGTGTGTGTGTGTGTGTGTGTGTGTGTGTGTGTGTTTTGTGGGACACATTGAGCCATATGAGCCATAGATCAACCCACAGTTTTTGAGTGATGCATACAACAGCCAGTATTGAGCCAGGCTATATTTGACTCATAACACCACAAATGTTAATTATTTTTTAGACCTTTTAGAATTTACTAAAGTGGTTAAAATTAATTTTGTTGTGTTACAATAGTTGTGTCTGAAGATTAGATGACGCCTCATTCCAGTACAAAAAAAGCAAACCGTACTTTTTACACACCTAAACTTGAAAACATATAAATATATAAGGATAAAGGTAAAAAAAAATTATATTCTGCTTTAACATTATGTACTTTTTGCCTGTGACTCACTGAAAATGAGTTTATGACCACTTTTGGGTCATGACACACCAGTTCAGAATCATAGGTTTAAAATTAATATATAATGTATAAAAAAAAATTTAAAAAATCGGAAGTAAATGAAGTAACAAATATGCAAAAATTGTAAGACTACAGTAGATTGTAGACAAATAAAAGCCTCGAAATAATGTCATTGAATTTGTAGAGAAATTCAGTGTTAAACTTCCTTGTCTAATAACTGATGGCAACAGATTGAATGGTTTGAATAACATGATCTGCAGTAGCTTGTCTGGTATGTGCTCTGCTGCAGGAGTCTTCACAGCACCAGTGGAGGGTGTGTACTACTTCACCTTCAGCACCTATGGCTACAACACACACATCATAGGAGCCATTTTAAGGAAAAACAACACCCATGTCATTTCAACGTACGAGGACGCCTCAGTCGACGGGTCAGACAGTAACAGTAACACAGTTATCCTTCCACTGGTGGTCGGTGATAAGGTGCACATGGAACTGTGGGATAATGGCAGAGTGTACGACAACCTGAACGGACACACAACCTTCAGTGGTTATCTGCTTTTTTCTACAAATAATTAAGACACAATGCAGGTGTGTTCCATAGTAATGCAAGAATCTATTGTGTGTGTGTATACTATATATATAAATAAGCATTTCATTACCCCGCCCCCTGAAGGGGAGAGGGGTATTATTTTTGAGTTGGTCTGTCAGTCTGTGTGTTTTTGTTTGTTTGTTTGTTTGTTTGTTTGTCAGCAGCTTTACACAAAAACTACTGGACCAATTTTCATGACATTTGCAGAAAAGGTGCAAGGTGGTCCAGAATAGATCCCATTAAATGTTGGTGAATGTAGGTCAAAGGACAAGGTAACGGTCACCAAATGTGTTTTCACATTCATAAGAGATAGGGAAAATCAGGTATGTTTGCCAGTGTGTGATTTAATTTTGATGTCAAGATTTCAAAAAGCTGTAGTTTGTAAGTGGTTAGAGATAAAAACATACTGTAAATATGGGTGTCATATTAACCCAGTAATTAAGATTAATTAATTGCAGTCATATTTAGTGTGGTGGTGGGGGGTTAATCGCTTTACTTGAATTTTTAATTGCTATCTTTACTGTTTCTGTATACGAGTTACCTTTTTGATATGCTAACTCAAAGCACTGTGATTGGTCAAGGTCACAGTCACCAAAAAGGTGTTATTACAATGATAAGAAATAGGGCAAATTGGGTAAAATGTTTGCCATTTCCTCCATGTTTACATGTAATACTTGCTTATAATATGTGTTAAAATACAATGTAATGTGTTAGTATTTGAGAATGCATTGAAATAAACAACAAATGATTAGTATTTTGGTGCAATTATGTGTTAAACAAGCTGATTCTAGTATGTAGAATTCAACTTTTATGTCTGTTTTAAGATTCAACATGTTAATGTTCAGGCTGGGCTTCCTCCAATGTATTTTTGTCACTGTAAATTTTGTGTGGTCAAAGGATTAATGTTCGGTCTGTCAGTTCTACCAATTAAGATATAGTGTGGACAGCAACTCGGTCTCAGTTGTCAGAATATCCAATGTGTTGTTTTTTTTTTTTTACCACCATTATGTTTTTGTGTGTCTTTGTTCAAGATAACTCGAAAACTTATGGACAGATTTTGATGAAATTTTCAGGATATGTTGGAAATGTGAACAGGAAGAACTGATTTCATTTTGGGGGTGATCGGGGTGGGGCTGTGTGTGGGGGGGGTCTACCTTGGCGGAGGTCTGTGCTCTCAAAGTGCTTTTCTAGTTTTCTTTGTATTTTGCATATTTTGCTATGACAGTTAATAGGTAGCCCTAGTAATATTCTCAATGAAACAACATTGATTGGGCGAGATTGAGTAGGCTATTTCTTTTTAAAATAGTTTTTATTAAGTGCACTTTCCTACTTGGAGATATTGATGTTGAGTTGTAGAGGATGTACATTTTGAAAAGCTGACATTCTGTAGTATAATAATATTTAAAGACTGGTAAATAATAAGGGGCAGTGCAGTGGTTAGCACTTGTGCCTCACAGCAAGAGGGACCCTGGTTCGATTCCCACACCAGACCTTTCTGTGTGGAGTTTGAATGTTCTCCCCGTGTCTAATGTGGGTTTTCTCCAGGTACTCAGGTTTCCTCCCACCATTCAAACACATGCACTGATCGGGTTAATCTAAATTGTCCATAGGTGTGAATGTGAAAGTGATTGTTTGTCTATATATGTTCAGCCCTGAGATGAACTGGAGACTCATATACAGTGTACCCCGCCTTTGCCCACTGTCGCTGGATTAGTCCCCCAGTGACCCCCATGAGGATAAAGCGGGTTCAGATGATGAGACGAGACTGGTAAATAAATATGAATCTTTTTCTTTTAAAACTGTTCACTTTCTTATGGTGTCTTTTTTTGAAGATATCCTTGGCTATATCACAAATATATACAAATATTATATATATATACAAATATATATACAAATTTTAAATAATGTAAATAGGGTGAAATTTGTTATTGCAGAGTCAAACTATTCCTCAACTCTGAATGTTGTTCACAAAATTACACCATTATGCATTATATACTAGCTAGCTACAGGGTAAAGACTTCTGCAATGTAGTGCCATCTAGTGGATTGAAGTGACATTGCAATTTTTTCAGCAATTTACAGAGAGAGAAAGAAATAGGGTCAACAATGCTTATAATGACTACCTATTAATGCACCAGTTGAATGAGTCACCTCACACATTCTTGGATAATTCGCCCCCTCCTGTGAAAATATTTAGGAGCCGCCACTGATAATGAATGAATATTAAATCATGATTAATCAAAATGAACCCAAAGCAACCCTGTGATTAATTTGATGAAAATCTTTAATCATTTTACAGCCCTAAAAAGTAAATTTTTGAAAACCTCACCAAATTCTAGATATGACACATGTTATATATATATATATATATATATATATATATATATATATATATATATATATATATATATATATATATATATATATATATATATATAAAATTGTTGCACAGTGTAATCACTAAAACACTTTGTATTCCTTAGGTTTATATGTGTGGAATTAATCTTGATCAAAAGTCTTAATATTTAAACATCTCAGCGTTTGCAAATATAAAGTGACAAAAATGCTTTAACATCATTCTACTATAACAAATAAACATTACATATATTGTATGATCCTACTTTACAATCTGAAATGTTCTGGCAAACACAGAACGGTCGCTCGTATGTCATTGTTTGGCCCTGGCATCTTTCCCATATTTTCCCATTTCTGTGTCGCCGGGTCGTAACGATGGACCGTCTTGGTCTCTCTGTAGTCCTCCTGGCTGTACCCTCCCAGCACGTAAAACTTTCCCTCCAAAACTGTACTTCCTGCTCCATTATGAGGTACCGGCAGCGGTGGGAAGGAAGTCCAGGAGTCAGATACGGGGTTATACATCTCACAAAGCAGCTGGTTGACGACGTTTATGTGTTGGTGTGTGGTCATTCCACCTGCCACGTAAAGACAGTCACCCAGTGTCTCCATGCAGTGGTAAGCCCGAGGTTTACTCATGTTCTCTAGATAGATGCTTCCTCTTTCTGGGTGATAGAGAAAAGTGGACGCCACACACAGGTAGTCATGGTTCAACCCTCCTGAGACGCAGATCCGCCCCTGTAGAACCTTGGCCACATGTCCACTCAGAGGCATATCCAATGGATAAGTATAACTGGAAGACAAAAGACATCAGATGACTTATGAAAACATATATGAACCTTCTAATGTTCCAGAAAACCTTCACTCTCTATAGGACTTATTGAGGAAATTCAGAAAGAAATAATAATGACATTTGATTTTAAGTGTATTAAGCTCTAAAGTAAATTCCCTATGCTCACTTTACAAAATTGACCCTTGACCTTTATTTTGATGTACCATCATTTGTAAATAACTTTGTCTAATTAGGGTATATTTTTTTCATGATAAAACATATTTGATTAAAACGCTTAGAACATTGTATTTCAGAGTTATTCTAAAATGATTAAAAAAACATAAAAATATTCATGTTAGTTATGAATTCTGAAAAGTTGGTGAACATAAGGTTGAATTAACGACTACAAATGAAATGTGGTTCAAGAGGTGACATTAAGTCTCATTATTATGAAATGACTACAACAGTTAAAAACTGTTTAGGCTATTTACGTAATGTTTTTATTGCCAATTTTGTGTGTTTTATAGTTTAAAAATGGACTTACCATGCCTTTACTCATGCATGTGTCTCAACATTGTCTCCCTGTCCTTCCTTGTTGCACACACATTAATTCAATGGTGGGTTCATTAAGGTAAATTTCCACATCCTACTGATGATAAATAGTTAGTATTTTAAATGTCAAAACCATAAATAACGTTAATGTCAACTGTGAAACTAAACACTAATCATCTTCTACCGTTAAAGATAACGTTGCCCTTGAAATTCTCCTACAGTTTTATTTTTTACTTAATTCCTTGTTTTTAATGTTAGATTTCCTTACCTATTCGCCCATTTACAACTAGTGCACTTAAGCTCATGCTTATCATCAGTCTAATATTTGTTAATGCTTAGTGTATTTTAACAGAGTTCTGAGCATTACTTACACTTTGACAGTCATCTTTTTCTTGTGGTGTAAGTTTTAGTTCCACCAATAAAATGATTGTGGGTCAGGTCAGGAGTCTCTGTTTACATAGTTAACATTTTGCGTCCTCTAATAATCTATATCTGTCTCTGTCTTCAGAATTCATTAGAGTTTTTAGAGGTTATGTATTAACTATTCAGTGGATGTAACTGTAGAAATAGAATCTTGTTTTCATTAGTCATCTGAAAATAAGAATTATGTTTTTGTTAAGACATTTTTGCACCAAGTGGTAACAAATAAATTACATGAAATAGTGAAATACTAGCCGCATGTCTGTTCTTATCCTGGTAATGTGCAATGTAAGCAACAGTTTAATAAAAAGGGGCAAAATGTTTACGCAGCTTGAAGTAATAATAGATCCAAAACCACTCGGAAGTTGACTTGCATCATGTCTATCTAAAAAATGATCTTACATTCCTTTACAATCAGTATCCAGGTAAAAATATAATTGGCAGAAACTGTATCTGCCTCATGTGACAGTCACGTTTCAGGAACTCCTCACTTTCTTGATGATTGATTTTGGCATGTTGCGCCAAATGTTATCATACATTTCATTTTCAGAGACAGGAGTATGGTTTAAAAATAACCAAACCATCGTTGTTGTTGCTACTTAACCTAAGAGCTTAAAAAAAATAAGCTTTCTTTTTCACCTGTTAATATTTGCTCACTAATAATTGGATTTTAAACTTTTAATAAAACGCATTTTTCCAGTGCAGAAAACTTTTATATATACAAAAGAAGTGAATCATTTCTACACTGTTCCTATAGTAGCTCTTCTTTTTTACTTTTCATCTAGAGTTGTAGTGTGGACAACTGTTAATAACTGCTTTAAACTAAAAAGCCCCAATACTTGGGTTTAACTGTCTGCACTAACAGTGGCTTCTGCATCTTGCCCTGAGGTGCCAATAACTGGGGGGGGTAAACATGACAAATTTGGGGCCCAATATTTGTAGAGTGGTAAGTGGGGCCCAGTGGCCACAGGTTTTGCTGTACAAGGTATAGAATTTGGGAGAGAAGTTTTGGTTTCACGCTATCGTAAGTGATGTTGTTTATGTACCGTACACCCACCTACATACCCACCCACCCCACCCCAGTACGACAGATTTTGGAAGATAGTCAATTTCTGTAAGTTTCACAACCATTACGATTTCATGAGGCCCATAATTGTCCAACGTTTTAGTGGCCACTATGAGTTTGAGGTGAAATATGTTGAACTGGTTGCGCTCTACATTATCACTAAATGGCAATAAAGATTACAAAGATATATTTGGCAAACTGTAAATTTGGTTCATAGGAAGGTTAGATAAGCATCATGGTGAAGCATATAGAAAGTGACTCCACAAACATCACATGGTACCAAGGATAGCTTCTAGAAAACACAACTTGGGTTGAACCTACAATATTTTACTGTACCTCCAAGAGTTGGTGGTGGGGCAGTACCGTTCAACACTGTCTAAATAATCAGGGTCACAATGTCCGCCAATTGCATATATCTTTCCATCTAGGACAACAACCGAGAAAGCATATCTCCTTTCTTGCATTTCAGCCAGTGTCTCCCAGGTGTTTCGAATGGGGTCATATCTGTAAATGTCAAAAATGAAGCAAACATAGAAACAAACTTAGAATGGCACATCAATTTTAAACTGGAAAGGTTAGAAATGCACATTTATTTTTCTGCAGAGATATGAGGTTACAATCACTCACCTATAAGTAGAACTCAAGGCGTCATACACACCGTAATACTGCTTCCCTCCGATCACATAAAGTTGCCCTTTGAGCACAGCAACTTCATGACCGAACCTTGGTGGATCAGGCATCTCTCCCAGCTTTCTCCACTCCATGGCCTTTTTTATACCCGTGTGGTTCCTCAAAGAATTCCCAAACCACAATTCCCTGCTGATGCTACGAGTACCAAAGTCTTCAGAGTTCTGATCACCTCCAATCAAGACTAAACTCTCTTTTGGCCGATAGATGCGGCACTGATTTTGTGCAGGATCTTCTATGGAGCAGAAATCTTCAAAAATTGTTTCATAAAGTTCTTTCAGACTGTGTTCAGACCACATATTCTGATTTCTGACCTCTTTAAATTCCTTGAAGGTCATCAGGGGAAAGTGGACTGTCTTCATTAGTTCTTTAGCCAACCTCAGCCTTATCTTTGGCTTTGCTTGGATCCATGAAACTATAGCTCTGAAAACAACAAGCTCAGATGGAACACAAAGTGATAAACTATTCAGGTACTTTAGGAGCTGCTTGGCTGGCAGATCCCTGAACTTGGAGGTACACGCCACCTTTTGAAATTGACGCAAGACAAAATCTTCAGCGATTTCGAGGAGCTGCACCATCCCATATGCATTGGCAAATGATGCTACATCCAGACATGACTGTGGATTCATTTCTTGTTGCAAGAAGTTGAGACATATAGAAAGGACAGGTTGGTACTGGAGCTGGAGAGCAGTGCTGGTGATCTCGAAGACACAACTCCAACTAAGGGGAACTGTCCCGCTGTAGGAGCAGCCAATGAGAACCTCTAGCTCTGAAGCCAACAGGAAGGGGAGTTTGACGTTGGGCTGATTGGACTCCTTCATCCCCAAAGTGAACATAGCACGGAAATAATCACTACTTGCAGCCAGGATTACTCTGTGAACTGCAAGGAAAATGGCAATCAATATAGAACATTTAAAAACAAACAAACAAGAAAAAAAGAAGATTGATCTCTTTCAGCAATGGTTTGTTGAGTATGAAAGTTATGGGTCATATGTTGTGTCCTTTCGGAGGCACTAGATCTATACCCGACATAAGGAATTCTCCACACTCTCCTCCATTGTCATCAAAACACTAAAGGAGGAAATGTCTTTGGAAGAAGTTCATCCTTCTAGAAGAGTTCCTAATCTTTACTGGTTATCAAGATTTCATGTTGATTTGAAGGTGTCCCGGAACACTGTGGTCATTCACTATGATGCTACAACACTTAATGTTTTTTTTTCCTTTAATTTAAAAGACTCCATTGTTATACATGTGAGAGTGGCACAAGAGTTTGACTTCTATATGTGTAATAAATGTTGTTGAGTCTTCATTGACAGTCATTCTTTGTTCGATTCTGCAACGTTTGTGTTCGAAATATGATAATGCTGAGTAGTAGTAAACACATGCAATAAAACAAATGTTATAAGGTCAGAAACTGATAAAAAATCACTTATATTCACTATTAACGGCTTCAAATTGTCCATAGAATCTCTCTGAATCACTGCATAGTTACAATAACCAACATGCTTCTGGACCTCACTGAGTCATGGGATTGGCGTCATATTTAATGTTTGAGGAAATTACCTCAAATAGTCACTTGCTCTATAAAGGTTTAAAGATTTATATATTAATTTAAATCTCAGTAAGAGGTTCAACTGTGGCTCAACTTCTCTTTCCTCCAAGGTGTGTGGAAAAGGAAAACAAAGCTCCCAGCAGCACCTGTCATGAAGAACTGGGATGACTGAAGGGTTGGCCAGTTGAATCCAACTCTGTCCCAGTCATGTGCTGTTGTGTCCTTGGACAAGACACTTCACCCTCCTTACCTCCAGTGTTGCTACAGTACTCGCACTGGTGTATGAATGTTCAGTGGTGGTCAGAAGGGTTGCAGGAGCAGATTGACAACCACACTTCTGTCAGTCTGGTCCAGAGCAATGACATCAACATTATGTAGTTCACCACCATCAGAGTGAGAATATGTGAGTGAAAGAATGATGGATCCACTGTGTACTAATGGTAAAGCACTATATGAATATAATCCATTGTTATTTTTCAACTTTAAAGTTAGATCAATGTGGCCTTCATCAGTGTTATGTCAGGGTCCCTCAGTACAACCAGTACAGCTGAAGCGCTTGACCTTTTATTGAGGTCTAGTCCTCAATTGCTTGTAGTTTACTCACCTTGAAACGACGCTCCGATGGCTTCCAAGACAACATCACAGCCTACTCTGTCCATCCATAGCTTTTTGATTGACTGAAGACTGATCATCAGTTGCGCTTCAGCAGACACTTTTTGCTCCCTGTCTTGAGCTCCAGTTTTTGCTGACTCTTTCTCCTCTTTGGCGCAGATATCCATCACTCTCGGGACTCCCAGTGTTTGAGCTGCTATTTTTATCTTTTCTATAGTGTCACTGTTCAGACGTGGAATTACTCCAGTGTAGGAAAATTCCACGATTGCTTCTAATCCAACATGATCAATCTCTGGACCCAGAAGCACTGACTGAATGTGGACTTTGTTGTTTGTATCTTTGTATGGTTTTTCATTGCATCTATTTTGTACTCCGTTGCTCCTCCTAAGAGTTTTCCTGATGAAGGAGCTAACAGCAGCCAGGATAGCGGAGTGCACATGCAGACCTTTCCCATCCACTGTTTTCAAAATAAGATCCGTGAGGACGGAGGAGTTCCTGAACTCATTCAAGATGTGGAATACATCTCTGGGATGATCATCCTTGTTGTAAATCTTCACCTCATCTGAATCTTCTTCTGAATCGGCTTCATCATTACCTGTAAATTCATCCTCCTCATCAAGCAGATACTCAAGAAAGTCATCATCATAACTTGCTGTAGATTCAGTGACTGTTTCTCTATCATCTTCTTTACTTTTGCTACAGCTTTCATTATCACTCACGTAACATTTCTCATCTAACTCTCCATCCTTTATTCCTTTGCAGTTGTACATCTCCCCATTGATCTGCTCTTCATCCTCAGATCTCATTAAGGTGGAGTTTTTACTTAAATGGCCAAATTCAAGAAAATCTGAAAAGTTTTTTTGTTGTGGATCTTTGTCTTCTTGTCCTGGAGCTTCTTGGTTTTGCTGCCAGTGCTCATCTAGGTGCAGTTCTTCATTTAGTTCATGTTCTTGCGGCTTCTCCATGTCAACACACTCTTCCTCTTCTAGTCCCATCTGACTGCCTTCAATGTCACCATCTCCCTCACTTCCCTGCTCTTTATCTTCTTCCCCATCTACATTTCTTTCCCTCTCCTCCTCCTTTTGCCCCTCGTCTGCCACAGTGTCCTCCTTGACCTCCCTTTGCACCTCATTTTCACCTTTTTTCTCACCTCCTTCTACATCATGTTTGACTAAGCTACTCTCCACCACCTCCACCTCATTCCACTTAACCTCATTTTGCTCTTTATTTTCACCTTCCCCCTCCTCTTCCTCTATTTCTCCCATTTCTTTGTCGTCCACCTCCTCTAACTCTCTCATCTCTCTTTTTTCATTTTCATTCCCTTGAGCCTCCACTTCTGACACCTCTTTTGCATCCACTTGCTCTGTCCCACTTTTGTCATTTTCTGTCACTTCTCTCTCCACTTCCTCTGCTTCTGCCACCAATATATCCCCTCCCTCTGTCTCATCACTTTCACTGTCTACCTCTTCCACTTTACTCATGTGATCTTTCTTGTCCTTTGTACTTTCTTCTTCCTCTACGTCACTATCTTCATCTTCTTCATCTTCTTTCCTCTCATAGCTGACTGCCTGACTTGCCCAATGCATCACCCTTTGCATCCATATCAGTCTTTTTCTCCTGTTCTCCTCTATCTGTCTTTTCCATTCATCCCACTCTTTCTGCACCCATGGATTAGCCACTGCCATACTGTCCAGTGTACTGTAAGTCTATTCTGTACTAATCCCTCTAATCCCTCTCTCCTAAACAGTCAAAGTATTAAAACATCTGCATTGCCAAGAAAAAATAAGAAAAAACAAACAAACAAAAACACTGTAGATCACTTACTTTCTGTAAAAACAATGAGAAAAAATGTGGATGGAAAATTAAATGTGTCCAGTTTTAATCCACCTTTTGAATGTTGTTTTGCTAGTGTTACCAGCAGCTCTACTTTTTATCCTGCCTCTAGACAGCAGCTGTTTTATCTGTTTGATCCTCTCCTACCTCCCTCTCTTATCATGCAAGTGAATATTTGAGAATGACATGAGTATGAGAGCCCATGGCTCCTCAAATACCCAACTATGAAGTATACTTTATCACCAGCTAATTGAAATTCTAAACTGTCCAGACTGAGGAATAAACATTTGGTAGCAATTTATACTCCAGAACAAGCAAGCTTTTTAATCAAAATATAACTTTTTTTTTTTACATTTGTTTACTGTGTTTCTTACCCTTATTGAGTTTTCTGTATTAGTTCACCATCATAATAAGATGTTTGTGTTGACATGTCCAACATAATTTATATTTAGAAATATGACTTCACTTTCTTTCCTGTACTTATCTTGACCTTCAACCTTTACAGTAGAGTAATAAAGAGAGAAACATTGTAAGCTGGACATTTGCTCGTATGAATGCATGCACCAAGACTTGACGAGGTCCTTGGCAGGAATTTTTATTCAGGACCATATGACTTGAGGATCAGTATTAAATGCCTTGTGGGTCATCAGTTGGATCACATTGCTCCTCCACGTCCAAATACCGTGGAATTTGGGTCAAGGATCCTCATACGTGTTGAGTAGAAAGAGGCCAAGGGGTAATGAAACAACATGGTTAACACCTGTCGCCTTTTGTCCTGTCAGAGTAAACACACAGCTGGGTCACATAGTTGCCTCGGCTAAGAAAATAGCTTCAAGTTCATTCAGAGGCGTAAACAAAGATGAGATTGCACTGGGGCCCATGGGGTGGGGGAGGGGACCCAGAAAGTGAGAGGGACAAGTTGTTTATTTGTTACCTATTAACACAATTGTACATTTTACAATCTGTTGTATAGAAATGTACACAAATGCCGTACTTGATTCAGAAAACTGCAGGGATTTTCTTAAAGCAAACTTTAAGATGATTCTTTTAGATTTAAGAGATTTATCTTCATCTGTTCCACAATGGAGTACCTCAGAGACTGACAGGTCTCTAGGGAAGATGAACCCATAAAGACCCAGTGCTACTTCTGTGGCAGTTCCCAAATTATTACACAGATTAATTATTATTAAATCAAATGATTATATATCTATATTTAAGTAATTTATCTCCATTCATTGTAATAGTACCCTCCGTATTATGCATTTTTCCCTAGTTTAAATCATTTATTTTTCTGTATTCAATGTAATGATCATTTTGATGTTCATTAAAGGAGTCATTCCATGGTTATTTCATTAATATTGCTGTGTTTTCCATTGTTATTGAATGTATTGTGTGTTGGTTCTATTTGAAAAAACATCCAGATTGCTTTGTTTTTGGAGGCTAGAAAAATGACTTGAGGTCGAACAACAGAGTTTACTTCTGTACTTCTGCATACATGTCCACGACGCAGTGATGAGGCGTCTCTGATTGGCTCAGAATGTGTGAAGAAACACTCCCCCCTCCCCTCTCTGTGTGTATGTGTTTACCTTTACCAGAGTAGCATCAAGCTAGGTTTTGTGCTGTCGCTTGTTTTGAAAACGTGCAGAAAGAGCACATGAACCAGTTTCCACCGCCATTTTTTTCAAGTTTGTGCAGCAGCTACTGTGGCGCTGTCTTCTCTTGAAGATGCTAATGCTACTTCAGATTCACTGCAATGGGGGACGGGCTTCACCCCACATGAGTGGCGCTAATGTCCTTGTGACGTGTGGTGGACAGACTTTTCTGAGTCGCTTCTTTCTCTGTTGTTTTCTATGAATGGGAAATACCGCCAGTGGAGGTGACACACCACTTTCAAAGGCAGCATGTGTTGGTAACTCAGGGTGACCCGTCAGATTCCAAAAGAAGTGTGCAAAAGTGGTTTTCAATGGAATGACACCTTTTAAAGATCGTTCTATCAAATGATCTACCTCTCGTTCTGCCAATAGTTTCTTTCCCAGTGCTGTGCATAGGGAACAATGTTGATTTTATGGTGGATTTTATATTTTACACTAATTATTTACATGTAATGATAGGATTAGTGGATCAACAGATATTAAACAGTTTAGATCAGTAGATGGTTGTGGTTGATGGTGTAATTTTGTTTCATAACAGACAAGTTTGTATTTGATATTTAGTCACTTCACATTTGCATGAAGTATGAGGAAACACCCCCAAGATGTTCCAGAAATATGACATTCAGGAATTGGCAAACATGATCTCACAGTGTCCTTGACCTTTGGCAACCATAATCTTTTCATTTGCTCATTTCTGCATCCAAATTAAAGGTTGGCTCACTTTATTATCATATTAACCCACAAAGACCCAAACAGCCCCCAGTGACAAAACCATATACTAATCTAAAAATATTTAATAATTTCTGAAACACTAATTCTATTTGACTATGTAAATAATTGGTGTAAAATACAGTTATCCTCTCATGGTCATAATGAAGTATGACCCATTTGGACATTTAGAGGAAATATAATTACACTTAGTTAACGAGGGAAAATACAGGTTTATACAAATTCAGTATTACATTTTAAATGGTTAATAAAACCATTATGTATTTTGTTTAAAGAGCTAATGTATTTTACAGAAGCTTAATTTAAATAAAGCAATGCACAACTTTGGTTGCTTTTGACCCTGCCCCCCAACGGCAAGGTGAGAGTATTATTTTTGGTAAAATATTTTTGGTTTGTTTTTCCATTTGTCTGTATTGTGGCGGTCCACTAGGGGCATTCTCCGCCAGATTGATGGTTGTTACGGGTTGGTGATTGGTGGAGGATATCAGGAAGTGTTTATTTAACCCGGTGTTTAGCTTCCGGGTAAGGAGAGTCTTGTTTGTGTGTGAAGTATATAATAAAGGAACCCAGCATCTGAAATCCTCTCTGCGCCGTCTTTAACTACTTCCACATTGGTGACCCCGACGTGATACTTTGCTTCAGTATTCCCCCCCCTCTTCTTCTTCTTCGCGTTTTCTGCTGCAATGGATGACGAACCGGCTGCTCCCGCTGTGTATGCGGCTACGGTCAAGCTGCCTGAGTTTTGGGAGCATGATCCAGAGCCCTGGTTCCAGCATGTAGAGGCTCAGTTTCGCCTTCGAGGAATAACAGCGGATGAAACGAGGTACTTTCATGTTGTTGCGGCTTTGGATGCCCGAACCACACGGCGAGTGATGAGCGTTTTGAGGGACCCTCCTGCCGCTGATAAATATGGGGCCATTAAGACTTTGCTGTTGCGTCTCTATCAGCTTTCGGACGCGGAGCGAGCAGATCGTTTATTGTCGCTAAATGGCTTGGGGGACAGTAAACCAACCGAACTTATGGAGAACATGTTGGCTTTGCTGGGTTCGGGCGATGCCTCTTTTTTGTTTGTCCAACTATTCCTTCGTCAATTGCCTCCCCCAGTACGCACGGCGTTGGCTAGTTCGCAGCTAGTCGCCACAAAGGATTACAGAGGGTTGGCTGAGGAAGCGGACCGGATTTTGCTGGCGACCCGACAATACAGCGTGCATGCTCTGCTGGATGAGGCTTCGGCGGCGGCTCCGGATGAGCCAGAAGTAAACGCTGTGGCCGCGGTGGTGGATGGACGCCGCAAGGGAGACCCGTTCTGTTTCTACCATCGTCGTTTCGGGACTAAGGCTAGGCGCTGCATACCACCATGCACGTTCGCGGCGCAGGGAAATGCCAGAGCCAGTGCTCGTTAGCGGCTGTGAGCACTGGCGGGGCGGACAAGCTGCTGTTTGTTCGAGACGACCTGACGGGGAGGCGTTGGCTGGTCGATTCAGGAGCCCAGCGGAGCATTATACCGGCTTCTACTGTTGACACCTTGGCTGCCTGTCAGGGACCCCCGCTGAGCGCAGCTAATGGGACTACCATCCGCACTTTTGGATCAAGGTCTGTGACTGTTTCCTTTTCTTTTCGAAGGTTTAATTGGGAATTTATTATTGCCTCAGTTTCAGTGCCTATATTGGGAGCAGATTTTTTGTGTGCACATGGGCTGCTAGTGGATCTTCCGCATGGCCGTTTAATTGACTCCACCTCATTTGCCACCTACCCCTGTTATATGGGGGGGGTTGACGCTGTAGCTCTTCCCAGGGTGCTTGCTGTGGGTGATGATTACCAGCGCCTCCTCCTGGCTGACTTCCCGGAATTGACTGTGCCCAACTTCTCGGCTGCTGTTGCGAAGCATGGGGTGGAACACTTCATCCCCACAACCGGGCCACCGGTTTTCGCTCGGGTACGTCGCCTGGACTCAGCCAAGCTGGCCATAGCAAGGGAGGAGTTTGCCACAATGGAGCGCTTGGGTATTGTGCGGCGCTCGAATAGCCCGTGGGCATCCCCCCTGCACATGGTGCCTAAACCGGGTGGACAGTGGCGACCTTGTGGGGATTTCCGGAGATTAAATGCCATCACCACCCCGGACCGTTACCCGATTCCTCATATACAGGATTTTTCTGCACGGCTGGCTGGAACTACACTCTACTCGAAGGTGGATTTAGTGCGCGGATACCACCAGGTGTCTGTGCATGAAGAGGATGTTCCTAAAACTGCCGTTATTACTCCTTTTGGATTATTCGAGTTTTTGAGGATGCCATTTGGCCTGCAGGGGGCGGCTCAGACTTTCCAACGCCTCATGGACACTGTATTGAGGGACCTGCCCTTTTTGTTTGTTTATTTGGACGACATCCTGGTGGCCAGCTCCTCCGCTGCAGAACATTTGGAACATTTGCGGTTGCTTTTTGACCGTCTAAGGGAGCACGGTTTGATTATCAACCCAGCTAAATGCCAGTTTGGGTTGGCAGAGATTGACTTTCTGGGCCACAGGGTGTCTGCGCAGGGGGCAGTTCCTTTGCCCACACGGGTGGAGGCAATTAGGAAGTTTCCCCGCCCACGGACCATTAAACTACTCCAGGAGTTTCTGGGGATGGTAAACTTTTATCATCGCTTTCTCCCCAGGGCGGCCCAACTCATGCACCCCCTATATGCCCTGCTCCGGGGAAAGAGGGGGTCTCAGGAGGTGGACTGGTCTCCGGAGAGGCTCCAGGCGTTTGAGGACACGAAGGCTGCTCTGGCTGGGGCTGCTTTGCTGGCGCATCCTTTGGCCACTGCCCCTCTGGCTCTCACTACGGACGCTTCTGATGTGGCTGTGGGCGCGGTTTGCGAGCAGTGGGTGGCGGGGGCTTGGCAGCCCCTTGCTTTCTTCAGCCGGCAGCTCCGGGCTGCGGAGAGGAGGTACAGCACATTTGACCGGGAACTTTTGGCACTATTCCTCGCTACGCGGCACTTCCGGTTCTTGCTGGAGGGCCGCCGTTTCTCTGCGTATGTGGACCATAAGCCCCTGGTACACGCTATGGGCAAGGTAGCGGACCCGTGGTCTGCCCGCCAGCAGCGCCAGCTTGCCGCCATCTCGGAGTTCACGACTGACATTCAACACATGGCTGGTAAGTACAATGGAGTGGCAGACTGTCTTTCCCGGGTGCTGGTGTCCTCTGTGCACCTGGGTTTGGATTATTCGGCGATGGCGGCGGATCAGATGGGCGATGCAGGGCTGGAGGCGTGCCGTTCAGCTGACACTGGTTTGCGGCTGGTGGACGTGCCGTGCCATGAGGATGGTTCCACGTTGGTGTGTGACATGGCCACTGGTCAGCCCCGACCTGTGGTTCCCACCGGCTGGCGGCGCCGGGTGTTCGACGCTGTCCACGCTCTCTCCCATCCTGGGGTTAAGGCCTCGGTGAAGCTCGTTGGGGCCAAGTTTGTCTGGCCGGGCCTGCGTAAGGATGTGAGGGGATGGGCGGCTGCCTGCGTCCCTTGTCAGCGGGCTAAGGTGCATCAGCACGTCAAGGCTCCATTGGGGCCCTTCTTGGTGCCGGAGAGGCGGTTCGACCACGTCCATGTGGACTTGGTTGGGCCTTTGCCCCCGTCACGTGGCTGCACGCATCTCCTGACTATGGTGGACAGGACTACCCGATGGCCAGAGGTCGTTCCTCTGGCATCCACGACGGCGGAGGAGGTGGCCCGGGCTTTCATCTCCACTTGGGTTGCGCGTTTCGGCCCGCCTGCGGACTTGACCTCGGACAGGGGAGCCCAGTTCACGTCGGACTTGTGGAATGCCATGGCACAGGGTTTGGGGGTTCAGCTCCACCGCACTACAGCCTACAACCCCCAGGCCAACGGCCTCTGTGAACGTTTTCATCGCTCCCTCAAGGCTGCTCTCAGGGCCAGTCTCACGGATGGGGCCTGGGTGGACCGGTTGCCGTGGGTGCTGTTGGGCCTGCGGTCTGCTCCTAAGGAGGACCTCCAGTCTTCAGTTGCTGAACTTGTCTATGGCCAGCCGCTGAGGGTTCCTGGGGACTTCTTGCCGGCCGCCGCTGGGGCTCCTGCGGGTTCAGTGGCCCCTCATCTGCTGCCACAGGGCCTGGCCAGGGCTGTGGCTCCGGTTCCCGTGCACCACTGCCTGCCCAGTTTTCGGGTGCCACGGGATTTGATGTCCGCGGACTTTGTGTTCGTCCGTCATGGTGGCCACCGCTCTCCGCTGCAGCCTCCTTACGATGGGCCTTTCCGTGTGGTGGAGGCTGGGCCTAAGAACTTTGTTCTGGACTTTGGTGGGCGTCTGGAGCGGGTTGCCGTGGATCGCCTGAAGCCTGCTCACTGTGACCCACATGGGTCCCTTGTTCCGGCACAGCCCCCCCGCCGGGGTCGTCCCCCCGCTGCTCCGCCGGCGTCTGACTTACCCCCACGCTTTCGCCGTGGTCGGGGTCCTCCTGCTCAGCGGGTGGGGGTTAACCCCCCTGCGGCGGTGCGTGTCAGCCGTTACGGACGTACTATTAGGCCTCCTACAAGAGACTGAATGGACTTTTCGCTATTCTCTGTTGTTGTTTTTTGTTATTGTTGTTGTGTTGTTTGTTCTTTTTATTTGTTGTCCTGCCAATCTGTCGGTTCTGGGGGGGCCTGTGTGGCGGTCCACTAGGGGCATTCTCCGCCAGATTGATGGTTGTTACGGGTTGGTGATTGGTGGAGGATATCAGGAAGTGTTTATTTAACCCGGTGTTTAGCTTCCGGGTAAGGAGAGTCTTGTTTGTGTGTGAAGTATATAATAAAGGAACCCAGCATCTGAAATCCTCTCTGCGCCGTCTTTAACTACTTCCACAGTATCTCTCTTTGATTTTCAGCAACTTTAGGTGCAAGGTGGTCAAAAATAGATCCCATTTCAATTTGGTGAATGTCGGTCAAAGGACAAGGTGACCAAAAATGTGTTTTTGCATTGATAATTGATAGGGCAAATCAGGTAAAATATTTCAAGGTGCAGGGTTTGTTGTGCCTGGGACCACTTGTTTTTTTTCTTTCTAAATGTTATTAATAGAAGTTACTATCTGCTCAGAAACATGAAGGCCTCTTTATGTTTTGCAAGTTTTCCCTTTGGTCTCTTGATGCACAACTGGAATAAACACACGTCATGACAGGATGAACTTCCATTAAAAGATGTTTTGAGGTTGAGGCAGTGTGAGTGGGTGCAATCAAAAACTGGTGGGCACCCAACTCTTACCTGAGGACAATGTCTCTGTTCATTTCACAGCCACACAAACACACTCTACTCTACATACCAGCAGAATTAAACTAGCAGAGAAATGAGTCAGGTTATTATTCAGGCCTACGCAGAAGGAAATGGAAGGCACTTCAGTGAGATGAAAGTTTCAAATTTGTCTCTGGCATGTGTTGTGTCCGTCTGTCTGGAAGTTGGTTTTAGTGTGTATACATATATTACCCTGAAGACTTACTTCACTGGTCTACAAATAAAATGTTTCTGGAATAAAACTAATGAAATTTTACCACATGTGTGTTACTGATAAAGAAAACTCAAGTCTTAAATGCTGATTGGCTCAAGTTTTTCAAATATATCCACATTGTAAAACTGGAAATGTCTGGATAAAGTACACATGGAGGAGTAGTCTGTGGAGTTTATACATGTACAGATGTTTCCATATTCACAGTATCATTAATGGAGTGTCGCTCTGGGCAGCAGCTCACAATCTCCTTATGAAAAGTCTGTTTTCTCTGCAGTTCCGATTGTTACCATGACAACACTCACAGTGAGAGGAGGAGTAAGCAGCATTAACCTCGTTATGGGACCCTCCCCCTCGGGCCCTCATCTAAAGAACAACAAACACTGCATGGGACATGAGGTCTGTGCTGTTCTTATATTGAACATTAGTAGGCTGTGACAGTGTGATAGTATTAGGATGGCCGACAACGGTCAGCTCACTACATAGACTCTTCTATTACACACTCAAGCAGTGGTTTAACCTTGTCATGATGAAATATAAAAGGTCTTTCCAGAAAAAGAGCTGCTCCGGATGGGGCTACATGTTGCTATAAAACCTGTGTATACCTTTCAATAATGATGATTCCTTTCCAGATGTGTATGATGCCCATTTCATCATTACAAATGCACTCCCATACCATCACAGTTGCCTGCTTTTCTACTGGATACCAGATACCAAACTGCAAGAAACTGTTTAAATTTCTTTGAGTATAACATTACAGCCACTGTAGAATATGATACTGTGTAAAACATTTCAGGATTATTATTTCTCATCTTTGAATATTACATTCTCTGAATTGGTCATTTTTGGCAAAATACCCAATTCAAGAATGAGTCACCGCTGTGTCTGGAGAACAATCTTCTGATGCACTAGAGTCGCTGAAGACCTATAGTGCATCGTTTTATTAATTTGTCTTTTTTAACACGGACAGCACATATTAATGAACATTTCTGTAAATGTGTTAGTGTTAGCATAAAAAAGCTATTTTTCAAATGTCGTCCCTGGGCCTGATGTAACATATTAGACTGTTCTAAAGATCCACAAGATCGGCTTTGTCTGTGGCTTTAGTGCAGAATCAGTTTTGCTTTTGGGCCAACAAGTTCAGACCTAAGTTCAGGTTCTCACCAGAAGGACCGCACCAAAATTTGGCATTTGGTACGGAGTCAAGAGGACTTAGACTACTTTTTTATTTATTTATTTTTTTAAAGATGTGTTGGTCCGCTTGTTTTAGTGCATTTCTAAGTGTGATTGATGCTTTCACACCAACAAAAACAAACTTCACTAAGATCTTTTGTTTCAAATGGAACATCTAGTGTGCACCAAGTGCTGTTGGTGTGAAGGCAACACACCATTATTTAAATAACAAAATTCTGAGTGTCCTGTAAAGGGTTATTGCAGTTTACAACATAAATTCATATTTCTTACAATAAAACAAACACAAAAGGAAACTTTTTTTGTCAAAATACAATCTAGTTTTATTGACCTTCTGTGGCCCCATGAAACACAGAGGTGAACATACACATGGAAGTTAAATGTTTAAGATTAAGACTGGCATTACAGCAGGCTGGAAGGGATAAAAAGGTCTTAAATTAGCTTCTACAGTACAACCTAATATTAACTTTGAGTAAACATTCCTCTACGACAACGCAAGCAACTTCAATATGATGAGAGAAAAGAATCCCAAGTTGAAAACATACGGAAACAATATAACATTAATAAATATACAGTACAGAGAAGCCACTGCAAAATGGCTTTTTCCACATATTTGGAGAGGCCAGACTGATTGTCGAGCTCATTGTCATCTTCTCATATTTCCAAATATACTGTACACACACTGTAAACATTTGTCAACTCTATAATGATTTTACAACTCTATGGTTGTGTTTAAATTGCTTTAACATAACCAAATTTGACTAAAGCTCATTGTAAATGTGATTATTTGACAAAAAAAAATATACAGTGCAGCGAGAGAGAAGGAGAGAAAGGTCCAGGATCAACCTGTTTTTAGGTCAGTCTGCAACAACTTAAAGAACACATTAAGACATGATTAAATCAACAGATGCACATCATACACGATGAGTTATATTTGATCTCTCCTGCTATTGCTTTTTTTAATCTGGGTCATGCTCTATTTTAGAACCATTAGTCCCTGCATTCATAAAGCATATCCCTCAGAGAGTGAAGAAGGGACAGGGCCAAGAGGTGAAGACAGTGCCAAGGACATAGGAGACGTTCTTGAACAGCATTGACTCTAAGATGCCGCAGTTGGAACACAGGAATTGCATAGTTCAGCAGCATCGTTCTTTCCAAGTTTCCATCTGAGTGTATGCGAATGTACCTGCGCAGCCCTGAAACCTTCCCTCCCCTTGTATCTAATCTTGCGTCTCATTAGTATAAGGAATGAGATAAGAGGTCTATTTTTACAAACGTGGGGGTGAGAAAGTGAGGAAGAAGGCGAGAGACTGTGCGAGGTGAACGCTGAGCTGTTTTCATTTTGAATGTCAGTGGCTTTAAATGGAGCCAAACGATGACATAAATATTTCAGCCTGTGACTTTAGGCTCTGCGCTGACCTAAAATTCATTGACTGAGCGCTGTGTATCCTGGGATTCAGATTTTCAGTAGCTAAAAATAGAACATCTGTTTGTTTACAATCTTTCATATAGCACCATGGTTGGGTTTCACTTGTGCTATCCATGACACCGCAGGAGTTGGTAAAACTTTTAACCCATAAAGATCCAAACATCCACCACTGACCTAAAATGTTTAATACCTGTTGATCCACTAATATTATCAATACAAGTAAATAATTGCAGTGAAATAAAATAGCTTGTCATCTTTTCATGGTCATCACATATGACCTATTACGGATGTTCAGAGGCTGTGTAGTTACCATGGAAACACCATCATCTTCTGCAACATTGTTTCACGAGTAAAACCCATGCAGTTGGACCAATGACAGTGGATGAAAACACTTCATTAATGTTCAGTAAATTATATATTTTACTGAACAACTCACTTTTTCGTCCGTTTTCTATGTTTTTGATATCTGAGCTTTTGTGAGCAGTGCACTAAATATTGTGAAATACCAGATTTTACAGGAAAAATACTAAATAATTTTAGAATAAATGGTGTTAAATTACTTAGGAAATATAAAATATATTTTTTTAAAAATGGGGACTGCCACAGAAGCAGCACAGGGTCTTTATGGGTTAAACTAAATCTTCTGATCAAGCACTGGCCCACGGTAAAATAAAAGAAACAATGACAATGATGAGGGAAAGGGAGAGTGGAAGAGAGAGGAGGAGGAGAAGTGGAAGAGAGAGGGACGATGGCCACAGAGACATCAGACGTTTGGATCCTCGGGACAGTTGACTGGGACTCTTCTCCTTCTCAGCGTTTGGCTGGCAGATGATCAGCGGCCTGACCTGCGATATGCTCTCCTGCAAGACCAAGATCAGAGCAAAATACTGTGTTTTGCAATAAAACGAGGTAGGGCAAATCAGGAATCTCTTTTTCATTCGTACATACTCAGTTTTGCATATGGCTGATTTTTGCCCTCTTGTGTGTATAGATTTTTACCTATTCTTGACCCAAGAGGTCAGGGGTCACTGGGTCAGTACCTAAAAAACTAAAATGGACGGTAACAGAGAAACGAATGGAGATAGAGACTTAGTTACCATCTATTGCATAATAATATAATGTAACAAATCTCTGTAGTGTGTCCTGTTTGTCTGTGGAACGTCTAACACCTTCACACCTTCACCAAATGATCCACAATTTGAAAGGTGACTTTCCAGTACTATGGTGGATTGCAGTGCAAAGTTTCACGCCATTACGACATACAACAACAAGCATATTAAACTCATTTCATTGCTCTTTCTAACTTTGCCACTCTGAGCATTGCCGTACACATTGCCTAAGTCCCGCCCCCTGACTTAGCTACAGCTGCACCATAGTGCATTACTAATGACAACTTGTTATTATGGACTTTCACAAGGTCTCTATGACAACATCACAACTATGCTACACGCTGCTAACAACTTCAGTCCCCCCAAGAATTCATGGACCTTTTTTTTTCATTGTTGTGGCCACAGAAAGTCCGCTTGCAACCAAAACTATTATTACGGTGCATTCACACAAGTTAATCAAGGTCTGTAATTTACTGAATTAACACCTTCAACTTAACATTGCACCAATCCTAACGACTGTAGGCTACATTACTAACTTGTTCATCTGCCGTTCAGCTTAATCACTTCACTTTTAGACCCTTTTCATTTTTGGTTTGTTTGTTGTTAGCTGTAGTTTAGTAGGTGGACGCACATTGGCCAGTTTCCTGCTTTTCGTGCATTCAAGTCTGAATATAGACCGTGACATTTGAGTTTCGGATGAGCGACAGGCGGCTCGCTTCACGGCTGTAATAATATTGCTGAGTTTTGATTGGTGTTGCCTACATTAGCATGACACAAACCACTACAGTGGTAGGCTGTCTGCGCTACCTGAAACTTGGTTTTACTAATTCCACCAGCAGTAACAACTGACACCATTAGCATTATCATACTCGCAGATTCCAGTACACACTTTAACAGCCCCAACTAATTATTATAGTCTTTCTTTCTGCTTCTATTTGCAAAGGGTAGGGTTTGTTGTGTCAGGCATCACTTGTTACATGATGTGAAGTTTTTTCTTTGCAAACTTGCATACTGTGCACCACCTTTATTGTGTTGATGTCACATTTTATTTTGCTGTGAGGTCAGGCTCCTTCGATTTGGCCCAACTTTAAATTTGAAAAATTATTTACCAATTAATTTTTATGCCAGACTTGCATCTTTTCCCAAAACTCATGAAAACCATAAAAATACTACCACATCGAGGATCCCTCACATGTCAATGCACTAGTGACCTTATCATTCTGTTAAAATAGAACATTTTCTCACTTTAAACTTTAGGTATATTCTACTGTGCATAAAATATGTCTTTAGGAATTGAGGAATGGGAAGTGAAGTCCTTTACCTCTAGTATGGTTCTGCTCTGTGCTCTGTCAGGGCTGAGCCTGAGGTTCCAGCGATGGGACCTGTGGCTCCGCCCACCATCGTCTTCACTCTCAGTAGTGTCTTGCCGCGCTACACGCGGGCGTTTACGTCTCCGGGAGCTGATTCGCTGGAGTGAGCCAGGCTCCTGAAGTCTGAACAAATAAGACAATGAAACACAGAGATGGGAGGAGCTACAGTACAAATACAAAATAATCTGTAAGGGAAACTCGATTTGAAAACAACTTCCTGCTACTCTTTAAAAAATAACAACATTTAGTATAACTGAAAAAGTGATGAAATAGAAATTGTAATTTTTTATAATGTCAATAAAGGGTTAGCTACACTTTCTTAATTTATTGACTTCCAACTATATTGTCCCCAGTGCATTGATGATAATAATAATAATCACCACCATAAATAAAAAAAATAAATATATATATATATATATATATATATATATATATATATATATATATATATATATACATTGATACAAACAGCCCCAAACACTTTTAGCTTTATATAATTTTAATTTAATTTGTAGTTTCTCCCACTGTCTTATGGAGTTGCTGTTTAATTACTAGCAACTCTTAGGTGAACAGCTAATGATAGCAGATTGATTACTTAATAAAACCTATATACAACTCATGGAAAAATATATGACATTTATATTCATTGCCCTGAAATCCCAGAAATGGACATTCATCATTTTGAAATATAAGTGACAGGAAGTATTATTCTCAAACTGGCATTAAATAAATCATGATTTCAGCAGCGATCAGGCAGTGATATATGTGTGTACAGTAAGTGTGTGTCAAACCTGTTATCTGTGTCTTCTATGTCAGCATCTGCATCACTTTCCCCCTGAGGGTCAGACAATACATACTCCTCCTGTAGGGACATAAATAAAATGGGATGCTTTAGCACAATATCGTTTAAGACCACATTTAAAGTTATAGTTGGAATAAATGATCTATAGTTTTAAAATTCAGTTATTGCACCAAAATATTAAGCAGTTAAATACAAGTGTTAGTTTCACTTGTAGGTTTAACACTTCATAGCATCAAAAATATGGACATATGAGTTCTTTGAAGTGTTTTTAAACCCTCCTGAGACACAACAATGCATTTTTGTCCTCTGTAGGGGACAAGGGTTTCACAGCTTTAGAAAAATAAATCAATAAAAAAAAAAAAAAAAAAGTAAAACTAGCACTTTTAAGGATATTCCATTAAAAAATGTAAATGTATCTGAAAAAAAAAATGCATTATGGCTTAGTTAAACCCACTTTTATTAGTATTTGGTTCATTTATTTATGTAATATTTCATAAAGTTTGAATTTGAACCCTCCAGTTGCTGCAACACTATCTTTATATTAATTCCAGCAAAACAAATGAGCAGTTTTCTACAACCCGTTTAATTCCTTCTTAATTTGTTGCATCTATAACTAGTAATGTCATGACATTTGCAGATATAATGTCAAAACGACCCTTTCTCCCAGTACAACAGAAGTGTTTGTCACCAGCAGTGGTAGTAGTAAAAACTGAATATACTTAGGTCCAAACTTCCAGCTCAAACTCTAAATGTTCATTTATTGGTTGACAGTCAACAACCTAGAGGGGGGCGGGGCCTAAAGTGGTTCATGTGCATTTAAAGCATGTTTTTTCTGTGTCACTTGTAATTGTAAGTGTCTTTTAGCTACACTGACTGAAGTTGTTGGATGAAACAAACCGTCCCCTAGTGAATCATCGCTCACACCACTATTTGGAAAACACAAGCAGCAGAACTTGATGCCATTTGACTGCGATGACCAAGTGTGTTAATGCGTCATTTTCTATTAACACCACTATTTTTTGTGCATAAACAGTCACAACACCTCTGCACATGAGCAATGGGCCCAGTGACTGTCTTTCTACTGGGTGCTTTCGTTGTCTTAATTACACATTAAGGTCACAGAAAGGACAGAGATAACAATAACATTCTTAGATGACAAAAATACTCAATTTAGATCATTTGCATATTATCTAAACTACACCAAGTGTACAGTATAATAGTATCAGTGTCGTCAAACTGTGCCCTCCTCGTCCTGGCCTTCATCAAGTATAATGAATACTGATGTTAGTCATATTCTGGAGCCTTACAAAACTATCATCTGACTGCCAAAGTAACAACAAGCCAACACACATTTCCCTTAGAAGGTGTTATATCTACAGACACCTGCAGATATAACACTCTACAAGTGTCACTGCATCCACACACACACATCCACACACACACACAAAACATTACCTCTGTGCCGTATCCCTCTGAGTATCTGGTTACCATCACTCGTTTTTTTCCACAGTGTTCACACAGCTGTGTGTTCTAAGAACAGAAAGTACAGAGAAGGAGAAAGGAAAAAAAAAAACAGATAAAATGACTGAGTCAAATTGAAATGTGACAAAACCATGGACACTTGAGTTCACTGCATGAAGCAGTTTCATGACAGTGACACTGCCTTGTTTCTGGCTTTTCCATTAGAAAGGTGTTCTATTTATTACCTTTATTTTTATTTTATTTTTATTTTTTTTTGTACATACTATTTTATATTTTTATATTACTATACTATTCTGAGAGTGACACCACCTGCCGGAATAGAATTCCATGTATATGCAAATGTATCTGGCGAATAAAAACGATTCTGATTCTGATTCTGATTCTTTACTTTGGTTTAACCCTTTATCAGACAAGGACTATTTTTGGTCATTTCCACATACATTACAACAGTGTTACTCAACCCTGGTCCTTAAGGAACATGATCCTGCATATTTTAGTTTTATCCATCTCCAAACACACCTTCTTCTTCTTTTTGGATTTTTTTTTTTTTTCGGCAGTTGGCAAACAACTTTTAATGTGCATTACTGCCATCTACTGGTCTGGAGTGTGAGTCAGGATGAATCTTCTCATCTCACCTCAACAAAAAAACCAACAAAAAACTCCTATCTAAACCTCCCCATATCTCTCTCATTATCTAATTCCTTTTTTTTTTAATTAGTTCAGTCTTCCTTAAAAATGTAATTAGCGACTGACACGATTTCAACACACCTGATTCAGATGATCAGCCTATCATCTAGTTCTGCAGAACACTGATACATTTTTTTTCTTTTTTTTTTGTCTGCATTTGTTCTCATTGTTTAACACCACAGAGAGGGTGTCAACATTGTTTGAGATCAATGCATTTTTTTAGTCTTGCAGCCAAATATTTTAATATTTAGTGCATGTGTGTGACCATCATCGGTCCTCCCTGAAAGCTGAGCAGACATCCTTTATTAGAACTCTCTATTATAAGCCAGGGAGGGCAGTGCTACACCTCAGTGATGTGTGGGGGAAACAAAGACTGGACAGGACAGACAGGACGAACAGGGAAAGAGGTTAATAGGCGGTGCACACTGATAATGACCGTCAGGTGTGTTCAAAAGAAGGAAACATCTAAAACATGTAGGACAGAGTTGTTGGAGGACCAGGGTAGAGAAAAGGACAGTGACAGTAATAGTTCTAGTGAGGACAGTGAGTCAATAATCTCAGGTCTAATGTGGTCTACAGCAGCGTTTCCCAAGTCCAGTCCTAGTGACCCAGTGTCCTGCATGTTTTAGGTAGTTCCCTCTTCCATCACACCTGAAAGACATTACATCATTATCAGGCTTAATTGAACCAGGTGTGCTGGAAGAGGACAATATCCAAAACATGCAGGACACTGGGTCACAAGGACTGGACTTGGGGAACATTGGTCTACTCTACATGGTCTTTAAGGTGTGATGGAAATGTACCTGGTCACCTGGTAACTACATTAATCATGTATTATCAGCTAAATCAACAGGATATCATCTTAATAGAACGTGTTTAACCAGTTTGACTGAAGGTTTATTTTGGTGTCCAAGGACATATTTTGGGTACCCAAGTGGAAAATCCAGTTGAAAACCAGTTGAAAATTCCAGTAGAAAACCAACAGAAAACTAGTTGGAAACCATTTGGAAACCAATAGAGTTCAGCTGGCTGTTATACTATGGAAATTAAAACACTATGTAACTCAATATTCACTGGTCAAAGTCACTTTGAACGTTTAAAAACATTAAAAAGTTTCAACTCCTTTAAGTTACATTAACAAAGAACAACATGAACAAGTAGACTTTGGATGATACTGTAAATTTATTCAAATTAAGAAAAAAGGTATGGCTCAATTAACATTCCTCAAACACACACACACACACACACACACACACACACACCAGTTAAAGCCTACTGGTTTAAACTGAACCAAACTGGTGAGGAGTCTTAATCCAGTAGCTCTAATGGTTCTACTGGACCTCAACCGTTGTCAAATGGTATTCTAACTGGACCTACCAGTAGAAATGTTCAAAAACCTTTTGCTCCAGTACAGACCAATAGAGACCAGTTCGGACCAGTTCATACCAGTAGAATTCCTATTGGATTTTCAACTGGATTTTACACTAGGGTAAGGATGTCTGTGCTTATATAAACATAATGGCACCAGAGATGTTCTCAACTGTGAGTGTTCTGGGACATTCTGTAATTAAGTGAAATGTTTCCAGTCAGCTATAAAACCACTGTTTCCTTACTTCATGAGGAGAACATCTCATAACAGCTCGTTCTGTTTGTTCTCACTGCTGGCAGTCTCATAAATGTCTGTTTGTCTGATCGATAAATTAAGATTTTCTCTCCTCGTGATGGTTGAAAATTCCAAAACAAAGGTCGACCCTGAAGTAATGATACTAATATAATGAATGCTGTTTAAAGGGATCATGTAGAGTCGTTTATGTGTTTAAAGTCGTTTGGATCAGCACTTATTTTGGTGTAATGTTATAAAATACATGTGCTTTTCATCTCACATGTGCTTTTCTTTTTTATATTTACTTCTTGGATAATTCATTTAATTTAATTTTGCCATTTATGGGTAAGGAACCATACAGGCTAACTTCATTTACCTTGATTTGTTACATAACATTCGAAAATATTTCACAAAACCAGAGGTGTAAAGTAACTAAGTAAAAGTACTTCATTACTGTACTTAAGTAGATTTTTTTTTTAGGTATCTGTACTTTACTTGAGTATTTATTTTTCTGGCAACTTTTGACTTTTACTTCCTACATTTTTGTATAAATATCTGTACTTTATACTCTTTACATTCTCAAAATAGACTAGTTACTTTTACAAACTAAACAGATGTGCCAGTATGAAAAACCAGTCGTGTCAGAGAGAAAATCAATGGAGGAAAGAAACTGTCACTTTATATATTATAGTTCATAAAATGATGCATTTTTATCTCATATTTATACTTTTTTTTTTAAATCTCATGACTTTTTATCTCAATTGTGACTTTTGTTTCCCCATTTTCCTCCATTTCTGCCCATATCCACAAAACTGAATAACTGTGACTCGATCAAACACGTTATTTTCACAGTAACTCACTTTTAAAGGTTTTATTTTAGATACTTTTGAAACTTTTCCTATTTTTATTTTCTCAAGTATTATTGCGTTTGTGACAAAAAAGGCATTTTACTTTTTACTTACTTTATTACAATTGAGAAGTTGGACTTTTTTTTACTTTTACTTGAATAGAATAGTTGAGTCAGTACTTCTACTTTTTTAGTATTTTTTCACACAAGTAGCTGTACTTCTACTTAAGTACAGAATGTGAGTACTTTGACCACCTCTGCACAAAACTAATTAAGGTTTATGTCCGGTTGAAATTTAGAATTTCAGTGTATTTCTATGAGTGAACTATAAATGTAAGGTAATATAAAGATATATAATATAATATAAAGATATTTCAGTAAATACTGACTTCAGTATTCAGTAAGACAATGGTGTGTAGAAAATACCAGCAGAAGGACCAGACTGTGTCGTTCATTTTAAGAGTGAGACCACCTGCACAGCCTCACACTGGTAGAGTCACACAAAAAATAATAGACATGTAATTTTAGATGTATTATATTAGATGTAATTTTCCTTTTCCTGTAGTTTTTTTTTGTAGTTATGGCTTTTATTCCAGATTCTTGTTCTTGTATGTATTAATACCTAGAATCATATAGTTACTGGATGGTGTTTTCCTTCAAATTTTTACATTTAATCCTCAAAGGTCTGAACATTTTCTGGCAACTGAACGTATCTAATGATTGATTTATCTAATGATTAAAACATTTGCCTTTTCTTATAGTTTGATGACTTACTGGTTGAGTTAATACTCTAAAAGTGATGATCGTTTGTTTATTTCTTTGATTTTTTTTTTTTATACTTATGGGTAAGGAACCAAATATGGTAACTTTACTGACCTTGATTTTCTACATAATAATGAAACAAATAGAAAAATGTCACAAATGTAAGAAAGTCTTGTTCTCCAATAACAAAGTGAGGTTGAAATTTATTATAATTTTTTTTTTATATTAACATAACCCGCTACAAAGGGTTAATACAAGATAACTGGATTATGTTAAGTATTGATGAATTAACATTTATTTCAGGACTTATACTAATATTGATCAGAGAGATAACAAATATTATGGAAACAATGCAAAGTAGATTCATTCAAATGTTGTAAATTAAATTGATAGTAATTAATAAATTATTAGAAAGATTTTATTTAACTCATTATAAATATTTTAATTAATGATATCTCTGCTGCTACCACCACCACAATCATACTAGAAAATTAGACTATTAGTATTATTACTAGTCTATATATTGTCTTATTATCATTATCGTCATATTATTATAATAATAATCATTATTTTCCATCTCATTTTCCTCCTTAGTCATTTTTATTGACTCTTCACCTTCTCCTTTTTCTCATCCCTCTTAATAAATCTATATTATTTAGTTGCTTTTTATATTTATGATCATTTTCATTGTAATAAGATGATGTTGTCATTAATTTGCTGTTGCTAGTTTGTTTATTTGCTAGATTTTTATTTTAATTGTTGTTTTTCTGCCTCCTATGTCTTCTTAACTGTATTGCTAAAAAATTGTTATTTAAATGAATCTTGGCTTGAGCTTTTGGATGGATGGATGGATAGGATGGATGGATGGATGGATAGGATGGATGGATGGATGGATGGATGGATGGATGGATGGATGGATGGATAGGATGGATGGATGGATGGATGGATGGATAGGATGGATGGATGGATGGATGGATGGATGGATGGATGGATGGATGGATGGATGGATGGATGGATGGATGGATGGATGGGTGGATAGGATGGATGGATAGGATGGATAGGATGGATGGATGGATGGATAGGATGGATGGATGGATGGATGGATGGATGGATGGATGGATGGATGGATGGATGGATGGATGGATAGGATGGATGGATGGATGGATGGATGGATGGATGGATGGATGGATGGATGGATGGATGGATAGGATGGATGGATAGGATGGATGGATGGATGGATGGATGGATGGATGGATGGATGGATGGATAGGATGGATGGATAGGATGGATGGATGGGTGGATGGATGGATGGATGGATGGATAG
This sequence comes from Siphamia tubifer, assembly GCA_020466265.1. Classification (NCBI taxonomy): domain Eukaryota; kingdom Metazoa; phylum Chordata; class Actinopteri; order Kurtiformes; family Apogonidae; genus Siphamia; species Siphamia tubifer. Next base: position 16,916,355 of record CM035800.1, read on the forward strand.
GATGGATGGATGGATAGGATGGATAGGATGGATGGGTGGATGGATGGATGGATAGGATGGATGGATGGATGGATAGGATGGATAGGATGGATGGATGGATGGATGGGTGGATGGATGGATGGATAGGATGGATGGATAGAATAAAATTCAGCAACATTTCAAATATACATTCATTTTTCTTTGTCATTTTAGTTTAAAAACGTGTTCTTCTCTTTGTGTTGTGTTCAAATACACATAAAATAAAACAGAGGTCAGTCAAAGTACAGATTTCCAGCCTGATTACAGATGACGAGCGGCTGCCGACATTTATGTGGGAAGCCTTGGCACTCACCGGCGTAGGTGTGTGTGCTTCTGAATAAAGTGTACAGGGACCGGCCTCGCACAGACACACAACATCTACCTCTCCACAACTCGCCCCCATCTGAGACACAAACAGGGACAGAAGATCAAAAGCAGATCCATTGACTTGTTAGGAGTTGTTTGCACCTTTCACCATTACACAGCAGCACATTAACAACTCAGCTTCTTCCATATTCTATGCATATATTTTAATGTTAAATGTCTCACATGGCATTAAAGCTTTCACTCGTCCACCCAGACTGTTTTTTTTTCATTTCCATTTACATATCTGCACATGTAGGAAGCAGAGGTATTTAACCCATAAAAAGCCAAACATACACCAGCACCACATCAGAAACTGTTTAATACCTCTTTATCCACTAATCCTATTAATACATGTAAATAATTGGTGTAAAATACAGTTCACGCTCATCAGATATGACCAGTTTGGACATTCAGAGGCTCCATAGTTACCATGGAAACACTGTCATGTTCTACAACATGGATTCATAAGTAAAACTCATTGAATTGGATCAATCAATGACAGTGGATAGAGACATGCACGCTGGAAAAAAAATACATCTTACTAAGTGTATCTTTTTCATTTCTAGTATGAATATTTCAATACACTTGAAATAAGATATAATCATCTAAAGAGGAACTTTTCTGTAATATGTAGATAGATATGTCTTGTGTATTTGGATCCAAGTCATAATATAATGTGACAAAATCATTTTTCATTAAATCAACATTTTTGTCACCAATGGAACAAGTGAAAAATATCTTGGTGAGATTTCTTGAAATAAAATTTTCCAGACCTATTGTCTAGAAAGAATTTATTTATATTAACTGATTTTTTTTCTTCAGTTTTTAAAAAAAACATCTACATGATCAGGAAATTAAATTTACAATCTAGATTATTTTGTTATATTTGAAATCAATTAAATTTGATTAAAACATTGTATTTTGGACCAGTCAAAGTTGCTTCCAATAAGGACAATATGGATTTTTTTTTTTTTAATCAGTCTTTTAATGTTGTAACAATAAGTAACTTCAAAAACATGACAAAATGTTAACTTTTTCAAAACCCTTGAAGTTAAAATCTCTTTTTTTTGAGGAAAAATGGGGACCTAACACATCATATACATCTATACATCATTAGCTATCTCCCTTTAGTGTTTTATTATTTTTCCCAAATTGCAATTAAATTCAACTATAATGCAATCCAAATGTTAAAAAATGCAGTTTTGGGCTAATGTATAACATATTTTATACATAACATTTATTTTAGCATCCCTTGTTTTCAGGCATTTAAGTAAATATTCATGGTAGCAATCAGTACTATTTTGACAATAATTTAACAAATTAATTCAATCCAATTATTGATCTTTTATCACTTTTTTTATTGTCTTTCATTACAAAAGGAGGTTTATACCTGGATTTCCTGTCTAAATAAGGGCTAAATCAATAAACCCCTGAACTCAATGACTTATTATACCGACACATATGATGTTTTTTTGGCCATTTTTGGACAATTTATTGAAAAAATTATGACATAACACCTGAATAATGTCAGCTGGAAAAATGACATTTATCCTACAGACTCTGACTACCTTTAAAAACATGACTAAATGTAATTGTCCTTCATCATCCTCACCTCACAGTCATTGTCAGACGTCTCTACTGAGGAAAAGAGGCCGTGGGAGTCCGATTCCCTCCGCAGCATGACCTCTGACCTGGCTCACACACTCACATAAAGCTACTGGAGACAAAAAAGCACAGTGGATCAGTGCTGTGTCCAACGTCCAGGTAGGATCATTGTTGAACATTGGACACAGAAATAGTTTCTGCATCAAAAATCAGTCAGATGTGATGGTTAGAATCCTTGTGTTCTGTTGTGACTGATAGTTTACATCATAGCTTTATTAACTTAGCTCTGATTTTCGACAAACAATCGCAGTAAAACTACAAATCCACTGTTTTCTGGACAGTTTGTCTTGTTAATAGCAGCACAAAATATCTCAGTTAAATGGGATACCACAAAAGTAAAAGTATTCCATTTGAATAGTTGCCAATACTCAGTACCGATGTAAGTACTTAATAATACCATCAGGTCTTAGTTCCTTTTGAAAATATGTTTTATTCTCATTACCTTTCATCTGACTGTTGAAACTCCTCCAAATAAATGGTGCAAACCATCTAATAATAGTTTATATTAATGTGAATACTATGTATGTGTATATTTACATAAAAATATAGATTGTATAAATAATTATTTATTTATAGAAGTGATTACTCTTGTGTGCTGTGCTATAATCTTGCTGCTGCAATCCTGGAATTTCCCCTTATGGGACTAATAAAGGAATATCTTATCTAATGACAATTGATGTGTTGGAATGTGACAATATTGATCAATCTCATCACATTGATCAATGATATTGATGAGGGTATTTGTCATACATCAGTAGTTTTTCACTAACTCTTTGAAAAGTTAGTCTTTTTTTACTTTTTTTATCTTAAAAAAAGCAACTAGACTGTCAAAGTAACATTATGGTCTTGTGATACATTGTTTTTAAATGTTTCATTGGTTTTATTTTCTCAAGACAATAGAAATATATCATTTCTACATATAAATATATTCTATACTATGGGCAAGATGAAACCAAATGTATTTATATGTCACCATTCATACACAAGGTAATTCAAAGTGCTTTACAAAGGCATACAATTACACTGAACCATAGAAAATGAAACATTTATATTCTATTATTCTATTCCACTCTATTCTATTGGTAAAGCAAATGCATTTATATAGCACCCACTCATACAAAAGGAATTCAAAGTACTTTACAAAGACATAAAATTACATTAAAATCATAGATAATTTAATATTCTATTCTATTCTATTCTATATGCTACACACAAATTGACCCTCTGCTTTGAACCTCTGGCTAGAACATGCAGGAATGCACCACACACTGCAGACTCGGAACAGTGTGCTGTCGTGTCAGGCACCCGAGCAGCAAATGGAAAGTAAGTGCCTTGCTCAAGGGCATATCAGCCAAATCGACAACCTTCAGATCACATCTCCATCAGTCTAAACCATGTCTGAACCCAAAAAAACACAGTAAAATGACAACAGACAACCAGTTTTCACAGAGAGCGATTACTTCCATTTTGCAGAAAAGCACCTTTTGTGGTTAAAATCCCCTTTGAGTGTTCAGTAAATACATCATGTGAGTATGATCAAAGCTGAAGTTGAAGGTAGGAGGCAGTAAATCTAGATTCTAGTTTGTGATGATGTGAGAGCAGCCAGAGGATGATGGTGTGGGCTGTAGTCCAGCATCGGGGTCAGTGATTTGCCATGAGAGAACCTCACTCTAACATCTGTTCAGCACAATCCGCACTCCCATTACGTAATAACCCACGACACTCAATGATAGAACCAAGCAACTTTTGACATAAAGAATATATATATATATATATTTTAAAAATAAAAAATAAAATAATAAAATCCACAATAAAATAAGAAGAGTTGGATCCAAACACATAAAAAAGTCATTCTAGGATTAAAATTAATAAATATCACTATTTTAAAATTATCCAGATAAAGCCATCTTACCTCAAACGCATCCTTTTTGGGGACATGGACTAAAGCCATAAAAGGTGGATGTGGATTTAGAGGATGAGCAGGAGCACGCGGCGGTGCGTGTCATTGTGGCGTGGGGAAGCCATGAGCTGGCGCTGCTGGTGGATGTTTGACATTGTGGCGGATCCTGCGTGATGTCAGCCGCGGCAGTGACAGGCACATACAGTACAGGCGGAGGCGCGCTCCCTTCACGGCGCTACGTTCCCAAAACAACGCGGAGGCGCGGAACGGTGCGGGAGCTACTTCCGGTTGTAGGTTATGAAAATAAAATAACCGGAAGTGAAGGGATAGCGATTTATATAAGTGAGTAGTGATGTTCAATACCACTGATTTCTTCTACGATCTGATACCGAGTAAAATTCAGGCTGATATCGGCGATGCCTCTACGTAATATGTCTTTTAAAAAATGTAGAGGATTTTTAATCATAGCTTCTTTAAGAATACAAGGCAGAGTCATTTATTCATTTATATCTTTATTTTAAACAGAAGCATATTGAGGTATAAAATAGAGATAATAGAAAAACCAGAGGATACCATCATACAAAATATGTGAAAATAGTGTTTTGAACTCTGAAAAAAAGAAAAAAACTTTCAAATAAATTATTGCTTAATTATTAAGAACGACTAACCAAGCCATGCTAGACCCCTTAGTACCGTCCTATTGTATACAGAGGATTTGAAAGACAACCTTTTAGCCTGTCTCCCCTGACTATGACGCGTTCCTAGACCTACACATGTAATGAATAGGGATAGCGCGGCTTGGCTAAAGAACTACAAAGATGAAAACTAGCATTTTCACTATTGATACATGAACATGTTAATTTGAAAATACTGAACATATGGGTGGATGGGTGGGTAGGTAGACAGACAGACAGATCGATCGATCAAATAATGAGACAAATGACAATAGATAGATAGATAGATAGATAGATAGATAGATAGATAGATAGATAGATAGATAGATAGATAGATAGATAGATAGATAGATAGATAGATAGATAGATAGATAGATAGATAGATAGATAGATAGATAGATAGATACAACTTTATTGTTTGTCACAAGTGACAGAAATTCACACAGACACTAAAAACAAATATTACATACATATTACAATGCATACCTGAAAGCTGTCTATAACACATATTCATATGTAAAGAAAAATTATGGACAAAAAAGCTAATTGGTATCAGTGTAGTTTTATTTTTTTCAGACCTCTACTATTTTAAAGATTGGGCAAAAATGCAGTTCTGAAAAGTGTCAGCTTTAATATTCAGCCAACCCATAGCTGGCAACACCCTCAAGGCCCTGATATTCCCTTCAGCCAAATATTGAGAAATATGCACAAAATAGGCATTAAAATCTGCTGACATACGGTGAAGTATGCACAGAACTTCCTCAACCTCTGCAGTTTCAGAAGCCCAGGGGAGTTGGACCACAGAGGACTTGCCTTGTGCAGTTGTATCCAACCTCACAAGAGACACTTTGAATAAAGCTTAACTTGTTTTTCCTCTCATTTTAGTTTTGGCCAGAGTTTTACTTTTGGTTCAGGTGCTAAAAATAGTTTTGTGAACCAACATGTCCAAAGCAATGAGCTTTCACTCATATCATCACTGGTGTCTGCTGCCACTGCATTGTTGCACTGAATGTGGGGTGCACAGCAGTGTGGTACACCAGTGTGCAATTGGCTCTCAAGCAAATGAGATGTTTAGTTCAAGATAATGGTGTACAGTGAAAGGTGTGTGTTAACTGGTTTGACAAGAATGTAGCCTAAATTTGGAGTCAACATATGCTAACCTACCTGAGTCTAATGAAATTACTAATTACCTGTGCCAATTTTTTTGTTTAACCCATACAGTCCCATTGTTACTATGTTTCTAAATCATTATGTTTTCTATATCAAACATTTCTTAAGTGATATAAAACCATTTATTATAACATTATCTGCTCTATGTAACATTTTGTCATGATAAACAAAGAGGAATAGAAACACTCAGGAAAAATATATTGACTAAGGTTGTTGTAATTACTGCATTAAATAGTTAACTGAACACAGTGTCTCCATCCACTGTCATTGATCCAATTCCATAGACTTTACTGGTGAATCAATGTTGTAGAAGATGATGGTGTTTCCATGGCAACTATAGAGCCCCTGAATATCCAAATGGATCATATCTGATGACCATGAAAAGATGGCAAACTTTATTTTACACTAATTATTTATGTGTTTTGTGAACATTTGTCTATCAACAGATATTAAACATTTACATCAGTAGATAGTTTTGGTCGGTGGTGGATGTTTGTGTCTTTATGGATTAAAATGATTCATATATAAGTTTTCTATCTGAAATGACCTTCATGTGGTTCCTGAACTGTCAGTTAAATTCGTTGCACGAGAAAACTGGGAATTGTTACACGTGATTTTTATCTCAATCTTCATCTTTTGCTGCAAATGCCCAGTGGGGGATTTGGACCACAGTCAGTAGTTATGGTGAGACAGACAGACAGACAGACAGACAGACAGATGAAAGGAGATGCATATATTTATATATCCAACCAAAGACACACATACACTCTAAGACATAAAAATGTGGAAGTCCCAGAGCAGTTTTATCAAAGTAAATTACCCAGAAATGTTTGTTCCTTTGAGGACATGGGTCTGTTTTAATAGCAGAGGTTCATGATCACTGAAATACTGCGCATCCAGGACAGTACAGATTCATCAAGTACTTTTAAACTGGTTTGAATATGAAGATATTGATCAATATCGGTCAATGTAGTGTAAGATAAAAAGAAAATATATAGAATTTAGATTTTTATCAGTGTGCACACGCTGCTACTATCAAGAAATAAGATGTAGAAAAATGCCATTTAACATCTAAGGTGTATTTCATGTTATAGTTGGAAATGTTGTGGTCATAAATAAGGCTTAAGTTGTTCAAACAGAACTCATTTTAGGATAAATGTCCCATGAGCCACACAACTGGCTCAAAGTGCATGGCCACTCTGCAAGATAAAGTGTAATTATGGAGAACCTAATGGCTGAGGGAGGGATCCTCATTATGGCTGCATGTCGACCATGTAAATGACCCCTGAGAACACAACCATACACTGTAGGCTTTGGACGACCCAGCAGAAGTGGACAGACCCTTCAGCACTGCTATATTTTTCTAAACAGATTCAAGTTTTTACCACTTAATCAATGTGCAATGTGTGCATTTTAGCCTGACGTGATGAAATACGCATTCCTTTTAGGGTTTTTTGTCCATTATGCTAATGCAATCATTCTGTTTTGTGCATGGGAGCTATTTTAGAGAAGTAGTTTTTTTTGCATATATCAAGGAGAAGCAAAGAAGATATGCCATTAATATGGATGTAATTTACACTTGTGATGAGAAGTTTACATACTTGTGATTTTTTTTGGCCATTTTTCAGAGAATATGAATAAAAATACAAAAATGTTTCTTTCACCTGTGGTCATGATGAGCCATTTATTGTCAAACAAATGTATTCACTGTTTTTAAATGATACTGACAACAGAAACTATCCAAGTGACACTGATCATATGTTTACATATGCTCTATATTAGCCCCTTTAACATCGGTAATCACTTTTCCTTTGGATATATACACAAAACTTCAAAACAGAAGTGCGTAATGTCTGTTCTTCCATTAAATCAGAAATGCAATGATGTTTTTTAAATTTATTATCACGAGATTACATGAAAAGTTATTTCATAAACATGGAGATGAATGTAAATATTAGGTTGTTTTACATATATTTATTGTTATTATTATTATTATATTAGAATAGAATAGATTTTATTGTCATTGCACACATGTTACAATGAAATTGCACTTTAGCGTGGCCATTCTGCTCCACGAAAAAAAAGTAAGTGAATAGAAAACAACAGTAAATAAACAAATAATGGCAATGACAGTTTAAAACAATACAATAAGGTTCAAAGTTTTAAAAAGCAACAACGCTTTAAAAATGTTAAAAATGCCAGTTAAAAAGTGCAGTGTGCAAGTTATGGTATCTTCAGTGTGTGCGTATGAGTCCTTGCGTGTTTGCTGTATGTATTGGATTACCCCTCTACCTTATACTAAATTAAACTGGTGTGGTTTCCTGGTGTGTCCACATGTACTGTACAACACCATGTTTCTTTTAAAACTTTCCTTCTTCCCCTGTTGTAACGTCTGTCAACATCTGTTTTTGTAATTCATCTGACTGTAGTTGTGAAAAAGGTCTTTCCGTTGCAGTTTTTCATAATACAACATTTGCCTGAAAAACCACCTCTTGCCAGTGCACAAACCTTTCACCGAAGAAATGAGGGTTTTATCGAAATTGTTGTTTTTCTATTGAGTAAACTTTTATGCGCAAGTTATATTTCCAATATATGAGGGCCAGTGGAAAAGTGATTTGTGACAGATGTTAGGGGCCATTTACATGAGGAGGATTGCTGCCAAATACGACAGTATATTTTACCAGAAGTACCCTTTCATTTACACGAAGCCGACGCTGTCAGGGTGTGAATACGCACAAATCTGAAGACTCCTTCCAGAGTGGGGGGGTATTGAAGACGCAGTGGGTCATGTCTCCGTCTAAATAGCAAGAAACGCACATGTTCACATTGCGTTTACGTCACATATGTTCACACATATGCTAAGCAGGTAAAGCAACAAACATGTCAAACAACCTTGATCCCACAGATCTTCCAGCTGCATTAGCATTAGCATTAGCATTAGCACTAGCAGCTCAAGTAAATGTACAGGAGTCATTTCAGCTATTGTACAGACATTACATGCATACCGTAGACGAACAGAGGCAGGTGTACAATTACAAACATCAAAAACAGAAAAGGACAGGATGACCAGGACGACCTGGCATGACTATCCAATCATATTTTGCCTTCTGTTGCGTCTTCGTATAACAATGATTTCCTCCTGTAAACTGAAGATGAGACGCCACTTTTGCATCTTCTGTCTTCATTGTCTTCGTATAAGTGTAGCCTTAGTTTTTTGTTGTTGTCATTTGTGGATGAGACTCTTTATTTTGTCACATAGTCAAACTGTTCATTCGTCTTGGACAAACACCTTCAGTTCCTTTAAGATTTTGAGTTTCCTTACATGAACTGCATGTTTGATGCCTCCCCAAAGTGGCTCAATGATACCGAGGTCCGCAGACTGCAAATGGACACTCCAAAACCTTCATCTTTTTTCTGCTGTTGCCAATGACAGGTCAACTTAGCCTTATGTTTTGGGTCATTGTCATGTTAGAACATTCAAGACTGTCCCATGTGTATTCAGTCAGAGGATGTAAACATATCAAAGTCAAAATCAACTTTATTGTCAAATATGCCATATGCACAACATACAGCACAGATGAAATTACATCCACTCACCCCTCATGCAAATGTGCAATAATTAAAAACAGAATACAAAAAACCACTACGTAAACAAAGTAATATGTACAAGATATGTAAATATAAAACAGTCTAAATATAAAAAGAGAATAAAATATCAAGTCTAATAGTGCAAAATAACAAAACTCAGATAACAACACAACATGAAATTACAAACAAGACAGAATACAGTAACAAAAAAACAACAAGACACAGTATTACACTAAGTATGGATAAATACAGCTGTTAAAAGTGATGTATGTGATGTATGAACACAACTGTAGATTGTGGTTGGTCTCTGAGTCTTTTCATGCGCTCACAGGGGAGAAGGGGGGCATAAGAGGAGGGAAGTACCAGATCCTCAGAGGCAGATAGACTGGTTTGTATATACACAAGTAGCAATACAAACAGGAGATGCTGGTTTGATAAGAAAATTAAGGGAAAGGGCGCAACTCAAATAAATCAAGACTGATGGAGAAACGGACCAATACAACTCTCTCTCTCTCCAGCTCTTTCTGTTTTTTTTTTTTTGCTCTACCCAAAACTGTCATTTAAAGTCGGAGAGGGATTGAAGTCAACGGATGGCTGCAGACGTACGTCATTTTGTGATTCAGTTGCAGACCAGTGTTACAACTTTCCAAAACTCCTAAAAAAAACAACAAAAAAAACCAAAGGTCTTTTTCTGGCTTGGCAGACATAGAAGACAACAACCGACATCTGGATCAAAGCATCAAACTCTTCTTGACATTTTTAATTTGAAAGGACAAACACTGCACTCAAAAGCAATTACAGGTTACGGTGCTGAGAGAACACCCAGAGGTGGTTCAGAGATTGTGATTTTGGATGTGTGAGTTATGCTCTTCTGTGGTCGACAAGTGACGAAGAGCATCCACAGACTTTCAGATGCATCTACAGAGTGTGAAAGGACTGAATAGTGAGACCAACAGGAAAGGAATGAGGCGCATTTCCTGCTGCGTGGAACATACGGACACAAATATATGAACATTTGGAGGAATCTTGACTCAACAATGATACAACTGTAACCTGCTTTATTAGGTTAACACCCCTGGATTTCAATCAATCAAGGACGGCTTTGAAAGACTGATGAAGGAGTCAGAGCAGACCAAGGATTACACCCTGACCTGGGATTTAGACCAGTCCTGGGGTTCATTCTTAAAACCCGCTGCCCGTCTTTGTCTCAACACCTTGGACTTTTCAGACCTGTGGGATGAAGAAGATTTGGGGGCAGACAGCACAGAAGATGATGGGTCCAGTTCAAACAGTGAAAGTCTCCCAGGACCCCCAGTACCTCCTCCACCGCCTCCTCTTCCTCCACCCCCACCTCCTCTTCTTCTCCCTCCCTTTCCTTCGTCGTCCCTCAAAGGTGCGACAGTCAAATGTCACACCTTGAAGCTGCATTGGAGGGAATTGCAGAGTTTACCCCCCCTGCCCAGGATGACCCGCTTTGGGACTCAGACTATCTGGGCCGGACTTGAACCGGTTCAGTTGGATACAAACCGATTGGAATATCTGTTTGAGTCTAAGACCAGTAACAGCTGCTTTAATGTGGTTTGTGGGCAACGGGTAAGAATGAACAGACAGGAATGTAATGGTGTGATCGTTACTCCTCCTACATTTTTTTTTTGTTTCTATTGATGAAAACTGATCAATATAAACAGTTAAGCTTAACCTATAAAGACCCAGTCCGACTTTTGTGACAGTTCCAAACTGAACATTTTTTTCTATTTAACATTTGTTAAGTGATTTATCATCATTTATTATAAATTATTCTCTGTATTTCATCAAAAATCCTGTGTTTTCCTATATTTAATTTACTGATCATGTAGATATTTATTAAAGATCAGAGTAAATTCAAAGATCACTATATCAAAAACAGGGGAAAATGTAAGAAATGTCAGTAAAATCTATCAGTAACTGACAATGATTTCATATATATTTCTTTTTTCTTTTTTTTTATTTAATTTAGCTTTTTTATGACAGTTTACTATGTGTACACTTCCTGTACTGTTTAAGTACCAACCACCATTTTTGCCATTATATTGTTTAACTACAGCTTCAGTTGAGCCTTTTGTCAGAAAAACTGCTTCATCCAACCCTCTGATTGTCCAGCTCTGCAGGTGAACATGCTGTCATGTAGACCTGTCAATCAAAGTGTGACACAACATTAATTAAAACTTCTATTTGAGCTGCGATTTGAAAATGATTGGAGGTATTATTGACCTAATATTTCTAGAAATAAATTCAGTGTGAGGCCATAAGTGATATTACAAGTTTAAGATACTTCAACATTCTGTTCATGAGTTTGAACTTCACATAAACCAGTCTGGGTTTGTCTTAGATTATATACAATACACACTATGTTCGACTCATACACTGTACATTTCATAGTGTTAATTTGGAGACAATGGGAATACACTCTAGAAAGTAATACATCAGCTCTCTCAGTGTTGATTTAACACTGCAAAATGTAATAGTAACAGTAGGTCAATCTGAAGTTCCTGAAGTCACAGTCAGGTTACAGTAACTTCCAACTTGTTTAAAATCATAATGAACTTAGCGTAGATACAGTTTTGTGCCTCTCACACAGTAAATGCAGAAGAAAACAGATGCACAAATTAGGTTTTCTGATCACCATCATAAACCAACCCTTAAATGCCTTTATCTCACAATGCTTCATATCCCACCACAGAAGCAGCCGTCCGTTTCAGTGTTGGGGATGAAACGCAGTAACATCATAACCATCGCCCTGAGCAGCCTGCCCCCTCCCCGCCTCCTCCCCCCCGCCATCTACAGCATGGACAGCACTGTGCTCGACAGAGAGGATGTTCAGGTACAGTAGAGGTCATTTCCTGCAGAATTTGAGCCTCGTGATTATATTAAAACCACTGTTGCTATTGTTATATCACAAAGACACCTGAGAAGGATGCAGAGAATATACACAAGTACAAAGAGATCCAATGACAGTCATGACTCGGCCTGCGTTGTGACAACTCTTCTGTAATTTTCCCTTTTAAAACAGCGGCTTCAGACAATAATCCCAACAGAAGAGGAAATTAGTCTGATCAAAGATGCCAAGGCCCAGAACCCTCGCTCCCCTTTAGCTGCAGCTGAACTCTGCCTTCTCACTTTGGGGGAAATCCCACATCTGAGCACCAGGCTTCAGCTCTGGGCCTTCGCTTTGGACTATGACACTTTGGAGAGGGTGAGTGAAACTACACAAGGATGGAATAACATCTGACGTAGTCATTATCATAAAGCATAGGAGTCAAACATGTGGCCTGTGGGCCAAAAAGTGGCCCACGAGAGCAGGGGTCTGCAACCCTGGTCCTCAAGAGCCACTGTCCTGCATGTTTTAGATGTGTCTCTCTTCCAACACACCTGATTCAAATGCTCTACAGAAGCCTCATAACGACCGTCAGGTATGCTGGAAGAGGAAACATCTACAACATGCTGGATAGTGGCTCTCTAGGACTGGAGTGGCAGACCCCTGCATTAGATGGTCTAATCTGGCCCATGGGATGAATTTGTGGAATACAAAAATTACACTGAAGATATGAATCATACTGGAGACAGGGTGTGATCCACAGGGGGTCAAAATAATGACAATAAAGTTCATATTTACCTCCGCCAAAGAGGTTATGTTTTTACCGGCGTCTGTTTGTTTGTCTGTTTGTCTGTGTTCAAGATAACTCGAACACGTATAGACGGATTTTGATGACATTTTCAGGATATGTAGGAAATGTGAACAGGAAGAACTGATTTCATTTTGGGGGTGATCGGGGTGGGTGGGGGGTCTACCTTGGTGGAGGTCTGCACTCTCAGAGTGCTTTTGTAGTTGCTATATATTTTTAAAATTTCAAATATAGTGTATTGTTGCCTACACTATTCTTCATTTTATATATATCTATATATATATATATAGATATATATAAAATGAAATCCTACTACCTTTCCTGAAACTTTATGATGAAGAGTATCTTAATGCTATTGTTATAACCATGTTATATTGTTAGTAAATTTGAGAATCCTTTGCACTGACAATAAATTAAATATATTTGTATAATATGCACAAATACACATTATTGTGTTAATCTCTGTTACAGTTCACTTTTTCAATACAATACAGAAAACCTCCATTCATACTTTTTCAATTTTAAGAAAATTAAATCAACATAATGTATTTGCCCTACATGAGTATTAGTATGTGACCCCCAGGGACACCTACACACACTACATAATCAGAAAGTCACATCACATACTGCCCACATTGTCTGAGTAACCGTTTTTATCTATTGGGATGCAGTTCAATATCACAGCTGAAATGACTTTGCATCAGCAAAGATGTCATCAGACTAAAAATAAATAATGGATATGATGTCTCACCTCAACTGTATGACTCATCACACTGTCCTTTAAATCTCCTTTCTCTTAACAGGAAATCGCAGAACCTCTTTTCCATCTGAAACTGGCCATGGAGCAGTTAGCCGCCAGTCAGACCTTCAGGTGGATCCTGGCTACAGTTTTAGCCATCGGTAACTTTTTAAATGGGTGTAAGGTGAGTGTAATATGATCCTGTACACTGCAGAAATATAAATCTCATAAAGTTTATTTGAAACAAGATAGAATCACCTCAAGAGGAATGTGTAATTGTGACGTAAATTTTATTTTAACAAATCTTACCAGGATAAATTTTACTTGTTGCATTGGCATTTTTTATATACATATATATATATACACACACACATATATATATATATATATATATATATATATATATATATATATATATATATATATATATATATATATATATATATATATATATATGTATGTATATTCTGGACCACCTGGCACCTTTCCTGAAGATTTCAAAAAACTTGGTCCTGTAGTTTTTGTGTAAAGTTGCTGACAAACAACAAAAAAACAAACAAACAAACTGACAAACAAACTGACTGACTGAAAAACAATACCCCTCTGCCCTTCGGGGGGGTAGGGTACCAATGGACTATAACAGAAACATAAGTGTAGCTAGAGACTTAGTTTCTATTATTGACATATAGGAAATCCAGCATGACCTTTGACCTTCGGATACTTTGAAAGGTCAAATTCAAGGTCACATTGTTTTAAATGGTTGTAACTCCAAAAAGAGTGGTGATTAATATTGTTGACAGATGGGAAATTACATGTAGACTCCAAAACGACATCATGACCTTTGACCTTGAGCAACCTTGAAAGATATTACCTATCGTCTCGAATGTTTAAAAGCTAAAATGTTTGTGAAGGGGCAGGGTTTTTTGCACCTGGCAAAGCTTAGTCAAGATTTTTTTTATTTAACTCAAGCAAAAAAAAATCTGCCAGATCTCTTGCAATAAGATTTTCAAGGTCTATTGTCTAAAAATAAGTCCTCATTTGTGAAATACAAGTTCTTCTTTGGGTGATTATGCCTTATTTTAAGTGAGATGACATATTTTGACTAGAAATTGGGAAAAATACACTTGATAAGATTTACATTTTTGTAGTGTAGTGTTTATGCTGTTCACACATATCTTGGGATGTCTTTGAGATGTCAGTGATTGTTCCTTTTTTCCTCCAAGGCTCGTGGTTTTGAGCTGAGTTACCTGGGGAAGTTGTCCCAGGTGAGGGATACTCACACTCGTCAGCCCCTGCTGCACCACGTGTGTGTCCTGCTGCTGCAGCTCTACCCACAATCCTCTGACCTCTACACTGACATCACTGCTGTTACTAAAGCTGGAAAGGTACGTAACTGCATCACTGTTTGTCTGTGACCCTGGAGCTCAGCCTACGTCAGGATTTCTTTTTTAATAGTGCTCACACAGAGACTACCAAGGTTCTTTATTATTATGTTTCTTCCATTAAGATAACAGCTACTGAAAGCTTTACATAACAAAAGCCAGCTCCATACAAATAACTGAGACAAAATTTAGCGGTTAGACTTACAGAAGGTAAAAATATGCGTAGATGTGTAGGAAGAAATAAAGTTCAAGGACAGGGGTGGAATAGTAAAATAGACTGCACTTGTATAGGACTCAAAGCGCTTTACATTAGCCTCACATTCACCCTTTCACACACACACACACACACTCAGGTTCTGTCAGTCCTACTGGGAGCCTAAGTCAGGGAGCAGTGTTTTGCCCAAGGACACTTTAACATGTGGACAGCCAAAGCGAGGACTCGAGCCGTCAACCCCTCGGTCATTGGACAATCTGCTCTACCAACTGAACCACAGCCACCCAATGAATAAAATAATAAAAAAGATAAAAATGTTGGCAAATCATGGCAAATCAGGCTATATTTGGGCATGATATAAAAAAAATACAATGGTGCCTTTACTTACAAAAGACCTAGCTAATGAATAATCCAGGTAACGGAAAAACCTTTACATCAATTTTTCGTCTCTGAATACGACAGAAAATTGTATTTACGAAAGGAAAATGAAACCCCCGAGGCATAAATACGATGTACATTACTGTATGTACTGTACGTAACTACGTCATGTATGTAAATACGTCATGTACGTACTGTATGTAGCATTCCATTGGCTATGAGGGAGTTACCCATGATGCTTTTTGTGAGCCTTTGACCCTCATTCATCAGAGTTGTAACCATACATGTGTAGAGGAGTAAAGGACAGAACCACCACTACCCTGCGAGTCCCTCTGAGTGTACCCACCGAAACCTCACCACAGCATGCGGCCACCACCTACCACGAGCCCAAAGAAAGTGACTCCCGGCCACCAATAGTAGTGAAACAGGAGACGACAAAAAAAGGAGGAGGCAGCCGTCACTCCACCTGCATGAACATAACACATGCCGGCGAAACCCCCGAACCCATGGAAACAAAACACCCAAAAAAAGGTCCACAAGCCCACCCCTGACGAAGCACACGCCCCATGCACCCCAAAAATATTACTGCATCATGTGGTACTAATCATGTGACATGGAAAATGTCACAATTTTTCCCCCAATGAACACCTAAGAATGGAACAAAAGGTAAAAAGACATAATCCTAATAGAAAGGAAACAAAAAAGTAGATGATTAAAATGAACAAAAGATTAAAAAAACAAACCCAAAATCCTCCACAAATATTAAACTGGAACATTTCTGGACATTTACTGTTAATGATTGAAAATCTGGGTTTTTTTCCCCAACACAAATATGTTGAAAAACTAAGTTACTTTTACTGAAAATCTGAAATAATACATGTATTAATAAACATGTAATTGTGTTATATTCTATGCCTGTTTCATCTGTCTGTCTGTCTGTCTGCAAAAATAGGACAAACTACACTAGAAACCATTATTGACTTTTTAAAACATTTCTCTCTTTCTCTTCTTTAAGTGTGAATACTCCTTAGTCCAGTCCAACTTCACCCAGCTAGAGGCCTTGTGCAAAGCATCATGGGAGCAGCTTAAAACACTGGAAAAGTCTGAGGACAAGAAAAAAGTAGGGAAGGCAGATAAAAGGAAAGGTGGAGGAGAAGATGAGGTCTCCACTCCCGAGGGTTCACTCCGTCACAAGTTGCCCAAGCTTCTGAAAGAGTGTGAGGAGAGGCTGAAGGTGTTGAGAGCAGTCCACCGACGGGTTGTCAACAGGTGGGTCAGCGGGTACAGTAAGTGACTTTGGGTAAAGTTTATGTGCGTTTTATCTTTTAAAAGACGTATCAGAGAAGAAAAAAAATCAACCTACATTTAATCCATAAAGTCCCAAACAGCATCTAAAATCTTTAATTATTTATTGTCCATTAAACCTATCATAACATGCAAATAATTTTTGTAAAATGCAAAATCATCAGATATGACCCATTTGGATGTTCAGATGCACTGTACTGTGAAAACATTATCTACTAAAACAGTGATTCACCAGTAAAACCCATGGAACTGGACTAATGACAGTGGATAAGGACACTTGATTTATATTCAGTTCATGATATATTTACTGAAAAAGTCACCCTCTCTTGAGTTTTCTCTGTTTCTCATATACCAAGTGTTGCCAGGCATAACAAATCCCACTCCTCACAAACATTTTACCTGATTTGCCCTATTTCTATCATTGCAACAACACATTTTTGGTGAGTTTAACCTTTGACCAACAATGATCAAAATTTAATGGGCTCTATTCTGGACCACTGTGCACCTTTCCTGCAAATTTCATGAAAATTGGTCAAGTAGTTTTTGGGTCAAGTTGCTCACCAACAAACAGACAGACAAAAACCAAGACAAAAAAACAAACAAACACAATGTCATAAGACATAATCACCTAAAGAGTGACTTTTCAGTGGGAAAAACATATTTTAAGACAATAGATCCTGAAAAATCTTATTTCAAGAAATATTACACATTCTATTGGCAGATTTTTTGCCTGAATTGAGCAAAGTTAAATTATCCTGGTAAGATTGATTAAAATAAGAGTTTCAGGATTTATTGTCTAAAAATGTGTTCTTTATATCTTACTGAAAAGTTACTCTTTAGGTAATTATGTCTTATTGTATTTGAGCTGGTTTGTTTGTCTGTTTGTCTGTAAGTAAGCAAACTTCCACAAAAACTATTAGACCATTTTTTTGTGAAATTTTCAGTACAGGTGCAAAAGTTGTTCCTGAATAGATCCCATTAAATTTTGGTGAATCAAAGGTCAAAGGTCACAGTCACCCAAAATATGTTTTTGCAATGATAAGAAATAGGGCACATCAGCTTAAATGTGTGCAGGAGGGGCTGGGTTTGTTGTGCCGGTCACCACTTGTTTTAAGTTTCATGACATATTTATTAAAAAAAAATACACTTGGTAAAATTTAGATTTTTTCCAGTGTTTAGAGAAATGCCACCTATTATGGAAAAAAAAGATTTAAAACATTCATGAAAAATGTGAACTTTGATCTACTGTCAATCAAAGTTGCTCACAAACAGACACAAACACAAAAACAATACCCCTTGCCTCTCCTTTTTTTCGGAGGGGGGGGGCAGTACTTATAAGCACTGTCTCCATCAGACATCATAAAAGACCCACAGTGACTCATTACTTCCCCTAGAGGTCACATATATTCACATTGACACATCAAATTCAGTTCATATTTGTTCCACATAATTTATTTCAATCTTTCCCATGACATCAGATTTTTTTATTTATTGGTTTTATTCCTGTAGGTTCCACTCTTTCCTGTTATTCCTCGGTTACTCCCCAGCGATGGTGAGAGAAACCAAAGCAGAGGACTTCTGTAAAACCATCAGTAACTTTTCTCTAGAGTACAGGACCACGAGGCAGACTGTCCTACACCAGAGGGAGCGGGAACGACAGAAAAGTGGAACAGAAAGCCCAAGCCTTAACACCCCTGTAGGCAGGAGGAAACACAAGCAAACTACAACACAGGTTTATATTTCTAAACTTTCAAGACAAAATCATTCCAAAGAAGCGATGGTATTTCACGATTTAAGTGACAATTGTTTCACCAGGAATGTGACGAGCAGAGTAAACTGGAAGAAGTGTTACGAACGCCGGAGTCTGGTTCAAGACTGGATGCCACACTGCCTCGAAACCGCAGGAGGATGGTCGACATCCAAGGTGAAAGGTTATGTTTAACCCGTTAAGGCCCAAATATTCACCATCTGCCAAAAATATTTATTGATCTGAACTGTTTATCCACTAATTCTATTAAAACATGGAAATAACTGGTATAAAATATAGTTTTGTCGTCTTTATGTAGTTACCGTGGAAACACTATCATCTTCTACAATTTGATAGCTATAGATGATTAATGTTAAATGCAGTTGTCGATCAGCTGAACTCAAATGTAGAAAAACTAATCCTATCTATGTTTTTGTTTGTCAGGTCCATTCTCAAGGAAACTCAAGTGGTGACTTTGCAGATTTTCTGAAGCCTTTCAATCGCTGGTGTAGATCAGAACTGTTCTGTTTATATTATTTATGATCGTTTTGCTTATTTGTAGCGACATATAAAAGTTTGTTAGTTGTGTAACATTTCACAAATCATGTCATACTTCATCTGTTTGAACACAATGTAGATAAAAAATAATGATGATCATGGTGTTGGTAGTTTTTCAATTATGCTTTGTAAACCCATTGTTGAAATCTGAAGGAAATAAAACATGTCAACTTAGCCTGCACATCATTGTATTCCCTATAATAGCATGTGATATATATATATATATATATATATATATATATATATATATATATATATATATATATATATATATATATATATATATATATATATATATATATATATATATATATATATATATATATATATATATATATATATATATATATATATATATATATATATATATATATATATATATATATATATATATATATATATATATATATATATATAAGGGGATCACAAAAGGCTGTAATATAAATATCCAGACTTTATGGTGCAGTATGGAATGACTCTGGTGATATTTTACATTAAATGGCACTTTTCAGAAATCAGTAAAATATGCAAAAATCCAAATAATTATTTTTCTGCATTTTTCCCCCAAAATATTTTCTGAAATATTTTAAAGCTAGTTAAAGAAAGAAGTGTTTCACTTTGCAGTGATATTTTTTTAAAGCAGATTTGCTAACTTCTGAGAACACCCTGGGAATGCTAATATACTGTAGAGACCAAGAAATAAAGATGCATTACAACAAAGGGGAAAATTACTTTGGCTTAGAAATCAAGCCAAAGTAGTTTGGGTTCCAACGTGACAAGACTGTCTCTTTGTAGTTTAAAAACCTTTGTAAACAACACATATTTTATATATATATATATATATATATATATATATATATATATATATATATATATATATATATATTCTTAAAGTACATTTTGTGTGCAAAATGTGTTCTTGAGACCCAGCAATACATTTTTGTCCTCTGTAGGGTACAAAAGTTTCACAATTTTACTTAAAAAATATTACCCAATATGAAGGGCTTTCCATTAAAAAAATGAATGTACAAATAATTTTCAAAATGCATCTGGCAAAAAAAAGTGTTACATCATTCTTTTTGCAATCAAGACAATTGTTTAATATAAAACATTAAAAGCTTTCACTTTACTGTGTCTCAGGAGGATATAAACCAAAAAGTGCCCTTTTTATTTATTTTTATTTATTAAATGCAATTATTTAATAAATTAACCATTCATCAACAAAACAATAAAAATTTGAAATATTCTTAATTTTAATTAATCTTAATCTTTAAACATGATTGACAATTAAACCATAATATAAATGGATAGTGTTTTGTACTTCAGCATTAATTATGACTATTCATTTTGTATCTAACTCATTTAATGCATTTAAAAAAAACAAACAAATCAATGTAAGCTCTCCTGGGCTTCTTCCAGGTACCTCACGTTAAGAACCCCTGTTCTAAACAATAAAGCTATAGATGTTTTACACACAAAATGCATAAATGTCGTTTGGGTTCATGTTTGTGTTACTTCAGATCAGTCTAATGCATGCGCTCTGTCGTCATTGAGAAGTTGACGGACGTACGTATCCACCAATCAGCGTATCGTATGCGGAAACCTGGCAACCAAACCATCCTATCACAACTTTAAATGCAGAAGTAGGCGTGTACTTTACGTCGTACGTGCCAGTCGACGCCATTTCGTGTCCAGTGGTTTTCAAGGTGATACGATCAGCCTCCTGTGCAGTAAACGGACCTTTACCTATCCGAGTCAAAACAGCGCTGAATTTTACTCATTTTTAGTAGTAAGCTCCTGGTGAGTATTTTTAACCGAGAGATTTTTCCCTATTTTTGTTAATTTTTTCCTGACTTTGAGCCGTCTTGGGGACTTTTTTGTTTTTATTTTTAATGCATTTTTCCTGGCTGGTGTTCCTCAGACTGTGTTGGCTTTAGTGTCGTACATTTTGTGATGGCGGTGTGAGCTGCGCAGAAAAACAAAACAAAAGCAAAAAAAAAAACTAGTTTAAGTAGCTTCTACGTGAAGATTTTTGTTTTGTTTTTTTCCCATGAAACGTCCATTTTTCAGGTGCTGCGGTGTTATTTGTTATATGAGTATGGTGATATATCCGAGGAGGGAAATAATGGAATCGTGTTCCAGTCTTTTCTGGACTGTAGTGTCCTTTTTCTGGAAATCTGTTTTTTTTTATCGGGGTTTTTATGCTCTCTCTCTCTCTCTTTGTTTTACCCCCACCTATAACATGAATTACAGTCGGTGACATTGACTCAAAAAAAGACCCGTTTTTCTTGTCCCCTGTTTGTCAGTGCTGAGACAGTGTTACTTTCTGCAGCATTTCACTCGGGAATGATGTAATTTTTCAGGGAAGATGTTTTTCCCCAGTGCAAAGTGGGGGCGTTTTTGAAGGAGCATGTACACAACAGTGTTTTGTACAGTGTGTCGTACAGTCAAGAACTTGTGGGATTCTGTAGCATTGGGCAAGACATGATCTGTGCATTTGGTAATTCAGAAAATAAATGTGACCCCTTCATTCATTCAGTACCAGTACATTGTGAGCTGTGGATCTGACCCAGGATGGAGGCCTACAGCAGGGCCAGGCCTAGACCCCAGTGTTTGCTGTGCTCTTTACTCATCACTTTTCCAGTAGCTATATATATATATATATATATGTATATATATATATATGTATAGATGCAAACATGTTTCTAATAAAATCTTGATACAACGTTAGAGATCAGGTTGATGGTGCCCCCCCCCCCCCCCTCTTCCACTCCCACCCAAAAATAACAGAACAGTAGGATCCCAGTTTGCCCCTCCTCCTCTTTCTCCTCTTCCTCTGTCCCCTTACTATGGCCCCAAATGTGTCCTCTGGAAGTGTCCTTGAGCAGGAATCTGTTCAAGCTCCAGGGGTGCTGTGTTTGCAGCACACCCCAGGGCTCTGACACCTGTAGAGGAGGAGGAGGTGGAGGAAGCATTGGGTCCCACATAAGCCCCCCCTCACCCCCACCCTCTGCCCACCAGACTGGTATGGCCTTGTTGTGCACTTGAAGCTGACACCACTATGAAATGTTCCGAACATGAAACAAATGTCATGGTTGGTTTTCTGGCCTTGTCTGTGTAGACACATAAAACATACATCCAGCAGTTTTGATTCAATACAAGTGCAGTGGTCATTTATTTTAGGTGGGCTTAAGATTTTTAAAAAAAACATTCTTATAGTGGGTTTGGTTGTTTTGAAGTTTGTCATGAAATGCATTTGAATAAAAATCAATTTAGACTTGAAAGAAGGCAGACATTTGACAGTATCATTTGACTAAAGCCAGATTTTCTGTTGCTAAATAAGATGTTAATGCCTAAAAAATTATTTAATTCGTACATTAACTGAACCCACTTCTGCCATGTTACTTTGCTAACTTTGTCTAGTGCATGCTAGTGAAAAATAAAGATGTAAGCCTTCCAGATATATATCTTCCTGAGACCCAACAATGTATTTTTTTTTTACAGTTTTAATTTAAAAATTGAACTTATAAACATCTCTACTCAAAAGTTCATTATGTTAAAAAAAAAAAAAAAAGTTGCATCATGCTGTTTCCAATTAAGGTGATTATTTAATGTAAAATGGCAAAAGTGTTGAGTTACTGAGTCTCAGGAGGATATTCATCACTATGAACAGATTAAAAAAGAATACAAGCGACAATATACAAATACAACTAGAAAAGGATAATACATTAAAATTGAGTTTACCTGAAGTTACTGTTACTTTAGCCATGTTACATGTAGGTTACATTTGGAAAATAAGACAAAAGTGGAAATATCCCTCTTTCAATGTATTTTATTTTAGACAGCTTTGAGCAACACTGTTTTTTGTGATGCTATATATATTTTAGAATATTGTTAGTCTCATTAAAGTATAATTGTCACACACTAATTGGACAAAAGTATTGGGAGATGTTGAATTCAGGCATTTCTTTTCTATTTGGGTCTGGTTTACAAAACAATCATGACAAATATAGGTTTATCTTGTGACAAATATAATTGATTATGAATATTGATATTTTATCTTACAGCTGTAGCTTGGACATGTCCTAATATTCTTGTCTATATAGTTTAAAGACATACTGATGTTTATAAAGTTTAATGAGAGATTTATCTTTTCGATGGATTATTGTAGTAAAAAATTATTATTTATAATCGGGGCATGAAAAATATTTTAGAAATTTAGAGCAAAACATTTAATATCATAATCACGGATAAAAAAAAAACAATGTTGAGAGGCATTATTATAAATCATAGATAATTTAAACCAAACTAACCAATGCAATGATATTTATTCTAATATAAAACTATATTATAACATTTATCATTATTCTTTTGTATCCCAGACCCCTGTTAGAAAAGGAAATCCTGAATTAAACATGTCCATATAGTTATATATAGATGTGTCTGTTTTTAAAAAAATATAGTTATTAAGTAAATTTTCCACATTTAGTTCCTGCTGTGTTTGTTGTTGTTGTTGTTCCACTTCACAGCGGTTCAGTTCTAACGTTACCTTTTTTGTTTCCCCCCTGTTTAGTTTTTGAAGCCACTTTTTTGAGCATCGACAAATCGTAAGTTTGTCTCAACCCTTTTTTTTCTTTTTTTTTTTTTTTTTACGTCAAATTTTGCAACTTTTAAACAACAAGAAATCTTTTGTTTTCACCCTTTTTGTGATTTATCCCATTTCTCCTCCTTTTGGATTTCCTCTAGGGCAAATAGCATGTAGTGTTTTTTTTTTGTTTTTTCTTTGGGGTTTTTTTTTTTTCTTTTTTTGTGCTGTGGTAGAAGATGAAACACCTAATTTTCAACCTGTTTAACACTGATACAACCCCATGTACACTTGGCAGATGATGATTACCAAAGAGATGATTATGGAAATGTTTTGGTAAACTGTTAAACAGCACTCCTACAGCTCATCCCCTTCATCCAGTCTCCAGGTTAAGGATTGAGACTTTATTTTTTCTTTTTTTTTTTCCTCTCCCCCCTTCTTTTTTTTTTTTTTGCAGCCTTTGCTTTTTTATGTGAGTGTGCATGTCATTAGATTCAAAACTGGCCCATTTTCCTGAAAAAAAGAACAATGCTTTGTGCTATTTTTCAGACCCTCCAGGATTTCGCGTTGTTGCGATTTGTAACTTCAACACAAATTCAGCCAATTCCCCGGGAATTCAGCGCGATGTTGCAATTTTAACCAATCACCGCCACTTTTCTGCAAAATGTGACCAATCATTTGCGACGTCTTGAGCTGCTCTTTCGGCCTTTTCCTGTTTATCTTACAGTACGAAGCAACATGTGCGCAGCCGGCAGTTGACATTTAAGGACTAAAATGATGCACTAGTACCAACAGGTGCATTTGGAAGAGTACTTTTTGTCATCCAGGTAATATTTTATTTGCCATATTTGAAAGTTTGTCTTAATATCTCAGTGTCTTTGTTCTATTTTTGTCAGAGAAACTGCCTCTACTACACAGTACACAGTAATAGTAATACGTTTTTTTACTGGCTGAGAAATTTATATTTTAATTGTTAATTTTATTGTTTTATAATTTCATGTAGTGATGTGAGGTCATATGAACTTTAACCTTTGAACCAACAGGTGCATTTGGGGAAAAAAAAAAAAAATTGGTGCATTTTTTTTATCCTCGTAATCGTAATTTACCATCTCAGCAAAAGTTAGTTTTGAGAACCATATCACAATGACTTTGAATTAATTTTCCAGTAACTAAATATTTGAAATATGACTTAATTTTCATTACAAAAAGGGAAAATCACAAATATTTATCTACTTCCTCCTGCAACAAAAGCCTAAAAAGCACCACAACTTTCATCACATTTTTTTGGGAAAAGCTCATGCAACATCGGACATTTTAGGACAAAACAATGTAAAAAAAAAAAAAAAAAAAGGGTCTGCGAAATCCTGGAGGGACTGATTTTTGAGCCATTGCTATTGGAATTAACAACAACATTGGCATCATTATATCCACTAGTGAGTTTGTAGTGTTCCCATTAAATGACCATGTCTTTACTTTATACTCATTAAGTACTAACTGGGGTTTTTTTGGTTCACTTTTTATGCAAGTATAAATGGTAGCCACATAAATTAGCCATGTTTTTATTATGTCAGTCATTCCGAGGTGACTTAACTTAGCACACAGGTCTTTCTTTCTCTCTCTCTTTTTTTTTTAACCATTAAATCTATTAAAAACTCCCCACAAAATTTGTACCCACAGCTGATTGTCTTACCTGTCCTCAGACATGAATCTCAAATGCTGCACATACAGTCTGTCACAGTTTAAGCACAAACATTAAAAACCGTACACTGATGAGAATGAACCCAGTCACAAATCCAAAATTAAATTATGCACGCAATAGTTTTCTTATTAATCTTAGAAGCAGTTCTACAGAAAACCCCAGATAAGGATGAGAAATGTGATAGTCATAGTGTCCTCATGAGTGTTGCATTTTGGGTAGAAATAGTCCGGTTAAATCTATCCTCCTGAAAACCAGGAAGGTGTTAACTTTTTTTTTTTTTTTTTTGCATTAAATAAATCATTTGATGGTGCAACAATTTTTTTCTGATACATTATTTATTTTACACAATGTACTTTACATTAGACAGATTTTTTTTTCTTTCAATAAAACAAACTCTTCAGAGGGGGAAAAAAATGCATTGCTGGGCCTCAGGAGGATATTTAAATAGTGCCTTATAAAACAAAACAAAAAAACCCAGACTTGACAGTTGCTGCCAAGGGCTGTTTAACATTTAGTAATTGCTATTTTCATGCAGCAGAGAAATGATTAGACACCATATGCCAAGACAGGAGACTTACATGGGCAAAATGAGTGATGTTTAGAAGTGGATCATTGTCAGGCTGAGTGATATATAATGATGCAGACTATTTACCCATCAATACAGTGTAAAATTAACCCATAAAAACAGACACTCACCACTGATCAAAAGCATCTACTGATCTAAACTGTTTAATAGCCACTAACCCCATCAATACATGGAAATAATTGGTGTGAAATTATTTTTTTTTTCATCAGATATGACCCATTTGGATGTTCAGACGTGCCATGGTTACTGTGGAAACACCGTCATTTTCTACAACATTGATTCACAAATAAAACCCACGGAGTTGGATCGATGACAGTGTATGGAGACACATGGTTTATGTTGCGTTAGTGATGTTTTTGCTGAAAAAGTCACTTTTTGTCCAGTTTTTAACCCAGTTGTTAATTAACATGTACATAATCAATGAATTAAATGTAGAAAAATATGTTTTACAATGAAAAACTAAAAATAAGTAGGATAATATTACAGTTACGAGTTATTACTTGATCTCTTTTTTTCTTGCTTTGTGTTGCGACTCAGAATCCAAGATACAAATGACCTTCACATATGCAGCCACTGTTTTGGCAAATAAAAAGACAAGTATTGGACGACAAGTAGGTACACTTTTTAAACGAATGTGTTAGAAATCAACACATCTTTTGTCCAAATGTAATTTCAACAAATGTGCTATATTTCAGAAATGTTTAAATTACACAAATAAGCAACACAAGTATATGTACCTGCTATTGGTCAATCAATTCAACACTGTCAGCGCAAGCAGATTTTAAAAGATTTTGCTCCGCCCGCATCAATCAGTCACTATATATATATATATATATATATATATATATATATATATATATATATATGGTCAGGCAAAATGATCTGACGCATTTATAGGTTTAATAAAATGCAAATGAAGTAAAGGAAAAAAAAACTGTTTTTACTTTTGAAAAGTACATATAATGTCATTTTTTCATTATGTTTTAAAAATTGAATCAATCAAATGGGATCCATTATCGAGCTGGTACGGGATCATGTCTACCAAGATTGAAGTGCAAACGGAACGCTCGCTGTGTTGCAGTTACAGATTCGTATGTTTTGATAAACGTTTCTACAATGAAAGCGTGATGCTCACTTGTCCTGAAAAAGAAACAAAAAACAATGGCATTATGAAAAAAGAAAAATGGCATTATATGTACTTTTTGAAAATAAAAACACATTTGTTTCTTTACTTCATTTGTATTTTATTAAACCTGCAAATGTGTCAGATCATTTTGCCTGACCCTATATATATATATATATATATATATATATATATATATATATATATATATATATATATATTCTGGCGATTGATCCTGACAGCATCTTAAACAGTACTGATATTTTCTATATTAAAGCAATCCTGATCCTTGAGGGCTGGTATCCTGTATGTTTTAGATATTTCCCTCTTCCATCACACCTGGAAACCATTACATACTTTTCAGGCTTCTGCAGAGGCTGGTGAAGAGCTGATTATTAATTGAATCAGGTGTAATAGAAGAGGGAAATAACAAAAACATTCAGGATCCTGCCCCTCGAGGACCAGGATATCCCACCTCTGTATTTAAAGATAGTGATATTTTCATATATCCTACTGGGCAGTTCTGGACACTATCATCCCTCATTTGGATAATTAATGAGTATTTAGTTCAAATGAATTTTATTTAATTAAATTTTGTAAATGTAATTCTAAATTTGAAGATTATGGTGATGTTGGGTATTATAGGTATTATGTCGTGCTGCACAATAAAGTCTGGTCACTGTCCACAGGGGGAGGTGCATGAAATACTTTGCCACTTTCTCTGGAAGAGGTGAAAAGAGGTCATCCAGAACACCCCAAATAAATCTCCAAATGCTACTATATGTTACAGATGAGTTCAGTGGACATTACCTTGATGTATTTTAATGTATGGGTTGGAAGAGATTAATAACACTTCAGTTAATTTCAAAGGGGAAAATTGATTTGATCTTGGAGCAAATTGAGTTACGAGCTCAGTCATGGAAGAAATTAAAATCATAAGTCAAATTACTGCTGTATAATAGGCGGTTATAAATCACTTCAAGGTTAAACAGAGAAAATTTAATTTAGGAACTGCCACAAAAGTAGCACTGGGTCTTTTATTCACTAAACTGGATGTAATAAGACACTTTTGTGGTGTAAAATAGACATGTTTTCCAGCAGGAGTTAACGTTCAGTGTTTACTATTGAACCCAACACCGAGTTTAAAACTTAAAATAGAATTTGAAACATTTACTCAAGTGGGATCTCGTCCTCGTAAACACAGGACACCTCGCCAAGTGATAGAAACATCACAGCAGAGCATTAAGCTTTGGGCTGACGACCTGCCCCCCACCACCACCACCAGCCACTGACCAGACAAGCACAGGCCGCCGCTACCGATGGGTTGAGCCCAGCTGGCTGTCCCGCTTTGTTTTGGCAGGTGCGATCTAGCTTCATAATGGCTGCAGTGGCTGATGGGAAGCAGCTCTTGGGAATGAGAGCAAATTAGAAATGACTTATCGTGGGCTTTACACATCCTGATACTGAATGAGTCTAAATTTAGCTAAGTGAGTTTATTTATGGTGATGGTTGAATAAAGTAGAAGATATTCTGTAAAAAAAGAAAAAAAAAAGTGGCCAAATTGATGCTCATAGAGGTTGTATTTTTCTTTTGTTATATAGAACTGATAAATGAATCATTATCAGAATACTTAATTAACCCAAGTAGGAAATTATTGAGTGTTAGTCACTTAACATTCAAGGAAAATAAAATAAAAAAAAACAGCAAGAAGGATATTATCAACGCAGCAGAAAATCAAATGTAGATACACAAATGTACGGGTATGGGAAAAAATTATTAGACCATCAAACGTCATCAAAAACAATAGTTAGGCTGTTAAGTACCAACTCCTGTGTGTGTATCGTGACTAAAACAGACAGAAAAGCAAACGTGGAATGTTTAAAAGCACTGTTTTTGTCAGTACAATGACATACATATTGATGGAGGAAGTGAAGTGATTTTGGTTATATATATATATATATATATATATATATATATATATATATATATGGAAAATTGATAGATATCAACTTTGAAATTAAACTACTAGGAGCTATTTTTGTTGTGAACAATATATTTATTGAATAAAAATGTACATTTAGTTGTTGCAGACATTAAAATGAACAAGACAATTAATTAAACAAGGGTGCTCCAATATTTTCAACTGTATAAAGTTATATATATATATATATATATATATATATATATATATATATATATATATATATATATATATATATATATATATATATATATATATTGTGTTTCTCTTTTTTTCTCAGTAACATGAAGTAGAATAAGTCCTTGCATTTAAATTGTAAATTTGTAAACTGAACCAAATTGGCACAATTAGAACAGAAACTTATACAATATGTACTCGACAATATTTTATCAATATGATAAATATATCCAAGTGTCTACAAATTTAGTTGGATGTAATTATTATATGCTTATGAGCTAGAAATAATTCATAAAATTGACTTAATTTATAAATCACTAGAAAAGCACATTTGTAAATAAATGAAGATTTCTGCCCATTTTACTAACAATTTAACATTACTGTAAGTTGAATAAGAAAAAAAAAGTCATATGAGGTTCATTTTTTCTTCCTCGCATCAGTAAAACAAACATTCCTGCCACCCTTTCACACCGTTGCCCATTAAGTTGGTATAATTGTGTTAAGACCCATTCCTCTTTAATGATATTTCTACTCATCACTAATCACTTCTGACCTGGTGCAACAGTCAATCATACCATCACTGTTCTTTCATTAGAAGAGGTTCCAATTTCATGGGAAATTATGTATATTTATTTTAAATCAGTGTTTCTGATTAATTTCTAAGTTGGTGAAAGTTTGCTAAAAAAATCACAGCCTAGTACAACACAAACTGAAAAACACAATCAAATCATAACCTTCACAACATTAACTCATAAAGAATGACATTTTCTGTATTTTTAACCAATTCATCAATATTTATTATATTGTATCTGTATTTTGTATTATTAAGTGAAAATCATCATTTATTATGTTCATAAAAGCTCAAATTAAAGTTGAGGGTTATTATATCAAATTTTTTATTTTACTTTTTTCATTTTTAAGTAAAATATACCTTTAAATGACATAAAACATCTGTCTCCATCCACTGTCATTGATCCAACTCAATGAGTTTTACTGGTGAATCAATGTTGTAGAAGACAACAGTGTTTCCATGGTAACTACAGAGCCTCTGAACGTCCAAATGTGTCATATCTGCTGACTGTGAAAAACTTTGACTATTTTACACCAATTATTCACATGTATTGATTGATTTGGTTTAATGGATCAATAGTTATTTAACTTTTTAAATCAGGGAATTAAATATGACATTCTTTATATTAGTTGATGTATATTTGATCACAGCTTTAGGACACATTGAAGTATAATATGCATAATTAACCCTTTAACCCCTCAGACATTATTGCAGGTAAACATTTTGCTGTGAATTGTCGTCTGTTTCAGGTTCATAAAAGCTGTTGTATATGTTTGTGTTCCTTTTCTTCAATGGTTTTGTTTTAATGTGTGTTTCAGGTCAAAACAGTCGGAATAACTGAAAAATACAAAGAGAGGAATTGAAATTTGACACTTTATATATATATATATATTTTTTTTTTACTAAATAAGGCCCTCGAGGGCTGCTGTTCTACATGTTTTAAATATTTCCATCTTCTACATGATTCAGTTTAACCCTTTAACTCCTGAAACTTTAGCAGTTCTACTGTAAAAATAATGAAAATGAACAAAAATGGCCAAAGTCATCAATAAAATGAACAAAGATGAATAAACTGACAAAATAATTAGTAACATACACAAAGTTCTTGTTCATTGTGTTGCTCATTATTTATTTTTCTACATTTTACTTTTTATTTTCATTATTTTTTCTTTAATTTTGCTCCATTTGTGTCTTACTTTCTTCATGTTACTAATTGTTTTGTCAGTTTATTATTCATTTTTGTTCATTTTAATGATGACTTGGGCCTTTTTTGTTCATTTTGTTGCTTATTTTCATTATTTTTTTTACTGTAGAACTGCTAAAGTTTCAGCAGTTAGTGTTAAACTGAATCATGTAGAAGATGGAAATATCTAAAACACCGGTCCTCGAGGACTGGATTCAGACACCCCTGGGTTAAAGGGTTAAAAGTAGGATTCTAAAACAAACTCAAACATTAAATATAGGATAGTAAGTGACAGTTTGAGATAATGTATGTAATAAAACACAATAGAAATACATCAGTTTGTAAAATTACGGCACTATGCGTTTTCATTTCACAACATAAAAGCCCTTAATCTCCCTGGAAATGAAGTAATCACAATATGTTTGCTTGATCCTTTACCACCTGCCTGTGTTGTGCACATGTCATCATGACTTTCTCCATGTTACATAACACTGCATCAGTCCGACGTCTTAGCGCTCATTAAAACCAACACACTTTACACGCCTAATTGCTTCGACGGGGTAACATGACCTGCTTGTGCAGCTCCATGTCGGCTGCTCCGTATCCCACCTGAGCTTCCTTGCATCACTTGTCAGTGTTGTGCAGAAAAAAGGGGAAAGTCTAAGCATGGACAATTAAGAAATGCACCTGCACATTATCTCTGTATTGACCATCATTGCTTCAATTAGGAACCAAAGGACATTTGAGTAAGTATGCAGTGGACACCTGGACTGTTACTTGAATAAAGTAGATGTTGTATAGAAATAGTTTCTGTTATGAATATGCACATAAGTATGTTATTTAAAGCAGTGATTCTTAACTGGCTGCAGGAACCATTGTCCTCAGTGACGAGCTGTGACCCAAACTGATGACACTAAAACTTCCCAATAATAAAAAGATGATGTGTTTTTGACCTGAGATCAAACAGAATATCACAGTATTCAGACTATATAAAGGTTACCAGTGACCCCCCCCCCCCCCCCTCCCACACACCACCACCACCACCTTCCTTGTAAATATTTAATTATTTTGACTTCAATCAATCAATCAACCTTTATATGTTTCACAACAGTGGGAGCACCAACACAAAACAAATTACACAATAAACAGACAAATGAATAAATAGGATAATAAAATAAAATAATAAATAGTGAAGGCTATAAAATGTCTAGTGTTATTCTAGAGGACTGGTTCTCACATCCAGTCCTCATGGCCCAGTGTCCTGCATATTTTAGATATTTCCCTCTTCTATCACACAATTCAATTATTGATCAGCTCTTTTGATAGTGATGTAAGGGCTTCCAGGTGTGTTGGAAAAGGGAGATATTTTTTATATATATTAAATTTAAAATTTTTTAAATTAAATGTATTTATTTTATTTTTTTACTTGTGAGTTTTATTTTTATTATTTTTATTATTTTCATATTTTTTAATGTAATTCATTTTATTAAAAAAATTCAATTGTTTTATTTTATTTTTAATTTTTTTATATTTTTAATGTAATTTTATTTATTTTTTTAAAATACATGTATTTCTTAAATTTTTTTCTTAATTTTTTTAAATTATTATTTTATTTTATTTATTTAAAAAGAAGAAAAGGGAGACATCTAAAACATGCAGGACACTGGGCCATGAGGACTGGACTTGATCACTGTTCTAGAGCATTAGCTCCACCCACTGGTGGGGAGGGAGTGTGACGAGGCTCAGCTCCATAAACAAAAGTGCTGTCAGCCACAACACACCCTGCTCCTTACATGTGTTGTATCTTATTTTGGCATCGATCCAGCTGATGTCATCATGTTTATACACGTGTCGATGTCAGCATATGACTTACATCTATGTATGTGCCAAGTTTGAAATAAATAGAAACAAAATTGATGTTTTTATAGACATTTTAAATTTCACTCATTATAAGTAAATGGGAAAGAAAACAGATTTTTTTTTTTAGAAAAATGATTCAAAATTTGTAATTTATTTTGTTATTACTTTTACTTTTATTTTTCCCCCTTTTTCAATTGACTGTTTTTAAATTGTATCTTGATGCTTTAAACGTTTTATATAAAGCACTTTGAATTACCTAGCTGTTGAAATATGCTATACAAATAAACATGCTTTGCCTTTTTTTTAAAAAAAAATGCTTTGATCTACTTTTCCCAAAATTGAATGTCATCTATTTTACGTCACTGTTAATCTAGAAACCCAATTTGGTATGAATTCAACCAATAGTTTTGCTGCCATACGCTTTTAAAATTTCACCAATTTTAAGTAAATATGGAAAAAAAACTAATTTGGACCTAGTTTACCTTAAATGTAATGATCGATATTCTGGATCTTTGGTAATCGATTAACCAAATATGTATGAATTCAACTAATGGTTTTGCTGCTAGTGTTAACAAAGAAACAAACCAAACACAGTTCTTCTTTCCTCCCATTCTAGGGGTAGAGTGGAACCCCCTTAAAATGGGTTTGTGACCCACTTTTGGGTCACAAACCACCAGTTGAGAATCACTGATTTAAAGTTTATAATAATGAGCATTTATTCCACAGGTTGCCTTGGAAACACTTTTCCACAGACACAGATGCTTGTTCGCTTATTTTATTCATTGTTTCACTGTATTTATGTGGATAACTTTGTGCTTTTTTTTTTGTTTTTTTATTTCATTATTCTTCAATAATTATTATTTAACTTTTGACACGTCCAATTTTTTTTTGTGTCGCCTCTTATGTTAATTCAACACAACTTCAACATGTTATTGTTTTTTTTTTTTTTTTTTATAACTCTTTTTAAAGTATTTTTGGTGCCACCTCCTGACAGGTCTCAAAACTTTTTGTTTCCCCCCCTTTTGGGGACATAAGAAAACCTGTTGTTTTTGGGAGGTGTGCTACTGTAGGTATCTCCACACAGTGCATCTCTCATAGCTCCTCGACGACCCTCTTCTCTCCAACAGACTCACACAGGCAGGCAGACCTCCACCGACCCGAGTACAGACACAATGGAGTGAGTGCTGGCTGCTTCATGACCTGATCACACTGTTTCTTCTGATTCCTCCTAAGTGCACACACAGACATATAATCATTGAATATAATTAGTGTCACACAGTAGTGTACAGAGGTGGAGAGTAACTCACTAAAAGTACTTCATTACTGTACTTAAGTAGATTTTTTTTTAGGTATCTGTACTTTACTTGAGTATTTATTTTTCTGCCAAATTTTTACTGTTACTCCCGATATTTTTTGTATAAATATCTGTACTTTATACTCTTTATATTCTCAGAATAGACTCGTTATCTTCAGAGTCACTTCAGAGAGAAACTGTAATGTCATGTATTATAGTTATATGACTATTATCTCACAATTTTGACTTTTATTTTCACAATTTTAACATTTTACCTTAAAATTTTGCAGTTTTTAAAATCTCATATTTGTAACTTTTTTAAAAAAATCTCATGATGACTTTTTTTTTTTTTTTTTATCAAAATTGTGACTTTTTTTTCTCCCCTGAATTTCCTGCCCATACCCACAAAAATGAGTAACTGTGACCTGATCAAACACAATTTCAACACAGTATTTCACTTCTAAAGGGTTTAATTTTGATGCTTTTGAAACTTTTCAGATTTTTACTGGTTAAATATGTATTATTGCTTTCGTGACAGAAAAAAAAGTAGTTTTATTTTTTACTTTTGTACTTTATTACAATTAAGAAATTGTACTTAAGTAGAGGAGTTGAATCAGTACTTTTACTTTAGCCAGAGTATTTTTTTCACATAAGTAGCTGTACTTCTACTTAAGTACAGAATGTGAGTACTTTTAACACCTCTGACAGTTTATTACGTGTTTGCTCAGTCGTCGTTCACAACCATTTAGCCCAGACACACACTGTGAAAATCACAATCTTACCACATGTATTTTTTTCATCTCTAGTCAAAATCACACTTAAAAATAAAACACAATCAGCTAAACAGCAACTTCTAAGTGAGATATAAGAACAAATTTTTAGGCAATAGATCTTGAAAATTTTATTTCAAGAAATCTTACTAAGATAATTTTCACTTATGGCCTTGTTCATTGGTTCCATTTTTTTTTTTTTTTGCTTATTTCAAGTAAAAAAAATAATAATTTAAAAATCTACCAATGGAACAAGTGAAAATTATCTATGTGGTGCCCTAGACAAGCACCTGTCTTTCCTCTTTTTATGAGATAAAAAGTGAAAATTATGTGATAAGAGTGAAAATTATTAGATAAAAAGTGAAAATTATTAGATAAAAAAAATTTTGAGATGAAAAGTAAAAAAAATATCAGACAAAAAGTCTGAATAATCAGATAAAAAGTCAAAATTATCAAGATAAAACATCAAATTTATGGGATAAAAAGCCTAAATTCCCAGTCACTAAGCACAACTAGAATTAATCCATATATAAGACGCACTGTGAGAATATTAAAGTCTTTAACATGCACCTTATAGTCCAGAAAATACAGTAGTTTAATATTCTAATTCTGTTGGACTTGGTGCCCTGAAGACATCTGGTGCCCTAGGCCACCGCCTAGTCTGCCTATACCTAACACCGGCCCTGCCCTAGTGTCTACAGTAGGTTAATACAGTGACGATGGATGAATAAATGGATCATACAGCTCGACAGTATTTCATATAATCTGAACTAAGTCTATAATAACAATGCCCCCTCACCCTTTATAGTTAATGTATAATATAAAGTACACAGATGACATATATTTCACTTTTGGTAAAGCAGCCCCTTTTCTTTTAACCATTTCTTTTGTCTATGAACATCACTCTTTACTCTATAATGACCCCCCCCACCACCACTAACCTGCCTTCTCCCTTTACCTCACCTGTCCTCCCCCCTCCCCTCCAGTTGGTCGTCGTCCTCCACCTCCAGCCTAATGGCCAGCAGCAACGTCACCAACAAGACAGACCCCCGCTCCCTGAATTCCCGCGTCTTCATCGGCAACCTCAACACCCTCCTGGTCACCAAGGCAGACGTGGAGGCAATCTTCTCCAAGTACGGTAAGATCGTCGGCTGCTCCGTCCACAAGGGCTACGCCTTCGTCCAGTACTCCAACGAGAGAAACGCCCGGTCCGCCGTCGCTGGAGAAGACGGACGCATGATTGTAGGACAAGTGTTAGGTGAGGAAGCTGCACAGGTGCTTTTCCTACATGAAAGCATCTTATCTTTTTTAATTAGTTGTTTTCTCCCTGTGAGATATAAACAAGTGAAAATAAAAAGAAACACAAACATCAGACAGAGTCATCTACGGATTAACTGGCTGCCAGACATTTTTTATGGGCCACATAAAGTGAAAATAAAAAAGCTTAGTTAGAAGTTCTCAGTATTTATCTACTGTATGGCAGGGGTGTCAAACTCATTTTAGACCAGGGGCCACATTCAACTAAATTTAAATTTAAAAACACCCAAAATATAATATACAAATAATGTCGTTCTGTTTTAGAGTGAAAAAAGGAAAATTACATTATACTATATCAAGATTTATATACATACAATAATAACAATATAGATTATCTAATAATATATATCATTATACATACATATACATTGTACATACATACACATATACATACATACAAATATATATTTTACATATCATCTCAATATCAAGGTTTTATATTCCACAATAAGAAAACTTTTTGTTCCAACCAACCAAGAGTCCACAGTTTGACCAATCAACTCTCTGAAGACTGAGATCAGTTGATTAATTGAGTCCAGTGTCGTCTGCTGCTGCTGCTGCTGCTGCTGCTGCTGCTGCTGCTGCTGCTGCTGCTGCTGTTGCTGCTGCTGCTGCTGCTGCTGCTGCTGCTGCTGCTGCTGCTGCTGCTGCTGCTGCTGTTATACAGTTATACTACGAGGCTAATGAAAGGTCAAGAGGAGTGATGTTCAGGGTCATGGATGAGGTCATACTCAACATTTCCTGTAACGTTTAAGGTGGATTAAAAAAGGACATTTTACTCAGACAAAAGCAGATGATTAGACGAAGCCTGAGCTTAAATGTTATGACCTTCTCAGTCCTCCGAGATGATTGACGTGAATGTGAGCAATTATTTTCAAAAGCCACCTCATACTGGTTGAACTAACATCCAAATACGACTAGAAATTAATTGCAATTCCACACATCCTTTTTCAATCTTTGACTCTTTTTTTTCCCTCCTACTTTCCATTTAATGTCTGGCGTCCATCCGTGGTTCACCGTCTGCCTGTTCTCCATCCTCCTCAGACATTAACCTGGCAGGAGAACCCAAGCCCCACAGATCGAAGACAGGGAAACGTTCAGCAGGCGACATGTATGGGTGAGTCAGCTTTGATTAATAGATACAATAATTCTGCTTTGATGCTGGAATTAATGCACCAGTGTTTCAGTCCCAAATCTTCATTCTCTCCACAGTTCCTCTTTTGATTTGGACTATGACTTTCAGAGGGATTATTACGATAGGTAAGTCTGTTTTATTTATGCTCTATGAGTGTTTCCTTTTATATAACTTTGTAGTTTAAGTACATCTGGCTTTCTGTCTACACTGTAAACATAAACATTTTACCAAGTGTATTTTTGTCATTTCTAGTCCAATCATCTCATTACATTTAAAATAAGACATACTGTAATCACCTAAAGTGTCACTTTTTAGTGACATATATGAATTCATTTTTAGACAATAGATCTGGAAAATCTTATTTCAGGAAAATCTTCCCAAGATAACTTTCATTTGTTCATTTGGCAGATTTTTTTTGCTTGAGTAAAGCAAAAAAAAAAAAAAAATCTTGAATTGAGGATTCCTACAGGTTTCTACAAGTTACATTTGAGACTTTTTAAGACTACTTAGAACAGAAATTCTCAAAAACTCCTACCAAGGTAATTTTCACTTGTTCAATTGGCATATTTTTTACTTAATTCAAGCCAAACAATCTTGGATTTATATTTTATTCCACCAAGAAATTGACAGACTTATGTTTTCAACGGCGTTCATGTGTGTGTTTGTTACCTCGCCCTCCAAAGGGGAAATGGGTATTGTGTTTGAGTCAGTTTGTTTGTTGGTCTGCCTGTCTGTCTGTTTGTTTGTGAGCATATTTACGCAAAACTACTGGACCAATTTCCATGACATTTTCAGGACAGGTGCAAGGTGGTCCAGAAT
The DNA here is from genome assembly GCA_020466265.1 of Siphamia tubifer. NCBI lineage: Eukaryota > Metazoa > Chordata > Actinopteri > Kurtiformes > Apogonidae > Siphamia > Siphamia tubifer. The sequence goes on from CM035800.1 coordinate 16,954,821, forward strand.
AGATACCATTACATTTTGATGATTTTAGGTCAAAGTTTAAGGTCACAGTCACCAAAAATGTGTTTTTGCAATGATAAGAAATGGGGCAAATCAGGTAAAATCTATGCAAGAGGGGCGGGGTTTGTTGTGCCTGACACTACTTGTTTATTTGTGAGTTTGTTTGTTTGCAACATAACTCAAAAAGTGTGTTTGTGTGTTAGTCAGCAAGATAACTCACAAGGTAACTCAAGGAGGGGAGGGCTTATCTGCCTTGGCGGAGTCTGCACTTGACTAGTTTTTAGAGGGTTTTTTTTTCTCATGCAATGTGATGGAACCTGTTTTCATAGAACCTGTATTACCAAAGTCTACCATTCACACTGGTCTTGTCTTATCTCAGGATGTACTCCTATCAGTCCAGGGTGCCCCCGCCACCTCCACCCCTGTCTCGTGCTGTCATTCCCTCAAAGCGTCCCAGGGTCAGCCTGAGCGGTGGAGGCAGCAGACGAACCAAAACCAGCTTCTCCTCCTCCTCCAAGAGTAGCCAAAGGACTTCTCGCACAAGTACGTACAAAACAGACATGTGCGATTGTGTTCAGTGTCAGAGACCCACAGTCACTGAGGACACCATCCCTCTGCTCCTCTGTCTTTAGTGAAGGTAGATGATCTGCAGAGCATAAAGAGGGAACTCACCCAGATCAAACACAAGGTGGACTACCTTCTAGACAGCCTAGAGCGCATGGAGAAGGATCACAACAAGAAGTCAGGTGAGCTGTAGGATGCAGGACACAACTGGCCAATACATTAGGTACAGGACACCGTCTGTTCTGGGTTAGACTGCTTTACCTTCTGAATGGTTTAAGGTTTTATGGCAGGGGTGTCAAACTCACATCCTACAGATACACTGCAAAAGCAAAATCTCACCAAGTGTATTGTTCTCATTTCTAGTCAGAATATCTCATCACATTTAAAATAAGACATGTTCAACTAAACAGTAACTTTTCAGTGAGATACAAGAACTTATTTTTAGACAATAGGTTTTCAAAATCTTACTTCAAAGAATCTTACCAAGATAATTGTCACTAGTTCCATTGGTATATTTGTATTATTATTTATTTATTATTATAGTTTTGTTTGTTTTTTTGGCTTAAAAATCTGCCAATGGTGGAAATGAATGTTGTTTTTTTTCAAGATCGAATGTCTAAAAATCATTTCTTATATTTCACTTACAAGTTATTGATTAGGTGATTATGTCTTATTACCCCACAACCCAAAGTATGTATTTCTACAAACCAAGTCTATATAAAATAGTGCATAAATATTACATTGTTAGTGCAGAACAGAAGATTACTCACACACAGTAAATTTTGCAGTATTAAATCAACACTTAGAGAGTTCATTTGGAGACAATGGGACCAAATACACTCTAGAAGAAGTTAAATAAACTCTCTAAGTGTTGATTTAACACTGCAAAATTTACTGTGCATTTATAGGATTATTGCTCATTACAGGAAGTGATTTTGAGGATGTGTGTAACATACTATAGATCATATGGAAGCTATGCAAACATGTTCAGTTTAGTTAATATATTTGTATATTAGATCTTTTATCTGTACGTACTCAGACATGAAGAGCTCCAAAGCAGATGCAGCTGATGTGTCTCCGCTCCACTCCTCTTCCCCCTCGAAGAAAGAGGACAGCCTAAAGCGGGACAGAGAGAGGGACAGCCAGGACATGAACGACACTGAGGAGGAGGGAGATCTACTGGACGATGAAGATGAGGTGAGAAGGGAGGTGGGGTTTGGAGTTTACTTACAAAAAGGAGAATAAAATCTGAATAAATCCATGAAGACCCTGGTGATACTTTTGTTGCAGTTCCCAGTTAGAGCTGCATAATATGTTATTTGAACATCGACATCACAATGTGCGTGTGCGCAATAGTTACATTGCATTTTAGTTTTAATTATTTTTTATTTGTGTGTTAACGTAAAGCACTGCGATTGATAGGTTTGTTTTATTTATTGAAAATGATCTGAAGCATGGTAAAAGCAACAAGTTCAGTGTTCAATACTTGTATTGATCAGAAAAAGTATTGTTACTGTTTTGATGTATTTAAAACAATAAATTAATTTATGAAGCCTAGTATTAAATATATTAGAATGTAAATGGATATAATTACATCTGTTCAAGTCTGTTAAAAACGTCTTTATAAAGCCATTTTTTGTTATATATCAGTCTTTGGATTTGACACAATAACATCATGTATTTAAATGAAAATACCTCAAGTTATGGAGTTTTCTCAGCAATTTTTAGGTGATATTGAAAAAGAGATTAATTGGATTAATTAATAACAGGTCATAATTAATTAATCTAAAAAGGTTTTAATCTCAACAGCACATACACACACACACACACACACACACATATATATATATATATATATATATATATATATATATATATATATATATACATATATCAAAAACAGACAAAACTGAAGAAAAAGTGACATTAATTGACCATAAACCAAGTGTTTCCTTCCACTGTCATTGATCCAATCCAGTACCTGGCAGGTTAACTCAAGAAATAAATAGTTATCGTCCATTGTCCAGGTGAAGGAGAAGAGGATCATATTAATTTTGCTCACTTAAATGAGGTCATTGAAATATTGTTGTTGCAAAAATACAGAATATTAAATCAAATTATGGCTCATTGTTGGGTTTTTCTATTTGTAACTGCAGGTGAAGAGCAGAGGGAGAGAGGATGAGGAAGAGGAGGAAGGTGAGCAGGAGGAAGGAGAGGACGACGGTGACAGCGCCAATGGAGACGAGTCCTAAACACTCACAGAACAGTGTGTATGCTAGTATGTCCACACTCGGCTTCTACACAGTGTTCATGTGCTCATATCTGCTGAATAAGTGAACTTTTCACAGATTTTTCCTCTTGTCACATAAAACACTGAATACCACCTCATTTCCTCTAGTTTTCATTAGTTTACATTTTTCCTCGTTCTTCTTTGACTGTAACAATGAACAAGAAACTGGAGAAACACAGAAAGACATTTTAGACAGGTTTAATTGTGTGCTCAAAGCTATAAGCCAAGTTAAAGGAAACTAAAATTGGCTGTAAACTGCAGTTTTTTTACGCAACAAAATGTACAATAATCCATGACAGAACTGATCCTGGTTCATTTGCTGCTGCTTTTCTACCAGCAGGTGGCAGCGTCTCCTAACAAAATGTAAAAAACACAAAGAAAAAATTTAAATCTACACTTTCTGCTTGTCAAAATGAAGATAAACAAATAAATATTAGTAATTTTAGTCTATTGACAACAAAATATTGAATGGCTCTAGACATTTTTTCTTTGTTTTTGTTTTTTTTTTCTCTATTCAAGCAGGCGTTAAGTTTGAACCTTACCTGACCTTGACTTGTGTAATGCAGTGCGACTTCAAGTTTTGTCTGTTTCTGTCACGTCCGTTAATTGATTGCACTGTTGAAAGTGAATAAACATGTTTTCCAAGTTCTCTTCTGTGGGGTTTTTCTTTATCGTAAAATGCAGATTTTTTTTTACTTACTGGAAAAATGATGGATTGTGAACCTCGGTTTTTATGGAGGATAAATTATGGGTTTAGGTGACAGATGGACGGACATGGATGTGGGGAGTGAACACACTGAGACTGTATTGGATCTTGAGTTACTTTTCCTACTTACAAACTAAAGCAGTGATGTCAAACATAAGGCTTACGGGTCAAAACTGGCCCCACCCAAGGATCCAATCCGGCCAGTGGATTGAATTTTCTAAATGCAAAAATTACACAGAAAAAAATGAACAATCAATGATGTTAAAATAATTTTAGTTCTGGTTCCATATTCAGCCTAATGTCCTGAAGTGGGTTAGACCAGTAAATACTTTCATAACGAGCCTTTTCTGTAGCCGCCCCAAACCTCTGGAAGTCACTCCCCTCAACCATCCGTCACTCTTCCGACCTTAACACTTTTAAATCCCTTTTAAAAACTAATTTATTCAAGATTGCTTTTAATGTTTGATTACTTTTATTCTGTCTGTTTTCATGTGTGATTGATCGGTTTCTGTTGTTTTTTTGTTTTATTGTTTCTTTTCCTATTGTAGTCAGACTCTTATTGTTTTTTTTAACTTCATGTAAAGTGTCTTTGAGTGCCATGACAAGTGCTATATAAATAAAATGTATTATTATTATTATTATTATTATTTTAATAATCTGTAAACAATGACAACTCCAAATATTTCACTTTATTTTAGTTAAGTGTGTTCAATTATTGCAAATGTTTCCATTGAACTTTTGACTGAATATGTGTCACCACAACTGGATGACCTTCAACCAACCATCATTTTCCACGTGTCCTCTAATGTCATAAAGGTTGGATGATGCCAGGTTTAATCAGGATCATCAGGCTTGTGGCAGAATGGTTCAGCGACAATAAGATATTATTTACGCTCATGGATTAGCCTTTAAAAAGTCCAGACTTTAATATATATCTGATGAAGACTAGATACAGAGGTCTAATTCTCCAACATCAATGATACAAAATTAATGCAGCTATGGATAGAAAAAAATGTTATGAACCTCAACTACATAAGCATTATGTGACAATGAACATTTATAATTACACTGTAGTTTTTAAAAGTGTATCTGACTTTAGACATTAAATGTACTAAATCTTATATACTTTGATAATGATTAAAGTATCATTATTTAATCATAGTTAAATAATGATACTATTTAATTACTATTTAATTATTTGCTGGGTAAACTTCCCCATTATATCTGTAATCTTCTCAGTCTTTGTAGTTCATCATATAGTACACATTCCTCACAGAAGTTGCTGTTACAGTCTTCTACCCCTCGTACTGAACTAGGGAAAAGTGGCTTTTCTTTTTTTGCTCCATATTTCTGGAATATTTACAGAATTTATTGACTATGGACTCTCTGTCATCATTGGAGATTTTTAGGAATATAATTAATAATGTATACACAGAGGACTATCATTGTTTTTAGACCTACTCCACATAGCTTTTTATCAGCTACTGAGTTTTATGTAAGTCTGTCTCCTTTATGTGTCATATTTGTTTTTTTCTCCCTGATTTGTGTTATTGTGTTGTCACTTGGTTTCAATGGGACAATCCTGGTTAAATAAAGGATAAATAATAAATAAAAATGAGTCAAAAAACAAATGGTAGGTAGGTAGGTAGGTAGGCAGATAGGTAGGTATGTAGGTACGTAGGCAGGTAGGTAGGTAGGTAGGTATGTAGGCAGGTACGTAGGTAGGTAGGCAGGTAGGTATGTAGGCAGATAGGTATGTAGGTACGTAGGCAGGTAGGTAGGTACATAGGTAGGTATGTAGGCAGGTAGGTAGGTAGGTAGGTAGGTAGGTAGGTAGGCAGGTAGGTAGGTAGGTATGTAGGCAGTTACGTAGGTAGGTAGGCAGGTAGGTAGGTAGGTAGGCAGGTATGTAGGTACGTAGGCAGGTAGGTAGGTATGTAGGTACGTAGGTAGGCAAGTAGGTACATAGGTAGGTAGGTAGGTATGTAGGCAGGTAGGTAGGTAGGTAGTCATTCATCCATTGTTATGATCCATTCACTTTACAGGTTCTTTCTAGTGGAATATTTGGAAATCCATTGCATACTGTACATCTACATAAACCATAATATATATTAAAAACATGAGCTAACCAGCACTTTTGTCATTTGTTTTCTGATTCACAAAGTGTATAAGGTTTAGCACATTTAATGTCTGAAGTTTACTTTATACTTTATAACAAAACATTGTAGAGCAGTGTTACCCTTTCATTTTCACTTTTGTCATGTCTGTGGTACAGTTGATTAGACAAATACAAATTCACTTAACCTGGTGATGAGACATTTCATATGTTCAACTACTTAGTCTGGAGGAAATTATGAGGTCTTCAGGTAATCATAAGGAAAATAGTTTTTATTATTATTATTATTATTATTATTGCTTTATGAAGTTGTGAAATGGTCAGATTTGATCCTCACATCATAGGAAGGTTAATACCACTTTGATGGTGTATTTACAGAGCAACTTTATCACAGCTGATTCAAGGTTAAATTTAAGTGGATATTGATAAGACTTGACAAAAACACTTGCATCATTTGTTCAAACCTATTGATTCTGTCTCTGGAGTAAACTAATGGACTTAGGTTCATCAGATAAACATAATCCACAACAAAGCTCATTTGTCCACAGCTTCATTACAAACAAGCGCCCTGCATCGATACGCAGCTTCTTTATTAATATCCATGATCCTGTTGGGAGTCTGCAGAGACCAGAGGACTGACTAATGAATGCACAGAGAAATGCAATGGGGAAAACAGAGAGGACAAAGGGCTGGGAATCAATAGGACTGTTTGTACAGTGAGCTATAACTAACAGGCAGACAGACTTATGGGATGGATAATGAGGGTGAGGACCAGGAAGGGGTGGATGAACAGGCCACAGAAGACTGGAGACAGATGAACAGGAAGATTCAGTGGTTTATGTTCAATGGACTGAAGAATGATGCAGAAAATGTCTCCAGTGATACACACTCTGTCATCCTTCCCCCAAGAGTGAGTTTGTCCAAAGTGTTTACAAGTGACAAGTGAGTATTTTTCAAAGGTGTAAAAAAAAAAAGGAGTTAACAGCTGAGTGAATGGAAAAAAGAAGGAAAAAAGTAGGAAAATCATGAAAAGAAGAGGGGGTGGGGGGATGGAATGAAATATGAATCGTATAAATGTTGTCATATAAGTGAGTATGTGTATGAATTTAATCCATAAAGACCCAGAACTACTTTTGTGGGAAGTCCAAAAATATTTTTTGTCATTATATTTCAGTTTTCTTAAATTATTTATCACCGTTTATTATACTATCCTCTGTATTTTGTGTGAGGGGGGGGGGGGGTTCAGTGTAAATCATGTATTTTCCTAAAATTCATTCAATGCCAGTGTAAATGTTTGTAAAACCTCATCTTAAAGTTGAGGATTATTATATCAAACACACAGAAAACTGAAGAAAAGTGAAATTTTTCCAATCAAATCTATCATTAACTGAACATGAATCCAGTGTGTTTTAATCCAGTTTACTGGTGATATAGGTGTATATATATATATATATATATATATATATATATATATATATATATATATATATATATTACTAGACATTTTAGGTGACCCCATTTGAATAACCAACTCCAAGGTTGAAAAACACTGTTCTAGATGCAGTGTAATCTGCTCTGATAATGAAATGTAGTCTATAAATATGCAAGTCCCCATTGAAGGAAAGTGTTGGAGACTGTAAATAACTGACCTTCAGTCATGCAACAACTACACAGGATAGTTTCGGATGAAGCATCAGTTATGTAGAGTAAAACAGAAAAGAAGAAAACTACAAAACACCACCATGGGAATGACAGACAATGCAAACTAAGACCTGGATCCAATTGAAAATACTTTAATTTAGGCCCATGAGCTGTGACCATGAAGGGTCAAACTCAAAGTCTTCTCTAACACCACTAATGGGATTCATTTAAAATTCTATATGTAGTTTTGATGAATCTGTATTTTTAATTTTTTATATTAAAAATTGTCCTTTACCTCTAATGTTCCATATTTTGATGGTTTATAATGTAAATAGTTAGAGAAATCATTATCATTCATGTTGATCACTGACAGGAAGTGATAGTTGTGAGCAAGAAGCCACACAGAAGTGGCAACCATCTACTGATCTAAAATGTTTAATAGCTTTTGAGACATTAATCCTACCAATACATTTTAATAATTCAGGTGACATACAGTTTTTCTGCTTTTCATTGTCATTAGATCTGACTAATTTGGACCTTCTTCATCATCATCATCATCATCATCATCAATCCTTGCAACACTGATTCACTAATAAAAACCATGTGATTTTGACTGTTGTTAAAAATATATATATATATATATATATATATATATATATATATATATATATATATATATATATATATATATATATATATATGTTCAGTAAATGATACATTTGTCTGAAATTTTCCCTTTTTTCTGTTTTGGTATAACAGCATTTAGATTTATTTAACATGTACATGTTCTGTAAATCTAATATAATAAAATACACACATTTCACTGTCTAATGCAAAATACAAATGACAATATCATGAATGATGATAAATGGCTAGGAAGGATTAAATATAGAGGAAAATAAGGGAGAAAATACTTTAAGTAGATGAGTAAATCAGAATTCACAAAATACATGAAGGTAGTAGAGGTCATGTGTATGTTTCTGTGGGACTGTGCACAGGCATAGAGTCATTATGGTCGTTTATTACAAGAGGAAAATTGATGATTACATGAACAGTTGTAATATTCTATGTGCCAGCTGAGTCCTGGTCTAATATATGCAGGCTCAAATGGTCCACTAGGATCACTATTAACTGAACTAATGACGAATGAACCTCTGGGTGTAATTAATACAACTAATAAGATGCCCCGTGCCAGCAAGAATTATTAGAAGAATTGTTTTTTTCTTGTGCTTTAATGCAGTGATTCTCCCCTAGTGGGTCGTGATCCAAATGTAGGTCATAAAACTGTTTTAGTGGTTATATTATATTATATTATATTATATTATATTATATTATATTATATTATATTATATTATATTATATTATGTTATGTTATGTTATGTTATATTATATTATATTATATTATATTATATTATATTATATTATATTATATTATGTTATGTTATGTTATGTTATATTATATTATATTATATTATATTATATTATATTATATTATATTATATTATATTATATTATATTATATTATAAAATGTGTTTCTGTTTTTATGGAGCTGAGCACTGAGCATTCATATTCCCCAACAGTAGATGGCGATAATGTGCTGCAATCCTAAATAACATGAGGGATTTCACAGCATAAAAGAAAACCCAAAAGATTTTATTTAAGTCATGGAGAAACTCAGATGTAAAAACAATGACATCAGATATAGTTTTACCAGAGGTGATAAAGTATTCACATTCATTCACAGATACTAGGGTTTAAGCAAACTTCTGTAAAAGTTAAACTTTTTACTCAAGTAAAGGTACTGGTTTTAAAACTACTTAACCCTTTACTAGGCAAGTGTTTATTTCTGGTAATTTCCTTACACTTTACAAGACAATAATAGTTCTAGTGAGGACAGTGAGTCAATGATCTCAGGTCCTGGTGACCCAGTGTCATACATGTTTTAGCTGTTCCCCTCTTCATCACACCTGGAAGACATGACATCATTATCAGGTTTCTGCAGAGAATGATGATTAACTGAACCAGGTGTGCTGGAAGAGGACAATATGCAAAACATGCTGGACACTGGGTCACCAGGACTGGACTTGGGAAACACTGGTCTACAGGGTCTGTAAGGTCCAACTCTGCATGAACAGTGAGTGTAAATACTTTGTTTGATACCATGAATGTAAACACTTATGTAAGGAATCATGTTCAATGGTATATGTGTGTGTGTATATATATATACACATATGTGTGTGTGTGTGTGTGTGTGTGTGTGTGTGTGTGTGTGTGTGTGTGTGTGTGTGTGTGTGTGTGTGTGTGTGTGTGTGTGTGGGTATGGGTAAGGAAGCAAATGCTTTTGTAATTTCCTTATAGCAATTAAAGCTATACTATTACACTGTCTGCCAGAGGTGGGTATTTCCAGGTCCATCAAGTCAAATTCCTCCCATGTATTGATTCAAATCTGTTCATTGAACCAGCCCATTTTGATGAGCACAATGCCTCATCCAGGTAAATGGGATAATTAGTGGAATCACCTGTGTTCAGTGAACAGGTTTGAAGTAATACATGGTAGGACTTTGACTTGATGGACCTGGAATTTCCCACCTCTGCTGTCTGCTAACAGCAGTGCTAACAGCAGAGCTAACGGCAGTGTTAACAGCAGTGCTAACAGCAGAGCTAACAGCAGTGCTAACAGCAGAGCTAACAGCAGTGCTAACAGCATTGCTAACAGCAGAGCTAACAGCAGTGCTAACAGCAGAGCTAACAGCAGTACCGATCTGGCTGCTGCTGGGTTTAATAAACCAGTCAGATAATTTCTGACATTTCGCCCCCTCCTCTTTGACCGAACATTTTCTTTCCAACTCTCGCTAGTGTCCACCTTTCCTGTCGTTTCTTGGCGACGTCATCCATTATTTCATTTTTGCACATAGCCTACTGTGTACGATGGTCAGTGATCTGTCAATGCTGCAGGGGCGGCCCACTGCAGGTCAGTGAGCATGCAGGTCACCAGGAAAAGTCCTGGTCCTCTCGATGGCCAGTGCAGGCCTGGGTTTGAGTAATAAACCCAAAAAGTGCAACTGCTTAAATTTAAGAAACAGTGACATAGTTCTATCCATCCAAACTGTATATGCACATAGTGTGTCAGTGATGACACTAAAGAGTTAACTTTTACCAGTTTGGGTAACTGCTTGTCATTGATGGGTGATAGTGGGTCTTGAAGCCGGACAAGTTGAGAACCACTGCTTTAGGGAATAGAATGTGTTCCAGATGCAGGAATGAGTATGAAAAATATATGTAGAAGCTGAAGAATGTGGGTGAAGATTATGTATAATCTATAATAATCTATGTCAGAGGAGAGGTCAGCCCTGAATTGGAGAGAAAGTGAGTGATGACTAAGGTGATATGGAATGAAAAGAAGGAGTGTTTTGGTGCAAAGAGGCTGAGAAGTAAGATAGAGGTGAGGAGAGAGAGAGAGAAGGATGGAGCTGTAAGCCTTAAGGGTGATTTATCAAGTGTCACCGGGAGCTTTTGGTGTGAATATATGTGTGAAAGAGAGAAAAAGTGGGACTGTGAAATGAAAATACGATAAAAGAGGCACTAAAAATATAGCCAGGGGCCTGAGTGAACATCAGAGGGATCTACGAGGGTGGTTGTATGAAAGAAAAGTTGGTCAGACAACCAAAACCAAAACATCCAGCTCTATATGTGTTTATGCAACAGGACAGGGTATCCATGGTTCGGTACGTATTATGGTTCTTGAGTCATGGTTGGGTACAGTTCAGATGTAGCGCCTGGTTGTACACCATAACATAACTGGGAGCTGATGGAGAACCTGAAAGGGGACATACATATCAGGCCCATTTTCCACAAGTGAACACAGTTTTGTGGTGTCTCAGTGACCTGTCTGTCACATGCTTTGGTCAAAATATCACATTGATGGAGAGATACTTCAACCTGCAACCAGCACTCGATTTTAGTGCCTTTCATACTGTAGCAGGACTATGAGTGGTGGGATTTATGAAATTTTCTTCTCCAACCATGACCCAAAGACAACTGATTTATGGGTATAGTATTATTGTGTATTATGGGTTAGTATTATTATGCCAAAAAATGTTTTCCTGAATTTGCACCTCTCTTGCTTGTAAGTATTACTCAAAGCTCAGTTAAAGTCGTAAACATGACCAATACGAATTCACTTTAAGCCTCACATGTTACTTTGGAGAGACAACAAAACTCTCACAGTTGGGTTTTGCTTTTGTCTTTTCTCGTTCCAGCAGGACATTTGGTGAAGTTGCTAAGTGACTGCTGTCGAGAGGATTTGGATGCTTCCTGTGATAGTGTAAGCGGATGCCTTTTCACATGAGTGCACTTGTGCTTTTGTTGTGTGTTTCAGTACAGGATAGCTTATTTTGTTACAGCAGTTGAGGTGTTATGGAGCAGTGAAGTAGGTAAACATTGATTAATGCTGGTTTCAGTCTTTCCTGAATTATCTCCATTGTTAGCGCAGTAATCATATCAATATCTCCATATCATATCACTAGCCCTTATAATATCTATGCAACTTTCCCTTTTATTTTAACCTTTATTGGAGCAACACCAAGTGACAAAAATGGTTAATTCCAAACAAAGAAAAATCCAGGCAACTCCAAGTGAAAAAAGAGGAAGTAACTGTTGCCATTACTAATAATTCTAATAACTATAACTATTAATATAATTAATCAACCAATTAATTTTAAAAAAAATCTCTTATTTTATTATGTATTTATTGTCATGCAGATGGGCTGATGATTAATACTAATGGTGTATTTTTTAGCATTAATTAGGTGGCCAGATTTCTCCTTTATGAAGCCAAATTTAGGTATTTTATTTTTGCTTTTCTTTTCTTTTTATTTCTTTTTTCCACTATATACAGGAGGTGAAACCCCCCCCAAAAAGACCAACCGCTGTCACTCCATTTACCACATTCTTTTGGGTTCAGCCTGTTGTGGCCACACTCGAATGCACTTAATTACGTCGTACAAATGAGAGTGTGACTGTACGAGTGTGTTTTAGTGTGTACGTGTGCATGTTTTTAACTGTGCACTGCATCGGTTGCCCTGTTACCAGCTCCATAGCTGGTCTGAATATAAATGAGAAGGACTTTACTGGACACAAAGGGGAAAAGAGGAGAAGAAGAGGAGGACGATGAGAGGAGGAATAGTTGCTTTAGGCTGTTTTGTGTCCTACTGCTTTTTTTTCCCCTCCTTTTGGCCATTTTCAACAAAAGGGGGTGAAGTCGGATTATCTCTGAACCTCTTTTCACTTTTCAGTACAGTATGTCTCAGTTGCTTTTACCTCCTTTCATTCTTGAATAATTTTGCTCAAAACATCTGAAAAATATCTCTCCAAATTAAATGTACAGCTGTTGGTCAACTGTTTGGTGGGATCTTTGTAAAGGTAACACTCTGTAATTTGGACTGAAAGACTCACTTTTGATGTTTGTTTATTTAACAGGTTAAAAGTTATAGATTTCGAAACACTAATACATTTAAACAGACATGGAGACTCGAGTCTGAGACTTGGACTCAAGTCACAGTTAAGTCGCACAAACAAAGACTTGAGACTTGACTTGGACTTGCGTGATATGACTTGCGAGTTCATTATCATGGTATTATTTTATTATTTCATTTGTTCCAGTTTTTCCAATGTGTTGCCCAACATTATGGGAAAATCACAGGCAGAAATCATAGTTTCCTTCCCTTCATATTTGTGCAAAGGTTTTAATGCATGGGTGCTGCCACAGGATTCAATTTACAAATACAATGTATTTGTAATTTGATCAAAATACATTAATCAAATTTAAACAATGCTTTTGGGATGTTTCTTCACATTGCACATGCATTGTTCTGATCAATTTTGACGGTGTAGTGTGCAATAACAGCGTACATAGTACAGTTAGGCCTACTTAATTACTACATACTTAATCCAAAACAATACAGCAATGTGGTATTCTCAAAACATTTATTTCAGCCATTTGAGACTTGACTTGGACTTGGGAAGAAAGACTTGAGACTTGACTTGGAAAAAGTGACTTGTGAACATCTCTGCACTTAAACTTTCATTTGATGTGTGACAAGTGGAGGTGCATTAATGTAGGAGCTGTATATACTATATGTGTTATTAAAATAATGTCATCTACATCCCAGGATTAGGTTATAAGGCCATAGTCTTTCTGAACTCTCTTCTTTCTGACTAAAACTAAATTCCTGATTGACTCTTTTCCTCCGCTTTGCATCTTCTTATCACTTCCGCTTTTCTTCCAAACCTCAAACACTCTCACTCAGTTTTCCCCTCATCCCCTCGGGAGTGACTATTGACTGATCTGACCGAGATGAAGCTGAGATTAGATGCAACTCTGAGGCTGTAATCAGCCCACGGCCTCTACTGCTCCTCACAGATAATCTCCTTGTTTTCAGGAGCATAAAAATCTGCCAGTACATCTGTTTCCCATCGTAATACAGTTATATATGTACACAATACCGGTGTGATTGCTGCTGCAGATGCTACTAGTAAATGTACACACACACACATATAAAATAAAATAAAAAAAAAACAGAAGGGATGTGTGTGCTCTTTTTATCATCCCACAGAACATTTCCACATGGTGGGGGCTTGTCCTGTTTTGTCGTCATTAGGGCCAATTCTTTTCCAAGTCATTAATATTCATGAACATATCTTTAATCTGTAGAAATTGGGATATTGGCAACTGGAGATGATTCTACAGCTCTGGCTCTATCCCCTATTTGATTCTATTCTTGTGAACCATAAATAATACAACAACAAAAAAAAGATGAAAATGGGAAGATGGAGATTAGAAATGGAAGCGAATAAAAATCATTAAAAAAAAAAAAAAAAAGTAGATGGAGAAAAGAATTGCACTCGTGAGAATAGAGACGCAGACGGGAAGAGACAGCTGTGACGTCACAGACACTTTAAGTAGGTCAGGCACGAAATTGTGATGTCACTTACTCTGGAATCAGCCCAGTGGGCCAATCGTGTGCAGGGACACGCCCCCTTTTTCCATCACCACTGGAAAACAACCTGCATCAAGCCCCCCCCCCCCCCCCCCCTTCTCTGTTTTCCTTTTCCCTCTCTGCAGCTGTCTGAAATCACACATGCACGCACATCTCACAGGCACAAAGACAAGCTCCGTCGTTCTGTTCTCAACACTGACTCTGACACTAACACTAGACTGTTCACATCCATCAGGACAACCGCAAACTTTTTAGTTTAGTTTTTTTAAATGTTTATTTCTTACTTCTCCTCTCAATGTCACCTTTTGTTGAAGTCTATTCTCTCAGATGGCACTGAAGAAAAATACGACTGTTTAGATTCTTTTATTTATGTATCTTATTTTGTTAATCTTCTAATTAATTAATATATTTTTAATCGATACATTTATTTATTCATCTGTTATTTTTTATTTGTCTTTTTTTTTTTGATTGCTTAGCCGCAAACAAATGCAAGTTTTGGTCCTAAAACCTCGTTATTAATGCATTCAGGGTGAGTTTGTGCAAAAAGTCTATGTGTAAGGTTTGTCTATGTTTGCAACTCCGGCCCTAGAGAGTCACTATGCATGTGTTAGATGTATCCCTGTTCCAACACACCTGATTCCAATGATCAGCCTATCATCAAGCTCTGCAGAAGACTGATAACGCCTGTCAGTTGTGTTGGAACAGGAAAACATCTAAAACATGCTGGACTGCGGTTCTCTAGGACTAGGGTTGCAAGTCCCTGGTGTTGGCAGGAATAGAAGATTTATGGGAGAGTCTGAGGCCGAGCAGAAGATGGTAACTTGAGAAATACATGGTGTCATGCGAGGTGAGGTGAACAGAGGACTGGGATGCACGGTGTTGAAGGGACAACAGATTTAATAACAAATAGAACCAAAATAAGACAGAGGCATGACTGAAACAGACACAAAACCTGGAAGTATCCGGGTTATGGAAAGCTGAGATCAGAAAACACATGACTGGGTTATGGAGGTGACAAAAGTGAAATGGTCTCGCACCAGCAACTGCAAGCTCCACTGCTTACCTACTGCAGATCAGCAACGACCTGCAGCTGCAGTGTGGGCCAGGTGAACTAAATGTTTATATAATCTAAAATAAAGTAGTTATTAGACCTGTTAACCTGTTTTTGTCTTGCTTTTTTTATTGCTTTGAATGGATTTATACAGTGCGGGTCAAAATGACCCACAACATAATCAGCGTAATTCATTTTCAACATAATACAAGGGTTAAACTAATAATAATTAAAACTAGGTGAAAGTCTAGAACGTCTAGCAATAACTATTTATTCAATATCCTCATGTGATAGTATCCAGAGAGTTCATATTATCACATTTAACATCTCAGCTTTATTTCTACTATTGTTTAACCCTTTAAATGCCCGAGACATTACTGTTTAACACCTGGTTGAACTCTAAAAAGTAGTTACACAGTTAAAACTTGGAAAAACAGAAGGAAAAAAAAAGAAAGGCAAATCAACACAACACTATGAATAACAGAAAAATCATAAAACACAAAGAGGGTGTAAAAAAAAAAAAAAGTGCAAAAAAAAAAAGTCTATTTTTATAGTGATTTGGTCTCACATTTGGTCTCATTTGATCACTCTCTGACCCCCCCCCATTCCACAGGCAGTGGGGTGGGGCGCGTTGAGCATGAGTCATCTGTGGAAAGCACAAGGTTTATTCTTTCAGGAAGTTTTGTTCTTGTTCATCTTGAGCAATAATGGTATAATTTTTAGAAATATTTAAAATAAATCCTACATTCATAATATTCACAACAGACCCATAAGAGGTTAAAGGGTTAATAGTTTTATTTTTCACTGCACGGTTTTCCTAATTTCTTTTTAAATAAAAAAACATGAGACTATAAATATGTTACAGTAATTATTCTCAGTGTCTGACTTAATCAGAATACACTGTGTGTGTGTGTGTGTGTGTGTGTGTGTGTGTGTGTGTGTGTGTGTGTAGTTACAGCCTCTTATGTCTGTAAATGTGGAAACTTAATGAATCCAGATAAGAGCATCTATTCAGTTTCTGAAAAGTAAATGCCGCTGTGCACTAATGTGTCTGGGTTTGTGGGATGGAGTTACGTAGTTAGATATATAATATTCTCAGAAGATTATCAAACCCACAGCTGTCATTCATTCTAATTCAGGAGCCAGATTCAGCCCAGTTTGACTCAAGACAGAGCAGTAAAATAATACCATAATGACCTATAAATAATTCAACTCCAAAGTATCTTTGTTTTTGAATGGAAAAAGTAACATTACATTGATTAAAAATATTAACAACATGAACAATGGGACATATCTTGAGAAACACCATTTTAACAACATTATGCTTCATTTGCACATTTATATATTTCAGATCTACAAATACAAGAAACATTTAGTAACAGGCAGGATATTATTAAAAATGAATTTAATTCTCTTATGACGGTTCATGTTTTTTTTTTCCAGGTCATTCACATTTTTTGTGAAGGTATAATTTGTAAATGTAATTGTACTTTTTTCCCACTAAAACAATGATCCAATCAATCCAGGTCATGGGAATAATTTGTGAAATACAAAAAAAGACACTGAAGAAATGAAAAAAAAAATTCTGCCATCCCAATGAACTTGACCTTAGGTTTTGGGTCATAGACTGTCCCATGTACATTCAGTCAGTGTATGTAAACTTATGAGCACAGCTGTAGATTATTATTTCTTTCTGTTAAATGTGTTTAGCAGAAGTGATCACACACTTTATTAGACAAGGACATCATTCCTCCTCCTCCTTTCTCCTCCACACTGCAAACCCCAATAAGTTAGCAGAACTCCAAATATTTAAGGCAATCGATTGTTTCAATTATTTTAAGCTGATGAAACTCAAAATGTAGATGCTTATTAAAGTATAGTTAAATTAAAACATTACTTATTAACTTAGTTTTCTAAGGTTCTGTCAGTCCTACTGGGAGACGAAGTCAGGGTTCAGTGTCTTTGTCCAAGGACAGTTGGACATGTGGACAGACAGAGCTGGGACGTGAACCTCTGACTCTTCACTCATTGGACGACCTGCTCTACCAACTGAACCACAGCCTGAATAAAATTGTTTTTTGTGATTGAAATTTTTTTGGTGTGGTAGATATTGGTGGTTATTTGGAGTGCTCTGAAATGAATTTAATCATCTACTACATCAGTTAAGTTTACTTTTTCAATCATGTCATTCTCAGCATTTAATGACTTAATTCCACTCAGTTGTACGTCATATGTTGTTAAGTTAGATTCACTTATATCCAAAATATTAGTTGTAGGTACGTAAAAAGAAGAACATGTTAAAGCAACTTAATACATTTGAGTTCGTCGTACTATTTCTTAAACTGTGAGTATTCACAACTGAATATATTTAATTATTCAGAACATTTGGGTTTACAGTGCAGCAGCAGCAGCAGCAGCAGGAGGTTCAACTGTGGTGGGTAAAAGAGGGAGGAAGTGTGTGTTGGTTAGGGAAGAAAGAGAGGAGGGGGGGGGGTCACAGGGTCAACTCCAGTGATTAAAAGGAGCCTGCAATAACCGATCAGGGCCACCAGTGAGGGAAGGGGCTCAGACCACTTTATCCAGTTTGACTGCGAGGGAGGAGGAAGAACCAGCAGTGGCAGATCAACACAAAATGATTTAATGAAAGGTTTTCGTGAAATAAGGAGGGATGGAAGACGCTGAAGATGAGTTAAAATGGAGAAGATGAAAGTGAAAAAGTCCACGTCCCAAGGGTGTTTTGCAACAATAACAACCAGGATGGAGACAGAGGAAGAGGAATTCTGGGATATCTGATACAAACATTTGATTGGACGGTTGGATATAAACGTAGGCAATCCAGATGATCAAAGACTGAAACAATCCTGCTGTCACTTCAGAAAAAAAAAAAGAAAGATTTTAAAAAGTAATGAGACAAGTCTGACAGCTTTCATCTTCATCTTTATAATCATCAAACTATAAAAGGTAGTGTGTCTACGGCTTAGTCTGCATTTGCATCTGTTCCTGCGTGGGCATGTAGACCTGGAGCTGATCACGACGATGATGATGATGATGATGATGATGATGAAGGTGATTGTCTACCTCAGACCCAGGATTCTGCTGATTGTGGTGTGGAGCAGGAACACACATTTCACAGACTTTGAACTGTCTGTGCTCCTTTGAGTCAAAGGTGTTAAAGTTCTAAAGATGTTTGTTTATTGGTTTTAATAGACAAATGGATTCTCCTCCAGAGGATGAACGGACCAGTTGGAATAAATTTCATGGCCACAGGGTAAGAACTTAGAAAGAGAAACATTAACAGGACTCTGTCTATAGACTGCATTGATTCTTCATTCAGTCCAGGACTTTGGGCCAGACTTTCAGTAACTATGTTATTGATTTCTATCCCATATGGTCCAGACATCCATGGAATCTAATGACTCTTCATAGTAACTCCATCACTCTTTCTCTGGCGCCACCAGCAGGACAGAAAATGTCTCTACATTGGGTCTCCAACATGGACTGTAATAAGACTGTTCCCACATGTATCCATATGAATAAACACACATTCACCAAACACTGACCAGTTGTGGTGATGTTTAGATATTTTGATTAAAAAAAGAAAAGAAAGAACTTATATGTATTGGCATGAAATATGGTGCAAATTGTATTTCTT
The DNA here is from genome assembly GCA_020466265.1 of Siphamia tubifer. NCBI lineage: Eukaryota > Metazoa > Chordata > Actinopteri > Kurtiformes > Apogonidae > Siphamia > Siphamia tubifer. The sequence continues at coordinate 16,973,837 of CM035800.1, forward strand.
TTTGCAAACCCTCATTCAATTCATAGATAGATTTGACTGATTTAAAGACTTGATTTCAACTGTATTGATATTTAGTAAATGTAATCATGCCAGCACTGAAATGATGAGGTGAGCTTGTTTTTTACAAAAACATTTTTTTTCTTATTTTAATCATTAATTGTTTAAAAAAAAAAAATCACTTTTTTGTAACATATATAAAATGGGATATTTTATTCTTTCTAACCAAACATTTTTAAAATCAACATTAATGTTCAGTACTACTTAGCAAATTTTAGTAATGCCAGCAAACTACAAACTAAGATGTTAACTACTATTTTACTTACTATATGTGGAAATTGTGTGATTATAGTTATATGTGTGATTACAGTTTCAAACTAAACAAAATTTTGAAACATTAAATATCATTATTATTAATAATAATAATACATTTTATTTGTATAGCGCTTTTCATGGCACTCAAAGATGTTTTACATGAAATAAAATTAGAACAATAAGAGTCCAACTACAATTAAAAAAACACAATAGAAAATAAAGCAGTCACACATTAAAACAGGCAGAATAAAAGTAATAAAATATTAAAAGTAATCTTAAAGGGGTTTTTAAATATTCATGTTTAGTATTCCCTAGCAAATGTTAGTATGGTAGCATCCAAATGACATGATGAACATGATGAATTGTTATTTTGAACATTATACTATAGTTAAGTAATTTAAACAAACATTTTTCTTTTCAATAAAATGTACCTTTTTCAAAGGCGCTTACATTATATTCTAAAACGTAATTAATATTAATATTTAGTATTTATTACAAAGGTTTATATGCTATCATCACATGAAAATTACATCATGAAAATGGACATTAACATTATTTTAATGACTGCATTTAGAAAAAAAAAATCGAAACTCCTTAATAATAAAAACTATAATATATACATTATACATATTTAACTTTGAAAACACTATAAATAATGTGGATGTGTAATGCTAATTAGCAAAAGGTTGTATTCCAAAGTGAGACTGTGAGGCAAACTCAGATGCTATGTACATTTTGTTTCATATTTGTATGTTTCATAAAGTGATGAATCATTGTAGATTATCTTTTAGCTCAAAGACCTACTGTGCTGAAGGCTCCCAGAGATGCTAATATTGCTGCACTTCCTCTAGAGTTACATTTATAAATTTGACCTTTTAAGCTGTGCAGAATAGTGTAGTGGGCTTTTATTGACTTAATGCTTTAGAACACATCTCACAGAGGTTGGTTATGATAGGAGCATTTAGACCCCTGACCTATTTACGACCCTAGAGATAAAGAGGCCGTAGCGGACCAGCGCTGTAAATGGAAGTCCGATAACATAGTGTGTTTTATACATAGTGTATATAACATAGTGTGTTTTATACGCCTGTTGTTAGATTTGCATTATAACTAAAACATGGGATGGATCTTTTTTTTTTTTTATTGCCATGAGGTTGATTCTGTGACTGTCTACACTTGAACATTCCACAGCTGAATAACGGACTTTGAATTATTATTAAGCTCAAATCTCATCATTTTAATAGCACTATAATAGATTACACCACACACTGGCATTTGATGGACACCGTGGGTGAACTTGATTATAATGAAAGGGTGGGGGGAATATTGTACAAACAGTCCAACACAAGACATAAATCCAATTCAGAATAATAACAAAAATAAACTTCGACTGAGGTTCAACCGGATACTTTTTCGGAATGATGTTTTTGTTTTACTTAATATGACGTGCTCTGTGATGTAGCTTTTGGCTTGTCTTTGCATCCCAGTAGCCAACATTTTATCAGAAAACAAACACAAGCATTTCCATGGCGGATTGTTCTGTGTGTGCAATGTGATTCACTGTGTCAAACATTTTGTGTTTGCATGGTATTACAGTACATGGACATAATGTATTCTTCTCAATAACCTTTGTTTGGCTGAGGTACAGAACAAAAGTCCTCTGCTCAGCTAAACGGTGTGTTTACACTTGCAGGGATTTGTCTGTTTGGTCCATAGCTGACTGACTTTAGATGTGCCAAAAAAAAGAAAACCCCACACACAATACTTCACTTCCAGAGCTAGTAAATGCAGTAGGTGGAGACCTCGCTGGCGGTCCTATTGTTTGATAGAGTGCATGTTCTCCTTCTGCTGTGCTGCTGATAGCTCACGCAGCAGCCTTGAACGGAACTGATTAAAAGTTTGAGGTAGTTCTTGGGGTCAGTCTGGGGTCAGAACACACAGAGGTAAACCCTCACATATATATATATATATATATATATAAGTATATATGGATGTCAGCTGCCTGGCGATGAAAGAGCATTCCTTTGAGGCACAGATAAAAGTGGTTGAAACTGCCTGCTGATGGATGTAGAAGCTCAGATTTAAGCATCATTTATTTGTTTGTTGTATGACAGTATGTTTACACAGCTAAGACATACAGTAGAAATGCAGCACTGAATGGGGAGCTTAAGTCTCCGCAACTTCCGGGAGGCTCATGGGGCCTGAGATGGCAAAATTAATGAATGTTATTCAATGGGAAATAAAATGTTAAAATGGTATCTGGTTTGTTATGTGCCCTGAATCACACACATGTTGTGCCTCATAATAAATGATAATTATTGATGTGCATTTCAACTGCTTCTGTTAATCAACAGCTGATTAATTTGAGAGTAAAACCTGTTAATAATTTGGACTACACGCCTCGCGCACATGTGTTGTCACATACACAACACATTGTAGTTTCTTACTAAGCCCACGTCGCATTTGCTTCCCATCAAAAACAGGTGGTCTGCCTATGACACATCAAATATTTCTTATTAACCGCTATCATATGTGAATTTCAGAGCACTTGTCAAAGGGAATCAGAGTTTAGCTTGACTCCATTCACTCCTATTCTATTTTTTTGCGAGCCAAGCAAGCACCCATGGACCGGAAGTAGAAGGGTGTGACCTCCCCAATGTATACACCATAAGTCATAGGCATTATAAGAAGGGTGAGGTTGGATCAAGAGTGTTTCCAGGAAGTGTCATGGCGGCATGTTGTTTGCATCATTAGTTTCAATATGTGCCGTGTTTATATGGTGGCGCTGTCGTCCTATACTAGGAACTTCTATTTCTGAACAAATTAAGATGTTATTACCCTATAGGCATGCTCGAAGAAGATTTTAACAAAAATTATACTTAAAAACCCGCATATATTTTAAAATCCGGGATTTTTCTAAATCCTGAGCTCATAAAATATTATGGTTCATTTTATTTCCGTGCTTTTTTAAATATAGAGACATGCCGCCAGGACACCTCCTGGAAACACTCTTGATCTAACCTCACCCATTATAAGAAGGTTATTAAGTATAAATCATGGGCGTAGGTTTCTATATAGATGGTCGTGACACGTCACAACCAATGTTTAGGGATTGCAAAATAGTCCCTACCAATATTTGTCATTTTAATTTAATATTTGAAATTTTTGAAATACTATTTCAATATACTCTACATATGGTAGCATTAATAAAAAAAATTTTTTTTTTACATTTGGTCACGTTTTGTTTTTGCCACGTTCCGATATTGATTCGATGATATGACGACCCATATCCCCTGTTTTATTGGCTGTGCACGTGCCAGTCAGAAGAACAACGCCCCGCATCTGTCAAGCGGATCGGAATTTGTAATTGTCCGAATTTCAATGCTGTAAACTCCGAAGACAATGCCACCGAAAAAGAAACGGGACATTAGAACATATTTCACTCCTGTAAGTGTAGTGCGCACAGAATCACGTAACAAAATTATTCATAGTGCGAGGTATAGCTAAGTTTGTTATTTTTCCACTGTGTAATTTGAGGTGCTGTAGTTTGACCTGTCTTGAAGGGATACGCCACCCCCAGGCAAATTCAGTGTCTCCTCACTGTTTCCAGACCTAAATAAGTGTGTAGAAGCATTTTCCTGCCGACCCAGCCAATGTCCGAATCTATGAGAACTGACCACAGGTTGGATTCCTACACTAACTGCATTCTTCTGTCGCCAACTAAGTATCTCGTCTAAAGTGAATTAATGTACTTGATTTTGTCTCCTCATTAATTTCCGCGTAATGTGCATTTAATTCGAGGGTGAATGATGACGTAATTTACAGCGCAAAGTGTATGCGGAACTATTTTTCGGTGCGGAGAAACACAGCCGACGCACACCAAGGAGTGTCAGTGAGAGCGGGATGCGTTGTTCAATAATAAAGGAAGAAAGACAGACCGAAAGAAACAGCAAAACGTCTACAAATGTTCAGCGATTCATCTATGATCTGAATAACCATGACTTTCGAAGAGGTTTAGAGCCTATGTTTACTTGTTGGCTTCATTTGGATCGGGCTATTTACACTTAGCATACTCGTAATCACGCTCTCATCTCGCGCCATCTTTGAGTGTCATGAACTTAGTCTATTAGTCATGATTATTCAGATCATAGATGAATCGCTGAACTTTCATGACAAATTAAATATTATCTGCAGTGTCCACCAGAAACAATAGTTGGTCTGAGCATTTGTTCCACTTTATGATCATTATTCGCATTGTAGTACAAACAATATGGATGTAGTATTTTCTAAAACGCCTTTTTCGGGGAAAAAAAATTGCATTATTGTGGATATGACATTATAGTATCACAAAATATGGTCATATATTGTTTTTTTTGCATCATTTTATGTATTGTCATTTTTGAGAGTTGCAGATTTTTTGTTTGATTAAACGATTGCTTCCATGTCAAAATTAAAATAAACTGCCCAAAAATGCAGAGTCATGTCTACAATAGCAATCAAATACATGTTTAGTGCTTATGTTGGAAGTCTAGAATGTGTGGCAGAGGGTGAGTTATGTCACCTGAAAGCACTTTAATCCAGATGACATCGCAGCTGCTGGGCCAAGATGAGCGATGACCACACAGATACAACTGTAAGTGTTGCTGCAATTTCCATAGTGCATATTCACACAACCTGTTTTTTTTTTTTTTTTTTTATCATGTAGAAATCTGTTTCCCTGCAAATAGACCTCATGGTCTTCTGAAATGGAGCATGTGTTGACGTTTTTTTTTTTTTTATTATTTAATTTTTTAGTGAGGTGTGAGGATATTTGACGATGACTTGGATTGAATTGACCATGATGCAGCGAAATTAATTTTAATACGCATCAGTGTTTTCAGATGGAACAAATCTCTGGCTGAGCACAGTATGACAGCAGCTCAGCCTGAAGGATGAATCATCATTCATTAATTAATCACATAGGTGGTTAATTTAGGGCTGTGGAAAACACATTAATCTGCCAATTTTCAGTTTAGGTGTGAGTTTTGGTTCAATTTTAGACACACCACTGTATAAATCTGATTATTTTTACACACAGCACTGTCTCAGGTAATAGAAATAACAGATACAAGTCCTCACATTTTGTGGCTTATTTTGACATCGATCCAGCTGATGTCATCATGTTAACTGCCTCTATATATGTGCCAAGTTTGAAGTAAGTTGAAACAAAATTGAGGTTTTAATAGTCATTTCAAATTCCACCCATTAAAGTGAATAGAGAAAAGAATTAAAGAGAGTTAAAATTCATTTGACCAATTTATTTTCCTAAAATGTAACCACAGTTTTTCTGGGTCACTGGTAATCTATAAACAATATTTTGTAGGAATTCAACTGAATTTGCTGCTACTGACGTGAAATTTTGCCCATATAAGTAAATAAGAGGGGATTTTTTTTTTTAAATTCATACAAAATTTAAACTTTGACCTACTGTTCTCAAAACTAAATTATATCTATTCTGGACACCATGGTGGCTGAGCGGTTAGCACTCTTGCCTCAAAGCAAGAAGACCCAAGTTCGATTTCCCAGACCATGCGGGTCTTTCTATGTGGAGTTTGCATGTTTCTCTCCCTGTGTCTGGATAGGTTTCCTCCGGGTGCTCCAGTTTCCCCTATGACCCAGAAACATGTTTCTTCGGGTAAAAATCCTCAGGCCAAGTGATTCTGACCATTAGCGGCCATGCATGGCTGCCCACTGCTCCTTACAGGTGCCCCAATGGCATAAAGAAAGGGTTAAATCCAGTGTATAATGACAAATAAACTACTTTACTTTGATCTATTCTGGACCACAGGCAAGCTATAAACCCTATTTAATATGAATTCAACCAGTAGTTTTGCTGCTACATACATGTAAAATGAGCTAAAAGATAAAATGCATGTATGATGAGGCTTAAAAATAGAATAAGTCTTCACCAGATCACTGTAACTATTGAGGAGAAGTCCATATTCAATAGAGGAATATTTTAGTCATTGTGTCCGTCTGTGTGTCCCAAATGCAATGTAATATATTGAAAAGGAAACACCCATCTAATGGTACAAATGAGACTCTGTAAGAGTCAGTTCAGGAAACTATGACCAAACTTATGTAACCACAGAGCTGGTGAATGATGGTCTGGTCCTGAGCGGTTCTACTCTGGGTTTGGGTACAGTACAGTACAGTTTTAGTTGGGATGTAAACACATGTTATATTTATTCTTCCATCTGCGTCTGTATGAATGTGTTCATTATGCACCCAAGTGAAGAAAACTGTATTGTACAGACGGACTGCTGCACGGATTAACTGGCATCAACAAAGACTGAGACACCAGAGAATGAAGGACAACAAGAAGATCTTAAAATGTTTATAAGAGCCTTTTATACAGTACACGCTACTTAATGAGTGTCTGTAAAATTAGTTCTGCTTGTAAACACCTCCAAGTGTCTGATCTTCTTTCCTATGTTGTAAATCCACATGAACTATGTAAGACTCTGAGTACCAGCTAAGATCTAAACCAGGGTAAATTCTGGTCAATTTGGTCCCTATAGGCGAGCATCCCTCTTTCCTTTTTGTAGAATTAGAAATTAGCATCTGTCATAATTATGCGATGAAAAAGTCAAAATTATGCGAAAACGGTCATAATGATGCAATAAAAAGGCCAAATTATGAGATAAAAAGTCAAAATTATGCAATAAAAAGGCCAAATTATGAGATAAATGTCCAAATGATGCAATAAAAAGGTCAAATCACATAATAAAAAGTCAAAATTATGCAATAAAAAGGCCAAACTATGCAATAAAAAGGCCAAATAATGCGATAAAAAGTCCAAATTATGTGAAAAAAGTCAAAAATATGCAATAGAAAGGCCAAATTATGAGTTAAATGTCCAAATCATGCTAAAAAAAAGGCCAAATTATGTAATAAAAAGTCTAAATTATGTGATTAAAAAGTCAAAATTAAAACTGCAAGCAGCCTCAAAGGCCTTTGCTGTCCCTCGTGACCGCCTCCCCGCACAACCGCTGACGACAACCAGTGGTGAGACAACATCGTACCGTGATTGGAATGCGATATTCTGCCAGAAATGCACACTTTTGTATAAATATGTAGAGTGACTTATTTGAAATGTTGTGTGTTGATTGGGTGAAGAACTGTAAGACTGACAACACTAAGAGGAGATAATTTTTTCTTATTTTACAGTTGCAGAAAAAATTATTAGACCATCAAAAGTAGAAAATAATGGTTGTGCATTAAGTACTAACTCCTGTGTGTATCATGTGACTAAAACAGACAGAAAAGTAAATATGAAATGAATAAAAGCATTGTTTTTGTCAGTTCAATAATATAGATATTAATGTAAGAACTGACATGATTTGGGTATTTTTTTTTAAAAAAAGGAAAATGGATAGATATCAGCAATGAAATGACACTCTTATGAGTTATTTTTGTTGTTGTTGTCATTAGATTTGTCCAAAGAAATGCACATTTAGTTGTACCAGGAATTAAAATCTACAAGAAATTTAATCTAGGTTAATAGATTAAATGAAGTATTTGAACTACAGTCATGTCTCTGGCTCTATTATTGACTAACTGTTCAATTTGATGTTAATATTGAGATCAAACTAACAATAATCAGCTTCATGTTTAGTCTATTTGACATAAGCTGTATACACTTGGCAGGGTTGAGAATAATTAAATTGATGCTTTTCTTTCATAATACCCATTTTTCTGAATTTATTCTACAACACCATTCCACAAAAAGCTTGCATGTTTAGTGCTTTTCTGTGCAACTGCTGTGGAACCACTTACATTTACATATTCATCAGGCTTGGTCTCTGCCAGTTTTTTAATCACATCTAAAAATGTACCCTTTCTTTTTAGCTTTTAAATAAATGAGTGAAATATTTTCAGATTTACTATGTTGTTTTTACAAAAACAAATTACTTGTCTTTGTTTTTATGATGGTTGTATTTTGTTCTTAGCCTGTTCTTCAACCTCTGTTATCGCTGTTTTTACTTATTTATTCCCTTATTTTATGATTTGTATATGGAACTTTGGCACACTGCAAATTTCTTAAAATGCTTTAGTTGGAGTAGTATTGTAATGGTACAGTATGGCACAGTATGGTATGGCAGACATGAGAGAAAAACATCAGTTTAATTTTCAATTAGTAATAAATACAATTAATTTCATTATTTATTGCATTTAATTTATATTGTGTATTTTCCCTGTCTAAATAAATACATAAATAAAAAGAATAGAATAATTAGCCTATTGCATTCTCACATATGGATTAGAATGAATAACACTTAATTTTATTAAAGAGGCTTTGAAAATGGGGAAATAAATAAACAAACAAACAAATAACAGCTTCTACAAATTGTTAAACATTTTCAGAATAATAGTCCTCAAATCCCAGTCTATAGAATACAACAATATAAGATAAAAAAAAATAGAGAATATGGAGGAATCTCTGCACACGAGTAACGAAGCTGAAAATCAATATTGGATGGCTGTAATCTTCAGACCCTCAGGGTTGACTCCAAAACCAAGTATGATTATATGATGGAAATCATTGCATGGACACAGAAATGATCATATGTGAGGACAGTTTCCTGTGCCATCCACAAATACAGGCTAAAGGTCGATCATGCAGAAGGACCCATATGTGAACATGGTCTAGAAACAGCACTGGGTCATTTAGAGCGGTTAGTGGTAGACTGAGAAACTAGTATGTGGTCAGACGCATTAATATTTGATATGGTATTTGGGAACCGTGGAGGTCACTCTATCAGCGTTCAGGTCAACAGCCTGTATTGTTGATGGTATGAAGGTGAATTGGTACATATGGGATGGACAGTGTGCACATCTGAAAAGGCACTGCCAATGATGAAATATATATTCAGGCTTTAGAGTGATGGTGGCTCTGTTCAGATGACAGCTTTGTAATTTAACTTAAAATGTCATATCTCATTGCTGCTGTTCACTATGCGCTTTCTGTGAATGGCAAAGAAAATTGTAATCTGCATTTTGTACTTTACTGCACTACTATGGACACTTAAATGACACTTCACCTTACTTTTTTGCATGCCCACTGTTTATCTGTTTTACTTTTATGCCAAATGCTGCTGTAAAGCAATTTCCCAACAGTAGGATGAATAAAGTACTTCTATTCTATTCACTACAAATGCCTATAGCTTACCATTTGTATTTTCCTAATTTCTAGTCAATAAGACATAATCACCTAAAGCAGGGGTCACCAACCCTGGTCCTGAGGGACACAATCCTGTATAACAACATTCAGGTGTGCTGGAAAAAGGAAGAACTTATTTATAGACAATTGATCTTGAATGTTTTATTTTAACAAAACTTACCAAAATAATTGTAACTTTTCACATGTATTTTAACCTTTTTTTTTTTTTTTTTTTTTTTTTTGCTTTATCAATATAATAAAGTGTTGCGTCATTCAAAAATGTAAACACACACATATATTAAACTTAATTTTCGATTTTTTTTTTTTTTTTACTTAATTCAAACCATTCAAGCTTTACAGCCACCAATGATGAAAATGACTTTTTTTTCATAAAATAAAAAAAAAATTGATGTTTGTCCACGATTATTGTTAATAAAATGAGGTTGTACCATTTTTTAAAAAATAGTTTCATTCTGTTTTTATTTACATTTATCAGTCCTAACTTTTTTTGGAACTGGAGTTTTATCTTGATTTCTTTATTCTCTGACTTTGATACTGTGAGAACTTCATATTTTTTTCCCTCCCACTATTCCATTATCATCTCCGAAATTAACCTTGGATTACTTCAGGGGATCATGGGAACTCAAAGCTACTCCAGTGACCCCTTTAGAGGTCACTTGGAGCCCAGACCCGGACCACCGTAAAATCCCGTAGGATGTGATTGAAGTGCCAGACTCCTTGACCCCCTCCTCCTCCTCCTCTTCGTCTTCCTCCTTCTTCTTCCTGGCCACTTTTTAAGCCCGGGTGTGTTTATTTACCTGCTGGCTGGAACCCAGGCGGGAAAGCTCCGGTGCGTTGGGCTGTGTTCCACAAACTCACAACCCTGGACTGTACCAACTGCAGCCTGAGAGTAGGGGGGCACGAGAGGAGAGGCGCGCGACCTTCTCCCACATCCCACTAGAACTCAGCCTCACGCACACCGGAAGTGCATTAAACTGTTTTTTTTGTACAACCTGCTAACGTATTTCACTGAAAACAATCCGTGTTTTTACAAAAATATAAATAATTAAATCCTAGATAAGTTTTCGTCACCCCTTAAAAACTATATCATTCCCCCGTTTTTGCGTTTGATTGACCGCTCCATATATTTTTTTTTTCTTCCGTGCTGAATTTCCTCCTGCTGGAGAAAGGAGAAAAAACAACACTGGGGAAACTGAGAGGAAGAAGCCACGGCGGAAAATAAAGGAGGTGGAGGAAAAAGTGAAATAACAGAAGATTAGCGGGAAGATTGGAGGGATAGGTTGGGGACGAGAACAAGCATATATTTGCGCAAGTGGAGCTCAGACTTGGCATTATATTTTCAAGTGAAGATTTTTTTCCCCCCAATTTCTGCAATAAAAAGGTGAGTTTATTTTATGGTTTTATCTAAATTGCACGAACTTACTACAGTTTTTATTCATGCAGTGTTATTTTTTTTTCTTGTTCTTATTTTATGTTTGTTATTGCTCTGATTTATATGAGAAATTGAAGGAGTAACCTGTGCAGATTTACCATTGTTCAATAAACAAAGAAGAACAAAAAAAAAAAAAAGAAAATATTTTTGCGCCTGTGTACCCTCTTGTTTCATAGTGCATCCGAGAAGAAGTCATACCCCCTGACTTAAATCCAGAAACTGAAATAAATAAATAAATTAATTAAAAAAAAAAACACCCAACTCTGCAATTCATGAGCTAAATGGTTAGAAATCCGTGTTTTTCTGCACCCCAGACGTGGTGCCTGTTAAATAATTTTGCATGCATGCCAAACTGTGAGAAGTGCATGTGTTTTAGAGAGAGTGCATGTTATTGACGCGCACATGTGGCATTGCCAGCGGGTCTTTGTTCCACTCCCCCACCCCCCTCACACCCCCACTCCCTCTATAACAGCCGACCCAGGCATGACAACTCAATGGTACATCTCACATCTCCTGCACACAGAATATAGGCCAGTATTGACATCCTCCCTGTCGCATGAACTTGCATCATATATGAACCTGACCCCCTACTCACTCACTCTCTCTCTCTCTCACTCACTCGCCCCCCTCCCCCTCCATGAGCGTTCAGCCAAAAGCAGCATCATTGCGCTTTCTTCGTGGTCTTTAAAACTGCTCCCCCTTCCACATGCAGCACTTTAAGGGTTAAATACTTATTTTTTTTGTGTGTTAGAATGGCTGTTTTTTTATTTCATAGGATGAATGGGGAGTGAAGTTTCATGGGGCTAATGGGAGAGTGGGGGTTGGATGAGGTTGTTTTGGCTCTCGCTGTGCCAGAGGAGGGTCTATATGTGTGTCAATGTCAAATGGAGGTGTGTCCCTTGTGTGTGTGTGTGTGTGTGCTCACTTGGCCCCCCGGATTGGCTCGGATAAAACCTCTTGGAACGAGAAAAACACGCATATATGCCCCCCAAAAAGATGCGTTTCATAAGAGTCTCTTTTATGGGATATCTTCTTAAACGCAATGGTTTTCTACAGTGCGTCGTGCCAGACCAAGGACACACACACACACACACACACACACACACACACACACACACACACACACACTGCTCTTCAGACAGGTTCTCACTTTGCTGCAAGCCCCACGCACGCACGCACGCACGCACGCACGCATAAACTCGTGCGCACATTCAGTGACTCATACCGCATTTGGAGACTCGCGGCCTCTCGGCTCTTTGAGTGAAGTGGAGCCCCCGCTGATAACACGCACGCGCACACACAGACTAGTGTGCATATACGCACGCAGGCGAGCTTTGATTACATTGTTCCAGCCGTCTTTATTAAGACGTACAGGCGCACATGTACGAGCACGGACGCGCGCAAAAGCTCTCCTAGTCAGACATTGTAGACTGGTGAGATACTACAGAAACAAACACACACACACACACACACACACACACACACACACACACACACACACACACACACACACAAACACACGTATGTTGAGTGTAGTTGTTGGTGATATTAGAAGGCTTATTTTTGTACATCATTATCAAAATAAGTGACTCCATATCACCCATGGTCTTGGTGTTTTTTTTTTTTTCTATGTGTTGTTGGTGAAGGATTAAATAGAATAGAATAGATGTCGTTTATTGATCCCACAATTGGACATTTTACCATATTCTAAGTATGTGACACAGGCAGGGATGAACAATATCATCTAGTATATTTTGTAGAATGATGTGAAAAGATAAAATTAAAATAAGATAAGACTTTATTGATGCCACCATGGGGACATTTAACAGTTTACAGCAACAATATGCAAGGTGTGTCTCTACACTGAGACAATAAAGATCAATTCAATTCAATTCAAATGTTTTTTTTTAAATTTTTTTAATTTGACATTTATTTTAGCAGGTACTCTTCTTAAAGTATACAAGTATAAATATAAAGTTTCAAAATATGTACATAGGGGAAACATCTAGTGTTTGATTTTGGATAAGTCCCAGGCTTTAATTTAATATTTTTTTTTGTTCTTTGTTCTACCAAACAATATGTTATGATGTTAAAGGTTGCAGTTCATGACCCAATTTCCAGACCAATCATCACATCATGTTATATAAACTTGCATGTAGTTGGATTTTTGGTTATATAACCTATCTTTATTGTGTGATGATTAAAAACTGTTTTGAACCTCATCAATTTCAACAAAATACATTTTAAGGCTCTATACTAACATAATAATGTAAACACTGCAATTTCATTTCAATACAAATACAAACCTGATTTGTAATGCATGTCAATGTAGCACCAAGAAGGTCAGAATTGGGGGTCCATAAAACTGTTGTCCACCATTGCGCCAGTGGAGGACATAAAAATGCTGTTTGTCCATCCGTCCGTCTGTCTGGGAACACTGTACTCTCAATAACTTTTGACAGCTTTGATGGAGGATCACCAAATTCACACTACACATGCCTCTCACGAAAGCCTCGCTCAAGTTCGATGATGACTCGTACTTTTTGACACATGTTTTTTGTCATTTGTGTGATGGTGGACACAAGGCCTTCAGGACAACTGCAGGCTGTTTTTACGTTTTATATTATGTTAATCAAGTCACTATAGGAACTGGAATATAATTGTATGATAACTATTACTATAGAAATGTTTTAGGGTTTATTTTGTTTACACCATCAACTACAACATTATAAATATTTAGTTGTTTTTCTTAAAGATATTGATTTATTTGTGTATATATATATATATATATATATATATATATATAGTGTGTGTGTGTGTGTTAGTAGTAAGTTTGCAAAAAACTACTGAATCAATTTCCATGAAAATTTCTGGAAAAATGTGAGATGGTCCAGAGTGGTTCCCATTCAATGTTGTTGAATGTAGGTCAAAGGTCAAGGTCACTAAAAATGTACTTTAGGAATGATGAGAACATGTCCTTTTCATTCCCGTATACTCAATTTTACATATACCTTCTTTTTGCTCTCACTATTGATGTGCATTGACATCAGAACCTTGAAGGACAAATTTGAATACGCTAGGTCAAAGGTCAAGGTCATGATAAAGGTCCACATTTAATTTTGGGTATAACTTTTGAACTACTCATCTTAGACACTTTCAAAAAGCACCAAAATGTTCATCTTTCAATTTTGCATCTTGTGTGTATATAGATTTTGACCCATTCTGCAGAAAAAAAATGAGTGAAAATAGAGATTTAGTTACTATTATTGACAGATGGGAAACCTGGCATATGTTTCAAAATAACTCCAAGAGCTTTGACCTTCAGCTACTTTAAAAGGTCAGACTCATAGTGTCATATTTTGAGAGAGAGATGTCCATTAAGAGCTAAAATGTTTGTGAAGGATGCGTTCTGACCCCAAAACAAAGTGTAAAACCACAAAGAAAATGTTTTATGTGACAAACAAAAACAAGCCTTTAAACTTAAGAGAAATAATGATCAGACATAACTCTAGGAGAGGACAATCTAAGATCTCAAACAGAGGAAAAAAGAGACAAAAGAAAAGGCAGTCAACCGAAAGATCAAACCAAACAACTCCTCTGTCTTTATTATGTGACAGCTGCAAATCGACACTGCAGCAGAGGTGGTCAAAGTACTCAGATTCTGTACTTAAGTAGAAGTACATATATTTGTGTGAAAAAATACACTGGTAAAAGTAGAAATACTGATTCAACTCTTCTACTTAAGTAAAAGTAGAAAAGTACAACTTCTCAATTGTAATAAAGTACAAAAGTGTGTAGATAATGTGTTTTATAGAGTCACAGTTACTCAGTTTTGTGGATATGGGCAGGGAATGGTTGAAAAATTGGGGAAGAAAAGTCACAATTGAGATAAAAAAGTTCTGAGATTGAAAAAAATATATATAAATATGAGATAAAAATGCACAATTTTAAGATAAAAAGTCAAAATTGTGAGATAAAAAGTCAAAATTCTGAGTTAATAATCATATAACTATAATATATAAAGTCACAGTTTCTTTCCTCTGACTTTTCATACTGTCACATCTGTTTAGTTTGTAAAAATAATTAGCCTATTCTGCGAATGTAAAGAGTATAAAGTACAGATATTTATCCAATAATGTATGGAGTAAAATTAAAAGGTGGCAGAAAAATAAATACTCAAGTAAAGTACAGATACCTAACAAATCTACTTAAGTCACATTCAGCCCAGTATGAACTCAAAAGGGCCAGACCAGTAAAATAACACTGAAAAGAGTAAAAATACATTATTATGATAATGTTTACAGCTCAAAATGTGAAAAAACAACAACAACTTGATGTGTCTTAAGAAAAACAAGTGCAATTTTAACCATTTTCCGCCTCAGTCTATTACAGAGGTGCTCAGTCCTGGTCCTTGAGAGCCACTATCCTGCATATTTTAGATGTATCCCTCTTCCAATACACCTGGTTGAAATGATAAATCTCTCACCAAGCTCTGTAGAAGCTTGATAATGACCGTCAGGTGTGTTGGAAGAGAGATACATCTAAAACATGGAGGATAGTGGTTCTGGAGGACCAGGATTGAGCACCCCTGGTCTATTAGTTTGTCATCTGCACATGTGGAGAACAACCTACATTTCAATTCCAAATACACAAAACATTTAATAACAGACTATTTGTGAAATGTAATCATGTAATTTGACTGATTTGCATTCAAATTTCTTTTATAGTTAATTATAATTATATTTTACTGCTCTGACCCAGTTGAGATCTCATTATTCTGAATGTAAAACCTGAATTAAAATCAGTTTTACATCACTAATAGCTTCATTGTTATTCACCCTACGGACCAGATTGGACTCTTTGGTGGGCCAGATTTGGCCCCCGGGCCTTATATTTGACGTCTGTGGTCTAGAGACTGAAGGATGCCATTATGAATATTTATGGGCCTTTTTTACCCTTTTGCTGTGAAGAACTTGAAAAAGTCTAACATGGACACACACAAAGAAAAACTCACTTTCAAAATGTACTCTTTGATTTCTATTGCAACAGAGTCTAAAGGCCACCCACCACTTTATCCACCAGAATCATGACAGTCAACTTGTTATTTGCAAATGGTTGCTTTTGTGAAACTAGGTTTATTTTGTTTTTTAGACTAAATAATATCAGATACATTTAGACATATTTCCCTCCAGGATGTAGCTAATGATGACTTAATTATAATGATAAATGCAAATAAAATCATGCTCTTGCTCTAAGCCATCACAAAATTAATTAAGTAATCAATGACAAAATGTGATGAATGTGGATTAAAAATCTGACCTTTGACCTACTTTTCTCAATATGTAATCAAATCTATGCTCACTGACAATCTGTAAACTTAATTTAGTATCAGTTCAACCAGTAGTTTGAAACCACAGGTGTCAAACATAAGGCCCGGGGGCCAAATCTGGCCCGCCAAAGAGTCCAATCTGGTCCCTGCGATGAATTTGTGAAATACAAATATTATACTGAGGATGTTAACAATCAATGAAGTTAAAATCAGTTTTGGTCAATTCAATCTAAAGTGGCTAGTAAAATACCATTGAAATATTGCAAACCGACCTAAAATAAATCTTACTTTTTGACCCCCCCCTTCTCTTTTTGGTGTGCGTGTGTGTGTTTAAGTATTACTAATTATTATTATTATTTATGTGTTACCACGACTGTTGCTATATGTCCTAATATAATTTTTATTCACCCATGATCAACCTTTTTTCTGATTTGCTGAGCATCTGTCCTTTAAGTGTAGTTTTTATTATTTATGTTAAAACCAATAAAAACTGTTAAAACTAGAATTATGCTGCAGAATTCGAACAGTGTCCTAGGAGCCGTGGATAACATTGTACCGCTGCGGTCAGTTTACTTTGGGGCAGCCGTGGGGAGGAAGTGGAGCTGGTATGTAAACTGAAATCTGAAATGTCACCTCCAAAGTGTCACCTTTACAGCTCTGAGCAGAACAAAAGGCACTCACCTCTGCCACACTGGAGACAGAAAAGTAAAAAAGTAACAGGAGATAAAACATATTTACACTGTCAGGGAGCAGGAGAAAAATATATTTATTTTTTATGATTTGGTCATGGATGGATTTTTATCAACCTGTTGGTGACTTTAACTAAAGCTGGCACTGTTTATTTTTGGAAAAGTGTGGAAATGGCATTGGTGTGGGGTGTGTGTGTGTGTGGGGGGGGGGGGCAAATATGAGATACGAGTGTGGAAATAAAGATAAAGTGAGTATATGTTGTTTCGGACATAGTTTGAACGTGATGTTTTTTATGACTTAAAAGTCAGCTCAAAATTTCGGATTCTGTTGGAGACAATGGGGAACGCTTATGCCTATTGACTTTAATGTTTTTTTTATGCCTGTAGTTACCATGGAAACACTGTCATCTTTTACAACATTGAGTCACTAGAAAAAAAAAAACATGGAATTGGATCAATGATAGTGAATTGGTTTATGTTCAATGATGATATGTTTTACGGAAAAAGTCACTTTATTCATTTTTTTCCCCGTTTTTTCTATAACAACCAACTTTAATCAGAGCTTTAATTAAACATCTACATAATCAGATAATTAAATATAGGAAAATACTTGATATTGACTGAAAAAAATCACAAAATAAAGATAAATGACTTTACAATAATTGCAGATAAATAACTGAAAAACTGTTAAATATGGAGAACTGCCACAAAAGTAGTAGCACTGGGACTTAATAATCATTGTGCACCACATACATGTTTCTGATCCATCGGCTTGTGATGATTTCTGCTCCTAAATACACAATGTACTTCTGTCCTTTTAATCTAATCCAGCATCATCGCCATGTTAAACAATAGATTATGTCTTATTTATTTACAAGCATCACGGTGCATTTGTCTTCTAACTCGATTCTGACTCGACAGATGTTGTTTTGCAGGTTTAATCTTGTACAATACGGAGCCAGCAGTGAATCCATATGAAGTTACAGATGCAGAACAGGTACAATAATAAATCGTTGCCTCCACACAAATGCAAGTGGAAAAACTGACTATAATTTGATTGGGCCGTTCGTCAACGTCTGCTCTTTCAGTCACTTTTGTAGCCTGGTTGCTAGTTTCCATTGCCAATGAATGAATCAATAAATGGTAAGGGTTAAGTGGAGAATGAACAACGGTAATAAATCACAGTCCACAGTAAATCATTTAGATATATATATTGTAATGATGTAATTATCATAGTAAAAAGGTTACATTACGAAATTGAATTAACTGAAGAACATAACCTTTTATTGCTCATTTCCATCGTGAAGGAGGTTGTAACGGCGTTGTGTGGCCAATAAATGTTATTTCACAATATGCGACGGTGTTCCTATGATTAAACGGTGGTTGTTGACATGTGGCGGCGGTGATTTGTGGCCCTTCTGAGGTCCTATCATACGCATCTGTTAGGGGCCAAAAATAACTATGGCTGTTAAAATGAATACATTAACCCAGATTAATCCATCATCATCATCATTAATTTGATTAAAAATTTTAACGCAATTAAATGGAACAGTTTTTGTTGAAACTGTTAAAGGTGTTGAATAAACATAATAATATATTTTGGATATTTTATTACAGTTTTTGTTGGTTTTTTTATCCTGTTTTTTAGAAGAGCTTTTGAATATATTTTGTGGATGTCGTTTTTTGTTGTTCTATGGGATTTTTAGTGGATTTTTGCATGTTTTGCTGCCATTTGACCAGTATCTGATCTGTTAAAGATGGTGAGAACAGCACAAATCTTTTTTTTTTTTCGCAAATCAAACCCAGGCCACTTTCATATGTGGTTTTAAATCTGATACATATCCAATATTTTGCAATGAGACTTAAGTCTGAACAGCTAGGTCGCATATATGTGACTTTTCCAGTCACTCCTGTGATTGACACAGCAAAACTAAAGACCCAGAGGTATGATAATTTGAGTTTCCAACCAGTTTAATGTATTTTCACATAGACATAAACAGGATTTTCTACAGGTTGACCTTTAGCACTACAGTGTTTTCACAGTCATCAGGCTGTAGATCACCAAACCTTAAACCAGCCACAGTAAAACTGTTCATATGTCAAAGAAGTTTTTCCACTGGGTAGTAACTTATGTTGAAAAGAAGATGAACAAACCCTGTGTTTCTACTACATGGTATCGGTTCTAATCAATTCTACTCAGATACCAGGAACTGTTCCTTGACAGCGTTTCCATTACAGATATTATCGTAACTGGCGCCATCAATTTCGCACAGATTTTTTTCATCAGCCACCAAAGACAGAAATGTCTCAACCTCCATGACCGACCACAGTGTAGGTTTTTTGGATTGCCATCATTGCGTTGAGGACTGAATTTATCTTGGTGCCATTTACTGCAACTCCAAATCAGTTTTTTTTTTTTTTAAACGGTGGGTTACTTGTTGATAATGCGATGATGCAGAGACAACTTCATCAATCAGTGTCTACATGTAAACACTGTAGACACTGCACGTACCTGTGCAGTGCATATACGCCTGCACGTATCACCCACAAACACTGCCGGACAACTGATGAAAGTAGTTTGCTAAGGTGCACATCTGTTAGCAGTGACAACGCGCATTGATTACTATTGAGAAAAAGTAGCTCCAAGCAATTACGAGGTTTAAGTTTTTGTTCCACGACGGTTTTGTTATGCAAATAAATCACTCATTCAAACACATACTGTTTTGAGAAGACAAAGGTTTATTTTCATGACCCCAGGAAACCTGCCGGGACTACTTTCGCTTTGACAAAAACTGGACCACAACTCGACTCACAGGACACTGTTGGGGGTAAGTCACTGTGGGTGCACCAGAGTAAAGACGCTGATTCTATTCAAATAAATGTGAAAAATCGTGAACTATCCCTTTAAAATGCTACATTAACACAAAGTATACATAATTAGTCGTAGATTCTGCTACCATGAGGCTAATGTTATCCAGCTTGGACAAACATGTTAAGTGCAGATATAGTCCCTTCTTTCTTGTGTGTTTGCTTATGTGTGCTAAAGCAACCCTGTGATTAATCTGAGTAAAATTACAAGCCTTAATAATAACCAGTTCAGCTGTAGTGACCACCCTTTGGTCTGACACATGCCGACAGTTGAGTTTAGTTTCTGCTGCTGGGGTTTGACATTTGTTCACCTGCCGAATTAAACAGTCAAGAGGTTTTCATTAACAACATGAGGATGAAACAGTTTGTGCTTGACATCAGCGCTCCACCTGTTTAAGCTAAAGGCGGATGCTGTCCACGCTGACTGTGTTTGCTAACCTGGGCGTCCATGTTTCATTATTTATGCTCCACTGAACCTGTTGCTATGGTGGATATCGACCAAACTGACCTCATTACAGACTAGTTGTCGCTGTGTCCATTTGTATTGTTAGTGGCAGTTTGACCTTTTGGACCAGAGTGGCTCAAACATCCACACATGTACAAAACACAACTACTCTACAAACAAAAAGATATAAGGATGTTTTATGTTCCACAGAGAATATTTTTTATTTTGGGTACATTTGTAAATAAAACGATGTCTGATCACTAAAAAATTTATTTAAATTCACATGCAACAATGAAAAAAAAAATGCTGCACAAGAATCCTAACTGGGAAAAAAGCCCCAAAATTAACCCCTTAATACCTGAATTTAAATATAAGTAGCTATATAAAAAAGCAGGGCTGTCAAAATTAACACAGTAACATGGAATTCAATTAAATTCAATGGAATTCAATTTACAGTTGTTTTGTTGATTCTGTTAAAGGTGTTGAATAAACTTCAATGAATATAATTGCATATATATTCACATTTATGCAAGTATGTCATAAATAACATGACAAATAAAACTGTTATGCAATTTATGACATAATTTTTATACATATGTACCCAAAACACAAAATATTCTTTGTGGAATATAAAACATCCTTATATTTTTTGTTTGTAGTGTAGGGATGTTTCAGGAATATTTGTTCAACCTGAGATCTATCTCAGGTTGGACAAATATTCCTACAGTTTCTAATCGGTACCTTTTGATTGTATTTTGGACCTAAATACTGCACTAGATTCTGTTCGCTGGAGTATTAAGAGGAAAACAACACCACATTCATGTGGATCGATCACATGAAGCCAAATTTCTTATATTTGTCTTCTCTGGAAAACAACCTTCTCTGTATGTGGTGTTGCTGTTGCACTTCAGAATAGATAATACATATAGAAAGATGAGTTTGTTCGCTTTAATTTGATGTGAGACAAGTGGAAGTGCATTAATGTGGGAGCCGCATATATAGGTGTTATTAAAATAATGTCATTTACACCCTAGGACCAAGACATAAGGTTGGTAAGAAGTTAAATTTGACACTCAAAGGCATATTTCTGTTTAAATTTAAAAAAAAAAAAACAACCTCACGTCTATAGATCAGATTTCACACTGGGGTAATTCAACAATCAAGGCAGCCATAGAATAAAGTGAAAGAAAATATTATTAAAAATAATATAATGGTAAATGAAATTCTACAGACTATTAACAGAGTGTAAATGTCAGACAGTACTGATACAGATGAGACACATACAGCAGGGTTAAGTATATGTTAACGTGTCGCTTTGTGGTCGTGTCTCAAATGCACTGTATACAAACTGTTGTGATGTGTCAGTTTGTCACATGATAATAATACAGAGGTGATTGGACGTGTTTGGCTCTGAGCTGCCTTTGTGTCAGTGTGTGACTGTTGAGTCACTGAAGTTACTCATAATTTGATTCATTTCAGAACATAGATACAAACAGTATGTGTTCCAGAACAGCACTTCATGATGTGGTCATAGGGAGAATGGAAGAAATGAAGTGAATCTGACCAAAATAATAATATTTTTATGACATTTACTGGCCTAAAACACATTCAGAACTCGATGCAAAATAAATAAAAAAAAAAAACACTGATGATGATTCAGGAGGAACAGGAAGTAAAAAGAAAGTGTTGATTTTTTAAAAAAATTTTTTAAGTCAGTCAGAAAACAGGCTTGTTTTTATGACAGTTTTTTAAAAAAAAAAAATTCAAAATAAAGGTTCATTCCACTGTTCTATGATTCTTACCCTAGTATCTCTAGCTTATATTATGTTTTATTATGTTTTTATCATAGTATTTTTAGTTATGTTTTTATTGTGATATTATCTTAGTATTTTTTTAGCTTCTACTATGTCTTATTGTTTTTATCTTAGTATTTTTTAGATTTTAGTATGTTTTATTGGTTTTTATCTTAGTAGTTTTAGCTTTTATTATGTTGTTATATACATACACATTTATAAATATACATCTATTGGCACATGGACAGAATAACATCACGTCCAGTGGTCTACGATTCCTAAAACACATTAAGAACTCAATGCAAACTGAAAAACACTGATTGTGATTCAGAAGAAACAGGAAGTAAAAAGGAGGTGTTGATTATTTTATGTCGGTCAGATAACAGGCTTGTTTTCATGACCGTTTTAGTTTTTTGTTTAATTCAGAATAAAGGTTAATTTCACTTTAAGACGACCATGCAAACACCTCATTCCAGTTGAAAATTACTATTCTGAATTAAACTTAAATCAAAATAAAATTACTGGTTTAATCCAGTTTTCATTAAGAATTAAATACATTCTTGGACATGGAAATTCCTCTTTAATGTTATTTTCCTCATTCTGCACATGCTTGTCTTGTCCTGTTGCCATGACGCGCATATCCTGCACTCCCGGGACTGATTCACCACAGTGAGCTCTTCTGCTGCCGTCTTTGGTTCTCTCACATCTTTCTCTTCTTCAGATGATCAAAATGAATTAGTATGTTAATTCAGGTGAGCTGCTGCTTCATAATTATTAGAAAAATAAATGCAGAAATCACACGTAGTATCATGTCTTCCATGTTGCTAGGTGAAATTAAATGAAATGAAATGACAAAACTGGACATGACTGTTTTGTTCTGGGAGTAAATGAGGGTTTATAGAGTTTTGTAAGAACGCTTGGACATGTGAACATTTGGAGCTGGAATTCAAACTGCCAACCCTTTGGTCACTGGGCCACTGAACCAGTTACCTGTACATATTTAAGCCTCTATGGGACTTATGGAAATTCATGAAAAAAAATGTAATGACTTTTTATTTGAAATGTATTAAGGACTAATGTAAATTTTCTATGCTCACTTTGAAAAAAATTGACCTTTGACCTTTTGTTTCATGTAGAGTTTAATATAATTTATTTTGTTAATATGAATTAAGCCCAGTCACACACTTTTTTTTGGAACTTTTTCTTTTTTCTTTTTCCCTTGACACATATACAATCAAAAAGCATACACCAGGCCAGTATCAATACAAATAAGATCAGCCCAGTAGTCACACTTCTTAGAGTGTAGTGAAAGCAGAAAGTGTGGGTCAACCAAACAAAGGTGCTTCTACCTCCAGTGTTTTATCACTCACCTCTTGCATCCACATTATCTCCACATGAGGAAAAAACAACATTTGCTCTGTTTGCCTATGAGCTCAAATGCATCTCTACAGCCATGTGTGTGTGTGTGTGTGTGGGGGGGGGTCTTTGGACCGTCACCTCGCCTGTTGACTTGACTAATATTAACATTTACTCTCACGGTGTTTGCTAATCCATCACTGTTGACTGCGAGGAAAGGCGATATATGGTGTTTCATTTGTGTGAATAAGTCCAAAGGAGATTTTTAAAAGTACAAGCAAATATATCAATTAAAAATGCCAAATGAAAAAAAAAATCTAACAAAAAAAAAATATTCAGAAGAAAAATATAAAACTGCAATGAAGAAAATGCACACATGGTGATTTTTTTTTTTTGTCTACCGTCGCATCTTTCTCCTTTTTGGTTGTTGCCATTTCCCACGGGCATCGCACCTATGGGGGATGGGGTTGTTGTGACACCTCCACTTCTACCACCAGATGATTTCATACCCCGACTTTTTCCTGTTGTATATTGAATCGTTCGACTGGATCCAGGAAACAGACGGAGAGTTGGTCTCACCTATTTTTTTATTGCAGGATAAACCGTTACTGTCGGTCACGATCGTGTCAAACAAACAGCAATAACACTGTGAGGTCGTCACGATATCTATAATTTAAACTGTTTACCTGCCCTTCCGGTACACCTGCATAAGAAAATGAAGCACACCTGTGTCAAAACTGCAATCAAAAAGTCAGACGGCACAAATGAAACTCCAGGAAAACAGCAAAAACCAAAACTGAGAAAGATACGAAGGCAAATATTTGACACGACTTGCGCATTTATTTTCATTGCAGTCTTATATTTTTCATTTGAATTATTATTTTTTGTTAGATTTTTTTATTTGCTATTTTGAATCAATATTTTTTACTTGCACTTTAGAAAAAATCTCCTTTGAACTTATTGACGCAAATAAAACGCCACATTATAGATACGTTTGACGTGTTCGAGTGCTCACTGTGTTGGAAAATGGAGCTCACATCTGACCTTGAAAGAGTTCAGAAGATTGTATCTGCAGATTTGCTGCTGAGAATAAAAACAGTGATCAATAGAATAATCTAATTTCCTAGTCTCTCTGTATAATTTATCTTAAAAATAGCGGGCATTGTGTGGAAGACAAATTCATGGATATGCTGCAAACTGGGCCAGTAAACAACTATAATTAGACGATAAGTCTTTTTCTCCAGAGGTGGGCTGAGGACGTCAGTGAAGAAAATACAGGCTCGACGGCTGGGAAATGAGGTTTTATTTTTGAGCCGTCGACGGGCAAAAATGAGCATTGGAACGGTACAGTACAGCCTCATGTGTGCAGTTTGACACAGGCTAGAGGTAGCGTTGACAGGCCGCTAGTTACATGTGACAGGCTGCAGCCAATTGGATTCAGCGGTGGTTCTGTGGAGACGATGATGAGGACTGAGTGCCATGGCCAAGTTCCTTAACGAGATTCCCACTCATACGATTCTGAATCGATCTGATAGTAATTCAAAACAGTATTAATTAATTGATTCAGATTCATTTAGTGACTTCAAAGTAGAAGTTTGAGCTGTAACCTAATTATTTGACTAACACATCAGTACTGGTATCCATGGTGATAATTAGAAGAAATACATGTGACATTTCAGTATTAAATATCTCAATCTGCTCAGAAATAATGAACAGGACAGAAATGTTCACATGTTTCTATGCTGGCTCAGAACGGACTTCTTCGTCATCATTATTGTGTTTTATGGCTGGTGGCTTCTAGCATTAAGGTGTGTTACTATCACCCTGGAGCACCGCTACCAACTGTGGCACCCTGAAACATAATCATGTTGGGCCTTGGTACATGGTAGGTTTCCCTCAGGGACTGTGAGATGGAGCCAGCCTGAAATAGATAAAATCTTTTTTTTTTTTTTTTACCTTGCTTTAATGATGATGATGATGATGATGATGATGATGAAGAGGATGAAGAGGTGGTGATAATGCGGATGTGATGATGATGATGATGTGGTGATGTTACAGTGCTGGTGATTATGATGTGGTGGTGAAGATAATGATGATGGTGATGATGATGTGGTGGTGGTGATGAAGATGGTGAAGATAATGATAATGATATGGTTGTGGAGGTGGTGATTATGATGATGATGTCATGATGATGATGATGATGAGGTGATGGTGGTAATCATGAAAGTGATGGTGATGAGAATATGGTATGATGATGATGATGATGGGGTGATGATGGTGAAGATGATGATGATGATGATGATGATGGTGAAGATCATGATGATGATATGGTGAAGATGACGATGATGATGAGGTAGTGATGATGGTGAGGATGGTGTAGTGTGGTGGTGTTGGTACTGATGATGATGTGTGTGGTCTAGGGCATTAACAGAAAAACCAGTTTGTGGCGTAACTTTAGAATGGACTAGATGTGTGTTATTGTGTCTGTCCTTGTCTTCAGCCGACACTAGCCTTCATCCAGTACATGTCGATACAGTCCATAAGACCAAGACTGAAGAACAACATGACGCACAGGAGGAGTTCTAAATTGATTGTGAGTTAAAAATATGACATTAAGATTATAAAGCTGAAGTTGGTTTGTGAACGGCGTCTGTTCGAAGGCTTTAATTTCCACTTATTTTCTGCATAAAACCATCATCTAAGTAATGTCCTGTGAACCATGCAAGTAAGATGGAATATTAATTTCGACATCCAGTGTGTTTTTATTATTCACTTCATTTGTCTCATTAATACAATGCGCTCTTTTCGCTAACATGCTGGGGACTCATGCTGTGAGTTTTGGCTGCTGCCGTCTTAACCTTTTCCCATTTTATGTCGTTCAGTTTAATTTCAAATAAAATTCAAGGTGTTAACTTATGTTTAGTTTAGTTAAAATGTCTAAGAGGGACTGTTGCCTGTGTCTTGTCATTTTTAAAAAATGTTGCTCTTGGATGGGTTCCCCGGGTGCCACCCATGGCTGCACACTGCTCCTTAGAAGAATGGGTTAAATACAGAGGACACATTTTGTTGTACAATTGTATGATGACAATGAAGTACTGATTTGAATAAAGAACAACACATTGAAATGACAGTCATATAGAGCATATTATATAATATAAAAAAAATTTCTGTCATACATTTCCTATGTATGGAGACTTATGGGACACCCTGTACAATGAAAAGTAGCAGGAAAGAAATTATCAATGCAACAGAAAAAGAAAATAACCTAAATATATACACTTCTAAAGCTCACAACCCTGCCCTGACCTCAACACATTCAAATTTATTTAAGATTCCTTTTAATGTTTAACTATTTTATATTCATATTTTTCACCCGTTTTTATCTGTTTTTAATGTGTTTGGTTTTATGTAAAGTATCCTTGAATTCCATGAAAAGTGCGATTCAAATAAAAGTTAGTTATTAAATATACAATATTAGATTAAAACACTCAAATTTGTACAGTATGTAGTAGATAATATGTTATTAATATGGTGAAAGACCTGTACATAAGTGTGTCAGCCATGAAACTGAAACCTAGTAGTCATGTTTATCAAAACCAGGAGTTTAATTAACTGTAAACAGTATCATAAACATACACAAAAAAAACTTTTCATGTCTTTTTTTTTGCTGTTGTTGTTTTTTTTTTGTGCTCCATAGACATCCCATGAGGCCCATCTGAGTGCACTTACTGTAACTAACGCTGCTTAATGTTGCATTCACTGCCTTTTGGCACCCACAGCCACTGCCATTCTTCTCTGTTGACAGTAGATTCAGCTCAAAGTGTTAAAAAAAAACCAACAAACATGACATGAGCGAACATCAAAAATGCAAAACAAACCTCCAAATGTTCGTTCACAGACTAGTAGTGAATTGTTTTGGATGAAAACTAAAGCACACAGAACTGAGCTGAAGTGTTGAGGGGTTTTATAGTTTCCATCACTATGATCTAACACTTGATATATATTTTTTTTTAATTAATCCTCCCAAACAAATGTGTAAACCCACTGCTTAGACCACAGGTTAAGTTTCATTAATGCATTTATGCTCTTACCAACTGTATTCTGAATGGAAACTGACAGATTAAACCCATATATGTTTGTATATTCTAGTGTAAGATGGGTCGTATTTTGACTCCGGCAGTAGTGAGCGCTAGTACGAGTTTTTGTAACATGAGTATTTTCATAGTGTGTACAATGAAAAGCATTAGCTGATGACTCTGTGTAGGTGTAAGAAATCAGTCTAGTCTGACTAAATGCTCCTTATTTGACTATTATATATTTATTTACTCCCTTATTATCTCATTTGTTATCAGATCCTTGGCTGGAAACTGTGTCTAGTAAATATTAGCCTGGTTTTGCGTAAAAAAATATATGGATTTTTACGAGTATTTTTTTTTTATTATTATTATTATGAACTGTGTAGGTGTTCACAAGCTGACTGTTTCAGCATCTGGGTCAAGGCATATGGATTCAATACTGTGTAGGTGTGTGAGATTACAGCAGACTTCTGTATACTCGCATCTAGGACGCTATGTTTAAGTGTGTGTTGGAGGAGGACAGTTCGGTCTGATGGCTAGAGGCCAGATACAGATAGACCAGGCTGTACAATGCCCTGTCTGTTCCCACGAGTCCAAACAGCCCTTCACAACAGCCTATTTATAGACAAAACTCCATTCATATTTCTACACTTGGATGTGTGGAGCAACATGTGCACGTACCCCCCCCACACACACACACACACACACCCCTCCACTCCCTGCCCTCCTATGAAAATTTTTTGCTGCAAAATGTACATGTTCAAAATGCACTTTTCAACAGAGGTGACCTAAATGCGTCCAAATGTGCATCCAGTCTGCTGCTGTCAGAGGTTGTGTGCATTTGTGTTTGGTATTTTTTTTTTGCTTCCTGAGTGCATGGTTACATAATGAGGAGTGTTTGTCAATAGATCCACAGGCAGAGGAAGAGTGGACCGAAGCAAAAAATAAATAATGTTAATGGTAAAACATCTCCCACCAGTATGTAAAATATCCATGTGCAGTGTGTTTACTGTATGTTCTATAAATGCTCCGCAGCTGTGTTGTGTATCTCCTAGCAACAGGGAAGATGGGGGTGGGTGGGTGTGGGGGGGTGGGTGTATCGGTGGGGTATGATGGAAGTCCAGTGAAGAAATGGCAGTGGGCCAGTAATGGATAAATATATAACAGGTTGAAAACGGCACCTGAGAGGTTGCTATAGTGTAGGTGTAAATGTGTTTAGTTAAAGTGTAAAGTAAAAGGTGCAATGAGTAGGATTTAGTCCATCTGTCTTCATTTAAGTCCTGTCAAGACCATTAGGAGACTCATAATGGGTCTATTGACGAGTAAGAATTTTGTTTATGTAGGACTCGGTGTGTTTGAAACTCATAAATCTAACACACAAATAACTCTCAAGTCACTAATTATGTCAATACATGTAAATAATTGTTACCAAATACAGTTTGTCATCACGTATGACCCATTTGGATGTTCAGAGGCTCCGTAGTTACCATGGAAACACCGTCCTCTTCTACAACATTGACTCACCAGTAAAACATCAGTCATGCTTAGTTTGTGTTCAGTTAATGATATACTTGACAAAAAAAACTGACTGACTTTGTTTTTCATATTTCTCTGTTTTTGATATAATAAAGTTGTAATTAAATGTGGGAAAAATACCTGATTTTTTTATTTAATTATGTAAGATACTGAGAATAATATCAGAAGAAATGGTGTTAAACCACTAAAATAGAGAAGAAATCATGTGAGAGCTGGAACAAAAGTAACACTGGGTCTTTTTGGGGTTAATAACAACTCACAAAGTATAATAGATCCAGACAGTAACATAGAAAATACAGATGTTATTAAAATGTGTTATTTTAACCGAGTTACATCAGAAAAAAGCTATAAAATTTCCTTAATATGTATGCGTGTCTTCCCATTTAACAGTTGACTAACGTGGAAAAAGTTAATTAAAAGAACCCCCCTAAAAAAACAGCAATAATGACCAAACTATCCATGTATATTCGAGTCTGTTTCAATGTCGCACAACCCAATATCACGTATCAGATGATTTACTCAGCAAAGAAGTAAAACCACTTCTTTTTTTTTTTAAATGTGAAGTTTTTTACCAAACAGACAGATTAAAGTCTTAATCTTAAAATGTAATGTTTGAGTTCTTATCAGGATAAATGGAAGTCTGGACATTGATGCCTTTTAAACCCGATTTACTAAAAGACACAACAGCAGTTATTTATTTATTTATTTATTTTTGTCCTATACTCACATTACTTTGCCTCTTGTGAATGTTAGTCGGTTGGAGTCATAGATAGATTTACTCATCTCTGCTCTTCCAGTCTGAGCTCAAACAGACAGGAATGACTTTTTTATAGAACAGTTATCACTGTAATTTGCTGCCTGTTGTAATAATAGCTCATAATCACCTGATTACATGGTTTCAACTTCTGTCTCCTCAGAACTGCACATGACAACAGACAAGATGAGCGACTTATTGTCCCTTTAGCCCACAATCTGGACATTCAATCTATTGTTGACTTATTATTAATATGTCTACCATCAAAATTAGCTTCATAGACTATATAGACCAGGGGTGTCAAAGTCATTTTAGTTCAGGGGTCACATAGAGCCCAGTATGATCTGAAATGGTAAAATAAAAACAGTGACAGAAGTAAAATATCATAAAAATCTTTATATCTTCAGTTTCCTTCAATAACATGAACAACTGGAGAAAAAAAAAAACAATATAAGTGTGATGTTAACAATATTCTGCTTCAGTTTATCATATACACGTGCATTACAATATATATCACAATAATAAATACACAAAACATTTAATAACCAGCAGGATATTGTTAAAATGACATTTATTTATCTTAACACATTTGAGTTATTTCATATTTGTGGTAAAAGGATAGTTTGTAATTGTCAGTATTTTCATGTAATTTTAATTTGCAGTTGTAATTATTTATTTTTTATTATGACAATATTTTACTGGTCTGATCCACTGTATGTTGAACCTGAACTAAAGTGATGTTGACACCATATTCAGTCTCATATTTGCATGTCACAAAGTGATCCCAAGGACCGCATCGGACTCTTTGGCCCCCGGACCTTATGTTTGATACCTGTGATATAGACGAATGTTTTGAATTCAGGTGTTTCTTTTCTAACAGGGATCTGGGATACAAAATATTAACACTCTAGAGGAGAGGAGGAAGGAGCAGAGGCACACATGAGCCTACGTGTGGCGGCCATAAGGCCTTCATCAGGGCATATACAGAAAAAGTAGGTCACAGGTTAAAAAGGAATAGGTGTCTTCACATCATGTGACTGGTAAACAAAGAAGAAGTAATTAAAAAAGGTGGGGGTGGAAAGGGGGAAAAAAAGAATAATAAAATACAAACAAAAAATAATTAAATAAATATGACAAAAAATATATTATTTTTTAAATTAAATAAAAATGAAGGGAAAAAAATTAATTAAATTAAAAAATGTGAAAAACAGATGAAGGGAAAAATATATATTGATAGTCAGAAACACACACACACACACACACACACACACACACACACACACATCCATATATCATAACAAGAGGGAAAAGTCACATTCCTCATTTAGGTCTGGGTAGGTGGTTGCCCTCAGCTTACTAATCCAAAAAGTTTATTTTTGGAGAAGGGTACGCAGATGGTCTCCACCTCTGAGAGGTTCAGGGAACACTTCTAGAACAATCACTTTGAGCGAGCAAACAGAGGGATGTTCAATCTGACAATGGGCCATCTGACAATAAGATGGATGTTTTTATCCTGATGGTGTTCTTGTGTTCCACCACCCTGTCCTTCAGTCTTTTTGTTCAGCTAATGTCAAAGCAGCCACACTAACACTCCAGTCTGTAGACTACAAAAGTGGAGTTACAGTTGGCAAAAGAATTCACAGTGAAGCTCCTTCCAGATGAGCACCTGAGTAATATTATTTGCACTCATAGCCCTTTTTTGTCTTCTCATTAACACTCTTTTTTTTTTTTTTTTTTTTTTTTTTAAGAAAGTATCTGCTTCAGACATAAAATGTGCTAAATCTTACATAATTTAGTGAGGTTAATCAGAAAACAAATGACAAAAGTGTTGGTTAGCTCATGTTTTTAATATATATGATGTTGTGTTATTCCACATATATACTGGTTTATGTACATGTATACAATGATTTGTAAATATTCCACTAGAAAGAAGCTGTAAAGTGAATGGATCATAATATGCAGACAGTGTTTTGAAGTAGATCTGAGACTAATATTCCTTTGTAATAAAACTATTCTCTTCTTCATTAAAGAATTTCACATTTTGACCCCAGACTTATCTTGTAAACTTGAGCCAACCAGCATTTAAGAGTTGAGTTTTGTTTTTATCAGTGACACACATGTGGTGAACTTCCATTAGGTTACACCGGAAGCTTTTTACTTGTATTAGGACTACAGTAGTGATTGACTGATATAGATTTTTTTTAGGCCATTACCACTTTTTTTTTTTTTTTTACATTAGCCTTAGTTGATGACAATACAAAGTGCTGATACAGATAGTGATTTTTTTTCTCTGTCAAATGATAAAAAAAAACAACAACACTTCTTTACTTAGAAATAGAAGAGAAAAATGGTGATAGTTAACCTAATAAATATTACTCCACCAAAAATACAAGTTTTCTTTCAGCATGGACAGCAGTGTGTCATACAACAAGGTGGTGCCATGAACTTGGTAATCAGTGAATCATGGCTACCGCAATAGGTTGATACCAATACAAGAGGAGAAAAAAAAGGTAAATATTAATCGGGTCTATCATTAAGTTGGATTAGTTTTCCTGGTGTCCAAATATGTCTATAATCATATGATAGGAGCCTCTTTTATTCACGCTTATGACATTTTACTACCCAAGTAATAAACTGAATTGGCAGCGATTCACACGGCTACATAAAAGTCGTGCAAATATTGACAAATGAGCCTTTGAGCAAGGTAGTAAAGCAGCAGCAGCAGCAGCAGCAGCAGCAGTGGCAGATACAGAAGGAAAAGATTAAAAGGATTGAGGTACTGATAAGAGAATTTGTGCCAAGGGGATCTTTACTGGATGGACTGCATTAAAGAATAATGATAATGTCTACGATAGCTTAATATATAGAGACATATCCAACCCCCGTCCAGCTGTGTATGGCTTTTAAGTGTTCCTGAAGCTGCAGGTTTAGCAAGAAGCAGCGGTGTTGGTATAACACAGTCTATGTTTGGCTGCAGTCGCAATCAGCACATCATCACAGAGCCATTTATCTCCATCAACTGGGAGCCAATGCAACCAACATATCAATTTACCCTCACTTGAAGGTCAATTAATGTGTGTGTGTGTGTGTGTGTGTGTGTAAATGCAAGGGTCTCCGGGTGCTTGTCATCATGTGCTTATCTGACCTGAATGATAACAGTGACCGATTTGATCCGGCTGTTTCAACCTCTTACATGATTGAAGAATCCCCTTTTGATCTGGACAAGATGATCTGCCGTCTTTATGCATCAGTCTCTTATTAGTGGAGGTAATTAGTGCTACTTTACTGGTTACCCTCCCATGCATTCCCACAGTTATTGAGAGGACGTAGCGGTACTTAAAAGCCTGAAGCCGTAAACATTGGCGAAGGAGAGAGAATTAGAATTTCATACATAAGTACAGAAAGAGCAGATATAATGTCTGATTAACATGAATGCTATTTGTTTTATTGATCTGTGCTGTTTGTCCTCTGAATGTAGTTGTAATTATGTCACACTGTAAGTAAAGTACAGTATAGAATATGAGACACCCCTATTTCCTGTCAATAAAATATGCAAAAATCCTTAATTACAACAACAATGTAGGTATGGTTGATTATTTATTTTATGAAATATTTTTTCTTATTTTTTTTTAACAACTCATAGCAATGCATCAGCTTTTTCGCTAAAATGACACATCAAGGAATTGATTAAATATGTGTCTCACAACGCAAAACTGAAACAATTGGTTTTCACTTTCACTTTCTAAATAGATTTTCTTTCTATTTAACCTTTTTCAAGGGATTTAGCACCATTTGTGATATTATCCTTTGTATTTACTGTTTTTTTCCCCCAGTATAAATCACATATTTTCCTATATTTACTCACTGATCATGTTGATGTTCAAAAGTTATTATGTCAGAAACAGAGAAAACTGAAGAACAAGTGACATTTTCAACAAATATATCAATAACTGAGCATGAAATAAGGATCTGTATTCACACTCATTGATCCAACTCCATGGGATTTATTGGTGAATTTGTGTTGTAGAAGACAATGGTGTTTCCACGGTAACTGATATAGACCCTGATCAAATATACCCTTCCATTTTTATTAATGGTTAAAAACAATGGTTATTATTTTTTTATTCCTAGTAGTAGTAGTAGTAGTACTAGTACTATGAGTAGTAGTAATGGTCAAAATAGTATTATTATTAGTCGTAGTACTAGTAATGGTATTCATTGTAGTAATGGTTGTTGTAGCAGTACTAGTAATGCTATCAGTAGTAGCAGAAATGGTACCAGTGGTAGTAGTAGACTGTAGTAATAGTACTAGTAATGGTTATAGTAGTACTAGTAATGCTATTGGTAGTAGAAATGGTATTGAAGGTAGTAGTTGCAGTGAACGTTTCGGACATGGATGTTTTGGACTAGGATGTTTCGAACTGCACATTTTGCAGAGTAGGACTTTTCGGACAAATGTATGTATTGTATGTAATAAATGTATGTATTTATTATCTACTCTAACATATATTAAAAATGTATACAATATACTCAAATTAAAGTGTCAATATTATACAAATTATGATGTATATAACCTTTTACACATGATCACACATTACAAATGTATACAATACTGTACACTCATAATGTTAGGGTTAGGGTTAAAAGAAAATATGATTTTTCCGAAAAGTCCTACTCAGCAAAAAGTGTACTCCGAAACATCCTAGTCTGAAACGTCCTACATTTAGTTGCAGTAGTAGTAATAATGGTTATAGTCTTTGTAATACATAGAAATAGTAGCCCAGTAGTAATGCTAACCACTGTACTGTACCACCCAGTAATCTTATGTACTTTTAACCTTATACTTATTAAATTATTTATCAACTAATCAATTCTAGCTACATGACAGTGCAGCTCATTCTTTAGAAACAAGAGATCATCGACGGTTTTGACCTTTTTCTCCAAATGTCTTCTCACCTTTCAAGACAGGCAGACAGACAGAGACTGTATGTCTGAGCCAATGAGGTCACGATGGAGGGAATAATGGGCGTCCTGAAAATGAAAAGGCGACCTGAGTAAAGCTGTTGATCGATGGATGACGGCAGATTTGAGGAGACAAGGGCCCTGAACAGATCTGCTGAGGGAGAACAGATTTGACTCTAAGCTGCTGTTGTATTTATTTTACTTTCACCAGCCAAGGTGATGCGTGCAGCCATCGCCGTGGGAACAGGCAGAGAAGGAGTGTCGGCTTTGGGTTTGGAAGTGGAAGAGATGAGATGTGGGGGGTGGGGTGGGGGGGGCTTTGGCTCTTCTGTGGAGCTCCATGGAGGCTGCTGTTACGCTTCTGTTGTCCCCAGACATTTGCTGCTCATTTTTCTCTCTTATTTTCTGCTCTCTGGGCGTGTTTTATACAGCGACGAGACTCTCAACAATTTCAAAGTGACAGCAGCAGAGTGGACGTGCTTTGAAATATACAGTAGCAGCTGCGGTGTGACATGTAAGCTATCATTCCTTTAGTGTCGGCCTCTTTGACAGGTCATATTTACCTCCAAATAAATAGAATCATACTTACATCATCTTCCTTCAAAGCTCAAGGCCATTTATCAATATAAGATAAGTGCTAAAGCATCTATTGATTGCTTCTGCTGTGACTTTTAAGTAATGATAGACTGATATATCAGGCTGTCGCTGATGGTTTTTTCTTGTATCTGTATTGGCCGATGTGTTGTTTTTATTCCTTGACATTATTTATTGACAGGTGAAGGAAAAAGAGGGAGAAATAGGGGAATTAAAAGTCGGGAAATAAAAAAAAAAAAGGGGAAAAATTAAGGGGAAAAAGAGGGGGGCAAAGGAAGAAAGAAGAGAAAGGGGGAAACAAAACAGGCTAGAAAAAGGGAAAAAAAAAAGAGAAGATAAAATGACTTGAAAATGGAAAAATAGGCAGAAAAAAAGAAAAGAAAAATGAAGAGAAAAGGGGGAACACAAAAAAGAAAAAAGGACAAAATGACAAAAGTAAGAGAAAACGGGGGAGTAACAAAAAAGGAGGGAAAGAAAAGAAAAAAGAAATGAGAGGAAAAAAGACAAAACAAAGGGAAAAGAGAAGGTAGACATTTAGTTATATTTAAGAAGTTACCTGTCACATTCGTTTTTGTTTTCTAATTGTAACTTAAGAAGATTTTCTGACATTTGTTTTCATTTGACAGAGACAAAAAAAAAATCAGTATTAGCTCCAAATATCAGCTTAGAAATGTAGTATATGTATAAACTTGTTTCTTGTTAATAAATAGAAATTAATTAGAAATTAATTCCTGACTTTTTTTTCATTCTTGCCGTAGTTATTGTTTGAATAATATGATGTAGTTTCTGTGATGTTTGCAAATGTTGCTGACCGCGATCTTAAGAAAATCATGACTGAAATCGCAATATATGCCAGAAAAATCCCAATTCAGTTTTTTTCTTCAAATCTTTGAGCCTGAGCACACGACGGCTGGGTGTGTTTTGGGCAGGGGCCACGGGTTTCTGTCCATAACTGACCATGGTCATTTTTATTTTCTCTGCCTTCTGATGTTTGTCCTGGCATAACTATATATATATATATTTATATATATATATATATATATATATATATATATATATATATATATATATATATATATATATTACTGAATTCACCGACATGGGCAAAATTACAACAGTTATTGTAGTAAATGGGAGTAAAGTTTGGTAAAGTTTTGGTTTGTATATATTTTGCTGAAAATTAAAAAAAAAAATTAAATAAATTTTAGAAAAGCATTTGCTCTAAGCTTTAATGAACATCTACCTGATCAGTGAATTACATATAGGAACATGCATGATCTTGAAATTGAAAAAGTGCACAGGGTAATATTTGTAATAAATTGAGATGAATTTGTTCAGGTAAATAAACTTAATTTAGAAGTTTCCACAAAGTCTTCAGGTCAAGGCCAGGTTTTGGACATTGGAACAAAAAAAAAAAAGGAACAATACTTGGTACACAGTAAATTTTGCAGTGTTAAATCAACACTTAGAGAGTTTATTTAACTTCTTCTAGAGTGTATTTGGTCCCATTGTCTCCAAATTAACTCTCTAAGTGTTGATTTAACACTGCAAAATTTACTGTGTAGAATTCAATGACTGAAGGTTTTTAATGTAATATATTACAAATGTATGGGGTGTCTGAAAAGTTATTTCCACCAATGTGTATGTTTCAGTAGATGGGCAGTGTCAGTTGCGATCATTCACCCTCTCAAAAATGATTCCACGCTTGTATTTCCTGCCCAGTGAAGATAATTAAAGAATAACCAGCCTTGTAAAAAAAAAAAAAAAAAAAAAAAAATGTGTGACAGAGATGAATGACTCTTGTCACTTCCTGGAGAGATTGAGGCTGTTCTCTCGTAATGTTGTCTGAACACAGGTGCCTTAGTTCAGTGACAGATGGACGTCTGCTTGTGCTACAGCACAGGTGTCAAACTCCGGTCCTTAAGGGCTGGTGTCCGACATGTTTTAAATGTTTCCCTCTTCCATCACACATGATTAACTCTTGAGAATATAGCAGTTACACATCAAAAAAAATAAAAAATAAAAATAAGCAAATAGCCAAAGTCACCAATAAAAGGAATAAATAATAATAATAAAATAAAAAACAAAATGTAGAAAAAAAAATAAGCAACAAAATTAACAAAATATAAGAAATATTCATAAAATTAGAAATAACATGGAAAATTTTAAAAAGTACCCCCCCCCCCCACACACACACACACACATACCTCCACTGACCACCTTTTTGAGTTATCTTACTAACTAACAAACAAATGGTTAAACACTGGCAAAAACACAACCCCACCATGGCAGCGTAATAACTACAATTGTAATTTGGTCCCAGTAGTTTTAGTTTTGCCTTTTTCTAAATTAGTTTCTTTTTAACACCTGTTCCATGAAAAAAAAAAAAGAATAAAAACAGTAAAAACAAGTGTTGCCGGCACAACAAACTCTGTCCCCTTACAGACATTTTATTTTAATTACTCTATCTCTTATTATTGCAAAAACACATTTTTGGTGACTGTGACCTTTGACCTACATTCACCAAATCACCACACCTTTCTTGAAAATGTTATAGATATAGATCCAGTAGTTTTTGTCTAAAGCTGCTGACAAACACACAAAGCGAAAAACAATCCACCCCCCCCCCTTTTTTTTCTCCTTTTTTTCAGGGGTAAATAATAAAATAAAGGAAAATAGTTGAACTTTTCTGAATATTTGAACTAAACCATCCATTCAAAACACATCAGATGTTAAAGGGTTAATAATTAGCTCCTCATCAGACTCTGCAGAAGGTGTGATGGAAGACGTAAATATCTATAACATACAGGACCCTAACCCTGGAGGACTGGAGTTTGACACCCCTGTACATCTTGGTGCTGAATTGTCAAGAAGCCATTGCTCTTGTGCAGCCAGTGTGTAGTTTCTGATTGCTGTGCTGTGCATGTAAAAGTGACGCAGCGGTACCCAGGTGTGACAGCTTGGGAGGAGTGAAGGCTAACACGATTTGCTCCAGGGCAGAAAACAGATATGGTCGTGAGAGTGTTTAAGCCCTCAACAGCTGGGTCTCCACGCCGTGTGATTGTTGGTTTATTTGTTTGCGTGGGCGCTGTGATGCAGGAAGATGCACGTTTGCATATTCAGTGAAAAACATAAGTGCTCCTGTGACTTTTCTCAGGAGAGCATCGACAGGAAGTTGTTTTTTTATGCTGAATGTATGAACTCCATGCTTTTGTGGTAAATGTGAAATGTTTTAGTTGACTGACTTCAGTGTATTAGGAAGAACAGGAAAGAAAAAAACAAACATAACAATACCCCCCTTAATTCTCCACCCCTTCTGTGAGGCTCATGAGGCCTGACGTCAGAAAATTAATGAATGGTATTCAATGGGAAATAACATGTTAAAATCATATCTGGTTTGTCATGTGCCCTGAATCACACACATGTTGTACCTCATAATAAATGATAATTATTGATGTGTTTTTCAACTGCTTCTGTTAACCATCATCATTTGTGAGTAAAACCAGTTAATAATTTGGACAACACGCGTGGCGCCCATGTGACGTCACCACAGACTCCACACCACAGCTGAGCGTAGTGTGACGTCACATACACAAAACATTGTAGTCTCTTACTAAGCCAATATAAAACCTAATGTCACGTTTGCTCCCCATCAAAAACAGGTGGTCTGCCTATGACACAAAAAAATTCTTATTAACTGCTATCATATGCGAATTTCAAAGCACTTGTCAAATGGAATCAGAATTCATCCATTCACTCCCATTAAAATTTTTTTTGCGAGCTAAGCACCCATGGACCTGAAGTAGAAGGGCGTGGCTTAACCTCCCCATTATAAAACACATTTTTGATGACATTTAACCTACATTCACCAAAATTGAATGGGATTTATTCTGGACCATTTTACACTTTTCTTAAAAATATTTGGTTAATTAGTTTCTCTGTAAAATTGCTGACAAACAGACAAAGAAAAAAAACAATCCCCTCACCTCCCTTTTAGGAGGGTGTGGTCAGAAAACAGGGGGTGATGCACAACCTGTATGTAAACTGATGTAAGAGTATCAGTATCAGACCAAAAAAATATATATATCAATCACTCAACAGGAGCACAGAGGTGCCTTGAACTTGGCCTGTCAGTAAATCATGGAAGGAAAAAAAGAGCAAATCGACCAATGCAACAGGCCAGTACAAGAAAAAAAAAACATATATAAAAACAGTCTATCATGATTGTCCATGTATGTCCATCCCTCGTCCAGAACTATTGTCAGTTGGCAGTGTCTGTTCACTTCATAGCAAGAGTGTAAAAACAGCTGCTCATCACATATGTACCTGAATGCAGCTTAAAATGCAGCACATACACGTGTCTGAGAATCTGAAATGAATAATGGAATATATGGAAATCTGCTGTGTCTATGTTTTATGTATTATTCGGAGGATGCTTAGTTTCCTCGTTGCTCCGCTGAGTGATGTTTAAATCATGTGTTTTATGTACTTTGTAATTTATTATCAAAGTCTGTTTCCGTCTAATTCAATTTTTTTATTTGACCTGTCAGTTATTCCACCACAAGTGAAGAAAACATTTTCTATTTTGGCTTTTGATGCATACTGGTCACTAGAATGGACAGTTATTCTACAGCTGTTCTTCTTTATATTCATGGGTTTTGGTGTTTTACTTCCATATCAGTCAATAGAGTGCAGTGTATTATCCCATACACTGCAATTCATACCATTACACTAACTTTCCTGTTCTTTATAAATCTGATCTGCAGTAAAGTGGTTTAAATTGCTTTAACGTGCAATTGCTAACTGTTATTAGATTGTAATTAACCATTTTTTTGCACATTATCTCTATAAAT
Source organism: Siphamia tubifer (assembly GCA_020466265.1). NCBI lineage: Eukaryota > Metazoa > Chordata > Actinopteri > Kurtiformes > Apogonidae > Siphamia > Siphamia tubifer. The sequence continues at coordinate 17,014,059 of CM035800.1, forward strand.
TTAGTAATAACTAGTATTAGAGTATGTTAAAATTTGACAAAATATCAGATTAGTTTCATGAAAAAATGTTTTTATTTCATAGTTTGTCACTTTAGAATGATGTGCTTTAAATATATATTTCTTTAAGGGCTGTCAAAATGAAAGCATTAATGCAGATTAAAGCATCATCATGATTAATCTGAATAAAAAATGAAAAATGCCACAGTTGTTTTGTTTCAAGTTATGTTGTTGAAACTCTCAAAAGTATTGAATAAAAAAAATGACTAAGATCGAATTAATTAATTATTTTATTTGGTTATCCATATAAAAACAACAACAAAAAGCTGTATAGTTAACAAGATAAAAATGATTTAGAACCAAAAATGAGTTGGGCAGAAGCAGTACTTTTTTTTTTTTTTTTAATGCAACTGTACATCACCTCAAAAACAACTCTGCAAACTTTCAAACTATTTATTTTTTCCATTATACTCGCATTCCTTTATAACAGTGTTTAAATATTTTTTTCTAATTAAACAAATTCCTCACGTAATAATGACACAAATCATAATTGATGAGCATTAATAATGTCACATTTTAAAGATTTATTTATAGTATTTATTAATATTAGTATTATATATTATTATATTAATATTATAGTATTTATTAAACTGATACCCTTAAGATCATTCCATAATTTTACCCCAAACAATGATCTTTGTTTGTTAGTTGTTCTTTTACTTATTTCGAAATGAAGCAGACCTTATAAATTCTTCTTAACTTGAAGAGGGATCGAATACTCCTAAGTATGCACCACTCAAACAAAATTTCCAGTAATTTCACCTTAACTATATCTGCACATTTCATTAATATCCATTGGTTGAATCCCTGTATCCAGCATTATTTATTATTCTTTTTTGCAGTTTAACTATTAGGTTCTCATTTAAGGGTTAAAGCTACAGTAAAAAAAAAGTGTTTCTTCTCATCATTTAGGTGTTTAATTCTTACAATTATAAATAGACACATTCCTACAAGGCTATAAATGACAGTATTAAACCTCAGGCATTTCATCCTTCACACCCCTTCACGCCCGTCAAACATCACAACGTTCATATGTTAACACAGCTGTGCATGTGCTCCAGTGCCATAGGTTTAACCTTTCAGCATTCTCGCCTTCAGCCTACATTCTCCATATAGGTGACCTTAATGCTTAGTGCCCTACTTCAGTAGACAAGTGTTTATGTGTCTGGGTGTTTGTCTGGTGGCAGCAGGAAGAGGAAAAGGACAGAATGAAAGAAAAAGGGTCTTAGCTCAAGGAATTTTTTTTTTTTTTTTTTTTTACACCATTTTTACTTAATTGCTTTTTTTTTTTTTTAGAAAGGCAGGAGGGGGGGTGGGTAAAGCTAGGGTGATTGAGACAGAGGATGACGGACAATGGCCTTCAGTCACACAGTGAGTGACGACCAGCAGAAGTGGAGAGAGATGCAAATGAAAAGCCAGTAGCGTGACAAAGGATGGACGGACAGAGACCCGGAAGAAAGAGATTAAAATAAGGAGAGAGAGAGAGAGAGAGAGAGCAGATGGAGATGGAGTGAGAGAGGGTTTGACTGAGCCTGGTTACATCACCACTGTTTCTTTTCTTTTTTTTTTTTTTTAAAGTCATATTTATTGGAATTTTAAGCATTAGAAAATAAGTATAATTATACAATATGGGACAAAAATAATAAACCCAGTCCCAGACCTCAAACTCCATATCTCATCTATTCAGATTTACAAAAAGTAAATATATATAGATTTACATACTTAGAGTTCCCAAGCATTTTGTCATTTTACAAAATGCCTATTATTTTACATCACAGTATCACTTTTTGTTAAAGAAGCCTATTTTCAAGGGCTGCTTTTGAGCCCTCATTATTGAATTTTTTTTTACCCCCTCCCCCCTGTTTGTCATATCTTATTATGGCAGATGTTAGTGTCTGTAACAACACTGGTTTGTTTTTAATAATAATAATAATAAAAAAAAAAAAACATTCATACAAACCAAACCTATTTGCTTTTCAAGATATGACAATGAATTTCAATGACACAAAAATGTGCAATTAAACATGTAGTACAGGTGACATTTATTTCTTCTTCTCCATGGTCCAATTGCTATTTACAACAAGTTAAAAATAAATAAAAGATAAATAAAGAATATATAAAAGAAAAAGGAAGATGTGGTGTCACCCGCAGTGCAATATGTGCAAGTAAATAAAACAATTATAAGTATTATACAATGAACAAAAAACAGCTGTACAACAGTCAACAACAGGGTAAAGTCAGGCAGCCAGCAGTAGTGCAATAGGTGTAATTTGAAACTCAAATACTGTTATTTCTGATTGTTTTCAGGTTGTCATTTTTTATTTTATTCAAATAAATAGCAACAAATGGCTTTTTCTTCTGTTGGGAATACAAGCTCTGGTATCCAACTTGGCTGGTAAGACGCTCTGCTGGCATAGCAAACAAGTTAAAGATGCTTTTTCTTACAGTTTGGATATAAAGAAATGTGCTTGGATTCACTGAGCTGCAACACTATCAAAGCTTCATGGTTTTCTACCTTTAAATACTTAAAGGCTCAACCTGCTTCTTAAGCTGGGATGTAATTTCCTTTCTCCAGGTCCACTTATATTCATTCCTCTGTCATCAAAGTCTATAAAACACATCCAGCTGTCATTCTGCAACTTTCAATATGATTATAAAAAAGCAGAGAAAGTCCTGCTTGCCTATTTGTTTATTTACTTGTTGTTTTGGGCTATTTGTTTTTGCTTTTTTTTTTTTTTTTTTAGTTTATTTTAGGTTTTTTTTTTCCCCCTTACTCTTTCTTAAAAAAAAGATTCTCTTCTAAAAATAAGAAAAAACTAATACAGTTAAAGCCATAGGAAGTGGACTATGTTCAAAAGTATATTGTTAAACAAATGAAGGCGCTTAGTGAGACCATGAATTGTGTAAATATACACTTTTAATTGCCATGTTTACCGTACACATTATAAGCCTTCTGTGTGTATGTGCACGCTGCGTTAAATACCACAGGATTAGGGTCAGGTTTAATGTTAGTGGTTACAGATATGTAAACTGGAGATGCCATCAAATGGTGTAGAAGAGGATGAAAATGTCTACATATAGCACTGGCATAACATACAATTCAATTTAATGAGATCAGTTGGTACAAGGGAAAAATGATTAGCATGTTAGCTAATAAACTTCATTCTTCATCTGTCAAAACCAGATCCTATATAAAGTTTTCATCACTGCTTGTGTTTGGGTTCTGTCTGTCTGTCTGTCTGTCTGTTGAAAGGTGAAAGGTGGTCCAGAATAGATCCCATTACATTTTGGTAAATGTAGGTCAAAGGTCACAGTCTCTAAAAATATGGAGGATTCACTCACATTCAATTTTTTTGTGAGCTAAGCACCCATGGACCTGAAGTAGGAGGGTGTGACTGAGCCTCCCCATAAGAGAAAGGTTAAATCAGGTCAAATGGGGGCGGGGTTTGTTGTGCTGGGCACCACTTGTTTGTTTGTTTGTTTGTTTGTTTGTAAGCAGGTTTAAACAAAAACTACTGGACTAATTTCCATGACATTTTCAGGAAAGGTGTAAGGTGGTCCAGAATAGATCCCATTAAATTTTGGTGAATGTAGGTCAAAGGTCACAGTCACCCAAATATTTTTTTTCTCAGTGATAAGACAAATCAGGTCAAATGTGTGTGAGTGGGCGGGGTTTGTTATGCCGGGCATCACTTGTTTCTCTTCTGTCTTTTTATTTATCACCTCTTTTGCTTTTATATTATATATTGTATTATAATGTATTTTAACCTATTATACTGCTGTAGAATAACCCAACTAACCAGGGACACAAGTTGAGAATTATCACAAGCTATAAATTCTATATGCATCACATTGGCTGTAAGTCTGTAACTATGTTTGACTGCATTGTCTCTGTCAAATAAATAAATAAATAAACACTACAACTGTAAACAGCTGTTCCATTTAATTGCGATTTTTTTAAAAATCAGATTAATCATGTTGATGGATTAATCTGCATTCATTTTGACAGTCCTATGAATGACTTTTTTGTTGTATAATAAAAAAAAAACAAAACAAAACATCTTCCATAACTCCAATGACCCTAGGCTCCATGTCAGTTAAATTATATTTGGTCAACCGCAGCTGAGTTTTATGAGAAAGAAAACTTGAGTCAGACATCATTCGAGGGCCGCCGCTGCCGCCGCTGCCGCTGCCGCCGCTGCCGCTGCCTCTGCTCTAATTTTCTGGTGAATCAGTCGTCTTACTCAGGTCAGTCTACCCAATGTCTGTGTTGTTTATTAGACAGACGTGTGGCTGCTAGCAGTGTGAAGGCAGACTTACCATGTGGTGACTCTGCATCAAAGGACAGAGTCTATAGTGTGATGGAGGAAACGACTAAATGGGGCAAATGACTACAACAGACTGACATGTTGGAATGACACCACATACATGAAATGCCAGTGCTCTGGATGACTGGGAGCTATGGAGGACTAAAAGTGCCAACATTAAAGAAGTTTGCTTGTCTGTCTGTTAATTAGCAAGATATCTAAAAAAAAACTTATGGATGGATTTTATTGACATTTTCAGGGTAGGTTGGTAATGGGGAGATCTGGAAATGAGTACTTTTCTAATTTATTTCATGTACTGTATTGATACCCATCTTGGCAATGAGGTTTTCCTGGTTAAATAAATGTTAAATAAAAAAATAAAAATTGAAATAATTAATTAAAAATGGAATTAAATAGATAAATGTGTTATTAATTCATTAAAATACAAAAAAAATCTTATTGTTTCCCTTAATTAATGAATTAATTATTTCCTGATTGTTGTGTTGCGGTGGATCATGAATTGAATTTATCTGTCAACCTCGCCCATCAATGTCAGTGGGTGGATCTTAACACCTGATTGGTTCCCTCTGCACATCAAGTCAAGGCAAATGGATTCCAGATAAAGGATTAATGCAGAACTTGTGAACACATTCCCATACACTAGGTGGCGTTTGTTTGGATACTTTAGGAAACAAAACTTTATTGGCTACTGCTAAAAATCGAGACTGACGAGACTCCCAGTGTAGTAGATTTGACTCGATTAGCCCCGCCCACCAACTTTGATGGATGAGGTTGACAGATCAAATAAATTCATGATCCACTGTAACACAAGGACCATGAATGAATGTATGAAATATGTTGTTTTTTTTACCTAAAACAAATTGATATTTTAATGAATTAGAATAATAGAATAGAATAGACATACTTTATTGATCAACCAATAGCGAAACAACAACAGTAGAAGGTTCAGTGTCATATTAAAGTGTCCAGACAGAATAACTGGGTAGTGCAAAGTAAAATAGTAAAACATTTAATCAGAGTATTCTTTATTTACAGAAAGTGCAGAATGAAAACAGAAATGAGATGTGATTATGATTTACTGAACAAATTATTATTTTAATTAATAATTAATGACATATTACATTAATTATTTAATTATGTGTTTATTTATATAATTTTGGCACTTTTAGTCCTCCATAGTAGAAAACACATAGAAACAAGCATGGATTAAATGACTACAATTTTCAATCTTATCCTGATATCTGAGGCATGGAACCTGTTTAACGCAACAGATGAATTGAGCAACTGTCGCCTGACAGCTGAAATGTGGAAGCCATGCAGAAACAAACGAGAAGCAAGAGTGTCGCCCCCCCACCCCCCCCACTCTCTCTCTCTCTCTCTTCGCCAGGAACAGATTCTCCTCTTGGTTTTTGCTGTCCTTTCCTTTCATGCAATTCTTTTTTTTTTTTTTCTCCTCATTTTCTCTCACTGTTTCTTTTTCCATGGTGACAGACGGCGCCTCCTGTGCCGTTTAGCAGTTATTATACGCTCTAAAACACACAGAAAGGCAGAGATGGAAGAAAGATGGATGATGGAGGGTGTTAGGCCGATTAAAATGTTACAACATCAGGAAACTATGTATGATGAGGCGGGGGGGGGGGGGGTATTAAGTATTAAGTATAATGGGTGGTTACGTGAGATCTGTATCAATGCTGCTTAATTCATTAGTAGGTCATGTGACTGACTTCCTTTTCTGCCAATATCTGTCCGCAGGCTTTGCTATCGGAAAAGATCTGTGCTCCATTTCATTGAATCATAATATTTGGAAATAAGGGACTCCTCCGCTGACCTACCAAACTCTACCACCATCCACATACCATAGTTCTATTCCCATTAAGAACACAGTGAATCCAAAAATGACCACAGTCAGCCTGTTGTTTTGAAATATGAAATGAGGATTAGTACCGCTCAGAATGATCATCCATTTCTGAATCCTTGCCCTCTTCTCACCCCCCCCCCCCATTTTATTGGCATGCCTTTACTCTGTCACATGTTAATGTTTTATGTACTGACCCCTGAATCACCAGAGGTCAAATTTAGCAAAAGCATCAAAGATTGACGCGTATGAACATAGAATTAAACAGTGTTACGGGTTGTGTTTTTTTTTTTTTGGGGGGGGGGGGGGGTTCGGCATAAAAAGCACTCTAATGTTAACATAGCTGAAGCTTTTCAATCATCCTTTTAATATCCAGGTTTATGACCTGTCTAGAGTAGGGGCTGTACGATTAATTTATCACCCTGCGCAATTTAAAGGTTGAGATTTAGGAGGATTTTGGGTAATCTATTTTCAGAAATAATGGAAATTGGTGGTGTTTTGAATGTGGTGACATTAAGCAGACAGACTAAAAAGGAAAATGGAAGTCACAGCATCTTTGTATTTTAGTTCAGACTGTTTATGGCCGTGTCATTGACATGTCTGAATCAATGTACCATGGCCTTAGGGGGGGTCCCCACAAATAAACATCTGCGTGTCTGTGTGTGTGTGTGTGTGTGTGTGTGTGTGTGTGTGTGTGTGTGTGTGTGTGTGTCTGTATGATACTTGTCGCAATATAACAAGTGTAGTTAGGTCAACTGTACAGTAACCCTTTATTCCCATTTTTTACAGTTTTTTGTTCATGGAACTGATATATGGAGATAAACAGGGGTCAAAAAGAAACTCATTTGGAAAAATAAAAAGCCAAAACTAAAACTACTGAGCCAAATTACAATACTACCCATAAGTCTCCGTACAAAGGAGATGTAATATTTCAGATAACCCAAAGAATGCATTTGAATAAAGAGTTATATAGAGCATATTGAGCATATTATATGAATAAAAAATTATTTATGTCAAGAAATGTTTATTTTTTTCTGTGTGTGGAGACGTATGGGACACCCTGTTTTTTTCTTTATTATGCATTTTCTGGCTGGAGGAACTTATAGTCCGGAAAAAAACTGCCATTATGCAGTTTCCAATCAAGACAATTGTTTAATGGCTAAAAAAAAAAGGGTAAAAATTTCACTTTCCTCAGTCTCAGGGGGATATGTTTTAAGGCTGTAAAACCCCTCACCACACACGTACATAGATTCCCAAAAAAAATAAGTACATTATTCTAGAATGAAACCAAAGATCAAAACCTGTTTGGTCCACAAGTCCAATTTTTTGTGTGATCTTACTCTGCCTTTGATGGCAGGTGCCTTTATCAATTTAATTGTATTCATAATTATTCATTTATTTCATAGTTATGTTGACATTGTCCTGCTTTCCATCAATAAAAAGTACTTAAATGGCAGCTGGCACTTTTGAATTTGACTTAGAACTATCTTTTTGGTTTTACTTTATGGAAAAATAATATATCGATATATATGCCAAAAAAAAAAAAAAAATCAAGTTATGATTTTTGGTTCATATCACCCAGCTCTAATAGGATTAGTGGATCAACAGATTAGATCTGTAGATGATACTTGTTTGGATGTTTATGTTATGACACACTAAATAAAAATGTTCACTACATGAATTTCACACAGTAGCTTTGGCACTAAATCTACGTTAGCATGTTATGTTGATGTCAACTAAGAAAGAATAACCTTAATTTTTTGTCACATTACATTAAAGTGTTATGTTTGTATTGTATCACCAATGAAAGATCAGAATAAGGACATAACAGTGCAGAATGTCAAACTTATTTGATAATTATTTGACCTAATATTAAGTTAAAACTGTCCTTGAACTCAGCACTTTGAATTAAAACAGTACAGAGTGATCCTTAAAATAAACATTTTATAAGAACAAAAGAAAGTTTTGCCTGAATGTTGATGAAACGAGGTAATAAAAAGTGTGTTGTATGTCAAGTGTTGATATTTTGTCATGCACATTGGTATTTATTTAGAAAGCAGCTCAGTAGAGTAAAACCAGTCCTATTAATATACACAGTGCAGAAAGATATATATCCTCCTCAGTCTAGTTAGGACATACCAGACTTATAAAAATAGGCTGGGAGGAGTTATCAGGGGCGAACAGCCACAGCAGTCAGATCTAAGACTATAGGTTATATTATATTGAGCCGCTCAAGTCCTACAATACAAGTCCAAAGGTGATCAAAATACCCCCATTCAACTGTAAAATGAATCTCTCATGAGCTTTTTTTTTGTTGTTATCATTACATTTGTCCAAACAAATGTATATTTAGTCGTACCAGGCATTAAAATGAACAAGAAATGGAAGAAAACAAGGGTGGTCTAATAATTTTTTCCATGACTGTACACTGTAGATCACAAGTTTTAAACTGGTTTTAGTTCAGGGGCCACATTCAACCTCATATGATCATTAAATGGGCCAGATCAGTCAAATAACAACAGTGGGGGAAAAAAGTACCTTTGCATTATTGTACAACATTTCCTTCAAAATCTGAATAACATGAAAAACTTGAAATGTCTTAAGAAAAACGAGTGCAATTTTAACAATAATTTTGCCTCACTATGCCTCAATTGCAACTAACATTACAATTATAAATACATAACACATTTAGTAATAGACAGAATATTGGTAAAATTACACTTACGTCTCTTAAGACATTTCAGGTTTTTCACTTTTTTGTAAAAACATAGTTTGTCAATATAAAGGTTTTCATGTAATTTTCCCTTTTTACACTAAAACAAACATAAAATCTACAGTTTTCATTATTTAATGGTTACTATCATCATATTTTATTGTTCAGATTCATTTGAGATGGAACCTGAATTAAAATTAAAATTGTTTGTTGTTAATATATTCAGTGTAATTTTCCCCATGGGCCAGATTGGACCCTTTGGCGGGCTGCATTTGGCCCCCAGGCCTTATGTTTGACACCTCAGCTGTAGATGGATTGGCCGATGATACTTAAATGTACTCTCAAATTCTTTTCACTCACTACGGGTTTAAAACCTATAGAAAATACAGATCAGGTCATAAACCAAACGTGTGGTTGTATGTGTTTGACTTTTCCGTGTATTTGCATCCGTGCATGTATGAATGTAGTTGACGCTGAAGGCATATTAACTGCACTGAAGCTGCCAAAATCCTTGGCAAAGCCACCATCCAGAAACAGGCTGGATAAGCCCTCTGGTCACTGAGGAAACAGGGGGAGGGGTGATGGAGAAGCCACAAGAAACTCAAATAAAACTGCACCATTGGTTTGATAATATAGATTTTTTTTTTTCAACAATTATTGCAAAGTCAAGTCAATTTTGTTTCTAGTCCAAAAGTGCTCATCACAAATTTATCTCAGGGGAAATGTATCATTTTAATAATAAATAACAACAGGAGTTAATCAATTTATCCTATCTGCCATCTTTTTCCACATTATACATAATATTGTCAATTTACTAAATAATAATAAGGTGCGAGTCTTCATATTTTTAAGGGTAAAATGAAAACCTACCTTTTTAACTTAGATTTTAGTTACATTTTACTCTGCTATTTTATGTATTTACTTTTATTTTATTACCATTATTATTTATTCTTTTATTTATTTGTTCTATTCTTTTTTATGTGGTAAATCTTTTAACTTGTTCCTACAATTGCGAGATAATGGGTGGGGGGGGGGGTAACACTTTGTGCTACATGCACCATGTATGAAAAGTACTATATAAATAAAATTTGATTTGAAATCATTAACAAATGGGTAACAAATTATTAATAAAAAAGTAAATGGTCTGTAGGAACAATACATGAACAAACCTAAATCGGTAACAAGTGGTTAATACACAATGAAGAAACATTAACAAATAGGTAACAAACTGTTAATACATCATAAAGAAACATTAACAAATAGGTAACAAACTGTTAATACATGGTTAATTGTGTGTACGTATTATAAAGTGTTATCAAAATATTTTATCATAATGTCCTCATATTATACTTTTATATTAACATTGAATGTGAATAGAGACACAGAAACACTGGCAGAGTTGAAATCTAGTTAAGATGATGGAGACAAAATACAGGAGGATACAAGATATGGACGCTTAATAAATAGATGTATGTGGAGGGAACAGGAGGAAGATGGATGTGAACAATGGAGGCCATGAAAGTGTGTGTGAGTAGATGGGGGTGGGGGCTGCTTTGGTGACTAATCATTTCCGTTTGAGACCCAGTGAGACATGGGACCCCCGGGGCTGCAGTTCATTTTCTGATGAGTGCACACACACACACACACACACACATACATATACATACACACACACATATACGTGCACACCATCTCGCCTTGTTCTCTCAGGCTCTCTGATGTAATGTCAAATCTGCAGATACAGTCATCGGATTAAGAGAGCATGAATTGTGCTCGTGCGTGTACATTTACAGGCAGATGCACAACAAGTGATGTCAAAAAGCTCCAACACATCAGGTTTAAATGTCATATAAAGACTCATGTGGTCAGACAGACACAGTAGCAAAGGCTGTGTCCATTCATTTTTAATATCGTAGCCTTAAAAAAAATAAAGGCAGATGACAACTGAATGAATCTGCAAAATGAATGTGATACTAGTTTTGTGGACAGCAGTGGGGGAAAAAAAGAGCAAAACAAAAATGATGTAACTTAAAAAAAGAAGGAAAATACAGTTTGTTGTTCTCACATCAGGTTATTGTTATTTCTTTATTGCATTTTCCTTTTGTCGGCACTAAGTTATGTTGTTTTCTACTGAATTCCTTTGTGTTTTTTTTGTGTCCATTTGAGTTCTTAACAATGTGACAATTGAAAATGAATCTGCATCTTCTTTTCTATTGTAGCTCTTCCTTTTATTTCCCCACAATCCCTTTCTACTCATCTCCACTGGCACTAATGGTTAATTAACTTCCATAAAGTCCCACAGCCCAAACAAGTCCCAGAGGAAAACAGTTGCGTACAGTATTTAATCTCTTTCTCTGTGTAGATGTGTGTGTCTATTCAGCGCATCTGTGCCCACAAAGCAGGGATGGATAACACTGAAAAGAAAATTAATTAATATTCTTAGAAAATACAGAAACTGGAGAAAAAAAAAAAAAAAAGCTAACAGGGAACAGATTTTAATGCTGTGCTTTCTTCTACCTGTGCAGGACGTGACACCATGACGACGGAAATGCAGGAGATCGCCATCACAGAGGATAAGCCTTTACTTACGGGTCAGGCTGATACCACCAAGGTCAGGCATGATCACACGCAACATATACGGAAATATATGTGTGTGTGTGTGTGTGTGTGTGTGTGTGTGTGTGCATTTTTTTTATACAGAATGCATGTTAGTGTTTCTTTTATGTAAGACAAATGTGAAACCAATCAAAGCATATTATTGTTGGGTCAGTGATGTAGAATCGCAGATAAACACCAGACCCAGGATGTATGTGTGTGTGTGTGTGTAATATGTATATATTCTGTGTATTCCTGTCTTTATGGGGACATTGATATATTTACACAGTCATGCCATGGGGACCTCTAACACAATGGGGACCAAAATTCAGGTTCCCACAAGGGTTAAATATAAATGTAGGTCGCCACTAGTAAAGTATAAATATGTGCTAAGTATGAAAATGATAAGGTACTGTAACTATGATCTTTTTTTTTTTTCTTGAAGTCCCCATAAATGAGGAATGAGGAAAACAGGTGCAAAGCAAAACATATATTTTTCAAAGGTTTGAAGTTTTCTCGTCTCGTCATTTGAACCCACTTTATCCTCACTGGGGTCACTGGGGTGGGGTGCACCCTGTATGAGTCTCCAGTTCATCTCAGGGCTGAACATACATGTATATAGACAAACAATCAATTAGTTAATTAGTTAATCTAAATTACACTTATGGGTAATTTAGATTAACTAATTAACCTATCAATGTATGTGTTTGGATGGTGGGAGGAAACTGGAGTACCTGGAGAAAACCCACGCAGACACGAGGAGAACATGTAAACTCCACACAGAAAGGTCTGGTGAGGGAATTGAACCAGGAAACTTCTTGCTGTGAGGCATGAGTGTTAACCACTGCGCTGCCCCAGTTTGAAAATGTGTTTTTATTTATTTTTAGATATATCTTCTTTTTAAAATGTATTACACCTTTTTTTAGTTTTCATATTTTTTATATATATTTTCTTTTTAAAACATTGAATACATTTATTTATTACACCTTTTTTTATAGTTTTCAAGGTTTATATTTTTAAAAATTTATTATTTGGAGGGAAAAAAAGATGTTTACGCTCACTACCTAATGGGTACTTTACCTACATGTGATTATAACAAACTTGGTCCTCATGAGACATGTAAGTGTGTGTGTGTGTGTGTGTGTGTGTGTGTGTGTGAGAGAGAGAGAGAGAGAGAGAATCCAATATTGTGTCCATGCTGTGCACAACTGCCAGTGTGTGCAGTTGAATCTGAGCGTAACCTACATGTGTTCCAAACACATGTGTATGTGTATGTGTGTGTGTGTGTGTGTGTGTGTGTGTGTGTGTGCATCTGCAGAGTGGGTTCAGATCTGCCAGGTTGACGTCAAAGCCTTAAGGGAGTTTGAACAGCTCCTCTGCTCTGCTGTGCTCATGTTGCTGTGCAGATGCAGCACACCGTTGGTTTCTCACTGCTGACACCTGGTGGACAATAAGGGAACTACATAGTAAAAATAATAATTAGATCAATGTTTTTCAACCTTGGGGTCAGGAGCCCATATGAGGTCGCCTGAAATGACTAATAATTGATCAAAATAAAAGCACTTGTGAAGCACTTTGACTTTTCTTGTCTCAGAAAGGTGCTATATACCATAAATAAAGTCTGCTTCCTTGCTTGTTAAAAATAAAATACATACGGTGAGTTGAAAGTGACAATGCCAATCCATAAAAGACATGACAAACTGTGAGTCTGAAACTGAAGCACTGAACTGTTTGTCAGTCAAATGTTCACTATGGTCAGTTTCAGATGCTTCAGCTCTTTCATAATTCATAGTTTGATTTATTATTTGTTTAGTATTAATTATCAGCTTTGTAAATACAAGCTGGATTAACGACGGAAAATAAAATTCTACACCTGCTGTTTCTGCCTTCATCCATAATAATATACATTATATAGACGAAATGTCATCTGAAATTACTGTTTATTTGCAACATATAGCAGCAATTTGTTACATGATCAAAAACAAATTAACTTTAGCAAAAAAAAAACAAAAAAAAAAACATGGGATGTTAAAATGGGGTCACAAGCCCAAAAAATATTTAGGAACCACTTTTCTATTAACACGTACTCACAGCATGTGCAATAGATCCATTATTAATTCACATTCACACACTGATGATGATCAACTGCATGTGTAGCCACAGCTGTTCTGGGAAACACTGATGGAAGTGTGGATATCTGTGCCAGCTGCCCCTATGACCACCATCAAACATTCTTTTATTCTTTTTTTACAAAAATTTGAAAGGTTCTTCAAAAGCTTAAAAGTTAGGAGTCTAAATCATTCCTTGGATAGACAGGGTATCAGTGAGCAGGGATTGTCGAGGCACTTACTTTTCCACTTGTTACACATTAATTATTAACCAGCAGCCATGTAAAGAATTAATGGTCCTGTTAACAGCACATTTACATTAAAGGTACAATATTTCACCATTAATGTGAGTAGGCAAGGGGTGCACTCCATGCTCCATTAATGTTTTCATAATGTCACCGAAAACATTTCAGAGAAATCTATAATTGAAGTCAATGTTGTTTGCTCTACATCACTATGTAGAGCAGGGGTCTTGAACTTTCACATTGAGTCTGATTAGATCTCCCACATGGGCCGCAGGAGTAAAATGAAAACATAATAATCTATAAATAATGACAACTCCAAATTTTTGTAATTGTTTTATTGCAAAAAAATACTTTTAAAAAGTATCCAAATGCAAAAAATTTTTATCAATTCATCATTAGTCCATGTGTTTTATTATGGATCAGTTCTACAAAGACAATAAACTTAGCAGCAGAAAGAGAAAATGGTTCAAATTGTGTCTAATTTTCTTTAGACATTTCAGGTTGTTCACATTTATTCAGGTTTTGCCCATTTTATTGGTACATGATAGTTTGTAAATGTAAATATTGTCATAATTTAATATTATTTTTTGCAGTAAAACAATGACAAAAATTAGAAGTTGTCATCATTTATAGGTGAAAAAAATGACGCATTGGAACCATTGGCGGGCCACATTTGGCCCCTGGGCCGCATGTTTGAGACCCCTGATGTAGAAGGAGACGGGTTTAATTCTATAAAACATCACACACTCATACATGTGAACCAGAAACTGTCTGAATTTTGCTTAGTAAGAGGATTAAAACAGTATTAGGGCATATTTTATTATTTGACTGACAGTTTACCACGCAGTCATTAAGTAGAGGGACATTTATGGATATATGTCAACCTCAATATTCACACAATAAATGTTTATAGTAGTCTCTAGGTGCCTGACTTGGCCCCGCCCACTGCTCCCATTCTGCAGTGAGGTGTGTTCATGCATGTTGAGCTTGTGAAGGGTTTATGCTGCATGTTCTCTTTTACTGATGGCAACACAATAGTAGTAGTAGTTCAGTTAGATAAGTCCACTTATTGGATGGTAATTTAAGGTTATATTCATTTGTTACTTTAGCTTTTTCATTAGAATAAAGCACCACTAGGGCTGTCAAATGATTAAAATGTTTAACCATATTAATCACAAGGTTGTTTTGGATTAATGTTGATTAATCATGATTAAATATTAATTTTTAATCTATGTTAACTGCATTCCATTATGCATGAGAAAAGAAGTGAATATATCTGCACTTAATATGTTAAGTCATTAGCCAAAGTGTTAGCAGAATGTGGTATGTAATGTAATGTAGTATTTTAATATGAAAATGCTTCAATGAAAAGACTTTACGCAGGTCAACTGTTCTGTTTTGTGTTGGTTTTTCTTAACTTACAATTTCACACAAAAAACACCAAAAAATACACTAAGAAATAAAGGATGCGGAGAACAAAAATATACAAAATGTGCTAAAAATCCACTAAAATTCTCAATAAATAAATCAATAAATAAACAAACAAATGTAAAAAGGCAATGAAAAATCAACCAATTCAGAAAAAACACCAAAGACTGAGATAAATGACCCAAAACATATATATATATATATATATATATATATATATATATATATATATATATATATATATATATATATATATATATATATATATATATATATATATATATATATATATATATATATATATATATGCAATTTACATCTATATTCAACACCTTCAACAACAAAATTGTTCTATTTAATTGTGTTAAAATGTTTAATCGCATTAACTATGATGATGGATTCATTTGCATTAATGTGTTAATTTTGATACCCCTACATGACTAACCATCAACATACAAGTCAAGAAAACTTTAATATGAAACATGATTTACTAATCATGTCAGATACAAATAACTCCCATAATTCCACACTACTTCTTGCAATTTTCACTATCACTGTTTTAATGGAGCCATGAGCAGTAAAAATGTATTTTATGCCAAATCAGAGAAGATTATCATTTACACTCACTGTTTTATATAAAAAAAAACAGACAATATACAATAAAAATAAAAAGGATTAAGTCCATCTTTGAGCAATTAACCCATAAAGACCCAAATATCCACCATCCACTAAAATCAATACATGTAAATAATTGATGTAAAATGCAGTTTTCTGTCTTTTCATGGTCATTAGATATAATCTGTTTCAGCTTCAGAGGTTTCTTAGTTGCCGTGGAAACACTGTCATCTTCTACAACATTGATTCATTAGTAAAACCCATGGAGTTGAAAGTTAAAAGGGATTATTTTTATATTCAGTTACTGATATATTTGCTGAAAAAAAGGCTATTTTTCTTCATTTTCCTCTGTTTTTAATGGAATAACTTATTTTATTTTGACTTTTCATGAACACCTTAATGAAATGTAGGAAATTAACTATAGGACAATACATGATTTACATTAAAATAAAGAAAACTACAAAGGACAATATCAGAATACTTCCCGTTAAATCACTTAAAAATGTTAAATAGAGGAAAAATTCACTTGGGAACTGACATAAGAGTAACAGTGAATCTTTATGAATTAATGAAATATCATTTTTTTCCTCCAAACTTTATTTCAAGTTTCCAAGTACAAACATCAATGAACATTCAGCCATTCCAGTTCCAGCGTACACCTCAAATTAGATGAGACATACTTTGTGAGAAGAAGAAAGAAAGAAAGAAAGAAAGAAAGAAAGAAAGAAAGAAAGAAAGAAAGAAAGAAACCATTATGACAGCACATTACCGGAGAATTCAGGGTAGATATCTACCACTGATATACAATTCTTATTTTTACTCAATTTCAGAGACTCAAAGTAATAATTAACATCAATTAAAAATAATGTAAATAAAGGAGTTTTGAAATTTGCTTTTATAAATATAAAATTTACTTAATAATATGTAAAGATTTACAATAGTTTCTATTTTCTTTTCTCTAAATTCAAAATAACTAAA
Organism: Siphamia tubifer; assembly: GCA_020466265.1. Lineage (NCBI taxonomy): Eukaryota > Metazoa > Chordata > Actinopteri > Kurtiformes > Apogonidae > Siphamia > Siphamia tubifer. Next base: position 17,030,981 of record CM035800.1, read on the forward strand.
AATGTTCTTTCCTTCTAAATTAATCTTACATGTAGTTTTGCACAGTATATACTTCTCCAATTCTTTCCAAAATATACTACTAAATGAGCATCCATAGAACAAATGAAATAGACTTTCTGGTTCAGTTTTACAGAAAGAGCACAGAATCAGGTTAATTAAATATCAACATTTCTACTGAGACTTCCATTGCATCACTGTTTACCCTCTCCCCTTCATGCCGAAAACATAAACATATATTTACCCCCATGATTTAATCTGATTGTACCAGTTGTTATTTCTGATCATAACATTGACAGACTAATCGCAAAGCTCCATGGCAGGCCTCCTCTAAGCTAACGCCCATCTCAACTCATCCACCTCCACTTTAACTTTACAGAGTGCTAATTTTCTAAGAGCAGGCGAAGCTAGTAATTCATTAGAGGGGTAAATGGATCCAACGCTGCAAATGAACTCCTCATCAAAACCCTCCCACTGACATACTTCCTCTATATAATCCCCTGCATCCTATAAGCACCTGCTCCTCTGAAGAGGCTCTCAGCTGCAGCTCTACTAGGAGAATAATATCACTCCTCTTGCCTGCGTGGGCTTTAATTACCAACCCAGGCATGGCTTGACGAAAAAGAATAAAAAAAGACAAGGGTTCTGTTGTTTTTCTCTGTTGCATTAATCTTCTCCACATCACATTTTACTCCTAATTGATGCTTTTAAGAGCAGAATCCAAATGTGTATTTCTTATATATATATATAAACAACAATAAAACAATCATAGTTATATTTTGTTCTAATAACAATCTTTATTTGTCACAGGATGCTGAACTGGCTGCGAGGATACTGCTGGACCAGGGACAGGTAACCATGTTTATGCACATCTTTACCAACTGTTAGAGCCATAACAGTAGTTAAGAATCTAATTTAAAAGAATATTAGAATTTATATCCAAAAAAGCTTGCTTGCTTCAGGAGCACTACCAGGACTCAGAGTAAATAATAATTAGAGGAGCTCTTTGGATGGAAAAATTAAGAGTAAGACAAAAAAAAGAGAAAATTCTAAGGCACTCTCTTAATATAGCCTTTATTAAATTGGCTTGGTTATAAAAACCTATAAAATCCTTTTTAAATTTTCACATATAAGAACATTTTCTCTCTTTTTGTCTTACTATTAGAATTTATATATTTAGTATTTTGTAATATCTAGTTTGTTTATTTCATGAAAGAAATGTTTTTACCGTGAGTTCTGCATAATTTAACAGGCATTTAGATTCTGGACTTTTCATTTGATTGTGTGGGAGGAGGTAGAAGGATGTAGTAGAGCATGGATGAATATAGTTTTTTTGACTGTGCTTGCTGTGTAACTTAAATAAGGACATTGTATTTAATATTAGCTTTGAAGACCATTTTTATCAGACAAAGTTTTTTTGTTGATAAAGAACCCCCATCCATTCTTCTTTCTGGGATTTCTCTAAAATATATACTGTATAATGATTTTAAATTTCTTTGGATATGAAAAGAAATACATGTTTTGGGGACTAATGCGTGTTAAAGTAACTATAAGACACAAACTACAGTCTTCAGGGACTGCAGAGACTGGCTCTGAATTAAGATCCGTTATTGTTGTAAAAATGACATCAGAGGAACTTCATTAAAGCTTTAATTGTAATACAAGGGACCAGAAGAATAGAGTACAATACAGTGCTATTCCAGTGAAAGGAGATACTGTGTCGCAAATGTAGTTTTCTATTCTCACTTAATATGATTTTCAGTATTTGTTTGATTTAATATTTTTATAGTTTTTTTTTTTTTTTTGCTTCAAGACAAGAACAGCTGCGAAATTGATTTTCACTGTTCCTGTAATAATAATAATTATTTACAGTTAACTATTTATTAAGTGGGGACTGCAAATCAAAAATTAGCCCTGATGCTAACTTTGGCATGCTTACATGTTTATACTGACATGAAAATGTGATCTGAAAAGTGGCTAATGCTATCAGACAAATGTAACAGCATAAAATATATGTTGTTTGCTTCCGAAATGTAGAATTGTTGCACTTTTCTAAACATATTCAAGCACAAAATTATTAGAAACTGGAGTATTTTTTTTTTTGTAAAAGAGCTTTTTCTGCTGATCTGTACAGGAGCACAGTATTGAGACCCCGCACGGCGTTCTGCATGTGACCCTCCATGGCACACGGACCACCCGTAGGCCCGCTATACTCACCTTCCATGATGTCGGCCTGGACAGTAAGTAACCCCTGTTCTGTTAAAATGAGCATCCCATCACATTGGGCTCCCAAGCACTTCTGAGCAGACAGATGTGCAATTGACTTTGACATAAGTAATACTTTGAAAGTATATTTAGTAGTATATTCAGTAAGCATATAAGCCAGGGGTGTCAAACTCATTTTAGTTCAGGGGCCACATTCACCTAAATTTGGTCTAAATTGGGCCAATAATAAATTTAATAATACATTTTATTTGTATAGCACTTTTCTGGACACTAAAAGACGCTTTGGATTTTTTGTGTTAGCAACTTTATAAAAAAACTACTGGATCATAATATTTTCGGGAAAGGTACAGGGTGGTCCAGAATAGATCACATTAAATTTTGATGAATGTAGGTCAAGGGTCAAGGTAAAACAAACATGTGTTTTTGCAATGATAACAGTCAGAAATAAAAAATAAAAAATCTGGAATTTCCTTTTCATTCGAACTGTATACTCAGTTTTACATATAGTTTCTTTCTGCTCTCACTGTTGATGTGCATTGGCGTCAAAACCTTGAAGGACAAATTCTCTAGGTCAAAGGTCAAGATCACAATAATGGTCAAAATCAAAGTTTGGATATAACTTTTGAACTATTCATTTTACATATTTCCAATGGGCACCAAAATGCTTGTATTTCACTTCTGCATCTTGTTTGTATAGAGTTTGATCTATTGTTGACTCAAGAGGTCAGGGGTCACTCAGTCAATACCTGAATAGACTAACAGAAAAACCAGTGGAGATAGAGACTTGGTTATAGATGGTAAACCTGGCATGGGCTTCAAAATGGCACCATAATGTTTGACCTTGAGTGACCTTGAAAGGTCAAAATCAAGGTTATGCGATTTTAAATGGGTTAATCTCCAAAAAGAATGGTGATAAGTACTCAGTTACTATTGTTGACAGATAGGAGAACTATATTTAGGCTTCAAAATGACATCATGACATGAGCTTTGCCGTTGAGCCACGTTGAAATGTCAAACTCATAGTCTCATATTTTGAAGCGATGTCCATCAACAGCTCAAATGTTTTGAGGGGGGGGCGGTGTTTGTTGTGCCTGGTTTTATCTCCTGACGGTTTCGGCTGTAGCGTCAGTCTTGATCACAGCTGTCAAACCCTTCTTGGTGTGACGTGTCTAAAAACAGAGACAGCAGGCAGATTCACCAGGACACAAAAATAAACAGCTGAACAAGAAACCAAAAAATAAAATAATTGTTTTTTTTTTTTAATTTATAAAGCACTTTTCACAGACAAAGAATCCCAAAGTGCTTTACTGTGCAAAACAATTACAATGAAACAAATAAAGTCCAGTTAAAATGCAGTAAATATATTAATATATAAATCTAATCCATTATTATTATCACTTTGTAGCAGCCCTGGGTCAGTCATATTAGCCATAACAGACCACTGCAGCAGAAATCATGGACATCATGGAGTGGAACAAAGTGAAAAATAATTTTATCTGCAGCCAACAAATTCAAAGGATGAATCAAAGAGGTCACAGAAATAAGAAAATATAACCTATAACACTATAAACAAGGATGAGGGGTTGTAGTGTACACTGTCCCACATACCTGTGACACTGTTCTTGACCAGTGGTGGGGGAGCAGACAACGGACACAGTTGGGTGTGGACATTTTATCTTGACAAGTTTCCCAGTCTAATCAATTGTTTTTAGACACGTCTCACCAGGAGGAGTCTGACAGCTTTGATTAAGAGTAAAGCTACAGTTGAAACCATGAGAAAAACCCTTATTTCCTCAAGTCTACTTGTCTGATCACAAGGAAATTCCTAACTGCGCTGTAAAAAAAAATCCTCTTATTTTTAAAGAAAAAAACCTGTCATCTGTGGCAGTTGTGATTGGTAGGTAGGTAGGTAGGTAGGTAGATAGATAGATAGATAGATAGATAGATAGATAGATAGATAGATAGATAGATAGATAGATAGATAGATAGATAGATAGATAGATAGATAGATAGATAGATAGATAGATAGATAGATAGATAGATAGATAGATAGATAGATAGATAGATAGATAGATAGATAGATAGATAGATAGATAGATAGGATGTTTTGAAGTGATTCTAGGTCAGAAAAAACATACAGAAGAATTAGGGTTAGGTGGCACACACAGATTAGATTTTGGGGAACTGATGTGAACTGAAACTGCTGATTCATTAAAAAAAACAACAACAACAACGTTTGGATTAGAAAAAAACCACAAGGATCATCAAATTTAACACAGTGTCTTTATTTATAGTGGTTATAGAAGACCATTTCAAGTAATGTTTCAAGACAAAATGCTCTGACACCTAAGTGATCCCAATTTTGGACCTATTTTTATCTCCAATATTTGATTAGAAATTCATTAATTTTGGGGATGGCTCAGAGCAAGAGTATAATATTTTTTTTTTGCATTTATCTGAGAGGTCATCATTAGTTAACCTGACTCACGTCATCTGGCTACGTTTCACTACGCTCACGGAGCCATCTGAGTTTCATGAGGTTCAGGTTTTCTTCAGCGTTGTGGCTGGTGTGATGTAAAGCGTCACAGCTTCAGTTCAACGTGAGTGGCTGAAGTGAAGCATCAGTCAAGATGATGGACAGATTCTTCATCTAATCACATGCAAGGATTTTAGATAAGGCCCTTCCTTTGAAAACTAATGGGTTGTTGAAGGGTCCCAGATGGTAGGTTAATCATTAGTTATAATCTGGCAGGAAATATGTCTATATTTACATTTTATTATCGCATCTAAAAAGCTGGAAAAGTGTCAGGTACCAAAATGAACCCAGTTCCATAGAAGCACCCAATTAACATTTGGAAAGGAAGACCTGTCGTATGTAACTAACCTTTGACCCTTCCTAACGACTCACTCCTCTGTCTTTATGGTTTTATTTGTTTCAGGTAAGAGCTGCTTCTCCACTCTCTTTAAGTTTGAAGAGATGCAGGAGATTGTTAAGAGTTTCACCTTGATTCACGTTGACGCTCCGGGGCAGGACGACGGGTCCGCCACCTACCCCACTGGGTAAAACCATATCCCCCCCTGTGTCCTGATTTCCCTGTTTCTGAGAAATAGAAACCATTCTTTATGGTCGACTTAAAAACTAATCTTTTCCAAAAATACTTAACATTCTCATCTCCCTTATCTCCCTCTGCTCTGCTCTCTAATACCCTCTTCTCAGAGATTTAAAGAAAATCCTCCCATTTCTTACCCTCCAAACCTCTCATTTCTTCCCCCTTGCACTTCTCTATGATTATTTTAGGGGATTTATTGCATGTGTTGTCATAGCGTCTTGACCAAGCCACTTATGTACTGATAATGATTTTCAGAAATGTGTTTTTCTAAATCCCCGCAGATGAAAACATTGTTGAGCTGTAGTTTGTAATATTGGTGCATTTTGTAATAAACTTCCAAAATATAACCACTTTATTTCATTTTGTAATGAAGCCACATTTTGGAATCGCATTTCGTAATAAACTGTCCCAAGCCGTTGAATATTTCCATCAAACAAAACAAAACAATATATAGTGCCAATGTCCATGTACTCATCCAGACATCACAGCTGTGATGTCTTACTATCAACAAAAGGGAGTCAATCAATAGATGATCAAATCAATCCCAATATGTGTCTGTGTGTTTTTATCAACAAATGCCAAAAACAGTGTAAATGGTATAGGAAGCCCCCAAAGCTCTTGTGGGGTAACATGTGACTGAACAAAAGTAGGTAACTCTGTAATGACATATTACTGTGGTTAAAGCTGGTACACAGGAGGTTGTTGGTTCAAACTAATCAATCAATGAAAATTTAAATCTGAGGGAGGAGAAGTGATATTAGTGACAGACTGGAAAAATAAACAAAGTTGTAAACAAATTGCTTACAATTTAAAATTTTGACAAAGTGATACGTTTTGCACCTAAGGCTTAAATATATCTAATGAATTAATCAGAATTTAAATCTGTTGAGAATTGAGGGAGGAGAAGTAATTTTAGTGAAGTGTGGACGACGACGGACGACGGACGACGGACGAAGCGCGATGACTTCGTCCGGATGAGCTAAAAATCAGGAGTTTGCAGTATATTTTGTGACTGCAACCTTTGAATAGTGTACTGATAGTAATTGCTATGTACTGCTACTAGACTAGATGTTTATTACCAAATGTATCGTAGCTCAACAGCATCAATATTACCCTTTGAGCATTCCATAAGTTTGTGTGTTTGGTGACATTTCAGGCTTGGAAAACATCTAACTTTTTTTTTTTTCTGTAAAATTGAATTATACTGGTTTGTTCATGTTTATGTGACAATGGTTTTTTATTAGAATGGAATGACTTATGTTTCCTGCTGTAGTTACCAGTATCCCTCCATGGAAACCATTGCAGAGATGATCCCTGCTGTCCTGCAGTTTTTCAAGTGAGTTAACCACGTTTGCTTTGACATAAATTCAAGCACAATTTCATTTGGCGCACACACACACACACACACACACACAGCCAACAAATCAGCATGGATTTTTAAGTGATTCTTGTTGCTATGCAGGTCACACTACATACAAACATATTAAATATAAACATCCCACTTTTTTTTGCACTGGCGGGCTCCCAGAATTATTTTAATTTTTTTATTTTTTTTTTGTAAATATAGAACAGAGAAAACACTAATCGCCATGCACTTACACAGAGTGATTCACTGGTATAAAGAAGTATTTATGTGCTGTAAGTCTGCCTACGAATACTTTTCAGACATGTGGTATTGGCTCAGCTTGGGTTGACTTTACTCGCTTTTGGTATCAGGTACAAATATAGTTCCCATCACTGTAGCTGGTTGTCATGGTGACAGCACATAAAACTGCAGCATTATCATTTTCAACACACACACACACACACACACACACAAAGCCTTAAGCTAACCAGTATGGATGACTTCTCATAACACTGCTCTACAAGGTTTTAGAAAGTATCTGCTTCAGACATTAAATATGCTAAATCTTACTTTAATAAGATAAATCAGAAAACAAATGACAAAACTGCTGATTAGCTCATGTTTTTCATATATATGGTGGTTTATGTACATGAATACAATGGATTTGTAAATATTTAATAACATTTATATTTAATAAGACCCACGTTAATGCACCTCTACTTGTCTCACATCAAATGAAAGTGAACAAACTCATCTTTCCAAATATATAAACCATTCTGAAGTGCAACAGTGACACCACATACACAAAAGGCTGTTTTTGAGCAAAAACAAAATATGAAAAATGTGGCTTCTCTTCCTTTTGAAGGATGTCATGTGATCAATTATCTAGTAATCTGCACAAATGTGGTGTCATTTTCTTTCTAACATTCCACTGAACATAATCCAGTCAAGTATTTAGGTCAAAAATGTATAAAATCCACAAAGGCACAGCAACTGCAGGAATATTTGTCCAGCCTCAGATTAATGAATGATTTATTTTCTTCATTTTCCACTAAATATGTATTTTTAATAATGTTTGGAAAAATATGTAAATTTGGACCATTGAATAGTTATTAACTTTTTCCAACAATTTCCAAATTTATCCACTATAAAAAAAATTAATAATGGACAAAATTTACCCTCTGTAAAATGCATAAACATAACCATAGATAAATGCTCTAAAAACTGACATTTTTACAAATAAACTTTGAACTGCAAAGTCCCAAGACAGTGTTTCAGTCCATACCTACTAAGTGCAGACAAAAAACACACAAAAAAAATTAAGGAAAGGGGGGGGGGGGCTTTGAGACTGCTTGATATTTTAATTTCCTATTCTTATTGTTTGTACATTTTAACTGTGGTCTCTCTCCCCAGCTTCCGTACTGTAATTGGAGTGGGTGTGGGAGCAGGAGCATACATCCTCTCCAAGTTCACAGTGAGTCTCTTCAGTGTCTACATCCATATTAGACACACAATATGTTGTTTGAGCATCAATATCACAATCTATGTGTGTGCAATAGTCACATCACAGGTCGTACAAGTATTTTTAGTAAATTTTTTATTAGTTTTATTTTGTATTTATTTGAATATATTTTTTATTTTTTTAAATTAATTAGTTTGCTTGTTATTCTTTTGTTTGAATTTTTTATTTATTATTTGTCTTTTTTTATTTATTTACTTATTTATTTATTTTATTTAAAATGTTATTTTTTTATTATTATTATTATTTTTTTTATTTTTTTTTATTTAATTTTTTCAGCTACAAGAAGGATGATACTGAAATGTATGTTCTGTGTCGACCATTAATCTCTTTGACCATACTCCTGAGTATTTTTTTCATATCACAATAATCAATATATCATAGGGTTAAAAAAAAAATTCTAATATCATGCAGCCCTAATCCATATTAGTTTTAATGGAAAACTGTCAGTACTACACATATGTAATAATCCCTCATCAGTTCTTTTTCAACATCTTCACCTTCAACCATCTTTGTTTAGCTTGCGAACCCAGATGCGGTGGAGGGTCTGGTACTGATCAACATCGATACTAATGCCAGAGGATGGATGGACTGGGCTGCACAAAAGGTATGTCTGTTTAATTATTTTCATTTGTTTTTGTAACTCTGGCTCTCACACACACACAGACATGGTATTTGAATCCAGTTAGTGCCGATGGAAGTTCTCCATCAAGTGACGTTTAACTGACGTCGAATATGAAATTATGTGACGTTTGTCGATCTTTATCTCATTAAACCTCAACTGAATTCAATAATGAACATTCCTGCTGATTGTGTCTGGTGTTTGTCTCCAGCTCAGCTCTGTGACATCTTCTCTCACAGAGCAGGTCCTGTCCCACCTTTTCAGTCAGGTAAGAAAAAAACCTCTCCCTTTTTTAACCCATAAAAACCTAAACATCCACCATTGACCAAAACATCTACTAATCTAAACTGCTTAATACCTGTTCATCCACTAATCATATCAATACATGTACATAATTGGCATAAAATGCAGTTTTTCATTTTTTCATAGTCATCAGATATGACCCATTTGGATGTTCAGAAGCTCTGTAATTACCATGGAAACACCATTGTCTTCTACTACATTGATTCACCAGTAAAACACATGAACTTGGATCAATGACAGTAGATGGAGATGTTTATTTTTACATACACACTGATATCTTTGCTGAAAAAGTAACTTTCCTTCATCTAATTTTGATATATAAGCTCTCAACTTTAACCCTTTAACTCCTGAGACTTGAGTCAAAATTAAAATAAGTAACAAAATGGACAATAACAGCCAAAAATGTATCATAAACCAACAAAATTATAAGTAACATGAACAAAATAAAACACAAATGGCATAAAAGTGAAGAAAAATTACAAAAAAAAAATACAATACTACAATTGGAAATATAAAACAAAATAAGGGGAAAAATGAACAAAAACTAGTAAATATTTACAAAATAATTTAACTTAATTAAAGTGAACTAAAATGAAGTATAAATAAATAATATTGTAATTTGGTTCCAGTAGTTTTAGTTTTGGCTTTTTCTTTTTTTTAAATTAGTTGCTTTTTGACACCTGTTTATTTTCATATATCAGATCAATGAACAAAACTCAATGAAGTCATTGTAAAAAAAACTGTAATTTTTTTTCCTGAACATTGAAATAAAACCATCCTTTCACAACGTGTCATCGTTGACGCATCAGGAGTTAAAGGGTTTTAATGAACATCTGCATCACCATTGAAATAAATATAGGAGAATACATGATTTATACTGAAAAAACACAAAATACTGTGGTTAATATTACAATAAATGGTGATAAATCAGTTTAAAAAAGTACAATAAAGAGGAAAAACTATTTTGGAAGTGGCACAAAAGTAGCACTGGGTCTGTATGGGTTAAATGACATATATATTGTTGTGTTTTTAGCCATTTTCACACAATTGCCTCTTTATTTTGTAGGAGGAGCTGTCGTCAAACACAGATTTAGTGCAGTCTCACAGAGATCGTATCGCTAAATCATCTAATTTGTTCAACATAGAGCTCTTCTGGAAGGCTTACAACAGGTACGCAGTTACATTTCTTTACTGTTATGGTAAAATACAAATACATTGGTGCCTGGACTTACGAGTTTAATACGTTTTGTTTACCAATTTTATACATTGAAGTTAATTGTAATGTCATTAATCTGTTCCAGTTCCTTAGAAAACATCCCGATTTCACAACTTACTTATATATAATTCCAATGCCAATGAAAATTCAGTATGTCGTAGCCAATGAAAATACAAATATTGGAGAACTAGTAGGTATTTTGGCAGTGAATCTATGTCTCTGTTCACCATGGGATCCTATTTTTATTTAACCTACCAGGCTCCAGAGACATATGTGACTTTCATCCTTTTGTTGTGGGTTTGGAAAATTAATGAGTATTTAATTTAAATCTATTTTAGTTTAGTTTATGAGTTTTTAAAATGCGGTCCTAAATTTAAAGATAATGGATGTGTAGTAACTAGATGTGGTAGCGTTTATGCTGTTGTGCTTTCGTGCATGTTCTACCACATTTGTCCAAAATAAATAATTTTTTTTACCAATACAACATCTTATATACAGGTGCAGTTTATAGTCCAGAAAATACAGTAGATTAGGTTTTACAAATACTATCCTGGTCGCTCTCCAAAGAGGAGATGCCAAACACTTTTCCATGTGTCTGGAAGGAGTGAAAAAATGTGAGACCCATGGTTAGAAAAAATACATTTGGCAAACTGTACAAAAAGCAGAAAATACAAGCACAGACACAACTGAGAAGCTTCTGTGATGAGGTAACCACGGTAACAATGTGAAGTGAAAAAGTGAGACAGAATACTGGTCAGATGTTGTATCAAGTATCTGAAGATCGCTAATAACTCACATTTTGTTTCGCAACTCAAAGCAAAAAATTAATTGACTGAGCACTGGTTTATAATTCAGAAAACTCCTAAGTCGAAGCACTTGTATATCACAGTACCACTGTAATAGTCCACCTGAAACAACACAACCGACATGTTCTTTTTCCCTCCAGTCGCAGAGACATGAATATTGACCGTAATAGCACCTTCAAGTAAGTAATTCTAAATTTTTACTCTGTCGCATAGTTATGAATTTAGATTTTTACATCCATTCCTCATTCTTTAGGTGTCCAGTAATGTTGGTGGTGGGTGATCAAGCTCCATATGAGGATGCTGCTGTAAGTTTACAAGTACACTCTATCTGCAGAGATAAGATCAAATTTAAAAACAAAACACATAAAAGAATAAAATAAAAACACTACTACTAATTATACATTAAAGGAATAAAATCCAACCCCTCACACTGAGATAAAAGCCAAATTTCAGTGTATTCTGGCAGTAAAAATGGACAATGCTAGGGGCAAATGTAGTGCTATACTGACTGAAATCCTCTTAAAGACAACAAGAAAGACAATCCTCAAAATGTGGATATCAAAGGGTAGGCCAACAGTGGAAAATATGAGGTCCTGAGAATACTCCCTCTGAAAAAGCTGACCTACATCCTTCATGACAATACTGAAAGATTTATCAGGACACCAGTTTGTTTACTCATCACTTCAAGATAATCAATATAGTGGTTCACATTTTGCATATATCTGTGCATTATATCATATTTACTAGGGCTGGGACGATATGCTTTTATGCCGATTCGATTCTTTTATGATTTTTTGGGTGCCGGTCGATTTAAATTGTGATTCTTTGATATTCTTGATATTCCAGATTTTTCGCTTGCCTTTGTAACACCAGACCACGTGAAAAAGCTGAATGATGATGCCTACAGATCATATCAGGAACCATATTTCCCCAAAAAAGGCACATCATATATGACTTAGTTCAAATTTATTCAGCAGTAATGTGTTTGAACCAGACTTTGGGAAGTAAACTGCTCCATTTATGTGCACACAACACAAATAGAAGCCTTTAAATTAACATACTTTATAATAAAGTGTACTTTAAAGTGTAAATGTACAGCTCTGCTCTTCCCTTCTGTTAGAAAGCCCACACACTTTACTCATTTTCGCGAAGTTTTCAGATATCCCGCACTGTTGAACGCACCAGAGATGTTATGACGGTCCTGAACGCACCATACTCCGTGATTAGTATTAGCCTCTGTGTTGTCGCTAATCACCCTCTTTTTCCCAACTCTAATTCATATACTCCTGGTTTATTACTGTGTGTAAATGCCACAAAGTGAGATTAATAACACAATACAGTTGGAATAGATATTACCAGTGTATTGTTTATAAGTTAATGCTGTTTAAAGCTGACGTGTTATTGAAGCTAATATGATAATAAGCTAGCTGTCGTCTGTGTACCTTCAGTGAGGTGATTTCTGTTTATTCACAGAAATCATTACACATATTTTACATCTGAGTGACTCATACAGTCGTCTACGGTCTGTACATGCGGTAATTTTTCCCCCATCCAGCTTAAAATTAATAATTTAAATATGGGGAAAAATTAACCAAAAAAATTGATTTAAAATAGTAAAACAAAAAATCCTGATACATATGTGAATCGATTTTTTTTTTCTTCCACCCCTAATATTTACTGTTTTTTTTTTAACAATGTAAATTCAGTCTCTAACACCTAGTTATAAAGATGGGAAGGTGGTGGGGGGTGTTTGAGAAGAACCATGAGGATAGAAGGGAGGAGACACAAAGTAGGAAGAAGAACATGGCAGCCTGTTCTGGACAATGTGGATATTATGGCCACGTTTTAGTCTGGACCCTGTTTTAAGAACTAGTCCAGTCAATTTAAGAAACATTGAAACTCTGGTGGAGTGGGTTGGACTTTTTATTTTATTTTATGTATTTATTTTTTTAAAGTGGGTAAATAAGGTTGTAGCTTGTATTGTTTTGGTTCTGAGTGAAAATACGGGCCTCAAAAAAGACATTTAAAAAAACAAAGTTAAAACAAATTTAAAGAAAAGACACAAATGAGTGAAAAATTTAATATAATTTGGTATTTATATAAATATTTGTGTAAATACGGAATTAAAATGAAATATCTTTTTTTTCCACTAATTAGTGTTTAGACTAAAATATTCGTCATATATTGGGTAAACCATTATAGATTATACCTATTACTGGTCTGTGTATGTTGAAGTAACATCTTTTTTTCCATTTGTTATGACCAGGTGGAGTGCAACAGCAAAATGGACCCCACAACAACCTCTTTCCTAAAGGTACCCCAGTCTCATGTCTTTGTATTTACTTTTTCTCTTGTATTTTTTTGCAACTTCCTTGTGTTATACCCAATTTTCTTATCACTTTGCATCCTAATTCTTCCTCAGATGGCTGATGCTGGTGGTCTCCCTCAGCTGACGCAGGTAACAACCACTAAAATATTACTCAAAGTTTTTTTAGTAATATTCGTAAAGATACTTCTTTAGTTTGTGTATCACAAATGTGGATTTTACTACTTACTCAAACCATGATTATTGTTTTTTTTCTCCCTTCAAACATCATCAAATTCTGAATATATCATCCACAAGTAGTGAGATTTTTTTTTTTAAATGTGTTTAACACCGTCCCATTTCTTTGTTTGTGCAGCCTGCAAAACTTACTGAAGCTTTCAAGTACTTCATCCAGGGAATGGGCTACAGTAAGTTGACATGAGCAATGTTGGGGAAATTATTAATATGCCAGTATGTAATAGCTCTGTAACCAAAAACAAATTATTCATAATACTAGAATATGAACTTTCAAATTTTCAGTTTTAGCAAAAAAATAAATAAAAAGGAGCAAACTTCTTGATTTCTTGATAGAAAACTTCAGTCTGAGTGAGTCTTAGTGGTTGAATTTTATGCTTCTTTAATTTGTGACCACAGACTCAGGGAAATTTGGGGAATAAAAAGGTGAATTCAGTGTGAAATTCTTCATTCATCTTCAAAATGGTAAAATGTCAAGAATTAAATGAAAATGAAAATATTTTTTGACAATAGATTGTCTCTGAGACAAATAGTGAAAAGTGGTTTAATACATTTGTTCAAGGCTGTATTTCCTAAAATGTGTTGTCGAGAAGTATTGATTGATTGGTTGATTGCAGGGCCGGCTCAAGCTTTTATGGGGCCCTAAGCAAAATTTCATTTGGGCCCCCCTGAATGACCTGCAATGAGTGACCTGCAAATGACTGCAACACATAGTTAAACCAGTGGTGTAATTACATCTACTTCAAGTGTGTATGACTAGAATATTTTGCATTTTATTAGATTATTTTTCCCACTATTGAAAAAAATAATCGATTTTGCTGCTTTTTCATCCTGGTTTTTGGACGTTAATCTATTCATTCATGTTTTCTGTCCACAGTGGCGTCCTCTTGCATGACCCGTCTGTCCCGTTCCCGCACCACCTCCCTGTCCTCCTCCTACTCCATGGATGGGTCCCGCTCTCGCTCCCGCACCCTGTCCCAGGGCTCGCAGGGTGGCCAAATGCCACCGAGCCCCTCCCAAACGATGGAGGTGTCGTGCTGAAGAAGAAAAAACAAAGAAAGAGAAATAAAGAGCGAGCGAGAGTGAGAAAGTGGGCGGAAGGGAAAGATGAAGCGTGACAGTAATGCAGGATCAAGATGAAAGGGTTACCTTTTTTGTCACTAAAAAAAAAAAAAAAAAAAGCTCCCATCATTCCCCACTTGAGCAGAATAGCGATATCGAGGGGCAAGGAGAGGGAGAGGGAGGGGGTGGAAGCAAGTGATTTTAAAGGAAGATATATTTCACATTTTGCACCGTAAATAAGTCTAATCCATCTCCCCTTTGGCCCACTGTGTTCTACAGTGAATGAAGGATGAGGTGATTACAAACGGATGGAGGAGGAGAAAGAACCACCACTAGTCCTTTCTCCCTCCCTCTGTTGGAGCCTCCTTCAGCCAATAGAGCCCTTTAATTTAGATAAGGGGTGTGGTCTCTAGAGGTCACGCCCCTTGCATTAACCAATAGTAATAATTCTCAAAACTGTATTGATGTTGATGCTGATGATTTTGTTGTTGATGGCGATATTGAAGCTAACAATGATGACGATGATGATGATGATGATGACGATGATGATGATGATGTAGAAAACAGTAACACTTTTCTCTTTATTACACAATGACTTTAAAACAACATAGATTAAAAAAAATTACTATAGCAGAGATACTTATAACAATGTGTGTGTCTAATACTTTTTAAGCTAGTTTTACTGTGTTATTTTATTTCTTGGATTGGATTTTTTATTTTTTTTTTCTTATTTGTAACCTGCCTCAGCGAGGGCCCGGAGCTACTGATTGGCCGGATGAAAACAGCCAATGGGAGCCATTCTAGTGACTACTTCCTCCTTAATGTTGCCAGGTTGTTTATGTCTTCCATTTGCCCCGTCTGTTTTTGTTTTCTTGTTGGATTAGAGGAAAAGGAGGAGGAGGAGGAGGAGGTGGGCAGGAAGCTTTTTTTTTTTTGTTTATTCGTTTGATTTTTTTCTGGACTGTTTGAAAGTTGCATGCCTGGTATCAGCCCATGTGAATACTGACTGGATAATATTTTTTCTTTTATAATGAGTTTTTGGATTCAGATGTATGTGTGTGTGTGTGTGTGTTCTGTTTTGATTGCTTGGAGTTTTAATTGAACATCGCAGTTGGAAAGTAAGCTTAAGTGAGGATGTTTGTGCGTTTTAGCTGGCTAGCACCCTATAGATATAACACTAGTCGCACACTAAATAGTGCTTCCAGTATTGCTGGCAGTCTTACACTGCATGACCCAATACCCACACTCATGAACTACGACACTCACCAGGGAGCGTTTCATCACCAAGTAGCATGCTCGGTATGGATATTGCTTTCAGTGTTAGGCTCAGCCAGAAGGGATCACTGTGTTTATCATCTGGGTTGTAATATTTAAGCCTTGCCTGTGCACGGATACCTCCTAACAAACCCAGTTAGTATACTTGAGTTTATGTGCGATGTGAAGGAAAATGAACATACACTCCTCTCTTGAGCGACAAGGCACTTGGTTGTGTTATTGTTGGGAAATGTGCATACTGTATGACCGTAAGTTGTATGAAAGTGAATATATCTTTGAATCCTAATTCGTGCAGAACAGAGATTGAAAGCCATGGGTCTTCTAGAAATATAATTTAATCCCTTTTGAGACCAACAAAGTCCCCTGTGATGTATCAGTGACAATGAACCAGCCCACTCACTGCCACCACTGTCAGGAAAAAGACTGGAAATGTTGCTTTGGTTCCACAAATGAGTAACTTCTAGGTCATCTATGTAGTTTTTTAGGGTTAGGATTACATTTAAAGCATGTTGGGTTTTCAGATATGGTAACCCTTAAGGACCTAAAGAGCCACTGGCAACCACAAATCATCTACTGATCTAAACTCTTCAGCAGCTTTTGAGCTACAAATCCTGTCAATACATGTAAATAATTCAAGTAAAATGCAGTTTCTTGGGACATTTATAGGGAACAGAAGTATTGTCATCTACTGCAGCATTGATTCACCAGTAAAACCAGTGAAGTTTGACAAATGACATTGGTAATAGGTTCAGTTAGTGATATATGTGGTTCAAGAACTCACCTTTACTTTACTTTTTTGTTACAATATAATAATCTTTGAATTAATTTTGAGCTTTTATGAACAGATACATGTTCACTCAATGAAAATGTAGAGGATTCACTGATAAAAGGTGACAAAGGAAAGATTAAATGCAGTGAAAAAAAAAGAATTTGGAAGTCTCTACAACAATAGCTGGAGGTCTTTAAGGGGTAAACACAGAAACAAATATATTCCGTGCTAAATGATGTCAAATATGTACATTTTAACCTCACACTTCTCTTATAAGCACAAATACAAAACAGATGGTGTTAATAAGGTCAACCCTATTTTCAAAGACTGAAAACTAATCAAAAATCTGTAATTTTAGCCAATAAAGCAATGCTACTGCCAATACAAACACCCCAAATGTGCGCGAGGTATTTTATTTAATTTTTTTCTCTACCTTTATTAATATTATGAGCTAAATGCACCTTTATTATTATTATAGTAGGTCACTCTATTAGAATTTCCACTAAATTCTTAGTATTTTTCACTCAAAGCTTACCACTGCCTGGTGATATGCAGCTATAAGACTGACCACACCTATAAAGGACCCATATTTTGGACCCAGTCTGATATATTCTTGGAGTGCATGCATGTATATGTTTTCTAATGCAGCATTGCATTGATTTTTCTTTTTCATTTACTAAGGAGTATCATTTCAGAGTCAGCTGGAGGTCACCCTTTTCTTCCTGTTTTGTGCTTTTTTCCCCCCTAATTCAGTTTGATAAAGTACAGATGGAGTGATGATTTTTGATAAAAGTAGCAGAAAGTTGGCGAAGGCTTGTAGACTGAACATATAAAGACAGGTAGGCTATGTGACGGGGAGTCCTGGTGGTAAAGATAATCAGGTTAACCCATAAAGACCCAAATATCCATTGGCAACCAAAGGCATCTACCGATCTACACGGTTTAATACCTATTGACCCATTAATTCTATCAATACATACAAATAATTGAGATAAAATGCAGTTTGTCATATTTTCTTTGTCATCAGATATGAGTCATTTGGACATTCAGTGGCTATGTAGTTACCATGGCAACAATGTTATCTTCTACAACGTTGAAAACCCATGGAGTTGGATCAATGACAGTGGATTTAATTTAGTTATTAATATATTTGTTAAAAAGTCACATTTCGATTGTTTTGATATAGTCTTGAGTTTTATTGAAAATCTAAATTAAATGTATACAATTAGATTTATTTACAATTACAAGTTATAGTGACAGTTCTGAACTGGTGATAAATCACCAAAGAAAGGTTAAATATATACTGTAGATAAGTTAATTTGGAAAGTGTAACACGTGTAGAACTGGGTCTTAATGGGTTAAAGTCACTCCCTTTGGTGTGATCTATCCTTTGCTTTTTGTTGCAAACACAAACCCTGATAAACTGCAGCATAAGAGCAGGTATTACCACAAACCAGCAGAGTATGGACTAGAGAGTAAACGTTTAACTGAGACTGAATTAAAAGTCAGTCAGGCATGGGAACTTCTACCAAAATAAGGGATAATGGGAAGAGCCTAGGAAGTCAAATTTGCCAAAAAAAAGAAGCAGTACTTCTTTGTGGAGACTTGAGCAAGGCTGTGCGATTGTAAATGATTTCCATTTCGTCTCGTCTGTCTCTTAATTTTCACCTTTTTTTATATTTTTCTTCTTTTCCCCCTCTGTTTGACATTTATTTTTTTGTTTATCTCTGTGAAAGTGTTAGTTTACCGTCCTGATGTGTTCACAAGTTAGTTAACCGTGTGATAGTTCTTGTGTAACTTTTTTAGCATTAGCATTGATAAGGGAGAATAATAATAATAATAATTAAAAAAAAGATGAAAAGTAAAGAGAATACAATCAAAGTTACTTGTGTGGCTAATTTCTGTGTAACACAATGAACATCCTAAAAAGACAAACTTAAATATTAATAAATGCTTAAAAGAAACATCTGGTCTCCTGTTGTATTTTATGTTACACTATGTTTGTTTGGCTTTTGCACTTTTTCTACTGAATTTCTTCAGTTCACTGCTGTAAATATATTTATTTCCTCCACAGCATAAAGAGCGAAGAAACGTAACAATTTTTCCTCTCTTTGAATCTTACCCCGACTTCTTCTTTAATTCAAGTAAGAAAAGCTTGTCCTAGTCTTAAATAATTACATTTTTTTTTACAATATGAGTTAACATCCAACATTTAGCTAATAAACATTTTATAACACTGGGTCTGATATGTGTGTGTGCTTTCTCACTGCATATTTAATTATATATGTTCATTACCCTTTAAAGTGCACACAATACTGTCATTTCAGATGTGATGTTTCTGTACAGTATAACAATAACCTCCAGAGTCTAGTAAAGATTCTTCATTTTTATTGTACAGAATCAAAACCCTTAACATTATAGTCACTTTTATATCACATACGTTATATATAATGTGGTTATTTTGCTTCCATTCATTGAGGAAATCAACAAAAACTCAGGTTTGTTTATCTGCAAATACAGTAGATATTATTTTGATGCATATAATTCCAACATTGAGATAAAAGACAATTTAAGTAGTGTAACTTTCACAATATCAAAGGTGCAGTTTGTAGTAGTTTTGGTTTTTTTTGCCTCCATCAGGTTGATATTACCTTGAGGATTTTGTAATCCATTTGTTGTGATGATAATTATATCTCCTTTAATGGATTGAGTCCTTTTGGGGCATAGAAAGTGAATCCTGTGATTGGATGTTTTTTTTCTTCAGATGGTGTTTAGAGTATGAACATAATGGACAGCTGTCATCACACTCAGTCAGATGTGACTACTGCTTTAGTCCACAGATGCTTGGAAGGTGTCTTCTTTTGTTCATAGTGACTTGAAACAATGTTAGGTCATCTATTTTTTTTTGTATTAAGTCTTTTAATATGGACCAAGTGGAACAGGCTGCAGAAGTAATTTATAATGTTTTATCCTTTTGATTTCAGCTCCTGCAGTTTTAACATGCATGTAAATGGGAAAATGTACATTCATAAATATAACAATAAGTCATAATACAATGTGAGTCATAAGAGAACACATTTAAAACTTCACAATTAGAAATATGTCAAGATACTACATAAAATACATTACAACTGATTATACCACTTAATGTGTAATTAGTTTAATTCATCATCTGAACCCACTTCATCCTCATTAGGGTCACTGCAGTGTTTGTTAGCAATGTATGGGTGTGAAAGTGGGGTACACACTGACATTATCACAGTAGTTACAATGTCATTTCATTTTATGGAAAGATCATGCAAAATAAAGGGTCTCCTGGTGCGACCAAATGCAGCCCCTGTCACTGTCTTTATCTAGAAAATAATCTTGCGAAAAAGCCTCGCACAGTGGATTCGATGGTCAAGTGGTAGACATGAATCAACCCCAGAGACTCAAGTTTGTTGGTTTCAGTAATAGAGTCAAAGGAGTGATGATTAATGAGCTGGTACAATCTTAGTTGATCTCCAGAGAGAAGAAGATTCATTGATCTTGCTCCAAGGAGAACCGAATCCAGCACAGATTCCAATGGAGCCAGAATTTGAGCTGGTCTTTCCTGCACTTTTACTTTCCCACCGCTTGTTTTGGCCTTGTCCACTTTCATTATGGCCTCCTGGATGTTTTCCTTGAAGGACAGAAGAATCCTATGCCTGACACCTTGCTGATTGTCAAAGCGGGTCCTGACGCCATTCCGCTCACCCTCAACTGGTTGTTTGGCGTATGCTTGAGTGATTTTGATTTGTTCACAGTAGAGGTCAATGGATCTGAGTGCATTTTGTAAGTCTTCTGATGCTTGATCCAGACAGTTTTGGTCCTGGCTCCCATTTTGATGGGCTAAAGATGCAATGGCACGGTTGTAATACGCAAATGCAGCCCAACATTTGTCTCTCTGTATGGCTTTGGTGTACATCCTGATGCTGTCCTCATGGCGTCCAAGTTTAAGCAGCTCATTGCCAAAGAGTGTGTAGTGGTGCAAATTTCCAAAGGGTGACTCCCTTTGTCCAAGTTTTAGCCTGGCCATCTCCAGATCTGCAGTTAGCTTGGTTTTTAGGTCTTGGATAGAATCATTCTCATTAAAGTTTGTGAGTAGCCACAAACCCCAGAATTCGTTTAAAGCAGACAGATCAGATTCTGTAGGCTTCTTGTTACTACTTGTATACAAATCCCCTAGGGCTTTCAGATAGTGGGCGAAGAGTTCTCCCTTTTTCTTTATCATTGGAATGTGGCACCGCAAGTAAGTAGCTAGTTCTTCAGCCACACAGTGATCTCTGATCATTTTCACTAACTTTATTCCTGAATCTGAGGGTTTAGTCAGATTATGTGACAGTGTCTTACACATACGCCTCGAGTCTTGGATGCCATGCTGATACAACAAAAATTGACTCTCAAAAAGATCTCGATAAACTGCTGTGTCATTGAGAACATCTTTCAATAACAACAGGAGTCCCTTTGTTAAAACCAACAACTGCAGAGGGGCAGGAAGATGGTCAGAGCAGATAATGAGCTGGGCACTACCTGGAGCTCCTTGTCTTGCAGTACGGCCAAAAGCCTGTGCTTCCACACGGGCATTCGTTGGCAGAAAGGTCTGCACAACAAACAACCCTCCAGCTGCTTTTACCTCCTCAGAAACACCAAGGTCTGTCCCACGACCTGCAAGATTTGTTGCAACAATGACATGTCCTGCTTCAAGCTTACTGGAAAATATTTCTGTGTTGTTCATGTTGTTGTTAGTGTACAGTTTCTTTTTTTCAGCTGTATTTCCAAGAGCAGCATACACAGCATTTGCTCTGCCAATGGTCTCGCAGATGACCAACACTGCTCTTTTGGACCTGTAGTTCGTGGGACTGACTTGAGCATTGACAATACTACAGATTTTGTCAAGCCATTCTTCTTCATCATTTACAACCACTCCTTCAACCTCAAACAGCTTTCTGCGTTTAAATGTGGGGATCTGACAGGTTGTGATGCCTTCATAAATTTTCTGTAAAGTTTGAGTTTCTGCTTCTTGGCCAAGAGTCCCAGTAACTCCATAGATCTGAGCTCCATACATCTGAAGCAGACCAACATTAGACATGTAGTTTGTAATGGCAGTCATGTCACTTAGCTTCTGCTGATGTTTCAGCTCCAGAAACTGATGTAGCCCATCTGACCACTGCGTGAAGTTTTCCACCACCCCTGTGCAGCTGTAGTCGACAGGTACCACCCCATGACTCTCAAGGACATACTCATGATCCTTTTCCATAGTTTGTGCATGGAATGCATTTTCTATCCATACTTTCAGTTTTGTTTTTACCAGGTGTTTGAGGAAACCTGGAACTTGGATTTTTTGTCCTTGGGTCAATTCACACGGTGTGAAATGCAAAAGACGTGTTATTTCTGCTTCTGCAGCTCTAATAAGACCCTCTTTGTCAGTATAAATGTACTGACAGAAGCCTCCATTGTTTAGAAGTAATTGCACTTTCGTCCTTTCCACATTTTCATTTTGTGGTGTTGTAATTTCTTTTAGTTGGCCTTGATTAGTGCAGAACAGAGCAAACTGACTCGACTTGAATCTCCTCTCCATTAACTTGAAAAAGTTTGCTAGCTGTGTTACAGCTATGTTTGCAGTTTTTTCAGCCAACAGACCTGGGTTCTTTCTAAGACTCCTGACTGAGTCTTTTGGTAGAACACCAGCCTCTTCAGCTAACTGAAGGATAGTGAACTCATCTGTGTCTTTGCCTGCTGTTATGTTTTCAAGAATAACTTGATGGAAGTGGCGCTTTTGCCCCACAAATTCTCCCGAGTCTCGTTTAGTGTACTTATTAGCAGTAGCCCATATGCATGCTAACAGAGGATTAAGATGTTGCAGAGCAGGCATTTTATTGCCTATATAGACTGTGTGATGACCCTTATCTAACATCAAGGAATCAACTTCATCAACGATTGCACACTGGAATTGTCTTTGTCCAAATATGTCCATCCTTTCAAAGTGCTGTCGTAACCAATCTCCAGCAAACTGCTCCACAGTACCATACACAATCTGAGACTCATAGCACTTCTTTAAATGCATACTGTGTTTGTTGGTGTTGCAGCTCACACTAATTTTTAAAGTATCATAAAATGTTTTCCATTTTTCAAAATCTCTCTCTGCCAAAACTGAAGAGCTGGACATGATATCTACTTTCTCTCCTTTCAATGCTCGAAATGCTGCAAACATTGCCACAATGCATGACTTGCCCTCTCCTGTGGCAATCTGCATCAACTGGCCTGTTTTGGAAAGGGCCATGAGACACCAGCTCACCATCTGAGTCAACCGTGGTCTGAAGTGGATTTTTTCTGCTGTATCACAAAGCTTCTTCAATATTTTTGTTATCTCACTGTTCTTTGATCCATTATTAGATATTTGACCTTTGACAACTGCAGACACAATTTCCTTCACATCTTTCAAAAGCTTTTCATCAACATGATTTAACTGCTGCTGTTGGATTTCCTTAAGAATCTCATCCAGTGTCTTTTCTCTGTCATCATTTAAATATTCCTGAAGGGTTTCATCATTTACAGATGGATCTTGAACAAGTTCAATGACAGTTTTTCCACTGGGACCACTCCAAATGGGAGTTATGTAATTCATCTTGATACAGTTCAATATTTTCATCATCCAGGTGAGGAGCTCTGGTCTGTCATTTTTGGTTTTGAACTCAAATCGCTTCACAAGAGCAACAAACAGTTGATCCACACCCTCTTTACTCCAGTTGATACATGTAATCAGTTCTTGTAAGTTTTCGAGAAGCACTGCAGTATGGTTGACTGCATCTGAGCTCGACTCTATATCAGTTCTATCCATTTTGTGGAGTATTCAGATCTGGTCAAAACACAAAGCAGGTCTTAAAGTTATTTACTTTACAATGTATAGTAATGAA
This sequence comes from Siphamia tubifer, assembly GCA_020466265.1. Taxonomy (NCBI): domain Eukaryota; kingdom Metazoa; phylum Chordata; class Actinopteri; order Kurtiformes; family Apogonidae; genus Siphamia; species Siphamia tubifer. The sequence goes on from CM035800.1 coordinate 17,054,726, forward strand.
AAACATTTACACAATCTCAAATATTATCATGAAATATTTGTGGAAAATATTTTTTTCTGTATCATACAGATGATGATGATATCTGCTCAGGAGGGTGAGGTCCTCTGGGGTGTGGGGGAACACGCCTATAGCCCCAGACTCCCACCCTGACTGCACTAAAGAGTTCCTTCACTAAACAGAATGAGACCCCCCCCAAGAGCATAAAACAGAGGGAATCCATAACAGAAACTGAAACTGCTCAAAATGAACTGTGCAATAAAGTCCATCTAATTACATTGTAATGATTTATTTTAATGTGTATATTGTGTATATATTTATATTTTTAAAAATAACAATTGCATATTGTGTTTAAAATGATTTATTTCTAGAAGTGATAACTCTTGTGTGCTGTGCTACAGTATATGATGTTACTGCTGTAAACCTGGAATTTCCCCTAGTGGGACTAATAAAGGGATATCTTACCTTAATTGCAAATGAATTACTTTTTTTTTCTTTATTATTAACAAGAAAAAAATATAAAACCAGCAGTGCCAGGCACAATAAAGTCCAAACTCCTCTCACATATTATAGCTTTTGGCATCGATCCAGCTGATGTCATCGTATGTGTGTGTGTGTGTGTGTGTGTGTGTGTGTGTGTGTGTGTGTGTGTGTGTGTGTGTGTGTGTGTGTGCAGATGTCAGCATATCAATTACTTCTATATATGTGCCAAGTCTGAAGTAAATTTAAACAAAATGTATATTTTTATAGATGAATATGAATCCACCAATGTGACTCTACTGTCAAAAATATGTCACCACTTCATAGTCATTATGGTGGGAAGTAACTAAGTATTTTGTTACTGTCCTTAAGTAGATTTTTATTTAGGTATGTGTACTTTACTTGAATATTTATTTTTCTGCCAACTTTTTACTTTTACTCCCCACCTTGTTTCATAAATACCTGTACTTTATAATACATTCTCAGAATAAACTTGTTACCTTTTCAAACTAAATGGATGTAACAGTATGTAAATTAAGTCTCTTCAGAGGGAAAATTGTTGGAGAGAAATTGTGACGTTCTATATCATAATTATAACTTTTATCACATGATTGTGACTTTTTATTTTTATCTCATAATTATAACTATAACTATAACTATATATATATATATATATATATATATATATATATATATATATATATATATATATATATATATATATATATGTACTGTGACTTTTTTCCCACTATTTTTTTCATAATTTCCTGCCCATACCCACCCATACTGAGTACCATGATCCAAACACATTTTCTTTACAGTAAGGGCTTTACTTTTGGTTTCTTTTAAAACTTTTCTTTTTTGGATTTTTCCTGATTAAATAAGTACTATTTCAAACATGACAAAAAAATTCTGTTTTACTTTTTACTTTATTATGATTCAGAAGTTATACTTTTTTATTTTTACTTAAGTAAAGGAATTTAATCTGTATTTCACTTTTTTTTTCCACACAAATAACTGCTCTTCTACTTAAGTACAGAATGCGAATACTTTTACCACCTCTGGTCATTATTTATTGAGTAGACAATACACATTCCACAGAGTCCAGGTTCGCTTTCTGTGGCAAGATCTGGCAGGTAGACGGTGTATGTGAGACTGCTGCATACGACCATAAAAGTGAAACTTAAGCCATGTTACTAATTCCTCTAAGAAACATAAGAGGAGGGGGTTGAATAATAAGATAGGGGGGTTGGATAAATAAAATGGAAGAAAGAAAATGTAAGAGTGGGAGATCTCCAATTCTCTCTCTCTCTCTCTCTCTCTCTCTCCCTCTCTCCCTCTCTCTCTCTCTCTCTCCCTCTCTCTTCAATTTCACTCTGAGGTACACACAAGCCACACACCTGCAGACACAGAGTAAAAACCTGAACTCATTTGCTACTGTATCTACAGAATCTATGTATCCTCTGATCAATAAATAATGCCCATGAAATGGTGACATATTTTTCACAGTCGAATCATGTTGGTTCATTTTCATTTGTGATGCAGTAAGTGCAAACATAAAATAATATTTTATGTACAAAGGAACTCATTCAAGTATTCTCACTAGTCAAACTCATTGCAAATATATATATATGTTTTGCATCACTATATTCACATGTACTAGTGCTGTGAAGAGATTAATAAATGTATTAATTAATTGTGATCTGTAATTAATTGACATAATGAATCTTTTTTTTAATCTCAACTAAAAAATCTCTGAGAAAAGTCTACAATTTGAGGTATTTCAATTTTAATTCATTACATTATTGTGACAAGAAAAAATATTGATACTATATATATAACCAAAAATGACTTCATAAAGACACTTATTGTTTTTTAACAGACTTGAACAGATGCAGTCGTATCCATTTACATTCTGCTGTATTTTAGAAAAAGCCCCAAGTAATATTGACATGTTCTTTTGTCAATCTTCAAATAATTTGAAAATAAACTAAAACATCAGGTCCATATAAAAAGATTATTACTGTAACACATTCAAAACAGTAAGAACACTTTTCTGATCAATACAAGTATTGAACCCTCAACTTGTTGCTTTTCCTGCTTCAGATAATGTCAAATAAATAAAACAATTACAGTGCTTTGAGTTAGTACATCAAAAAGGCAACTTGCACAAACAGTAAAGTCAGAGATTAAAATTATATTAATATGCTTAAAAAATAGTGCACTAATTTTGACAAATTAATAAATCTTAATTAATGTGTTAATTTGACACCCTTAATATGTATACCATCATTTGCTATCGGATGCACAAAAATATGTTGACAGTAGCCTTATCTCATAGGTTTCAATAACTTAAGAGTGATTATTAATGGAATATATAATTTTAGAAATGTTTTAAGTACCCACCTGTTAATATGATGAGATGAGATGAAATGAGACACATCTTTAAGACGCCAAGACGCCAAGTAGTAAATCTTCCCCTCGGTTTACTGTTTTTATATTTGTCCTAACACCGCCCTAAGGGAGTTTCCTGCCATCCTTTCGTTTTGTTTGATTTCTTGTAAATAAAGTTACTTTAAAATAAGTTGTGACTGCATGTGGAAATCTCCTGTTTTTCTACGCATGATTCAATTCTTTAGATTTAGATCTCAGAAGCTTAGATCATTTTCATCCTTCTCTTTCATTGTTTCATTTCAACAGTCTGGTCTCGTCCCGTCATCTGAACCCACTTTATCCTCACTAGGCTCACGGGAGTCTGTGGGGGCCTAATCCAGCTACAGTGGGTGAAGGCGGGGTACAGTGCACCCTGTACAGTATGAGTCACCAGTTCATCTCAAGGCTGAACATATATAGACAAACAATCATTTTCACATTCACACCTAAGTGCAATTTAGATTAACTAATGTCATTTAAACAGTGTTGAGTGGTATTCTTTCAACAAAATTACTGAAGATCCAGTCTAGTTAAAGCCTGTAAGACAGTAAATCAATAATATATCTATGTGGAATTTGCATTATTTACTCTGTGTTGATTCCTTTTTCTTCTTTTATTGATTCATAGTTTTAGTTTTCCATTTCTTCTCTGTATCACCTCCATCTACATACTATTAGAGTTTCTGCCTCATTTTTTTTTTTTACTTCTTTTCCTTCTGCCTTGGATGTAGAAGTTCCAACTCTGCTGTTTCTGCAGAACTCCTCAATTTCTTATAACTCATGTGACAGCCTATTGTTGACATATCATACAGACCAAAAGGTTTATCACATTTATCTTGTGCCAGCTGAAAGAATTTAGTTTCACTTTGGTCACTGGGTTTTTTTTGTTTGTTTTGCTTTTGCTCTTAGAGTCATGACAACATCTCCTCACCTGTCTTTTTGTTATTTAAATAATTTTACTCAATATAAAACAAATATAATTATTTGATGTTTTCCCGAGCACCTGTTGAGCTTTAATTAATTTTATGTTGTACCATTACATATCTTTAACAAACTAATAAAAATAAGTATTGTGATTATAATAAGAACAGCATGTTTTTGCATGCAGCTAAAAGGAGTTTCCCGTACTTACCAGCAGTTCCCTCATGTTTCTCTTTCACTGTTTGAACTATCATGTGATTAAGACGTTGGCAAGAAAAATAAACCATTGTTGGAGATATATTATGCAGCCATAAATGACATAACAAAAAACCCTCTGCAAGACATTTCCATATTTGGTTTTGTCAGAATGTGGCATCATGTGGCAAACATCCGGGATAGACATGTTTGGAAACCACCAGCCTTTTGTGTTATAAAGAAACAAGCATATAAAGAAAGTGATTAGGACGTCACAGTAAGGTCTTTCACTCTTTATATTATCTGAAATAATAAAGGCTGTCAAAATTAATGCAGATGAATCCATTCATTATGATTAATCTGATTAAAAAAAGTTTTAATGCAATTAAACAGTTGTTTAAAGTATTTTTTTTTTCAAGTTGTTTTGTTGAAACTGTTCAAGTTGTTGAATAAACATGTTGATTAAAAACTATGTGTGTGTGTGTGTGTGTGTGTGTGTCTGCAGACATATCATGCTATAACTCAATGAATACTTGAGATATCACCATGAAATTACATGGGCATATATACATATAGCTAATGTGCCTCAGATGCAATAATCCATTTGAGTAAAGGTCAAAGGTCAATGTCACAATTAACTAATCACATTATTGGTCATGATACATCATGAATGTGCCTGTTCATGGCTCATATAGAAATCATCTTTTGCCATCTGCTGGATAAATGATGTTATAACACTGGAATTTCTCTACTTATTTGCCAATATGTTAGTACTTCTCCACATGTTTCATTAAATTGTTATCCATACTTTATTTATGCCATAAAGACTCAGTGTGACTGTTGTGTCAGTTCCCAAAATCTCTATTTAACCTTTGTCAAGAGATTTTATCACCATTTATCATAATTTTATCCTCTCCATTTGCCATTTTTTTCAGTGAAAATTTGGTATTTTACTCTATGTATTTCATTGATTGTGTACTTTAATCATTTTGCTGGATTACCTTTGAGGGTCATCATACCAAAAATAGAAAAAACTTGAGAGAAAGTGATTTTTTCAGTCAAATGTATCATTAACTGAACATAAACCAAGAGTGCATGGAAACAGGCTCTTTGTCAGAGTGATATATTATTTTGTCTCAGTTTGATTTATTAGTTTTCACAGTCACCTATTGAAAGCAATATTCATATTGGATATTGAATATTGAATACTATGTGCAGAAATGAGTAGATTTTCAGAAATGTTCCCAATGTCTATTAACTAATTTTATACATAGCTAATTATTGCATTTAAGACAAAGTGAAAATAAAAGTTAGTGATGTAACCCTACGTGTCTGTGTCACTTGTTAAAATTTAAGATGCTGTTTTTGTGTAAGTTACACTATACTACTACTTGGCCTCAGTTTCATTCAGCTCTGAGCTTCTCTATGGAAACACACCTGGACCACACCGCCCGGTTAAACTGGGCGAGGACAACCGGTCGGTTTGCATTTATTTATGAAGACAGTATGGGGTGAAGGACCAGAGGTGTCAAGACCAGAAAGTCCAGAAACATTCCGGAAATGAGGTGACAGTGTCTTCAGAATAATAGTGAAACATGTCATACAAGACTAAAAGTGGCATGATTAAAAACAACTTGATTTAAGAATGTCTGTATTTTTATGTACGTGAGATAAATGGTATCAAAACAAACCTTCTACAAAAGCAACAACATTGTAAAAATACTCCGGTTCTTCCTTTACTTTTTAAAAAAAAAAAAACAAATAATGACCCTGTGCATCTTTTGTGGCAGTTTGCATTTGATTTTTCTCCCTCTACTTTTAAATTGTCTGAAATGATTCGACATCATTTGTTAAAATTTTATGCTCAATATTTTGTATTAAATAAAAATAGTGTATTTTCCTCTACTTAAATGGGTCTGATGGCCATGAAAAGATGACAAACAAACTGTATAAGATTAGTAAATTAGCAATGATTTCCCTTTTTTATATTACTAAATAATTTTGATTGCCAGTGGATATTTGGGTCTTTATGGTTACATACATCTTTGAAAGCAACACAAAATTAATACATAAAGTAAACAACGAGACAAAGTGAACGACAGCTATCAAAGAAAACAGATACGTTTCTACAGATAAATATCAAGGACTAAGCCGCTCAAATAAAGGTGCAACAGTTTTCCAAAAAAAATCTACTGATGGAAACAGAGATTAGAAAATAATGATTTAATTAATTAATATCCTAGTTTTTTTTTCTTAATTATTATATTATTTTTGCCTCACGCTCGTACCCCTTTTGCACATTCGACTGCCTCGCCTTTAATTCACATCAGACTTTTATTGTGAAATATCTGTTTCCGGAAGTCCCGGTCTCTTTCCACCTTCACACAGGTGCGTCCATCTGTGTACTGATTATTGAAAGCAGCAGCTGTCAATCCCACGCGCACGTTGATGGTCCAAACGAGTGGATTTATGACTAAAATATTAAAACAGCGTTTCTGATAATGATGGGAGAAACAGCTACGGTAAGAATTAAATCGTTTCTGAATTAACAACTTTGGGGGAGTTTGTGAATAATTTATGAAATTTTAAAACAGGAGAACCGCGAAGAAACCGAACGGTGAGTCACTTTAAACTGTTTAGATTTGGTTATATCGAAGCGTATTTTTCTTATTGAACATTTTATTCCAGTTAGTCCGGGGTAGGAGTTAAAAGCACATCAATGGGAAGCAAAGAAGGTGTGTCACAATGTCAGCTGTTCTCAAAAATGTGTGCGTGGCTGATGGTTCTTCTGCAACACAAATAACATGCTAGCACAGAGAGCAGAACTTCTGCCATTACGCTGTGATTTGTCTTCACCTACATGGACTTGCAGTTTATGTAGGGGAAAAGAAAAATACCTCTGAGTTAAATAGACTCATCAAATGAGTTTTGTGAACCTGTAACATAGGTGTCAAACATGCGGCTCGGGGGGTCAAATCTGGCCCACTAAAGGGTCCAGTCCGGCCGTTTAGATGCATTTATGTAATACACAAATTGCATGTCGTATGTTAGGAATCAAAATTTCCCAGTTACAAGTGATTGACTGATTATTTGCATCTTTAGTACAGACATATGTGCCCATTCACCCGCTAGACGAGACTGAACTGAACATGTATACACCTTAAATCCTGAGATAGAACAAGTATACACTGATTGAGTTCCATAGAATAATGTACTTATTTTATTTAATGGCGAGGTACTGTTTGTTTTTATCTCGCCCAACATTGGTTGGGAGAGATTATTGTAATCGGTGTATGTGTCTGCAGAGACATATCATGCTATAACTCAATGAATACTTGAGATATTGCCATGAAATTACATGAGCATACACATATAGCCAATGCGGATCGGATGCAATGATCTATTTGAGTAAAGGTCAAGGTCACAATTAACTAAAGGGTCAAAATCACATTATTGGTCATAACTCAAGAACGGAGGGTCACAGAACATTCAGATTGGTACCAAACTGTGCAGAATGAAGATTTCTATAATTCTCATCATTGGTGTTATCACCTATGACCAATAGCTTTTGACATGTCTGGAGGTTAAAGGTGACTTGTTGCAAAATTAACTTATGTGACACTTTGTGTGTGTCAAGCATAGACATATCACCCTATGACTTAATCAATACTGGATATTTTATCATATTACATGCACGGACGTATATATACATATAAAAAAATTATCAATATAATATAGATCAAAGGTCAAGGTCGCATTTAGCAGAAAGGTCAAAATCACATTATTGGCTCTAATTCAAGAATGGGTTGTCATAGAAACTTGAGATTGGCAGAAAATAGGGCCAAGATTAGGCGTTCTCTGAATATGTATTTGTTGTCTGCTTTGCTTTTTCTTGTGGTTGTTTTATTTTTATATATCAATGACACCTAGGTCAATATGTCCTTGTACAAATGTATTGCATATAACATGTGGCTGAAAAAAAAACCTTAAATACTCAGAAGTTCAATGATTGTGATTGTTTTTATTTTGCTCCTCTGGTCCACTTCAGATAAAATTTAGCTGAATGTGGCCCCTGAACTAATGAATTTGACACCTGTGGCCTACAGTATAAGAAGCGAATAACCAAAAGCTGAATATAAATGTGCTGAAATTCCATTTCAGCCTCCACGTCAATATTATATTTGATGTGAAAAGATGTAATTTAATGAAAATATACACTTTCATTTACTTTTAGGTTGAGTAGTTGCTAGAAATCACATGATGCATTAAATATGTCTTTGCTGCCAACTGTTTGTTTTGTTGCAACACATGTACTGTATCAGTGAAGTGCATTTCTTTCAGAGAAGTGTGGACACATGATGATTTTCCGTGTATCTTCTTTACAGAATGTCGTTACCCTGCAGAATATGTTGAGGAGAGCTTCCCACAGCCCTTTCCACAACCAGTATGAGGTAAATCCTGATCCCCACTAAAAATAGGACTAATATCCCTGTATTTCACCGGCATGTTCCATCAAGAATCAATATCAAGTTGAATTTGAGAGAGTGTCAGGTTTTATGTTAAAGAGTCAATGGCCCAGGGTTGGTGAAAAGTAAATAGACATTAAAAATTGGTGATAAAAGCCATATTCCTATTACATATTTATTTAAACATATTTCATTAAGATACTAAGAAAGTTATTAGTCTTTGGTAACATATGTTGTATTTAAAGGGATAATTCACTATTTTTCACATTAATTTGTATGGGATGACCATCTTTACTCTGGTGCACCCAGAGTGACTTACCCCCGACAGTGTCCTGTGAGTCGAGTTCTGGTCCAGTTTTGGTCAAAGTGAAAGTAGTCCTGGCAGGTTTCCTGCAGTCAACAAAATAAAACATGCCTCTTCTCAAAACAGTATGTGTTCGAATGAGTGATTTATATGCATAACAAAACCACCACGAAACAGAAACTCACACCTCATAATTGCTTGGAGCTAATTTCTCTCAATGCACGTTGTCACTGCTAACAGCCGCAAACACTGCTGAACAACTGATGAAAATAGTTTGCAAAAAAGAGAAATATACATATAAGACATTCAAAATCATCATGGTTATTTATTTACACATTGCTATTTAAATTCAATTATCTTTACCGATCATTTACACAGTGTTCTCATTTCTCACTGTATTTCTTATATAACCAGTTGTAATTCAGGTACATATTAAAAAACAAGTTTTAGAAACCAACCAGTTATTTACGTCTTTCATGTTGAGTAATCAAAAATATTGTTTTAGAGAAAAATAGAAATTGACTTGTTTTTTGGCTTGACCAGGCCCATGTGTGTAGGTCAATAAGGTGGAGTATTGTGAATGTATAAGCCATCAAAATATGAAATGTTATAAGTAAAGGCACATTTTTAATGTTTAGAAAAAATTAAAAACTGTGAAGAAATTTTGAAAAGCATTTGAAATTAATGTGACCAGTAATTTTGTCAGAAGATTTTTTGGGGAAAAAAATTGACCACCAAAGATGACAGAGACAGTGTCTTCACAACAGGCCTATCAGCTGGTCAGCAAATAAGGAGAGTATGGACTTTACTGTAAAAGTGTCATCGGTTCATCTATGTATCACCGAAAATATCCAGGTCACAGATGGGCGATGACAGCAGCTTTCATTTCAGGGCTGATGGTAGGTAGAAGTAAAAACCCATGAACAGCCACATGTCAGTGCTTTGTGTGTCTTTTCAGTGCGCACAATTGTTGTCATATGTTTGTTGACATATTTTTCAGAGTAACTTGTGACTTTCTTTGCATGTCGTTTTGGAATGAATGCAGAGGACAAGGCGTGACTTCCCACGCTTTTCTTCATAAATATGTTTTGTCTTTCATTCATTATCATTCACCTTTGTTCCACAGGTTAGTCATGTCTCATCAGCTGTTGCAGATGTGATGGATAAGCATGAGCTACATTTAGGACAGGTGAGGTCAACCATCTGCAGGTGAATAATATGTTTAACAAGATGCAGAAAGAGCACACTACACATTAGTTTTGATGGTATTATGAGTGTTTTTATTTTAAGTTTTTATATGTAATGAAACCTTCATTGTCCTCAGAATGGGCTGGAAAAGGAAGATATCCGTCTTCCTCATGCTGCAGCACAGGTTATTTACACACCCTTTGTCTTGTTTTGTTCTTAAAAGATCTTTATCATAACATCTGTCATGTGAAGATTGTGGGTGGCCACACAAATAGGCTTTGTTATTATGGTAAATTCTAAAATTAAATGTTACTCAACAATGAGGCAGCAAAAACCAATAATAATCTGGCTTAGTTAATTTACCATATGGACCATACTGTGATTTATGATATTTTGAAGTGGTTTGCTTTGTGAGAAACAAATTATCAATGTTTGTTTCAAGACAGTTAATACAAAGACAAGCCAGGATTAAAAAAAAAAAAAAAACTAAATAAGAAAACAACCCGAGGAGCAGTGTTCTCTTCAGGTGTCTTGGAATACTTTAATTCTGCTTCTGTCACTGTAACCAAGCAAATCAAACTGACATGATCTCCCAATATGGGCTACTTTGTTACATATTGTTGGATATATCTACAGATAGCCAAAAAGTATTTGTTTATGTATATTTAAAAGATTCATATTTTGCCAAACCCACTTTTATGAGTCTTTGATTCATTTATTTGTGTATTGGGATCCTAATTGGTCCAAAAGTTTGAATTGGAACCCTCCAGTTGCTGCAAAGCTATCTTTATATTTATTCTAGCAAAATTTGAGTGGATTTCTACAATTCCTTCTTAATTTAGTGCATCTATAACTAGTTGCATCATGACATTTGCACATGGACATGTTTTAAAATGCATAATGAATTTAAGAAGGCAACATATCACCCCTTTAATTGATGTGTTTGTATGTAATATCTGTGTCACTCTGAGTGGAGAGCAGGAAATGCTTAATGTTTTTAGATGCTCACTTGTCTCTGGTTGTGAAATTTCAACAGGAGAAATCTAACACATCTTCCTCATCTGTTTCACTTTTCTGTCTCTGTTTATCAGAATGGAGTCAATGGAAGATTGGACAAAACGAATCCCTTCTATTCAAATGGTTTGGTAAGTGTAATAAGTACTGGTTTTGCAACGGGACCTTTACCTGCCCACCCTCTCCTTAATTAAAGACCATATGTTTTACTTCACTTCAGGAATCTGGCAGTTACGGGCATTTGCAGGATGCAGAGAGAAAACCTTCAGAGGAACAGAGTCTTGATATAATGTTACCTGAATTTCAGAGTTCACCTTTGGATTTTGAACAGAATGTGAACATTGTACAAAATCAACCCTTGCATTTTGAGCCCCCGAAAGACCTCTTCCCAGTGCTTACTCATAATCCTATCCAAGACAGGTTCCATGCATCAGTGTTGCATCAAAATAAATCCTTAAATGAACGTTTCCAAAGTGTGACCCTGAACTCACCAGACCTATTTCAGACACAAAACGTCTCAATAACAACCGACCAGCAGGAGGAAGTACAGAATCCTTTCTATTCTGCTAAAACCGAGGAGCTACTCCATGCTGCACATGCTGATGAGATTGATAAACCTCTCAATGTTTCTGTGAATCCGTTCAAATCTCCTTTAACTGAAAACGGCAACGTGTTCCCATGTCTGCAGCCAAAAGTGGGAAACCCATTTTATAATACCACAACCAAGGATGCAGATATATTTCAGCCCGTTTCAGGTGACAATGGAGATCTCTTTCACATCAGGGAAAGCAAACCAGTCATTTCTCCTAAAGGAATTGATATTTTTGTAACACCTGCTGATGAAAAGCTTGACATATTCTCCACTTCATCGACAAACACAGTGGATCCTTTTCCAAGTCCAATCACAAGAAATTTATTCCAAGATCTATCCAGTGTAGACGACCCATTTGGCGACACTCCCTTAAAGCAGTCCGACCCTTTCAGACATACTTCAGCTGCAGACATCTTTCAGCCATCATGGACTGACAGCAAAGACATATTAAAGATAACACCAGACACTAAGGCCATACACTCTGCGTCTCCACTCAGTTTTCCTGCAGAAAATAACTCAGACCTGCAGCTGTCTTCTGCAGTCAATGAATCTCTGGATCCTCTGGTACCAGAACCATTAGGCTCTCCTTCAAACACCCCGATTTCTGGGACTTCGGTAACAACTGCTCAGGGAAACAAGTCCAGAATTCTTCAGCCAACTCCCTTCAGCCAGGCCTCAGGTCTGTCTGCGTCCCCCTGTCCGTCTCCAACTGAAATGAGTCTCGTATGTACATCTGACTTTTCTTTTACATGTATTTTAAAGATGCTACTTGGGAAAAAATTATTTTCAGTATCTTTTTTTTTTTTTTTTTCAAAAATGTTCAGGTGCAGCCCTTCAAGCGACCCCCTAAACCTCTCCCCCGAACTAGAACACCTAGGATCCAGAAGCCAGAGAGACCACCTCCACCAGAAAAGCCACCCCAGCCTGCAGTGCCTGTACACCAGAGACTGTTAACATTTTTGAATTTGTGATTTGTCAACATACTGAGCTGTTACTGAGGCTTGTTTCTGTACTGTGTTTAGATTGACCCAAAACCAACTCCTTCACCAGCTCCACCTTTACTGCCCCCTAAACCAGTTCTACCCAAATTGCCTCCTAAACCACCATTCAAACCACTCCCAGGTATTCGCCGTAAAGCCAAACCTCAGGTACTCATACAGTTTAAGATGCATCCAAATCCCTTAGTCATAGTTTTACAGAGATTTGGAAATAAGAACTGAATGTTTTCTTTCTCTTCAGCAGGAAGTTAAACCTGTGGAACCTGAGAACTATGTTGTCTTTGAGAACATCCTCCTTCTTGGGCAGGTAAAATGATTAATATACTTTCATCTATTAGGGAGCAACATATAGGATGCTGTTAAACTTCCCTCTATCATGAGGTTCAACCTGGAAATATTGATTCAGAAATAATAATAACTTTATTTATATAGCACCTTTTAAAAATAGTTTACAAAGTGCTTTGACAGTCAAGCAGAAGGGCACAACAACAGAATAAAATGGTAATTATTATACTCCATTAATGAAGTATAATCTGCTTGTTCATGGAGCTTCACCCACTGTGAGAATTAACATCAGGTTTAGCATAAAGAAGTAACATTTTGTTAAACTCACTGTTACTAGACTTTGATTTTCTTATGTGTGTATAATAGTTCAGACATTTCGAATTTGAATCCATCAGGTGCTACAAAGCTATCTTTAAATTAATTTAAGCTAACATTTAGTGGTTTTTGAAGATGGACCTGTCGGGTTGAATTAATGAAGAATTCCGACCCAAACATAGCATTTGCAATTTATGTAGACCACAGGGAAATGTTTGAAAATGCGTAATTCCATTTAAAAAAAGCGACATATCATTCCTTTAAGTTGCATGAAAGACATGTCTGAAAAGGGCATTTGAAGAGGTTTTACATTAGAAGCACACTTTCTGCAAATGTCATGACAATGTGCAGAGTAAAAATGAACGTGTCATACTTGCATAATATTCACCTGTTTGGTTTCACTGCAAATAATTGTTTTCGATGATCATCTTACAACAGGAAAAGTGTGTTGAAGACTGGCCGGAGGACAGCCCTGAGCTTAATCCTGACTTCAAACCAGTAAGAAAACCTTGTCAAACTTTCATTTGTACCCCTTTTTTTTTTTTTTTTTTTTTACTTCATTCATTCATATCAGACATTTTAGGTGATCAAATAATGAGTTTTGACTTATGACAATTGGTGGTGGGGGGGTTAGCACAGGGCCATTGGCCCAATTTTTCCTCATTAATTTTGGTCGTCTATCCCCCCCCTTTTCCAAGCTTGGAGCCTTAAGACTTCGGCGGGAATCACTGAAGGTAGGAAATAATTTATTCTTCTGTTTAGGGACGGCCATGGCTCAGTTGGGAGAGCGGGTCGTTCATTGACCGAAGGGCTGGCGGTTCGATTCCCGCTCTGTCTTAGTCAGCCTGTTGTGTCCTTGGGCAAGACACTTTACCCTCCTTGCCTCCAGTGTCACTCACACTGGTGTATGAATGTTTGGTGGTGGTCAGAGGGGCCGTAGGTGCGAAATGGCAGCCACGCCTCTGTCAGTCTGCCCCAGGGCAACTGTGGCTACATGTATAGTTTAACACCACCAGAGGGAGCATGTGAGAGTGAATGAATAATGGATCAATAATGTAAAGCGCTTTGGGTGCCTTGAAAAGCGCTATAGAAATGTAAACCATTATTAATATTTACTATTGTGTGTTGAGAACAGATAAAAATAAAAAGTCTAACATTCTGTCAGGTTAAGGCAGACTCTGATGGTGGAAGTGGAGAAGATCAGGATGGTCCTAGAAGTCAAAGCAAGGCAAGACTTACAACAATCAAAACTGTTATATTAGATATGTTATATGTGGCTTTATGCTCAGTGCAAATGTTTGTTTTATACAGAAAAAGGACAAGAAGTCTAGAGTTTACAGAAGGGGATCAAAGGTAATTAAAGAAATGCTGTATCTTCACACCTTTAACTATGGATGTTTGTCATTGTAATATTACTATTTTGACTTTGTAGGATAAGTTTCCAGATGACGCAAAGGAGGGGAGGAGCAGGACACTATCCCTTCCACGGAAATTGTCTAAGGTAACAGTGGACAAATGTAAATGTAGTCTGTGAATGTAGTTGGCAAACAACGCATTAGAGCTTTAAATGAACATGTATTTCATATTTAAATGGATCATATTTTCCCAAACCCAGTTTTATTTGTCTTTGGTTAATTTTTTGTGTATTTAGACCCCAATAGTTGATACAGTTTGAATTTGAACCCTCTGGTGCTGCAAAGCTGTATTTGAATTCATTTTGGAAAAAAAGTGAGTGGATTTCAACAACCTGTTTTAATTCCTGCTTAACTTGTCGTGATGCAACTAGTTGTAGACACATTTGCACATATAAGGTCAAAAGTTCTGATGAACATTCCTCACAGTACGACATAATCGTCAGTAACGGTGTTTGGAGTAAAAACTGAAAATATTTCCAAACTTTGAGACAATTACCTAAAATGTTCAATTTTTAGCTGAATGGAACAGAGCAGCACAGTGACTAACCTGGAGGGGACATTTGCATTTAAAGGGTCAGCACCAAAAATGACCTTTCTGGTGTCATTACTCAGGAATAGAGTTGAAGATGGACCTGTAGGGTTGAATTAAGAATTCAGACCCAAGCAGAGCATTTACACTTTATGTAGACCACAAGAAAATGTTCTAAAATGCATATTCTCATTCTTAAAAAAAGCTAAATATCACTCCTTCAATGGATGACAGTTAGCTAATGTCATACAAAGGAATGTCTTGTGCACAAAATTTAAAGATTGGGAGATAAAAATTATTTACTGCTGTTATTTTTCAGGATTACCTTTCTGAAGTACAATCATCACCAGGAGAGAATGAAGATGGAGAGCAAAATGGGATGGATAACAAAGTTGGTTATAAATTAATTAATTATGTTCAAACAAGAAGAGTAAATAAAATTTGATTCAACAAAAGTAATAATCAAAAAATAAAATGTGAAAAAAAATCTTGCCGTTACCAGAAAAATCTCCTGAAAACTCAAGTGACCAAAGTCACCAGGCTGCTTCGAAGAGCATCTACCAATTCTGCTGTCGTAGAAGGAAAACACGGACATTTACCTCAAGTGTGTAGTTTTTTATTTTATTATTTTTAAATCGACACTGATATTTGTGTCATGTCAATAAATCAACTTAAACATGTACAAAACACTGGTATATTATGGTCTGCCATGACTGTCTCTTTGTGACACTACTAGGATGGTGACTTCAGTAAGAAGAGCGAGAAAGACTCCATACGACGGTGGTCAGAGGTAAAATGGCTGCAGTCACACGTCACTGTGGAAACCAAAGCTTAAGTTATTAAATGAACTGAATGGCAAAATGCTTTTTCAAAAGGTTCTTCTTTGTATTAAAAAGGTTTAAATTTTCATAAAAAGGAATTTGATACTTCATGTCCCAGTGTTAACATTCAACAACTTTATCTATAAATACAATGTTGGAAGTAAGTTCATTTTATGTGTTTTGATCATAAAATGTTTAACATAATATGGATTTTGAAGAGATATATAATTTTTTACAGGGCACTGTATTAGATGCCAGTTCTGGTGTGGAAGAGGAAGGAGGTGAAGACGACGGCTATGAAACCGTATGTTTTTCATTTTGTTCTAACGTAAAATTAGTTAATTAGTCAATGCATTTCCAGTTTTGTCATTGCATTAAGATGTTCCTTACACTCACTATATTTGAGTTATTTTTTTTTTCGAGCTTTTAAAAACAGACTTGGAAATATTTCAACGTATTTTATTCCAGAAAAAAAGAAAGAAGCTGAAAATTAAGTTTATACCACAAAGAGGATTCACCATCTCCATGAAGAAGGTATTACTTCTGCTACACTAAGTTTCACTATTCTATTGTTATACTTGATGCATGTGGATCACTTGAAACACTTTTCTACAGCCCCATGAGGAACTAAAAGGAGCACATGGAAATACATTGCGCAAAGGCTCAAAGGTATGCCTAGTATGGTACACAGCATACATATTCTGAGTGAACACTATGTATGGTATGAACATTTCTTTGTGTTGTTTTTACCCCAGGATAAATCTCCAGATGAAGTAATGGGTGCACATGGTTACACACCTCGGAACAAGTGGCAGGTAAAGTGATCATGTTTAGTTAAGTTGAGTTTTAAGTAATAAGATGCAGTGCAACAATGTGTATCTATGAAAAAAAGTATTTAGTTCAGTGATTTTAAATGTTTGTTTGTTTTTTTTACATTTATCTAAAAATCAAATTCAGACTTTGACTTTTGGCTTCCAAGCTTTTAGTTCATACTTAGAGTAACTTTAAAGGAGTCTTAATATTCATTATTCCACCCCCTGATTGTTTTTTTTTAATCTCGTCAAACATTATTTGGGTGAGATTATTGTAATCCGTGTGGATGTGTGGGTGTAAATTTTATATAGATGTTTAAAAATGCACAATTAAATAATACTTAGTATTAATTACATTTAAAAAACAAAATATCACTCTTTTATGCCAACACTAAAAATGGTGCGATTTTGTTTACCTGCATCTCCTGGCCTTGTGCATGTTTTCAATGAGAGCCTGTTTACCTGACCATAAAAGGTCTAATAGTGGGAGGAGTAATCAGATAATTGTAATCATAAGATCTACCATATTTACATCCACTCAAGTAATGCGGTCCATTATCAGATTTGCTTCAGAGTTCATATGTATGTAGTGATGGTGAAGTCAAATGTTGCTTGTGTCTCCTGCTCATCATGACTGACTACATAACTTTTGTTTTGTTTTTTCCCCACAATTTTTATTGTATTTATATAAAGGAACAAAATTAATTCAGATTAACCTGTAGACATGCAGGAAGACATCAGTGTATTTGGGACAAATCCAGGCGTGTTAATTCAATTTGTCATAATCAGATTACTGCTGTTATCTGATAAAATGCATCAGATGACCCTGTTGATACGATTACTTAAGTAATCTTCTAACTCCAGAAATCAGATAATGATCTGAGTTTCAATGTGGATATAAACAGGTTCACTGTACAAGCCTATCATTAGCCTCATAGTGTAATTGGCCAAATTGTAGTATTTGTATAATTTTCCCAACACTGCTGCTTAATTTTCTATCATTGGTTGACTTAAGCAATTATGTAATGAGGCCAATGATATGATTTACATTGTTCTCAGGATGACGAATTTGATGATGTAGAGCAAATGAAAGACTACAGACTTCAGTCAGGAAATAAGGTAACAACTGTCATATCTTTTATAATTTTTTACTCTGCCCCTCAAAGGGGAGCCAATGGCATTGTTTTTGGTTCTTAAGTGTGTTTGTCTGTCCAACTACTGAACCAAGTTTTCTGAAATTTTTAGGAAAGGTACAAGGTGGTCCAGAATAGATCCCATTAAATATAGGTGAATGAATCACTAAAAATGTGTTTTTGCAATGATGAGATAATCCAAATCCAGTAAAAATGTTTGTAAGTGGCAGGGTTTGTTGTTTGCATCTTTTAATTTAATATTATTTTATTTCATCTATTATACTTTGTTTATTAAAATAAAGCTTTTCCTTGTAATGTTCATGGTAATGTTTGATGTGTTTTCAGGCTGCTTTTATGGATGACGAGGATTTGAAGAAGACACCCCAGTCTTTTGGTGGTTTATATGATGATGATGATGATGATGATGATGATGAAGACATGTGTGGAATGGGAGACTGCAAACCGGTAACTTTCTTTTGTCTCCAGTTTTTAAGTAAATGGGATGAAACTATTAGACAATTTTATGAAATCAGAAATGCCATCTAAAAGGAGTCGGTCCACTTTGATAAATGAATTGGGATTAGTATAATCTTTTCTGTGTCAATTCATGGAGCATAATATGAAATGTTCTGTAGTTCATGTGTAAACTCATTTCATACCATTTTGTTTAATTTGTCAGAAAAATCCTAAACACAAACCTCCTGTTCCTCCACGGAAACCAAAGACGAGCTCCAACTCCACTGCACAGACTGATCAGTTCAGATTCGACCAGAAAGCTGTCCAGCAGACATCCAGTGTATGTCCAGTGCAGTATCCACAGGAGACTTATTTATTGGTTTACTGTCATTTTTGGCTTCATGTCTTCTGTGCTTTTAGCAGGAGGATGTATTTGCAGAGGATGAACAGACTCCTAAAAGAAAATATTCTATGAGCCCCATGGAGATGTATGACATTGATCAAGATGAACTGGACATCTGCAAACCGGTAAGTTCTACCCTCTGATCTGAACTTCTACACCTTTATTCAGGGTGTTTAAAAATAGACAATAATTAAGCGTTTTTATTTTCAGAAAAAGTCCTCAAAACTAAAAGCTCTGAAAAAGTTTAAAGCCAGGGTAAGGTCCAACTCACTTCAGTGGGGATTGATTTCTTTTATCAATGTCACATTTTAAAAGCAGAGATGGAGCCATTTTATGTTCTCTTGCTTTCCAGAGGAAAAGTAAGGATGTGGAGTGTGAAGATCCACCAGGAGCGACGTGTAGTGATTATATGTCAGAGGCTGCAAGGGTTAGTACTTACATTTCTAAAAGTGTCAACGTATTGAAAGAATCTGTGTTTTCAGAGTTAAATTACTGTAATTGGGATGTAAGTGTTGAATATATTAATAACATTGAACTGTTTTGTTTGGATTGTCTGATACATTTATAATCCAGTTTTGGTATTCACCTGGTCTTCATCCTCCCTTCACTTCAGGACACATTGTTTAACCTGACTAGTTTTGTTTCACTGTGGAATGTTTCAGTGAGTCAGAGGTGACTGATTTATTACTTGTGTAAACAGATTTCGCAGTACGCTTCAATAGAGATGTTATCTTGTCTTAATTATCTACATTTTAAAATTTAAGTATGTTTCTTGCAACTTAAAAAATGTGTTTGCTTTTAACATTTAAGATTCATGAGGACAAACTGTTATGAAATGTTGTTTTCCTCTTGGCTCAGTTATCTGATTGGACACGTTCCTTTAACATGTGAATGCACCGGTTCTGCAACATGCTCCTCATAGTAGTCAACACACGAACGTGCATTCAGTATAATCACCTTGACCTAAACACAGGCCTGGGAAAAAGTAACCCTCCAGTTTGATGACTAATCAGTGTAGATATAGTGAAGTACATAACACCGACGATGACACGATGCCCTGTTGTTTTTCTCACATCCATCACTTTGGTCCCATTCAGGCTGAGTGGCTGGCTGCTCAGAGGGACGGGCGTATGATGGACGGCTTCGAAGATGACGACGAGGACGGGGTAGGCTTCTCTTGAAAAAAACAAACAAACAAAAAAAACCGCACACAGTCGAACCACAAATATTACACTGCATCACGGTATATTTCCTTCATTCACATGTTTTTTTCTATTGTCACAGGACACTGACAGTTTGATGGAGTGGTGGCATACTGTGGAACGTGAGTCACTGTCTGATATACAGAAAACACATTCAGACTATGAAAACAAATGTCACACTTTAAAACCACCTGCTTATTGTTTTCCAGAATGGGATGAGTTACCGTCAGATGATGAGGACATGGTCATGAAAGAGGATGAGTCCAAGTATGTTCATTTTTGTTTTACTCATTTGGACAGTTTTTCACTACAATAATAATAATAACTTTTATTATATTTATTTATACTTATATTTATATAGAGTTTACAAGACGCTTTGACAGATGAAGCAGAAGGGCATATAACAATGGGATACAATGGGGGGGGGGGGGGTGCAAACAAAACACTAAAACAGAAAATGGCACAACACAATGAAAGAGATATGTACAGCAACTCAAAAACATAACACTCAATGAATCTGAATGTGTGGAGGTAGAGAAGGCAGACATTGCATAATATAATGCTGTTAAATCAATGTAAAAATGAGTGGAATAAAACGGCAAGTGTGTCAAGACAAATGAAGGAAATGGTGGAAAATAAAATGTTCAAAGATTAAAAGAGACAATGTCATATAAAAGCAAGTCGATAAAAATGTGTTTTATGAAGTGATGTCACTGATTCTGCAGGCCTTATCTTCTGGGCCAAGCCGGTCCAAAGCCAAGGGGCCCTGATGGAGAAGGGAAGGTCACCTTTCAATTTAAGATAGCATATCAGCTATGTAGCTCGGGCCAGGCCCATTTGGGTTTTAAAATCTGTAAAATCTTTGTCAATTTGAAAATGCACAAGACACAAATGGAGTGATGCAAGGAAGTGATGCATTATCTGTTAAAAGCAGTGAGAAGCTGAGCTGCTGCCTTCTGTATGTTGTCCTTGGTACCAAAGGTGTAAAGAATATCTTTTAATCAAGTAAAAGTGTATCACACCTACAATTTACACTTCATTAACTAGTCTGTGAGCTAACCACCAGACTTGCACAAATAAAAACGATTAGCAAGCAAGTAAGCTTTATTTGTATAGCATAATTCATACACAGGAAAATTCACAGGACTTTACAAAAATAGAAAAAGAGACAAGTTAAAAACACACTTACAGTTGAAACACAAAAGAATAAATATCAATCTAAAATAAAGTAAAAGAGAAGAGTAAAGATGGAACCCTTTCAGTTTTATGCACAGTTGAACAGAGCTGTTTTCAGCCTGGACTTAAACACTGTCAGAGTCTAAGGCTGACTGACATCATCAGGGAGACTTTTCCAAATTTTAGCTGCATGGAAGTGATCACTTTTTTTTTTTTTCTTCCCTCACTCCATGTAATTTGTGCACTATTTCATCTTGTTCCATGCAGTTTTTTTAAATTATTCAGCAGTTTAAATTGTTAGAAAGTAAAACCCCTTCAAATAATCTAACACCCCCAGTACAGGAATGCATGTTACAAAACAGATAAGTTATGCAACAAGGAACAGATTTGACAAGTTTATGGAAATATGGACCATTTTCTACAGTTTCCTCGGAAAAAAAATAATGTGCTTGTTGATATGCTTGTTGAGTGACAACAAATTTACATATATTCTTATGTATTTAATCTGGGTTTTCTTCTGTTAGTTGATTCATTCTTTTGTGTGAATGTGTTTTGTATTTGTATTTAAATATATACTCCATGTGCCTCCTTGTTGTTTGGAACTTTTTTGTCTTGGTTTAAAGATAAAAATATCAATATATACATGTTTAAAAAGAACACCTCAAAATTAATACAGTTATGTAATATTAAAAATTCTCAAATCCATTAACTTTTTACTTCCAATAATGTGAAAAACTGCTTTTTTTCCCCTTTTAACAATAGAAACTAAACACACATTCAGATTATTGTTCTTCTAAATGTCATCTTCCAGGTCCTTCTCCATTCTGGCTGACAAAGTACAACGTGGCCTACGTGTCTTCAACAAGATTTTCACTGAGCGAGCAGAGGTCCTTTGGCACAACATTATCTCACTCCATACCATCGCAGATGACATCAGCACCTTCCACCAGAAGGCCAAGATTGCCGGTATCACTGGCGGCACCACCACCGCTGTGGGTGGTGTGGCAGCCATCACTGGCCTAGCTCTGGCCCCGTTCACCTTCGGAGCCTCCCTTATAGTTACGGCAGTTGGTGTAGGCGTGGCAACAGCAGGTGGGATCACTTCAGCTTCAGCAGCCATCTCTGACAACGTCAACAACATGCAGGACCGTAAGAAGGTAAACACCAGTTTTACAGTGTACGCATGCACGCCTCCTTTAAACAGAAGATTTGGCTTTAGGGATCAAAAGTGGAAACTGGAATAGAATTATCTAGGTTATTTCAGAGCAGTCAAACTTTGGGTCTGGGCCCACATGAAACCCAGTTTCATCTGAAATGTGCCAGACCAGTAAATTATTGACATAATAACCTATAAATAGTGACAACTCCACATATGTTCTATACAATGTTACACAAACATCTTGCAATATGGTATGATGGAGGAAGCCAACGAAAAGAAACAAGCTAAGTACCAGGAACTGGTGGAGGAAGTCAAAGGCATTGGCTGGAGAACATTTTATGAACCCATAGAGTTTTGGTTGCAGAGGCTTTGCAGGTCGGTACCTCTCTAAAGTCCTTGGCCAACTGGGTGTGACTGTGGCAGACAAGAGAAGAGCCATAAAATCAGCAAGGGAAGTCACAAAGAAGGCCACAACTTAGCTGTGGCTGAAAAGGGCACATCCATGGGCTGCTACTGGGACGCAAGCTTGGACTTGATCACCCTGGGTGGGTCACCTGGGCGACGGTGTCTGATATTGCGAGACCCACAACACCCAATGAACCCAGGATACATCACTGATGTGTCCAAGTGCATCCATGAGATGTTTCTTTAACCCTTGTGCGGTCCTTCGTAAAAGGCATACTGGCTGTGTCCTACAATCGGGTCTTAAAAACCCAGATTCCAAAGTTCAGTTCCATAGACTCATCACCCCACCCCCCAAGGATATATTACTGTTTTCAGTAGTAAGCACTGGCATCCTACAGTACGTATAAAAAGGTACATTTGTGAGCCACCGGGTCTCTTTGACCCGAAGGACCGCACAAGGGTTAAAGAACATTTACCTGTGATACTGTGGTTACAATTTTGGAGTTTGTATCTAAAATGAGAACAAATTGTACAATATTATGTCTGTTTATTTAGCAGACCATTTTTGGAGCAGGGTTTGAGAAAGGGTTAAATATTAGGAATAGTATAAGGCATAAATAATAAATAACCTCATCAGTTTTTTCTTCAGTGTCTTCCCTTGTACCACCGTCTTATCCCTCTTCAAACTTATACATGTATGTTATATACAATGTTACACAAATATTTTCTAATGGGCATAATGTGGTTAAACATTTAGAGTTTAGAACTAAAGTAACATTCTCCAATATGACGTCTAAATTTATTGGCAGATCATTTTAGACTCTGGGTTTAAAAAAAGGGTTAAATACGAATAAGCTCATCAGTGTTTTTTCCTGTGTCTCCCCTCATACCACCATCTTTCCCTTTTCTTCCCCAGGTGGAGGTAGTTCTAGAAGAGTATGAGGGTCACCTTTTGGACATTTCAAAGATCCTCCACTTCATCAACACCGGCCTGTACAAGCTCCGCGGTCACCCTTTCCTCAGGTCTGGAACGCAGCACTATTCTGAGGACTGGGAGATCCGCAGAGCCGTCCAGATGATCAGTCTGGTGGATTCACCGGTGATGAGAGCCACAGATATTGTGGACGCAGCAGTGTCTGCGGTCCAGGGACTGTTCACAGGCATTGACAAGTACTTCATCAAAGACACTAGGGAGCTGAAGAAAGGCTGCAAGAAAGAGATAGTGGGTCAGATAAAGCAAGTGGCCACTGTGCTCAATGATGGGATAGTGGAGCTGAATGCCATCAGAGAGGAATTACAGGAATCTACAGGAAATATATGAGCTTTTGTTCTCAGAACAAACTCATTTTCCGTTCCTGAAAGAATAACACCACCCTCTGCTGGCTCAAATGAAAACTGTCATATCAAGCTTTGAATGACCCGGAGTCTGTATCACAACAGGTGACACTTCACACTGTCTTGATGTAAATGTATGTGTGCATATGTATATACTCCTCAATGTCCAAATTTGTTAATTTAACCTGTATGTACCTATAATATAGTATTTAGCTCTAAAGTAGATTAGATAATTAACTAATTAAATTAAAACGGAAACAGATTATTGAGTGTACCATGTCATTCCATTATTTTAACACAAACTATACATTCCTGTTGCTGAATATGCATATATATATATATATATATATATATATATATATATATATATATATATATATATATATATATATATATATATATATATATATATTATAATTTTTTTATTTAATAACCCTGAATTTGTGAATAAAGGCTCTTTCCAAATGAGTGTTCACATTTTAGCCTCAAGCAATTCTTGTAATTTTTAACCTGTAGTATTCAAGCAGAAAACTTAAAATGCTGGGGGCAAACTGCATTTTGGTCACTGTT
The DNA here is from genome assembly GCA_020466265.1 of Siphamia tubifer. Lineage (NCBI taxonomy): Eukaryota > Metazoa > Chordata > Actinopteri > Kurtiformes > Apogonidae > Siphamia > Siphamia tubifer. Next base: position 17,079,329 of record CM035800.1, read on the forward strand.
ATATACTGTATTCAGAACAGATACACTTGCTGTATGCAAGATTAAACATGTTCATTTAAATCATACATATATTGAAATGCAATTGTAAATTTGTAAATCAAACAATTTGTCAAATATAAATGTATTTATCACTATGTTAATGAAGACCTGCTTTGTCTGAAACTGTCTGGTGAGTCATGAAATAATGGAATAAAATACATGAAGTGTTGATATATCTCCCAACATTCATTACACTTTGGGTCATTGCATGTCTGTGTCTTCTACTCAAACTGCACATTTCAACCTCAAATGTTTACGAAGAGTAGGTCTGGACCTTGTCGTCAAAAATTAGAATCGGGATCTGGATTTCCCCCCTGACTTCTTCATCCTTGTTCCCTGTCAGTGTGCAGGGTTTGCACGTTCTGTCTAGATTGAACGATTATCATCTAATTTATCTGGTGTATTATTTCTGACATCTGCCATAATGGACACATTAAGGCACAAAGGAGCCACTAGCCTATCTGGTATAAACCACTGCATCCGTTCATATGTATCAGCTTGAATATTTGCAGGTGTAGTAGCATGAATCACACTCATACTATTTTCAATACTCAGATCAACCATATAAAACAAGGACAAAGTAATTAAAATTTAAATAATTAAAATGGTAGTTGAAGTGAAAACTTCATCAAGGAAAGATTTGGAAGAACATTTTATTTAGCAACATTAGATTTTCACACTTCTTATATATATTAGTATTAGTAAATGTGTGTGTATATATATATATATATACATATATATATATGTCTTCTGTTTAAGTTTTTGGTTATTTTATTCACTTTTGAAATTCATATTTGAAATAAATCAACCTATCAAGTAACTTATGTGACATGATTTAAAAAGTCTTAACATCAAGATACAGTACCATATCCTCTTGAGACCCAGAAAAGCAAAAGTTAAGCTTTATTCTTTCTTTCTTTCTTTCTTTCTTTCTTTCTTTCTTTCTTTCGTAATAAATAGTCTTGACAACAGCACAATGCAACATTTTCTTTCCAAGGTGTTTTCTTTCAACGGAATCCTTTTTTTCCCCTTTTTTTTTAAAGTAAAGCTGTGAAACTGTCCCCTACAAATTATAGTACTGCAATAGAAATGTCCAAAATATATAATGATAGACTTTTCCCAGATTTATATGTCAAAGTAATTTAAGACAAGTGGCCTTAAGAGAGGCCACGCCCACCCGCGGGTTCTCAGTGTTCTCAGTTTTCTTTCAATTTTTTTTAGTAAAACTGTACCGTAAAAAACAGACAGAAATGCAAAAGATATGTCTAAAAGGTATAAACGTAAAATATGTATACATTTAGACAACATCCGGGACAAACGTAAAGCACGTGACCTTCAGTGAGGCCACGCCCACCCACCGGTCCTCTGTTGTCGGCGTTTCAGGTGAATCTAACGTAATGTGATTCTTTTTCTGAACACCTGCAGTCTTGTTGTGTGACACCACTCGATGAACATTATAAAATCCCCACCTTTGTGTGAAAACAGAGCCGGACTGCCTTAGTAACTTTAGCCTGCCCGGGTCCGCCTCAGTTTTGGTCAAACCTGTTTGTCTGTGCGGATGAAGGGGAGGTGAAGGACTGAAGTTTATAGTCGTTCTCTCCTGTTGCTCTGTTACGGCCTTTTTTTTTTTCCTCCAACGTTTGTTTGTTGTGACTCAACTGCGTCCAGGTAGGAACCATGACGGCTTAATGTACTAAAGGTGGTGGTTTGTGTTCTCATACATTCCTCTATTAGAACCTCAAACAATGTACAGTGATGTTTCACCCAGAACTGTGACGTGACATTGACGTCTTTGACTTCCTGCCAAACCTGGTCCACAGTTTGTCCATTTTAATCCGGTTTTGCTTTTATAAAGACTCATATGTCAAGCAGAGTGATTGTTAAGGTGGTTTCTTGCTCACTGGGACTTATTCTACAGTTCGGCTAAATCAACTTCCTTAAAAACAACTGCCACATCAGTTCTTTGTTACTTTTCTAAAGAACTGACTCAAATGACACTATGTGCCAACAAATAGGTCATCATGTTCTGTATGTGTTAAAAACAAAAACTCCAAACCTTTGTTAAACTTAATCCTACTTAACTTTTTATTAAGCATTGTACTTATTACCATAGGTAGTTTTTGTCATTTCTTAAAAGTACTAATTTTCTTCACATCTTTGATAAACAATATAATCCCCAATGACCTTGTATCATTATTCTGTTTCAGTGTTTTATGTGTAAATGGCACAACCTCATTCTGGATGAATCTATTTATAGACTTCATATTAATCTGCAAAAACACATATATATGGCAATGGTGAAAATATATTTTCTAAAGAAAAGTAGGATGAGAAATCTCCAGGACCCCCTCAACAACATTGTAACAGTGGTGAAATCAACTTAGTGTTCAAATTAAAAACAACTTAAATTATATAAAGTCAATAAGACTGGCCCCTTTCTTACAACTATGTCAATAAAGTGACGTTTTTGTTTAGAACAGTAAACACATTTTGGTAACAAACATTTTAACTGGCTGCTATGAGCCTGTTTACATTCCATATCTCAGAACATTAAAGTATAATCTGTACAAAAACACAAACATGTCACATGTTTCTTTCCGCTCCAATTATTGTCAATTCTTCAAACCTAAACTCTTTGTTAAGTTTAGTGACAGATCACCATGGCAGTAGATTTGTATGTTGTACGTCCTTAAAATGAGTCCAGGATGCTCCAACACTAAAACATTAGTTCCACCTGCTATATATTCTAACTTGAGGAACAAAAAAAAAAAAAAAACAGCACTGATCTCTTGCTTCCCCCAGGGTGTCTGTCCCATAGCTTGAGAAACACTTAACCCAACATAATACCATTACACTAGTTATTGGTTTTGTAAATTTCAGTAATTAATCAACAACATTTAGTCAATATTTAATAACCCCCCCCCCCCCCCCCAAAAAAAAAAAACAACAACAAACAAACAAAAGTTTTAATTCAGGTTGATCTCGATTTGCTGACATCTTATAAGCTTTGGGAAACATTTGTCCTTTTTTTTTTTTTTTTTTTAAAAAACCCCAAAACAATATATCTAAGTGATCACTCAAAATGGGTAATGGCTTCTCAATAAATTACATTACTGATGACTGACAAACACTTTTTAACTTGAGACCCTAAAACACAATGTTATTTCTATTTGCTGTAACTTCCACAATTTTAGTGTCGCTTTCATTGTCAAAATAATGTCAGGAAGTGGGGGCTTTTTTGTGTGCACCTTTTGTACTGTTTTTGTCAACACCTCTTGGTGTGTGTGTAATGTATAATGTATACAATTCCTGTTTCAGGAAATTAGTTGCCATAATCTTGTTATAGTTTTTCTAACTTATGGAGACCAGTCTGTGGCCTATGTTGGATCCTGACCTTAAGTTTGGAAATAGCAGATGGTCATAACCTCAGCCTGTGCCGTTGTAGAATTGCAAAAAACTTTAAATGTTTGTTTTGTGTTGAATGAATTCTAAGTGCATTATCCCACATTAATCACAACAGGACTATTTCTAAACCCTATGCAGCCCTGTTAACAATGAAAATAATCAATTGGAGGTTGTTGGTTTTTTCTCCCACAGAAGCTAATTTTGATTGTCCTTGTTTGTTAAATAGAGGATGAGTGTTGAAGTGCTCATGTCATTCTATTTATATTTGTCTGGTTCATCAGTTGTACATAGTGAGTGGAATTTGCTGTGTGGGGCCAACAGGACAGGAACAGAGGGAGACAATGCCAGAAGCACCACTGTATCTGTACAAAAATAGCCTGTGTGTTTGTTTCCCTGTTGTTTTCCTCATCAAATGCTAATATTAATGCCATATTTTTCAGTATGAACATGTTCAGGAAAGATAAAAGCGAAAAGGCTGCCACTCCAGTGGTCCCACCACGACCCACCCAGGAGGTACAGACAACACATTGAGGTTTCCAAGGTTTGTTTACCATCATCTGTTAGTGCTATTTATTGACTCTTCTTTCATTACCAGGAATTAGATGATCCTGTTGCACACAAATTAAACAGACAGGATGGAGGAGCGACTGCAGCCTCACAGGTGAATTTCTAAGCACACACACAGTTAGATTAGGTTGCTATAGAAATCTGAAGTCACGCCCTGTGGGACCTACGCAACATCCCCGTGCACCTGCAAAATCTAGAAACGGCACCTTATGGTACAAAAAAATATTTTTTGCACACATGATATGTCAATATATCACCAACACTAAAACAACTGCAGCCTCAGAGCATTTTACCATAATGTTTGTGTACAGAGGTGAAAATCACTACTGTCATGTTGAAGCTGCAGTTGCATCGTCTGCAGCTTTGAATAGAATGAAGAGAGAGAATGTTACAGCCATGAAACAAATATAGCGATTCTGCTTCTTAAATAACAATAGTTTCCTGATTTTTTTTCCTCATCTGTCATTAAACTGAGAAATCTATAGCATATTGACATTTCGTTGAAGTTTGAAGGAAATGTGCATCTCATTTTTTCACATTTTCATCTCACATTTATTAGTCGAATAACTAAAGATGAATCAAATCAATAAAATAAATAGTCAACAATTAGGGCTGCACAGTAAACTACATTACCACACATGTTGAAGCTTCAGACCCAAAAGTGAAGTCAAATTTATTCATAAAGCACTTGGAAAAACCATACAGCAAGGAGGTCCCTGGTTCCAATCCCACACCAGACGTTTCTGTATGGAGTTTACATGTTCTCCCCGTGTCTCTGTAGGTTTTCTCCAGGTACTCCGGTTTCCTCCCACCATCCAAACACATGCACTGATAGGTTAATTGGTTAATCTAAATTGCCCATAGGTGTGATTGTTTGTCTATATATGTTGAGCCCTGAGATGAACTGGAGACTCATACAGGGTGTATCCAGCCTTTGCCCATTGTACTGGACTAGGCCCCCCGCAACCCTCGTGAGGATAAAGTGGGTTCAGATGACGAGACAAGAAAAGAACTCGGCACAACAAACCCAACCCCCGTTGCACACATTTTACCAAATTTACCCTATCGCTTATCATTGTGAAAACACATTTTTAGTGACTTTGACCTACATTCACCAAAATGTAATGGGATTTATTCTGGACCACTGTGCACCTTTCCTGTAAATTTCATAGAAATTGGTCCAGTAGTTTTTGCATAAAGCTGCTTACAAACACATAAACTGAACCAAAAGTGCAATGAGTTAAAAACTAAAGAGAAAAAATGTGTCTTCAGAGAGGATTTAAAACTACAGATTGAGTCAACCTGCATAATGAGCAAAGGTAGTTCATTCCACAGTTTTGGGGGCAACTACTGAAAAAGCTCTGTCCCCTGTCGGCTCCCTCTCTCTTTGGGAGCAGGGCAGGGTCATAGAGGCATTTAAAAAGTAAATCATTTTAAAATGAATTTGGAAACGAAGTGGGAGCCACTGAAGTGATGCTGAAATCTGGTTCAGATGGTCAGTGTATTTTTTTAGTGCCAGTTGAAAGTCAGGTACCAGTATTTTGAACCACTGGCAGTCGATCAAATGACTTCTGACTACACCCAATGTAATGTGCCGTGCGATAGTTGTGATAAAAGTCTAGTGGATTAAAATCTCAAACTGATGCCAAGAGAGAAATTATTTACAGCCACAGGAAAAAACAATAAAATCCCTGTTTCTTCAATTTCTTGTTAATTTTAGTGCCTGGTACTGTTAAAGGTAGACGTTTTGGACAGATGTAACGATAACAACAAAAAGTAGCTCATATTAATTTAATTTCAGAGTTCATATCTATCCATTTTCCATGGCTTTTTTTGATAATAACCAAGAACACTTCATTGGTTTAAATAAAGAAATAAAGTTCCTACCTTGCCTTTCTACTATACCCTGAAGGCACCCAGGTGATGTCATTTTACCGTCAGGAAAAATAATGGGATCAAAATGAACCAGATGTGGGTTTGACATGTTTTATGTTGCTCTTTTTTTTTTTTTTTTTTTTTTTATTCCTACCACCCAGAGGACGGGGGTGATGGGAGTGATGCAGAAGGTCAACCCCTTCAAGTCTTCATCACAGGTAAAAACACCATCTGTTGATATGAAGGAGTGTGTGTAAAAGGAGTGTGTTAAAGTGTTCTTCTGTGTTCAGACTCCAGCCGCTGTCATCAAAGCCTCGTCTTCAGAGTCTTTGGAGCAGGAGGCAGCTCCAGCATCCACACAGGTGAGAAGAATAGTTTAATTTTATAGAGTATGTTCAAAGATGCAGGTAAGAAATGCACAAGGAAAAATGTAAGACACTAGATATGGTTTTACTAAGCTCTTGACATTGCAATGACTTTGGTCTAGACTAGTCTAATCCATGCACTTTTGTGATTTTCATGTTTTGACAACATTTCGATCATTAATTAATGGTCTTTAGTTAATTAGTTTGATGTGTGTAGGATTTTTGAGTTGCTTACAGAATCTTACGTAGGAGTTTAGGGCAGGTGAAAGGATGGGGTAAGGGGGGAGGAGATGGTAAATTAAACTTCATCCCACTTTTCTTGTATTGTATATAATATAAAATATTCCTTCATTAATCCCACTAGGTGGAAAAAGCTTTTGTTTGATTTTAATGCAATATCAGAAATTAAATGAATGGAAAAAACAGAGTGAATAAAATTAAAATACAGAAACATTTTGAGCTTAATTTTTTTTTATCCCGAGGCCAGTTTTGATTATTTTTTATCACAGTTTACACGTAGTTATCATTTTTCTTTTTATTATTTTAGTGAGTCATTCGTTTATATAGAAGGACAAAGTTTCAACCTTGCCTCTCTGCCACACCCTAAAGGCACACAGGTCACTTCATCAACTTCACAAAAAAATAATGGGATCAAAATGAAATAGATGTGGATTTAAAATGTGTTTTTATTCCTAAAACCCAGAGGACGGGGGTGATGGGAGTGATGCAGAAGGTCAACCCCTTCAAGTCTTCATCACAGGTAAAAACACCATCTGTTGATATGAAGGAGTGTGTGTGTAAAAGGAGTGTGTTAAAGTGTTCTTCTGTGTTCAGACTCCAGCTACTGTCATCAAAACATCGTCTTCAGAGTCTTTAGAGCAGGAGGCAGCTCCAGCATCCACACAGGTGAGAAGAATAGTTTAATTTTAGAGTATGTTCAAAGGCACATGCTGATGTAAGATACATATAATACATGGGGAAAACATCAAATGGATATGATTTTACTAATTGGTCAATATTTGAATGACTCTAGTCTGGTGATTTTCATATGTTGTCATTTCAATCTGTAAAATATAATTAACTGTGAATTACTCATTCATTCATATATTTATTAAAATTAACTTTTCTCCTACTCACATCAGGTACAAGTTAAACTAAAGAAGTAGAAAACAAGTATAAAAAAATAATGTAAAATCAAGGGCTTGGGAGTAAAAAAAAAAAAAAGCCTAGAATTTTTTTTATTTAGACAATGAAAAAACACCCTGTATAACTTTTATTCAAACTTGGAATATATTTAAGTTAAAACTGTATTTGTTATGCAATGAAGAGGACATGAAATTGTTTGTGTAAATGGAATGTCTTTCTTCTGAAAAGGACAGAGTGTATTTTAGTTTTTTGTTTAGTTATGATTTGGACAGTTTATTTTTTTATAAGTATATTACTGCAAAGAGATGGTGTACTTTAGTTTTTGATATGCATATTATTATTATCATAAGAAATTGTAGTTTTTTTTAAAGGTGTCTTTCCATTATTTCATTAATATTGTTACAGTATGTTCACCATTGTTATTGAATGCATTGTGTGTTGGTTATATTTTTTTAAATGTCTGTATTGTTTTGTTTCCTCTGCCAAGGAGGTATTAAATTTGGGTCAGTTTGTCTGTCTGTCAGCAGGATTACGCAAAAAGTTCTGAACAGATTTTGATTAGACTTTCAGGAATGATAGATAATTGGTCACGGAAGAATCCATTAGATTTTGAGCAATGAAGGTCAAAGGTCAAGGTCACACTAAAGGTCAACAGCTAAAACACATCAGTGGTAATATCTCAGGATTCAGATAAGATAGAAACTCGCGGTTTGTTTGTTTTTTTTCCATTCACACCGTCTCACCTTTGGACATCTGATGGGTCAACACCTATGGCTCGATCACGTTACTTTTTGACATCATTTGACACCATATCAAGCTTTGGTGGAGGTCTTCTGTCTCTGACTGCCGTATTTCAAGCGGTTTCTGGAGGGTAGAAAAATGACTTGAGGTCAAACAACAGAGTTTACCGGTACTTCCACATACATGTCCATGACATAGTAATGAGGCATCTCTGATCGCCTCAGAGAATGAATGCATGAAGGAACACTCCCCCTCCCCTCTCATTCTGTGTGTGTTTACCATTCCAGAGTAGCAGCCAGCTAGGTTTCGTGCCATCGCTTGTTTTAAAAACGTGAAGGAAAAAAAAATGCGTTTTATTTTCACAGAGAGCACATAGATAGATAGATAGATAGATAGATAGATAGATACTTTATTGATCTCCAAGGAGAAATTTACAGCACCATCAGCTCAAAAAGTTGAAACATAAGGGCATGAACCAGTTTGCGCTGCCATTTTTTTCCAAGTCTGTGCCGCAGCAACTGTAGTGCCGTCTTCTCTTGTAGATGCTAATGCTACTTCAGATTCGCTGCTAATGCTACTTCAGATTCGCTGCCAAATTGACCAATAATTTGGTCAATTTATTTATATAAAAAGAAAACTACTCTAAAGGTGATGTCATTTTTACGTCAGGAAAATCCGATGTATGTAATGTCATCAAAATTAACATGACATGGGTTTAAAATGTGTTTTTATTCCTAAAACCCAGAGGACGGGGGTGATGGGAGTGATGCAGAAGGTCAACCCCTTCAAGTCTTCATCACAGGTAAAAACACCATCTGTTGATATGAAGGAGTGTGTGTGTAAAAGGAGTGTGTTAAAGTGTTCTTCTGTGTTCAGACTCCAGCTGCTGTCGTCAAAACATCATCTTCAGAGTCTTTAGAGCAGGAGGCAGCTCCAGCATCCACACAGGTGAGAAGACTTCAAATACACACAACCATGCGGTAACACACCGACTGCAAACATGTCATAAAAACCAAGAGGATTCATATCTGAAATGTCACTAACATGCCACAGTTATTTATAATATTCATGACAATTTACTCTGTATTTAAAGAAGTTGTATGCTTCTAAAATGCTTTTTATTACGGTCCAAATACACAAATAATGGTGTAATAAAAAAGCCTAATAGTTTCTTAAGCTTCTGGGTGCTGCAATGCTATCTTTATATTCATTTTTTTTCTTTTTTTTTGTGAGATTATTTGTTTCTTGCTCCTTTTTTTATTATATTTTAATGGAGTAATGTAACACCCACTTATTTGACCCCCTGTGATTAATCGAGTATTGCGATATCTTGTTACAACAGAAAAAGCAACCAATATAAGTGCACGAAGCTGCCAGAAATTGTAGTTTATAAAATTGTCAAAATGCCGCAATTGTGCATACTATAACCTATAAGTGTTCTGCAGGTTATTGTCAGGTGTTTTTTAGAATCCTATTAATGGAAAATAACAATTCAGCTTGTGTCCTGGTTGCGTTTCACTTTAATGCACTAATCGTCGTTACCAAAGGAAGCGGAAGACTCCGATAAAATGCACTGACCTCTGAAAGGCTGAGACTTGATATATATTTGTCATATTTCAGAACCCCGGTGTGCTGAGAGGGGTCATTCAGAAGGTCAATCCGTTCAAATCTACCTCCCAGGTAACCAGCATGTTGTCAGTGTAACACACAAAGAGCTATTGTTATATTAAAATAACTACTCTCACCGCTGGGCTGGGTTCTGTCACGCAGGTGTCTAAAGCTCAGTCGTCCGAGTCACTGGAACCAACGACAGTCACTGACTCGAACCAGGTGGGAAAAACACCCAGCACTTCTACGACCAGGATAGAGAAGTGGATTGAGTATAAAGATGATCAGACTGTGCACCTGCAAAGTCTACAGACAGTGCACATACATACACTGGAAACAATTTTGAATCTTACCAAGTGTATTTCTCTCATTTCTAGTCAAAATCACACTTAAAACAAGACATAATAGCCTAAAGATGACCTTTACAGTGAGATATAAGCACTTAATTTTAGTCAATATATCTTGTAAATCAAATTTTTAAGAAATCTTACTAAGATCGTTTTCACTTGTTCCATTTGCACTTTTTATTTATTTATTTTATTTTGCTTGAATTAAGCAAAGAAAATCTGTAGAACTAGTCAAAATTGGTACTTGGTAAGATTTAGATTTAGATTTTTTCCCACCTTCATGCATCAAGAATCAGTCTAAAGCATTGTTCCATCCTCCAAACCCACATACCAACCTCTGCACATACTCTGTTCCATCACAGTCAAAACGGGATGTTTCAGCAGATAATGAAACACATCCAGGGGAATGACATGTTGAAACTGTCAATAATTTAATTTGGTTATTTCTTATTGTTGACAATTAACAAAACAAGCCAACTCTATTTTTGTGTGTGTGTGTGGGGGGGGTGGGGGTGGGGGGGGGGGGCATACTCTCCTAAATAGCAACTTGTAATTGAGATATAACAATTTCTTTTTAGACAATAGATATGGAAAATATTATTTCAAGAAGTCTTATCAAGATAAATTTCACTTGTTTCATTGGCAGATTATTATTTATATCACTTAATTCAAGCAACAACAAAAAACTTTTAAGTGTGGAAAAAAAAAAAACTTGTTAAGATTTAGATTTTTGGCAGTGAGACTACTTGTACCAAAATTGAATGCCTATTTAAAGGCAAAGATCCTAGACTCCTAGAATTTAGGAAAATGTGTTTATCCTTGACTCTTACTTTTTCCAGTCTACAGAGTTAGCAATGTTTGGTTTGTAATTTTACTATACATTTTCAGTTTGTAATGGGTGCACAGGAAAAAGTCCAAATCTTACCAAGTGTATTTTCCTCATTTCCAGCCCAATGTCTCATTACGTTTAAAATAAGACATAATCACTTAAAGAGGGACTTTTTTTAGGGAGCTACAAGAAATTATTTTTAGACAATAGCTCTGGAAAATCATATTTAAAGAAAAAACACAAGCAGATTTGGCAGATTTTTATTTATTTTTTTTTTATGCTAAATTCAAGCAAACAAAAAAAATTGTTTTGTGTTTTAGTATTTTTTTTCTCGTGAAGAATGGTTTTGGTCCGTGCACTGTATCTTTGACACACCTGTAGTAGTAGTGTCAAAGTATTTCACACGTGTTTTTTTTTTTGTTTGTTTTTTTTTCTCCCAGAACCCAAGTGCGTTTAAGGGCATGATGCAAAAGGTGAACCCGTTCAAGTCTTCCACACAGGTACTGCCTCAGTCCTTTTTAGTTTTCTAATTAATAATGAATAATCACACGTATGTAGAATGACTTGTTTCCACGCCTATGTTATGTAAAGGTATCAAATAATGACACCTTAAAAGAAGGCGTCGATCCCCAAGAAAGTGGAAAAGAACCTCAGCTCAAACAGGTAGAACATGTTCTGTTGATGAACGGTTTTATGTGGCGTCTGTGTTGGAGGTTTATCTTATTATTATTATCATTATTATTATTATTATCATTATTATTCACTATCTAGAATCCAGGGGTGATGGCGGGGATGATGCAGAAAGTCAACCCCTTCAAATCCTCACAGCCAAAGGTACCAAATAAAATCATAAAAGACATTCAGCAGCATTGTGTTTATGTTAATGCTTTATACTGTAGTTCACTCATTAGGTTCTCTTTTTTTAATTTAATTTTATAATTTTTTTTTTCTTTATATATTTGTAAGTATATGAATGTGAATTGTCCTGTATAATTGATGTTTGTATTGTGATTCCTTTGTGAGCCTTGAGCCTGTAATAAAGTTTACATATAGAAATAGTCTGAAATTTAAAATTCAACCTTTGTGTGTTACTGGAGGACATAACCTAAAACTTCATTACTTTTTTTTTTTTTTTTTTTTTTTTAATTTAGTGCTCTATGAAACATTAAGATCGATACCATATTTGGTTCATTACAAAAACCACATAAAATCTGATAACAGTAACATATCCTTTAAATGAAAACGAGGACAATTATTCATTCTCTTAAAATTTCAACTGCTAAGGACATATACAGCAATGTTCAAATCACTTAAAGATCATTTAGCCAGTCGTATTTCACAAATTGCAACTATCAAATGTCACAGGGAGCATTCCCACATGCCTGGAAGACTGAAATCATAGCCCCTATTTTTAAATCTGATGACCCACAGAACGTCGGGTACTATTACACAGTTACTATTTTACCTGTGGTATCCAAGGTTGTTGAAAAGTGGATATCATAGCATCTCCTTCCTGAGTACTAGTCCATTTAATCTTCATCCCATGCAGTTTGGTCTGTAGATCACACCTCAGATTGTTTACGTACTAAAACAGTTCCTGTCACTCTTATAATGCCTGCAGAAATGACCAAAAATAGTCAGTTGCCTGATAAAGACACAATCCAATTATGTTTTTTTGACTTGATTCTTTCTTCTTTCTGTTCAGGATACCCAGTCTCTACACAGTGACCACTCCACCAGTGATGGAAGCTTAGCAGACAACAACAACTTAGCAGAAAAACAGGTTGATTTGTGCACAACAAATGACATTCATGTTCAAAAACAGAATAAAGAGAATAGAGTCAGTTATGACCAGAGTTCTGTAATAGAAAGGAAGACGTCTGGTATTTTTAACACAAATGGAACCTTTGTATTTGTAACGGTGAAGGTCGTGTGCGAGTTTTCAAGATACGCTATATGGACATGTTGAATTTAGGCGTTTTTCTAATGTGTCTGGGATACAAAACAATAATGGCAAATATCATTATCTAATTTTATATTGGGATAATTATCATTGAATTGGAACATTTTGTTTAAATTGCTATCTTTGCTTCCGAAGGAGGTGCCGTGGTGATGGTTTTCACTTTGATTATTATTTTTTATTTATTTATTTCAGATCCTCATTAGTTACTGCCTCAGCAGCAACTATTCTTCCTGGGGTCCTACTGTACAAAACTCATTCAACAACAATTAAAATACTACAACTAATAATAATAACCATAATAATAATAATAATAAAAGTTAATAGCAAAATGCATAAAAGAAATAACATTTTAAAAAAGAATAAAAACTTACAATAAACAGGCAGCCAGAGCATGTCAAATATTTTAGAAAATGAATTCATCTTAATTTATAATTAAACTTTTTTTTATAGAGCACATTGCATGCACAAGGCACCCAATGTGCAAGACAACAGGTATTAACAAAAATAAAATCATAGTTAAATTTAAAAAAAAAAAATCCCAGACTTCTGTTAGAAAATAAACACCTGAATTCAATGCGTTCCCGTATTTTTGTCCATATCGTGTACTTTCCACAAAATGTCTTGTGTTATATTCCCTATGTAGCCACTAGATGGCGACAAAGTGTGAAAGATGTAAAGGTTTGTAGATTGTCCTAACTTTCTGCTCAAGGTATTTAGACAGTGAAGCAAACATTATAATTTCTCCTCTGTTCAGCACTAGCAGAGGAACTGAAGTGAAACGGTCAGGATCAAATCGTGCACTTCAATTCAAGAGGGTTCACAAAAGCATTGTCAACCATTAAGAATTAGAAGCATTTTATACATAGTATTTGGATTTTGAGACCTGACTCCATTGCAAAAATTGAAATCTTTTTTTTTTTTTTTTTTCTACCTACCTTTTTACCTATTTCTAGTTGATATCTCATCACTCATAAAATAAGACATGACCACCTAAATAGTAACGTCTATATATATATATATATATATATATATATATATATATATATATATATATATATATACATACATACATAATCTATTTTAGAACATAGATCTGGAAAATCTCATTTCAAGAAAATAAAATGTATGAAATCTTGAATTAAGAAAAACAAATGCCAAGTGAAGGTTATTAGTTAAGGTTTCATGAAATAAGATTTTCCAGATCTATTGTCTAAAAATAAGTTATCTTAGTTTACTGAAAAGTTACTTATTTGGTGGTGTCTTATTTAAAGTGTGGTGAGATAGTTTGACTTGAAATGAGAAAAATATTTTTTTCTTGTGTGCAATAAATTTGACCGAAAATAAATAAACACCCGAAATTGGACATACTAAAGGTGGAATAGGTTATATCTTGTGCGGTAAGGAGCTTAAAGTAACATTAAGAAACATCCACAAAAGAAAAAAATGCACATAGTGGGTGATGGTTTGATTGGTTTCTTGGTGTTGGCTTCATCCTCTCTATGAAAGTCTTTTATAAACCAATAGCACAATTGTGTTTTTCACCTCGTTAAAGAAGTAGCATACCTGACATATTTTTTGTTGTTTTTTTTTTTTTTTTTTTACTGCACACCCTTTTACCATTGACGTCAGTGAACCACAAAATGTGTGTATTTTGGCTGATTAACCATGTGAATTGTATGGAAACGATCAGCGACGTTTTGATGCACATTCCAAACGTGATTATCTGTCAACACGTTCAACAAAAGCACAAAACCTGTTCATAACTGAAACATAAACGGCAGTAAATATGGTTTTACTTATACTCTCATCCATATTGTAGGTCGACCCAAACGGTTGGTGTAGAACATGAGTTGTGTTATGTATTACAGATGGGTGCTTCTAGGAAACTGGTCCTAAAAACAGGGCATGGGGCTAAAAATTTAAACCAGATGTAACAAATGTTATGAAGCAAGTTTGGGAGCATTTTGGGTCTATTTTAAAAATAAATACTTATTGAGATAAAAAAAAAAAGATATATATATATATATTTTTTTTTAGATAAAACACATTTTTTAATTAATTTACATGATAATGGATTGGATTTATATAGCACTTTTTTGGCCACTCAAAGCATTTTACATTAGTGACCCCACTATTCATTCACTCTCACATGCTCCCTCTGATGGTGGTAAATTATATTTGTAGTTACAGTTGCCCTGGGGCAGACTAACAGAGGTGTGGCTGCCAATTTGCACCTACAACCACCAAACATTAATATATTGGTGTGAGTGACACTGGAGGCAAAGAGGGTGAAGTGTCTTTGTTCAAACACACAACAGACTGACTAGGGCAGAGCAGGATTCAAACCAACAACCCTTCAGTTATTGGATGACCACTCTACCAACTGAGCCACGATATTTAATACAAACATCTGCATGTAAAAGGACATGAAAATGACATAGAAGGCAGTGTTTCACATAAATGACCGCTATTGCAAAATCATGTGTGATTTATTTGTTTAACTTTGTAGGTTCTGCATGTAATGCAAGTGGACACAATGGGTTACATACAAAACCTGCAATGAGACTGCTGATGATGATTCATGAAAAACCAACATTTCTTGTTTTAAAAAAAAACAAAACAAAACACTGTGATCATCAAATTTAACACTGTTTCTATTTATAGCACTATAAGATAATTTACAGACATGTCTTCCAGATCAAATCAATCACCTATAGGTAGTTTTTTATGTCTCGGTTTTGTCCTATTTTTGGTCCCAATATTTTATTAGAATTCATTCATTTTGTGATGAGTATTTTTAATTTTTTTTTTGTTGCATTTATCTGGGCACATCCTGGAGGAAATCTATTAAAATTTCTCCAGCTTTTTAGACCCAAAAAATTACTTGGTGAGCACAGACACCACCAAGGCAGATCAGCCCCCCCCCCCCCACCCCCTTAAATTACCTAAATTACAAATCAGTTTGAATTTCACTACTCCGAGCAATGTGCATGCCCCCCCCTCCCCATATACCTCCACTGATCACCAACAAAATTCAATCATTTGTTCCTTGTGCCAGTATCAACATTTCCTGAAATTTTCCACCAAATGCATCCATAATATTTTGAGTTATCTTACTAACAGACAAACGGACAGATAAATGCCAGTAAAAACATAACTCCACCAGTGATATTAAAAAGGAAAGTATCATGTACCAAAGCGGACCAATTTCATAAAAGTACCCTGTTTCTTTTTGTTTGTTTGTGTTTTGTTTTTGTTTTTTTAATATAAATATCACTTATAATGAAATGCACATATGATTTTACGTCTTTGTTTCTTTTGTATTTTAGAACCCAGGAGTGTTTAAAGGGATGATACAGAAAGTGAACCCGTTTAAGTCTTCTGCTCAGGTACTCAACACACTTAATTTTATGCTCTTCCGTTCTATTATTAGACGTTTCTATGCTTTATTTTGTTTTTTTTTTTAAATGGGGTTTAAAACAAATATTTATTTTTTATTTTACCCTTAATTTAAAATTAGAAATGTCTCTTTTGAGTGCACACTCCGCCAACGCAGATCAGCCCCTCCTCCTGAAAGACACGTGCCACCCCCCACCCCCCCATTTATCACCATCACACTTTTATCATTTGTTCCTTATGCCAGTATTAACATTTCCTGAAAATGTCAAATTTCAGCCAAATCTGTTCATAACTTTTTTGAGTTATGTTGCACACAGACAGACAGACAGACAGACGGACAGACGGACGCTGTTAAATGTTGGCAAAAGCATAACACGCAGTAATGATTCAACCATAATGGCGTCAAGAAAAACAGTGACATTCCTCCTTTACTGCATCTTGTATGAAATTTTTAAAATCATTAACAGAAATGAATGCTTGTAGTTTTAGTTTTTTTGTTTGTTTGTTTTTTTTTTATTATTCCATGACCATGGTGCATGATGCTGTTTGTCTAAAGTCTGTCAGTCTGTCTCAGAGAACCGTTAAAAGCAACCACTTGGGTCGGAAGGAACTTACATAGACACTACTAGTAGAACTAACAGAGGATTACTGAGGTATTCTAGGAGTTTACACAGCAGAGCTTCATAGATAAACCAGTGTGAAGATCATTTTTAATTGTTCCGTTGGCAGATTTTTGTTGTTGTTGTTGCTTGAATTAAGCAAAAATTAAAAAAAAAAAAAAAAAAAAAATCTACCAATGGAACAAGTGAAAATGATCTTGGTAAGATTTCTTGAAATAAGATTTTCCAGATATATTGTCTAAAAATATCTTCTTCTTCATATCACACTTTACAGTTACTCTTTAGGTGATTGTTTCTTTTTTTTTTAAAGTGTATTTTTGACTAAAAATGAGGAAAAATGCACATAGTCATTTAGATGTTGGCAGTGTAGTCTTAAATGTAACCCATCAGAAACCCATTAACCTGCTCTTTAACATTTCCCTCTCATCATTTTGGTTTTCTCTGGGATCAGGACACTCATCCTCTTCACAGCGAGAACTCCTCAAGCTCCGAAAGTCTAGATGACGCCACCATCGACCGAGGAGTAAGACCAGACTCCCATTTCTTCTAAATTCACTTTTGTTTGCTAACGGTGGATAATCTCTGTTAATATGTCATTTCTGATTTCACTGCTGCACAAAAGGGCTGATCAGATTCCAAGGTAATGCAGAAAAAATGCCGTCTGACCATAAAAATGCAAAGCATGTCTCGTAACGATTACACTGTAGATCAAGTTGCGCTGCTGCAGGAGAACAATGGTGGAAGTTAAAGCCTATATTTAACGGTTATAACCTGCCTACTTCACGTGGTGAGAAACTAATCATACGTCCTCCTCAGTCTGTTTGGTACACAGATGGAGCCCCCAGCTGTGAGGTGAAAAGCCCACCGGTGGAGACACAGAAGAAACGAACTATGGTGCGTACAGTTGCACAGGGTCGAGGTCAGTTTTGCATCTTAAAGTTTTTAACTTTAGTGCAAAAAAAAAAACAAAAAAAACGGCAGGTAAAAGATTTGAGCACAAGTTGAGCCTTTTCAGCGCCAGTCCCCATCCATCCATTTTATGTCTCCTCAACACTCGCATTTACCAAAATATGTCACAAATTGCCACAGTGTCAAACAATGGATTAAATGCACAGTGCAGGAATGTCATAATGTTCCGACAGTTGGTGTGAATCTGAGCGTTAATGCTGACTGTCTCATTCCAGTGGGTGGACGTTTAGCGGTCGAAGCTGTAATGACATTGATGACTTTTCTTCCAGACTTTCAGAATAAAGCGGATCCTTCCCAGTGCTTTGTTCGGGTCTGGGCCACAGGTACGTCATCATGCTTTAACCCTTTAAACTCTGACATGTTCAATATACAGAAATACAAAAACGTTTTTTGACCACCCTTACAATTTTATATAACCTCAAACATTATCATGAAATACTTGAATCCAAATCTGGTTGTTCAACCAGGTGCCAAAAACACCTAGACTGATTTTAGAAAAGACAATTAAATAAATTGCTTAATTGGCTGATAGAATATACCTCGTACTTTCCATACATATCTGAGCATGCTCAGATCACCTTACACTGCCTGTGTAATGGGCAAAACACATAGCAGTGTGTGAGACAGAAAATACAGTTTGATGTTTTTGTTTGTTTTACACCTTTTATTTGTTTTTCTGTATTTTTACTGAGCTTTGACTGCTTAGCTGCTTTTTGGATAATAACCAGGTGCCAAAAAGATGCTCAAAACAAAAACTACTGGACAGAAATTAAAACCTGATTGTTGTTCAATGTGTTCCAGTTCACATTTCATGTTCAACATCCTAAATATCTCACATTTTGAGTGCATTATTCAGTAAAAACTTGTCAAATGTCAGTTCTTCTGTCTTTTTCTAATATTTTACTGACTTGACCCTAAAACACACAATAAAATAAAACCACAGAAGAAAAGGGTGGCCATGGGACAGCCATGGCTCAGTTGGTAGAGCGGGTTGTCCATTAACTGAAGGGTTGGCAGTTCAATCCCCGCTCAGTCCATTGTGTCAAGATACTTCACCCTCCTTGCTTCCAGTCACTTGCACTAGTATATGAATGTAGGTGGTGGTCAGAGGGGCTGTTGGCGTGAAATGGCTGCCACACTTCTGTCAGCCATATGTAGTTTACCACCACCAGAGGGATTATGTAAGAGTGAATGAAAAATAAATCGGGAATGTAACGTGCCTTGAAAAGCGCTATAGAAATCTAATCCGTTATTAGTGTTATTATTGTTAAAAGGAACACAAACGCATGCTCGCAGCAACTTTTAGGATTCTGAAACGGACAACGATTCACAGCAGAATGTTTACCTGGAATAATGTCTCAGAAATGAATGGGTTAACATGTGTTTTAATCTCCAAAATCAAGCAGTTTCATTCACTTGTTTTTATTGGTTTCACTCCTTAGGACTCTGCATCATCTGGTCCTCAGGCACCACATCAGGTCAGTAACCAGATTCTATGTATACATATATATGTATATTTTAATACAACACAATAATGTTTGATATAGAATGATAGAAGAGCAGAGGATGAAAGTGAAAATAAAATGTTGAAGAAGGCTGTAAATATATGCATACCTGGAACAGTAATTATTGTATTTGTATTCTTAATCCATGCTTTAGTTAATATGGGTGTGGTGTGTTTCTTTTGTATTCCACCTATCCGTTCACATGCGATTATTTTGTCCTTGCATGTATTTGGGTAGGATGTTTTTGTTTCTTTTATTTAAATAAACGTTTTATTCAACACAAAGGCACAGTGCTACTTTCGTGGTAGTTGTCAAATGATTATTTTTTTCTTTTTTATTTATTTTTTCTTTTATTATCCTCTGTATTTTGCATTTTTTGGTGTAAGTAAGTAAGTAAGATGTTCATGAAAACTCAGAGTAAATTCAAAGTTAACTAGAAAAGCACTCTTAAGAGCACTCACCTCCGCTACAGCAGACCCCCCACCACCACCACCACCACCACCCCCTTCTCGTCTTGTCTGTCTGTGTACAACATAACTCATGGATGGATTTCCATGAAACTTTCAGGATAGCTTGGGAATGACACAAGGACCAATCGATTAGATTTTGGTGATGATCTGGAAGAGATCCTAGATTCTGGATCACTTTGAAATTTTACATTGTGGTAAATGGAGAATAAATTTCAGAGGATCTAGGATCTCTTCCAGATCATCACCAAAATCTAATTGATTGGTCCTTGTGTCATTCCCAAGTTATCCTGAAATGTGTAAATCGGTCCTTAACTTTTGGACTCATGTTGTACAGACAGACAGACAGACAGACAGATAGATAGAGAGACAGATAGATAGATAAACATAACCTCCTTGGCAGAAGTGGTGCCTGACACAACAAACCCTGCTCCTCTTGCAAATGTTTTATCTGATTTGCCCTATCTCTTATCATTGTGAAAATACCTTTTTGGTAAGTTTGATCTTTAACTTACATTCACCAAAATGTAATGGAATCTATTCTGGGCCACCTCATACAGTACCTTTCCTGATTTTATTTTTTTTTTTATGGAAATTGGTCCTGTAGTTTTTGCATAAAGTTGCTGACAGACAAAAAAAACCAACAAAAAACAACAACCAAAAACAATACCCCTCTCCCTTTTTGCGGAGTAAGGTTAAAAAAAGCAAAGATATTTCCAACTGCGTATAAAACCCAATGTGTCGAACCACTGTAATTGATTAAACTCCATGGGTTTTACTGGGGAATCAATGTTGTAGAAGATGACTGAGTCTGTGTCATATTTTCATGGTCATCAGATATGACCCATTTGGACGTTCAAACTGTATTTTACACCAATTACTGACATGTATTAATAGGATTAGTGGATCAACAGGCATTAAACAGTTGATATCTGTAGATAGTTTTACCATTGGTGGCTCTTTAGGTCTTTATGAGTTAAACTATTTTGCGCTTAAAAAACTTGACACAAAAACATTCCACTCACTCCTTTGCGTGCAAAATGTGTTGCACAAACATGACATAAAACTATGTACAGTGCTGTAGCAAAAGTGCCAGAGCAATTCAACCTTTGTTTTCTCTTTTTTTTTTTTTTTTGTAGTCGTGAAACAAACATGCACATTTATTTATTTCCCATACATCCACAGCCTTGAAACACACACAAATGCTCAACTAAATGTGTTGTAAATATTTAAATCAGTATTTAGTGTGATAAGAAACCACACAAACGGAAGTATTTGACGTGTTCCATGAACCCTCAGAAAACAAGCGATGCCGGGCACAACAAGCTCCACTTCTCACAGGTGTTGTATCTTATTTAGGTATCGATCCAGCTGATTGTTATCATGTCTCTGTCTCTTCCTCTTGCTGTCTCTATGTCTCTCTCTCTGTCTCTTTGGAAAGCACTTCAGAATAACCAGAGTGGACCAAAGTACTGTAGAGAAGAATAAAATGCAACAATACATTAAAAGCACAAAACAGTCCAGAAAAAAAAGAAAAAAAAAACACGATTGAATAAAATACATGAAAAAGACAAATGTGTAGATAGATACTGTATTGATCCTGAAGGAAATTCATAAAATTTGGTCTAAAGCGACTGTAGAAAATAAAATAAAAAATATTTAATATAGTTATAAAGTATATAAGATTTAAAGTGACTGTAGAAAATTAAAGTGTATAATGCAACTGTAAACTGTATTAAGGATGTACAATTAAAACGGTAAAATAAAAATACCAAGTACAACAACAGAATGAACAAAATGGAGTGTTTGAACGTGCTAGTACAGGAGGTGGGTCTAAAACGGCTTCTTGAAGAAAGGCGGTGACACCCCTGTTCATGTTGTGTAGAAATGAATGTAATACAATAAATCTCATGTTGTTGGAATAAAAGGTTAAATACATTAAATGGAAATACTACCAGTGTGGTTTATAGAAGCAGTTCTAAAGACAGAGGCAGAGAAATGCATATATGAGCATTACAACTTTACTTGAAATAATAAATATAATTATTAGAAAAATAAAATAAACTTTAGCATAAACCTGTAAAAGCCCTGAAAAGTTGACTCATGGCTGTGGAAATCACTGAGACATGCTCTGTTTTCTTGAGGGTGTGTATTTTAAATGTAATTCAAGAACACCCAAAAGTAACCTGAAACATTCTAAACATTATCACATGGTCATGTAGCAGTCATTTGTGATGTCGGTAAATTATTTTTCATTTTGTTTTTTCCCCAACACATTTCCTGTTAGTAGGTTCACTCCCGTCATGTAGTTTCTTTGAGATTAAATGATGAAAACGATAGTTTGTCATGGAAAATGACCTGCTTCTTATGTAACAAACTTTTCAATTTGAAACCTGCATGAAACTGAACCAAATCATCTTCATTTTGGGGAATAATCCTTAAATCACTACTTTTGTGTCATAAACATTGGTCATAAATGTGTCATTTGGGCTCCATTAGGGAAAAAAAAAAAATACACATGAAAGTAGTTTTTAAATGACATGTGATTTTTGACAAACAATTTATGTTGAATTTCTGCAAAGTCAAATTATTTCCAGACCTGTTGAAAGTTTAATCCTTTATACAGTAGTTCACTCAAGGAAATACCACGAAATGCCACGTTGCAACTTTAGTGTATTATTGGGGGACATAACATAAGTTTTTATTACTTTTGTGAAATATTTTTTAATTATTTTATTGTTATATGGAAACTGAAGGTCAATGAAGTTACTATATTTGGTTCCTTAGGAAAGAAAAGAAAAAAAAAAATAGAAGTAAATGTAAAAAAAAAAAAAAAAAATGTGTAAGCAGAAAGGACCATGTATGTTAGAACATTAGTGCTGATCCAGACCCCTGTCTACATCCGTATGATCCTTTTGAACATCATTCCTTACAATCAGTACCATTACTTCATGGTACCGAACAAAGGAACTGGTGTGGTCATTGTTTTGTAATTTTCAGAAATAGACACTAAGAGGTCATCAACAAGTGTAACTTGTAACAGTTAGTGTGTTTGTTCCAACAGGGATTAGTCTGTATGAATGGACAGGGTGGAGGCCCAGTGCTTCCCACAGGTTGAATTCTTGTGTTTCTGTAGTAGTCTGTGCATCCTATTGTTACTGTAGGCTTTTCATGGCCGTTTATGTCTGATGGGAAGTCATGTGACTGATGGTAGACTTGCCACACCCAAAGTGCAAACTGATGGCATGTGTTAACACCTCAAATTCTTGATGATGAAACCCTAGATGAATTTTTAAATTACAAAAAAAAACATAGAAATGAGCTGACTAAGAAATTATCCAAATGTGTGGGCTTTTTTTGGGGAGGGGGGGGGCGACATTTTCTTCCTCTTGAAGCTCTTTTAACTCTGTATCGGTCTCTATTTGAGCCTCACTTGAACTATTGTAATGGTATATGGTGTAAATCGTATCCCAGTTTTCTTGACAAACTAAACTCCTGACAAAAGGTCATTAGAATAATATCATGGACCACATTAAATGCCCCTTTTCTACAGATACAAACTGTTCAAACTCACTGAATGTAATACTTTCCATAATGCCTGTGTGATGTACGATGTAGCATTTAGACTCAACGACAGACTCTGTCATCTCATCCCAATTTTTTTTACCCACTCATGAATATAATATGAGAGGAAAGCGGCTTATAAAAGGAAAGAGACAAACTAAAATACACAAGTCATGGTGTGATCCTTAAAGGACCACAGACTGGAACAAGGTTGAAAGTATGATTAAAGATTGTTTAATCATTGTCTATCTTAAAAAAAAAAAAAAAAAAAGATTTAAACAAAAATTGCTGCTAAATTATGTCTAAATCAAGCTCATCTTGGTGTGGTTTTTTGTATTATGTGCCTGATATGTGGATATTTGTGTTTGTGTCAAACCATAGACTTTTTGTGCCGATGGAAATCACCTTAGAGTTAGATGATAGGTTAGAAATATGAATTGTTGTCAATAAATGTGCGCTCTTGCGAAGTGAACGGTTAAATTGAGGAGCTAGCTTGAAGACTGTATAGCCCTCAATATTGAGATTCCACTACACCACCCTTGGGAGCAAGGGTTACCCAGAATGCAGTCTTTTCTTTGTTAATGGAGATATAAAAATTACGAAAATCATTGTATTATCTTAGTTTAGGTCCATTTTATGGATTATGTACCTCATTGTTGCATAACATGTATTTTTTTATTTGGCGATCTTTTGTCAATAGCGGCTAGTGCGGACAAGCTAGCTATCGTTTAAGTCAGGGGTTCTCAAACTTTTTTGGCCCAGGTCCCCCTTGGAGGGGTGAAATTTTTCCATGTCCCCCCTCATCCTCGCGATACTGAAAATGATAAAAAGCCACTTCAACAATGATTATTATGAAACAATGATAACCTTTTTTAATAGTGCTTTTGTGCAAACCAGCGAAATTTTCAGGTATTATAATATAAATGAGCACTTCAGAAACAAAAAATTTAAAATAATTTTAAAATAATAAACGGAACAAAAGACACACAAAACCGTGTGTGTGACAGACAGACAAACAGAGACTTAATGAGAGGGATGAGCTTGTCAAACTCAATATAACTATCAATGTACTTTCTCTTTTTAGGGTTAGGGCGTCTGTTTTTGTCATTTTCATTGTCATTTCTTTTACCACTTCTTGAGGAACTTGGCGTACACAAAAATCGATCCATGTTCGCTGCAGGGTGGCTAAAAATAGCCTGTGACTCGCTCCGTCTCAATTTAGTCAAGCTGGCATCAAACAGCGCTGTTACTTCCGCCCGCTCGCTACAAAATA
Source organism: Siphamia tubifer (assembly GCA_020466265.1). Classification (NCBI taxonomy): domain Eukaryota; kingdom Metazoa; phylum Chordata; class Actinopteri; order Kurtiformes; family Apogonidae; genus Siphamia; species Siphamia tubifer. The sequence continues at coordinate 17,104,011 of CM035800.1, forward strand.
AAACTTCCGCATTTCAAAATAAAACGGCAAAAAAAAAAAAAAAAAAAAAACGTGAATAATTTCGCGTACCCCCTGGACATGCGCCACGTCCCCCTAGGGGTCCGCGGACCCCAGTTTGAGAACCGTGGGTTTAAGTTAGCCAACGTTGCAAAAACTGTTATTTTTCGCGGTGGTAATGTAGTTGTTTTATCAAGACAACAGCCTATATAACATGCTTGTGCCGATAATGATATAAAATGACCGGGCTTAATGTCATATCCTGTAGCCGCAGAGTTATTTCATGATAGTTATAGCTGGTGTTTACCTTTCATTGAGCCGCGGTATGCGGTGACACCTGAATATGGTTGTTATTTATTCATCTTATTTGTTTGATAGCTCTAATTGAAGGAATAATTTACAGATAGTCAACAACAATTTCAAAAACGTGGACCTGACGGACCAGTGGATCATAGCTGTGTTTGTGGCTTATGATTAAACAGGCAGGGTTAACAGTGCAAATATTAAAAAAAAAAAAAAAAAAAAATTGTCTTCCATGTCGGGGACTACAGAGACAACGCAGGGCCTGATTAATTTCAGAGCTAACATTTAAGGGACGTCCCATTTCTAAGTCACCAATAGCCCATAACATTTAGTTTTGAGGGCTACTGGTTGGGGTTAAAGGGAGGAATTGGAATTGTCCCATGTTGTTGTTTTTGGACCCTCCATTATAAGCTATAGAAGCTGCTGGAGTTCTCCCTTTTTACAAGATCATGTCTACTGTTTATTGTAAATTGTATTTGTATTTTAAAATGATGTGTAAAATAAAACTGAACTATTGATGTCTTCCTTGTTCCAGGAGAATGTGGAGGTTCAGACGTTGGAGATGGCTGATGTACTAACACCCAGTGAAGGAACCATCCTGGACCCTCTGGACGTACGTTCGTATAAAACACAAGTTTCAGACACCACATTGGTCAAGTGAACATTGAAGGCAAAGTATGGAAGAAAGGAGTTTGAATCACTGAGGATAAGCAGGAATTAATTAGTTACAAATATTTTTTTTCTTTATATAAAAGTAGGGCCTATTTTACAGACTTTCATCACTTTATCTTAGATTTAGTGCTGTACAATTTTAGCCCAAAATAAAATCCTGATTTTTATTTATTTATTTTCTCTAAACTTAATTTTTGGGTAACACTACAGAAGTCATCATGTCATATTTGTGTGCAACCTGCAGTGCAACACACTCCTCTCTACCTCAAACCTGTGATATATCGCAGAATTTCTGGAAATGTTGTGATAGGCCACAGAAATTATAGTGGTGTAAGTCAGTGACAGGCATGTGTGTGTGTGCATGGACAATGTAAGATGAGTGATCCCCATGCAGTTATATTTGAATTGTGGGATCTATGTGTGGACCACGACTTAAATTGGTAATCCTTCTGTGGGCCCATTACAGAATGGCCGTGAATTCTGTGATGGTATCATGGAATTAAGGTCTGTGGTCATTACACGGACATCTGTGACAGTCTGCAGAGGTAGGGGGAGGTGTCTACAGTAGCCCCAAGGTGTGCGGTCCAGAGAAACAAGATATTTTTGTTTTGTTTTAACACTTTAACTCCATAGACTTAAGCAATTCCACAGTAAAAAAAATTAAATAAGCAACAAAATGAACAAAAACTGCCGGAAATAATAAGTAGGACACAAACTGAATACAATTGAAGAAAAATACTAAAATAAACAAAATGTAGAAAAAAATAACCAAACATATGTAACAACATCAACAGGAACTAAAAAAATAAATAAAATACTCACAAAATAACAAAAACAAACAAAATTAAGTTAAAAAAAAAAGGAATCAATAACTAGTGTTGCCATTTGGTTCCAGTAGTTTTAGTTTGGGCTTTTTCTTTTTCTAATTCAGTTGCTTTTCGACACCTGTACATCAGTTCCATGAACAAAATTATCAGTAAAATAACACTGAAAAAAAACTTGAATTATTCTGAATTTTAAACTAAACCCTCTATTCAGAACGCATCAGGGGTTAAAGGGTTAAAATGAATTGAATGAATGAATTTTTGAAAAAGATTTTTTAAGATCTCTTACTTGCTGAAATGGATACAGATTAATTTATGCTTCATCGACTCAAGGAAAATAAAATGACAGAATTAAAAAAAACAAACCAAAAAAAAACAGAATTATTGAACAGGCTAAATAAGTTGCTTCATTGTTCCAGGATGAAGAAGGCCTGTTGTCATGGTGGAGGACAGTAGACGGTAGGCGTGGCCTTGTTCATTGACGACGTGTGTAAGTTCACACCTTCATACTTAAATGACAGTGTGAAGTATGTAATTGTTTTTCTGTTTATAAGGTTGGAATGAATGGAATGAGACAACCCAAGACAATGATGCTGAAGAGTAAGTAAACAGTCTCCACTGACCCATATTTGTATCCATGCACTTCTATCGTCCATCCTCATGTTTTCTCCCTCCTACCAGAGTGGTGGAACAAGCGGCCGACCGTGTCTTCATGGCCGCCCGCCTCTTCGTCCGTTTCTTCAACCAACGTGGTGCTTCGCTGCAGCAGCGCATCCTGGAGCTCCTGTCTTTAGCTGATGCCGCTGACACTTTCCATAAGAAAACCGTGACAGCCAGCGTGGGCGGTGGGGTGGCCAGTGTCGCCGGGTCGGTCACCACAATCACCGGGCTTATTCTGGCACCCTTCACAGCAGGAACATCACTCATCGTCACCGCGGTGGGGATCGGTGTAGCTACAGCAGGTGGGCTGACGTCCGCTTCAGCCAACATCACAGACACTGTTCATTCAAAAACAGACAGGAAGAAGGTGGAGAAAATGATCCAAGACTACCAGGAGGAGATGAAGGACATCAAAGAGTGTTTGGACTTCCTGCAGGTGAGAAGACAGTGGGGCCCCAGTTCACCTCTTGGCCCCTCCCCCTTGCCCTTGCACTTGGCACTATTCCTTGAAATGGGGTAGGGGTTGAAACAGTGGCAGTGTAGTCAAATGCATATGTATAAAGAACAATAATAATTCTGTACCTGTGTAGAATGACGACGCACCACTCCAGCTCTGTTTTCATCCCTTTAACTCATTTAGTTTTTAGCCATCAGTTCAAACGAGAGGTTGGCCGTGTTTCTGTCTGTCACCTATCACTCCTGTGTATCTTTCTTTATTTTTGCCACATAAATCCAACAAATTCCTCTTTTTACAAAGGACGAATCTTATTCCGAACTCATTCAGTTTATTTCTCACTGAACTCTGTTGGTTGTTGTGGGGTTATATTGGTACAAGTCTGCTGTAAATCAGTCAATTCTTGTGCGACATGACTATGGAAGCTGGAAATGGCATTTGGAAATAACCTAATTTGGTGATGATAATCTCATTTTAAATGGCAAACTATCATCAGGCATATATATATATATATATATATATATATATATATATATATACTTTTCAAGGTCACGCAAAAAGTCTGTGCAGCACCTTTAATATAGTAGGTTTTAAGTTGTGTTGCCATAAACTCGTTCATGTTTAATTGTCCAGAATGCAAAGAAAGTAACGTTAGTCGACTCGGTTCTAAACAGAATGTGAACCAATTATTGCTAACTTTTCAGTCCCCACAAAAAAAAAAAAAAATTAGTGAATGATGGGAATCAGCGGTTTTGGTCAATAAATAAATGTAAGTAGTCATATATTTTTTACTTGTAGAACCTGTAGGAACCATGTACAATGTTTTAGCGGTGAGGTTTACTGTGTGTTTTATGCACGATTTTTTTTTTTTTTATGGTAGATGTATGACTCTTAATTTCTATCTTCCACTGCAGCTGTCTTCTGGGGCACTTGTGCAAATTTTTTATCTTAATTATGTTTTCCTGGTTGAATAAGACTAGACCCAACTGCTGAACAGAACAGCAGAATGAATGTAAAGTACATGTTCATTTTCTACAGGAAGGGATGGAGACGCTGGAGGAGTGGAATTTCGAGCAGTACGCCGAAAGCATCTCCAAAAATCACCTCAACCAAAACGTCAAACACGTAATGAAAGAGGGCGGGCGAGCCGGGAAGGCCTTAGTGATCAACACCGAAAGTCTGATCAGCACAGTTCAGGTCCTCGGCGTAGCAGGCGGCGCCGCCAAGGCCGCGCAGGTCATGAGCGTCACCACCGGTGTGATGTCGGGCCTCTTCCTCGCTCTCGACGTCTTCTTCCTGGCAAAGGATTCCATGGAGCTGAGGAAAGGAGCCAAGACGGATTTCGCTGCCAAGATCCGAGAAGTTTGTAAAGATCTGCAGAATGGACTGTTGGAGCTGAACAACGTTAAGGAGCAGCTGCAGAAGACGATGGATGGGATAGAGGTGGAGGTAGAGGAGGAAGAGGAGGAGGATGAGGAGCAACTGAAGGCTGATCTGAAGAAATTAATTGAACTTGAAGAATGAAGTATCTGTGGAAACTCAAAACTCTGTGCCATTATCTTGAAAAGACTGGAGGACATTATTTGAACTCCTCATAACTGACACCGTTGATCCAATGTTGTAAGAATTTTAATTTATTTTAAGTATGAAGTAATTTTAAACTGTATGTAAATGTAGTAATGTTTATCACTGTTACACTGCAAAAATCCAAACTTTACCAAGTCTACTTTGCTCATTTATAGTCAAAATATCTCACACTTAAAATACGATATAATCGCCCAAAGAGTAATGTTTCAGTGAGATATAAAAAACTTATTTTTAAGCAATAGATCATTTTCACTTGTTCCATTGGCAATTCTGTTTTGCCTTAATTAAGAAAAAAAAAAAAACATTAAAAATCTGCCAATGGAAGAGTGGATTTCTTGAAATAAGATTTTCCAGACCTGTTGACTAAAAATATGTTGTTGAAAAGTTACTCTTCAGCTGATTGTTTCTTCAAGGGTGAGATATTTTACTAGGAAAATGACAAGAAAACACTTTGGAAAGATTTAGATTTTTTTCCCCACTATTTTTAGCTTTTTTTTTTTTTTTTTTTTTTTTTGTAAAGACCAGATTTCTGTGCAATAAAGGTGAATTCTTAGTGAAGTCATGTTGCCTTTTTGAGTGGGTAATGAAAGAAGATGGGGACCAAATGCCAATCAGATCAGGAATGACAGGTACGGTTTCCTGGACACTAAGACACCTCGTGCTCAGAAGGATGCAAAACATGAACAACCAGAACAGTAACAAAACTATGTGGCTTCTTGTAATTCCACAAACATCATTTCCTTGTTTTGGAAGTAGTTTGACTGTAAATGCCTGCTATTGTAGGCCACCACCACCTCCGAAATTCTTATTACCATGTTGTGCACTGCACCAACTTGTTCAAAGTTTCTGCCCTATAATTTAGATTAGATTGTCTTTGTTTGCAACTATAAATATATGTTTTATTCAGATATTATTACTGCAACATGGCCATTAGACTTTGAAAAAGTAGGTTTAGGTTCCCTGTTTTCAGCAGTAATAGTACACCGTCTACTGATGTGTGTGTGAATGGGTGAATGTGAGGAATTGTAAAGTGCTTTGGGCACCAACTGGTGTATAAAATGCACTATATAAGTACAGTCCATTTACCATTTATTTGAATGCTCCATGATCAGATGCATCCACAGTATAAAATGATGTAAATATGTCCATTTATTCTTCACATCATGCAATAATTTTGAGGACTGGACAGATGACAAAATAACTGCAACACCCCTTCAGCCAGATGTCGGCTGAGGTGTGCCCCAGAAATTAATTTTATGCAAGATATTTCTTATCGGGAACACAGTCTATGAAACTGGTCCTAAAACCAGGACATGGAGCTAAAAATATAAACCAGATGCAGACTAGTGTTATGAAGCACCTTGGGTTTATTTTAAAAAAAATGGAAAAAAAAAAGTTCCACTATATTTAATTTTCATATAATACAAAGTGAACTGGATATATTCAAATACATCAGACATTTGAACAAAAAAAAGAAAAAAACTACTCATTCACACTTACACACACACATACACACCCCTGGTTGGATGTAATTCTAGTTGCCCCTCTCGGGGTATTGTTTTGAAGTCTGTTTGTGTGTTTGTAAGCAGTTTTATACAAAAACTACTAAACCGAATTTCATGACATTTTCCAAAAAGGTGCAAGGTGGTCCAGAATGGAGCCCATTACATGGGGGTGTTGTGCCAGGCATCACTTGTATTTTTTATTTCTTAATATTTTTTTTACTGATAACATTTTTGAAAATTCTTTTATTTTAATCCAATTACCCCTTGAGTTCAATAAAGTAATTCTGATAACTGCATTCTGTTGCTCTGTATTACATGGGCAATAACAGTAAAGTTGAATCTAATCTAATCTATTTAGCCGCGTATATTGAGTCAAGTGATGCCAACATACAAAACTGCAGTTAGCAGCACTGCTACATGTATAAACAAAAAACAAACAGCGGTACATGTTCATAATATTCCACAACCCACAACAGAATGCAGTTATCAGAATTACTTTATTGATCTAAAGGGGTAATTGTATTAAAATAGAACAATAAAAAAACATGTTATCAGTAAAAAAAAAAATAATTAAGCAATAAAAACTATAATAAGTGGTGCCTGGCACAACAAACCCCTCCCCCTTTGATGTACATTTACCAAAATATAATGGGCTCAATTCTGGACCACCTTGAACCTTTTCTGAAAATGTCATGAAATTCGTTTTAGTAGTTTTTCTGTAAAACTGCTTACAAACCCATAAATGGACTCAAAAACAACACCCTGAGAGGGGCAACTAGAATTACATCCAAGCAAGTGTGTGTGTGTGTGTGTGTGTGTATTGTGCATTCACTCCTGCTATGCACTTCTGGTTAAGATATAATTGTAGTTGAGTTTTTATTGCTTAATATTTATTCTTACTGATTAACATTTTGTATTGTTTTATAACTCTTTTATTTTAACACATTTTCCCCTTTGGATCAGTAAAGTAATTCTGATTCTGATAACCGCAATTTGTTGATCTATTCAATTCTTTTACATTTTATTTATAGAGCCCCAAATCACAACAATGTCGTCTCATGAGGATTTACCAAAAAAAAAAAACAATCAAAAACAGAAATAGATAAAAGTCCAAAGCATCCCCTTTCCTTAGACCCTCCTTCTCTGCAAGAAAGATCTCTATTTGTTTATGTACAATGACAGTAAAGTTGAATCTAATCTAATCAGCTGCATATATTGAGACAAGTGATGCCAAGACTTAACTATTGTTTTTGTTGTTACAGAATAAAAGTCATCCTGTGAACATACACACCCCTTTCCTCACCTCATCTCATGCTAAACTGTCTTGAAAACTTGGCTATTTGGATCTTTATGGGTTCAAATACACCAACAATGACAGGTTTAGGGAAAATACAATAAAACCTAGGATTAAAGGTGTAACTTTATACATCCATACTCATGGTAATAATGAATAAATGAATACTTTTTCCTCAGATTTTAACTGTATCATTAGAATCTATGACTGTTGTATTCAATTATCCCACTGTTCATGTCATGCAACAATATGTTTTTTTCAAGTACCAGAACTGAGGAAAAAGATACTGGAGGAAGTAAAGAGGAGACGTAGATGGAGGTAGATGGAGGGATGTGGAGTGTGTCATGTGGGGTGAGGTGAAAAGGACTCAGATGCACAGGGAGAACAGATTAAATGACAAACGGAAGCAAAATAAGACCGAGACAAAACCTGGGGGTAGATTAGCCAGAGTCTGTGGTAAAGAAAAAATGTCCAGGTTAAGGAAACAGAGATCTGAAAAACACACGTGTGGGTTATGGAGGTGACAAAACTGAATGGTCCCACACTGGCAACTGCGAGCTTCACTGCTTAAGGAGCTGCAGATCAGCAATGACTTGCAGCTGCACGGTGCGGGCCAGGTGAAGCTGGTGGGAACTGGGGGAAAGGTCATAACAGAGTGGGCAGAGGAGATGGTGGAGGAACACCTGGAGGGTATAGTGGAGGAGGGGCTGGAGCAGATGGCAGTGGAGACGAGGGCATTAACTACAACGTCGACTTACATTTGGAGGAGTTGACAAGTCGCAAGTTATTCTTTCTCTCTCTCTCACTCACTCTCTCACAGGCGGGTGTTGCAGGTAAGACAGACAGAACAACAGAGTGACAGACGTGTGGAAATACTTCCCTTTAGATTAAAAAAAAAAAAAAAAAAAAAGCAGTACAGCCATCTGAAGCGGAATCGGCTAACCTGAGTTAGCGAGTAGCATCTGCTAGCTAACCTGAGTGATAAACAGTGTAGACAACACGTGTTAAGACAAAGTGCTCTTTTTTTCCAAACATGATGCGGACAGTGTGGTGTGCATCTTGGTGGCTGCTGACTTAAATGTTTTGCACTTAAGGTTCTGCAAAACTGATGCAGAACCATCAGTTCAGTTTGAACTGATGGCTAAAATCTAAATGAGTTAAAGGAATGAAAACAGAACTGGAGTTGTGCGTCGTCTTTCTACACAGATACAGAATTATTATTGTTCTTTATACATATGCATTAGAACATTGTATTTGACTACACTGTCACTGTTTCAACCCCTACCCCATTTCAAGGAATAGTGCCATGTGCAAGGGCAAGGGGGAGGGGTCAAGACGTGAACTGGGTGGGTTTAAATGAGACATTTATTTACTGGTAAAGATAAACAGCATTCCTTTTATTCCAGTTCATGAACCTCATGCGTATGTCTTAAAAGTCATGTTCTACTGGGTAACAATACCTAAAAATAGTCATATATTGTAACCACCTGAATTTCAAATCTCTTACTGATCTCTCATTGGAGAAAATGAGGAACTAAGCATGTTCATAACCATGTGAGTTTACTAGCACCAGTAATATGAGAATGTAATGTGTTCTGAGAAGGAAGATCTTTGAGCATTTCCAGTAACGCCTGTAGGAATGCAGCTGAATGGAAACTGGTGTTGGGAAACTGCTGCTTTTTGTATTTGTGCCATCAGACCAAGCGTGTGACAGATGTCGTCAATAGGCTGTGACTGGTGTTGAAAGCAGAATGACAAAACATTTTTAGGCAAAGCAACGCACTCTGTCTGTAAGGTCACCAACGCACTTCCTTCATTCTGATGATTTGATACAAGACTTATTGATTCTATGTGGGAGAAAATACTACTCTTTTGTTTGACTTGTTTATTTCCTAAGTCAACAGAGGTGTATTTAAAAAGCTTATATAGAAATAGAGACATTAGTCTTGTTTTTCTTGGTGTATCTAATGAATCTGGAAACATAATAGTCACTTTAGTTGCAGATATACACACGTTGGATGTAGTTATTGAACTTGTTTTCGCTTACTGATTTATATAGAATAGAATAGAATAGATTAGAGTCTAAACATAACACTAGTATGGTTAAAACTCTGTGTCTAAGGCTATACTGGCTTTTTATTGATCACATGTGACCTGTATCTGATCTGTTAAAGACAGTTTGAACAGTACAAATGCTATTTTTTTTATTTTTATTTTTTCAAATCCGACCCAGGACGCTTTCATACTGTATGTGACGTTAAAACTGACGCATCTCAGACACTTTGCGGTGCGACAAATGTTTCAATTATGCATTCCACTGTTTACTTCCCTAAATACACTGCGTGCCTGCATGGCCACATACTACATCAGTACCTCTTTTGCACATGTAGGTCACTTCAGGGTTGTATTAATTTCATCTCTGCCTCCAGAATAGATGTTGAAATGAATAGTTTAGCAAACAAACTGACGAATGGTAACATCCATGAATAATTTTATCATTTACATTTGCATTATACTGTAACTTACAGATTGCAGCAGGTCTACAAATACATAATACATTCAGTGTTGGTAAATTTGCACGTATTTTTCTTGAGACGTTTGTTATTGTTCAGAATTTTTTAGATTATTCGTATTTTTTGTGAAAGGATGTTTTGTAAATATGAATATTTTCATGTTGTTTTACCTTTTTCCATTAAACCATAGAGAAATGTTTGACCCCAAGATCCCATCATCACAGGGTTCCCGCGGATCCTTGAATAGTCTTAAAAGTCATTGAATTCATAATTAAAAAAATAAGGCCTTGTCTTAAATCGAATTTGACGAGAGAGAGTGAGTGAGAGACAGAGAGAGAGGGAGGGAGAGACAGCAAGAGAGACAGAGACAGAGAGAGACAGATGGACAGAGAGAGAGAGTGAGAGGGAGGGAGAGAAAGAATAACATGTGACTTGTTGACTCCTCCAAATTTAAGTCAACTTGTGCTACAAGAGAGACAGACAGAGAGGGAGAGAGAGAGAGAGAGAGAGAGAAGAGACAATAACCTCACCTTTGATCAGCATAGCATGGACATTTACAAAAGGATCTAACAGACTGTCAGCCATCCGCAAACTCAAAGGATTACATGTTGCACCCCACCACTCTATAAAGTGTCATCCAACCCATCCTACTGTACTGCTCCACATGTTTTTACACCATCCTTTCCATCACTAACTCAGCCAAATTCATTCCCATCACTAATGGAGCCGCTAAAATCATCGGCCTCCCCACAACAGTTCTATCACCTGACTAGCAAACACAATAGTTGAGGACATCACGCATCCATTACACCATTACATCATCCTACTACTCTCAGGGCTGTACCTGAGCTTGTCTTAGAAGAAGCCTGGTCCTTGCAGCCATAGCCGCTCTAATCACTGACAGGTTGACCAAATGTGCTCCTGTAAATGTCTTTGGTTGTCATGTCTACCGACTGTTGTTGTCTGTGTTGTGTAATGTTGATGTCTATTTCAGTCAGTGATAATAATCTAATCTAATTATATCAATGCATGTAAATAATTGGTGTAAAATACAGTTTGTTGTTTTTTTTCATGGACATCAAATATGGATATGACCCATTTGGATTTTCAGAGGCTTCATAGTTACCATAGTAACACTGTCATCTTCTACAACATAGATTCACTAGTAAAACCTAGGGAGGTTGTGAAATAACAATGGATGGAGACCCTTATTTTATGTTCAGTTAATGATAGATTTGCTGAAAAAGTAACTTTTTCTTCCCTTTTCTCTGTTTCTAATACAATAACGCCCTACTTCAATCTGATCTTTTATAAACATTTATATGAACACTGAATTAAATATAGGGAAATACATGATTTTCACTTAAATAATGTAAAATACAGAAAATTATATTAGAATAATTGATGATAAATTACGAAAGAATAGATAAGTCTAAAGAAAAAAAATAATTAAGGAGCTTCCACAAACATGGTATTAGGTCTTTGGGGGTCAATGCAGTGTTGGATTAGATGTCCAAAGGCATGTCTGTTGCCAGTCTTACTTTGAAGGAAAGGGGATGCCAGCAGTTTAGCAGCTGCTGTTTACTGTAATTATAAATGAGGAAATAAAATACAAAGGCAGATAAACTAGACAGACTTGATTTTGGTAGCATAACCTTTCACATCCCCAACCTTGAGCAAACAGCAAGTGTATTAACCTGTTGTGATGTGGCATTTAATGAAGCAAACCGTACATATGAAAACATACTCTTATGTGATTTAAAAAAAGGGTTGGTGGAAGAATAGAGAATTTGATGGGGAATAGAAAAACATCAGTTAGAAGACGAACATTGAAACAAACATTTATGTGAACATAGTATACGTTAGTCTGTAAATCTGGTTTCATATTTACACAACACCTAAAGGAGGCATGGAGGAGTGTTTTGTTTACAGTCCAAAGGCTGCAGACCCATATAAGCTCAGTGGTTAACACGTTAATATTAGGTCCGTCAGTCCCTGTGTAATGATTTAACAGAGCAGCAGATGCCTACATACACTGCAAAATCTAACTCTTACTATGTTTAGTTTTCTCATTTCTAGTCAAAATATCTCATTACACTTAAAATAAGACATAATCACCTAAAGAGTAACTTGTAACTGTGAAATAAAAACATATTTTTCGACAACAGATCTTGAAAATCTTATTTCAAGAAATTTTACCAAGATAATTTACACTTTTTTACTTAAAAGTGTCATTCTGTTTAAAACCACTTTTCCACGCTCCTTTTGGACTCTGATGGGTCACCCCGAGTTACTGACACATGCTGCCTTTGACAGTGGTTTGTCAGCTCCACTGGCTGCAGCATTCACAGAAAATGGCGACAGGAACGAGGGACCCGGGAAAAGTGGGTCCATCTGATGTCAGACGGACTTTAACGTTACCCACGTGGGGTTAAGCCCGTCCCCCATTGCAGTGAATCTGAAGTAGCATTAGCATTAGCATCTACAAGAGAAAACGGCGCCACAGTAGCTGCTGCACAAACTGGAAAAAATGGCGGATCAAACTGGTTCATGTGCTCTGTGGAAATAAATCCTCGTTTTTTTTTCCCTGCACGTTTTCAGAAGAAGCGACGGCACGAAACCTAGCTGGGTGTTACTCTGGTAAAGGTAAACACACATAGAGAGTGAGAGGGGAGGGGGAGTGTTCCTTCATGCATTCTGAAAAACAGCTGGAAACAAAGCAATACAGACTTTTTTTTTTCTTTAAATAGAACCAACGCATAATGTATTCAATAACAATGGAGAACACAGTAATATTAATGAAATAACTATAGGATAACAGCTTTAATTCAGGCAAAGAAAAAAGTCTGTCCTTGGAAAAAGGAGACATGATCTTGATAACATTTTTTTGAAATATTTTTTGAAATAATACTTTGATTACAAATGATAAAACTACACTTGGTAAGATCTAGATTACTGTAGTGTGAGGATCACATAATGTAAAGTGTGTGTGTAGGTCCTTATTTGTCCGGGGCATCATTCTTCTTGATAGTTCTTCTCAGTTCATATGGAACCGGAACTTCTTCAGAACATTTTCAAAAGAGCTAAACCTGTCCAGTTGAACCAAGATGATCTACCAAGAAGAATGTAAAACACCTTTTATTTTTTCTACTCAATCACATCTTTGGGACAATTATTACCTCTGCCAAGGAGGTATTAAATTTGGGTCAGTTTGTTTGTCTGTTAGCAGGATTACGCAAAAAGTTCTGAATGGATTTTGATGAAACTTTCAGGAATGATAGATAATGGGTCAAGGAAGAACCCATTAGATTTTGAGCGATGAAGGTCAAAAGTCAAGATCACACTAAAGCTCAACAGCTAAAACACATCAGTGGTAATATCTCAGGATTCAGACAAGATAGAATGTGATGTTTTTATTTCATTCACATCATCTCACCTTCAGACATCAAATGGGTCAACACCTATGGCTCCATCACATCACGTGTGAATGAAAAATCAAACCTTGGTGGAGGTCTGCTGTCTCTGACTGCCTTGTTTTTTTTTACAGAGTGAGACTTTTTACTAGTATAACATTTTGCTATTAATACTTTAATTCTTTTGTTTTATTTGAACTATGACAGGATTCATAGTTCACAGAATTCACTTAGATCTATTTTTAAAAGCTGGGGGGGGATTAAATGTGCATCAGGAACACTTGGGTTGTAGTTGATACTTGCATAATATAACAGTAAATAGCTAGAAGGCAATTCTGTGAATGTTTTGATCTGCTCCATTTACATATAAATGAGGTTTTCCACTTATTTATAAAATATTCTGGATCATACACTACTGACAATAATTTATAGTGTCTAAATACTCCTGTATCTTGAGAGACTTCAAAAACTTGAGAATTTTTTTTAATGACATCTATTTGAGGTCACTGGTAATCTATAAGCCCAATTTGGTCAGAACTTAACCAATAGTTTTACTGCTACAGTGTTAAAAATTAAACAAGTGGTACCAGGTGCAACAAACCCTGCAACTCGCACATATTGTAGCTTATTTTGCTGTCGATCCAGCTGATGTCCACTTATGTATTTGTGTGCTTATGTCAGAATATCAATTGTCTCTATTTTTGTGCCAAGTTTGAAGTGAATTGAAACAAAATTTATGTTTTTATAGACATTTCAAATTTCGCCCCTTATGAAATCTTGAACACTTTGATCTACTTTTCCAAAATGGAATCAGATATATTCTGAGTCACTGACAATCTACAAACCAAATTTTGTATGAATTCAACCAACAGTTTTGCTGTCAGTATTAACAAACTGAACAAAAAACAACCAAATCTGAAACAAAGATACATCACTTCCCACTGCAAGAAAACATCTCATGAATGTTAATGTGTCCCAATTGCGTTTTGTGCCCCTCATAAAAGTGAAATGTTCATGAAAAATAAAGTTTAAATGGAAAATAATGATAATGAAAAGCACTGAATTATAACTGCATTAATGTTGAAAATTCATATTATTTCTGTAATATTCAATTTATGCAAAAACTATGAAATCAGTCAATCAATTTATAGCCCTTCTGTATTTCTTCTGTATTTCTAAAGCTACATTCAGACTGCAGCCAAATGTGGCCCAAGTCAAATTTTTTGCTCATATGTAATCAAGATAAATGTGTTTTTTTTTTGTTTTTTTTTCAAATACTGGTAGAAGGAGCAAGTGATAGAAGTTTGGTTGTGATCAGTGGTTGGGAGGGTCCATGTGTGTCTCATTCTTTCATTTCATATACTGGCACTCACAGAAGTGAAAGTGAAACCTCATGCTTAATTCAGTCATCTGGGGGGTGGGGCTGATTGGTCTTACTTGGATTTTAAAATCTTCATCACAACATTTATATTTGTGTATTATTATTATTATTATTATTATTATTAGTAAAGTAATGTTAAATTCAAGTCTGATGTTACCTTGTGAGACAGAATGGTCCAAGACTCTTCCACACAGTGAGGCAAAACCATCTGGTAATTCAGTACTTTTTTTTATATCAGTTTTTCAAATTGTCACCGAACAATCTAAAGCAGGGGTCTCAAACCCATTTTCTTCAGGGGCCACATTCAGCCTGATTTGATCTCCAATGGGCCAGACCAGTAAAATGAACATAGAAATAACAACAAATCCACATTTTCGTCATTGTTTTAGTGCAAAAAAACATCTATTAAATTATGAAAATACTTTAGGAAATTATCCAAATGCAAAACAAGTAAAATAAGGACAATTTTGACAATATTCAAAGACACTTGTTCAAATTTTGTATAATTTTCTTTAGACATTTTAGGTTGTTCACATCATTTTATTGTTACATGATAGTTTGTAAATGTAAATATTTTCATGATTTAATATTGGGTTTTTTTTACAGTAAAACAATGGCAAACATTTGAAGTTGTCATCTTTTTTAGGCGAAGAAAATGAGATGAAAATATGGAGTCATTTAATAAGTTATTATTATACTCTTCATCCCATGGGCCGCATTGGAACCATTGACGGGCCGCATTTGGCCCCCGGGCCGCATGTTCGAGACCCCTGATCTAAAGAGTCTATCAAGACCTGCTGTCTGAACGTAGCCTTAGGCTGTGTTGCTGTACTATAATATGATATGAGGAAGACGGAGTGATTACCATAACTATGTTACCATCTGTCCATATCCATCCGCTTCAAAACCAGATGCAATTAAAAAATTTCCTCCCTCGGGTATCTTTGTATTACTTGTATTAACTGGCAGACATTCAACCAGTGTTAATTTCTTTGATGAAAAAATGCCATCATAATTGTCATCAATTACCAATTTCCCTGACAATAAAAAGACAATGACGGAAAATAGAGCATGCTTTTGGACTAAAACTATGACGAAAATTATTTCAATTTGCGTTGACAAAAAAATGTGTGACGAAAATACTCGTGAGAGATGAAACCCAATCAGAACTACTTTTGATATCGACAAGGAAAGACAACCAATCAGATCAAACCATACATCTAAAATGAGCACAATCATCAGATTGTTTTCTCTCTGGCTCTGGCGTCCATCTTCTTCCACAGTCCACGGGCACTATGTTTGGAATAACATAACTCCACCACAGTCGTTTCATGGCAGTTTATATGTAATGTGAAAACGAAGTCAGGACATATGGACTCATTTCATGTTCCTCAGTTCACGAACAAAACCCTGTATAACCCATGTGGAGCATCACCGGCAAAGACACTACAAATGTGAAACGACACGTGCAGACGAGCCATGATGAAACCTATGCAAAGGCAAGAGAGTCACGTTAGCTCCTAAATGTTTGCACGCATGTAATTATTATTTAGTATAATGTTTGTCAAAGTTGCTGCTCTTGCCACCTATGGTTTATCAAGTGAAAAATCAAACGGATTGGGTTGAGGAGCTAGCTCAGCACGTTAGCCGTGTAGCTAGCTGTATACAAAAGTTGTCAACCAGGGTTCGAATTATGAGGGGTACAGACTCCCCCAAATGTGACTTGGTACCTTCCAAATGGGAGGAAAACGATACTTTGGGTTAAAAAATAATCGTTTTTTCTTAGATTCACATACTTGAAAAATGTGTTCTTATCTACCATTCATCTCTGTGTAAAGAAATTTAATTTATAATTCATTATTACATACTTTGAAAAATACCGTCAACCCCCTTTGGAATTCCGAAATGGTTTCACCCTACCCGAGAGAAATTCACACGTTCTCTGCTGAAGTTTCTAAAGTATTCTTCTCATATGTTGTACTGGTGAGAATGGAAGAAGAGACAACTAACAGGTGGGTACAAAATATAAAAATCCTGTCATAACACAGCTCCGTTCTGTTTACATTGCATCGTTCATCTTGGTTTGCTAATATTCTATTTAGCCTAGCTATCTTGACTTATTAGCATTAGACACTAACCAGCTGTAGTTCAGATGTTATTCATGGTTCTGGATGTGTAGAGATACGTCCTTATATTTATGCTGACGAAATAATGGGAGTTCAAATATATGTTTGTCTGCACAGTTTGGTTTGGGGACTGTCTGCTGGATATGCAAGTGTAATGGATACAGAGGCAACGTACTTTGTTGGTTTGTTGATTCATATACGTGTGTTAGCAAATTACTTCTTTTTAGTCACATGTACAGTATAGGCATTTAGGCCCCGTCCCATTTGTCCCCCTTAAAACTTCCACTTGGTTTTAAGTGCCCCTAAAAAGTAAATTCCACTCATCAAGGGGAAATAATTCCCCCTGAAAATGGGACACCACTCGCCAAGTGAACGTAACAAACGTGCTCACGTCACACGCTGGCAAGTCTACCCCGCCAAATATGAAACCACCCCTCCGCGAGACTTGACAGCAGCTGACTACTATTTACACGGAGGACAAATGGCGGTCCCAGCTGTGTTGCCTGTTGTGTTGGCTCTGTTTATTTACCTTCGGGATGCGCAGAGATGCGGCAAACAGAAGACGCATTCGCCGTCTACTTTGCCTTTCAGTCTTGTCTCAGGTATGTTGATTTATTTAAATATTTTGATGTATTTTTTCTTCAATAGTTGGCGATTTATAACATTAACGTTAGCATTACCGCTAGCTTGACAAGGTAACATTACCGGTTCAGTTCCTCCAGCTGCGGCCGCCATTTTTGTTGTCAGAAATCAGTCGGCTCGCTGAGCTGGCAGTGCATCAGGGGTAATTTCATCTTCCACTCAAAACGAAGTCCGCAACCAACCTCACTACATTTTGAGGGTTGATTTTAAGGGCAAAATCGCACTCCCACTTGCTCCCCTGGGTAATGGGACACCCTACCCCTACACATGAACGCGCAAAGTATAGCCTAATTTCCCTAGACTGTTAGATACAGTACAGCCGCTTTAGAAAAAAGTCTATGGTACGTGCGCATGGCAGAAATCTGACATGTGACGTCATCACCATTGGTCCCAAAGTGCTGACCCCCTTCGAAGCTGGAATGATAATTTGAACACTGTTAACACTGCAAAAATATGTATGTCTCTGGGAACAGGCTTTTTGGCAAATGCTGTGTCGAATTGCAAACCTCTCCCTGTCTCAATGTGAACCCTAACATGCCACCTGCTAAGTCAGGATTTTTTTTTTCAAGCTTGTTTAAGGATATAAAACAAGACTTGAGTTTGGAGGTTAATGTGTCAGACCAACGTTGTTGGCATGGGCAAATAAAAAAAAACCCCCAATATTAATATGATTCTTCTGTGAAATGTTTTGAATGGAGTAGTACAACCTCATCATTGCTTGTGAAAATAACGTTAGAATTTTATTGCCATTTCCCTGTTGTAACCCCCCCCCCCCCCTTATTTCTACTTGCAGTTACAGAAGACCTCCAGAGGTAAAGACACCAACTCAGCAGAGCATTGCTGCTCCAAATACAAAAGTGACTCCAAAGAACAACAGGTGATGGAGGAGGCTATCACTAGATGGAATGGCTGGACAGTTTAAAGCCTGAAACAGGTGTGAAATGGAAAACACTTAAATTGTAAATCTTCAGTGTGGGCCTGCCTGAAATTTCTGTGGCATTTTTTATTTTGCGATTTTGAATCTTAACTGTTGATATAATGAAGGTATTTGCCTTGATGTATCTCTGTTTTTTGTGCTGCTTTGATTATGCACCACTACTTTAACTGAATAGTCTCTTAACAATACCATAGCTGTTCATTCAAGTGGAATGAATTGGTGAAATCTTGTGCGTATTACACATTTAAACATTACAATAAACACATTGGATTTTATATCATATTTAACAAAACAAAAACACTGGTCGTCATATTTTAGTCAACTAAAATTATTTTAGATTTCGTCAACTAAAATGTTGTGACTTCTAGTCGACTGAAACTAGACTAAAACTAAAATGCTTTAGATGACTAAATTGTGACTAAAACTAAAATTACATTGTCGTCAAGAGTCTAAAACTAAAACTACATTAAAAATGTCTGACAAAATGAGCACTGCCTTCATCCCTTAGGAACGTATGGCAGTTTAACAAGCAGAACAAGTCTTTCCTTGGACAATTAAAAAGGGAATGTATGTCTCAACCGTTTTTTCACTTTGTTAGTATAATAAATATATAATTGTTGGCAATTAACTAACCAGTTTTTTAATGTATTTGGGATATGGGGCAACAGAAGACAGGAAATAACTCGAAAAGTACTTGGGACGGTGCAAATCACCCCCACCACACACACACACACACACACACACACACACACACACACTTTTGATTATCAACTAAATGTAATCATTTTTTAAAGATATTTATAATATTTGTTGTTATTCAACAGACAGGGTGATGCATAGCATGAGGTACAAACATACAGCAGACTTCAACTGCCACTCCCACCCAAAACCAACTACTCACAACCCCAACAAAAACAGTTTGAGAAAACGATTCTCACAGAAGGACAAACAAAACAAAAGGGAAGGGGTGTGTAGAAAAAAAATCCATATATCCACACATATAATCCTTCCATAACTTTTTTTTGTGTTATCTTGTTAATAGAGAAACAAACAAACCCTGATGCAAACATAATTTCTTTGGTGGAATTAAATAAGATCACCCACCAGTGTAGGAGGTCCCCTGTACCCTGAGCTGCTCAACTACTGTACCAGGTTAAATCTGTCCATTTTTCTCTAATGACACTCTGGTTACCTGTAAAACCAGCATATTTAAGCCACTCTGCATTCCTCATAGTCTTAGTAATTCTCCTACGTCATTTCTTTGTTGCATTGTATCTTTAGCAGGTTTTTCTTGCAATCGCCCCTGATTCACTGTGCGAATATGTTCCGAAACAAATCACAAGATCAGTTTCATCACTGGCCGAACAGGTTTAACTGATCAAGGTCGTGACTGGGAGTTTTTATGAAACAATAAACTGCCATTGTTTATTGTTCTTGAATCATTGTACTTGTTTTTTTTTTTTTTTTTTTTTTTTTTTTTTTTTTTTTTTTTTTTTTCTTAAAAACTGAAAGTAATGGCTTTGCAGTAAATGGTTGAATTCTGTCTTAAATGAATCTTGTTTTAAAGAATTGAAGGTATTTCTTTTTGGCCTGTGTATATCATATAACATCTTCTGGACTATATAGACTATTTACTGGGTCTACACATTTAGATCCACTACTGCAAAAGAAATGACATTTCCTGAACAAATGTAGTTGATCCATAATTTAGCTCCTGTTGTACTATGTCCTTTTGTCACAAAAATAAGCACAAGAACGGTGGCTACCAGGGGAGCAGTGAACGGCAACTGTATAGCAGAGAGCCATAAAACCAGTTTGGAAACACAAACTGAGTCTAAAACATTTAATACTGCTGCACACAACATGTGTGCCAGTCTGCCATTTGCACTACAGATTGTTCTTTTAATTATTTATTGTTTGATTTTATTATTATGGTGTCATAGGTTTTATATTATAATGTATAGGTTTTATAGAGTTCTATTCCTACTGTTGCACTGGAGCCGAATCCTAAATTTCATTGTATTACAATTTATGTACAATGACAATAAAGCATTACATTTTTCCATTCAATTTAATAGAAAAGTAAAACACTGGCTAAAGGAAAACCAAAAAGGCAACCATGAAAACAGGCAATAGAGAACATGCACACACAACATATATTGCCCGCATATGTTGTATTGTTTTTTCTTATTACATAAAGGTTTTAAGTTAGAAGAAGCATGTTTTTAGATCATATGTATTTGTATATTTTATGTTTTATGTGATATTTTTATTAGAATAAGTAGCCTGATCAAGGACTAGGGTTGCAAATTAGCCATCTGACTATAAACCTGCTATGTATTCTGTAATAATGTGCAGGGCATTGTCCCTGCTAAATAAACTACAAATAAAAAAAATAAATAAAAGGCTCAAATAAAAGCATTCACTTATCTAAACTGTTTAATAGCTGTTGAGCCACTAATTGTACCAATACTTGTAAATGACTCAGGTAAAATGCAGTTTCTCAGCTTTAAATGCTAATCACATATGACTCATTTGGATGTTCAGAGGCTCCATAGTTACCATGGAAATGTCATCATGTTCTACAACATTGTTCTGTGAGTAAAACCTATGATTAATCAGTCAGTCAGATTTTATTTATATAACAACATCATAACAAAATTTTATCTCGTGACACTTGACGTACAGAGCCAGACGAAACCAGACTCTGAAGCCAAATGACAGGAAGTCAACGGAAACATCCAGAAATGAACACTGTTGATTGATGACAGTGGAAAGAAAAACGTCCTTATAAAAAGAGAGAGATGGGGGGGGAGACATGGATGCAATTGATACACAGCAAACTAAACTAGAACATCTATGGAACTATGTAATAAACACTATCATGACACTATAGTAATTTAAAAAATGTAAATAAAGCAAATTATATACATGAATAGAACAAACATAACACAACCCAGTGCAAACAACAAAGTTTCAATCAATGAGATCTGTTGGAAACAAGGTTATAATGGTTTTGAATTTTTCATTACACTTTAGTTTTATTCAGTTTTGGCTTTTTTCTCTAATTCAATTAGTTTTAATTAGTTTTTAGATCAGATTTGCTAGTTTTTATAAACTTTTGCTTTTTTTTTCTCCCTAAATGCTTCGTTATTGTATTAGTTTAATATTTTTCATGTATTTTATATTCCTCGCCGTCTTAATCACAGACATGCCATACAGGATGCTTTCTCCCAATTTTAGTTATATTAACAAAGACGAGAATGAAGGGAATTGGACCCATAATTTGTATATGATTTAGTTACTTTTGTGAGCACACAATACAGTTTCAGTTATGGTTTTTAACTTAATTTTAGTTACATCACATCAAGCAACTACACAAACATTCAATTTTTTTCCCTATTATGCTCACATTCCTTCATAATAATATATAATTTATATTATTTAGTCAATTGAACAGATTCCTTACTTTGGTGAAATAGTCACTTTACGTCAGTTGTATCCTTTCTGTTGAATTTACTCTTAAGTTTTCATGAATGTCTACATGATCAGTGAATTAAATATAGGAAAAAGTATGATTTTGCTTAAGAAAGAGGATAATATTATCATAAATTTAGACAAATCACGTAAAATGGTTAAATATAGAGGAAACCAGAGTTGTTTAAAGCACTCACATTCTGTACTTATGTAGAAGTACAGCTACTGGTGTGAAAAATTACTCTGGTAAAAGTAGAAGTACTCATTCAACTCCTCTACTTAAGTAAAAGTAAAAAGTACAACTTCTCAAATGTAATAAAGTAAAAAGTAAAAGTACATTATTTTTTGCCATGAACGCAATAATACTTATTTAACCACTAAAAATCTGAAAAGTTTCAAAAGACTTAAACCCTTTCAAAGTGAGTTAGTATGCTGAAATTGTGTTTGATCAGGTCACATTTACTCAATTTAGGGAAAATGAAAACAAAAAGTCACAATTGAGATAAAAAGTCATCATGAGATTAAAAAAAGGTATACATATGAGATTTTAAAAAATGCATAATTTTAAGATAAAATGTTAAAATTGTGAAATAAAAAGGAAAACAATTATGAGATAATAGTCATACAACTATAACATATAAAGTCACAGTTTCTCTCCTCCACTGATTTTCCCTCTGAAGTGACTTATTTTTCATACTGTCACATCTGTTTAGTTTGAAAAAAGTCTATTCTGAGAATGTAGAGTATAAAATACAGATACTTATGCAAAAATGTAGGGAGTAAAGGTAAAAAGTTGTCAGAAAAATAAATACTCAAGTAAAGTAAAGTACAGATACCTACAAAAATCTACTTAAGTACAGTAATGAAGTACTTTTACTGAGTTACTCTCCACCTCTGGAGGAAACATTTATTTGGGAACAGCCACTAAACTACGACTGATTCATGATGGTGTAATTACTTTTTGACTGCAAGACTAATTTGATGATCATCACTGTCTATCATTAGTGAAAATCCGTTGCCTTAACTTGCCTCTTCAATAGAATCACCAGGAGTGGTTCATAGGGAAACACAACACAATGGGGATATGGAGGTAAACAGAATAACTTCCAACACAGAAGACAAACCAGTTCTTGCTGGTGTTACAGATCTCATGACTGGTGTTGTATTACAAACTGTGTAACTTGTGCCCATAGACAAATATTTTCTATTTCCTTAATAAATAAATATATATATATATATATATATATATATATATATATATATATATATATATATATATATATATATATATATATATATATATATATATATATATAAAAAACATACATTTGGAAGTATGGATATAAAGTGTGTTTGAGGAGACTAAAGTTACATTAAAAATGACCCATTAATACCTTAAATGGTTTTAAAATGACCACAAAGATATGTCAGCAACACCACAATAATTATATTTCCATATCAATGTCTTACTTTATATATATGTATTTTCATTTTTCCAGCCATATTACCGTTAAACCAATCATAGTCAATTACAGAGTAGAAATGTCATTTACACTTCTTAAATGAGTTAAAGTTAAATAAAGTCACCAGCGATCGAAAGGATGGTATCAAAATGAAGTCATAAAGACCCAATGAGCCACAAACAACCACTAATTTTAAAAGTCTGTCTAAATATAACTGCTGTAAAATACAGTTTGTCATCTTTTCATGGCCATCATATAGGCCCCATTTGGATGGCTTCATAGTTACCATGGAAACCCAGTCACCTTAAACAATGGTGATTCACCAGTAAAACTCATAGTTAGATTAATGACAGTGGATGGACACACTCGGTTTATGTTCAGTTAATGATAGATTTTGAGGAAAAAGTCACTTTTTCTTCAGTTTTAATCTGAGCTTTAATGAACAGCTACCTGATAAATTAATTAAATATAGGAAAATACTGAAGTTTCACAGAAAAATACAGAGCATAGCATTAGAGTAAATGGTGATAAATCACTTAGGACAGGTTAAAAAAAATATATAAAAATTAACTTTGGAACTGCCACAAAAGAAGCACTGGGTGTTTATGGGTTAATACATCAAACATCGCTTTAAATTAATAAAAAAACGGGTATAAATATATGAGGTATTATGTAACTTTTAATGATGTGACACTGTACCATTACTGAGAAATGACTTGGCAGAATTCACCTGGTTTCTTATACAGAACATGCCCTGAAGCACCTGTTTCATGCCCCACCCACTAGAAACATCCTCTATTATATCAGAGAGCTTGGTTACAGGTGTCATTACAATTGAAGCTGTCAAGACCATCTGAGGACTCTTGCTAAGATTACGCACCATCCAACTACACAGCCTTATATCTTTTGTTTTTGACGTTGAAACCAAAAGGACCTACAGGTAGGTTTAATTACACTTACTTTTGGAAAAATCTTAATGATGCAATTTGTTGTAAAGATGTATGGGATAATTGTAGTATTATAACTGGAACTCCAATTATTAAGGTAGTTAATATGAAACATTTTATCAAGTTGTAGAAAAATTTGTGTGAATATTTTAGGAATTTCTTACAGTTATAATCATTTATTTGGAACAAAAATGGTTCATGTTTGTTTGTTATAACTAACTATTTAATTACTGGTATAATTGGGATTCTCAAATATAAATTAATGCGCTATTAGAATTTAATATATATGAGATAATAAATAATCATTAGGAGCATTTAATGAACAATCTGTCAAATCTGTATAATTACAAACATTTATGTACACTCGGATATATATATGTGTGTGTGTGTATATATAGTCCAAAAAAGAAGAATTTTTTTCCTTCAGTAAATTATTAAACTTATCCTGAACCTAATAGATACAAATAAGATAAGATGTGATATTTCACAGTTAAGTGCAGAAACATACAACAAATGAGTACAGAGAAAAAGACCAGTCAAACAAAATCCCTAAGACAAGTGAAGGAATCAAATACAAAGAGAAATATAAATGTATGTGTATATATATATATATATATATATATATATATATATATATTAAAAAAATATATTCTTTACATATTTACATAGTGGTTGCACATGCAATGAGAACCTAGATAACAATATGGTCACTTAATATTCATTCTAGTTTTGACAAAATTAATTATTGTCTTTATGAATATATTCCACAATATATACAGCGCAATATGTGATATTTTTTCTTTCAAATTTATTTCATGGTCTTTACTAATAGGTCTGCATCCTCCTCTGAAGGGACTTGCCACTGGATATTTACACAGTGTTGTCACCTCATATTTGCTTTGTTGAACCAACAATAAACATTAGCTCGTAAGTTTATCTGGACAATGTTTGCCACATCACCGTTTTCAACAGACCCAATAAATCAACTGCTCCACGTCAGCATTAAATACCTGCCAGTCTACCATATGGTTACAAGAACAAGAAAAAACAACACCTGCAAACTATGAGTCTTTATATTCTCAGGAACAGTGGGACGCTTCAGTTGAAACATACTTTCATCAAACTCTTTCATGTAGTCAATTGTTTCCTTAAATTTATGACTTAATAATCTTGCCCCATCTCTGCAGACATGGACCGCAAACTTGTTTTCCCCACTCTG
The DNA here is from genome assembly GCA_020466265.1 of Siphamia tubifer. Taxonomy (NCBI): domain Eukaryota; kingdom Metazoa; phylum Chordata; class Actinopteri; order Kurtiformes; family Apogonidae; genus Siphamia; species Siphamia tubifer. The sequence goes on from CM035800.1 coordinate 17,129,425, forward strand.
TTCGTGATGCTGTGCTGGGTGTGTGTGGTAGAAAGCACAACAAACACAACGATGGCACCGAACACAACGATGGCATCAGGCACAATGATGACATCGAACGAAACGATGGCACCGGGCACAATGATGACATCGAACGAAACGATGGCAACGGGCACAATGATGACATCGAACACAACGATGGCACCGGGCACAACGATGGCACCGGGCACAACGATGGCACCGGGCACAACGATGACATCGAACACAACGATGGCACCGGGCACAATGATGACATCGAACACAACGATGGCACCGGGCACAACGATGGCACCGGGCACAACGATGACATCGAACACAACGATGGCACCGGGCACAATGATGACATCGAACACAACGATGGCACCGGGCACAACGATGGCACCGGGCACAACGATGGCACCGGACACAATGACAGAATCAAACGCAACGATGGCACCGACTGCAACGATGGCACCAAACGCAACGATGGCACCAAACGGAACGATGGCACCAACCGCAACGATGGCACCGACCGCAACGATGGCACCGACTGCAACGATGACAACAATGGCACCAGCTACAACCACAGCTCCCCCACTGATCCCTAACACCAACGTGACAGCTCTTATAGTAAGCACTTCTTTTAAACTGCATGCAGCAGTTTTGATCAAAAATGTGTCTTCCTACTTGCTTGTGAATTGGATAACCGTTCACAGTAGGCTACATATATCTCATCTCCTTTGCAGATGGCTGTCACCAATACTGAGTGTGGAACCAACCAACTCTGTGCAGCTGAGCCCGCTAACTGCAATCCCAACGCAACAGGCTCATGTTTCTTTATTGCAGCCAAGCAGACCAGTGGCCAAAACTTTGAGTTTGGGCTCTCAGGAGAGTCTGATGGCTATTTGGCTTGTACTTTGTCAACAGCGTCATCAATGGTGTGTTATAACTCAATTAGTAAAACACAATTTAAACGGATATTATTTTAGTTTTTTTATATGTGTATTGTTGTTCAGAAATGGAAAGAGTTTATTTTTGTGTTGATATGTGCACTATTACTGCTACAAAATGGACAGTCTATCCTTGATGTGTACAACAAGAAGAATTAGAATTTAGATTTTTGAATTTCTTATGAGATCTGACAGGAATTTAGGGTAGGTGAATGATGGGGTAAGGGAGAAGAGAATATAAATTAAACTTCATCTTACTCCCTTTAGAATATTTGACTTTCTTTTTATAGAATCCTTTTTTTAATTTTAATGTTTTATTTGAAATAAATAAACAAACAAACCGTTGAGTGTATAACCAACTTAACCCTGAGTTGCTCATGTAGTTTGTATGTACAGGTAATATGTGTGAAATATATGTGCTAACATATTCTGTTTGTACAGGGAAATGACACTAGTTATATCTGTGCAAATGACAACGGGGAAGTTAAGTTCTTCTCTGCTGTCCGCAACGGCAACACCTTCACTTTACAAACTGTGAGTGATCAGTGGGATGGGTCACGCTAACTACTTATTTCCCTACAGTGGAGATCAGGCTGAGGGTTAAACTAATATAAACTTTTTATGCTCCACAGCTAAGTGTGAACAATGTAAAAGGAAGCATTACTGGCAGGAGAATCCAGTGCACATTTGCTGCTACTGTACCAAATTCAGATAACAGAGCAGCAGGTTTTGCACTCAGGGTTTCCACTGGACCATTCAACAGCAGTAAGTGTATTTAAAAAAAAACCCTACATACACTCTATTGTTCACCATTTCTTAAAAAATGTCAGTGACCGTCTTGTGTGTTTGTTCGTACTGTTAGCTAGTGGTGAACTTGGAACCCCCGTCGACCAGATCAGGACCCCTGTTGTAAACCTGGCAAACGCCAACCAAACGGTCGGCAATAACATCACTCCAACATCTTCCACCCCCACACCTCCCACCGCAGTTGACACCACTACCCACAACGCTGCAAACACACTCCAGCAGTCCGTCTCACAAGGTATCTTAAATAAGTGTGTTTTTCGTGCTATATTTAAGATTACATCATTGTATTTATCCCATAAAGACCCAGTGTTAATTTGATGTCAGTTCCCGAATGAATTTTTCTCTCCATTTATGTGATTTATCAGGATTTGTTATTATATTTTCCTCAATTTTATTTTATTTTTTTTGCAATTTTCACCTCTAAATCATGTCGTTCCTGAAATTTTCTTTCCTGAACTTCTTTTGGACAACTGCAGAACCCGTAGAACATTTGACATTGTTTGCTACTAATTTGTTGTGGAGGTGTGTGAGATTAATTGAAAAGAACAGAAAGAAAGACGATAATAATTAGTTGGGACTGTTTTGGAAGTGCGTACTGGAATCTGTGAGTATGATAATGCTAATGGTGTAGGTCGTTCCTGCTGGTGGAATTAGTAAAATTAAGTTTCAGGTCGGGCAGACAGCCTACCACTGTAGTGGTTTGTGGCATGCTAATGCAGGCAGCAACTAGCAAGGTATATTACAGCCGTGAAGTGAGCCGCCAGTCGTTCATCCGACACTCAAATGTCACTGTCTACTTTCAGACGTGAACGCACGAAAAGCAGGAAACTGGGCAATGCGAATCTGCCTAGTAATCTACAGCCAACAACAAACAAAGCCAAAATGAAGTGATAAAGCTGAACGGCAGATTAACCAAGATAGTAATGTAATCTACAGAAGATGAAGGTTGATGCAATGTTAAGTTGAAGGTGAATCAGACATTCCCCCTGTTAATTCAGTAAATTACAGACCTTGCTTAACTCATGTGAATGCGCCGTGGTAATAGCCTCAGTCACAACTGGACTTGCTAACCACCACCACATGATCTGCTTTGAGGATAAATGCGTTGCAACCAACGTGGACCGAAATATCGAACGTCACTTCCAAAGATTAAAAAAAACCTAACAACATTTACCATTAAGAATGAGGGCAATTATTCTGTCAGTGCAATTACCACAACACGTATCACGTGCGAATAGGTTCATATGTTAATAGCCCCATAGCCTACAAAAATGGAATATTGAAACTATTTATTGCAGTTGTCACTTCCAAATTGCAACTAAACCATAAAAACCACCGCAACTTTTACTGTAGCCGCAACAATGACATAAATGTTCACAAATTCCTGGGGGTACTGAAGTTGTTAGCGGCGTGTAGCACAGTTGTGTTGTCATAGAGACCTCGTGAAAGTCCATAACAGCCATTAGTTGGCATTAGTAATACACTACAGCGCTTTGTTCGTGCTTTGACGATCAGGCAGAACGGAACTGTGAGGATATGAATGACAAGAGTGAACTTACGGCTCCATGGGAATGGGATGCAGTTTGTTTGCAGCTGTCAATCAGGGGGGTGGGACTTAGGCAATGTGCGTGGCAATGCTCAGAGCGGTTAGAAAGAGCAATGAAATTAGTTTAATATCTTTGTTGTTGTATGTCGTAATGGCGTGAAACTATACACTGCAATCCGCCATAGTACTGGAAAGTCCCCCTCCAAATTTTGGATCATTTGGTGGAGTTGTGTAGGTGTTAGGCATTCCACAGACAAACAAGACACAGAGATTTGTTTAATTATAGATAGATGTTCAAGTAAATGCAAAGGATATTACATCAAAACAGAAAGAACTGAAGAAAAAGTGACTTTTTTTAGCAAACATCAATAAGTGAATGTAAATACAAATGTTTCCATCCACTGTCATTGATCCAACTCTGTGAATCAATGTTGTAAGAAGATGACAGTGTTCCCATGGTAACTATGCCACCTCTGCACGTCCAAATGAGTCATACTGTATCTGATGACCACAAAAAGGTGACAAACTGTATTTAAACAATTTATTTACATGTATTAACAGGATTAATGGATTAATAGGTATTAAAAACATTTATCGCCAGTGAATATTTGGGTCTTTATGGGTTAAAAGAATGATGTGACTAAATTCAGTTATTTCCCAACACCCAAGCAACCTGATTAACTGTTTTGTCCAAAAAGAGTAATGGAAAAACATTTATTTCCATGATGACCAATAACTATTTCTTTTTGTTTGGTGTTCTGTCTTCTCTACAGCTATGCTGATCCTTTTGGGTGTGCTGAGCCTGGCCATGCTATGAGAAATCAGGACGTCCCACGAGTCCGTATGCTAAATTATAAGCTGTACAACTGCAACAATATGTGACAATTCTGTGCAATTTTAATCTGTAGAATAACCACCACCTTTTTTCCATTTTATATGTGGGTAAATATAACAGCTATAAGTTCAGGTTGGTCGGTTATTGAAAAAAGCACTCTGAAGACAAGAGATTAAAAGGAGCTTTTTTCAAACAAATTTAAAGAAAGGATCAACCAATAATGAAATAATTGTTATTAGTTGCAGCTTGTATGACCTGCTCTACATCTAACATATCATTTACTGTATGTCATATGTGATTTTTATTTTTTATTAACATACTTTAACATTGTCAACTCACTTGCAAATAGAAATGAAGGAATTGGTTGATTTATTAGCATTCCACTGGTTTCAGATCACTTTTGCATGTGTTGAACAATACTAACAATAAAAAATTATATAATATATATGTTTAAACTCATGGGACTGCTGGATTCTGCCCTATGAGCTTTTTTTCTCAGACAAAACAAAAAAAATCTGGACTAAGATTAAATCTTTGGGTGATGGCAATCAGTGTGAACAAGGTACAAACATGAAGTAAAAACTTGTATGACTTCTACCACTAGATGTCACTGTAGATACTTGATGGCATCTACACTTCAAGTCACAACACTGTTTCCTCTTAATGATTAATGTTTTCGGTGGTATTACTTGTGACATAGGTCACACAAAACATTTTCTCTTTCTTTAGTCACTCGACATAATGCCAGCTAAAGGGAGATGTGTGTGTGTGTGTGTGTGTGTGTGTGTGTTTGTGTTTGATCGTACTCAGTTGACGAATGCTGAATGAGTGGTTGAGAATATATTGTATAATGAAGGCTTTACTGGTGGATTTTATTTAAGGATGGATGCAAATGATGCTTTAAATTATATTAAAAAACAATTTGTTGGTTACACTGATTTTGCACAATTCACTATGCAAAAATTGTGTTTTAATTCCTATTTTATACATAAATAAAGTATTTTAAGAACATTTTTTGTTTCATTTCATCATCTGAACCCGCTTTCTTCTCACTAGGGTACATATCTTTTGTCATTCATAAATGTATCATCAATTTCTCTGAAGTGATGATTAAAGTCACTGTCTTTCTTTCCATCTATATATAGACTGACATTCTTGAACATATATGGCCATTAATAGCAAGATGCAAGAATTTTTTTTACAACTGGAGCCCATTGTCATTGCAGCATGCATACATAGACTGATATATGTGTGCATATATACATATATATATTTAAAAAATCATCGTTATCACTGTCACATTAGACTTAAGTCACGCACACACAGAGTTGCAGAACACTGTAATGTCATACTAAACCTAATGGATTAACCCTTTGATCCCTGACATGTCTGTGGTGGGTGTTCCTCGTCCAACCGTTCATTAGTAAAAATGTCAAAACACGTTAATAGAATTGATCTTGTTCTTTCCTTAGGCATCTGAGCATGCTCAATATATCCCACTAAGGCATGGGTGGTAAAACACAGAGCAGTGAGTGAGACTGACTCACTAAAAATAGAGGGCTTGAGCTTTTTTTTCTTTTTCTTAACACTGTTTTTGTTGTCGTTTTTTGTTTACAGTACTGTAGTTATTTTCCAGTGAGTTTTGACTGTGCAACTCCTTTTTGGAGTTCAACCAGATGCCAAAAAGCAGTTCTGATTCAGAAAAATAGAGCTCCAAAATAAAAACTACTGGGCTCGGATTCAAATCCTCTTGTTGTTTTTCAGTGTGTTCCAGTTCACAGTTCATGTTCAGCATCTTAAATGTCTTTTTAATGTACATTCTGAGTGTCCTATTTAGTAAAAACCTGCCAGACCTCAACTGTTTTTTGTTTTTTTGTGATTCCATTTGTTTTGACTGAAATCAACTAAAGAAAAGGAACAAAAGCAGCTTTTATGACACTGGAACAGGTGACGATTCACAACAGAATGCTTACCTGGAATAATGTCTAAGAGGTTGAAGGGCTAAATAACTCCAAAACTCATTATGCTTAAAATGACAAAACATTTATAACCAATCAGTTTCAGTGAATGAGATAGATTTGTTTAGAAAAGCAGATGTTTCTAAGGTTGTGCTGCCATTCATGCAAACAGCATTGCAGATGCAAACTACAACTTTACATGTTCTCAGATACCAGAACAAAATATCTGTTTGTGACTGGAAACACTCAGAGGAGACTTAACTCTGCATGGGATGTGAACTGAGGAGTTAATAGGTAAATCTGCATTATTAATCAGTATAGAAAAAACTGCTTAATCTGACTTTTCCAAAGCAATGAGTCGTTACATTTTTATCCTAATGGGTAAGTAAACTTGTTTGGTTTGGTTTTGCTTTCCAGACATGTGATAAATCTACATTTACTTGAGTTTTAGATACATTTCAGATCCATATAAAGGTGCTTTTCATTAAGAAAAGTATTATCGTTAATCAAAATATCTGTGATCTCTTTATATGACAGGTATTTTATTCACATCTGATGAACTGGAAGGTGATTTCTTTATTTATGTAAATATTTTTTGTAGTTTGTGTACATGTTTTTAAGAATTTTTCATTTAACATTTATTACATTTCAAGGTACTCTCCTCCAAAATGTTGCGATAAATGGGATTGCTATCCAGTCCTCACAGAACAGCAGCCTGGGTGCTCCTAAAAATGCAATTGATGACAACAGAAATCCCATTTTTCAATTTGGTTCCTGCATCCAAACCAATGAACAGGCCAATCCCTGGTGGAGAGTAGACCTTAAGAACACATACAGGATTGCTGCTGTAATAATAGCAAACAGTAATGACACCAAAAACAATCTGAATGGTGGTGAAATCTGGATCAGTACCACAGATGATGTCACTGCCACTGAAAGATTCAGGTGAGCTCAGACTTTTAAGATATGATATACTTTATTGTCGTTGGGGGGAAATTTGCAGAGGCAATATCTGCACCATTTTGAAAGAAATAACAGTTTTTCTTCTCCCCGTGCAGATCTGTATGACACCCCAATCCTATTTTTTTGTCTTTTTCAATCACAGATGTGGAATTATCTCCTCATTTCCCCCAGCAGTAACATTATACATCCCCTGTAGAGCGACAGAAGGCCGTTTTGTCAGTGTGGTTCTTCCAGGAGCCAGGAGGGTTTTAAGTCTCTGTGAAGTGGAGGTGTACTCTATTAACTATGGTAAGAGATGCCGTTTTACAGATCTAGGATGTTGTGTTAGAAGTATTCACGTTGATTCGTCAGGTAGAACTATAGATACTAGGGTTTAAACATACTTCTGAATTAGCAACCAAAGCTTTTTACTGAAGTAAAAGTAATAGTTTCAAAACTACAACACACACAACAAACCCCACCCTCTCACAATAGCCCTAAAACAGTTCATTCAGCTTTAACATTATTCCTGTCTTCTGTGCATGATCCTGGTCTCATCGTGATGACGCTTATATTTTGCATTGATGACACATATTCCATGCTGCTAGCCCTGTGTTAATATATTGATTCCTATGGTTGGCCCAGTTGAGCTGCTGCTTCATAATTATCGCAAAAATAAATGCAAAAAATCACATGTAGTATATGGTTTTCCATGTTGCTAGTTGAAATCAATGCAAAACAGGAAGTGGATGCAATTGTTTCCTTCAGGTAGACACCCAAATTTAAGCGGCCGCTCTGTCCAATCAGAACCCTCTGTACCTCCAGCTCTTAAAGATCAATTAACTAGAGCAGAATCCACCCGTTTCCATGGAAACCTTTATTTAGAATTAACATGTCCATGTAAACATGAAAGAAATAACTTTAAAACTGAATAATTTTATTACAAATAAATATTTCTGAATTAAAAAAAAATAATATAAACATAGGAACTGTTAATGTATTGGGTTGTTTGGATTGAATTGTGAGAACAACCCAGCCCAGAGATTAACCAAGTGTTTGTTTATGTTTCAAGCATTTCCTACACCCAACGTGGCACTGAGAGGAGAGGCCACCCAGTCATCTACACTCTCTTTTGCTGCTGCATTCAAAGCCATTGATGGGAGAAGAAACTCATTCTACACCCACGGGTCCTGCAGCCACACTGCAGTGGGTGACACCAGTCCATGGTGGAGGGTGGACCTGCACAAAACCTTTATGGTCTCATCTATCAAAGTGACAAACAGAGGCGACTGCTGTGCAGAGAGACTTGACGGAGCTGAGATAAGGATCGGACTGTCACTGAATAACAATGGAAACAACAACCCCAGGTATTTACATACACACATAGTTTCCCATCTTTGTCAACCACAATCACACAAACATTCAGCCTTTTCTGTCGGGACCCTTGAATTCAAATTGGGTTGCCTGAATTTTTTAGTAATTGATAAAAAAAAAAAAAAAAGTATTAATAAAGAAAATCAGGGCTATCAAAATTAACACATTAATGCAGATAAATTAATCAACTTGATTTATGTAATTAAAAATGTTAACACTTAAATGGAATTGTTTTTTACACTACACGAAGGTATTGAATAAACATGTTGATGACACATATATTTATATTTTTGGATATGTTTTGGATATTTTATCTTATTTTTTTGGTGTTTCCTTTCTGAATTTTAGTTTTTGAATACATTTTGAATTTTTCAGCTCTTTTTTGTGTTAGTTTCTTTCTTTCTTTCTTTCTTTCTTTCTTTCTTTCTTTCTTTCTTTCTTTCTTTCTTTCTTTCTTTCTTTCTTTCTTTCTTTCTTTCTTTCTTTCTTTCTTTCTTTCTTTCTTTCTTTCTTTCTCATGTAATTATTTGCATTAAACATATTTTAGAGATAATATTAAAACATGATGAAGTGTTATAAAGTGTTAAACAAAAATCTTAATAATGTAATATGATATAACTTGTGTGTGCACCACTTTTAATTGACATGTTATCTGTTTGTATTAAACTGTACTTAGAGAAATGCAGGCATCATTTTTTTTTTTACTGTTCTACTGTCAGGTGTGCAACCATCTCCTACATCAGACCTGGTAAAACCCTTACAATCCACTGTGACAATGGTATGATGGAGGGTCGCTATGTCAATGTGATTATCCCCGGAAATGGAAAGATCCTGACCTTGTGTGAAGTAGAGGTGTACGGTTCTCCAACAGGTAGCTGTAACTGGATTCCACACAATAAAACCAACCATTTGACATTTGTTCACTCATTGTATTTTGCTTTTTGTTGTTTCAATTTTTAGTGGAGCCTCTAAGAAATGTGGCTCTTCACAGATATACAGCACAGCAATCAACATATGAGGACAAATTGACAAATGGATATTTGATTTCGGGACGTTCTGATAGGGCTGTCGATGGGTGTCGAGATAAAACTTTTGCAGAAAATTGCTGTGTCCATACTCACTTAAATACTAACCCCTGGTGGTATGTAGACCTGGAATCTGTGCACACAGTCAGTGCTGTCACCATATATAATAGAAAAGAGTGCTGTGCTGATACAATCATGGGTGCAGAAATCCGAATCGGGAACATAACAATATTCCATGACGACAGTAACCCTAGGTAAGACATTACACCTCTAAACTCAAATACATGTCAGTAATTTTAACCCTTTGATGTGTACTGGTCACTACAGTGTACAGTTATTCTACAGCTGTTCTCTTTTGTTGTTTTAGTTCAGTGTTGCCAGATAGGAAATGTTCAAATATTGGAACCAAAACCTCAAAATTATTGTATTTTGGGAGAAATGATCGTACACAAACAAAACACATACAATGTAGCCAATTTTATTTTTAGTATTTTTTTATTTTAATTTTAATGTGAAATTGTTAAACAGTAAGTCACAATATCGCTGTAGTAGTCTACTGGGTAATCTATGGCACAAAAAGAACACAAATGGACAAGACTATTACCAGACTAATAAGATTTATTTGTATTTTTTTCAGTGAAGGGACACAAACATATTAATTACCCGATTAGATAGATTCAAATTTAACCTCGAGGTCACTGTCGTCACCTGATGCCATGGCCACTTGTACAGATGTTGTTGGTTGTCATGGCAACAGCCCTGTTTGTGGTGTGTGTTTGTGCCCCCTGGGTGCAACGCATGCAAAATGAGTCTTGGTGTCAAAGAGAGATGCGTGTTTGGGCAACTGAATTTACCCTAACCCATTATTAATTGTACATCGTACAGAGGGAAAAACAATTGTACAAATATGATCATTATCATACATCTGGAAACACTGTTTTAGTTACTTAATTTTTTTTGTGTGTGTGTACAGGTTAGTGTATTGTTAGTGCATCTTGGTTTATTTATAGTGCATTTCACAGTATTTTTAGTGCATTTTATTGTTTTTTAGTGCAGTTTTATTGTTTTTTTAGTGCAGTTTTAGTGTATTTTTATGTGTAGCTTGGTTTAATCTTAGTACATTTTTATATATTTTTTTGTGCAGTTTTAATGTTTTTCTTTTTTGTTGCAAGTTGGTTTATTGTTAGTGCATTTTATTTTTATTTTTTTTTGCATTTTGTTTTTAGTGCAGGTAATTGTATCTTTTATGTATTGTGGTTTAGTTTTAGTAGATTTTATTGTTTTTAGTTCATGGTATTGTTTTTTGTTTTTTGTTTTTACCGCAGATTAATGTATGTTTGGGTATAATGGTTTTAATACCAGGGACATATGTAACACCAAGTCAGTTCATACCATTAGTGTAACTGGTCTGTTCTTAATACTTGATCTGCACTAACATGTTTACATGTAAATCAATTGCTTGTTGTTATTAGACTGTAATTAACAGACTTCTTAAATAAAAACCGCATTGATAATGTTTTATTTCATAGTGTTCTGATATTGCATTTTAAATACATGTTTCTTTGCTTCAAAGTTTAAACACACATTTTCCAGCTGGGTGCACATTTTGGTAACTCCATACAAAATAGGTTCATTAAAACGATTTCAGTCATGTTGCTTTTTTTTCATGCCTAAAGAGGAATAAAAACACTAATGTTCTTATAATTCATGCATCAAAGGGTTAAAACAGTTGAACTTATCAATACCACAACAAGTAAAGCATTGTTAAACTGATCAGTTCTTCTTTCCATCAGATGTGCCATTATCTCAACTGTGGGAAAACTAAGCCTCACCTTCCATTGTCCAAACATGGTAGGACGTTATGTCAGTTTGGTCAATCCAGGAAACAGTAAGGTTGTCCAGATGTGTGAAGTGGAGGTCTATGCTTCTCCAGTAGTGGGTATGTCACATGTTCAAATGATGCATCAAATGACGCTTACTTTTTAAAGGAATTCTTCAAAGGCCTTCTCTCCATTACCAGCTGGCATCACTCCTTCTGTTCCGCCACCTCCTGCTGGTCCGGTTCTCCCAATTCCCACTGTGAGCCGGCTGCTTGGTGGCAGGAACGTGACACTGGTGGGTGTCAAGCTTTGCTGGTCTGATGCTCTGTTCTACTGTCGACGACATCACTGGGACCTGCTTAGCCTCCACAGCGAGGAAGAGCAGAAGGAGGTGGAGGATCTGCTGAGCCACAGTCCGGGTCCACTCACAGATTATATTTGGGTGGGACTGCGCCGGTATGCTATATAGTTGTTGGTTTTGTCGAGATCTAAAAGATGCTCTTATTACCCCGCACCCAAGTGGGTATTGTTTTTTTTGGGGGGGGGGTTTGTCTGTCTGACTGACTGGGGGTGTGTTGGTCTGTTTATCAGCTACTTTACGCAAAAACTACTGGACCACTTTCCATGAAATTTTCAGGAAAGATGTGAATAGATCCCATTAAATTTTGTTGAATGTAGGTCAGAGGTCAAGGTCACCAAATATGTCTTTTCACAATGATAATCTCAGGAATGTCCTTTTTACTCGTCTATACCCAGCTTTGCATATATCTTCTTTTTGCTGTCACTGTTGATGTGCATTGACATCAGAACCTTGTAGGACAAATTTAAAGACTCTAGAATAAAGGCTAAGGTCACAATGAATGTCAAAATGTAATTTTGGATATAACTTTTGAAGTATTCATTTTAGAGATTTCCAATAAACACCAAAATGCTGATCTTTCAATTCTCCATCTTGTGTGTATTGATTTTGACCTATTGTTGACCCAAGAGGTCAAGGGTCACTGGATCAAAATTTAAAAATCTAAAATGGACTATGATGGAAAAACAAGTGGCGATAAAGACCTAGTTACTATTACTGACAGATAGGAAACCTGGTATGGGCTTCAAATATTATTAATATTTTGCACATTAATGCCAACTGTTACACTTAATAAACAATTAAAATAAGTGCTTTTAGGTAGCGTTAATGGCTTTCATTGGTAAAACAGTAAAGTACAATTATTAGATCAATACAAAGGGGGTCTCTGTCTGAAAAGTTTCTAGAATACTTATATATATACTTATTTTGGTGATGCACTTGTAAGCCATAACCCACACTTTGTCAATGGATGTATTGGGGCTTTAAGTGAAAACAAGAAGTTTACTGCCCCTTGATTTCCATATAGTACAATTGTTTGTCCATTTGAATTTTGCAAATTTCCTTTAAAAACCCATGTCTTAGTCAAATTTGTTTGCTCATATCTTTGCATCAGTGTCATTCCTACACAAACATGTCTGAATGCTTTAAATATAGTTCTTTATAGTACTATAGTCCATGATAAAAGTTTAATGTTAAAACTTTAAATAGGCTAAAACATGTTGAGTGGTGATTTACCAAAATAACTTATGTTCAAACTTTTTTTTATTACCAGATCATTAATGAAAGACAATTGGTTCTGGATGTCTGGAGGTTCAATGGCATTTATCAAATGGCTTAAAAATCCACCATCTAGACTGTATTCCCATCCCTGTGGAGCCATGGCCAGCAGGAAGCTCTACTCCTGGGAGAACCTGCCTTGTGAGCAGCACTTACACTTCATCTGCCAAGCAGGTTGGTTTTGTGCTGTTGATACTTTATGCAAATATGATATATATATATACATATATGTGTGTGTGTGTGTGTGTGTGTGTGTATAACTGACATTTTCTTACAAACTGTTTGTTTCTGTTTAGATAATGAGAGTGGGACACAACAGCAGAGAGTCTACTACTACAGCTCCAGCACAAAGCCATAGAAAGCAGAATAGAAATCATCCTGTTCACATTATAGGCTGCAAGGGTTTAGAAAAAAGTCACACAATAATACATTACACTGCCTTAAAATAATTATTATGAGACTAAATTTATGCCACAGAATTCTTAAGCAATGTCATGACATCACGATTTTCAGTTAAGAATTTGAAATTCTAAGGAAAATATCAGAAAACTAGAAAAGCACTTTGAATGAAGAGTTTGCCAAGGAGGTTATGTTTTTGCCAGAGTTTGTCTGTCTGTCTGTCTGTCTGTTAGTTAGTTAGTTAGCAAGATAATTCATAAACTTATGGATGGATCTTGATGAAATTTTCAGAGTAGGTTGGTACTGGGGAGATCTGGAAATGATTATATTTTGGTGGTGATCCGGGGGAGGGGTTAAGATAACTCAAAAACGTATTGATTGATTTTGAGGGATATGTTGGGAGTGTCACAAGGAACTAATTATTACATTTTGGTTACATTCAGAAGAGATCCTGGATTCTAGATCAATTTGAAATTTTACATTGCGGTAAATGGAGAATACATTTCAAAGTGATCCAGAATCTCTTCCAAATCATCACCAAAATTTAATCATTTGCAGATCTCCCCATTACCAACCTACCCTGTAAATTTTATCAAGACATAACTTTTTGAGTTATCTTGCTAAATAACAGACAGACAGACCGACAGACAAACAAACGGCCAAAAACATAACCTCATTGGCGGAGGTAATTAGAAAAACCTCCATCAAGGTATCTATTTATTTATTTATTTTTTACCATGAATACTTATTTAACCAGGAAAAATCCGAAAAGTTTCAAAAGTGTCTAAAATAAAGCATTTAAAAGTGAGTTACTGTGTCGATAATGTCACTGTGCTCAGTTTTGTGGGTATGAGCAGGGAATTTAGGTTAAACAGGGGGAAAAAAAGTCACAATTGAGATAAAAAGTCATCATGAGATTTTTTTTAATTATAAAAAGGCATAATTTTAAGACAAAAAGTCTAAATTGTGAGATAAAATGTTCAAATTGTGAAATAAAGTTTATCTCCTCCACTGATTTTTCCTCTGGTGACTTATTTTTCATACTGTCACATCTGTTTAGTTTGAAAAAGTAACGATTCTATTCTGAGAATGTAAAGAGTATAAAGTACAAATATTTATATAAATGTAAAGAGTATAAAGTACAAATATTTCTACAAAAATGTAGGGAGTAAAAGTAAAAAGTTGCCGGAAAATAAAAACTCAAGTAAAGTACAGATACATAACTAAAAAAAAAAATCTACTTAAGTACAGTAATGAAGTACTTTTACTTAATTACTTTCCACCTCTGGTTAAGAGTAAACTCACATCTTTATTAAAGTTCTTATACTGTGTGTAAATTGTGAGAAAATGCTCAGGATTTAAGCATTACAAAGTCAAAAAGCATCATTACACAATGTGTTTTGTGATACAGCTACAAAAAAAAAGTCCATCCTTAAGGGGGGGTGATGATTTAAAAACATGTTTTGAGCACAGAACATTTACTAATAGTGAAACATTTTAACTAAGGATATGAATGCTTCTCTATTCAATGATCGAGTGCTTAAAAACAGGTGTGTCACAATCCTTTCAGGTAACACCGTAACAGATTCCTAATGAGCGTAACAGTCGCAGCATGTGTATAAACTAATGAACACACCTAAAGGTAGGGCTGGTAGAGTTCTTTCTGGTTCTTCTGGTCTGTCTTGCCTATTATTTATACGTTACTCCTTCCACCCAGTTCTAATTGTACACCACACATGTAGTATCAACAACGTGACGGTGTGTTGTAATAGGTTCTACTCTCACTGTCCTGCAGTTGTATTTTGCCGACAAACTCATGAGTACTCTTTTGTTGTCTGCTGGCACACATATTGGTGTTGTTGTCCTGCCCTCTGAAGGGGAGAGGGGTATTGATTGTGTTTGACTTGGTTTGTCTATGTCTGTCTGTCTGTCTGTCTGTCTGTCTGTCTGTCTGTCTGTCTGTCTGTCTGTCTGTCTGTCTGTCTGTCTGTCTGTCTGTAAGCAATTTTACACGAAAACTATTGGACCAATTTCCATTAAATTTTCAAGAAATGTGCAAGGTGGTCCATCATAATAACAATAATAATAATAATAATAATAATAATAATAATAATACTGCTACTACTACTACTACTCCTACTACTACTACTACTACTACTACTAATAATAATAATAATAATAATAATAATACTGCTACTACTACTACTTCTACTACTACTACTACTACTACTACTACTACTACTACTACTACTACTACTAATAATAATAATAATAATAATAATAATAATAATAATACTGCTACTACTACTACTATTACTACTACTACTGCTACTACTAATACTAATACTAATACTAATACTAATACTAATACTAATACTACTCCTACTACTACTAATAATAATAATAATACTGCTACTACTACTACTACTACTAAAACTAATACTAATACTACTACTACTACTACTACTACTACTACTACTACTAATAATAATAATAATAATAATAATACGGCTACTACTACTACTACTACTAAAACTAATACTAATACTAATACTACTACTAATAATAATAATAATACTGCTACTACTAATACTACTACTACTACTAATACTAATACTAATACTACTACTACTACTACTACTAATAATAATAATACTTCTGCTACTACTACTACTACTACTACTACTAATAATAATAATAATAATAATAATAATAATAATACTGTTACTACTAATACTACTACTAATACTAAAACTACTACTACTACTACTACCAATACTACTACTAATAATAATAGATTGGATTTATATAGCACGTTTTTGGCCACTCAAAGTGCTTCACATTAGTGACCTATTATTCATTCGCTCTCACATGTACGTTCTGGTGGTGGTAAATTACATATGTAGCCACAGCTGCCCTGGGGCAGACTGACAGGATAGATCCCATTCATTTTTGGTCAATGTAGATCAAAGGTCACAGTCACTAAAAATGGGTTTTTGCAATGATAAGAGTTACACTGTACAAAGTATAGCATGGAGCTATTCATTCAAGCTAATAATTACAATTGAATGCCCAGTGTGCAGTTTAGTTTCTTCTATATGGGTTGGTTCCGCCGCCTCTCCCTACTGGATCAGCTGGTTTTTTGTGCACTTGCTGTGGTAAATTTACGTACATAAACTGTCTGAAAGCATTAGCAGAGATGTTCAGACTCAGTCTGTGCTGCAGTTGGGTTAATCGCATTAACATTTTTAATCGGATTAATCATGATGATGGATTAATTCCCATTATCACACATATTTTGAAGTTCTCATTTTTTTGTTGTTGTCTGTTGCTTTGTATATTATGTTTCATTTGAGATTGGTGTAGTTTTTCCAGTGTAATTATTTATTTTATTGCATATTCCTTTTGTGTTGCTTTTGTGGGTGTGTGCATGGGTGTGGATGTGTGTGACTGTATCAGACAGAGACAAACAAATGCAAATATATTTTTTGTTTCTTTATTGTTAACAAGAAAATTAAAAAAAAAAATCTTTACCATTTCAATATGTTAAGCCTGATGTGTGTTTCATTATCTTGTTGATACATTCACTTTTGAGCTGAAGTGAACAGAGCATGTGGGTTTGGAAAACGGAACAATACAATAGTTCAATTATTTAAAAGTGAGTCTTTATGTAATATAGTACAGATGCATGGGATGTTGCAACATATACATATAAACATATAACATAAACATATAAAGATAAAGCAGAGCTGCTGATTTTTTTCTATATTTTTTTACACTGTAAATTAATTCCCTAATGTAATGTAATGTTATGTTGTAATGTTGTGTTTTATGTATTTGCCTGCCTAGGGACTGCGGATGAAAATTAACTTTGTAGCTAAACTCCAGCATATTTACATTTGTGTCATACTTAAGTTCATTAATTATTTGTCCCTATCAAATAAATACAGAAATAAATCATGTCTAAAAATTTTATCCATCACTGTATGTATTTTATATTGTATATTTATATATATTTGTATTTTTATTTATTTTCCTGATATGCTAACATTGTTGTGTTCATGTATGTGTATCTGAATATGATAAGGGAAGTTACCTATCTACAAATAATAAACTTATAAACTGATAAGCATCTCACTCCTTTACAAATATGTAAATAAAGTCATATTTTGTGTCATGTATAAAGATAGGTTTTTCATGTTTTCTTGAAATTTGTTTCATTTCTAAGGACAAAAGTAGGATTACTTTATTTGTTTTTCCACATATTCAAAGTAAACAGAACTGCATTAGATTATAACGTGAATGCAATGACAAATAAAGAACACTAGAGGGCGGTGTTGAGCTACAGACAGCAGTGTTACACATTCCTTCCCTTTGTAAACACGTACATGTTCATTTTAACAGATGAACAGAAGTTTTACAGCATATGGGGCAGCGCAGCAATAAAAGACATGTCAAGAAATAGTGACTCATGGAAACTCAAACCTCTTGTAAAATGCAACCCCATGTTTATATGTATTAGGAAAAAGTATGGCTCCATCACCATGGTAATAAATATATTACCATATATACATGAAGCCTTATAGTGGATTACATTAACAAGCCCTAAAGGAATCATTACTGTTCAAAAAAATAAAAAACATCATCTAAACACATTACATGCTGTGAATCTTATGTTACTTTTATATGTTGTTTGAATACGTTTTAAAAGAACACTTATGTTTATTTATCATGGAAAGTAATAGCAACAATAGTACAGTATATTTTCATAAAGTCTTACGCATTTAGTCTTGAAATTACTTGCATCTGTGTCTGTGTCACAAATTCCCAGGGCATATATGGAAAGTCTGGGCAGAAAAGCTGAACAAATTGCATTTGAGGAAATGTAGGATAATCAAACTTACAAGTAAAAGTTTGTATATCTGCAGTAATATTCTTTATTCCAATGTAGAAGAAAGGCTGTGGTTTCATCATCATACTCCGTTCTTTTCATTTTGAGCTGTGTCCAGTGGAGAAAATATAACACTGTCTCTGTTTTTTATGGTTTTGTTATTTATTTGATTTAAAAGTTTTGATTTGGCTGTTTTTATCTGCTGTTCTCTACTCCCTCTAGTGGTCAGAATAAATTGAGTCAGTTCATATCACTACAATTCAGTACGATCATGGCTTTAGAGCGCTTTAGTCTAAACAATGTAATGGCAGTTTTAGGTTGTATTTTTTTAATCGATATATAAATATATGAATGAATGAGTGAACGAATGTATGAATAAATTGATGAATGAATATTTTTTATTGTACTAAGTACAAAAATCTCAATAAAAAATCTCAATAAAAAAGGCCAGAAGCAAAAGCGTTTTTTTTTTTTTTTTTTTTGGGGGGGGGTGCCTATCCTTTTAACCTGATCCACTACTTATATTCAATTAAATGTGTACAGCATCAAACATTCAATGCATGAACAGAGAGAAGACAAAACTGAAAAAAACACATCTACCATCTCAATTCACTATTCCTCAATAATTAAAAACTTAAGGCATCTTTTTTTGTTAGGAAATACTACAGGGCAACTGTGGCTACAAATGTAGTTTAACTCCACCAGTGGGGGCACGTGAGAGTGAATGAATAATTGATCTATCTATCTTTGAGTATGTGTGTACATAGATAAGTGCTATATAAATTTAATCCATTATTATTATTATCATTGTAAAACAGATTTTTTTTTGTTTTCAAAATTGCTAGTTATTACATTTTTCTTCTACAATCTTGAAAATATTTCTGCAAACTGCAGAATGCAGATGGGTATTTCAAACACTGGACAGTTTTACTTAAAAATGCTGTCCATTACAATGGACATTCCATTAAAAATAAGTAAATGAAAAAAAAGGTAGAAACGTTCACTCACCTGGGTCATAGGATGATATATATGTATATACCTCCAATGTGCAAGAGTATATATCAAACTATGCACTGCGTCACCACCCTTTTGATTCTGGAACACAGGTCTAGTGTGTAAAAGTCCAGTCTGTCTCACCTTTGCTCCTCCTTAGGCTGTGGAAATGGGTCAAAGGTGGGATCACCATCTCACTTTTCATCTGGGATCTGTGTGTAAAAGTGGCTGTACACTGGTTAATCCAGAGCTGTTGCTGTGTCAGTGCATACTGTTTGTCATTGTTCCATCATGAATACCAAGCTTGGGCGGCATGGTGGTGTAGTGGTTAGCACTTTCATCTGACATGAAAGAAAAGCTCTGACTAGCTGCAATTTCAGCATCAAACATCATTCTTTTACGTTCAAATTGTGTCCTGTAGTTTGTTTGTTTTTTCCATTTCTTTGAAAGTGAAAGTTCTTTACCAGTTCTCCTCCTCAGGTCTAGCATGTTGGCATCGTGGATAAGATTTCTTCCTGTCTTCCTGCGCGAAGGATCTAGTATGTTCTGTGATTTCCCAGTTGAACCAGTGCCTCCTCCATTACACAGGTAATGTGCAGGTAAATGCAGGTTTATTCTCCTGTCAGTGACTTTGACCAAGGTAGTCATGGAGATCTGGAGAGCCTCTAATGGCTCCTAATATGCTAAGTGTGAATACTAGTGGCTAATGCTAATTACTGCACCCTCTGAAGGGGACACAAGGGGTACTGTTTTTAGTTTTTGTTTCTTTGTTAACACTTTAACAGCACAACTGTTGAAATGGCAGCCATGCTTCTGTCAGTCTGCCCCAGGGCAACTGTGGCTACATATGTAGTTTACCACCACCAGAGGGAGCATGTGAGAGTGACTGAATAATGGATCAATAATGTAAAGCGCTTTGGGTGCCCTGAGAAGCGCTATAGAAATCTGATCCATTATTATAATTGGCTAATACTGATATAACATAAATAAATACATTTAAAAAAATCTGTATAGCCCCCCCTCCCAAAAAAAGAAAAATCCATCCATATTGGTCCATCACTGTTAATAATGCCACAAAAATGCCAGCTACATCTTAAGATTGCCGTTTATTTTATTTATGCCTCAGTTTATTTTTTAAGTATATACAGGATGTAATAAACACACAAGATAGCTACAGATAAATACATGACATTATAATTTTCTTCAAATTTATTTTTATTGAATTTTAAGTTGTACATATAAACACACGTAAAAAAACAAAGACAAAAACAAACAAAAAATCCCATCCCCATAACCCCCCCTCCACCTCCCACCCTTAGATGTCACTCACTAACTACCTTTAAGGCACTTTATAATCAATAAAAAAGAAATTGTGAACCATAGTATTTCAATGTATAGAAGTTAAGTAAATAAATGCAAATTGGGAAATAAAAATTTAATGATATGGAAGCAGTCTGACCAGGGCAAAGAGAAAAGTGTGTGGCTGAGATAAAGTTGTCTGTTTATACCTGTACAGTATGTGTGTGGTGGGTTTATTAATGAATGTCAGGAAGGCTTTCCAGGTTTCATTAAACTTCTTTTCAGAATCCTGTAATGCACATCTAAGTTTTAGGTTATCCATTATCCAATGAGTAACTGAAGGTGGGTGTACCTCAGAAAAAAACATTATTTTAAATAATTAAAACATTTTCAGACCTCTTCTGATAATTTTCATCAGTAGAGGCCCCCTGGTGGCTTGGAGGCCCTAACCCTTGCAAGAAACGTCCCTGCTGTAATATCTCTTTAACCCTTTGTTGGTCGGCTCAACCGTTTGATAGAGGTAAAATTGAACCCTGATATCTAATTTATATTTAAGTCCTTTGACACCAAACTTCTTGGTCAGTCTCCCCCTTTTGTAAGAAGCATGTAATGCACAAAAAACACCACTAGGTGGCACTGTCAATGATATATTCAGGTCATGCTAGCTGCTATGATCTCTTCTTTTGGCCACAAAATTGCAGGCAAGTTTTATTAGGCAAGTTTTATTACCTTTTAGAGAGTCTGTTTTACATTTTACATCATCATGTTTCAGAAATGTTTAGATTTTCATGTAATAATTTTTTGAAAACATGCTGAACCAAACAGTAGAGATAACAGTAAAGAGTCATGAAATGCTAATGCTAATTGCTAACGCTAATCACTAATGGTACAAACACTAACACATCTACGTTGAACCAAGTCACAAATTATGTTGATAAGATTGGTGAAGGAATAATGTTTGAGTTTTAATACTTCAGTTAAATTAAGGGTTACTAAAAAAAAATCTGTGGAAAAAGCAAAAAAAAGTGATTTTTGTAGTGTGACCAACAAAGGGTTAAACATTTACAAATGTCTGCATAAAAACAAATGCAGAAACAGGCTAGTTTTAGCAGTTATTATTCTTATTTTTCTCTGATTGCGACAAGCCTTTTGATTAAACTCATTGAAATCAGGCTTAATTACAAATACACCTAATAATCTCCCACAGAGAATAAAGGAGCCGAACAGTAAAACATCAGAGGTTTTCCAATTACGCATGGGTGGGGTAACGGCTTTTTTTTTTTTTTTTTATTGTCTATTCATTTATGTTACTCCGAGGGGGGAAAAATGGAAAGTTTGAGTGCTGAGAGAAACTGTAGTCCTCTTGTTAGGTGAGATGAGGAGGAGGAGGGGGAAGGAGAAGAGGAGGGGGAGGGCGTTGGGAGTGCGTGGGACCGTTGTGCGCACAGAGAGAGTCACAGTGGGGGAAATATGCAGCCTGGACATTCCCACTGTGGGGAAATACAGCAGAGAGTGTGAAGGGGAAGCGATAAGGAACATTTTACGCGCTGAGATCTCACTAAAAGCATAGATTAAGAGAGAAAAAAAACAACACATAAAGACAACCATGGAGACTGCGTTATGAGAAAGTTAGTTTTTTTTTTTTTTTTTTGCGGAAAATGCAGAGAGGAAGTGAATCCAAACCTGGAGCTGACGACCATGTAGGAATTCCCGACTGAAGTCATGGTAAGTTTTTAAGCTCCACATGTGGAAAATGTTGATGATTTCATTATTATACTTTGCTTTCTATCCGTTTAGTGTTTTATCACATTATAGATGCGCGTAATGGAAGTGGTTCTATATCATTCAGCATCACATTTACACTCATTGTATTCACTTTTTTTTTTTTTTTTTTTTTTTTTTTTAACAATTATTAATGCACCAGAACTGGGACTATGTTTAATCAGAAGTCAGAAATATCAGTTTATATCGTGCAAAGCTGTCAAATCCCAAAGGCAACAAATTAAAATGCCATGATTTAACTTGTGTGACGTTATAGTGATTTTTGTGGTTGGCTTGGAAAGGCAATGAGCTCTCTGTTGTACCTCCTGGGATTTTGTTTACCATCTCCACCCACTTATGGTCTGATCAGTGACATCCAGAGGCAGAGAGACACTGATGAGGCAGACACACAAGCAACAGATGCTGACTGCATTAAAATAAGTTTTTAAAAACAGCAACTAATAAAGTACTAAACAGATTTCGATCATATTCCCACTAATGTGTGCTGGGCAGGGTGGAGCAGTTTTGGCAAAGGGAGGAAGAAAGAAGTAGTTAGAAAAGAGAGAGCTGGAGTGGGACAGACTGGAATAAAAGAGGAGGGTAGAGTTACTTTTTATTTTAGGAGACTTGGAAGGCGGCAGCGGTGGTTTCGGTGATGCCACATTTTCCACATTGGACCTGGGAAAAAAGAGGAAAGGGGAGGAGAAGAGAAAAGAGGGGAACAAGGGATGGCATGGACTGGAGTGAAGTGAAGGATGTACAGTACAGTGCAGTTTCATCTTCCTCAATACCCAAGAGCGGAAAGTTCAGGCTGGAACAATAACACATGTACATAGAAACAGAATAAAAATCCCCCAATTTTTTTTCTGAGTGAACAAGTAACAGCCTAAAGAACCAGGATATTGACCGCCCAATATATTGAACTGATATTTAATATTATATTATATTACCACTACATACTGAATATTTAATATTCAGTATGTAGTGGTGGCGGATGTTTTCTTTTTTCCCTGTCATGATTTACTCATTATGTTTACATGCACATCTAACACAGACTATTGGGAATAACTAAGCTAAGGATTTAGCTGGAGTTCCCAAGAAACCTGAGTTTACACAGGGCTCTCGACTAACTTTTTGCACTGGTACGCCTAACTTTTTTTTTCTAAAGGTGCACCAACACATAAGTTAGGTGCACCCAAATTTTTGAACTGCATTACATTTAACACAGTTTTACATGTTCACATTTTTCTTTTTAAATCCTTGTCCATACAGACAATATTTATTTATTAATGATTAATCAACATTTTTGAAAACGTAAAGTTCTTTATTTGGAGCACAGCTCTACAAGAAAAATTAGAACTGACTGAAAAGTGCTATTGCTTAGAGTGCTTCACTGAGCTGAAATTTAAACTTAAAACCATATCAAGATAACTATGTAAAAAAAAAAAAAAAAAATTAAAACTGTTTAAGGCTCCAAACTGAACATCTCAATATCTGAAAATCTGAACAGCTCCATATCTTATGGACTATCCTCCATTACAGTCACATGACCCTCAGATGTACTTTTGTCTTACGCCATTCAGTGTGTGATGTGTGTGTCTGCGCTGCAAATGACAGCTGCAGAGAATAGCCATTATAACCGATGCATTTGTATGTGTTGGCAACAAATTAGACCATTATTAGAACATACTCACAGTTGGTCACCGCTCCTCTGCCCAGAAAGTCCAGACGTGTTTTCAGTTAAAGTACACCATCAAATGGATAATCAGTGGTTAGCCGATGCAAGTGTATGTATTGACAACTAATTAGAAGGTACTCAGCGACGTGCCCGACTCTCAACTCTTGTACAGGACTACGTACAACCCAAACCACGCCCATCTGCATGAACTGGCAAATTGTGAGTTTTGTCTCTTTTAGAGTTGCGGACATTTCAAGGGCTGGTCGTACCAATGGAACCTCAAAAATTTTTTGTCGCAATTTTGAGAAATTAGGTTGAATGTGCGACCTAATTGGTTGCACTCTAGAGCCCTGACACATTATTAGGACTCAAACAGATGTTGATTTATCATTAAAGTAGCACAAATAATGTGTTATATTGTAAAGTGTGAGAAGCATGTGGGATTGAATACATTTTCTTATTCCTACTCCTTTTTGAGCAGTGCATATTGAACTTATTTTGTTATTGTTTGTGTTTGTGTCTTGATTATCTTTATTGATGTATTTGCTGTGCCATTGGTTTCTTATGCACAAAAAGTACATAATTTTTTCCCCGCTCAAAACAATTAATTAATAAATACATGCACGTCAAGAGAATCAAATTGTTAAGTGAGGTACGTTCAACTGCGAGACACCAGGTGGTGCAGCAGACGTAGTGGACGAAAGACAACAACACCGAGCGAGGATATACACAACAACGATGCAGCAGCACAGGGGTCCATTTCACAAAGCAGGTTTAATGAAAACTCTGAGTCTGTTAACCCTGAAATTAAGGGTTTTCATGGGTTCTCAGGGTTAACATACTCAGAGTTTTTATTAAACCTGCTTTGTGAAACAGACCCCAAGATATTTCATACACACTGTACACCCTGATTGTGTTGCATTGTCTTCTTCTGCTACTGTATTGTTGTCATGCTGTGACTCTCAGAAGAGAGTGGTTAGGGTGGTCCAGAGTCTGGCTAAGTGTGGTTTGCATATACATGCCGGAAAAGCTCGACTTAGAACTGCATTATCTGGTCTGATTATAAAAAGTCCAATTCGGTTTGACTACAATTCGACTAAGGTGTGTGTATATATATAGTTTTAAAAACCTCAACATTAGCCGGACTAAGACAATAAGTCAAATTTCTCTAAGTTAATGTGAAAGTACAGACTGAGAAGCAAAGTTCACAGCACCTCCATGTTATTACTGTGGACAACATTGGAAAAAAAACATTACTTTAAAGTATGTTTAGTGTTACCTATTCTACCTTAGATTCCTCCTTCTTTATTAAAATTTTTTACCAGTAGTTTAATGTAATTTTTAATGTAATAATTGTGTCATTTTAAAAAAGAATATTCTCTGACATTTATCATTTTCCAGAGAAAAAAAAAAATCAATATTGGCGTAAAAGTATCCATTTAGAAATATCAGTGGCCTGTATTGGTTATCGGTTAAGACTGATGTAAAAAAAAAAAAAAGTATATTGACCCCAAAAATTCCATATGGGTCGTTCACTTGTGTGCATACATGTGTCTTGGGACAAACAGGGCTGTGAACACATGCACATAGGTGTAAAAATGCATCAGTGTGCAACTATGTGAGCTGTGCAGTCACACACCCAAGAATATGGGGCAGCGGGTATTTCCATTTTCAAACTCTAATGCTGTTCTCTGTATTTTTTTAACCTGGGGGGTTGAGATAACAGCACTAAAATAATCCAGACAGAGACCACGATGTTGTCAATCATAGGAATCTTTCTTTAGCTGAGTTTCCTGTGATTGTCGAGGCTCGCTGACATGACCACCTTTCAGTGTTGGACTGTTTTTTACACTAACATTCTGCTGTGTCACTGTGCGTCATGTGTACGTTCTTTTGTTTTTTTACTGTTCCGCTATTGTGAACAGTGTGTGAGTCACTGTCCTGTTGTGAGAGAGGTCAATGTATAGAAGTCAGGGTTTATGTCATAAGTGATTCCTGCACTGCAAAAATCCAAATATTACCAAGTATATTCTTCTCATTTCTAATCTAATTATCTCATTTTACTTAAAATAAAACATAACCAGGCACAACAAACCCTGTCCTTAACAAACATTTTACCTAAGTATCATTGTGAAAACACATTTTTATTAACCGTGAACTTTGACCTACATTCACCAAATTGTAATGGGATAGATTCTGGACCACCTTGCACTTTTCCTGAAGATTTCAAAATTATAGAAATTGGTCCAGTAGTTTTTGTGGTGCTGACAGACAGACAAAGAGACAAGCAGACAGACAAAGAAAAAAAAACCTACCAAAAACAACACCCTTACTCTTTTTTTTATTGTTTATTGTTACTCTTTTCTTTTTGTTATTCTTTTTCACTTAAAAAGTGACTTTTCTTTTTAAGACCTTATTTCTCGACAATAGGTTTAGAAAATCGTATTATAAGAAGTCATACTAAGATCATTTTCATTTGTTCCATTGGCAGATGTTTTTATTTATTTTTTTGCTTAATTCAGACGAAGTGGTGTCAGACACAACAAACCCCGCCCCTCGTCAATGTTTTACCAAATTTGGCCTGTCTATTATTGCGAAAGCACATTTTGGTGACGGTGACCTTGAATTTAAAATGTAAATTTTAATAGGATCAACAAGAGTGCTTTGGGGGTCTAGTGTCTGTGCACATGGGGTGGGGGTGGTTTGGAACAGGGGACTGGCTCCATTCTTGTTGGAACACAGGGTTAGCAGTGTGTGATTTCACATGTGTGTGTGTGTGTGTGTGTGTGTGGGGGGGGGGGGCTGATTGTCAGAGCAGAACTGACAGGATTTACTCTTCCTCTAACCGGACACAGTAGTAGCAAAAAACCTAATACATTTGGCTACGTATTGGCTGGTACCGATTAATTGGGGAAACCCTGATTGATCAGTCGAGCTCTAATCTCTTCTGGACCACCTCACATCTTACCTGAAAATTTCATGGAAATTGGTCCAGTAGTTTTTACCTAGATTTGCTAGCAATCAAACAGACAAATGAACAGACAAAAAAAGAACCAAAAATAATACCTTCAGAGGTGCAGGGTAAAAAAACTGCCTACGATGTAAAATTACGTCAATGAGTTAATAACAATAATATTGGATTGTATTTATATAGTGTTTTTCTAAGCACCCAAAGTTCATTTACAGAGTAAGTTTTCAGTGAGATATAGGAACTTATTTTTAGACAATAGATCTTGATGATCTTATTTCAAGAAATCTTAGAAAGATCATTTTTTTGAGCTTAATTCAAGATCTTTTTGCTTAATTCAAGCAAAAATAAAATGTAATTAAATGAAATCTTTCAGTGGAAGAAGTGAAAATGATCTTGGTAAGATTTACTGAAATAACATTTTCTTATATCTCACTGAAAACTTATTCTTTAGGTGATTGTGTTTTATTTTAAGTGTGATGAGGTATGTGGACTAGAAATGAGAAAAATACACATGGTAAGATTTAGAATTTTCCAGTGTACCAAAACACAAACAGGGCTTTGCATATCCCATAATAATCCATTTTATCCATGTTTTTCATCACATCTAACTCTAGAAAATATACTGTACCAAACACCACTGTTTAAAGAGGAATCAAATGGATTAATATAACGAAGTCCTCATTTTTAAATGGAAATATTACTGTAAGTCTGGACTCAACACATTGTTTGCTGAGATCTGGGACTGTAGCAACAGATCAGAAAACATAAGCAACTACAAGGTCACTCCGACTGTTTAGACCTCCACGGCCAGAAGTTATTATTTTATCGTCAGTATTAAACTACAAACACACACCGATTATGAGCTATTTTCCCCTTTTTCAGCAGTTCTTACAACAGTTTACTCTTTTGTGTTTAATGAAGTGCAGGTTTATAACCTTGTGTTACATTTTAGGGTGATAATTCAACATTTGTCCAGGGACTGACACTGAAAAACATACATTATAATAATAATAATAATCTTTGTTTGTATAGCACCTTTCATACAAACACTGTAGCCCAAAGTGCTTCACATTGATTAAAAATTAAAGTAGAATTTTAAGACAGGGTGACAAAATAAACTGATTATAAATAAGAAATAGATCAATAAATAAGGAATAAATACATTAGGCTAATACTGGTGCTATTTGCAGCAATGTAAATAAATGTACAATGTCTTTGTTATTAAATAAATAACTGTTTAAAGTAGGTTAATAGTAGTAATAATAGTAGGTAAATAGGTTGTTTCTGTGAATGGCTGCTACAGTTTTATATATTAAATTTGATTCAAATCAGTGGACTCATTTTTGAGAAATCCTGCAGATGAATTAACAAATATTAATGTTTTAAACCAGTGCTAGAGATTCTCTATATTTCGCTGCAAACATCCATATCTTACCAAGTCTGTTTCTCATTTCTAGTCAAAATATCTCATCACACCTAAAATAAGACATAATCACATAATCAACAGTAACTTTTCAGTGAGATAAAGACAATTTATTTTTACACAATAGAGCTTAATAATATTCTTTTAAGAAATCTTACCAAGATCATTTTAATTTTTTCTATTTGCAGATTTCTTTTTATATGTAGTTGGCAGACAGGGTTTAATATGACACCTGGGTTTTAAGGCCTGATGACAAAACAACTCAAACCTGAAAAAAAATAAGTGTATTACATCTTATTGACACCAGCAGTAATTTACCAATGTTATTTTATTATCTGTTTTGTTGTTGTCACATGATGTCCACTTCATACAAATGATTGGTTGATAGTTTTATTTATTTACACTGTGAAAGCTTGGGAAAATGTGACATTTTTTGCTACCAAATATTCACAACTTACATGACTTAAACAGCTGAAAAAGAATATACTGATGTGAATTTGAGGCGGCTGGTGTGTAGAAAATCATTAGAATGAAAATCACTGAAGTACACTGTTGACCATAAAGTTGGAACAATTTAGTTTTCAGAGATATTCCTCTTTTTACGCCTATTTGTTCATACCAGGAATGACATTTGACTGGGTAGAGTGATTACATATTTAGTCCCAGTTACACTTTATCAAGATTAAATCAATCATTTCATGAGAAGAGGGGGAAAAAGGTAGTTTAGTTTATGGATGACAGTGTGTCCAATTCATGATTATAGCATGCTAGCATATTTAGCCTTCCAAAGCTAAATATAGGCTACCTTATGGAAAGTCACCAGCATCAGTCTGCTCTTCTCACATTGTGTCTAAGTCAGTAGTTCACACATTTTTTACAGTGGAGTAGCCCTTGATATATACGTACGTAGCCAAGTACCTTCAACTATTCAGCATTTTTTTAAATTAGGCAAAGGTATCTGTTTTATTTTCAAATCTCAAATTTTCATGCATTTTACTTTAACCTATTAACAATGTAAAAAATAAATAAATAAATAAATAATAAAAAAAAATATATATATATGTACATAAAATTAGTGTTCACAATATGAACTGAAAAGTGTCCTTTTAATAAATGAATTGTTCATGAATGAGTAAATGAAGCTTTCATACACAACAAATAATTGGTTTCTAAAGTAAACTCATCCTAATGATATAAAATATCAAATGTTCTTAAAATATGAGCAAAGCTTAAGAAGATGGATCTGAGATTTTAAAAATATTTAAATGAAATAAGGTCACGAGTGTCCATTTTATTGTATGGATGAGTTTATTTTGTTTTACATTTCAACATTAATTCCCATTTGTTGTATTCAATAGTGTATTTTCTGGGGGGGAAGATACACGTTACGAAACAAAACAAAAACCTTTTTTCAGTGTGGACAGCAGTATCTGTAAGAACACAGATGTGCTGTGAACAGTAAATCATAGCAGGGAAAAAAGAGCACATCGGCCAATTCAACCGGCTGTTACTGATCCAAGAATAAAACTTAACCAGGCACAACAAACTCAGGCATTTTAGCTTTTAATGGGTTTTCCCTTTGTGAAGGTCAAAGGTCACGGTACCATTTTTAGCCCACATGTAGTTTCCTCTGTCAACAACAGTAACTGAGTACACATCACCACTCTGTTTGGAGTTATGGCCATTCAAAATAATGTGACCTTGATTATGACCTTTTAATGTCACTCAAGGTCAAAGGTCATGGCATCATTTTGAAGCCCATGTCAGGTTTCCTATCTCTCAATAATAGTAACTAAGTTTGTACCTCCACTGGGACTTCCATTGGAGTCCATTTCAATTAATCTCACCTTGTGTGTGTGTGTGTGTGTGTGTGTGTGTGTGTGTGTGTGTGTGTGTCCACAGAGACATATCATGCTATAAGTCATTGAGTACTTGAGATATCACCATTAAATTACATGAGCATGTGCAAATAGCTAATGCACATCAGATGCAATGATCCATTTGAGTAAAGGTCAAAGGTCAAGCTCACAATTAAAATCACATTATCTATTATAACTCAAGAATGGAGGGTCATAGAACATTCAGATAGGTACCAAACGATGCGGAATGAAGATTTCTACAATTTTTGTAATTGGTGTTATCACCTACAACCAATAGTTTTTGAGATCTCTGGAGGTGAAAGGTGACATGTCGGAAAATAAACTTGTGTAGCACTGTTTGTGTGTGTCAAGCATAGACATATCACACTATAACTTAATCAACACTGGATATATTATAATATTACACACACTGACACATATGTACATATAAAAAAAATTATCATTATTGTCAAAGGTCAATGTCACATTTAGCAGAAAGGTCAAAATCACATTATTGGCTTTAATTCAAGAATTTGAGATGGACACAAAACAGGGGCGACATTAGGCATTTTCTGAATATTTGTTTTTTTAGGTTTTGACTGAGTGACCCCTGACCTCTTGGGTCAACAATAGGTCAAAATCAGTACACAAAAGATGCAGAATTAAAAGATCAGCATTTTGTTGTTCATTGGAAGTCTCTAAACTGAATAGTTACAAATTGTGTGTTTGACCTTGACCTTTAACCTTCAGTTTTCAAATGTGCCCTTCAAAGTTCTGGTGTCAATGGACATCAATCAAAAAATCCCTTGCCTTCCCTTTTTTTTGGGGGGGGGGGGGTTTGGCTCAATATATCAGCTGACTGATATATCATTCTATCATTAGTACTCAGTACATGATGACTTATTTTAAGTTTTTTTTTAATTGTATTTCGGTTCGCCGCTGGGCTTCTTCCAAGAACCTCCTGTTCTATTTGTTCGTCCTATTCCTAGCGAGTTGTTAAAATTGGTGACAATGAGTTGAGGCCAAGTGTGTGAAATCTCATCTGGTGTGAAACTTGCTTTCGCTCTGTGCAGCAACTTAAATAGTCCAAAACAATCTGCTGATGTCTGGTTTGACCTACTGTAGATCAACTCTGATTATAGAAGATTGAAGAAAGGAAATCACTCCATATTTTTGTCTTTATCCTCTTTATCTTTTGTCTGTCTGGCTTTTCCTTTGTCCCACCTCCTCTCCGTTTCTCTTCTGGTCTCTATCTTTCTTCCAGCATCTTAGTTTTTCTCATAGTCATGGCGTCTTGGCCCCCTCTCCTCCCTCCCCACCCTCCGCTGAACTCCTTTCTGCTGTATCTCTCTTCCTCCTTTTCTCTGTCCTTCATGTATTGTAGGGGTCTACATCTGGTTTCTATCATGGTTGTTGCTGCTCTTGTTTCCCATCGATCTTTCCCACTGGTCAGCCTCCTCCTCTTTTTTTTTCTCTTTTCGTCTGAACCCTAAGTCCCTACAGTGCCGTCTGGTTCTTCCACTAGCCCCCCTCCCACCCCCACCCCTCTCTCTTTTGTTTTTGATTTCTTCTTCCGTTTGCAAAGTTGCACAAGTTTCAACTTTCTTACTTTATTCCTCTTTTCTATATTTAATATGTCTTGTCTTTTATTTCAACTCGTAGCACTCTACTTCTCTAATTTCCTCTATGTGTCATGCGTCTTTTTTGGTCGACTGTTGCTTCCTTTTCTCATTCTGAATTAACCCATAAAAAGCCAAACATCTACTTGTGATCAAAATAATTTGCTGATATAAAAAGTCCAATGACTGTCCAATGACTGTTATTGATACATGTGAATAGTTTGGGGTCTTTTCATGATCATCAAATATGACCCATTTGGATGTTTAGATGCTCCTTAGTTACCATGGAAACGGTGCCATCTTCTACAACATTGATTAACCAGTGAAACCCATGGAGTTGGATCAAAGACAGGACATAGAGACGCTTGATTTGTGTTCAGTTAACAATATATTGTACTGAAAAAGTCACTGTTTCTCCAGTTTACCCTTTTTCTTATTGAATAACCTTTGAATTTACTCTGAGCTTTTATAAACATCTACATGATCAGTGAATTAAATATAGGAAAATATATGATTTTGGGTGGAAAAAACTCTAAATATTAAGGATAGTATTAAAATAAATTATGATGCAATGTTTAAGGTAACTTAACGATGGTGGTGGGAAGTGCCACAAAAGTACCGTAGATTTAGATTAGATACATTTGACTAAAAAATGCACTTTTTCTTCAGTTGTCTCTTTTTCTGTTTTAATAACATTTGAAGCTTTGAGCTTCTATGAACATCTACATGATCAGTGGATTAAATATAGGAAAATACATGATTTAGGTAAAAAAAAAAAAAAAAAAAAACAACCGCAAAATGTTTGGGATTATATTCCAATAAATGGTGATAAAATGCTTAAGATTAGTTAAATATGGAGAAAAATATCATTTGGGAAGTGTCACAAAAGTAGTCATGGATCTTTATGGGTTAATTAAGGACAACATTTTTAACTTCATGAGCCTCAGCAGTTATTTTTTTTAAATCTAATCATCAAATGTAACCCATTCAGACATCTAGATGCACCTTACAGTCCATTACAGTGGATGGACGCATTTGCTTTATATTCAACTAATAATTTGACTGAAAAAGTCCCTTTTTTTCTTCCATTTTCTCTGTTTTTGATATAAAAACATGCAACTTCAATGTGATTTTCTTTTAATGAAAATCTATATGATTATTTAATTAAATCTAGGAAAGTATCACATTTTCACATCAGAAGGTAAAATACTCAATAAAACATCAGAATAAAGGGTGAGAAATCACTTATGACAAGGTTAAAAATAGAGGAAAAAAAAGTCATTTGGGAACAGCCACAAAAGAAACTCTGGGCCGTTTAGGAAAGAAAGGGAGGAAGTCTGACGTGTGAATGACATACTCTGATTCCACATTCAGCAGACTTCCTACAGACAGACACACTTTCCACCTGACCTAATATCCACAGACTACTCCACGTTTCACAACACCCTCTGGTTTGTTATTGGATTAAAATTACAACCTTGTTTCTCAGTAATAAAGGAGCTTTGACACCGTACCTACCTATTCCTGGCAGGTCCTTTAATTCAGACCCTGTTCATTGTCATCACTGCAGTCTGGCTTTGACTTGTGTGTCTTAACACATGGGTCTGTTGGACACTTGACCAGGGGCCCCACAAGCAGAGGGGCCCCGTTCTAATCTGACTATGTTAACCCTTCAGCGGACCTTGTGTGAGCAATAAATTGAAATCATCCTGACAAAATAGCAGTCATATATAGAGCATATTATATAAATAAAAAAATGTTTATGTCAAGAAACATTTATTTTTCCTATGTATGGAGACTCATGTGTATATGTGTGTGTGTGTGTGTACTGATCGAAGGCATATACAGTACTTACTTCACTAATTGCTAATTTATTTTTCTGCTTTTAAAATTATTTTACTTTTTTACTGAATTTATTTACTTTGTGTGAGTGTGAATATATATATTATTATGGATGTTTTTTATTTAGTTGTACAGGAAAAGCAGTTATAAATAAAATGTATTATTATTATTATTATTATTATTATTGTTATTTATTTTGTACTGGAATTTTCTAGTCACTTGATATCCATTATATATTTTTTTCTATTGTCATTTTTAGTCATCTTACAGATCTTTTTAGTTTAACATTTTCAAAAGTTTTCTGAATGTTGAAATAACATTCATAAGGTAGACAACCTATACAATTGAACATTCTTTTTCAAGACTTAAACACATAAAAAAAAATCTGATTTGTAGTATATTTGAACTGCCTTTTGCTTACATGCATAGAAAATGACATTGATTTCAAATTGCTAATAATTCCTGTGAATAGTTGTCATAGGGGCCCCAGTACACTGTTTTGCCCCGGGGGCTCATAGTGCTGTTAATACGGCCCTGTGTATAGTCAAATTTCTGAAATATTGCAGACATGGCGCCAGTTTTTGCTCCTTCATTCCAGTGTTTGATACATCACATCACAGTAAGTCGATTACACCTGTAAAAATGACCTGGTTTTACATGAATCTTATTCTTTGTTTAACTTTGGAACTTAATGTAATATACAAATCCAATCAGGTTTGCTACACATACCGGTCTGTGACAAAAAAGAGCAAGACCTAATTGCATTAAAGGCACTGGAACTGTATGTTAGACAGGATTAAATATAGATGTTTGACCCTTTACACAGATAAAACCCAGACTTGGAAAGAAGCCGTGTTAATTTTACAAGAATTTGTGGTGAGTGGAAAAAAGGGAAATCCATCTTTTCTTTCTTAGTTAATATCAGACAATTTGAATCATTGTGCTTCTAGGCTGACATTTTTTCCTTTGAATGTGAGCGGTGCTGTTTAAAACTACAGAAACTCAACAAACATGCAACACAGATTCAGGCAAAGGTGCTGGTTGAATATATTTGTCTGCAGGTTTGATAACTTTTCATTGAGCGAACTTCATTTAATTTCACCAGTGTTATAATAATTTGGATTTTACATTGTAATAATGGATTAGATTTCTATAACGCTTTTCAAGGCACCCCAAGCACTTTACATTTTTTTAATCCATTATTTATTCACTCTCACATTCTCCCTCTGGTGGTGGTAAACTACATATGTAGCCACAGTTGCCCTGGGTCTCAGGTCCCTCTGACCACCACCAAACATTCATACACTAGTGTGAGTGACACTGGAGGCAAGGAGGGCGAAGTGTCTTGTCCAAGGACACAACAGACTGACTAGGACAGAGTGGGAATCGAACTGGCAACCCTTCAGTTAATGGGCAGCCCACTCTACCACCTGAGACATGGCCAACCCTAAATTATAGTTGAGTTTTATTCAGTTTCGATTTTTTTCCCCCTTTAATTCAGTAAGTGTTCATTAGTTTTTAGAGCAGATTTTTTTTTTGCTTAGTCTTAGTTGTGTTTTCACATTAGTTTACGTTTTTTTTTCACAATTTTTATCTTCCTCACTGTCATATTCACAGACATTTCAAATGTCAAACAGCAAAACTATTGGTTGAATTCAGACAAAATTTAGTTTACAAATTGCTTGTGACATAAAATACATAGATGTGGATACATTTCAGAAACAGCAGGTCAAAGTTAATGATTTTTATGAATTTAAAAAAAATCTGTTTTTCCTCCCATTTACTTATAATGGGTAAAATTTCAAATGTCCATACATTTTATTGCAATTTACTTCAAATGTGGCACATATATAGAGGCTATTGATATGTTGACACCAGCTGGATCAATGCCAAAATAAGATACAATACATGTGATGGGTGGGGTTTATTGTACCTGGCACCACTTGTTTAGGATCTTGTCTGTTGTCCACGTCCATGAAAAATCCCTGTACACTGATATTCATGTATAGCAAATCCTTCTACCGTATTTTCTGGACTATAAGCCGCTACTTTTTTTCATATATTTTGAACCATGAGGCTTATACAAAGGTGCGGCCACTGTATTCTGTGGATTTTTCTTCCACCACTAGGGGCGCTCTAACCAGAATTAGAATCAAAACTACTAGGAACAATCAATGCAAAGAAGAATACGCTACTTTTTCTTTCACAGATAGAATACGGACGGCAAATTAGCAACTGTTTACTATTTTTCAAATCCTCACCCCTTCATCATGGAGACAGATGTGACGAAGCGTTTCTGAGGATGTTCAACTCTGACACAGAAGAAGACGACTTCATGGGTTTCAGTGAAGATAATTAATTTGATTTGTGATTTGAAACACAGAGATAAATGAAGATAAACATGGTAAATTCTGGTTATTTTTCTCTTG
The DNA here is from genome assembly GCA_020466265.1 of Siphamia tubifer. Classification (NCBI taxonomy): domain Eukaryota; kingdom Metazoa; phylum Chordata; class Actinopteri; order Kurtiformes; family Apogonidae; genus Siphamia; species Siphamia tubifer. The sequence continues at coordinate 17,165,479 of CM035800.1, forward strand.
GTTCTGTTCCGTTTTAATCAGTAAAGTTGCTGCCGTGTTAAAAGTCACTGTTAGGGAAAAAAAATCTGTTCAGGTACAAACATGTAACTACATTTACAGTTCAAAAAGCTTCTAAACATGCAGTAAATATCTGATTTTTCAACATAGATATCTGCAGCTTGTATATTCTTTTTTTATTATACTTTTAAAAATACAGCGGATGCGTCTTATATCCAGGTGCGGCTTATAGTCCAGAAAACACGCTAGCTACCATCGTCTAAAACTGCAGTCAGTTAACATCAACAAGTCACCAGCTGTAACACAGCATAACACATCTTTCATAGCAAACCTTAAATATTAACAACATGTGCAACACTTCCCTTTGAAAGAACAGACTCCAGAAGGACATAAGAAAAACAGTATGTTTTACTTTTCACCTTAATTTAGTGTTGTGTTGAATTAACTCAAGTCTTCTGGGATGCTTTAAAGGGGCCTTAGTCTAAGAGGAAGTCCCTGCTGGCTTGCCTTGCAATCTCCTGAACCCCCTGCTGTGCTTTTACTAGACTCAATATGTTCTGTCATTCAGCCAGAAGCTGTTTGAACCTCTTTTACAACTGCTACACCTATTACAGCATGTTCTCTGACAGACTGTTGTTTACTATAGTCCTTCCAGAGACGCCTTCTGGTGTATACATGATGTTAGTGTCTTTAGTTTAGTATGGGCTGCTTTGTCTTTCATAATGCAGCTATATTATAGGAAAACAGTCATAATGTTGAATGTATTTAAGGAGAGTTTTATGCATATTTTATTGCAATAGTAGTAAAACTGTCATTTCATTCCATGTGAAAGAGTGCAGCTCTGACTTTTCACTTGTTCAGGGATAAAAAAAAAAAAAAGTTGTGCACTTAGTCATTGACCTTTTGAGGTGAGTGTTTGATCATGTAGTGGTAGAGTTCCCTTCAAATCCAGTGGACTAAGATGACCTTTGAGCTGCTCTGCTTTTGGAAAACTGAGCTGAGTTCAGCAACATTTATGGTTGGCTTGTTCCAAGTTGCCAAATAGCTACCATCCAAAATTCAATGTTACTAAGGAAAAATAAAATGGCGCAGATTTCAAGTTGGTGCCATTCGACTACTGGTCCCCATAAGGACTGAAGTCATGCTTGAAAAATTTGCTGTACAGCAGCAGTGGAAAGGAAACAGGACTTAGCATCTCCTGAATGACGCTGACAGCAGAGCAGGTCTTTGAGTCTCATGTGACTTTTTCTTTACTAAAGGTTTTATTTTGTTTGTTTGTTTTGTTACTTTTCACCCACTTCTTACTGCTTCACCTCCTCAGGGCTTAATTTGTTCTCCATCTTTCCATCAGACGTAGATTTAATAACAATTTGCAAAGTCTTTTATTTATTTATTTTTATTTTTTTATGCTTTTTTAGAAAAAAAAAAAAGAGTTGCATAAGTTGTTAGTTGTTTCAAATACTTTCCTGTTTGTGGTGTTCATTCTATCCTCCCCTGTGGTTAACCTCAAACCTTCTTCTGCACATGAAAACAAACCCAAAAACTAATTTTTTAAACAGTGTTGAACCTAGGTCCTCTTCCACTACCAGCTCATTCCCTCCTGGCCCCTTTTGCTACGGCCACTTTTTTTTCTTTTTCCATACACTATGTTCTCCCATTCTGTTTTCTCTCCCATGACTTTCTATCCATCCACTCTGTTGTTGCAGTTATTCGGTACAATATGCAGTCTGTTGAAGAGTTGAATCCCATCATAATCGATGTCAGATGACATACATGGAGTAGGACGGAGGTGAAACAAAGAAACAAAAAAAAAAAAAAGAAGAGATGAAGGGAGAAAAAAAAGGAGGATGAAATTGTGTAAAAAAGAGGGAAAGGAGCAGATGGGGCGTTGGAGAGGAAATGTAGTGGGAGGGTGAAAGAAAGTGGGTGGAAAAGGGAGAAAAAGTTGCAGGTTGCCATGACAACAGGCCATGAAGAAAAATAAACATTGTATGTGTTGTGTGCACCGCTGTCACCCTCCACTTCACTGACCAGCCCAGTGTTATGAAGTGTGTGAACGTACATGCAGGTGTGTGTATGTGTGTATATGTGTATATATATATGTGTGCATGTATGATGTGTGTATTAGCAAGTTAACATGCTGCAGTGGTCTTTTGTTCTGGGGGTCCATATATGCACGGGACCTTGGAGGAAATGTTTGACACTCCCCAGACTGTACAACAGGAAGTTCAAAGCAGCGGTTGTGTGTATATTTGTGTGTATATGTGTGCATATTTGTGTGTGTGTGTTGGAGTGTGTGTGTGTGTGTCAGCAAAAAAAAAAAAGCGAGACAAGCCGGCTGTTAAACAAAAACACAGACATTAGAGTTGATTCAGTGTCCGGTTATGGATTAACCCTTTCTTACCTTCTTTGTCTCTCTCTCTCTCTCAGGGTTCAGAGGCTATGGAGGATTGCGTGCAGGGGGCGCTGTCTTCCCTTTACCCCCCCTTTGAAAGCACAGCCCCACCTTTACTTTCTCAGGTAAATGGTTTACACTTATATTGAGCTTTTCCACCTCCATGATGCTCAAAGTGCTTTACATTAGCCACCCATTCAAACACCAGTAGGTTTCTAAGGTTCAGTCAGGGTTCAGTGTCTTGCCCAAGGACACTTCGACATTGTGGACAACCAGAGCCAGGACGCGAACCGCCAACCTTTCAGTCATGGGTCGACCCGCTCTACCAACTGAGCCACAAATATACATATTTATTCCAGTACAAACCTTACGGCTGTGAAAATAGCGCAGATCTAATTAAATGATAGGGTCTGTCGGAGGACAGTGGGATGCGATGTTGTGTACAGATAACACGGCCCTTCCTAGATATAAACTGCTAGAAGCCAACACAAACAAAATGTACGGAGTGGGTCAATTATAACCATTATTTTTTTTCTTGTTTGCTTTTATTTTGTTTGCTTGAGAAAAAATATGGGACAGTGTTTTGCTGTGAAAAGAACAAATGCAACCTGTTAAGTTATTGCACAGAACATTAGAAAAGACAGGATTTGAAGGTTTTAATTTTATTTTCCATCTCATTTTTGGAGTAGATTGTCATGCATAATGTTTTTTGCTTCAGTCTGAGCCTCTTCCATCACTGTGTTCATGTCCATGTTGTCATAAAGATGTAATAATTCTGTTTTTTGGACATGTTCCCCTTTTTATTCGTATTTATACACATCAGCTATGATCACATACTGTTACACTTATACTTTATTTAAGAAAAATAAATGGGTGCTTCTATGAAATTGGTTAGAATTTGGTACCTGGTACTTTTCCAGGTTTTTAGACCCAGTAATAAAAGATAAATCTATATATATTTCCCCTTAATGTACCAAATTATTATCTCAGATAAATACAAAAAAAAAACTCTTGCTCTGAGCTATCCCAAAATCAATGCATTTTTAATCAAATATCAGGACCAATAATATGACCAAAATTGGAAAGTTACCTATAGGTGTCAGCGTATTTGATTTGGAAAACATGGTTGTAAATGGTCTTATATCACGGCATAAATAAAGTCAATAATCCTAGCGTTTTTTTCTAATCTAGACATGTGAGTTTTTCATGAATCTCAGTCTCATTCCAGGTTTTGTGTGTAGCCCATTGTGTCCACTTGCATTACAAGCACAAACTGCCCATTTAAACACTACTACATTGAGAAGGATTTTTGCCACAGTGGCCATTTTTGTGAAACAGTCTGTCTTGCACAACCACTTCAATTCCCAAAATGTACCTGTGAGAGAATAAAAAAAACAACAACATGGCACTGCATAATATTTGTGTCCTTTTTTACCATGTTAAATGTAGATTTTTATATTAAATGTAAAAATAATATAAAAATGAAGGCAACTGTTCCATCTAACTGCGTAAACATTTTTAATCATATTTATTATAATGATGGATTAATGTGCATTAATATGTTAATTTTGACAGTCCTAATAAAATATGTGATTTGGGTCCACATGTAACGTCATTTGTGCTAGCGTGCAAACGAAACTGAAACTTAACACTTTATGGGACTATGTCATTTATAAATGATGATTAAAAATAGGTTTTAAAAAATAACACAAGCTTCTAACCAATCATATTGTACCATACATTTTAAAGAACTTAAATTTAACTAACTGCACTGCTTTTGATTTTTGTGGGGGTTGAACAATATTTAATTTGTTGTTGTCCATCAATTTTTCAGAATTCATAACTAACATGAATGTATTTTGTATTTTTCATAATTTTAGAATGAATGTGTTTTTCAGTCAAATATGTTCATGGATAATAAAGTAATTTTTTACATTGACTATTCATGAAAAAAAAAAATACACTAATGGGACAAAGTAAATTATAAATAACGGTACCCCTAAATAAAGGTCAATTTTGTAAAGGGAACATAGGAAAATTACTTTATTTAAAATATAGTTCATTATTTTTTATAGAGGGTTAACATGCGTCTGATTCCCATCTTCTATGTCTCTCTTACACATTGGATCTTGCAGGACATTTTCACATCTTGTACCCCCTCCTCTACACTATGGGCCACCTACAAATGCTGGACCCCCCCCCCCTTATCACAGGCCAAGAGTATGTTCAATCTTGCCGTGGAGCATCTATTCCTATGGAAAAGTACTGCTGTTTGATAAAATACTATGGATTAATGACCAGACTCAGTGACTTCTGATCACTGATTATATACTGTCTGGGCTGAGTAAATGTTTCCATGCTTGGAAAAAGGAAACCCTTTCAGAATCCATTGGATACACTCACAAATGCCTGGCAGACTCACTGAGACAAAAACTACTCTTAGTCCATGAGAAACTATGATTTTGAAGGGTGAAGGTTTTCAGCAGACAGCGAGGACATGCAGAGCCGACAGCGATTTGTTTTATGCTCAATCATCTCATCATCTAATGCCCTGCAACTAACTGATTTTTTTGTTTTGTTTCCCTTTTTACATATTTTTCCAGGTCTTCTCAGTCCTGGAATCGACTTATCAACACGACAGTCTTCGTTACCTTCTGGATTACTTTGTTCCTGCCAAACACCTCCTGCACAAACTCCAGCAGCACGCCTGCGTACGTCCCACACTGTACAGACTGAGGTTTTGAACACACACACAGAGCTGTGGAATCAGCTGTCAAATGCAAAAAGTCTGTCTTGGGGAATCTATCATGTATCTGTAGCCAGTTGGGGACTACTGTACTTCAGATCCCTGCATTAGAATATATGCACACGTTGTTTTTGGTCTTTTAACTCTTAAACTCTTAACCTATTTTTGTGACACTGTATTTTATATTATTTATCATAATTTATATAATATTATCCACTGTATTTTGCATTACTTTTTCACATGTATTTTTGTTAAGTATAATTCAAACTCATAAACCGAAGCAATATATAAAATAGTCATGATATACTGTTTTTTTTGGGGTTTTTTTTTTCATAAATGAACGGGTGATACATGTGGCATTTCAAATCTGAAAGATTAAAACACAAAATTACTGATGAAAATGTAAATGCTTAAATAAATAACCATACACAAACAAATTTAAAAAAAGAAAATAATACTAACTTGTAAATTATAATAATTAAATAATTTAAAAAAATAGGTAAAACCTATTAAAGGTACAGAGAGTGTGTTACAAAAATAAAAATATACATCTTAATGATATTAATGATCATCTCAGTCATTTAGGCTATGTATATACAACAATGCGAGGAGGGTTTTTTTGTACCGCAGGGTTCTCGCCAGCACGTTCAGTCAGTTCAAAATGTTATGCTGTGATTAGCACTGTTATTCTGTCAGTTTAAAATATTATGCTTTGATTAGGGCCGCTACACTGCCTTTCAAGTTGTGAGATTGTGTTTTGAGCACATTTTCTTGCGTAATATTTCCATATTTATGTGATAAAACTTCTTTATTGGGGCAGTTAACGCTATGAAATAGTTATGTTTACACCATGTGCATTTGTTTTTAACGACCAAGCGCCTATCTAAGTTCATTTATGTCCCCCCACCTTAGCCATCCTTTCCTATCGAATGACCCGTTCTCGTCTAAAATTAAGAGGGTTACAATTAAGATCTCTTGGTTGTTTCCATGATGCCACGTATGCTGAATATTGACCTAAATCACCAGCATTTGAAGCATCTGCGCGACGCTCATCGACTGACATCTGGGTCGACCGCTCCAGTGATTTAATGAAGGCTATTGTACATGTGCATAGTGTCGGGCTGTCCCGGCTAATGTTACGCTGTACAAAATTCCTGGTGAGAACCCTGTACCAGGTAAAAAAAAAAAACATATGTTGTGTCCACACTTGGAATGGATCAGTAAAATATCACGTAAACATGGCAATGAAATGTAATGCAATGCAATATACATGCCACACCTCTATGTGTGCTGTAACACAGTTCCACCAGATACATTAGAACAATAGGAAAAGAGTTGTGGAGGCGTCTCTGCTGCTCGTCTTGTTGGTTTAATATCAATAGATTTTCCTCCAATAACACCAATAAACAACTTGAAACCAAACAACTGTAAACATCTGTTCCGTTTAATTGCATTAAGATTTTTAATTAGATTAACCATGATGGTGGATTAATCTGGGTTAATGTGTTAATTTTGACAGCCCTACTATAAATACTAAGATAAAAAACAATAAAACATAATAAAAGCTAAAAATACCAAGATAAAAACATGATAAAATATAATAAATAAATAACTAAAGATACAGTACACCCCAGATAAAATAACCATACACATATAATCAACATCCTATGTGGAATAAAAACCCAAGGAAAAGAACATCCTGTATCGTCAGATTTCTGCAATTATATCTTATTTTAAATGTGATGAGACATTTGGACTAGAAATGAGAAAAAAATACACTTGGTCAGATTTATATTTTTGCAGTGTAAGGCTCAAGTCTCAAGTAAAATCTAAGGCAGATCCTAAGACACCCCTAAGACAAATGAAGACCTCAGCCCCGCTCAGACTTCAGCCCATGCACAGCTTGACACATGCGTGACCTGTCCAAGTTCCTGTCGTCACCGTGGAGGGTCGAGTGCGCTCTAAAAACTTTCTCTGCCTGGTAAAATCAGCGAAAGTGTCTGTTGAAATTTGAGATTTAGCAGCCACTGTGACCTGCAGACAAAAGAGGTGATTTCCTGCCTTGGAAGCTCCATAGAATAGACAGAGACATGTGAAATACAGTGAAGTGAAGCATAAATAAAGGATTTCTGGTTGTAATTTTCCAGGCTCCACACATGTAGAGGCAAAAGGCATGTTAAAAAAAAAAAAACACTGCAAATGTGGAGCTTCAACTGTGTGTTCTCTCATCACTTTCACTTATTTTGTGCCTTCCACACATGTCAAGGTTTATACTTGAGCATTCCTTTCATTTTACTTTTCCAAAACATGTGCGGGTAAATAACATATACTGTTTAGCAGAGGCTTGGAGGCTAAGAACTGTCTCATATTTCCCCCTCTACAGTTTTCCTTCGACTCACACACATATGCAGATTCATTGTGAGCAAACTATGTTTTCATTGTCGCTGAGTAGAGCTGCCTGGGACGGGAGTTAGACTGTGAGTCATGACAATAATTCCTTCCATATGTGAGTGTGTTACCGCTCTGAGAGAAAGAAAGAAAGAAAGAAAAAGAGAGAGTGGGTAGCTGAGAAGCAGTGGGAGTGGAAGGAGAGAATGAACATGGCTTTCATTCACCATACTCACATGCATGTCTGAAAATTAAAAGAGAGAGAGAGAGAGAGGGAGAGAGAGAGAGAGAGAGAGAGAGAGAGAGAGAGAGAGAGAGAGAGAGAGAGAGAGAGAAGATGCTAGAAGTGGACTATAGTAGCCTGATTGAGGAATGGTTGAGAAATGAGAGGTGGGGGTGGGGGTGGGGTGGGGGTGGGGTGGAGGAGCAAACACTGGGGAATATTGAGGGGAAGGTGGGAGGAGGGAGGCACACTGGAGGGGACACAGAAACATACAGAATGTGGACTAGAACTTTTTGACAGAGCACTGTGGTACTTTTAAGGTGTTCTCTGAGTCAAAAATGTGTCTGTGCATGAATATAAGTAAGATGCAAAAGGGCTTAGAGGGGAGAGATTAAATAAAGTATGGAGGAGTAGAAGAGGGCGGATGGAATAGAAGCTAAGTAAGGAACCTAATTCGATCATGTCTTGTGAGTCTGGAGGGAAGAAGAAGGTAGAGCTCTGTGTCAGGTCATTAGATATGCCTGGGGAGGGCAGAAAAAATGTGCTGGATGAGTTTTATTTTTTCGATTCAGAAGCACAATAAAAACCTCACACAGGATTAACTAATGTGGTCTGCATGAGGGGGAGTACTGTCAGCAACTTTACGCACAAATTACTTGATCAATATCCACAACACTTACAGGAAATGTGCAAGGTGGTCAAGAATAGATCTCATACACGTTTGGTGAATGTAGGTCAAAGGTCACCAAAACTCTGTTTTCACAATGGTAAGAGAGCGCAAATCAGGAATTTCCGTTATATTCCTCTATCCTCAGTTTTGCATATAGTTTCTTTTTGCTCTGTTGATGTGCATTGACATCAGAATGTTGAAGGACAAGTTTGAAGACTCTAGGTCAAAGGTCAAGGTCACAATACACATCAAAATCTAATTCTGGACATAACTTTTAAACTATTCATCTTAGAGACTTCCAGTGAACACCAAAATGTGCATCTTTCAATTCTTGTGTGTATAGATTTTGACCTATTGTTGACCCAAGAGGTCAAAGGTCACTCTGTCAATGCCTAAAAAAAGCTAAAATAGACTATAACAGGAAAAACGATTGGAGATAGAGACTTAGTTATTATTGTTGACAGATAGGAAACCTGGCATGGGCTTCAAAATAGGATCTTAAACTTTGACCTTCAGCGACCTTGAAAGGTCAAAGCTATATATATATATATATATATGTGTGTGTGTGTATAAGAAATCTTATCGAGATAATTTTCACTTCTTCTATTAGCATATTTTTTTCTTCCTTGATTTAAGCAAATGAATAAATAAAATCTTGAATTAAGCAAAAAACATCTGAAAATTATTCAAGGAACTTTATTGTCATACCAGTTCACTTTCTAGATATGAAATGTCTACTCGGATTCGGGAGTGAGCCATAAATAATTATAAAGAAAGTTTAAAAATAAAAACACAGTATAAATAAAGTATAAAATAAAATAAAAGCTGAAGCTGAGATCAGCACAGCACTGTGATCTTGGTTACATTTCTTGGAATAACATTTTCCAGATTTATTGTCTAAACATAAGTTATTATATCTTAATGAAAAGTTAGACTATTATGTCTTATTTTCAGTGTGATGAATTATTTGGACAAAAAAGGAGAGAAAACTACACTTTTACTTTTTTTCCAGTGCAGGATTTACTAATGTGGTAACAACATTTGGATTTGGGAGGTTTTTTTTCCTCAATAGATTAGATGATTAATGGTGTTGAGCTTCACACAATGCTATGAATTCACCAAAATCTTAAATATATACTTCTACTTATTTCAAACACATTCTGTATTTAGATAATTTGAACTGATCTGTCACCTCTTACGGAACTTTTTTTTTGTGTTCACGCTCACAAACTACTGGGCTGAAAAGAATGTGTGGCTGTTGTGAAGGTCATCCACGTGCTTCTGTTTGACTCACACCGACAGTCCCCGTCTATCTAGAGTCTTCTCACTGTGTCATGCTAGCTAAGCGGTTTTTCCCTTCACAAAACGTGATGAGTCACATGTCTGACATTTGTTTGTGGCTCTGGCTTTTGGCCATTGGGACTGTTGAATACTGTTGACTGACGAAGCATTGGTTCTAGAAAGTTAGCTCAGTTGAATATCCAAGCCAAACACAACTATCCAGACGTATTCATGTGGCTTGTGGTTTGTAAATAAGAGGGAACGACTGTATATGTGAGTTAAACCAAAGCTGAATATGGTAAAAACTAAATAAAAGGGCAGTGCTGCAAATGTATGCCTATCTTTACATTTAATACATTGTCCACCTGTCTGTCTCTTCTTATTTCAGTCCCAGTACCTCGGCTGTTTGTTCCTTCACTCTGGTTGGCCTTTATGTTTGGGTGAGAAGGTGGTGGTTCAGCTCTCCACCCTAGACTGGAGGCTCCTGCGCAGTAATGACTTCTACCTACAGGTGGTGCCCTTCTCCACACGTTGTCCACGCCTGGCCCTAAAGTGTCTGGCCCCCGGGGGACGTACTGTGCAAGAAATCTTGGTACCTGAATCCCAGCACCCCCTAGTGTTCACCACTGAATGGCTGCACTGTATCAACAAGGAACGGGGCCACAAGAGGGAAGGTATGGACCGGATGCTTCATACTGTTACTGACACTTCAATAGTGAGGTTTGCCAGATCTAAAGCAGGACTCGCTTCTTAATGGTTTTCCAAGTTAAAATGTCTTTAAGCAATGCAACTCCACCAGGAAGTTTTATCTTTGAAGAAGACGGAAGGGGAAAAAGTGGGAAGTGAAACAGATGTGGCTAGAAGAGACATGTTTATGAGGAATGGTTGGCATGTCGAACTCCAACAAGAAAGGGAAGTCGTATATCAGTGTCAGCGTCAGTCTGCTAGCGGTCGGTGAGATTGACCTAGCAACAGAAGTTTAAGGAAATACATATGTTTTCTAAAAGTCTTACATTACTACCTTCTTTTTAAAGTCGCAGTACCCTCACTTCATGCTATCCATAGGAAATATATAAACTTTAAGCTGGTCATTGTTTCCACAGTTTCTACTTTTCTTATTCTTTATGGGTGAAGCAAACTAAATTGTATTCCTACCCTCTACCTGGCTGTAAAAGGTTGACAAAGTTCACACACAGCATCTCTTTATTACCCCACCCTGGAACCCTGGTTCACATTTGTTGTTTGTCTGTCAGCATCTTTATGCAAAAACTACTGGACCAATTTCCAATACATTTTCAGAAAATGTGTGAGGTAGTTCAGAATAGATCCCATGAACTTTTAGTGTCACAGATCAAAGGCACCAAAAATGTGTTTTTACGAGGATAAGAGACAGGGCAAATCAGGAATTTCCTTTTCATTCCTGTATAATTAGTTTTGCATATAGCTTCTTTTTGTTCTCAATGCTGGTGTGCATTGACATCAGAACCTTGAAGGACAAATGGAAAGACTCCAGGTCACAATAAAGGTGAAAATATAACTTTTAATCTATTCATCTTAGAGATTTCCAATGAGCACAAAAATGCTGGTCTTGTGTGTGTAGATTTTGACCTATTGATGACGCAAGAGGTCAGGGGTCACTCAGTCAATACCTTAAAATTAAAATGGACTATAATGGAAAAAACGAGTTTTAGTTACTATTAATGACAGATAAAACACCTGGTATGGGCTTCAAAATGACATCATGACCTTTGACTTTGAGTGCCCTTTAAAGGTCAATATCACGGTCACATGATTGTAAATGGTTGTAACTCCAAAAACAGTGGTGATGAGTACTCGCTTATTTTTGTTGACAGATAAGAAACTACATTTAGGCTCCAAAATGGAATCATGGCCTTTGACCTTTTGTGACCTTGAAAGGTCAAAAGCGAGCTGTTCATTAAAATCTAAAACATAGGTGTCAAACATAAGGCTTGGGGGCCAAATCCGGCCCGCGAAAGAGTCCAATCCCACTCGTAGGATAAATTACACTGAATATATTAACAATCAGTGTTGTAAAAATCATTTTAATTCAGGTTTCACATACTTGACAATTAGATATCAATTGGGTCACAGGAGTAAAATATGATGATAATAACCTAAAATAATAAAAACTGTTAAAACTGCAGATTTTTACTTACAAAAAAAATAAATAACCTGAAGAAATTTAAAAATTGTGATTTTACCAATATTCTGCCTGTTAATAAATATTTTGTATATTCATAATTGTGATGTTAGTTGTAATTAAGGCAAACTGAGGTAAAATATTATTAACATTTCTTAAGACAATACAAGTTGCTCATGTTATTTGGATTTTTTTAAGGAAATGGTGTAGATGTAATTTTATCATAATATAATTTAATTAATTAATTTCCCCCACTATTATTATTACTTAACTGATTTGGCCCATTTCAGATCATATTGTGGCCCCTGAACTAACCCCTCTTTAGTATCTAGGATACTAAAGAGGTGTTGTTTTAATTTCTGCTTAAACGCCTCATATGTTTTATTTATTTTGTTTTACCTGTTCGAATAAACAAATGAATGAATGAAAATGACTTTGACACCCCTGATATAAAATGTTTCTGAGGGGTGGTGTTTGGTACTACTTGTTTGTATAATGACAAATGTAATTCCATACTCTATAACGTTTCTCTGCAGTTGGAGGAGGACTCGACACTTGCCTGGTCAGTACATGTGACGGTGTAGTGCGCTTACCGTGGAAGGAGGTTGTTTACCCCAAATTCATCCATGATCCATCAGAAGAGCTTGGTCTGTCCAACCACGGAGGTTCCATCTCAGATCGTCTGCCCAGTGAGGGGGGCAGCAGCCTGGGGGGCTGGGGTGGTTCCTCATCTGGAGAACTGGATTCCTGGTCCTGGGACGAGGAAGACGACGATGATTTACCACCAGATGGCTTGGACGCCGAACCTGCTCTTCCTAGACGAAGGCGCAGTGAAGACGGCCTGGGTCGGACATCGAGACATCCTCAGCTGGACGGAGATTACGTGGAACTGTTAGAGCCCAGAATGGGTCCTGATGGAGGTGTGGACCCAAGGCAGAGGTACTTAGAGATGCACGGGATCTGTAAGACCAAGACTTTGCCTCTATGCAGGAGAAGTAAAGCGATCAAACTAAGGAAGGGCAAAGCTTGGGGATACAATAGATTAGAAGGATCAGGAAGCTTTCGGGCTTTTACTAAAAAAGAAGTAGCACCACCCAAAGGTGGCACCTTACCACCTCTGCCTCCATCAGGAGCTGCTGAACCTGGAAGAGGAAGACAGTCTTGCTCTTCTTCTCTTCATGATTCTGACGAAGGTGACAAAACAAGTAGGGACTCTGAAGTCTTGGTGCGCAACAGACTTTATTTTGATGGTCCTTTTAAAGAGAGGAGGCCTGGTGTCGGCAGGGAAAGAGAGAGTAATGGCCTCACACAGTCATGCAAAGAAGAACATGGAAATAAAGACTCGGAGAGAAGTGACAGCTTGGCGGCGAATGAAATCCATGACCTTACAAACCACAAAGTTGCTACAGAAGGCCACTCAGATCACGGATCTCATTCAGACTCTGTTTTCGAGGATACAGATAAACCACTGAGCGGAGACAGTGATGCCACTACTCCAACGTCAGACACCCCAGAGAGACTGTTTTCGGTTTCGTCAAGCGGACAAGAGAATAATGGATGTCAAGCGACTACTCCTCAGTGTAAGATCAAAAATGCCAAAGGAAATACAGCCAAATATTCTGGACTCGGAGCTAGTTCATCTGACCCAAAGGTGACAGAAGAAAGAGATGAAGGGAAAACAGAAGACAGAGTGTGTCCAAGAGGAAAGGAAGTCAAAACCGCAGGATTCAGAGCACCAAGGTAAAAACAAGTCTTTCCTTTTACATGGTGTCTGTGTTCACACTTGCCTATGAAAGTCCAGATCAGTGACACAGTCGTGCTAATCATGAACACAAGAGACATTTTGTATGAACCTGAACACATACGACCCTGAAGCAGATCAGATGTAAATCCCTCCCAAAAACATTCCCAACATGCATTTTCTGAAATCGTACACTGGAAAAAATTTCCTTCTAAAAACAAGTTTAAAAAAATAATGCAAGATATTTTGGCTTAAATTAATAAAAAAAATTCTGCCAATAGAACAAGGGAAAATTATCTATCTATTGTCTGAAAATCTGTTCATATACCTCACTGAAAAGTTAGTCTTTAGGTGATTATGTCTTGTTTTAAGTGTGATGAGAGATTTAGACTAGAAATGAGAAAAATATACCTGTAATATTTAGACTTTTTTCCACTATAATAATCTATAAAAAATAATAACTCCATATATTCTTCTTGGTTTGATGTGAAAATACCATATTTTCTGGACTATAAGACGTTACCTTTTTTAATGCTGTGAAACAATTAATTTACGTTTCACAAGTAAATTGTGTAAGCTTGGCATCACTGAAATGATAGTGAAATGCTGGAGATGGGGTGGGTGTGGCTTATGGTCAGGTGTGCCTTTATAGTCTGGAAAATATGCTAAAAATATTCTATTATGCTGATAAATTATGGCAACTTCAACATTTTGGCTTTATTTTTGTGCAAAAAAACTACATTAAATTATGAAAATATTTACATTTACAATCATATGTCAATAATTTTAACAAATTTGAACAACCTGAAATGTTCAAAGACAATGAAGCACAATTTTAACAATTTTCTGACTGTTACTGTTAGATGTGATCCATAATGAACATGTATAAATGATACGTTGAGACAGAATATTGTTAAAATTGCTTTGGTTTTTCTTAAGAAATGTCAGTTTTTCAGGTTATTACTACTACTACCCATTATTTCTATGTTATGATGCTATTATTTTTACTGGTCTGGCCCACTGGAGACTAAATGTGACCTCTGAATTCCTTTATTTGAAGTGTAATGAGATATTTTGACTATTAGAAATAAGAAAAATACTCTTTGTAAGATTTATATTTTTGTCCAGTGTATGTGACATCTAGAATCCCATGAATTTTGAATGTCTTTGTAATATCATTAATATCTTCTTCTGCTTTTTTTGTCCTCAGGAGGAAGAGGAAGGGAAAGGGTGCAAAAGGGAGGGCAAGGTCTGGTGGCCGTGCACACCAAAGGGGCATAAAACCACAGGCTAAAGCCCCTCAGCAGAGTCCCACTTCATGCACTGCACCCACAAAGCTGCCTGTCACAGAGAAGAGCCAATCAGAGCAAAGAGAACGAGCAGATGAACCCGACGGGGAACGAAGCACCGTTAACAATGAGACGGAAGACGCTCAGCTGAGGATCAACAGCACAGGTTAGATCAGTGGAGTCTGCGTGTACAGAGCTCTGCAGACCTTGTAGATATAGGTCTCATGGTTATAGATGTAGCAAAGTTTATCTGGATAAACTGCAAATGTCAGTATCTTATTTGACAGCTTGAGGTGGATTATAGGATTCTTATCCATCTGTCAGTACATATGGCTGATATCTGCAAGGATGCAACAAACAAGTCTGCAGGATTTAGGTTCCGTCGTTGCTTCAAACAATGTGTTGTCAGAAGGGAAATAGTAGAGTAATATTCCAGAAACTTCAAATCATAATAGTTTAAGAAGATTTTCATATACACCCATACATTATAACCAAATTCAAGCAAAAATATGTCTGTTCTCTTTCTCTCTCTGTATAGTGTATATATATATATATATATATATATATATATATATATATATATATATATATATATAATTATTATTTTTAAAGATAAAAGGAATAGCCTAGATGAAACAGCACAATATGCAGGGTTTAAAACAATATAAAAACACCCCCATATTAATACTATTCATCTGACAGTGTTTAGTGCTATTATGGTCCTTGGGTAAAACTGTTTTTTAGTCACTTTCCTGGCCTTCAATGTCCGTAACCTTCTACCTGATGTTCATAAACACAGGGCACGGTGTACACTGGAAAAAAATCCAAAGTGTATTTTTGTCATTTCTAGTCAAAATATCTCCTCACAATTAAAATAAGATATAATCACCTAAATAATAGCTTTTCAGTGGGAAATGAGAATTTATTTTTAGACAATAGATCTGGAAAATGTTGTTTTAAAAAATCGCATTTCATTGTTACAGCATAATTTGTAGATGTGAATATTTTCATAATTTATTGTTAGACAAACATTTTAAGTTGTCATTATTTATAAGCATAATGCAATATATATTTTTAATTAAATTTATTCATCTTGAACCTACAAACAATATCAACAAAAACAAAATAACTGAATACATTAGATAAGTGTGGGTGCGTGTATATATATATATATATATATATATATATATATATATATATATATATATATGTACAATGTACACAATTATGTGTAAATCTTTACACATACAACATAAGCATAATCCAAAGATTGTTGGAGAGGGAGCAGAAAGAAACACAAAGCTTATCTAGTCTTGCCCCTACCTTAACTTACAAAAACATAAAAAATTACCAAAATATTTAGCACCTGAGCAGTAAACAAATTTTTCACATCAAACTGAGAAGAAAATATGGGGCTATTATTTTATTGTAGATTATTCTGTTATTATTTTACTGGAAATCATATTGGTCTGTATGTGGAACCGGTACTAAAAAAAGTTGCACTTCATGAATTCATCCCACGGGCCAGATTGGAACCTTTGGTGGGCTGCATTTAGCCTCCAGACCACATGTTTGAGACCCCTGCTGTAGAGCCTCATTGACCTTCAGTGGGTCAGTGACTCACCACCATGTACTGACTGACTGTTAGAAGGTACAAAAACTGGTAAAATATTGTCTTCAAATTGTAATTGTTAGATCTCTCCACAGAGACAGATGCCAAAGCGTTGCCTGTGTGTAACGGCCAGTCGGGCACATCGTTATTAAACCACTCAGATGAGACACCTGGGTCGGCAGAGACCTGCACTGACCAGCTCAACGGCCTCACCCCTAAAGAGCCTCCTTTACTGAGGGAGCTCGATACAGAACTTCTCCAATCAGGGAAACTCAAGTTAACAGGTATGGTGTTTTCATTTTATCATATGAATTAGTTTCACCCTTAACTACGGAGGACTAAAAGTGCCAAAATGAAATACATATATACATCATTAAATAATTAATTAAATATGTCATTTATTAATTAAAATTAGAATTAAAAACATAATTGTGCGATTAAAATTGTCAATAATTCATTAAATATAAATTCTTTTGAGGTTGAAAAAAACTATATTATTATTTCACTCATTAATTAATTATTTCATGGGCTTTGTTTTGCAGTGGATCATGAATTCATTTTATTTGTCACTCATCAAAGTCAGTGGGTGTATCTTTTTTCTTTTTTTTTCTTTTTTTTTACCTCAAATGAATTGGTATTTTAATGAATTAATGACACATTTATGTATTTAATTCCAATTTTAATTAATTAATGACTTTTTAATGTCGGATGGCAGGATGGAGGGAATTCCAAAGGTTTGTAGAAGGCTAGTTCCTCCCAGGATTGGCTTTTTTTTTTTGGCACTTATGGGTGAAAACCAAATACAGTAACTTTTTAAACCTTCATTTTCTACATGATCATAAAAGATTTTGAAATATTTCATAAAAGTAATAAGGTTTTGTTATTTCCTCCAGTAGCACACTAAAGCTGAATTTTCAAATTTCAGAGTATTTCTCTAAATGAAGGGTTAATAAATAAAAAAAAAATCATGGTGACAATTTAAATTAAGGGTGTGACTATATGAACTATATATAGTTTGGGTTCTGTATTTGAAGATGAACTGAAAATGGGGATGATGTAAAAACCCAAAACCAATGAAGCAGTTCAGTCTCAACATGCTTCTTCTTTTTTTCCCTGACCTCTGTCTATGTTTACTTTGATGCTCACCCACCACAGGCACAGTGGACAGGCTGGGACGTGCTTTGGTTGTCACGGAGACAGATGCGTCTGAAGAGGGCTTCAGTGCTGAGGACATGGCCCAGGTCTTGGCCTGTTACCACAGGATTACTCGGTAAGCGACTGCCGAAGCTGAAAGTTGCACTTCTTTACAGTACCAATAAGAAATGTGGAATATTGGGATGCTTCTGAACACTGGATATTACAGGAAACATAGGATATGATTTTATTGAGCTCACCGTGTGGAAAGTGCAGCAGAAATGCAAGAAAGTGAAGACCAGAACATTTAAGTTATCTTATACTTTAGACTTTTTTTATCTCATAAATTGTATTTTTTATTTAATAATTTTGACTTTTTATCTCATAAATTTTACGTTTTATCTAATAATTTTGACTTTTTTATCTCATAAATTGTATTTTTTATTTAATAATTTTGACTTTTTATTTCATAAATTTTACTTTTTATCTAATAATTTTGACTTTTTTATCTCATAAATTTTACTTTTTATCTAATAATTTTGACTTTTTATCTCATGGATTTTACTTTTTATCTAATAATTTTGACTTTTTAATCTCATAAATTTTACTTTTTCATTGTTTTTTTTCTTTAACACAGGGGTCTCTTCTCACTTCTGTTTTCTGCTTCCCTCATCAGGTCTGCAGCCAAAGAAAAGGGTCTCACGGTGTTAATGGACAGCAGACGTTCTCTACCCTCTGTCCTCTGCCTCTCTGCACTTAAGCTCTTCCAGGTGAGGCTGAAAAACTAGCCAAATGTGCTAAATGTTTGCTTGTGTGCGTTAATTAACCTGCAGCTGTAATAGTAGTTCAAGCCCATATGTTTCTTAGCTTGTCCTTGCGTGTGTGTTCCAGGTGCTGGTTCCTGGCGGTCTTGGATCTGTTCTGGTTTTGTTAGAGGAGCAGCAGCAGGAGTCCCTTCCTCATACTTTGGAGGGAGCTGAGGTGACTTCATACAGATCACACATTTGTATTTTATAAACCAACACACTCATTAGTTTAGCTTTCTCAAAAGTTCACACACTGGAGAAAAAAGAAAGTGTATTTTTCTTATTTCCAGTTCAAATATCATCACACTTAAAATAATACATTATCACCTACAGCACAGGTGTCAAATGCAAAAATAGACATTAAGATATTAATTAATAATTACTTTAGTTCAGGTTCCACATTCAAACCAATTCAATCTGAAGTGGGTTAGACCAGTAAAATACTATCATAATAATCTATAAATGCGCACAACTACAATTTTGTTCTTGTGATAAATGTAAATATTTACATATTTACATTAAAACAAGTGTTTCAAGAGAATTCAGTGCAATTTTAAGAATAATCTGCTTGATATTAAATATTTTGTGTATTTTTAGACCCTCTATGATCTGCAACTTATAATGAACATATGGAAATGATAAACAGAAGCATAATATTGTTAAAATTAGGCTTATTATTTCATTTGTTTCATGTTATTCACATTATTTGAAAGGATAGTCTGTCAATATAATTATTTAATTTACTTTTCTTTACTCTAAAATATAGACACATTTTTGGAGTTTACATTATTTATGTATTATTGTTATTATAATATCAATATAATCACATAAATCATGTTAATCTCATATCTTACCAAAATATTTTCACTAGTTCTATTGGCAGACATTTTTTATTGAATTAAGCGAAAAATAAAATAAAATTGTGAATGAATGAAAAATCATATATATATATATGAATCATATATATATATATATATATATATATATGATTTTTCATTCATTCACAATTTTATTTTATTTTATATATATATATATATATATATATATATATATATATATATATATATATATATATATATATATATATATATATATATATATTAAAAAAAGAAAATTTAAATTAAAAATCTGCAAATGGAAGAAGTGAAATAAGATTTTCCAAGAAATTTTGAATAGAAATGAGAACAATACACTTGGTAAGATTTACATTTTTACAGTGCTCATATCAAAATTGGTTAAAACCTCTGATTATGTGTAGATGATGCTCTTCTTGAAAATGTAAGGCAGTAAATGAAGTTAAATAAATCGTACTTCTGCCATAGATCAGTATCTAATGGATTTAGATTGATTTATATACACGAATAGAGTTTGTAAATAACTGTCTGCCAAATCCACCTTAATCAGCAGTTTATTGTTCTTATATGTGCAGTAAAAAATATTTCTTGCCATGTGTTTTGGATCTTAACCTGGCAAAGTAAAAGGGATTTCCACCCATCAGATGTTTATGCTTCAAAAAAATAGAAAAAAAAAACCCAACCAGCTGTTGGTTGCACTCAGTTGTTATCCCTGCATCTGCTAACGCATGAACAAATGTCTATGATGAGGTGTTCAACAAGAGAATGTGTTAAAAGTTCTATAAAATGTGTCACAGTAAAAGCTTTGACATCCTGCTGAAATGATCTGATGTGTAAGAGCGTCATGCTTCTCAGACTCTGGACTGATTTCCACTGAGAGCAGCGACGACGCTCCCATGTGGTTTAGTTCCGTTCTCTTCGATCCCACGGGAGCGTTTTGGAGGTGGCGTGTCATGTCTATCTGATATCCTGACATGGCCATTTGTCCCTGATTTTCATTCTCCAGCCACAGAGAAAATGAACAAAAGTCAGTAAAAACACAGATTTTTAAAACATTTTTTGTATGATTTTTTCTGAATATTTAAACTAAAACAATCCATTCATCAGCGCTGACGCATCAGGGGTTAACAGGTCAATAAACTATGGTCAATGTAAAATAACTAAGGTTATAAAACCTGCTATAGTTGAAACACACTGGACTTGTTCTGACACATCACACTCTTAGATTTCAGTCCCACTTTATTGTAAGTTTTGGTCAATCCATATCTTTTATTTTTTATTAAGCGATCCAGTACATAACCAAACATGTGCATAAGACACAACAAAAGCAGATAATATTTATATATTCATCATTATGCATTGGTGTGTGAGAGGGAGAGAGATGAAAGAAAGACAAAGGAATTGATAACAACAAATGATTGTGAAAAAAACAAACTATATCATGCCTATAAATGACAGCACAGTCATATTAGTTAGATTTTTAGTCACATCAGAATTAAATAATTCCATAGTTTGCTTTATTTTTTTCTTTTGTTGACATTTGCATCAGTCTAGTTTGTTTCAGACAGAAAGCAAAGTGAAGATATGCTGCAAAAATCTAAATCTTACCAAGTGTATTTTTGTCATTTCTCGTCAAAATATCTCATCGCACTTAAAATAAGACCTAATCAAACAAAGAGTAACTTTAGAGTGAGATAGAATTTTTTGTTTTCCTGGAAAATCATATTTCAATAAATGTTTCCAAGATGATTTCACTTGTTTTTGCTTAATTCAAGCAAAATATATCTTAAAATAAGCAAAAAAAAAAAAAAAGTTCTAATATATGTAGATAATGGAAAATTATCTTGGTAAGATTCTTTATTTACTGTCTAAAAATAAGGTCTTACATCTTATTGAAACATTACTATTTAGTTGACTATGTCTAATTTTAAGTGTGACTAGAAATGACAAAAATACACTTGGTAAGATTTAGGTTTTTTTTCCCATTGTATAACACTTGAGCAGAAACAGCACCATAAACATAAGTAAACCATAAATCTCCTTTAACCCTAAACAAAAATGACTCGGTTCTTAAATAAAGCTGTCATCTCTGGTAACTGTTTTGCCAACTAGTTGAATGTCTGTGCACTTCACTTGTACAAAATACACTGTAAATCTGTAAAACATTACAGTAGTTTCATATGTATAGCACATGTCACATAGCAGCCGAGCCAAAAAACAGCCAACACCTGGATTTAACTAAGCAAACAGTTCAGAACCTTCCATTGGGTTAAATCTGTGGTGATGGTTCAGCTTCATTAAGTTCATTAAATCCATCAGTTTGATAAAAAACATAAACATTAGACTTTTTCAATGGATAAAGGTCATGTGGTCAGACTGTCCCCGTTTCAGAGTGATGAGAGCACAATAGGATGAGAGGAGAGATGGATAAGGTGATTACCCATCATACCTAGTGCCTACAGTACTTACCCGTGGGGGCAGTGTTATGATCTGGGGTCAGGTCGAAGTTCAACGATGCGAAGTGTCTAAAGAAATGTGCCTTATAACATGTGACCCTCCAGTACAAAACCAGTCACTTGGGTCAAATTTCAGAAATTCAGATTTTATATTTATTTGAAAGTTTATTTAAAAATGCTTGCGTGACACTAATTCAACCAATCAGAGGCTGTTTTTCAACATCACCCTAGCAACAAGGGATTTTGTTTACTTAAGAAGGCTTTGTTCTGAGGCCTCCCATTGGTTCAAATATATAGTTATATAGATTTCTATTTAAGGGTTGTCTAGAGGGAATCCTGATCTTTCCAACGGTACCAAACATGACGGGGAAATACCTAATGCAAGCGCGAAGGAAAGACGTATTTTGAGCCGATTTTTCTTTGTTTTAGACTTAATTACTGTCAGAGTCAGTTGTTGTCATTTCTAAAAGGTATGATTTGAAGCACTTATGGTAGGAATTTCACAAAAACTCAGGAGTGTTCAAGAGACATATCACTTGGATTTTATGCGTAAACTTCAAATTCGATCATTTTGACCCATATAACGTGTTTGAGGCTATAGCTAGAAATACTGTTAAGAGACTGAACCACTGGTTTTGTGCTGGAGGGTCACAAATGTCTAAATTATGAGATAAGAAGTCCAAATTATTAGATAAAAGCTCAAAATTATGAGATAAAAAGTAAAAAGTATGAGATAAAAAGTAAAATATATGAGCAAAAAGTACAAATTATGAGATAAAAACTAAAATATATGAGATAAAATGTTAAAATTATGAGATAAAAAGTCACATTTACGAGATAATTTTGACCCATATAACATATTTAGAAATTCATATGCATCTTAACATACATTACGTTTCTTTAGCAAGTTTTCTTCTTGAAACAAAAAAAGATCCTAGTTATTTTGACAGTCACTCAAGAAAACATTCTACATTAAATCTTAACGTAATGTATCAGCTGATAGTTTACATTATAGCTGTGTTAGCTTCGCTTTGTTTTTAGACAGAAACCAGCCCAAAGGTATTCACTTCATTTCTTCATGATAGCATAACTTAACATGATATTAAACAATCTGATCCAAATTTTAGGTCATTTCCTATATTTTAAAGTAGAAATACAACACAATATTTATGTTGCTTTTTTCTTATCTCTCCACCCACACTGTGCACTTTGTCATTCCTTTCCCTAATTGTTGATCTCCTTCTCTGTTTGATCCCAGATCCATGTGGTTCGTGGTACAGGGATCCTTCAGCAGTACGTAGACCAGCAGCAGCTCCCCGTACAGATGGATGGAGACTTCAGTCACTGTCACACAGACTGGTTATCCTTCAGACTGGTGAGAGCCTGTTTTTTGGGGACATTACAGTCGTAACACTGTAGTTTTATAATAGGTTAACCCTTTAACCCCCGATGTGTCAGTTTGTGAGCATTTCAAATTTCTGATTTATTTGACATATTCCTAAAAAAGCCCGATTTTTTTTCTTTTTTTCTTTTTTGTTTTCATGTGTGGGGTCTTTTTATCTACTTACTTTACTTTTTATCTTATAAATTTGACTTTATCTCACAAGTTTGACTTTTTATCTAATAAATGTGACTTTTTATGTCATAATTTTGACTTTTCATCTACTAAATTTTACTTTATCTCATAATTTGGCTTTTTATCTCGTCATTTTGAGTTTTTATCTCATAAATTTTACTTTTTATCTCATAATTTTTACTTTTTTTATCTCATAATTGACTTTTTCCTCATAATTTTCACTTTTTTTTAAATCTAATTTAACTTTTCATCTCATGATTTTCACTTTTTATCTCATGATTTTGACTTCACCTAATACGCCTTATATATGAAAAACCTCAAAAAATAAAGTATTCATTGACAACTGTGCCTTATAGTGTGGACAATATGGTGTGGACAATATGGTACATTTTTATTTTGAGCACATAAAATCATCACATGACAAAGAACCGTCACTCAAAAAGGAGTGGGAAGAATTATAACTTATAGAATCCCACCCTCTTTTTTACAAACTTGTAATTAAATGAATTCCACTTCCTCTGCTTTGTTAATAACACACTTTTTCCTGTATGATTTTACATTAACACAAATCATCCATACAAATCATTCAGCAAAAAAATGAACAAAATAATTAAGAAAATTGTCAAAAATTTGCAAAAAAAACCCAACTAAATTGACACATACTAACAAATATAAAGCAAAAAAAATCAACAAAATAAGACATGAATCATAGTCTTTTGTTGGTCAGTGCAGAGGACTGTGTAGATTTTCACTATAAACTGTGAGCGAGGGAGTAGGAGGAGTAAAGTCATAGTTTAAGGAGGAAAGAGAGATAAAGAGGATGTTGATCTGAGACGGCTATAGCCCGATGGTGGTCGATGATTTCAGACACATGATGAACTGGGTGTGGAGGACGAATTTAAAAAAAAACAAAAAAAAAAAAAACAAGGCACCCGAAGACATTCAAGGACTCCTAATGGCTTTTCCCCCAGACTGTTTATGTTGCTTTATCCAAACAGATGAAAACATTTTCTCTGCACTTTCTCTGACCTCTCTCATGATCTTTCCTGTAAATGAAAGGAAATAAGAGATTTCAGGGAATAGATGGATGACAAGAAAAGGTCAAATGAAATGTTGAAGGTTGTCTTCCTCAGATCTGACTTCACTTAAACACCTACGGCGCATAACGAGGATGTATTTGACAGCATGAAACGCCTTTTGGTGCCTGATACTTTGTCATAATTTTTCCCCATTTTATCAACTGCCTTTATTTCTGAACTAATACGTTATTTATTATTTTCTCATTTCTCACTTCAGTGGAAAAAAAACACTAATTTCTACTCAATATCTCATCACATTTAAAACTACAAAAGCACCCTGAGAGCGCAAACCTCCACCAAAGGCCAAGAAAGTTTACATTGCGGCAAATGGAGAATACATTTCAAAGTGATCCACAATCCAGGATCTCTTCTGGATCCTCTCGGAAATGTAATCATTTGTTCCTTGTCACACCCCCAACGTCATCAAGATCCATCCATAACTTTTTGAGTTATCTTGCTAACTAACGGACAGACAAGCAAATTCTGGCAAAAACATAACCTCCTTGCAAGACATAATCATCTAAAGAGTAACTTTTAAGTGAGATATAACAACTTATTTTTAGACAATAGATGTGGAAAATCTGATTTCAATGAATCTTACAGAGATAATTTTCTTTTTCCATTGGTAGATTTTTTATTTTTTTTTTGCTTAATTCAAGCAAAAATAATCTTGAATTAAGCAAAATAATAATAATAATAATATATGAAGATAATGGTTAAATGTGGAGAAACATTAGTTTGTAAGTCATCACTACATGAAACCTATAAATCCATGTGTGTAATGTTTGTTACACAGGGTTCTAAGACCTCTATCTTATCAACCAGATCAAACCTGTTGTATGTGACCTGACCATTTCCTGCTCCCTTTGTGACTTGTCATCCCACTCCAGCAGTGGAAGGTGTTTTATTTTCCTTTTTTTTCCCAATATGGCCACTATCACTAAATCATCCAGACTTTTTGCAAGACGTTTTTGGTCATTTATAAAACTTTACACTAAGAAGATCATTTATATTCTCATTCATCAAAAACAAAATACTTAATGTACTGGAAACACAAGTAGTTACTTGATAACAGATTCTTTATAATACAGTTAAACTGTATTAAAAGTGTGTGTATCAAATATGATACTGCAGGTATATATGATGTCTTATAAAAATGTCAACTCCATCAATTGTGATACAAAAATATATCAAACAAAATGTTGTAAAATGGTTAGTTTGGATATTGTTTAAAAGTCTAATACACATCTATATTCCAAAAAAGTGATTCAGTGGTTTTATTAAGGGTTAAATAACAATTGTTAGTCAGGAGCTTAAAAAATGATCAAAACCAAATATATGTTTTGGACTTGAATTTTTAAATGATTGATTTTCAAATTTGCTTCATTTTCTTCAGAGCCTGGAGAGTCTGACGGAACGTTGTGAGAGCGCCCTTTCGCTACTGGGAGAAGCACTGCAGTCGATGGACGCTGAACCAATGCCAGATAATATTCAGGTACAAACGGAGAGCTGATTTATTCACTATGGATGTTCAGACATTTTATCATTATATAAGATACGAACTCAACTAGAGTCCAAGTACAAGTTTTGCTATGTTGACTTAACCCATAAAGATCCAAACATCCACTGGTGACCAACACTGGCTCAGCCTGAAGCACAAACATGGAATGAAACCCCCCTTTTTCCATGTCCCTTAACAATAGGGGGAAAATTGAAAAGACATTACATTGTACTATGGGGAAAAAAAGACAGATCCAAACATAGAAGAGAAAAGAAACTAGCAAAAAATCCAGAATTACACCAAGCCTTAACAAAGACCATCTACTGATAGAAACTGTTTAATACCTGTTGATCCACTAAACCTATCAATACATAGAAATAAATGACGTAAATTACAGTTTGTCATCTTTTCATGGTCCTCAGATATGACCCCTTTTGATGTTCAGAGGCTCTGTAGTTACCATGGAAACACTGTCATCTTTTACAACATTGATTCACCAGTAAAATCCAATGGAGTTTGATCAATGACAGCAGATGTTTATGTTCACTTATTCATATATGTGGGTTGTTGGGTTTTTATTATATATTGTCTTTTATATTGTATTTTGTTTTATTGTTTTTTAGATAGTTTTTATGATATGGTGCTGATGAGATGCTGCTAAATGGAATTTCATTGTATTTAGGATGACAATAAAGTTCTATTCTATTCTATTCTATTCTATATATTAGTATTTTTAACTCGTAGGGTTCCATGAGTTCTAATTATGGTAGTTTTCATGCTATTGTGTATTCATGCATGCTGTACCACATTTGTCCAGCAATTCTGAGCGTAGTACAGTAACAGGATTGTAAAACTATTGTATTCCAGAATGACTAATTTCTCCCAAAATATTAGTCCTATCAATTCAGCCATTTTGCTACTCTCTTCCCTGACCTAAACTACATGAGCATGCCAAACTATACAGCAGTCAGCACCTTCTTGATTTCGTGTGATTCCCAAGACACGCACACACTTTACACAGAGGCCATTGGGCTTTTTTTTTTAAGGATTTGTTGGAAATATTACTATTTCTTCAGTTTTCTCTGTTGCTCATTTAATAACCTTTGAATTTGGTTTGAGCATCAACATGATCAACAGCTGAATATAGAAAAATACCTAATTTACAGAGGATAATATTATAATAAATGGTGATAAATCCCTTAAGAAAGGTTAACTGAAAACAAAATTTGGATTTGCTGCCACCAAAGTAGTGCTGAGTTTTTATGGGTTAAAATATTAGGGGTATGTTACTAATACATTTGTTGTTTTGTCTCCAGATGGTTCCTCAGAGCATTGCCAAACACAGACAGCTCATGGCCAGCGTCTTGGCCGACCAACGCCTGACTGAGCTGCAGCAAAGGGGCGGAGCCTGGCTTGCTGGGTTGAGCAACAGCACATCTGGACTGGCACAAAAGTCACCAGACTGCAGGTTTGGAAGCAAAATGAAGACATTTAGAAGAATGTTTTTTGTGGTTTTCAGATGTGATTGTTTGGTTTTTATCCTTCATGTTTTTTTTTCCATGACCTTATTTTGAAATTACACCTCATAAATGCACAGATGAAACTAAAATCCACTTCATATTGTAATAATGTACCTGTGTGTGTTCTGTATGTACATTTCCTGTATTATACTAATTATTTTGCCTACTGCTGAATCACCCAGGCCTTTTGAAGTTGGAAAGATTATGAAGCCTTGACAAAAACATTTTTAATTGGGCAAATACTCACATATGCAGAAACCACCTTATGCAAGAAACATGATCCCAAGGGGGGAAAAATAAGATCTGCATGTCATTTGCCTTTCTAAAATCTCCTATTTGACTTTGTCAAGATGAGTTAGAGGTTAAAAATACTTTTCATTTTTCACTTCAACTGAGCTGGAGGAGAGACGAAATAAAATTAACATCAAACGCAGAGCAGAGCAATGCAGCTTGTTTATTTGTGTCTCGCTACAGCTTATAGATCTGAAGGCTCGTGTATTTGTTGTTGCTCTTTTTATCTGGTAATGAGTTTTGGCTCAGTCTGTACAATAATGAGGCCAAATATAAAATGTTTTTTTTTTAACCACATGGGCTTTTGTTTTCCTTAATTACATAATGTCTAACAAACAAAACTGGTGAATTTTGACCGAGGCGGCATCAATATGTGATAACCGCACTTTAACATTTGTCCCCTTAGGGCCGCTCTCGCCGCCACTTCCAAACTTTACGACAGTGTAGATGACGCCCTCCATCGTCTGGTTCAGGTGTCCAACCAGAGAGGCTGCGATCTTGAGGCACTGGGACGGTTATCAGGGCTGGTGGACAAACTGGAAAAAGTCAGTGAGAAAAGATTTAATTTCACACTATTTTTAATTACTTGTAGTTTAGAAATATAACATTGGCTTTTGTATATTTCAGTAATTTAGTTGTTTTATTTTATAACATATGAATATTTAATATTTGAAGCTGTAGCTTTTTGCACATGCCTACATTTGAAGTATTTTTTGTGATCTTTTTATAGTCTTTTTTTAAGTGTTTTGCTGCTAAACTGATTTTCATTCTTCCCGTAACAGTAATAATAAAGACCTATTCTATTCTGTTCTGTTCTGTTCTGTTCTATTCTGTTCTAGTTATTTGTTTTGCCTCAGTCAGAACCCTTTATTACCCCCCCCCCTCAAAGGGGAGCTGATGGTGTTGTTTTTAGTTCGTTTTTCTTGTATGTTTGTATGTTTGTTTGTCAGCAAATTTCTGCAAAAAACTACAGGATCAATTTCCATGAAATTTTCAGGAAAGGTGTGAAGTGGTCCAGAATAGTTCTCATTAGATTTTGGTAAATTTAGGTCAAAGTCGCCAAAAATATGTTTTTGCAATGATCAGAGACTGGGCAAGTGTATAGACTAGAGCTTATTTTTTGCTTTCACTGTTTATGTGCATTGACATCAAACCTTTAAGGACACATTTCAAGGTCAAGGTCACCAAAATGTGTTTTCATAATGATAAGAGATAGTAGAAACCAGGTAAAACATTTGTGAGAGGTGAAGTTTGTTGTGTCTGGCACGGTGGCACCACTTGTTTTGGTTAAAGCAACAGACTGGAGCTTTTGTTCGTGGGGTCCCCCTACAGTCAAGAACCGGTATTACATCATCCTATCAAAGTATAAGCAAGTTTATTTTACTCATTTCAAGTCAAAATATTTCATCACACTTAATCATTATCACACAAATAAGACATAATCACCCAGAAAAATAACTTTTCAGTGAGATATAATGAACTTCTTTTTAGACAATAGATCTGGAAAAACATATTTCTAGAATTCTTACCAACATAATTTAACTTTTTCCAGATGGCAGATTTGCTTTTGTTTTTAGATTCTCCTCCAATCAGTGGAGGAGAGGAACTGTGAGTTTATATATTATAGTTACATGACTATTATTTCACAATGTTGACTTTTTCTCTTAAAATTATGCATTTCTTAAATGTTATTTGTATTTTTTTTAAATCTCATTTGGACTTTTTATCACAATTATGACTTTTTCCCCCCATGTTTTTCCTAAATTCTCTGCCCATACCCACAAAACTGAGTACAGTGACCCATATCATCAACACAGTAACTGACTTTTAAAGGCTTTATTTTCGATACTTTTGAAACTTTTTCTGGTTTTTCCAGGTTAAATAAGTATTATTGCGTTCATGGCAAAAAAAATCTGTTTTACTTTTATACTTTATTACAATTGTGAAACTGTACTTTTTTCTTTTTTTACATAAGTAGAGGAGTTGAATCAGTACTTCTACTTTTACCAGAGTATTTTTTTCACACCAGTAGCTGTACTTAAGTACAGAATGTGAGTACTTTTACCACCTCTGCAAATATGATACTTCAGCCATGACTGTTAGTCTATTTGTAGCTTTTCTTCATTGGTAAATTTGTTTACCTGCCTTGTCTTCTGAAGGTGGCAGGGGCATGTGACATATACTATAAAACAGTCAAATTTTGTAGTTATTTTTATGTAGGGGTTACAACCCAAAACTAGAGTTTCATAGTGCCAGTGTAGGCGATCCAGACTCTATCATTAAACCTATAATAGATTGTTGTCCTGCCAAGATGACCTGGAAAATATAGTTTGAAGACTGAAAAACTCCATCGTTTTTTTTTTAATACTGAAAAATAAATAAGTCACTGACTGTACATCCACCTATGACCTAAAAAAAAATCATCTGCCAATTAACTCATGAATGTCATCACCCCCTGTTTCTTTTCTCTTAAACATGTATCTGTGTGTATTTACTCCCCAGTGCGATAAGGAGATTGAGCAAGTCCAGTCACAGCTGGAAGACTACAAAGATCCTCCTCTGTCGCTCAGCAGACTCTCACTCAAGCAGCAAAAATTTAAAACATTCAGGGAATCAGCAAATGTGAGTATTGGTTCACATGCATTTTCCTTTTTTGTGATTAGATGCACATTTAAGACATTGGATTAATTGTACATACATACATAAATATACATACATCAGTATAAAAGAGCTAAAGGTAGAATAAGTAAAGACTATAAAGACCCTGTGCTACTTTTATGTCAGTTCCCATATGAGATTTTCTCGATATCAAACCTTTTTCATAAGTGATTTATTTATAATATATAAATATAAATGTATCTAATCAGATGTTTTCTCATATTTTTTCAATTTATTTTATATTTATGACTCACTCCAGGGAGATAATATTCAAAACATTTTTAAAATGATGTATAAGAAAGCTGTTAATTACTGTCTAATAACAACTAGCAATTGATTTATGCTCAAACATGTCACTGCAGATCAGTTTTATTAAGAACAGCACAGTTATAATAATTATATGAATCACAGTGTATAAGATTATGCATAAGTGTCCATTCATTGTGACATATGCAAAAAGAATAGCTGTCCACTGTAGTATGAAAGGGTTAATGGTTTTTTTTGTGTCTAATTCCCTGTCTTCCCAACTCGCATTAAAAGTAAAATTACTGCTTTATCATAATGAGCTTCAATTTAGTAAAATCAGAAGCAGATTTTAAGTACTTTGTTTTTCTCCACTACAGTATTAGTCTCTATTTCTTTTCAGATACAGACTAATGTCAGAGTTATGTTGGCAAATTCCCAGTGCAGCAGTTGTGATTATTCCATTCATGATTTCCCATGTGTATCTTGTCACGCCTCCAGAGTAAACACTTTTAGGGTTTTTCCAGGCAAAACCTTCACAGTGGTTCTTCCTGAATCTTTTAGGAGCTACACAGCGAGACTCTGTCCGTGCTTAGTGATTTGGAGGGCTGGTGTGAGCTGGACTGGGCGGGTCTGAGCGACGTCCAGATCAGACTTCCTCCAGTCAGAGAGAAGCTGAGAGACATGTCCCACTGTCTGTCTGACTGCTGGACCACCCTGGACAACACGCAGAGGCTGCTGTCTACGCTGACTGAGGTAGACAATAGAACAATTCTGTCCTACAAAACAAAAAGGCAGTAACTGCACAGACACCAAACTGAGAAAAATGACCTTTAGGTTCTGTTGTTGATCAGCCCCAGTAGTTGTAGGTAGATTATTGGACATGAGGCAGTTATTGTTAGTGCATATTACCTAGTTCTGCAAAAACCACAGTGCGCCTGATATATGGATTAATGCTGGCAGTGCTTAGTGACTGGGAATTAAGACTTTTTAATCTGATTATTTTGGCTTTTTATCTCATGATTTTGACTTTTTATGTCATGATTTTGACTTCACTTAATGAACCATATAAATGAAAAACCTTCATAAAAACATTCATTGACAGTGCACTTTATAGTGCAGAAAATACAGTAATTATTACATAATCTCTCTAATACAGTGATTGACTGTAAACTATTGGGGCAGGGTCCTAAATGGACATTGGTAGGAACACAGTAATGGTCTTTACTGCCTTTTTACTTTGTTTTACTCGTACTTTTTGTAGTTACTGTACAAACACCCACCAATTTTCTTTGACATTTGAGTTAAGATATTTTATTACATGACAAAGAATGATGTGAATGTTGGAAAAAACACAACAACTTATTTTCGCCAAAAAAATGCAGTTACTGCCTTTTTGCTCTTTTGTAGGGCAGAATAGTAAGAGTAATTATTATAATAATGGATTACATCTCTGTAACACTTTTCAAGGCACTTTTCATTATCGATCCATAACACTGGGGGAACAATTTATACCAAATTTTCTGTTGAGTTAGATTTTTATGCAGATTAAAACTAAAATTGGCCTGCTGATTTTAAAATTGCAGTCAATTTTTTATTTATCAGATCAAGTTAGTTCTTCACAGCTTACCCTCAAGATAAGCAAAATTCCACTAATTAGCTGTAGTAAGACATGCCAGCTGATTACGATTGGACTCCTCTATTACTGTGAATTATTCATTCAATCATTCATATGTTCAACCAAAATGTACAATTTCAACAAAAAAAATTAGGAATGCAAATAGGTCAAAACACATTAATGTCCCATCAGAGACAGACATAACAGATTAGTGTTGCTAAATGACCCACATTTTTAGTTTTAAAGTCATTTTTGCTTTAGTTGGACCATAAGGGATTATCCAAAAGAAGGAAATACTTGATATTGAAATATATATCGAAATATCAGTCAATTAAATGTGTGTCTCTGATGGGACATTACTGTGTGTGTTTTGACCCAAATCTAAAAGGACAGAAGGTCAAGGGCTTGGAAGAAGAAAAAAAAAAACAGTTTAGAAAAAGTCTGGAATTTTTATTTGGATAAAAAGGAAGCACCCTTTGTTATGTCTGTACAAGTCAAGTGGATCATGTAATGTCCTGAGTGTGGGTTCAGTTCCATTTTAAAGTGACGTAAGTGTTAATTTGTAAACGTACAGGAAGCTCTGCTGTCACATAGGAAGTTTGGACAACACATTAATGCTTGACAGTCCTTTTTTTTCTTTCCTGTCTCCTGCACAGGCCACTCAGTGGTGCGATGCCGTCTCGACTACCTCCTCCTCTCCCTTGTCTTCCTCTACTACCTGCCCTCTGGCCTCCCTCCCTCCCATCCCCCCGTCCCGTTTCCAGGATGCTCGGTCCTTAGCCATGGAGCTGGGCGGGGGCCAGCTGTTGGATCTCTGGACTCAGACTGTGGAGCGTTACCAGCGGACTGTAGCGCAGGTCAAACCCAGATTCCTGCAGCCCGACCGCAACCAGAATCAGGGCCAGGGTAAAGCCAAGACACCCTCTGCCAGCAGCCTGTGGGATCTGATGGGACCTGAAGGAGAGGGCGACTGGGGACTGGGGGCAGGAGGAGGGGACGGTGGACTGCAGTCCTGGGGATCCCTGGCGTCACTGTTCAGACCACAGACCTGCTCCACGCTGAAGATAGGAGACGAGAAAGGCAACAAAAAAGACGGAGGGGGAGGGGCGAGTGGAGCCGGAGGGGGGAAGTTCCTGCAGAACCTCCTGAATCCTGCAAAGAAAAGTGTGAGTTATATGTTTGTTTTACACTTTTTTTCTTTTTTTTTTTTATAAGTATTTTAACCCTTCCATGCAGTACTTATCAATGCAAAACATCTGAAGCAAAAGCATCCACACATCAACAGCACTTCCTGAAAGCACTCAGACCAACTGATAAATACTAGCATCTGTTAGAATGTAGCCTTACAGTATGTGTTGTAATTATTTTCAGTAAATGTACCAAGATCCTATTAGGCTATATTCCTGTTCATTCATCCAGGCATGCATACACACTTATCCAATCCAAGCATCATCCAATTATCATTGATCAATTGATCAATAAAAAAAATAAACAATCTATTAACATACTGGTCACTACAGTAGACAGTTATTCCACAGCTGTTTTCTTGTATATTCATAGGTTTTGTGGTTTATGTATCATCTAATACACTGACATTCAAACTATTATTGTAACTTTGTTGTTCTTGATGATCAAAATAATAATAAAAAATTGACATACTATCTCCACGAAGTAATAATTGAAGTAATAAGTAGTATTACATTTTGTTCAAATGTGAGAAATTAGCTTTTTTTTCATTCATTCATTCATTCATTTTTATTTTTATTTTCACACAGTATATCACTTTCTTATATGTTTTTTGTGTGAAAAATTAAAGTCATGTTTTACAGCTGAGTGGACATTTTTGTAATTCCAGGAAAATTAGGTTCATTTAAAAATTTCAGTCATTGTGTTTGTTGTTCATGCCTAAATTTCGTTGTATTAATATGTTCAATGACAATAAAGCATTCAATTCAATTCAATAAAGAAGAATAAAAACACACAGGAAACAAATCTCCACTAATTTGACATAATAGTCAATTCCAATAATATTTGATACAGCCCTCATCGCGTGTACAATCATCTGTCTGCTCCTACAGACCACTGATGCCCCCCTGCCTCAAAAACCCCCCAGGAAGCGTCACCCCAGCTTTGACCTCCAGGCTCTTCTGGCTCCACGCAGAGGCACAGCCAACCCTAAACCGGTAGAGTCCCCAGTGGGCGCTCCGAGCCGAAACTCCCCCATGTCCTGGCTGGGTCGACGGGCCGTAGCTGACCCGGTCATCACCACTAGCATGGCCGCAGCCATTCCAGGATGGGGCAGTGGAGGAGGAGGAGGAGGAGGAGGAGGAGGAGGAGGAGGAGGAGCAGGAGGAGGAGGAGTGTTGATCCGAGGGGTGGAGGTCAGCAGCAAGGAAGTAGTGGACCACACTGGGTCACCACGGCAACATGTGCTGTTGAGTAGGACTGAGAGGGAGACTGGGACAGATAGAGCCGGTTCTACTGCACAGAGGTGTGTTCATGTACTTTTTAAATGTATTTTATTTAGCTGGTCAGTACACTGGAAAAAATGTCCCTCTAAAAAGTAATTAATACAACAAAAAATGTCTTCAATTAAGCAAAATAACATATTAATGGAACACGTGAAAGTGAGCTTGGTGAGATTTCTTGAAGTAAGATTTTAAGAAATTTTGCAGTTTGTATATCAGAGCCCGCATTACCTTTTTAAATGTTATTTATTTATTTTTTAAATCTGATAATGATGACATTTTATCTAAATTGTGATCTAAATGTCTTGTCCATACCCACAAAACTGAGTAACTGTGACCTGATCAAACACATTATCTACACAGTAACTCACTTTTAAAGGCTTTATTTGTGGATACTTTTGAAACTTTTCAGATTTTTTCCAGATTAAATAACTATTATTTCATTCAGTGCAAAAAAAAAAAAAAAGACGTTTTACTTTTGTACTTCATTACAACTGAGAATTTGTACTTTTTAACTTTTACTTTAGTAAAGGAGTTGAATCAGTACTTCTACTATTTTTTCCACACAAGTACTTCTGTACTTCTACTTAAGTACAGAATGGGAGTACTTTTACCACCTCTGGTATAAACAGCCTAAATCTTAACAAGTGTCTCATTGTCTCATTTCTAGTCCAAATATATCACCACACTTTAAAACTAGAGAAACACTTGGAGAGTGCAGACCTCCACCAAAGTAGAACCGATTTTTCGACAACATATTTGACATATCTTATTTCATGAAATCTTACCGGGGTTATTTTCACTTGTGTTTTGCTTAAATTAAGGGGGGAAAAAAATCTGACAATGGAACAAGTGAAAATATAATATTATTAATTATTATTCTAGTTATAATTATTCATTATTAAAAAGGAATATCAAGAGGAATATTTATTTTACAAAAGTGATTCAGGAATTAAAAAAAAAACAACTGATTATTAGTGTTATTATTAGTATTAGTGTGCATGTTAACATGGCCAAAAAAACTGACAGGGGACTTATGCAATCCACTGATGGCTTTTTTTTCCTATTTATTTTTTTAATTTCCTTTAAATCCTCTTTGTTTACATTTGTCTGCGTGTTTGTGTGGGAGAGACTGTGACAAATAGAGAAGGAGATGGTCCAAGTTGGCAGAATGTTCTGAAATAACACCATCATAAATTATATTAACAGTGTAGAAGGCTGACATGAAAGAGAGAAGTCATTCATCCTTTTTTTTTTGGGCATGATTTAAGTACAAGTGAAGTCTGTTTCACAATAATTGTATCAGTCAGCACGCGATCTCAGATAATTTTATCTCTACCAAGTGTTTGATCTGTACCCGTGGCTTGCTGCTGTTTTCCCTCCCTCTCTTTCTCCTACACTGGTGTGTTATCTGCACAGTTGGTCAAAGTACTCATTCTGTACTGAAGTAGAAGTACAGTTAATGAAAAATACTCTGATAAAAGTGGAAGTACTGATTCAACTTTTCAAGCTTTTATTATTTTTTTTTATCTTAGTATTTTTATCTTTTATTATCTTTTAGTGTGTTTTATCTTAGTATTTATTTTTTTTTTTTTTAGCTTTTATTATGTTTTATTATGTTTTTATGTGAATGGCATCTATTGGCACATCAGACAGAATAACATCATGTCCAGTCTTCTATGATTCCAACTCCTTTACTTAATTAAAAGTAAAAAAAAACAACCTACAACTTCTCAATTGTAATAACATACAAAAGTAAAACTATTTTGTGCCATAAATGAATAATGACTTATTTAACCCCTTAATGTCTGAATTTAAATATAAGAATGAAAAAAAAATGGAAATAATTAATTTAACTATAGCACATGCAATAGATAGATATTTTTTTGGAATGTTGCATATTTGTAACAGTCAGTGTTAAGGGTTAACCAGGAAAAAGTCGCTAAATATTAAGCCCTTAAAACTGAGTTACTGTGTCGATAATATGTTTGATTGGGTCACGGTTATTCAGGTTTGTGCACATGGGCAGGAAATTAAAATTGCATAATTATTAAATAAAAAGGCAAAATGATGATAATGTAAATGTAAAGAGTATAAAGTACAGATATTTATATTTAGGGGGAAATAGTAAAACATTTCCAGTAAAATAAATACTCAAATAAAGTACAGATACTTAAATAAATCTACTTAAGTACAGTAATATAGAGAGACATAGAGAGAGATATAGTTTGTGTAATTTATAAAATGATAGTATGTGTGTACAGGTGTATATGAATGTATAGGTGTAAAGACATAATAATATATTATAGGATATTTTGTATATGAGATATTTTTGTATCATTTTGATAAACCAACCGGAATAGATTTATATATATTTTTTGGTATTTGTTCTATTGGTTGTTACAATAGGGGTTGGAGATAATAATTTATATTTTTTTCTTCCCACTCCCTTTCAAATATGTTACTTGCCTTCTTATTTTTTTTATTTATTCTACATTGTCTTTGTCTTGTTATTTTTTTATCAATTATTGGCTTTTGAAAGATCAAATGTTTTTGTGTTTGAAATATTGGAAATAAAATGACTAAACTAAACTAAAAAAGATAATAAAGTACATTTCCTTAGTTACTTCCCACCTCTGGTCATTTGCACATGCACTCATCCACGCTCTTGTTCTCTCGTTCTACAGTAAGCTCTACCTCCTCTGGTGTAGGATGCTGAGCTCTGAGAGGCAGTATGTGACCGTCCTAAAAGGAGTAGAAGACACCTACCTGCCTTTACTGGAGCTCTCAGACACACCAGCCACCATCAGGGGGAAGGCTGACGTCCTGTTCCCCTACTGGGCCACCCTCAGTAACTTCCACTCGCAGTACCTGCTTCCTGCCATGGAGGGCGCTTTGGTGCAGAGTTTACTGCAACAGGACTGCTTCAGTAAATATGTGAGTTTATAGTTTAGGCAGAATTCCTATTCATACTTAAATATGTATTTGTATGGACACGTATAATAATATAATGGTTTAATTTTAGAGTAGTTTAATTATCCTTGTTCCATGTTTTATTGTTTTATTGGTTTGCATTTTATATGCACATACATACATACATATTTATGTATTTATTTATTTTCAGCGGGAGCAGTTTCTGGAGTATTCCCACTACATCAGGACTAAACCAGAACTGGACTCTTCACTGGTCACACAGGCTGCGGATTATTTCAAGGTGACCATTTTTGTCATTTCTGTCTTGAATTAACTGTACATCCTGTCCACAGTCATGTTTCTTTAAAGGGCTATATGTAGTATTTTAAAAAAACAAAAAAAAATTTAGTCATTATTTACAAACCTATAGCTAATAATATAAATTTTCTTTGTTAATTGGGCTGAGTGTGTGTGTGTGTGTGTGTGTGTGTGTGTGTGTGTGTGTGTGTGTGGGGGGGGGGTGTTATGGAGTGAATACAGCTAAATAACCCTGATTTGCATAATTGTATGCTTTACCATTTTGTCTTGTCTAAAATAGATTTCCTTATTTTAGGACCATGGGCCTTATTATATAAGCTTTATTTAGTTTCATTTAGGGACCCTTTTGTCCATGCTGTTTAATTTATATTTATCATGTAATTGAACGATAAAAGTGACGGTGTGAAGAAATAAATTCATTCATTCAAAATTTTTTAAAATGTACAGAAAACAGAGATTATTTGTAGGTTTACTGTATAAAATCAGAGCTAAGCTAACAGAGCTATAGTGTAAACTATCAGCTCCTAAACAGTGTGAAGATAAGACAATGTTATTTTGAGTTACTGTCAAAATACCAAAGAGGATTTTTTTTGTGGGTATTTCATTGATAGTAAGCGTGTTCTGGTTTTGCAATTTGGAATATTAATACTCAGTTTAAAACCTTCCATAGAAGTAGTGTCATAATTTCAATCAGGAAAAACTACCCACTTTTGTGACTGGCGTACCCACTTATTTAAATTGGTGAAGAAAGTAGACGAGTAGGGCTCATAACATTTTTATTTTTCTCACTTTCTTATTGAAAATCCTTGAAGTACAGAGTGAAAACATCATTATAAGAAAATTTAGAGCACATCACAAGCACAAACCAATTAAAGTAGCTTTATTCAACAGTGGTGCAATTAAAAATGAGCTGTGTACAGTAAAGCTAATTACATGTTTAATGTACACTGGAAAAGCCAATTAAAGGCGGATTATAAAGAAAGTAATTTGAGCTCACAAGCTACAATTAACTAAAACTAATACATCGACAGCATCATGAGATTACTGTGAGGACTTTACAAGGAGAGATCACAGCGCTTAAGATCACTGAGCCTACACTGAAATCATTCACATAAAGGAGTACATCTGAGGTATCACCACAGGGAGGCAGTGTCCTCATGTCACATCCTGCTGCTGCTTCGAAACAGCTTGAACTCATTCTGCTTTATGGATCCAAAGGAGTTTATGGTTATTGTAATGGTGATGAAGGATGTGAAGCTGTTGTTTAAGCTGAACGATGATGGGGGATCGTTTCCGAAATGGGTTATTATGACAGCGAAAACGACAACAGTGGATGCGATGTGGTCACTGTCATGCATTTTGTTTGTTGCTCAGTGGGAAAAGTGATATTACACAAAGGAAACGGAATGAAGCACTGTTAAATTCACTATTTTTATTTCAATTTTATTTATGAAGCCCCAAATCACAACAAAGTCGTCTCACAGGGTTTTACAGAAACACAAACCCAAGCATCCCCTGTCCTTAGACCCTCCTTCTCGGCAAGAAAAAACTTCAAAACCCAGTGGGAAAAAGAAGAAATCTTGAGGAGAACCACACTTAAGGAGAGATCCACTGCCATGGATGGACAGGTTATAGATGAATGGCCATTTCCACTAGATCTAGAAGGAAAAAAAAACCCTCATAGATATCACAGCACACATCTGACTACACCTGCATCATCACAGAAAAGCAGCGTTTGTCATCATTCAGAACCTGTTGTAGTCAGTCATGTGTCTGCAGCCAATCAGGGGCCTTGCTGAGCCGCATTTTGTAATAACATCCAAAATGTAATCACTTTTTCATTTCATTTAGTCATAAAGTTGCATTTTGTTATAAACTGCCCCAATGTATTTTGTAATAATTTTAATCAGTTTGGGAAACATGGACAATTTGAAATATATAAG
This sequence comes from Siphamia tubifer, assembly GCA_020466265.1. Classification (NCBI taxonomy): domain Eukaryota; kingdom Metazoa; phylum Chordata; class Actinopteri; order Kurtiformes; family Apogonidae; genus Siphamia; species Siphamia tubifer. The sequence goes on from CM035800.1 coordinate 17,205,360, forward strand.
AAAACACTAAAATATTTGAAATGTATTTTGGAAATAGAAACGTGGCTAAATTTAGTTATAAAGTTATTACATTTTGGGCGTTTATTACAAAGTGCGGCTCAACAGGCCTTCTCTGAGTGTGGACTGAGTTGTCCTGTATGACACCAACGCCCCACCCCTACTCTAGCAGCAAAACTATTGATTGAATTCATACCAAATTGGGTTTATAGATTACCAATAACCCAGGATGGAACTGAAGTAGAGCTGCACAATATATTGTTTTAGCATCGACATAACAGTGTACGTGTGCGTAATAATCACATCGTAGGTCCTGCAATGTAGGAGATAACTGAGCGAAAAAAATTAGGATAAATTGGGTTAAATTTGAGAAGAGTGAGTGAAAGTTCAAATTTTTTAGGGTTTTTTAAAAAATATTTTTCCTTCCATTTACTTATAAGGGATGACATTTTTAAATGTCTATAAAACATCTATTTCTTTTTTTTTCATGATTTCATTTTTTTTTTTTCGTCTTTTTTTTACGTCTACGGTGGCTGACAAGGGACAAACACATACATTGCAGGGTCCCATTGTGTCTCAGTTAAGAGAAAACAGCTCTAAGTACAGAAGCGATGCAAATTTACAACCTTTTCACACGTCTAAATGAGGTGCAAAAAGAGCGACGTGGTGTAAATGTAACACTGCAAGAAACAAAAACACATGCATAATCGTCAAATGCTTTGCAAATAAAGACACGACTCAAACCAAGAAAACATCTACAAGCACAAAAAAACCTGCAGTATTTCACTGCACCACCTTTGGTTATTGCCCTTTTTTTGTATGTAGTGTCATAATAAGGTTCATCATTTTTTTCCCCATAGTTGCATTAATTTTTGATTATTGATGGAGAATCGGACGACTGCATCACAACTCTTCATCATCGCAAATTAGATTCTGGCCTTTATGGAGGTTAATTCATGTGTGAAAATGATGTGTCATGCTCTTTGAATTATTCTGTCACAAGCCTGATGACCCAGATCAATCCGGGTGGTGTCCAATCTTTTAGGTGTTGGAGACATGAGAGGACACTTACTGCTAGCCTAGCCGTGCTATCCCCATCCATTCAGGGGAGGCGGGGCTAAAAGGTTGTCTTTCAAATCCTCTGTATGCAATAGGACGGTACTACAACCAATTGGCGTAATCTTTAGGATGATGTGTATATATATATATATATATATATATATATATATATATGCTGTTTTAACAGTATTATAATATATTCTATATCTTATTCGGATCCTAGTATGATTTGTATCTTATTACCAAATTTTCGTCAGTGCACATTCCTATTGGTTACGCAGTGTTTTTCATTTGCAGATGTTTTATTGATTTGCATTGTTTCTCTATGTGTAGAGCCTTTTCTGATTATGCATGTGTTGTTGTTTCATGTGGTGCATTTTTTCATTTGCACCACGTTCCTCTTTCTGCACTTCGTTCAGACTTGTGCTTGAGTTTATGAATTTGCATCGTTTCTGTACATGCAGCTGTTTACTTTTAACTGAGATGCACTGGGCCGTTGCAATGGATTTGGCTCTTGTTGGCCACCATATATATATATATATATCACATCATCATACATCTAAAATTAAAATTAGAACACTGATAAACTACCCACCCATGGCTATTAATATAGTGGCTTTTTACCCACACAGCCCAGTTTAGGTATCCATGTATATATGAGCTTTAAACATACACAGCATAAATAGTCATTATGTGCTCACATACATACTCTCATGCTGCTACTTCAGTCATCCATTCAACCAGAGACATTTTTAATTTGTGCTGTTTCAGTGGTTTCACTTATGTTATTACATATGCCATTAGTTTGTGTAACAGTGTAGACACTCTGCCTCTTATGGACAAAAAAAAAAAAATCACACATAAATATTATGAAATCCTATCCCTTCTGGTTGTGCCCCATAAGACTTTATTGTATAAAAAAAAAATCATATTCGTCAGTGTCTGTTTTATCCTGTTTTGACTTTACCCATGTAATGTTTGTCAGTGTAAAAAGTCACCAATGGGTATAAAAATACAGAAGTAACATCACCATTACTTTATCTAGCTTCAACATGACCAAATGTACAGCAGGTTTTCACCTCTTTAACACTTTTTCAGCTTCATTTTTAACCCATAAAATTTAAGCTGGACACCAAAACCATCTACTGACCCAAACTGAACCACTAAGCCTATCAATACATGTAAATAATTGGTGTAAATATGGTTTGTCATCTTTTCATAGTCATCAGATATGATCCAGAGGCTCCATAGTGAACATGGAAACACTGTCATTTTCTATAATATTGATTTATCAGTGAAACCCATGGAGTTGGATCAGTGACAGTGGATGGACACACTGGGTTTATGTTGAGTTAATAATAGATTCAGCTGCAACTGTTTTCTCTGTTACTGATTAAATAACTCTCAACTTTAATATGAGTTTTAATGAGCATCTACTTGATCAGTGAATTAAATGGAGGGAAAATAAATGAGTTACACTGAAAAAACACAAAATAAAGCTATAAAACTATTGCAGTACAGGGTAATAAAACACTGAAGAAATGTTGAATATGAAGAAAAAAATCCATTTGGGAACTGACACAAAAGTACTGCTGGGTCTTTGTGGGTTAATACCTCTTTGATCCAACAATCCTATCCAATACATGTAAATAACTGGTTTAAATACAGTTTTTCATCTTCTCATGCTCATCAGATATGACCCATTTGAACATTCAGAGGATCCACAGTTACCATGGAAACACCGTCATCTTTTACAACATTGATTTACCAGTAAAACCCATTGAGTTGGATCAATGACAGTGGATGTGGACACACTGGGTTTATATTTAATTATTGATACGTTCGCTGTAAAAGTTACTCTTTCTTCAGTTTTCTCTGTTTGGATATAATAACCTTTGAATTTACTTTGAGTTTTCATGGACATTTACATGATCAGTGAATGATATATAGGAAAATGCCAGATTTTCACTGAAAAAAAAACAAAACAAAACAAAATACAAAGGAAAATGTTATGATAAATGGTGATAAATGACAAAAAAACAGTTTAAATTACTTTGGAAACTGCCACAAAAGTAGCATTGGGTCTTTATGGGTTAAGAATGAGGTGAAATATGTTGAGGTAATGGTCATTGTGGTGGTATAATGGTTACTAAACTATACTATAGACTTATTTAAACTAGATTCTAAACAGACAAACATCATATGTGTAAATGGTTGCACAAATCATGCTAGAACATGAAAATATTTCACTTGCCATTGACTTTTTCCATTTTTTCAGGGTTCTATAGAGGCACTAAAAGTTGATATTTAGAGGGTTATATTCAGAAAGTTTAGAATAGAATATAGAAAATAATTTATTGTCATGTGCCCAATTTAAAAACAAGTTAAAACAGGTACACTGGAATTCTTATACCATTTCCTGGAGTCAGAAGTGCTATTGAATATAAATAAGTTAAAATAAAATATATATTCCTATGTATATACTGTACATATACTCATTATACTCATAAATAAATAAATAAATAAATAGGTAAAAGAGTGTGAGTTCGCCCTGAGGTAGTCGGTTATTGCACTACATTAAATCCTTATAGGAATATTCAATAACTATTACAGCCTGAAACATTTATTCAGTCAAAGTGAAAAACTGTTTGGTATTATAACTCTGTATAGAATCGGCAACTGTGACATGTTGTTTTTTTTTGTTTTTTTTTTAAGTCTGTGTTGTCTTTGATGAAAGATGAGAAAACATGATATCTTTGATTTTGGCAGCTAAACATTGGCCCCAGATCAGAAGGTGAGGGGGGGTTCAAAGATGGATCTCATTTTTATGACCAAAGGCAGTCTGGGAGAAAATTGTGACAGTGTTGAAACCTTATGATACCAGGGCCGTACAGAAACCTTTGGTGGGGCAGGGGGCTCATTTTTTATTTATTTAGATTTTTTTTAAAGAGCATGTAAAACAACATTTATTTAAAACTATTTCAATCACAACCTAATACTTTATCTGAGAATCTATGACCAATATTTGTTAATTCTAACAATTTCACATTTTGACTCCAGATTTATCTCAGAAACTTGAGTCAACCAGCATTTAAGACTTGAGTTTTCTTTATCACTAACACGCATGTGGTAAAATATCTTTAGTTTTATTCAAGAAGCATTTTACTCAGACCAGTGTTACCTTTAAATGTTTAGTGTCTTTTGTAGATCTGATCCATAATGCATGTGTAAAAATGATAAGTTGAGGCATAACATTGTGAAAACTAGAAAAGCACCCCCGCCAATGTAGACCCAGGATCACCCGCTTTATCCTCACTGGGGTCATAGGGGTCACAAGGGGTCTAATCCAGCTATAAATGAGTCAGCAGTTCATCTCACATATATAGACAAACAATCACTCTCACATTCACACCTATGGGCAATTTAGATTAACCAACTAACCTGTCAGTGCATGCCTTTGGAAGTATTTTCATAATTAATGGGCGGTTTTTTTGCAGTAAAACAAAGAAAACATTTGGGAGTTATCATTATCTTTATGTTTTTATGTTATTATTTGACTACTCTAGCTTGCTAGAGATCAAATGTGGCCCCGTAAAATGTTATTTTAAGTGTGATGAGACATTTGGACGAGAAAAGAGAAAAATACACTTTGTAAGATTTAGATATTTTTCTATTGTGGCTTCTAATAAATATATACGACAGCTGAGATCTCACTCTGTAGGAGCCTGAAGACAGCGGTTCTCACACACGTCTTAAAATAACCACCAGTAATTCCCAGTATTTGTCAACCGCACCAACAGGGGGTTTCCAGTACACACAGTTCTCTCCACATCCATATCAACACTGAAGCAGTTGTTTAACATTACATATTTACAACAGAGACATGATGTTAGCGCTCTGCATATTAAAAGTGTAATGACCCAAACAACAATTTTCTTGATTACACATCTTGAGTGGTAGTTTTAGAAAGCCGAAAGAGCTCTTTACCATTAATAAATTAATAAACAATGAAACAGTTGCTGACCAAAGCTTGTTTTAGCTTTTAGTTTATTATTGGTGAGGGTGTCTTTTTTTTTATTATTTCTTTGATAGAAGGGACACTGATGACATTAATTTAATATGGTAGAAAAAGGATTCAATATTTAATATGGTCAGTAAGGCTGTCAAAATGAATTTCGATTAATCCATCAACATGATTAATCTGATTAGAAATTTTAACGTAATTAACCCATCTGCAGCAGAATGCATTTCAAGCAGTTTGTACATACGCAAATGTGCAGATGTAAAGATAGATAGAAGACGCTAAATAGCATGGCATTTGACTACAAATAAACCGAGGTGGAACAGGCGAAGGTGTTATACACACTCAACAGGATGGAGTTTCTTTTCACTGAAACGCTTCCATCTTAAAATACTACATTAACTCAAAGTCCATATTGTGTTAGCACTGTGGCTAACGCCTCACCCAAAAAACAAAAACAAGTACATGTATATTGCTTTCTTTCTTGAGTCTGTTTGGTTTATATGTTTATAATTTATATCTGCATATTGTGTTTTCGTGTTTAGTACTTCTTTAATGTTCTGTATTTGTAAATTTTTTATACTTTTTTTTTTAACATTTCTTATTTCTTGCACTGATAGGCCTGCATTTTACCCTATCATTGTACTTGTTGCAATGACAATAAAGTGAATCTAAATCTGAATCTGAAAAATAAAATGCAGAATTATTTTTTTAATTAGATTATTTTTTTTTTTTTTTAGATAAAAATGAATGGCATTTAGTTGTGATTAAATGAAATGAATACACAGAAACCTGGAATCTGATTAAAAGTTTGACAGCCCTAATGAGCAGTGGTGTCAAAGTAATTTTAGTTGAGGGCTACATAGTGGGCCGGACCAGTAAAATAATAAAAAGTGACAGCGTGTTTATATCTTAAGAGTTTCCTTAAATAACATGAACAACCTGGAAGAAAAAACATAATAAGTGTGATGTTAATGATATTCTGCTTCAGTTTATCATTTACACGACAGGTTACCATGACATTTATTTCTCTTAAGACATGTCAGTTTGTTCATATTTATTGAAAAATGATAGTTTTTTTTTTAGTGTCAATATTTTCATTTAATTTAACTTTTTTTATACTAAAACAAAGAACATTTGCAGTTTTCATCATTTATTGGTTAGTATGACCATATTTTATTGGTCTGATCCACTGTATGTGGAACCTGAACTAAAGTGATTTTAACACTATCTTCAGTGTAATCTTTGAATTTCACAAATTCATCCCACAGGCCGCAATCGGACTCTTTGGTGGGCCACTTTTGGCCCACGGGCCAAATGTTTGTTACCTGTGGGTTAATGCATCAAACACATCACATCAAAAATATCAGTATGTCAAGATATTTAGGTTTTTTTTTACATTGCTGTTTGGGCTAAAAATGTGGATATTAAGTGCAGATATATACATATATATATATATATATATATATATATATATATATATATATATATATATATATATATATATATATATATATTGTTGTATATTATATTATGCATCAATAAAAGATGTCTCACAAAAAATACAAAATATCAGGATGTCATTGTAGATGCAGATTTATTATTCCGTCATTGTTCTGCATGTGAAGCTGTTACAGTCCAGAAGGTGGCAGTAGTAGTGTCAAGGTTCAAGTCCCACTAACAAGTCAAACTAATGTACTCTTTACTGCATAAAGTACACAGTATTGCTCACAGTAGTACGTGCTGCCTGTAGTTGAAATGTGTGATTTTATTAACTCATTATTCAGAGCCTCCTAAAACCCATCAGTGTATTATTGTCCTCTGTAGGTGACAAAAGTTTGATGGTTTTACTTCAAAAATGTTGTCCATTGGAAATAGATAAATAAGTATTTTCAAAAATGTATCTTTAAAAATTATACAGTTTTCAATTAAGACAGCTGTTTAATTTAAAAAAGCAAAAATGTTCAGGATAAAATGAGCTGGTGTGTTGGTGTTAATACTTAGTAACACAAGGGTGTCAAACATACGGCACCAAAGATGTTAACAAGTCAAATAGATTTTCTTTTGGTTTATGTTCATTATTATTTTGAAAAATAAGAAAATTACATTATTGACAGTTTTAACATGTTATGTCCTGGATGTTTTTTGTTTTTTGTTGAAACATCCAGTTTTGATCTGGACCGAACAGAGCATGTGCAGAAGGGAACAAAACATTTCAGTGACTTAAGAATTACTTTTAATGCATGGGGTGTCCCAAAATGTTTTTCTACCACTATATAATGGAATAATAAGTGTGATAGAAGAGGGAAATAGTTAAAACATGCAGAACACTGGGCCACGAGGACTGGATTTGATAAACACTGAACTCAAGATTTTTCTTTTAAGTGTCTTTATTCCTCTTTAGGCTTGAAAAACAACAGTGTGATTAAATCTTTTTAATGAACCTATTTTTTTATGCAGTTACACTAATGTCCACTCAGCTGGACAACATGTGTTTAAGCTTTGAACCAAAGAAACATGTATTTAAAACGCAATATCCGAACACTATGACATCAAACATAAGAAGTCTGTTAATTACAGTCTAATAACAACAAGCAATTGATTTACATGTAAACATGTTAGTGCAGATCAGGTATTAAGAACAGAGCAGTTACAGTAATGATATGAACTGACTGATATGGAACTAAAACAACAAAACCCATGAATATACAAGAGAACAACTGTAGAAGAACTGTCCACTATAGTGACCAGTATGCATCAAAGGGTTAAGGACTGTGTTGTTTGTTCTAAAATATCTGCCATCAAAGTGTCAGTCGATCTAACATCTCATGGTTGGTCTGTCTCCTTGCAGTCCAAACTTCCGCTGGCGTCTCCGCTGTCCCCCCTGTCCTTCCCTCACTGCCTCCAGGCCCCCATCCAGAGACTGGAGCAGTACTGCGAAGCCCTGGAGGAACTGGGAGGGCTAAACCCCGCCTCTGACTCCGCCCTCTCCATCTTACGACACGCCCAGCGGCATGGTGAGGACCTCAGGGCCAGTGACCTCATCGTCGGATGTCCGGTGAGAATGCCTGTCCTAGTTTATGACTCTGTAAGTCCCACTTTCTTTTCTTAGTGGGAAAGAAACTCATCCTGATGAGGTCAGGCCAGTGGAAGAGAAGGATTGTAATCATTTTTTCACCTTCTATTTAAGGCTTGTTTTTATAGTTTACCACAATAATACTTAATTAATGCTATAGTGACCAGTGTGTTCTTAGAGTGGAAAAACACATTGGGTGTGAGCGAGCCTGTGAATACAAAATCAAGGTTAAAATAGGTGCTTTTTTCTCATTTTAGGCTGCATTTTACATCACTTAGACCACAAGCAAAAGGAAAAGAAGTGAATGATGTGAAATGATTGAGGTTTTAATCAGATTAATCACAGGGTTGCTGTGGATTAATTTTAATTAATCATGATTAAATATACATTTTTTAATATATATGAATTGTGTTACGTTTTGCATGATTAAACAGACGTAACAAAGAAGGGATTATATCTGCACTTAACATGTTTGTCCAAGCTGGACATTAATTGAAGTTTTAGCAGAATCCCTGTCAAACATATGCTTCGTCTTAATGTAGTATTTTAAACTAGAAGTGCTTCGGTGAAAAGAAAACTCTATCTTGTGTGTGTGTGTGTGTGTGTGTGCAAAATACTTAGGTTTGTCAACTGTTTTTTGCACTCAAATTTCCCACAAAATCCATATAAAAATCCACTAAGAAGTAGGAAAAAAATGTGCAGAGAAAGAAACATACAAAACATGATAACATTCGCTAAAATTCACAAAAAAACAACAAAAAAAGTATGACTTATCCAAAACATGCAAAACTCTTCTAAAACACAGGGGGGAAAAAAACAACCAATGCGATAAAACATCCAACACATATGCAAAAAAAAAAAATAATAATAATAAAATATATATATATTCAACACCTTCAACAGTTTGAACAAAACAAGTTAAAACAACAGCTCCATTTAATTGCGTTAAAATCTTTCAACAGATTAATCACAATGATGAAATAATCCACTTTAATGCATTCATTTTGACAGCCCTTAAAATTTGACTTGGATTTAAAACAACAAAACAAAACAAAAAAACCCCTCCATTAACCTTTATATCAAAATATAAAAAATACCATGTCTAGTTGTTCTTTTCAACTATGACAAAGTGCTATAATTCAGAGTTGGACATGACATATGTTTTGACTCCCACATGCTCACATAAAGAAGCACAAACTCTCCCATCCTGCTACTTCAAATCACTGCAATAGCTCTCAAAGTAAACTGACAGCCAGTGCAGGTGTGTGTGTGTGTGTATGTATGTCTGTGAGTGTTTGAGCTGGTGTGGAAGTGGGTGTTCATAAAGTGTGTGAAGCATCACTTACATCGTGACCCACACATTTCTAGAGGTTTAAAAATAAAGCCCTGTGTTGTCAGTTGCTGGTGATTTTCAACCCTTTTAATTTTGTTGTCAGAGTGGTAACAGCTGAGAAAATGTTAAATCTAATGTAGCATTTATATATAATATGTATGTATATGTAAGAGAATTCTATAAAGTTTTTCCACCTCTGCTTCCCTGTTGTTGAAGCCACGACAGCATCAAAAATCCTCAACTATGTAACTGACGTGAACAATAAAGTCACACTTTCACAAAAGATTCAAGTCAGCCAACCAATTAGAGCAACAATCCAACAAAAAAAGAATATTGTTGTAGAGACAGAATATGTCACAATGCTAGACCTTGTAATAATAAGTCCTTTTTACAGAGTGGAGAATAAAAATCGTCAGGCTTTGTTGCTGAAATGTCTGGAAACCTCAGTCCAATGTAAGTAGAAACACTGGAATGTGAAAGCTGAGATTTTGCTCGAAAACAGGCAATGGAGCGTAAAGGCAGTGTTTAAAAGCTAGAAAATGTAAAAAAAAAAAAAAAAAAAAAAAAAAATGTATGCATGGGCATTTTATAGGTATGTGCTCATTCAGTGCTGTAGACTGGTGTTTTAAATGTGTGGCACATGAAGAAGCACTGAGGCACTCACTAGGAAAAAAAACTAAATCTTTCCAGCTGTATTTTTCTTATATGTCGTCCAAACATCTCATCACACTTAAAATAAACCATAATCACTGAAAGAGTAAGTTTTCACTTTAGTTTATTATGCACTTTAAAAGATGACAAATACATAAGTAAGTATAAATACAAAAAATATATAGCATATAAAGCTTAATATATGCTTTTATAGAGGCCTCCCTTCATCAATTTAATTAGCACTTCAAATGCATCAAATAAATAAAAAAATAACTTAAGTAATGTAAATAAAACAATACAATAAAGAATGTACCATTACTTAGATTGACACATGGATATGAATTATATATAGACTTTAAACAGAAATAGTAAACAAGGAAACTTAAAAGTTAGGAAAATGTGGGGTTATTTATGAAAGCAGCAATGGAGGGACATCATGTTAATGATTTATTCAAGTTATTCCACACATCGGGACCCCTGTACATTACTATTAATTGTCGTTGGTTTGATTTTGCATTAGTTGGACTTAACCCTTTGTTGGTCACACTACAAAAATCACAATAAAAACTTCTTTTTTTTTTTTTTTGCTTTTTCCACCTCACAGGGCTATTATAACATAAAACGTAGATTTTTTTTCATTTTTTTCTCCAATTTTGACCTGAAGCAAGTTGAGTAAATTGGAAATGAGCATGACCTGCAGTGACAAAGTTGGAAACCTACGTCCTATTTGGGGAAATTAAGACGGTTATCCTAAGACCTGAAGATATGGCCACTGAGAAAATTGGTGTCATTTCATACCGTAACGATTTTTAAGTTCGGTGGCCATGTTATCCGTTTTTCCTATTATTCATATGTTAAACACAAAAAGGAAAACTGAAAAAATGCGTCATTATCCGTTTTTTTCATTTTGGTTTTGGAAACAAATAATGAAGAAATGAGTTGTTTTTTCGTTGTCTTATTTTTGGTTGTATTTTGAAAAATGAATGATGCACAGATTCAGGTTGTTCATATTTTTTCAGGTTTGCAGGATAGTTTATAAATGTACATATTTTCATGATTTATGTTAAGACAAATATTTGAAGTTGTCATTATGTATAGGTATAATATAATAGATTTATTTATTAAAGAGTTCTATTTATTTATTGTAAGTTATTATGTAATTATATGACTGTAGATCATATTGATCTGTATGTGGAACCTGAACTAAAATCAGTTCCACTGCATTGACTATGGTTTTTTTGCTCTTTGTAAATTCATCCCCGGGGCCAGACTGGGACTTTTGATGGGCCACATTTGGCCCTTGGGCCACATGTTTGAGACCCCTGCTATAAAACAAAATGAAATATGAATTCAACTAATAGTTTTACTGCTTGAGTACTACCAGTCAAAAAAACAAATCCCCAGGGTAATAAAAAATATAAAACTTACAAAAAAACACAGACATATTAGTTCCAGAATATAATGTCATCATACACACACTCAGCCTTTAAACAGTGCTGTTGCTGTCCTGCCAAAATGGGTATACTCTCAATTTTTGCCTTTTCTTTTAGTCCAGAAAAACACCCTCAAGTCAACAAAAACAATGACTCCATTTAGTTTACCCAAAATCCTTTGGTAGTATTTACTCAAATAGATGTAAATGTATTTAACATGAGGCAAACATACAGTAATGTTAGCCTCCACACATAGACATGTCTTCTCTAAATGTGCCGTCATATGGGCAGGAGTTTAAAATAGACTCATTTGGAAACTGTGGAAGGAAATTATTTTAGGTTACATGTGACTTCTGTTATCCCAGGAAGAGAATACTCAATAATGTGTGCCAATAAGCAAATACTGCAAAGACATGTTATCTACTATACTTGGACTTTAAGTTGAGTCATTTCTACTGCCTACATGACTATCTATCTATCTATCTATCTATCTATCTATCTATCTATCTATCTATCTATCTATCTATCTATCTATCTATCTATCTATCTATCTATCTATCTATCTATCTATCTATCTATCTATCTGTCTGTCTGTCTGTCTGTCTGTCTGTCTGTCTGTCTGTCTGTCTGTCTGTCTGTCTGTCTGTCTGTCTGTCTCTCATCTATCTGTCTGTCTATGTATCTATATCTGTCTGCCTGTGTGTCTCCTCATTTCCATTAATCACTCATCTTTCAACAAGACTGTCAATCATCTGGGTTGCACTGGTATATTAGGTGTCCAATCACGTTACAGCGGTGGCTAACGCTAGTTTGCTAATTGGTTAGTTTTCCTGCTCTACTCTACCTCTGATTGGCTCATCAGTCCTCATGCCTAAAGTTTATCCATCTAATTAGTGAAGGCAGGGAATAATAGCCAATTAGAGGCAGAGTAGGGCCGCTCATGCCTTCACCATCCTGGGGGAAAAATGGGATAGATGCTACTGAATTGTCAACATAAGGGGATTTATGAGCTGGTAAATTCAATGTCAGTTGAAAAATAAGTAAATATGTACCGTAAATGATGTTAAACACTGATGCATGGTTGTTGTTGTTTTTTTTTGGTGTTAACTGAATCATATGACCCATTTGTGATGACATATATCAATGATGGTGAAAATGGGTGAAAAGTTGACAATTATGTTAAAATAAAAATAGATTTTACACACCTCCGTTTCTTGATAGTTTTACCCGGATGACAGTAGAACACGTCGTCATGAAATTTATATTTAAAAAAACAAACCAAAAAAATCTATGTAACTGCTTCACATCATACTGTAGGTGTTCCTTTTTATTGCTCTGTGCATTTCTACACAGTGGTAGTGACTTGTGATCACTTGATCTATCCGTCTTTATTTGTTTATCTGAAACAAATGTCTTAAAACAGCACAGGCGGCAGAATGGCTCCTTTTGTTGGTGAAGTGTAATAGGTTGAAAAGTACTTCGGGGCTTCAGTTTACCCCAGGAAAAGACTGGATGGCAGCCAAGAAAAGTGATGAAAATATTCTAAAAATGGTGCAAAAAAGACTTAAACACATGTGGTTTTCTAGGCAGGCCCCAGGTGGTAACACTGGTGCCAAGCCTCTTCACTGATGGCAATGGCTGTATTTATGTTACATGTTCTTTAAAGACTTTACCATAAATGGGGTTTATTGTGTGATCATTCATACATACTGTGATGAAAGGCAGAAACACCTTCAAATAGTACCTGGAAATTTACAAAGGTGTCTGTAGAGTTACGGATTGATCTATAAATCATTGTGTTTCATTCAATTGAAGGATTATTTGAAAGGGGGAAAAAAATTAAAATGTGTAAAAAAAAAATTTCTTAAAATAACAAGCAACTTGTCATTTATTATATATATCTTATTCTGTACATACATCTTATTGTGTGTACAGTACAATAATGACACACAATAAGATGACACACTATTATTAGGAAATATGTACAGTAGATAACTGTGGCATTTTCAGACCACCATTTTCTTTTATATCCATCAGCAGAATAGGAATTAATTTATTTTCTGAAGTCCTTTTTGGTTTTCATCTGTGCATGTGTGTGTTTTATATGACTGTGTATGTATAATATAAGGCAAGGAATAAGAAACAACTCTGTTATTCAGGACAGAAAGGGTTATTTTATTCTGTAAAGCCATAGAATTTTGTCTTACTATGTAAAAGAATGTAAATGCAAAATAAAAATAGAATTTTGAAAGAAAAAGAAAAACTACATAAAGATGCAACAAAAAAAAAATAACAATGAAATGGACAGAAATTAACATTGGTATAGGCATCATTATCTGTTTGACCGAAAAAAATGATGTGGTGGGTGGAGTTCAGAATAAGCTACACTTTAAAATTGGAGCCTTTTTTTTTGATTATATAATTGCACAGGCTACAAATTGTAATTGTATTTAGAGTGCAGCTTTAAGTAGAGGAGGCTACTTTTTAACTGTGTCTCCGTGTTCTGGTCTGTGTCGTGAATTGCCTCTTGGAGAAGGTTTAAGTTTTTCTAATATGCCATCTAAATCAGGACTAAACGGCCTCTTGAGATAGAGATTAAGATGCAGTGTGAGGCTTTGTCTGCGATGTGCGCATCCTGAACTGTGTGCTATGTGTGATTTCAGATCCCTGTGGTGGAGCGTGGCGAGCTGGTGCGTCAGGGCGAGCTGACTGTGTGCGGAGGAGCTCGGAGGAAGAGGGCAGGCGTGAGGAACGTTTTCCTCTACCAGTATGTGGTCATCTTTACCAAACAGAAGAGCCCCAGCCCGGGACGCACCGCCTACAACTACAAACACAGCATCAAGGTGCTCACAAACCCTCAACTGCTTTTATTTTCCCTCTGTTCCTTCTCACTATTTCACACACATAATCTTCTCTTTCAATTTTCATTATCTCCTTCTCTACGGGACGCTCTCTGTTTGAAGAGTTTTAAGGAAAATCCAATTTCTGTATTGATTAAATTTAAAGCAAAGTACGACAAACTCACAGAAGCTTACTTTTTTTTCTCGCTGATTATTTGGGAATGAGTCACTGATGATGAAATCAAAATGTAAAAATGCTCCCTTCTTTCTTTACTTTTAGTTCTTCTGCTTTGAATAAAAGTTTTCTGCTTTGTGTTTACTGACAGAGTAGATTAGCAAACTTTTCAGAGTCATTAACAACGTATTAAAAAAAACATAAAAATTGTTAGCCTCACAGCATAATTGCCTAACTCAGGGGTGGGCAACCTTTGGCTCTGGTGCCACATTTTGCTCTTCAGTTGTTTTCTAATGGGTCCCTATAGAAATGAGTAACACTTATGTCTTAAACATTTTTGCTGTTATAATTACAGCCATAATGATGTTATGCAGTTGTAAAACTGTAATTATGCTCGATGTAAACTACACAACAGGAATCCAACAGTCATTTCTGTGTTAAAGTAGCTTTTTTTTTTTAACATTTTACTTTTCTTTTTACTTTATTGCATATAAAACCTTTGCAAATAAGTAAATTATTGCTGCACAAAGCAATAATGACATATGTCTTAGTCATCGCTTTGAGGTAAAAACTGATTTTTTTGGGTCCTGAGATTGCAAAAGTTGCTGACTTGTGGTCTTAGTCAAATACGCATGGAGAAAAGTATTAGGACAGGTGTTTTTTTTTAATCTAACAGGGGTCTGGGGTATAAAATGATAATGACAAATATCATTCTATAATTTTATTTTGTGATCAATATATCTATGATTCATTCATTTGTTCATTATTGTATAAATTAATTAATTCATTATTTATTTATTCAAGTTCCTATCTCTATCTTACAGCTATCTAGTTTATAAACATCAATATTTCCTTAAAGTTTAATCATAATTATAATGGATTGGGTTTATATAGCCCTTTTTTGGCCACTCAAAGCACTTTACAACACTGACCCCATTATTCATTCACTCTCACATTCTCCCTCTGGCGGTGGTGAGTTACATTTGTATCCACAGTTGCCCTGGGGCAGACTGACAGAAGGGTGGCTGTCATTTTGCACCTACAGCCCCTCTGACCACAACCAAACATTCATACACCAGTGTGACTGACACTGGAGGCAAGGAGGGTGAAGTGTCTTGCCCAAGGATGCAATGGACTGATTAGGACAGAGTGGGATTTGAACCACCAACCGGTTATTGGATGACCGGCTCTACCAACTGACCCTTGGCCGCTCCTTTAATAGGAGATTTTTTTTTCAGTGAGATGTAAATAAAGTAGATGGTTAGATGTAGTAGAAAAGTTTTATTTACAGTCAGAGCGCGAAAATACTTTTGAAATTTAAAAGTAGAGCGTAAAAAATAAAAGCCATCGATAAGAAAAACTAAATCAGTGTTGAGTAGAATGTAAAGTAAAAACTGTCTGTGAGGCATTTCAGAAGCAAAGATGACCGTTAAAACCAAACTAACCAATACAGTCATATTTACTCATACTTGTACTCGTCCTTGCCAGACCTTATCTGGGTCTGAGTTGCGGGGGCAGCAGCCTCAGACAGAAGCCCAGACTACCCTGTCCCCAGCCACGTCCACCAGCTCCTCCAGGGACATTCCCAAGCCTTCCCAGGCCAGCACAGATATAATCCCTCCACCGTGTCCTGGGTTGGCCCTGAGGTCCGCCTCCCGGTGGACACCAGGCACTCGCCCATGGCCCCCCCAACCCCAGGTGGGTGGGGCCCACCTTCTGGACTGGGTAGAGTCACCCCAGATTTTCTTTGTTATCGGGTTCTTCTGAACCATTCTTTAGCTCAGCCTGGTCCTAAGGGTCCTCTGTCCTGCATGCTTTAGACGTCAGCTCATCATCAGCCTGATAACGACCTGATAATGACCCAATGCTTTTGATCAGGTGTGTTATAACAGGACAACATCTAAAACATGCAGGGTAGTGGGCCCTGAGGACCAGGGTTGAAGACCTCTGCTTTAGCTGACCCTTCTCCTAGGACCAACCTGCCATGGGAGCCTCTACCAGAGGCAAAACATTCTTGACAACATGGCTCCTAGGGTCATTTTCTACAGTATGTTTACATGATGTTTTTTAATTCCGAATTATTCATTCAGAATAAAATAATTCTGAATTAAAGCTATTTATTTCATTTTTACATGGAGATGTTAATTAATGACTAAGGGTTTACGTGGGAAATGGGTGCATTCTCCTCTAGTTAATTTGGCTTTAAGAGCTGGAGGTACAGAGGGTTCTGATTGGACAGAATGGCTGCTTAACATCTCGATGTCTACCGGAAGGAAACGATTGTGTCCATTTCCTGTTTTACGTTCATTTAAACAAACAACATGGAGAGACTACGTGCAATTTTGGCATTTATTTTTGTGATAATTACAAAGCAGCAGCTCAAGTGAATCAACCATAGGAATCCTCATACTAATGCCAGCAGTGTAGAATATGTGTGTCATCATGACGAGGCCAGGAGTATGTGCAGAATGACAGGAAAAATATTAAAGAGGAATTAACTGTTTACATGGCAGAGGAATTAATTCAGAATTAAGATCAGAATAAACCAGTGACTTTATTCGGAATTACGTTTAATTCGGAATTATCATTTTCAACTGGAATTAGGTGTTTACATGGTCATCGTAAAGTACAATTAACTTTTATTTGGAATTAAACAGGAGTAAAAACACCCATGTTAACAGGGTCAGTATTGCTCTCAAACTCCTCCACTACAATAAGGTGACGGTTCCAGGAGAGCAATACTAAAACTACAACCTCCTGAGACTCTGAATCCTCTTTTGGGGACAAGATTTTCACACTTTTATTAAAAAAATATTAGAATAAAGTGTTGTCCACTGCAAAGGACATTCCATAAAAACATTAAAAATGCATCTGAAACAACTGTTGCATTTTACTGTTTCCAAAAAAGGCAGTTATTTAATGTCTCAAGAGGATAGTATGACATTTGTATGTATGTGTTTTGTATCCCAGACCCCTGTTAGGAAAAGAAACACCTGAATTCAATGTGTTCCAATACATTTGTCCATACAGTGTATGACTGAGGCCATTATGTAATGAGGCTAATGAAATACAATATTAATAACTTGACACAATTATCCATTCCTGACTTTATCCTGTTATGTTGTAATGTTGTGTTATGTTATGTTATTTGGCACTATAGAAATAAAAGTTGATTTGTACATATTATTGATTTATATATATTATTATCGATATTATTGTCAAAACTCACACTTTTTGTCTTTTAATCAGTGTTACATGATAGAACGAAATGGTCTCGGTTTGTAGCATAAAAAGATAAGATTAAAATTTAAAATAGAATATGTAAACAGTAAGTATGGTAGAATAACTACCATAAAAAATATGCAAAAAAAAATAAAATTAAAAGATGAAAGATAATAAAATAGATTCTTAACATGTGCAAAAGATAACAAAGACTTTAATCAGTATTCAGTACATTTTTTTTCCATTCATTCCCATTCCCGTCATTTTCCACAAATGCTCCTCTTCGTGCTGCTTCCTTTGAACTTACTCATCATTATCTCTTTGCAGACTGGTGAGATGGGTCTGACCCAGAATGTGGGTGAGGAGGGGCTCAAGTTTGAAGTCTGGGTTCGCCAGGCGCCCCGGACCAGAGATTGCATCACACTGCAAACGCAAGACAGAGAAAGCAGAGCGGCCTGGACGCATGATATCGCCCATCTGCTGTGGACGCACGCCATAAACAACACAGGTACACAATGAACTTTGACCTCAGGGAGCTTAGGTAGAAAGCCCTGAGATGCATTTATTAACTTCAGAAATGTGTATTAGAACAACACTAATTAAAAAGTTACTGTTTTTTGAATAAACGTGTGCATGATATGACATGAAAATGTTAAGGTTTAAATAACTACAACTATTTTCATGACAAATTCTACATTACATTTTCTCTACATTTAATCTTTCGTACATGATTCAATGCTATTCTTTTTTATTTTATTTTATTCAAACAGGTTTATATATTTATACAGTTTTATTTACTTATTTATTTTATTATTAATATAGTTTTATTTATCACCCTGCCCCCTGAAGGGGAGGCAAATGGTGTTGTTTCTTTGTTTGTTTTGTTAATACTCTACCACCCAAACTATTGGTTTAATTTATACTAAATTGGGTTTATAGATTGCAAGTGAAGCAGAATAAATATCATGACATTTTGGGAACAGAAGGTCAAAGTTAAAAAGTTTGGGGTATTTATTACATCATTTTATTCCTCTTTTTTTTTTAATAGGTGAAATTTCACATGTTTGTAGAAGCAAAAAAATTGGTTGAATTTATAAGAAAATGTGTTTATAGATGGACATATACCCAGAATAGTGTTTGGTTATATCTTTGGGAAAAGTAGGTCAAAGTTAAAAAAAATTTTAAATCAATTTTCTAAATCTAAATCTTAGATTAAACAGAAAAATATTTTGGAACGATTTCTTGAAAAACTATTTTTAAGCTCTACCGTCGACAAATAAATGATTATATCTCACTGAAAACTTGGTGATTATGCCTTATTGTAAGTGTGATGAGATATTTTGACTAGAAATGAGAAAATTACACATGGGAAGATTTGGAATTTTGCAGTGCATCACTTCCATTTTAATTGGAAAACAGAATGCTCTGCTTCTTTTACTCTGTTTATTAGAGCCACATGTAAAGTAACTACAGCACCACCTGCTTAATGGAAATTCCACACAATTTGCATTTTAATTTTTTATAAGTCTGCTAATGTTTACTTCAAATTTACTTCAGATTTAATGGAAATCCAGCTATTATCATCCTGGGAAAAGACAATTTGTGAGTCTCTAAGCATAATTATCTACGTCTTATGCTATTTAGAGAAAAGTATCGGGACACATTGAATTCAGGTGTTTCTTTTTGAACAGGGATACAAAGCAATAATAACGTTTTATATTGGGATAAATATCATATTGATGTTTATATCTCTGTCTTACTGATGTAAATATAGTCTTACAGTAATGGATGGATGGATGGATGGATGGGTGACATAGCTCACACCATAAAATACACACACAATACAATGAATTAATAAATAGGTAAATTATTAATTCATTAAAAGCCAGTTTTAAAACAAAAACATTTTAAAGATAAGGGTGCGGAGTCAGTTGCAGTAGTGGGATGGGGTAAATAACTAAAATAAAATCAATCTTGAGAGAAATTAATTAAAAAACATGTCTCAGGGATTTTGGAAGCAAAAATAATTTCAACCAAATTAACCAATGCAATATTTATCACAATATAAAATGGTATTATGACTTGTGTCATTATTAAATTTAATGTGTCCATATAGTGTACGAACCTAACGTTTATATAATATTAGTAAGTTTACACAATCATCTCTTTCATATATATTATTCTCAACATTCATACTCAGGTTTATTTTCATTCAATCAATGGTAATGATGGAATAAAATGTTGTTACCCAGGTCTTGGTTTGTAGTATAAGAAGTTATGATTAAAATCTAAAATAGAAGAATATATAAATGGGAAGTAGGATTGAATTACTACCATAAAACAATCAGCAAAAATAAAAATAGATTCTTATTATGCACAAAACAAAGACTTCAATCAGTGTTGAGTAAATGTCCTGTCATTCCTGTCATTTACCACTAATGTGTCTCAGCTCTGCTTATTTATAACATACTCATCATATAATGACACCATGAGGCTAAAGAATTGGAAATGCAAGAAACTCCTCTCCTGTCCTTCTACCTACAACCTTCCATTCACTCTCTCTCTCTCTCTCTCTCTCTCACTCACACACACACACACTTGTTTCCATGGAGTGAGTGTAAAGATGTCTTCTTCTTTTTTCTTAATAAAGTACATAAAATAAAATAAAATAATAAGAATAAAAATGTGAAAATTGAATAAAAAATTTAAACAAATAAATCCATAATAATAAATAATAAATACAATAATAATATTTACAAAAAATAAAAGAAATAAATATTTATTTAAATATTGTTTCCTCCATGCTTTATGAGGACTTCCGGAAAAAAACAACTAATTAATGTATTTATAGGGTCACATAATTTTTCTATTTTACTAGTGGGGACTTATTATTTATACTTAACTCTTGTGTGGACCTCAATTTTGGTCCCCATAGTGTCAGAAGTCCCTGAGTTGTGACTGTTTAAATATATCGATGTCCCCATAAATATAGGAATACAAGCACACACACACACACACACACACACACACACACACTAGTTGGATTTCCATTTAAACGGAACTGAGTTTTAACTGAATTTTCAGAAGATGTGTAAAGGAAAATGGAAATGAGTTCAGATTTCCTTCCACTACTGTTATACAAATGTTAAGAGTTGGTTCATCGTCATGGCTTCATGGTAGATGTTGTATTTGGTGCCATAACAGATTAACTGAGGTGTTCACTGAGGACAAAAAACACTGAAGCTGGTTTTGTTTCAAACTTCTTCGAATGATCTGACAAAGTTTTTCAAACATTTTCTTCTGTTTTGTTTCATACATGATGTTTTTTTTTTCCTTTTTTCTACATCTAACATATTTATTGTATATTAATTGATACACGCATATTACTTGTTTAATCAACTTTTCCATGTATAAAAATGTTTTCTTCGTGTTACATTCAAAGCTGTAATGGAAAGACTGTCAAATGATTTAACATTTTTAATCAGATTAATCACAGGGTTACTTTGGATTATTTTAGATTAATTGTGATCAGAAAATTTAATGTCAGTCAACTGTTCTCTTATTTTTTTTCCCTACTCCAATTTTCCACAGAATACATTAACAAACAAAAAATATAGAGAAAAAAACTACACAAAATGTGCTGAAATTCACAAAAATTCACAAAAACATAAACTAACAAAAAAGTGATGAAAAATCCAAAACGGATAAAAAAAAAAACGTGTCTTAAATACAGAAAAAAACACCAAAAAATGTGATCAAATTTCTAATATCTATGCAAAAACATGACTATATATGCAGTTAACATGATTACTCAAAACCTTTGACAGTTTCAATAAAACAACTTTAAACAAAACAACTGTAAACCACTGTTTCATTTAAATGAATCATTTTTTTCAGCAGATTATCCACATCAATGCATTAATTTTAACAGCCCTCACAAATAGTGAATAAAAAAAAAATGGATGTGGATGAACATTACAAGAAGTGAAGAAGGTGAGTTTTAAAAGGAAGGTGGTGTGCTACGTATAGTCTTTTTTAAAAAATGTATCACAGACTAGAAAGGTAATATAATAATAATAATAATAATAATAATAATAATAATAATAATAATAATAATAATAATGAATATACCTGTAAATCAACATCTATATTCATTGCAGCAAATATCGAGTAGATTTCTATAACCCATTTCAATTTATAACTAATTACGTCACAACGTTTGCACATATAAAATAAAGAATTTATAATAATAATAATAAAAATTTCTCAAAGTCCGACATAATTGTTTGTTAGCAGCAGCGGTGATAAAGCAGGTTCGCTTTTGCTTGATTTGACCCCTCTGTAAAAGTAGACTTAAAGACAAGACATCATATTTCTCAAATTAAACCATTCAAATTGTGACAAATACACTTAAGTCATCATTAAATACCTTCAAAGTTTTCACTGTATATATTATAAGTCTCAACAGACATGGATGAAAGCTCTAACATTAATGGTTCATGAAAGCAGACACAGTAAGACAGTAATTATTACCTATGATTGATTTCCATGACCTATGTTTTATGAACTGGATGATTATTTGAGTGAATATTTATAGTTTATTGACATTTGTGTAGCACTAAACATGGGTGCTAAGAGAAGAGTTATGTGATATACATGAAAGATGATCCACCACACCCAAACTATGCTAGTGTGCCGCTACAGAATAGAACAACCTTTAGCTAAAGCTGTAGAAGAATGAACAATGAACAGAGGAAATGTCAAATCTGAAGTGAAGTTATGGTGAAAACTGAGGTCAGGAACAGCTGAGGAACTCAATGCACTCAATAAAGTTATTGTAACTGTTTATAATATATAGAACTCTACTTCCCTTTGGGGATTTTTCATCAGGTAGAGTTCTATCTTGTAAAATATGGCACACAATACAAATTTATATTCATATAAAGAGACGCACACGTTACAATTGACTTTTGTTGTAGTTCCCAAATGTATTTTTCTCTTTTTTCTCTCTTTCTTAAGTGATTTCTCAACATGTATTTTAATATTATCCTCTGTATTTTGCTTTTTTTTTTCAGTGAAAATCAAGTATTTCACTATTTTTAATTCACCGATCATGTAGATCAGGGGTTCTCAAACTTTTTTGGCCCAGGTCCCCCTTGGAGGGGTGAAATTTTTCCATGTCCCCCCTCGTCCTCGCGATACTGAAAATGATAAAAAACCACTTCAACAATGATTATTATGAAACAATGATAACCTTTTTTAATAGTGGTTTTGTGCAAACCAGCGAAATTTTCAGGTATTATAATATAAATGAACACTTCAGAAACAACAATTTTAAATAATTTTAAAATAATAAACGGAACAAAAGACACACAAAACCGTGCGTTCATTTTTGTCATTTTCATTGTCATTTCTTTTACCACTTCTTGAGGAACTTGGCGGACACAAAAATCGATCCATGTTCGCTGCAGGGTGGCTAAAAACAGCCTGTGACTCACTCTGTCTCAATTTAGTCAAGCTGGTGTCAAACAGCGCTGTCACTTCCGCCCGCTCGCTACAAAATAAAACTTCCGCATTTCAAAATAAAACTGCAAAAAAAAAAAAAAAAAAAAAAAAAAAACATGAATAATTTCGCGTACCCCCTGGACATGTGCCACGTCCCCCTGGGGGTCCGCGGACCCCAGTTTGAGAACCGTGGATGTAGATGATAATAAAAAGCTCAGATTAAAGTTGTGGTTTATTATATCAGAATATATATTCAGAGTTATAATACTATAGTGGTTTCACTTTGAGTGAATAAATCTTTCAGGGTCCAATAGTTGTTGAATATTTCAAAACTTTCAGAATTGTAACCCACTAAATATCAACGATTTGTGCCTCTATAGAGACCTGAAAAAATATGAATGCCTTGTGCCACAATTCATAATTTAATTTTGTAATCCATTGCCAATTTGTTTTTGCTTGAATTAACTCTTTAACTCCTCAGACTTTAACATTTCCAGTCAAAAATTAATAAAATAGGCAACAAAATGGACAATGACAGCCGAAAAATTTATAATAAACCAACAAAATAATAAGTAACATGAACAAAATAAGACAAATGTCAGAAAAGTGAAGACAGATTATAAAATACAATATTAAATGTAGAAATATAAAACAAAATAAAGAACAAAATTGACAAAAACTAATAAATATTTACGAAATAAAATTAAGTATAAATAAATAAATTACATAGGATGAGAAAATGAGATTTTCCAGATCTATTGTCTACAAATTAATTTTTATATCACACTGAAAAGTTGCTTTTTAGGTGATTTTGTCTGATTTTAAACATAATTCACTTCATGCTTAACCCATAAAGACCCAGTTTTACTTTTGTGGCAGTTCCCAAATTAATTTAAACCTTCTTAAGTCATTTATCCCCATTTGTCAAAACATTATTCTGTGTATTTTGTGTTTTTTTCCCTGTATAAATTAAACATTTTTATATTTAATTAATTGATCATGTAGATGTTCATAATAGCTCAGATTAAGGTCGGGGGTTATTTGATCAGAAACAGAAAAACCTGATAAAAGTATCTTTTTCTAACAGTAATTGAACATAAATCAAGTGTGTCCATCCACTGTCATTGATCCAACTCCTTTGGTTTTACTGGTGAATCAATGTTGTAGAAAATGACAGTGTTTCCATGGTAACTACAGAGCCTCTGAACATCCAAATAGATCATATCTGATGACTATGAGAAGGTGATAAACTGTATTTTACACCAATTATTGACATGTATTGATAGGATTAGTGGACGAACAGGTATTAGACATTTTAGATCAGTAGATGGTTTGGATATTTATGGGTTAAATATCAGTGTTTGATTTCATAGGGGTTTCTTTAACCCTTTTTTGAGGCCAAAATAGCAGCATGGGTAAATACATTTAGACTGAGAAATCAAATTATCCTCTCAGGTGTTCAACATTTTCTTGCTGATACAGAAAGTGATTGTTTTCATACATGTTTGAGCCTTTTTATTTAGAGCAATAATGAAAGAATATTAAAAAAATTTTTAAATAAAACATTTCAAGAATCTTTTCAAAAACATGAATCGGTGGAAAATTTACTGTACATCTTGATGCAGAAAGGTATAGACAAATACAATGATGCACATAAAGTTGGAATATATTTATTTTTAGACACATTTCTCCTTTTATTCATATTATACACTTTGTAAATTACTGTACATACTGACTCGCAGTTACAGAAAAACCCATAAGAAGAATAATTCTTCCCACTTTATGAACAACAGTGTCTTTGTACAAACAGACCTGATCACTTATTAAGGATAAAAATACATTAAAGCACCCAGAAAATAGTGGATATCTGAGTATAAAATACTGGTATCAGTCACATCTACCGTTTTCGTTTGTTGTATTTAACACACCCAGAAGCTTGTGGCTATCACGTGCCACTTCTGCTTAAATCCATAAAGGTTTATATCTCATCGTCCCTTCCTGTAGTGAGCTTGGATTACTATGTTACACTAGATTAGATGCACTGCCGCTGTTTTACAAGCACTGGCAGCCTTACACATTTTAGGTGCAGTTACTCAGTGTTTGTATCACATTGTTGTCACATAGACAAACAATGAACAAAGAATATACTACTAAAAATAGGGCAAGTTAAGTCTTTACACAATACCATCAACACAGCTATACACTGTGAGGCACGCTTAACCCATAAACACCCAGCACTACTTTTGTGTTAGTGATTTTTTTTTTTTATATATATATATGAAATGATGTATTACCATTTATTATAAGAATATCTTGTGCATTTTTTTTTTCAGTGAAAATCTGGTGTTTTACAAAATACATCTCATAAAGTCAAGGTTTTTTTTTTTTTATTAGAAAAAGAGAAAAACCAAAGAAAAGCTGACATTTATCATTACTTGAGAATAAAGGAAGTGTGTCCATCTACTGTCATTGATTGAACTCCACGAGTTTTACTGGTGAATCAGTGTTGTAGAAGATGACGGTGTTTCCATGGAAACTACTTTGAATATCCAAATGAGTCATACAGTTGTGCTCATAAGTTTACATACACTAGCAGAATTTGTGATTGTTTGGCCATTTTTCACAGGATATGAATAATACAAAAACTTTGTCTTTCACTCATTGCTCAGGGTTTGGTGAAGCCATTTGTTATTAAGCAAATGGTGCCAGGCACAACAAACCCAGCCTCTTGCAAATGTTTTACCTGATTTGCCTTATCTCTTGTTTTGGTGACCATGACCTTTGACCTACATTTACCAAAATTTAATGGGGTCTATTCTGGAATAATTCACACTTTTCCTGAAAATTTAATGGGAATTGACCTATAGTATTTTCTTCTTCTGATAGACAGACAGACAGAGAGACAGACAGACAATAAAAATGAATGAAAAATAATTCCCTCCCCTTTTGGGGGATTGAGTAATAAATGTGTTTGCTCTTTTTAAAATGATACTAACAACAGAAAGTATCCAAATGACCCTGATCATAAGTTCTTCATCCTTTGTAATGGCCCCTTTAAAAATAAAGATTACTCTAACATCAATGACAGTTGGAAGTGTTTTTCAGTAGTTGTGAATCAGACACTTTATTTTCTCAGATGGTAAAGCTGCTCATTCTTCCTGGTAAAACACCTTCAGTTCCTTTAAGATTTTGGGTTTTCTTGCATGAACTACATGTTTGACACCTCCCCAAAGTGGTTCAATGATACCAAGGTCAGGAAACTCAGACGGATAGTCCAGAATTTTCAGTTTTTTTGTGCTGTGGCTAATAACTGGTGGACTTGGCCTCATGTTTTGGGTCATTGTCATATCAGTCAGGTAAACGTATGAGCACAATTATATCTGATGACCACGAAACAATGACAGACTGTATTTTACACCAATTATTTACATGTATAATAGGATTAGTGGATCAACAGGTATGATTTTAAGAAACTGAACTTTCTGTCTGTAAAGCAAAAGGGTTGAACAGTTAAAACTGAATCATATGTTCAATGTTATCAATGGGATTGCTCCTAAGTATTTGGGATCTCAAATTGTAATGGTGCATACTCAACATGCCCATGAAACAAGAGCTTGTGTCCGCTCCTGTAAAGTACCATCTGCAAAAAGCGTGGCACGTAGCTCTTTCTTTTATACTGGGATTATGCTATGGAATAGCCTCCCACTAAACATTAAAATTAACAGAATCAAAAAGGGATTTTAAACAAAGGGTCAGAGTTTTTTTTGTGGAATAAAGTAGAAAATTAGGTGACGTAGGCATGTCATTGTATTTATGTGATATTTTGTTGCATGTATTTGTATGTCTTGTCCTGACAAAATGGTCCACTTTTACATGTTATCCCTTGGACACCTTGTTGAGCTGCATTTTGTAATACATTTTTTGACTCCCTGGAAGAAAAGACACTTGGTCTCAATGGGACAATCTTGGCTAAATAAAGGATAAATAAATAAATAAACATCCAAAATATAATAACTTTTTCATTTCATTTTGTAATAAAATGCCCCAACATATTTTGTAATAAATGTTCCCGCATTGTATAATAATTTTTTACATTTTGCATCACCAGGGCACGTTGTTGGTGTAGCATTAAAACTCAAGGAGCTGTTTGGGAACCATTCCAAGTGGTTTATGCCTTGGCTGGTAATTAGACATATTTGAAATTACAAATATATTTTGGAAATAGAAATGCAGCAAAATGTATTACAAAATGCATTGGGGCAGTTTATTACAAAAAGAAATGAAAAAGTTAGTACATTTTGGACGTTTATTACAAAATGCAGCTCAACATACCTTGTCATGCTACAGTATATCCATAATAAAACCAAACCAAAGCAGTTTGTATCAGTTTATGGCCAAAGTGGTGCTCATGGTCTATAGGACTTACAAGGTAATTGTATTTTTTCCCCTTCTTTTCTAGAGTTGTGTCTCAAAGAGTCCCTCTGTATGGGAATTTCCAGTAAACTACTGCTGGATGCGACAGGGACTCCAGGGTCTGAGCTTGACTCTATCTACAGTCTGACTGAGCGAGGTAAGAATGTAAAGAGAAAAAAAACCAAAACAAAACTCTAAAAATAAACAAAAAACTGAGCTTCATTTGGAATGAATGTACCTCAACGCTCAGTAGGAATGCAACCACGTGCAATCAGATAACAATTGTGTAGTGTCGTGGTCTTAAAGCCTACAGTTGTACATCTCACCTTACAGATACTAAGAAACTAAACCATTTTCAGTTCAGGACTGTGGCTTCAGGGAGTTGGTTTGGCTTTATGTGACCAGATTGGATTACCGAATTGTTCAAACTTGCTGAATTGATGTGGCCTTGAGATTACAGACAGGAAACAAAATGGGTCCTGGGTGTATCTCCCCATGTGACAAGGTAATAACATGGTACATGTTTTTGTTTTTGTTTTTTCAATCCCATGCCCTCGGGCTACTCTATGAATTTTTGATATTTGTCTCACACAGAGAAATATTGAAGAGCTGTGACATGCCAGTGGAGAATATGCAGTACAGTCAAAAAAGCTTGATCTGGACACACTTTACTTCTGCTGTGATCAAATCCATCTACATTTTCATCCACAAAGTTTTCTGATACACCTGCAGTCAGAGACAAATGGAAAATCCATCCTGTAATAAATATATGGAACAATGCAACTCTACAAATCTAAGCTGAGAAAAGAGGGACGGTATTAAAATAGACAAGCAGTTTCAGTTTAATTCTGTTTAAAAACCTGAACATTATTAATATTTACAAGGATAAATGCACAACCGTAATATAAAATACAAGGGAAAAAAAATACTGAGATGTAACATTAACAGTAAAAGTTAAAATTGGTAAAGTGAGGGATCTATCCAAGGTGATGTTTTATATCTCAACTTATATTTTTCTCATATTGACTCCTCATTAATATTATGATAAAACATTTCCAACATATCTGTAGATTACATCACAGATATGTGGTTAAAAGCAATATTTTGAAACTTATTACTCCGCCAAGGAACAGCAGAGTTATATTATGCTCTTTTTTTGTGTTTGTTTCGTCTGTTTGTCTGTCTGTTAGCAAGATAACTCAAAATGTTATGAATGGATTTGTGTATGTGTATGTGTGTGTGTTTCATTGGGTTGGTTTGGTTGGGGCAGACCACTGGGGAAAGGGGGGTGTGGGCTGATCTGCCAAGTACTTTGATAGTTATAGATGTTTTACTTATAAAACTCAGCGTAAAGGAGTTGCTTATAACAGTGCACGTAAAGGAAAATGTGTTTTTCTGTCACAACTGTTGCATAGAAAATCACAGCAGAACCATAAGGAGGGTGGATATTAAACTAAAATTCATCAGGTGGACAGAAAGATGAGTCCTGATCAGGCTAATTATATGTGTCGGTGTTGTGTTTCCTGCTCCGGTGTGGCTTTTCACCACAGTTTGCACTGTGCTTTTATACAGTCGAATACAAAAAGCAGCTAGATACTCTTAAATTAAGGATACCACTCACTCTGGTTGCTTTTTACTATTAAATTTCCTGCTATTATCACCCGCCTACACGTTGAATCAGCAACAGGTTCACAGCAGTTCACAGCTGAGTGTACTAAGCGTGCTCATAATTCTACCTGGAAATGTAGGAAAAGACAAACTAACAGCCGCAAACTACCTCCAGTAACGTCACATAAGTGGGTCCGATGTATTGTTACTGCATCCCAGCATCTAAGGGTGGGTTTATCTCTTTGCAAACAGATGTCTACATGTATGGTAAAAAATGTAAGAAATAAAGTCAAAGAAAAAAAAAAAAAACACACACACAATCTGATTCCCTGGATTCCAGACCCACCACCCAGTCTTCAAAGGCCACTGTTGCCCTAGAGCTAAAGTAATTTACCATTCATGACTTGGTGTAATGCACATACTGCTCACCAGGTGTCTCGCTGAGTGCAGCAGCTCAGGATTTTAATGCATGAGTTGTCCCCTGGGACAGAGCACAGTGTTAGAAATTCATTGAACAGGATGAAAAAAAAAATGCCTTCTCATTGTGACTCCTCCTTCTTTTTCTCTCCCATATCTACTCCTGCTTCATTTGTCTGCTGTATTTCACAAACACATTTACAATACATTTACTGTTAGATTTTAAAAGTGCATTAACAGAACATTATTTAACCACAAATGCATGTAGATCCTGCACGATATTTCATCATTATTTAGAATTTTAGTATCGATGTGCATTGTAGTGTGTATTTTCAGGGCTTTTTTTTTTTTTTTTTTTTTGTTAATCCCCCTCACACTGTTGGTTTCTCTGACTCGCAGTTCACAGTAGCTGCTCTGACTCCTCCTCCGTCGGCAGTCAGAAGGAGGGGGGATCCCCGGCGTCTGGAAGGGACCCCAGGAGAAGCTCAGGATCAACAAGTTATTCACAGGTGGGCTGGCGGTGTGCGTACTTAACCCATAATCTGGTGATTGCAAAGAAAATTAGATTAACCCATTGCTGTGACAGAAGACAAGGGGGTTGTTCCCCATTGGAGTTATAACATACATGGGATGAAACACTGCCCAAGGGGGAGAACCAGCCTGTGGACCAGCTCAGTCTGACCTGCAACAGCTTCAGAGAAAAACAAAGCAAATAGCATAAGGCAGCCTCATATTAATTCTTGCAGTTCAGATAACCCCTCCTTCTACAGTCCCCTAGTTACCGTGTATGTACCCAGAGAATATGTCATTAAATCAAGTATATTTGGGTGGTTGCCACTGGTAAATAAGTATGGAAATGCTATGCTTGCTCTGTGGTTGTGAAGCCGTACCATGTGTGATCAGTTGGTTATATAGAGTTGGAGAAGACAGACGGTGAACTCTGATCATTAAAAATAAAACACCAACTACGTTGACTAATGTTGTAATAACATAGACCATCAAGCCATTTCAGCTCCTTAATAAATGTTAACACATACGGTTGTATTTAAGAACTAATGTCAAAGTGATGAGGTTCCTTAAGGAAGAACCGGAAATACAATTTCGTTGTTCTGTAAACATGTTTATTGTAACAATGACAATAAAGGAAGTCTAAGTCTCTAAGTCTAAGTCTATAAACACAATAATTACTGTTACATGAGCCAATTAGCAGGCTAGTTGACAGACCATATAATTCAATAAGAATTAATGCTAATGTCAGCTAATGTAGCTATTTGTGGCGCCTGTAAGTAAGCACTGGTAAACTTAATGACAGAATCCTCTGATGGCAATTCCCTGAAAACACCTGCACAGTGCCACCTGTCAGGTGGAGGAGGTGGTGGTAAGAGGGGGGGCGGAACTCCAAATGTTCCATTCGCCCATGTGTGACTATCAGAAAAATACTTCCCGACAGGGCCGAACAGCACCCCTGCGCGAATATTTACTTTCAAAGTGGCCGAACTACCTGCGTAGTGATATGGTACCGTGAAAGTGACAGCAGGCGTTAATGGCGTAGCGGACAGTTTAAAAAAAAAAAAAAAACACCCACAGAACGCTAGGAATGTCAGTTCAAAGTGAATGTCGCTGTCGCAATGTTCTAGAGGGTAAAAACAGGTTTTCGGACGATCACCATTAGTATCTGTTAGGGTCCACTGATTTTGCTGCTGGGGTGCGCCTGGACTCCTGCAGGGCTGGAATCTTACCTTAGTCGGTGCACGCTGGCCACCACTTTAATTTCACCGTGGGGTTTCTGGGAGACCCTCTGACTCACGTGTGCATTAGACTCTTGTTTTTCAAAATGGGTCAGGTGGGTTGCTGGCGACGTGGTTAGCAACGCGTAAAAGGAGTAAAAAGGGGCCCTGTCCCTCCCTTTGCATCCAGGGGAGAGAAGGTGCAGAAAGTCTCCGGTCCTGGGAAGTGGCGAACGCTGTAAAGCTTGCTGCCGGAGCTGCGAGACCCTTCCTGGCTGACCCAGAGCCGGTCACGGCACACCACTGCGGAGATAATGCGCAAGCCATGCCATGCACAAGCCATGCCTACTTGTGAGGGTCATAACATCCAACACAAGCTTTATTCTGTGGGAAGAAAAAAAAAACATCCACCCCTCTGGTTTTTTGATAAATCGCACAATGTTTACATGTATTGATAGGATTAATGGTTCACCAGGTATTAAAACAGTTCGTATCAGGAGATGGTGTTGATCGCAGTGAAAGTTTGTGTCTTTATGGGTTAACACAAACACATCCTCATTATCCAGACCATCACATATTATCTGAAAGTGGGAAAAAAAGCTAAAAAAAGCTAAAAAATGTTGCCCACCCTTGTAGACCAATCTTAAATTAAGTTTTTGATAGTCAAGGTGTACAGATGTCTGGGGACATTCAGTTTGATCGGGGACAGAATGAATGAGTGTGTCCATGTTTCATTCCATTTTTATGGTTTATTTTACTAGTGTTTTATATCACATGGCAATGACCATTTCTTCTTGTCTGTATGTACTTGAGATGATTTGTCTACTGCAAATACGTCTGCACTAGCAAAGCCTTCAGGGTCCGCTACCAGTCATCAGACGGGGTTCAGCACTTTTTCTTTCTGACAGCTACTTGAAGAAGGACTGTGGGTTTGGGATATTACAAGCTGACACCGCTCATACACTTCAAATGACAATGTATTCACACAGTCTTCAAGAAAATGTCTCATGTAGTCTAGTTTGCCGCAGTAGTAGTATTATTTTTTCCTTGTTGAGGCATTTAAAAGGTCTTAATTAAAAAAGGCATTGAATTTGATATGGAAATTATTACATTAGAGTTTTTATTCCAGAGCATGTCACACAACCCCTAAAGATAAAGATTAATACAATTTAAAGCAAACACTGCTTGTCATTATTATCAATATTAACCCATAAAAACCCAAACAGCCACTACTGACCAAAAGCATCCACTGATATATGTGTTTAATACCTACTGATCCACTAATCATATCAATACATGTAAATAATTTATGCAAAATACAGTTTTCTTTTCATGGTGATCAGATACTATATGACCCATTTGGACAATCAGAGACTTTCTAGTTACCATGGAAACAGTGTCATCTTCTTCAACATTGATTGACTGGTAAAGCCCATGAAGGGGGATCAATGACAGTGGATGGATACACTAGTTTTTATGTTCAGTTATTGATATCTTTGATGAAAAGGTTTCTTCAGTTTTCTCTATTTTTGTTATGATAACCCTCAGCTTTACTCTGAGAATTAATTAACATCTACTGAACATGATCAGTAATTTTATTTTTTTTTAAATACATGATTTACAATGAAAAAATGCAAAATAATAAATAGTTGGATGACTAGTCTCTTTTCCATTGACCCTAAAATTGTGCAAATATGCTGTAACTTGGGCATAAAAATGTACCTAATTGAAAAGCGACAATTTTGCCAAAACATATTTTTCAATTAAAAGTTTGTGCTCTGGTAAGAGGTGGTTTTTCAGACATAACACAAATGGTATATTGTGCAAAGCTGCAGTAAAAAAAATTCTGTGACTAGAATCACATTAATAAGAAAAAAGAAACTGATATTATGGACATTACGACAAGTGAAGAAGAAGAGTTTTAAAATAAATGCAGCACGGTATGTGCGGACACACCATGAAACCGAATAATTTTTTAATTTAGTACGGGATTGAATAAATAATTGGTGCAAAATACAGTTTGTCATCTTTTCATGATAATCAGATATGACCCATTTGGATGTTCAGAGGTTTTGTGGTTACCATGGAAACAGTGTCATCTTCTTCAATATTGATTGACCAGTAAAACCCATGGATTTGGATCAATGACAGTAGATGGATATGCTTGTTTTTTTGATCAGTTATTAATATTAATGTTGGAGACAAAATAACTTTTTGGTTACTTATTCCTCTTTTTTCTTTTCATCTTATTTGAATAGTTTGTTTAGTTGCTGTGGTAATGATGATCACCACAGGCTGGATGTGATTTGCTGGGGGGCTTCTGGTTTTGGACATCTTAGGGTCCTGTGGTCTATGAGTATTTCTGATGGTGTGAACCCAAAATGCCTGAAAGAGGAACCACCTTGTCCCCTGAACCTTGCTGGTCCACCCTGCTTTGCACCACCATGGAGAAAAATGCGCCCAGCGGGGTCAGAAGCCAGACATCAGACATGGGGAGAGGTCCCGCGAGCTGCCAACCCTGACCCGCTGAGGTTGACCCCTTATTAGTTTTCTTCTGCTTAGTAATATAATTACATCCAGCGGGTCATTTTAACTGATCTGAGGTCGTAGTCGAAAAAAAATTGCAGAGGTGGGGGGTGAAAGGACAGGGTGGCAAACCACCCCAGCCTGACTCCCACCGGCTTGACCCCTGGTACCCCCTTCCGAATGTAGCCCATTCGGGGACGGGTCTCATACTCTCAGTTTTTTCACCAAATCCCAGTCCCAGGTGCACTACCGTACCATGCCCTCACACCCGGACAGCAAAATCAGTAAAAAAAAAATGCCCCTGTTTTTATGTTCCCCAATTCTCATTCATGAGCAAATGAACACCATGTATAAAGACCCAGATGACCCCCCCCCCAAACAGGAAAATAGAAAAGGCCACATGAACTGTGCCATCAGAGAAAACTGTTGATTTGAAAATGTTTTAGTGATTTGAGCCTCATTTATGTTATTCGTGTGAGAATGAGGGTCAGAACCCCCCCCCTCTCTCTCTCTTTCTCTGTTTTTTTAATAAATCGCACCCTGACCACAGGTACAATTCATCATGAGTGTTGGATTGGGTGTGACAAAGTTGCATATACCTGCCATGTGAGGTGGGTAGTGTGTGTGTACAGACAGTAAAAACAATGTTCTGACTGTGAGCCACAGGGTGAATGTTCAGTGTTTTCAGTTTTGTTTTGTTTTTTTGATGTTTAGTCGCCTATTTATTTATTCATAGGAAGTATTTTGAACAGTAATCATGGCCTATTTTTAATTTTGGACTTAAAGCTCCGTTTGAAGGGGTCGGGGTAAGGCTAAGGGGTCAAATGATATTCAGCCTTAATATATGTTGATATGAGGATTAGCATATACAAAGATAACCATCCAAAAATGTGTTTGTACACACATGAAAAATAGAACAGGTTGAACCCTTCCACATCATAGTAGTAAAGTTACTACAATAATCTTTAAAGAAAAAAACTTTTTCTTCAGTCTTCTCTCTTTCTGATTTGATAACATTTGAATTTACTCTGAGCTTTTCTCAACATCTACTTGATTAGAGAATGAAATATAGGTAAATATATGTTTTAACTGTAAAACAAATCCAAACACACAATAAATGGTTATAAATCACTTAAGGAGGGTTAAATATAGGCTATAGATAAAATCATGTGGGAACTGCCACAAATATAACACTGGTCCTTTGGCCCAATCCCAGTCATTGCCTTGGCCCCTCCCCCTTACACCTTGGCTCTTGCACTTGGCACTATCCCTTGAAAGAGAGATGCAGGAGTAGGGATTGAAACATTCCTCGATGAAATGGGACAACCCTTCCAGACCTGTTGCATCATCAGCAATCACCGATGCCGCTATAAACAGATACAACTTTGTCACTGAAAGAATTCCCCATGCCATCAACAACTGGAACCATCTGTTCTATGAGCTTTAGTCAACTTTTTGCGACTATCAACCGGAAACCACAAAAATGCTATTTATAGCAGATTCATACACCAGTGCCACTCACACTGGTGTATGAATGTTCAGTGGTGGTCAGAGCGATCGCAGGTGCGAATTGGCAGCCACGCTTCTGTCAAGTCTGCCCCAGGGCAACTGTGGCCACATATGTAGTTTATTACCACCAGAGGGAGTATGTGAGAGTGAATGAATAATGGATCAAAAATATAAAGCAATTTTGGCCGCTGTGGCTCAGTTGGTAGAGCAGGTCGTCCAATGACCAAAGGTTCAACGGTTCAAATCCTGGCTCTGACTGCCCACATGTCGAAGTGTCCTTGGGCAAGACACTGAACCCTATGTTGCACCCAGTAGGGACAGGCAGCAGAGTGTCTGACAGCAGCTGTCTACTGATGTGTGAATGGGTGAATGTGAGGAATTGTAAAGCATTTTGGGCACCATGGGGTACATAAAATGAACTATATAAGCTATTAACTATTAAGCTATATAACTACATAAGCTATCTATTATTATTATTATTATTATTATTATTATTATTATTATTATTATTATTATTATCAATAATAGATAATAGATTTAAACAGTATTAATCCTATAATCAAATGATGAAGTTAAGATGAAAGTATGTATGTTTGTGTGTTTCTTTCTGATGATTCAAACAGATTTAAGGCAGATTTCTCATCCCCATCCATTTAGTGTGTTCCTGAGAGATTTCTGTTTTGAGAGCCAAACAGCCCCCCTTAACTCATCAAGAATTGGGACACCCCTACCCCTTCATGTAAGTGCATAATATATAAGAATAGCGGTAAGGGGTGAATTGGGAATGGCCTTTATGGGTTAAAATAGGGATTAAGAGTTTGTTGCCATATGAACAAATTACCAGGAGATGCATTTGAGAGACAAAAAAACCTAAACACATCATTTTTGATCCATTTATGAGGCTGTAATTTATTAAAAAAAAAAAGCCAGAGTACTTTTGCTCTTAATTCATAGTAATGATGGGAACGAAGAAGAGGAGTGATGTACAATAAAAGGTTTCATTCTTACTTTTGAACCATTGCATTCATATGGCCATAATGGTCAGACCCCAGGGCCACGGGGAATCCCCGAATCTGTCATTTTTTATATGTTCACTACAATCTTATCTATGGCCAGAGGCTTTGTGGTGTTTTTGTTTTTTTGTTTAACTTTTCTAGCCATCTGTGTTTTTCTTGTGAGTGTGATGTCTCACAAAAACAAAAAATATTCAGCAAAAATATTCACTTGGACTTGAGATTACATCTTAATAGTAAACTATCAAGTTCACTGTTGGCTGTAACAAAGCAAATATGTCCTTGTGAATTTTTCCAGTGCTCAAATGAGGATGGAATATTTGTAAATATACTGGGTGCGATTTGATAGGGGGGATCATCCCCCCCTCTGGTTTTGGACATCACCATAAGGTCCATAAGTCTTTCTGATGGCGTGAACACAAAATGCCTGAAAGAGGAAGTTCATATGCAGCGAAGTCCCAGCAAGGGGGGGGGGGGGGGGGGGGTCACCGGACCTGCCAGCCACCCCCCACCCTGAACCAGTTATAGTGCACTGGCGGAGGAAATGTGCCCATCGGGGCCACAAGCCAGACCCCAGGGGAGGCCCCCCAAACCCACTGAGGGAATCCTGGTCAGTTTCTTTTCCTCCGCTTAGTAATATGCTTATATTCAGCGGGTCATCTCGTCTGATCTAAGGCCGTAGCCGGAAAATAAAAAGGGGGGGGGGGGGGTTCGACCCCTTCAAACATGGCTCACCCTGGGATGGATCTCATGCGTTCAGTTTGACCTCACGCCGGACAGAGAGAGAACCAAACCCTGGTCCCGGGCACACCACTGTACCGTGCCCTCGCACACGGGCAGCAGAAAAGGCCACATGAACTGCACCATCAGAGAAAACTGTTGATTTTAAATATTTATTTCATGATTTGAGCCTCATTTATGGTATTAATTTGGGAATGAGGGTCACAACGTCCAATGCAAGCTTTTTTCTGTGGAAAAAAAACATCCTCCCCTCTGTTTTTTTGATAAATCGCACCCCGTATGTGTGTGTGTGTATGTATGTATGTATGTATATATATATATATATATATATATATATATATATATATATATATATATATCATACCTATAGAGAGACATTTGATTACACCAAAAGTTGAATTTAATACTATTCATTAAATTCCTTCAGTACCTTCAGCGTTACATGCATATGACTACCTGTCATATGCATGTAACGCACAATGAGCACAGTTGTAAAAGTTACTGTAGTTTAAATTATGGCTGTCAAAATGAATGCATTAATGATGATTAAGCCTTCATTATGAATAATCTGATTAAAACTGTTAACACAATTGATCCATCTGCAGCACAGAATGACTCTGAACATCTCTGACAATGCATTCAGGTCAGTTTGTCCAAGTAAAGTTACCATCAGACCTGAACAAATGGTCAGTTGATCCAGTAGGAACAGGCAGCAGAGTCAACCAATAAATATGGAAGACAGTAAACAACACAGTGACCCTCTGGCTGGAGATATATAGACACAAAAAACAAGACGCAACAGTTGTTTGAAGTTGTTTTTGCTTTTTTTATTTAACTCTTAACAGTGTTTAATAAATGCCAAATATGGGTATATGTTCCCTTCTTTCTTTTTGCTCATACAAATTGAAATGTGATTAATATAGATTAAATATTAATGATATTTAATCAGGATTCATCAAAGTTAATCCACAGCAACCCTGAGGTTAATCTGATTAAAAAAAAAAAAAAAATCCAATTGTTTAAATGCAAGAACTCTTTCATATTTCTCTCTGAACCCTCTTTGTTTGAGTACAGTGGACTTGCAAAAGTGCTGAACCACACATTCAACCATTTAGTGAAACTAATTTTTTGGGGTCATAACCAAACCTCAACAAAAATTCTTAATATGTTAAGTGTTGTGGTTGGGGTAGTGTAATAGTAGTGTGGTGTAATATGTAGTAGTGTATTATTACTAAGTCATGGCATTATAAAAGAAAAAAAAAATGGACTGAATGATTGTTACATGAGGTATATTGAGCGTTCATTCATGCACAGTGGTGTCTTTACAAATATGAGATGCATTCATGTGCTAATTGGAGTACTCTGGTGCTGCAAAATCGTGGTTTCATTAATATTTCTGCATGCTCCATTGTTATTAAATCCATTGTGCATTGGATCTATTTTAAAAAAAACGTCTGGTTTGCTTTGTTTCAAGCTGTTTTTGGAGGGTAACAAAAGGACTTGAGGTCGAACAACACAGTTTTCAAGTCCTTCCTCATACATATCCATGACGCAGAATGAAGCATCTCTGATTGGCTCAGAGAATGAATGCGTGAAGGGACACTCCCCCCTCCCCTCTCACTCTGTGTGTGTTTACCATCCCAGAGTAGCATCCAGCTAGGTTTTGTGCTGTAGCTTGTTTTGAAAACTTGCAGAAAAAAAACATAAAACATATCTTCGGACGATGGTTAGGTCAAGGAGGAACAACCAATCTTTCGTCAATGAGTGTTATCTGCAGTCCGTGGGCGGGCATAACCCCCAGTGGGTGACACCCTTGTCCACATGATTTAAAATGGACAGGCTTTTTCTGAGTCCCTCCTTTCTCTGAGTTGTTTTTTTATGAATGGGAAATATAGCCAGTGGAGGTGACACACCACTTTCAAGCGCAGCATGTGTTGGTAACTCGGGGTGACCCATCAGATTCCAAATGGAGCGTGGAAAAGTGGTTTTCAGACCTTTCAAAAAAAAAATCATTTTCATAAAAGGAACTTACAATCTCTGAACATTCACGGTCTCTTGATCTCTTTATTTGCACATTAAAGATGTAAACAATAAATGTTTATGTGCATGTTTCACTGTGAAGATACATATATAAATGTCCTTCAAACACTCCAAGCATTTCTATACGTTGGGCTAGTGAACGCTGTATGCATGCTTCATCTTAGCTGCAAGGGAACAACAATACCTGCCTTCCATCTCAATGGTAGAGTTTAAATGAATTTGCTCTGCACACATAAACACACACAC
Source organism: Siphamia tubifer (assembly GCA_020466265.1). Lineage (NCBI taxonomy): Eukaryota > Metazoa > Chordata > Actinopteri > Kurtiformes > Apogonidae > Siphamia > Siphamia tubifer. The sequence continues at coordinate 17,244,912 of CM035800.1, forward strand.
ACACACACACAAACACACATATTCCCTCAATCTCCTTATCTAGCAAACAGAATATGACAGATTGGCAAACAGACTGCGCTGGGAACAGATTGACAGACAGACGGACACACGCAGCCCAAACTGATAGGGCAAACACACAGACAGCGATATGCACATATTCAACAACAGAGGGTGGATTGCTGCTTGTGCCCATGTACACGCATGCCTTGGTACGTACACACACACACACACACACACACACACACACTCTGGCGCAGAATAAAAATGTGACTGTTTCTTTTTTTTTTTCTTACTCCACAGAGTCATTCTCCCTCTACTGCCGTTTAACTGTCATCTCAATAACTGTAAGTCACTCTAGTTATTACATATTAAACACATTTTTTCCTGTTACCACAGCTGCTGTCACTTTATATCTTTTTTACTATTTTTTAACACAAAGAAATTAATGCAACCTGATTCCAGTGAGAACGCATGTAAATTTTGACAAAATGAAAAATCGACTATGTGATATTTTATTCCTTTTTTTTTTTGTCATCTCTATTGTTCCTACAATTAGAAACTGGATTCTGGAGTTTATCTGAAGATGAGAACATCTCCGTTCCATCTCTGGGCTGGACTCAAACTGGACTTAGAGGAGGAAGAAGACAAAAGAGATCTCCTCAGACTTTATTTGAACTTCTTGCTTCATACGTTCACCCCTTGTGTGGGCTCCCTCTCCCTCTCCTCTTCCCCTCACCCTCTCTTTGACTGCTTTTACATGAGTAAAATGCCAGCAGATTAGCTGAAGCAGTGCTGTTTTAAAGCTCTCAGCTCTGATATGAACCTCCAAAGAAAAGCTGCATCCAAAAAGGATCAAAACTGCCCTGTTTAGACCATGACAAGCACCAGCGGGGCTCTGTGCGCTCCGCCATTTTGGATCTGCCAGTCTCAGTTGCTGGCAGAGTCACTGACACCAAAGGCACTTCAGCCACACAGTGCAGCCATTGTCTGCCCCGCGGCTCCCCACTAGGCCAAACCACTTGGTCTGAACCACTGACTGCCTGGCTGGCTGACTGTACGCATCACATGCTCCAGCATCTGATAATAAACAGGAAGTAATATGCAGGGCGTAAATCCACCGTAGGATTGCAGATTTGGAATGTATTATGTACTTTGTCATTTTCATAACGCTGAATGGAGTACTGTAGGCTTTTTTTCCCCCTGTCTGTGTAAAAATGTGCAGTATAGGCTAGGTGTGATTGCATCTATGTAAATGAGGCAGGGGTGGTGTGAGCATATACACACATACACAAATACACACACAGTGTCCTGTCCCTCAACACATGCAGTCATTCTTATTGTTATAAGACAGTGGGGCTCTGTTCACACTCACATGCTCACACATACTCACTATGGCAGTTCTAGAGCCTGGTACAGTGGCTAAATCAACGACAGGCAAGGTTACATCTAAACCTGAACAGTAAGCATTGCCTTGATGATGACAGGAGCGTCTTATCATATCACACTGCATATATTCTGTTTCTAAGTTTGTTTAAGCTAATAGTTTTAACAGGAGCAAGGATTAAAGGGCAAATGGTATTTAGTTTTCTTCAAACTGTAAGTTATGACAGAATTATTAGCTTCCTGGTGCCTTAAAAATGCTCTCTGATAAGTACTGAATTTAATGCTATACCTTTTCGTGTCAGACATCAAAGTCTAGAGGTCAAAAGGTATAAAATGGGTATCTGTGCAATGTGGAAAGAAGAGGTATTGTTGCATTCCGTCTTACGTTGCCTCCATAAAATGGAGAAATATGGATCAGTTTAATATACTTTCTAATGGTTTTACTATTTTTTGTTTGGGGTTTTTTTTTTGGCTTGTGGTCAGACAACAGAAACGGATCAATTTGTAAAGAGGACATTCAATCCAATTTGACTTCCCCAAAATGCTTTCGACCAGTTTGTGAACTTTGAGATTTATGTAAGTCTTATGACATCTCCGGAGTGCAGTGCCTTATTCTTACAATTTGAGATATCCATCTCAAAACCCGTGGAACAAGAGATATAAATAACCTCCACTCCTTTGGAGCAGCAGCTTAACCTCTGCTACTTTGCCAGGCTCTTAGAGGGTCCATTATTAGAAGTGTTACAATTGTGTGCTTTTTTCAGTCTCTAGACATGTAAATTGTGGTTATATTATGTTGCACTGATACATGCAAAAATGTATGAGGACATAAACAAGATCAGGAAAGTTTCATTTCTCGTAGCCACATGAGTTTTGAATATTCCATACAATGATGTTGGTTCATATTTTATGATGGTGAACATAACCGTCAGTGAAACCAATCAACATCCACTCACCAGCATGATTGGATAGCGAATATATCAAACAAAATCATGGTTAAGGTACAATATGAAACCATCAGGTAGTGAGAGCTGGCGGTGGGAGGTCATGTTTGTGTCTGCAGACAGCAGCAGTTTGCCGCTGTTATCAGATTTAACATGTTTCATATCTGCATCCAAATTCAAAAATTGCAAATGGCTATTGAGCCGTTTCTGAATCAATATGTAATTTGTTGGCTTGGAGAAGCCTGTACACTTCATAGCCTTTAGCTGTTTGGTACATTGCGTTATATTGGAAGCGATGTAATGAACACCATCTTTCATTCTTACTGCAGTATAGATTGTCATATTCAGATTCCTCATATTTGTATGCCATCACAAGGCAGTATTAATGTATAGAAACTTTTCTTTTGCTCTTTTCTATGACACACTCTGCCTGATGTTTACATTTTTTGGAAAGAATGTGGAATGTTGGAAATGCATGTTATGCTTACTTGATAATAATTGTACTATTGACTGTTTTTTTTTGTTTTTTTGTTTTTTTTTTACTATTTCTGTGTTGAATTAAAACTGGATGGAGGTTCCAAAATGATGGTTTTGAGTTAGAAGGGAAATGGTGTTACATGTTAACCTCTCAAATATGGTGTGTGTAACCTTGTAACATTTGACTTGGTGTAATGAGTGGGGTCTTGTCTCTGGAAAGCCAGCTGTGCTGTTGCTGCTGCTGCTGCTGCTTCTTCCACCAGGCCTGCACTCAAAAAACCAGAATGATTAGATAACTACAGTGCAGCGCCATATCAAATAGTTGCAGGGATCAAATTCTCAAAATGAGGGGAGGGCAGCTTGAGAGCATGAGTGTGTGAGTCCATCTGTGCATGTGTGTGAGGGACAGAGAGAGGAATGAGAGATAAAGGCTGGGCAAATCTGGGAGGGAAGAAGGGGGGAGCAACAGGAAGGGGCAGAACTGAGGGAGAGAGAAAGGGAGCGACAGTGGAGAAGGACAGGAGACAGTAGGTGGGAATGATGGGAAATGAGCGAGGGCGAAGGGGCAGACAGACAGAGAGGCACAGTCAAGGGGAGAGCAGGAGCACGAGGGGGAGAGGAGGCAGGGAAAAAAAGAGAGGAAGAATAGAGAGGGGGGCTTAGAGAAAGAGGGAGACACAAAGTAGAGTTAGAACTTTTTTTTTCTAATGGAGAGAACTAAGAGAGGGCCGAGAGAGCTGCAGAATGGATGGAGGAGAGAGAGCGAGCGGGGTAAAAGGGGGGATGTTGACAAAGCAGCGAGACTGTGGCGAACAAAGAGAACGTGAAGAGAATGAGTCGGGGGAAACATCAAAGGGATTTTTCAGGCCCGGTTACCGGGACAACAGACATTTGCATGCGATTAGCTTTTTACATCATATTAAGAAGGGTTAGGGTGAGGGAGGGAGGAGGGGTGCAGAGAGGAGGGGAAGGCAGGGAACTATAGATCATACACACACACACTGTATGAGATAGTGTGAAGGGAAAAAAAGAGAAAGAAAAAGAGGGACGTTGGTCATCTCACGCGGATAAACTGACTTATAGGCAGCCAGCCAAGCATTTCTTTTGTAAATGAGAGTGCATGTTGGGGGGAGATACAGTAATATGCAGGCGCAGACATTTTGGCAAAGGGAGGTCAGAGCAGGCAGTGTATTTTATTTTATTGTTATTTTTTTTCCCCCTTACAAATACAAGTTTGACATCAGTAATGTAAAGCACTGAGTTACAGATAAAGAAGCCACTAAAATGTACACAGGTTGAATGCAGTTTCCAGGTTTAAGGCATTGTTTTGTGCATTGCCTTGTTAGAGTATTGAATTATTTATACACAGGATTATGTATGACACCTTTTCACTTTATTTAACCACTTAAATGCTGCGTTAAGACAAAAAAAATTGGTTTACGGCAGCCTCCTGGCATAGACAGTAGAACATACAGACTATAACCAAAATACAAACAATAAAATGAAGTGTCAACACAAAGAAACTATGAATATAAGGAATATGTTGACTCGTACATTCTGACATTTACACAAAAAATATCTGAAATACTCAAGAACAGATTAAAACATGACCATACATGCATTGTTGTGCAGATATACATACCCAGCATGTCTAGACACTATGTGTTTAAATATGAACGCACAAGTATCATATATTTGTCGTACAACATAGATTCACATTGTATCATAAACACCTTGTTGTTTGCACACATGCATTGCATACATCACTCTGTCAGACGTGCACCTCACACAACCTTCCCAGCAATCATAAAAGCCATTAAACATGTTTCTATGGGCACACACCCTCCGGCGTTTTACACATGTAATATTATCCCGCCATATCTCCCTCCTTTCTTCCTTCCTTCCTTCCTTCCCTCGCTCCTGTCTCTCCATCAATCCACGTCCCATGCCCTTCCCCTTCCTCCTCTCCATCTCCATCCCCAGTCCCCCTCTCTATCCATCCATCTCCCTCCTTCTTAATCTCAACTCTTCCTTCTTATAGCTCTCCGCCCCCCGTTTTCTTTTTTTGCCTTTTTCCCCTCCTTCTTTCCATCCTTCCCTTCCTCTTTTCTTTCTCTGTGGCCTGCACTGCTCTCTGTCTAAGTGTGTGTGTGTGTGTGTGTGTGTGTGTGTGATGCTTCAGTGCCCTCAGTATTGTGGCTGCATTGTGCCAGTAGGCGTCGCCGCGACAGCCGTTGTCACGGCAGCATTGTGATGGGGGGTGGGGGGGGGGCAATGGGGGTGATGGTGGTGGGGGGGGTGGGAGTGTATTACAGTATCAATACCCTGACACTGCGACAAAAAGGACAGCAGCCGTAGCCACATATCACTCCACCTCTGCACTCCTCCTCCTCTGTCGTCTCCTTCCTCCCTCCCTCCCTCCTTGCGACCCCCCCCCCCTCCCACTTCACCCCCACCGCCTCCCCCCAAATCAATTCCTCCACCCCTCCTTTCAATTGATTTCCCACCATATCTCACTGAATATGTACATATTGATCCTCTCCTCCTCACCCCACCTCAGCCTCATCCCTCACTCTTTTCTTTTTCTCTTCGCTCCTTCTCTTGTTTTACTCAAACATCTATCAGATTTCATCCCTTCTATCTGTGCCCCCCCCCCTCCACACTCACCCCTTATCACACTCCATCTCTCTCTCTCTATCTCTCTCTCATACACATTCACACACACACACACACACACTTTCTTCATCTTTTATTTCATCTCTCCTATTCTTTCTCCCTCTCTGTTCCATCTCTTCTGCCCCCCCCTCACTTCTCTCTCCATCACACCTCCCTCCTCGTCTCCCTCCCTCACGGCTGTTTTTTTTTTTGTTTTGTTTTGTTTTTTTGTGTTTTGTGTGTGTGTGTGTGTGTGTGTCCCTGTCTCACTCACTCTCTGCATATTAATTGGTGCATTTCTGCTGCGGCGGAGAAAACAATCAAAGCGTCAGGGGCGGGTGATGATGCCATTGTGGCAGCCGCAAACACGTACACATATGTACCATGAGCATACACACAAACAAAAGCAGACATAAGGACTCTCTATCTTACACACACACACACACATACATATATATATATATGTATATATATATTACACAGAAGGTACAGTGCAAGAAACACATGACAGATGCATATATGTACACTTGTATATGCACATATAAGCTGCTGACATGCAAAATGTGTACCATGTGTGCTTACACACACTCATATACACACATTGATTTACTATGTACACACACAGAGACAAGCATGCACTGCACATATGCCAGTGACTTAGTCAGTCACTCTGAGATACACAATAGCAGGCTTACAATGGCTGATCCAGGAGATATGTTCTGCGTCAGCAAAGACATTTAAATATTCCAGCCAACATTTACCTTCACACAGTGTTTGAACACACCAAAATTAAATGTTAAAACCAAGGCCTTTAGCGGGGGAACGGTCACATTTCTATTTAACTGAAATTAGATATATATGTTGAAAAGAAAACAAACATGCCCAGATAAGAAAGCATAGAATCAAAGTATGTACAGCCATTAAAAAAAAATAAAGTAAACAAACAAAAGGTGAACTTTTCTACATTTGTTATATAACAGACTACTCAACTGCTTTTTCATTCTTGTTGTGCTTGGATTCTTTCTGTGGAGGGTGAGAGGTGGTGGGAGAAACGTGTGGGTTTTGACATCACCTCGCCACTCTATGCGCCTCCCGGCCCATGTGGATTTGACTCTCCGCTTTTCATTGCTACCATTTGCCCTTACGCTGTATTGTAAGCTCAATCATGCAAGCCACTTACGTAGAAAGTGGAATGCAAGAGAGCGACTTGCAGGAAAAACAGGCTGCTTTGAACTCAGCGCTGGAGACTTTAAAATGCTGATGCAGGTGGAGCAGATATAGCCGATGGCAAAGGCCTAATCAAAATATTTGAGTTAAATTAAGAGTCAACTTTGTTGAAATGACTTTTTTCCAGATCAAGCGTTATATGATACAACTCCTAAGGCAAGTTGAGATGGGTGTTTGCCTTAAAAGCCTGTTCAACCAAAAGAATCCACATGGACGTATCAGACGAGGTCAGGAGTTTACATACATACAGTACATACCTTTTAAAGTCCCATGTAAACTTGTATGACCTGTGAACCTTTTAAGACTCAAAATGCAAACTTTTAAAAGTGATGGAGTATGTAACACTTGAAATAAAAACAATCTTACTTTGATGTTTCACATTGAAATAAAGTATTTGACTACCAAAACAAAATGTGAGAACATATGATAAGAAACATTCAGAATTCTGAAGAAAAAAAAAAACTGTCTTTGAATGCATTTAAACTCCTAACCTCAGAGTCACTGTTATCAACATTGCAAACGGTAAATGCGGCTGAATAGCGATATCTGTTTTTGTAAATGAGTAATTTTAATGAAAATGTCCTTGAGCCCAACACTTCTAAACTACAAGTGTTACGCCAAGTTAGAATCTATAAGATCTCATGGATGAAGGAGGATATTTACTTGCACCCACACAGGTTATAATTTTGAATGAGTATTAAAACTGACTTAACAGAAAAAGTACCAGTACCTGAAAGAAAGCTAAGAGCTCCATTGTTTTAATTGTATTTTTTCGGGTGCTTTTGTGTTGCAGATCTGGTAAGTGCATTCATCGGGTTGCAAGGAATCACATTATCCACTCCAAATCTTATTGAAAAGCTAAAATGTCAGGAGCAAAGTCCAGAACTTCTACTTAGTTTCAACTAGATGTCAGATGACTTTTTACTGGCAAATGTTGCTTCTGTTTTAGAACTTTTAAACCTCTTATCAGGTCCTGGTCCTGGGATGTAGATTACATTATTTTAATAACACCTATATATATATATATATATATATATATATATATATATATATATATATATATATATATATATATATCTCCCACATTAACCTCCACTTGTCAAACATCAAATGAAAGCGAACAAACTGATCTTTCTGAATATATAAACTATTCTGAAGTGCAACAGCAACACCACATGCACAGAAGGTTGTTTTACAAAAGACAAACATGAGAAATTTGGCTTAATTTACTTTTGAAGGCTATCATCTGATCAATTATCTACCAATCTGGACAAATGTGGTGTTGTTTTCCTCATAACACTCCAATTAACATATAATTCAGTAAAGTATTTAGGGCCACAATACTAGTTTGGACTTTATTTTAGCATTGATAATTGTCATTTTATATTGGAAAAATTTATTTTTTGTTAAAATGTGTATTTGAAGCATTCAACAGTGATTAATTTCTTCCAAAAAAATCCAAATGTAGCTATTTTAGAAAATTGATAATTCCCAATATTTTCCTTCTGTAAAACACACAAACATAACCATAGGGGAAAACATGCTCTAAAACTGACATTTTTACAGATAAAGTTCTCATGTTTGTTCTGCAAAGTGCCAATACTCTGGTCTACTGGTAAATAGTGTGTTTCAGTTCAGCTTTATGCTGGTTTTCACACAAAAAATAAGGCAATGGGAAAAACATCTAAATGTATTAGTGTTTTTAAATCTACAGCTTTTTACCTCTTAAATAAACAGTAAAATGTTGTATTTTAGTCCAAACTACAGGGTGTTACCTTCATAAAGATCCCATTCTTGTATCTGTACTCCAAACAGTTGAAGAGCAGCTGAAGTTTTAATTTAGAGAAGTATTTTTCAGGTGTTTAACCCTTTTACAACCATGGGGCTCACCGGTGACACCACAGCGCATGTGAATTTCAAATTACTCCTCGCGACTTTGTGCAGTTTTAATCATTCAAACTTCCTCTGAAAGTTGTGAAAAGGGGCTTTCTCATGTCATTCCATACATTACAGTAATTACTGAGTGAGAAGAGGGAGGAAATGACAAGAAAAGGCAGCATTGGGGAATAAAAAGTGTCCTCTGTGCCATTAAAACACACTTTGGATGTGTGATGTGTGTCTCGTGGATCTCTGTCTTCAAGTGGACAGGAAGTGTGTCAGAAACTATAATAGGACCCAAAAAACTCCAGAGATGTAAAAAGTGCCTGAGTTGTTGTAAAATAGTTTGAATGAGATTTTTGCAATTTCCGAAATGTTCAATCTGCACTTTTCAAGAATTTATTAGAGTCAAAACACGACATTTGAATATGTCTTTTTAGAGACATTTTGATAGATTAATGTTCCTAAATGAGCCACATTTTTACTTTTAAATCCATTTTTGCTTTAGTTGGACCACATGAGATAATCCAAAACAAGGAGATGATTGAGAATGAAATAAATGTCGGAGTTAAACTTCTGTCTCTGATGGGACATTACTGTGTTTCTTTTTATATATATATATATATATATATATATATATATATATATATATATATATATATATATATATATATATATATATATATATATATATATATATAAAAAAGAAAGTTGAAGAAAATTCAACTGTGTTTTTGTCATTTTTTTCTTCTTATAACACACTGTTTTAAGCATAGTTACAGATTTTGAAAGTTCTACTTCTCCTGGCAAGCGGGTGTACATTATTGACACCTAGGAGAGCTACTTTTTGACACAATTATTCATAAAAAATGAACCAAAAAAAGACCAAGCACTTTAATAAATGTATCTATTATTATGGTGCTAAAAAGGTTAAGCAAACACTTTTTTTCTCCACAGTTTCTATTTTTTGACAGAGGCCCTTTGGCACACCCCTGATGACCTTCTGGTGGCCCCCGCCCCTTATATTGGAACCCCCCCGAGTCTAAATAAGTGTGCACTTTGTATCTTCCCACCGTCTCTGCGGCCATGTGCTTCCGGGGTGGCTGGCAACAACATTTTGGGGGTGCCTCTTGTTCCTGTCATCACTTTTTTTCCCCCCCTCTGTACACACACAAAAGAGGGATTTTGAAAAAAGAAAAAAAAAAACTTTTCTCCTTCCTCCCCAAAAAATGTCTTTCTAACGTGTCAGCTACCCGCCACCCCAGATGCCATATTTAGGATACAAATGTGAAAAGATGACAGCGATGTAAAATGGTGCCCGTGCTGAGATTATAATTAACATTTCCAACCTACATCACTCTCCCTCCCACTTCTCCTCTGCTTCTCCCTATTCACTCACTCCTGTACAATAAATGGGAAAAAATGCAAGAAGAAAAGAGAGAAAGGGAGAAGGAGAGAAAGGGAGATGGAGGAGGAGAAGGAGAAGGAGGAGGAGAGAAGTGAGAGAGAGAGAGAGAGAGAGAGAGAGAGGAGAGGGTGACCAAACGGAGGGAGGAGGGAGGGGGAAACGGCGTATGCTTGTATACAACCCTGATTTCCATTTTTTTCCCAACTCGTAATGTATTTAATTCAAGTGAAACGTAATCATGACGTGTCGTGTCATTAATCTCCTCGCCGCCTCTCCCGTAAGTACACTGAGTCTTTACTTTCAACATATATCCTATATCTTCATTTATCTACTTACATTTTTATCTACCTTTATGTTTACATGTGCACTTTTACGCATGGTGGCTTGGAACACCGGTGATGAAACATTTCCACACAAAAAAAAATGTTAAATTTATTTCGACTGTACTTGATTCTTTTCTCTCTCTCTTTTTTTTTCTTACATTTTTCTTCCATGGATAACATAGTTGTTGTTGTTGTGTTTTTTAAACAATTTTTCTGGCGTTTATTTGCAGTTTGGATGCGGACGTGTATGTTTGTGTGCGTGCGCGTGTGTGTGTGTGTGCGCGCGTGAGTGATTGGCATGAAGCATGTATGTATATATGTATGTATGTAACCGCGCGCTCTGGACCACTTTACGTTGTGTCATGTATGTAAGCCGGTGTATGTGCGCGCGTGACCGATATGCATGTCCCCTCTGAGCCTCTTATAGCCGTGACATGACAAAAAAATAAAAAAAGAAAAGGTGGAAATGAACTGTTTTCCGATAAATTACCCCCAAAATACTGCGCGTAACATTTTACATAAGTCGCCTGGGTGAGTGAAGTCGAAATAAACGCGACTTTAAAATGGTCGCAAGTGCACGAAAAGTCACTCGGAGTGGTTAAAGATGTATTTTTGTTAAATTCGACTAACTTTAACTAAGTTCTGTTGGCTACTGTGTATTTTCTTGCTAATGCACGCGGGGATGTTAGATGTAAAACAAGGTATCGTCTCGAGCCCCTGTTCCTTTATCCCATTTTAACCTACCGAAAAACGACGTTTGACCAAAAAAGTAGCTTTACCCCCAAAAAAAGAGGCACAAGTTCTCGGTGCGTAACGGGAGGATTTTTTTTTGTAAAGCCGTAGACATATTGTGCAGGCGTAAAAGTGGATTTTTGCCCGTTAGCAAGTTGATTTACAAAGCGTAATTTGTAGGTAGATGCGATTAGCTTGACTAATTCTTTTGTTGGACACACATTAGGCATTGTGTAGTGCATTGTTTTCGTGATAAGCCTCGCCACTTTCATCTGTGATGCGCGTAAAATACGCACCCACGGTCCCTTACACCGTGTTTTCAACCTTATACTTTTACCACCTTTTTACTACAATGTTTACTACAAGCCGTATAGTTGTCCTAACATCACCTCCAGTGTCTACAAGCTCAGAAAGTAGCATAGCAAGTGTGGCATGCAACGTTGTAGTCGTCTGTGTGTGCATGTATATGTGTGTGTGTGCAACAACGCGTGTTGCCAAATTGTGTTCCGCAAAAGATAAATAAGTTACCGGTTTGCATCCCGTGTTTTAAACAATGAGAGTTTTGGGGGCACGTTATTGCTTTTTTCTGGGTCTGTTGTCGGGTTTTTTTGGGGGAGATTGGCAGAGGATTCAAGATGAAATCCATGATGGCACTTTTTCCTACCGTCCTCTCCCTGCTCGCTCACTCGTCTTTTCCCCTCCCTTAATCTTTTGTATAGAAAATTTAAGAACAAAATGGAGCAGGGGAGAGAGCGATAGATAGGCTGACATGACACGCACACGCCACCCCCGACTTCTCCAAAGTACATCCCACTGTTTATGATTTTAATCGCATTTTTTGGAAGCGGGATTGTGCACGGACACCATCTGCGGGCAGGGTTAATCTCATTTTAGTGGGGGTGTTTATTAGAGCATTGTTTGTTGATGGTTATTTATTTCATTAATGTGCCTCTAATTGAGATGGCCGCGAGAGAGAAGAGGGGAAAGAGCGACTGAAAATGGTTGCACGTTATTGACGCACATCACAGGGGCGAGGAGGAAATTCCTCTTGAGATAAGGCGCAGACGTGTCATCTGGGTTGACCAAAGACACTCCCGTTGCCTTTTCTATAACCAATGGAATATGTTTAGGGATCCTGAAATGCCCTATTTTTATATCCACCCAAAATGTCACACTTTTCAGAGCGTGTGCATAGTGGAAGTAGGTTGACATTGCTGGCTTGTCCTATAATCAGGGATGTTATGGAGGGGTCGTCAAAACTCTGTTTAGTGATTTTTCAAGCTTTTTCAGATGATCATCCTTATATCATTTTAGAAATGAATTCATAGGGTGATGCATGTTGAAAGTGCATAGTCAGAAAAAAATCATTAAAAGTGCACATTTTGGGGGATAAAAACTGTGCATTTTCATTTGCTGGAGTTCATAATGTTACCACATAATCATACTTTAAAAAAAAAAAAAAAAAGGCAACCCCCTGCTGGAAAAGTACCCCCCTTCATACTTTTTTGATATAACATGACAAGTCCCAGCAAATAGTCGTCAGGAACCTACTGTACTAATGAACATGAAACTGTGGCCCCATGTGAAAAGAGGTCTAATGGTTTTGCTTCATTCAGACCTCTCTCTGCTTGTTATGTTCAAGTATTATCCTCCTCCTGCTCGCCACCATCAACGCCGCCTCCTCCCCATCTTTGTACATACTGTACTGTACTTGAGGGGCACGCACACCCCATCCAGGTGGCTCTTGGGGTAGGGACTGTGTACGAGGGAGAAAGAGACCGAAGCACAGAGGGAGAGAGAAAGGGAGAGGAGTGTAGCACCAATCAAGGCTTCTGATTGATATAATTGGGTCATTAGTGCGCTGCGGGAGAGGCACCTGCTTGCCCTCAGTTAGGGAGAATCTACTGCATTGTGACATTTTGAGACTGTTGAGAGTTCTGCTGGCTGCTCGGGATTAGTGTGTATTTAGAGCATTAGGGTCTTACTTAAATAGTACTCCACTTGTGCCACTTGTATCAAGTTTGCAGACCAGAGTTTTGCAAAATAACAGGACATGTGCAGGATATAGTGCACTTTTTAAAAAAAATCTTATCATAGTATTTCAGTGAGGGAAGGAGCCTGAGCACCAGCAGGAAGAAATAAATATAAAAGTACCATAGAAGAAAGGTTGAAGGTTCACAGCCTCTGACCAAAAAAAAAAAAAAAAAAAGTAAAATACCATCACAGCTTGAATACACACGGTGAAGGTGCCCTTGTGTAAAGCACGTACCAGACCAAGGGGTGTTTATTTAAGTGCGGACCCTTCTTTTTATATACATGTATCGTCTATATTTGAGAAGTGAATTGAATGCATGCACGAAACGAGGTATTACTGAAAGAGAACACATGCCCGGCAAATTTCCCTGTGGTGAATGCACAATCAAGCGTGCTATTTTTTTTGTCCTATAATAAGACTCTTTTATGGTTTTCACATGTCTGATATGTGATACACATATTCCACAAGGAGGTCACGGTGTGGGGTCAGCTTCCCTGGAGCTTTTGATTAGTCAGTGTCTTCTTCAAGGACAAGGATGGTTATTGCTGATGAGGGCTTTAATATATCGCATGATGCTGAAAGTGCATCAAAGATGTTTAGTGTTTGATTGACAGCTATCACGACAGATTTGGATTTATTTATTTTTTATGAAGTAGGAGTTTGTTTCACCTGTGGGGTGCATGAATTCGACATTTTTTTTTTTCTTCCTGTGCTTCTTAACCCCTTCAGGTGTTCCCCGAGTGTGCATGGATAAGCCTTTTAGGGAGAACAAATTCAGTGATTTTCCTATGACACTCGCATGCTCTAAACCGATTCTTCTTCAATTCTGTAATCCTGCATCAGACAAGTCAGTGGAGCTTCTCAGTGCCTCCACTCATTGGTTTAGACACAGCGCGGCCTGTATGACTCGGAGCCAGAGTCTCGTTCATCTGCTGAGATGCTGTGATGTTTCCAACATTCAGATTCACTCGCTCAGATCTGGCACGGCTGCGTCTCTCCCAGTTCGGTGCTCCGCAACTGTGGGGAAGTGTCGGCGCGTGTTCTCTGCTGGAGGAGGAATTCATTCAAGAGCAGAAGCAACAGCTTGAGAGGAGATGGAGAGTAGAGGGAGAGGTAAAGGAGGAAAAAGGGGAGTAGGATGTGGCATAGAAGAGCTGATTATATACACTGAGGGGAAAGGGAATGTGTTTGATTTATACCACAGAAGCCAACAGCACCATTTAGGAAGTTAAAGAGATGTGTATAGAGAGTGAGATCACAACTTTTGCTCTGTCTGATCACAATATATTTAAGGTCAGCTACTGTATTTAGTCACGTCATTACTTGTAGTTTTAGTTTTTTTTTTTAGACAGTATATCAGAACCAACTGATGATCAAACCCTATTATTTGAGGAAACATGTAGAAAAGTGTGTGTGTGTTTTTTGTCTCTTCAATTTATCCACCAGTTCCATCTTTACATTGAGGGGTGGAATCACAGTGGGAGACGTTCTTATCGCTGTCAGAACTGAGGAAGAGGAGGGAAGATGAAGAGGAAGACAAAGTTGAGGCGAAGCAGGGAGTGAGGCAGGGGGTTCAGGGAAAGGTGAAGTAAAGGAAATGAAGACTGTCTGTGGGGAAGTTCGCCACGTGACCACGCGATAAAAACCACAGGGCCAAATTACACTGTACCACACAGAGAGCAGACCCCCCCCCCCTTTCCCCTCTAGATAGCTCGTCCTGTCTTTCATAGACATATTTGTGGTCATTCTTTCATACACCCACTTGTCCCCAAAGGACACCTCACCTCATACATTTCATCACATGAGAGTTCAAGTAATAGGGTGAAGAAAGATACAGACTTAACAGAAGTGCACGTACAGCCTCCAGACACGCTTTATGTTTTACAGATGCTTATTTTTAGGTTCTGTATCTACCATATAGTGTAAAAATGTGCAATGTGTTTACACTGGTCTATGTAATAGTGAGTCCAAACCTTGGCTTCAGGACAGTACAAGGAGCAATTAGATAAATCAGAGAGATCATGAACTGTAACACACCGAAATGGAACAGGTTAAAAAGGACATAACACATTTATTGTGCTCAAACACATAATTATTCAAATGTTAATAAAGGGTTGCAGGTCTATAACACTTGGCTATCACAGGTGATAAGCCAAAAAGTTAAGTACAAGTGCTACAGGCTGTACATGCTCTAAATATAGAGCTTTATACATCGCATATAGTTTCTTTGCAATTATATTGTAAAGAAGAACAGATAGTACTGTCTG
The DNA here is from genome assembly GCA_020466265.1 of Siphamia tubifer. NCBI lineage: Eukaryota > Metazoa > Chordata > Actinopteri > Kurtiformes > Apogonidae > Siphamia > Siphamia tubifer. The sequence continues at coordinate 17,260,241 of CM035800.1, forward strand.
CCCACACACAACACAGTGGTAAAACACTAAGTGAAAGGTTTTCACACCCTCACATTTACAATAATGATGTGTATCATTCAGGCATGTGCAAACCTGCGCTAACTGCTTTCACAATAAAGCTGTACCACTCAGTGGATATTTACAAAATGACATCAAAACCCCACAAAAATAAACTTGTCTGAACATATTGTGCTTCTACTCCCTTGGCAACAATTTATCAGAGATGTGTTGTATGACTCAGCAACCCTCCCCTTTCTCAGCACACACCTTGTGACACAAGTGCAGCAGTAGTTAAGAGTATTTTTACAAAGTTTTTACACTTTTCATGTGAGAGGAGGACGGCGTGAAACCACCTTCTGCTCTAGGTTACTGAGTATGTAAAATGTGTTTCTCAGTTAAGTTACATTGCAGTTAATGTAATGACAACATCATTGCAATAATTAACACAATATTGTACTGATGCATGGCCATTACTGTTGCAAAATCACTACATACAGTGCACATTTCAGAGTCAGACAAAAAGCGTTAAAACCTGAGCGAATATTGTCTGTAATACTACAAGAAAAAAACAGTTTAATGTATTTTGCCCATTCTTTTTCAAATCTCGTATCAGTATGCATGTCACGGAAAGACTGAATGTCTGATTCAGGTGAATCACATATGCATCTGGCATTAAAAATGTATGTCTATTTCTTCTTCCACGGCAAAACTGTCACATGCATCATGTCTTCAGTCACATTAGCTTTAAAAATGACAGTTAAGGCAATAGTGTGTTTTTATATACACATACTGAAATGTGGTCATTGTGAGTCAGTTGGAGAAACTGATAAAGGTAACACTACATTCAGAGGTGTTTTAGGTGAGTGCTTCTTCAGATATTTCTTGGTTCATTTACACATGGGTTGTATACGCTTCTGCTCCACCTGATTCCAATCTGATTTCTGTCCCTCTGTCGCCCCAACCCCCTTTCCCTGTATCCTTTGCTGCACCTTATCTCCCTCTTTCCATCTATCCAAATTTTCTTTATTGGCGTGACAGGGCTGGTGGTTGGCGACAGCCACCGTCACGGTGGAACAATGCATTGTGATGGTGATATTCATATGATAATGCCATCAGACTTAACACTGCTGCAGATACATTTAGATAGCTGGTCTTTTTTTCTTCCTTTCCCCTTCTGTGTCTGTCTCTGTCTGACCATATGTATGGATTTCTGTGTGTAGACTTATCAAATGATTTTTAATGTGTTCTCTCTTTATGTTATGTCCCAACCTGCCACTTCATCACTCTGATTTTTCCTCCTTTTTTCTGTTCCAGCATGTCTTTCTCTTTTCCCCCTCTATCTTTTTTACTCCCCTTTTCCCCTTAACACCATGTTGGCAATCGCATTAAATCATTTTCATTCACATAGCTTTTGACTGTTTTTTTTTTTTTTTTTTTTTTTTAATGCTGCCCAGTTTGTAACTGCACTGTATGATTCCCAGTCTCTCTCTTTCCTTTCTCTCTGTCTGCCTCCTTTCTCATTTTTGCTCTTCGCCATGTTGGCAGGGCCCAATCTACCAGCTGATATCAGCATTCCCTGGCACTCTGCCAACTGGCAACACTGCAGGAGAGAAAGAAAGAGAGAGGGAGAGAATGAAAGAAAATTAGTGAATAATAGACGGAGGGAGGGAGGGAGAGAATGAGAGGGGGATGGGAGGAGTATGAATCAGAAAGAAAGACAGAGAGGAAAGAAAGACAGGGAGAGAAATAACAATAATGGTGGATTAAGAAAGGACTCTCTGTGCATGTGTACATCTGTGGTTGTGTGTGTGTGTGTCTGTGTGTGCATGTGATTGATATGGTGTGATATCCCTGTGAGTCATAGCTGAGCTAAAATGTCAAATGGCTACATGAGAATCTCTTTGTCATCCAAGCTCACTGACATACACACACACACACACACACACACACACACACATGCACTCAAATCTAGCAGATCATATAAACACATATGTGACCATACAGTCTCACCATCACAAATATGGGTGACACACCTGCGAACACAGATGTTCCATTGTTTTGCCTCAATGATTGATGACCTTTTGTTTTGTTGTGGGTGCCTCTGCTGCTTCTCAACTCTACCAAATGACGGACAAAAACAGTCGATGTGCATAAATCCAGTCGAACTGATGCAAACTGCTGCGTACTCAAAATATTTGGGTGTGGGAGCATGCTTACCCAAATGCGTGAATGTTCAATATGCTTTATATCACACTTTAGTGCTGACGTTGTTATCTTGTATGGCAGTTTCAATACTACAGTAAATACAAAAACCTCAGTCATACATTACTTCAACAAGTAACGAGTAAGCACTATACGAGTTAGACACCACACCCAAGCAATAAATACATTTAACAGATTTTAATACTGCATGAGCATGTGTTTGTGCATCTGTGTATAGAGTCCTGATTTAAGCTAAAAGCTGCTACTGTATGAGTGTACAGGAAGGGTGTGTGGGGAAGTCAAAACATCGCGCGCCCATCCTGTTTGGGACAGTCTATGTCCTGTAGTGGTGCCCTTAACTTCTAAACACACACTGACACACACATACACACATAGATTTACATGGATGCACATTCACACTGCAGTTAATCATCCCATATGTGCTAACAGTATGCTGAAATGCATTGTGAACACATGCAGGAGGCAGAACAGGTGCACACCTGTTACACATTCAAACACATGATGCTTACACCTACACAGACTAAATGGAGATGAAATAAAGATCTGCTTTGTACTAAGCATTTACATGCATTCAAGCATATTCAAATGATGTGGTGATGACCATGCATTTAATTCTCTGCTATTAGCATTTACGATGGAATACATTGAGGATTTCTCAGTGCTAATTGTTTTTTTTTTTTTAACCTGTTTGATAAAAGCCTGCTACCTGCAGTTCATCATCAGTAACACAACCAATTCATCTCAAGGTTTTAGCAAGACAATTGTTTCAATCAAGTATCAGTAATGATGAGCTTTCTTTTACAGACAAAATCAAGATATTGTTTGATAGTGCATAACCCCTATTTAATTTTTCTTCTTTCTTTTTATCATTTTCCCCAGAAGATTAAAGGAGGTGGCTGCCGAAGTGTGTGTCCCCTCAGCAAAGACATTAAAGAATGGCATAACACCACACACACAGCTGGTAATTATCCTTTGCTCATATACAGTCAAATAAATAACATACTAATGCAGTTTTATCATGCTACTGTGACTGCTTTCCAAATCTGGTCAAGGTCATTTTACTCTTGAGATAATTATGCACAACATGCTAATTTAACCTTTCCTCTGGATTTTTGTTTCAACTCAAAGTCCTAATCTAACTTCTCAACATGTTTCTTTCCTTGTCTTGTCTCTGTCATGGCAGAGGATGGATTCTCCACCGGAGTGTGTGTTGTCTCTTTCTTGTGAACAGCCCCAGTCTCCCCCAACACTGCCTTCCCTGGACCACAGTCCCCAGGCTTCTTCTCCTCACACTCAGCTCTCACTACCCAACAGCCCCATTGCTCTTCCCATTCACAGCCCTGAACCTTCTCCTCAGAGCCCAGACACTACGCCTTATTTCCCCCTCTCTCCCTTTCCCCTCCTCCAGGACACTAACACCAATCACCACGGTGTTGATGAAGATGGTGATGAAGATGAAGAGCTGGATGGAGTACCTTCATCCCCTACTCCAGCTGTGGCTCTGTTTCCAGGAGGAGGGGGGCCAGAAGCTGGACGTAGCCCCGGTTTGGACTCCTCTCCCCCAGCCACCCCATCAGCACCACTTCTTGGGTTTGGGGCCCTGGAGCTGGCCCTTTCCTCGGGGCAAAGTGGAAACTGCAATGACGAGCTGGACCTCCAGCTGTTTCAGAAGGATACCATTACCAGAGCAATGCCTGGAGTTGGAGGGGCCTCCTCAGGCCCCGCACTCAGATTTCCCTGCCATGTGTGTGGAAAGAGATTCAGATTCCAAAGTATTTTGTCTCTCCATGCTCGAGCTCACAGTCTGGACCGAGATCGCCGAGCTTCAGCCCTCTACCGGACTGGATTGCCCTCAACACCTATAAAGCAACACCTCAAGGTCCAACAGAACCACAATGATTTAATCCAGAACCATAGAAGTCAATCAAACCAGCGTTTACTGCCAGCGACTCTCATCCAGCATCTGACAGAGGAGGACGATGTTAATGGTGAGATCAAAGGACTAGATGACAGCTTACAGGCAGACCAGAACACAAACTTTTTACTGGATGATAGCACACCATTGACCCCTCCACTTACTGAAGACCCCATTTCTGTGACTTCTCCCTATTCTTCTAATCCCTCTACAATTGGAGAGGCTGCTTCTACACCAATAGCACCTACATTCCGCTGCCATGCATGTAAAGGAAAATTCCGTACCGCTTCAGAGTTGGCCCGTCATGTCCGCATTCTTCACAATCCGTATAAATGCACTCTTTGTGCTTTCTCTGCCAGCCAAGAGGAGAGCCTGGCATCTCATTTGCAGGAGTGCCACCCTTCCCCCGATGTACCCGCTCTGCCACCAGCGTTCATTTCCAGGCCTATCATTGCAACTCCTGACACTCCTGTACCCACACCGAGTCATACCCCAGCTCCAACTCCTAATACCACACAAACGGCATCAGGTGCAACAGCAGCCGCATCCGCCTCACTGCCAGCTTTTCGGTGTGACACTTGTGGACAGCGATTTACACAGTCTTGGTTCCTGAAGGGACACATGCGAAAACACAAGGACTCCTTAGACCACAAGTGTCAGGTATGCGGCCGTGGTTTCAAGGAGCCTTGGTTCCTCAAAAACCACATGAAAGTACATCTCAATAAGCTTGGGCTGAAAGCTGGGCTTGGAAACCTTGGGGGACCAGCAGGTGCTGAGCAGCAAGCCAAAGGCTCTGCAACTAATCAGTCCCTCAATGCTCTGTACTCCAGCCTGCTTCTAGCTCAGCGAGGAGGTGGCAGAGGACAGGGAAGATCAGAGAGGGATACTGGAGGCAGAATTGGGATTGGCTCGAGCAAATCAGCTATCCTGGGATACCTGGGGTTGCCTAGTGATGGCAGTGGGGGCAGCTGTATGGAGAGACTTCAGGCCGTGGCTCAGGTGGCAGAAATGGGAAATGGTGGCAGTAGTAGTGTTAGCACTTCAGGAGGAGGGGATACAGGGAGAGGAGGGGGAGCCACTAGAGGAGGGAACACAGGAGAAACTGCAGCGCTGGTATCTGAAGGAGGGGAACAGGTGACCTGGTGGCAGCTTGTGGCCCGGAGCCTGGCAGTTGCTCAGCAGCAGCAGCAGCAGCAGCAGCAGCAGCAGAGGCCCCAGCAGCAGGGTCAGCGAGGCCCGGGTCGGAACTCTGTGATCGCAGAGGCCGACCAAGTCAGAGCCTACCTTGGAGGCATTGATCCAAGAGAAGAAGCAGCGGGTGCAGGAGGACCGTGGGAATGCCCTGACTGTGGAAAGCTATTCCGAAGCCTTCAGCAAGTTGTGGTTCATGCTCGTGTTCACACTCAGAGGCCTCAAAAAGGAAGTGGCAGCAGAGAGGAGGGGAGTGGCAGTCGTAGAGGAGCAGGGCTTGGTAGAGGTGGCAATGGTGAAGTGAGACAAGAATCTCAGCTTCACAGTAGTGGAGGATCGCAACAAACAGGAGAAGTGAGGCACGAATCAAAACTGCACAGTGGTGGATCCCAACAAGCAGGAGCACCAACAGGGTTTCACTCTGTCATCTCAAGCTTCAAAGGTACAATTATATTAACTTTTTTTTGTCTTGTCTGTTGGGTTAGGTGGTGTTTTGCTGCTGAGACGTACTAGTATTATGACAGGAGTATATTATTTTCATATTGGTGTTTTGTTGTAAATACAAGGTCTCATGGGGTCGCGCACACCAACTGTTATCCTTCCATTTTTTCTTCCACTTGTAGGAGAAAATGGTTTGACAGCAGTCTCCTCCATACCTTCAGTTCCCACCAGGGAGCGTGTGCGCGGTAGAGGGATAAAAGACTGCCCCTATTGCGGTAAAGCCTTCCGCTCTTCACACCATCTTAAAGTGCACCTGAGAGTTCACACAGGTGAGAATCTGCTGTGAGTTCAACAAACCACAATTCCTTTATTTTAACCTTTATGAGTCCCTGGAAATGTTGCGTTTCACTTTTGCAGCATTACCATTTTCTTTTTTACACATTTACTCCAGAGAGGTGGCCAGTGCTAAACATAGCCATCTACTTCAGGCAACTGAGCAGCTCCACTGGAGCAACTCTTGTTTAAATGCCTTGCTCAAAGGTATATTAACAGCAATTAGGTGTGTTCACTTTACAAAATCCAACACTTTAATATCCACTCAAAGGGTGATGATTATTAGATATCATTACACTTTTCTTTTCCCATCCCTCCAAGAGAACATCATCATATAGTGATAGCTTTTCAGGTTAAATATATAGTAATGATGTTCAACTAAATAGATGGACCAATGAAAAAAAGAAGACCAAAGTTACTTTTACGCTATCTGCTCTGTGACCAGTCAGTCTTAATTTCAGACTGACAACAGCAATCATACTCAGTCTTAGTTAAAGATGTGTACTGTCCATCCCATCGCTGTGTCTTATATCATAAGTAGTTTTCATTAGCCATGATTAAACCCTCCTCCACCACATTTTTTTGAGCCACCAGTAAGTAGAACATGGCCTTCAAGCAAATACTGCCATCATGAGCATCAGGACTCATCTATTGTTGATGTGACCTGCCTCATCACAGCTGTTTTATTTATAAAGCCTATAGCTCTTTTTCATCTCCACCACTACTTGCCTCTTGTCATAATGATTACTACCTAGTCAGTAATTCAGTGAAGACATCAAATTATAAAAATACTCTCTTGACATCCTCTTGAGAATATCCGCATCTCTTGGGAATTTTAGTCATTTTCCCTCCCTGCGTCAAATTGAAATTGTTTACACTTTTCTTTTGAATGTGGAAATGCATTTTTTTCATAGTTTAATCAAGTATTTTTATTGTTGGTATAAATATGCAAAATTAGCCATCTGTGTGGCATTATTCTGGTATTGATTCTCCAGCTCAGTGCTTCTGCTCTGGCTTTCATGGCTATGAGATTTTTAATCAGTGATGGAATACTGCCATCTCCCTTTCAACAGTTTAACTACAGCTGGTCTTCAGCACCTTTCAAAGGACAACAGCAGTCACTGTATACATTTTACAGCAACTACAGAGGACACTGTTTCACAATGTGTTTCATATTTTTTAGTTTGAATGCAATTATCTTGTATTCATCATTTAACAGGGATGTGTAATTTGATACTGCATACGATGCCACCATTAATTGGTACTTGATCAAGATTTTCTCGACTACCTGTCAGTTTGTGTTTGTTTTTTTGTTTGTTTGTTTGTTTGTTTAATATACTCGTTTCCCCTAGACAGTTTTGGTGTCCAACAGGGATCAAGAGAATGAAAGTGTTTCACAGTTTTCTTACATTATTTTTCCATTTATCTGATGAATGACACAATTTCACCTGGTACTTGTTTACAAACTCAGATAACTTAAGTCCTATTTTCTTATTTGCTCTAGGAGAGAGACCCTACAAATGTCCCCACTGTGACTACGCAGGGACTCAATCTGGTTCCCTGAAGTACCACCTCCAGCGGCACCACAGGGAGCAACGTAACGCCCTGTCGGCTGCCTCCAACCCCTCCTCTACCAGCCTAACCTCCTCTATCAACAGTCTGACCTCTGGAACCTCTGGCCTGGCCAAACAACGACGATCTCAACAAAACCACTGCCCAGTCACCCGAGGCCCCACAGACACCTCCACATCAAGGCCAAACCAGCAGTCTTGGCTCCTGGGGCTTCCTGACCAGCGGGAGCATCGTAAAGCTTTGGCAGCTCTGCGGGATGTGGATTTAGAAACACAGTATAGATATCTTTCTGGGGTGATGGGGGCACTTTACCAAGGGGGGATGGAAGGAGGTTGGATCAGGGAGTCCCCACCACCAAAAACCCAGAAAGTGTCTCGCCGTAAGCCTCTTACTACAAGCCGAATGGTTCAGCCCACAAATGACAAGGACGGGCCTGCATCTTCCACCCAAGAGGGCGGATTTGAACCTCTGGACCTGTCCCGTCGTCCCTCACCTGGTCTTGGCGGTATGGAAGAGGATGGACTCATTAGTATAGGGGATGGAGGAGGCATTGGTGGTGCTGAAGGGGGTGGTGACAGTACAACAGGTGTTACACTAAGCCAATGTCTGTTCTGCCCTTTCCGTACCTCTTCTGCAGAGCTGATGGCCATGCACCTCCAGGTCAACCACACCAGTAAGTCAAGGCGTAAAAGAGGGTCTTCAACTGCACTGGATGATGACGGAGCTCCCAAAACCACCAAGTCCCACATAACACACTCTGACTCCCTTCGAATGTGGAGGCTTGTGAGCGAAACAGAGTCCCAAGCGCCACAAAGTGAGTGGTCCTCAATCCAGACTCCAAACCAAAACGGAATCTCTGAGGATGAACAGGAACATCTGGATGACGACCTTGACCACCAAGACGCCAACTCGGCCCCGGGATCCAAGAATGTAGCAGACAGTCTGGCACTAAAGGGGAAGATGGATGGCGAGGAGGAGCAAGAGGAGGAGGAACAAGAGGAGGAGTTAGAGGAGAATTTAGACGACAGTAGTGTGGAGGATTCGCCAAGGCAGGACCAGGATTTGGGGATGTCACTCACCCTTTCACCTGCCCTGACCTCCAACCATCTGACTGAAGAGGAGGAGAGAGTCTTAACAGATTAAAATCATATTGAATGACACCCTTTGCAAATTGGTACAGTGATGGATAAAGGATTAAAAAAAAAAAAAAAGGGTGGAAAGTTTTGAAAGGAGTTTGGAAAATGAAATCACCTGTGGCTCCTCTATATTTGAACTGGATTCTCGAAGGTTCGAGGGGTTGTGAAAAGGCCAACTGTTACTGTTAATGTACGTTTCCTCCAACATTCTTAATTTACTTAAGTTTTGACAATATGGTCCTCCACGAAATACTTCCTGTATAAAAGAGTGTGGATTCATCATTTCAGGATTTTCTAGGCCACTTTTTGTATCTGTTGTATTTTTTTTTTCTGATCAACTTTAAGATTGCTCCTATTTGAAGAAAAGATAGAAACGTGCAGGATCTGAGGCATCTCTCTGGAGTGTTGCATTTATTCCACAGCGATGACGTGGGTACATACTGACCAAGGTGAAGCCAGGAATGCTCTCCTGGCTCTCCTAACTGACTCAAACCTCAAACTTTCTCCTCCAAACACGGACACAGAGGAAAGTAAAGTCCAGAAAAGTGTTGAGCTGTCAAACGCATCTAAGCTATTTGATGTTAATTTAAAGCATGAGGAAAACTTGTGCTTTTGTTAATAATTCCCTCAACTATGAATCACTGCCTTGTGTGTCTGAAGATTGTCTCAAGGTAAAAATGAAAGAAAAGTATGGGTTTTTTTTGTTTGTTTTATTTTATTTGCTTTGTTTTTTTTTTTTAATTAGAGCCTGTTCATGTGTTGTCAGTGGAGTCTCTGATATTGCTAAGGACAGAGGCTCTGCTAGCTCATTCATTTTATCTGAATATACAGTTTAAAACAATTTAAGTACAGTATATTTGTTAAAAGTGATTCTTAGGTTTTGTGAATAGTAGTAGCTTGACACAGATGGCAGCAATGTGTGGCTCATCTCGAAGAGAAAACTGAAAACAAAAAAAAAAGCTGATGAAATACATTATGTATTACATGATATTACAAAAAAAAAAAAAAGGTCAAGACTGATGATAAAACTTAAGTGTTTACAATGGTCCAGAATGCGGGTTGGGTTGCCAAGGCAACCCACAGTCATCATTTAGATACGTGGAAGAGAACAAAACAGAGAGCGGAAGTCTTTGGAGGCTGTAGGGACATTGTTGAAGCCCCCGAACACAATCAACTGACACCTTTTTAAGAGACTGATACTTAGAAGTGTGTCAAAAAAAAAAAAAAGGAAGCGGTTCATTTTTCTCCATTGGAGAGAAGACACAAGGTAAAGAATGAAAAGAAAGCAGTATCCCTGAGAAACAAACTCTACTCTTAGGGTATGTTGTCTTTTAGAAGAGTAGATTCCCTCCCCTCTTCTTTTTGTATAAGAAAAGAAAAGACAATGGTAGGAGTACTTATTAAAACACTAACAAATGCATAGACATCCCAGTAGAATATGTGTAGCTTTTGTAAAGACAAGAAAGAAAGAAAAAAAGCAGACTTTTGTTTATTTTCATTTCAAGATGCTTACAGAAAAGGTTATCAATATAGGTAATATTGATTATAATGTTTGTGAGCTAAGACTAGTCGGAATGTCTATTCAGAGCACTGTGCAAGGTTTGCGTTCCCAAAGTAGTTGTTTTTATTTTGACTTTATCGATAGACCAAACGTTTTCAATGGAAGTTGTCACTTTCTGTTGTTGTTTAAGTGTAAAACTGTGGTTTCAATAGATTTACCCCATCGATTAGGAAAATTGTTGATCAGTGTGTCATGTAACCAACCACTGAACAGGTTGTAAAAGAAAGTTCAAACTTTTTGTGTCTACTGCCACGAAAAAAAAAAAAAAAAAAAAGAAGAAATATCTGATGATAAATTATTGAGTTTTAAAGGCATATTTAGCGGGGGTGGGGTGGGGTGGGGTGGGGAAGACCTTAAATGTGAGGCATTAATGTCCCTTAACACTGATTAACCACTATTATATACCTACCTAGACTACTTTGATGGGGTATTCGTTGATTGCAACCACACTTTAATGTGCATTAATGTGTTTCAGTTCTTTTTAGAGCACCTTATGAGTTTCGTAGTAAAAGTCCCTTAGTGGTGTCTCCTTAACAACTACTGTCAATGCCACCGTGCCTTCTGTTTCAAGCACTTCCTGGTGTATTTTGTAAAACTCACCAAATGCACTTAGCCTATATCTACACACTCTTTCTCCCACTCTCTCTGCCCTCTTCTTTTACGTTTCCCTTCTTCATCACCCTAGCCCATACCTCCCATCAGTCCTTTTTTCTTATGTTCTTACCTCTATCTCTACAGGAGGACATTTATTCTAGATTTCTCTCCTGTCATTCAGGACCAATCGGCCTTAAACAATGTCACTAGGCCTTTTTTTTTTTTTTATTCTAGCATGGCTAGAAACTTGAAATGACAAACTACCTAACCCTTAGTATGTAAAAGAAAATCATCATAGATGTAGGGTTAGAATACTTTTGGTCTTAATACTAACCCTTGGTAAACCAAAGCCCAAGTCTAAGACTAATGACTATTATATTTAAATTCATAAGGTGCCAAAACTTGTCCGAGGTGACACTAAAGCTAATATCAACTGAAAAATAATTCACCTTTACTCTTTTCTTTTCCTCCTGTTTTCTTCCTTCCATCTCTTTCTTCATGCTTGCTTTCTTCCATGTCCCTCTCTTGTCCGTAAACTGTCTCCAGCACCACTTGAAGGTGACGTGTACTATCTGGTATTGAGGCCTTTATTAGATTTTTATTTCAGTTTGTGTGGTGTTTGTTCAATGCCGTTGAGATGGAAAAATGCTCCTCTTATAATGATAATTATTATTGTTTTGGCATTATGGTTAAAAAACAAAACAAACGTACAAAAAAAGAGAAATGTGTTGTTGAATGTTGTACAGATAGCACTAGAGATGTTGTGTTTTTTTAATGAGAGCACAAACCTGAGTGATGGCCCCTTCCACTCTTCCCAGTGGCAGATGGGAATAAAACGGCCTGCCAATCATTTTAGATGTCAAATGACAAAAATCCCATCAATTATGACAGCTTTTGAAGAAAATAAACCCTTTGAATAAGTAGCATCCCTCCATGGAGATTGGAATGTAAACAGACGGACTGAAACTGCATGCCCAATTTTGTTTTTGCACAGTTTTGTTTTGTGTTTTTTTTTTTTTTTTTAAAAACAGTACTTGATTTAACTGTGTTGGTCTGTTGACGGTAAGGCTGTAATTTGATTTCAGCTCTTTACTCAAACTAACAAAGCTCACATATTGTGAGTAGATGCAGCTTGAAGGCAAATAAATTAGACTTGGAAGCAATGACAAAATGGATTTTGATCTTAAATGCTTAAAAGGTCGAGTTAAAAGTACAAGTTTACAGCTGCACTTGATTAAATATTTTCTTGTTTCAGCAATGTAAAGGAAATAAGAAAATACCTAATTGAAGATTGTGCCCTATTATGACCACAGCTACAATGAATTCACCATTGAATGCACATTTTTTCATCTAAAAATGAAAATTATTTGGTAATTTTTGCAACAATTTGTTTTAAAATGGAAAAAAAATCCTCTAAAACATCCATCCTATGTAAGCAAATCAAGGTGAGCTGCATTAACATCATCCTTCTGTGAACCTATAAAAAAGCTAAAAATCACCCCCCCTCCTAAAAAAAAAAATTGTATTTGCATCTTTGCATTTTGAAATTGCACCTTAAGTCTTGATTTCACCAAAAAAAAAAAAAAAAAAAAAAACCAGATTCAAAGGGTTTTACAATAACTGATCTTCCTTGTACAGCGTACGATTGTCCTGAGGGTGCTATTTATCATAAAATGACAAATCTTTTGAGTGGAGGGCGCTGTGCTCGGTTTGGGCTCTTGTGTAGCTGACTGCCATTGCAGTGAGGGAAAACTGATCTAACATAGTAGTGACTAATATGACTTTGTGGACAGATAAAAAAAAATAAAACACATTAGAAATAAATTAAACCATATCGTTCCGTCTCTCTTTTTCACATCTATCTCCTTCACTTGTTTCAGTCTGTGTGTGTGTGTGTGTTTGTGTGTGTGTGTGTGTGTGTGTGTGTGTGTGTGTGTGTGTGTGTGTTTGTTCAATGTGCTTTTTGTTATAAGTTGCAGATGCTTCAGAAAAACGGGATCCCTCTTGTGGCTTAAAGTGGAACTGCAACATTTTCTAAAGCAGATGCCATTCTCATCTCATCATCATTTCTGCACAGATGTTGTAGAAATGCTTATTAACAATGTTGCACTCATCAGAGTAATCTCACATGCATTCCTTATATGTTATGGCTTCATATAAGTGTATTTTATTTGTCTCCAATTCAATATTAAGGATGTGTAGCATTTGGGGGGCGTTTAGAGCTGTTAAGGTCGTCCCTACTGTGTGAGCACCATGTTGTTTTACAGTAATTAATCTGAATTCACTGCAGTCCTAGAGTCCCAAACAAGGAACAGGTTTGGTTACAATTTACTGATGCAACACTTCCCTCTAGTGGAGACATTTCAAATAATACAACCTTGTCTAGAAATCATGTTGGAATCACTATGATGGCAGTTAACTTAGTGTCATCTATTTTACAAAAAGGACATGGGAAATCAGGGGTAAAAAAAAAATTATACTTCATAGTCAAGAGCTTTTAAGAATGAAAATATGATATGCATTAATTATAGTTGTTTTATTTGTTATTTCTGCAAAACAATACTGAGAAATTGTCTCTTTTTTTCCCAAAAGGTGCCTTTTTTTTTGCTTTTGTTGTGCACCTTCACAGCATGCCCATCATTATTTAAAGCCTCAATATTAGAAATAGAAGAGGAGAATGCTGACTAAAGATTAAAATTAGAGCTCGTAGCGAATCTGCTTCAGGGGGAAATAATAAATTAATAATGTCATATGTCAATTAACACCTTTTCCGTGAAATGCAGGGTTAAATGCTCCAGGGTTACCCTCCTTATTATCTACCTATTAGCCTACATCCCTGTAGTAGGGCAATGTCTGCTCCCCGGTGACTGGTTGAGACTGAGTGGGCGAGACAGAGAGAGAGAGAGAGAGAGAGAGAGAGAGAGAGAGAGAGAGAGGTGGGGGGGAAGAGGAGGGGGGATCCTGTTGCCCATAAACCGCACTGTTAGAGGCTCTAAAGCTTCCTTCCATCTACCAGAGGAGAGCTGAGCATCACTTTACTCTCAGTCTCGGAGCATCCACACTCCACACCAGCGTTTCATCTTTTTTTCCACACACACACACACACACACACACAGTCTACAAGACGCGCGCGCACTGCACCACTCTGCCCACGGTTAAAGCCTCGGTGCCATCCAGGTCTGGACGCGGACACACACGACTCAAGTCCACTTTTGCTGCAGAACTCCCATCGGTTCACGTTACCAAGATGAGCGAGGTGAGTACCCGCAACACCCACCGTGTCTACCCAGTCCACGGAGCAGTTGTTATTTGCCCACAGACGCGGGTTTATTTCAGTTCTTTTACGCGTTGTGCCCTGAACACTCATTTTTGTCAGTATCATATCCTAAACCCGGTGTGGGAAACACGCACCTGTAAGGAATTAACCGTGTCATTTCACTCCACTAAGCATGCGCAGGCAGTTAAGACCTGGTGTTATCTCCACACTTGGCCCCGTCCGTTCACGCTCCACGCCAGCAGCCACAATCCCCGCAACCCGCAACCAAGGTGCGCGTAAGATTGAGAACAGAATGTTTTAGCGCAGAGCTCCTCTTGTTTGGCTTTGGTCCCAAGTCTGACAGAAACACTGCAATGAGTACCACTGACACCAACTCACATCGCCAGTGGGCACTGTGTGAACATCTGGAGGAGCGCGAGTGTTTCCCCACTGAGTGTTTTCCGTGGATGGGGATGCTCCTAAATGTCCGCAGCAAAAGGCGCATGGTTTAATGTATGTGTAAACCTGGATTTATCTGTCGAGTATTAGTCAAATATACATCAAGACTTGTGAGATGAGATGCTTTGATAATCAGAAAGAAAAACAGCTGTATTTCTGCATGAAACTCGAATGATATCTTGTAGTTTGTGTCGTCCCCCCCCCCCCAGTAAATGCATGATATTAGGTTGTTCTATCTTCATATTTGCAGACTACCAAACTGGAGGAAGCTTAGATAATCTACATATTTTGTTTGTTTGCATCATAAGCAGACGAGGCTGAAAGCCGGGCATGAATCCTAGCCAAACTTGCTGCATATGCATCTTTTATTTCGTGTCCATGCATAATAAAGTAGGTGTTTTTATGACGGAAACTGGGCTCCAGCCTGCAGGCACTATAGTGCGCTAATGAATGAAGCACTAGGCATGTGTGCATGTTCATGTAAACTGCCCATGGTGTTGGCTTAAAAAAAAAACAGCAATTCAGGTGTTAATTATTTTTAATTTTATCTTCAAAAAAGAAAGAAAACTTATTGCAGTTTCCAGTTTCAGTTAATGTGGATGTCATCATTTTGACCCTATTGCTAAAAACACTACAATGAAATATACAAATTATGCCTAAGTCTTACTTCTTGGCTTCATTCATTCCAGATATTTTGCTAATTTTATGTATTTCAAACAATATATTAAACCCAAAATGTGACCTGGAAATACCTCAGTAATGTGGGATATTACTTCAAAAGTGCCTGTAATTTATTAATGAACTGTAAAAGTAGTAACTCTGTGGTGTTTCTTTGCAAGAGCTGCAAAATGAGAAAGATTTTCTAAAACAAGAGAATGTATTATGTAACCTAGAAGAAGCTGACCAGTAATAGAGCATCCCTTGTCAGGTGATAAAGAGATACACTTAATCGATCAATTCTGCATCAATAAAAATAAATGTCATGGTCCCTGTGGTACAGTTATTTCCCTTCCTTTCTCTTACAGAACTAGAACATTTGCTCCAATGGGACTGCTCATTCTACACATTTATTTCAATAATCTACCCCAATTCCCTTGTCAGCTCCGGACAGCTGGGAAATGTCAGTCTCTTTTGATACATAGCAGATGATGCCAGTACTGCATATGGAGAGAGAGAGAGACAGAGGGGGGGGGGGGGTATGAAGTGAGAAACACAGGATGATGCATTGAGCAGCTGCCGGTCACTCCTGCATTTCACTGATAGTCAAAAACAGCCACATTTGGGTTGTGTGCTCTCTGCGTCTGCACCCTAAAAATGGGCTAAATGTCTGACAGCCGTGCCAAAGCGCTTTGACAACCCAGTAAATGCCCTTAATTTGGCAGCACAGCCATTTGGAAGAAGTGCATTTGATAATGGCGCTATATCTGACGCTTTGTGTCTGCACCTCAGCTACTGCACGGCTAAAGAGTTTGATGACATTACATTGATATGCTCTGTCATATATATATATATACTAAGCTTACATCTTCCCTTTCAGTGTCTTTCAAACTAGCTCCAACAATGTAAAATATCACATTTGGGTGATTCACTTTTTTTTTTTTTTTTAAACTCCAGCTTCTCAAATTTGTCAAACTGAATATATTTGACCATTTTATTGCATTTAATAAGACAAAAAAAACAACACATATATTGATGAGTCTTCTGCCAAAATCCATGGTTCACTGAAGAAGCTGCTTTTAAACTCCACATCATGAAATGTTGAATTTTTCATGCCATAATGCAGTTGAGCTTGGAAGACACAGTAGCCACGGTGGTCCTCGTTACCACTGCGTGCAAACTGCAAAGTAAAGTACCCCCCCCCCCCCCCTCTCTCTCCCCTATGACCCTGCTGTTCGAGACGGGATGTTTAATCTCCAGTGTCCATCCTGTCCCTAACAGCATTTAGGACAGATACGAGTTGAACCCATGATCTCGTGCATTAGAACACACATTTCTACCGGACAGGGCATTAAGTGGAGTTTAAGAAGAACTGCAGGATTTCAGACCTTTTCAATCTGATCTGCATTCATATCAAACACAAACATTCACTCCAATGGCTTATTTTTAGCAGTGAATGTGGCAAGATGGAGTTTTTTTTTTTTGTTGTTGTTTTTTTTTCACAACCACAAACAGTAGCAATCCTACTCTTATTACTTATTTTAATAACATCTCCCAGTAGATTGTCTTCTTCTACTTTCCCTGTGTCAGACGAAGGCATGTGTCATAATAACTCTACAGTGAATCCATCTTACTCTAATGCTACATTCACTTTCTTACTCTAATGCTACATTCACTTTCATTGAAGTAATGACGATGAGCCGTCGTCCTGCACCTTCCCCCTGCTTTGACAGACTGTCTCCTCCAGCTGAAATCTTGTCACCCACTGCCTCATTTCCTCCTCTTTCTTTTCACGAGGTTCTATTCATCTCCCTTCTCTATCCCCTTCTTCTTCTTCTTCTTCTTTTTTTTTTTTTTTTCCTCTCCCTTCCCTCTAAAGGCTTGACTGTATTCTCCTTAGCAACAGTGAGAACACTCAGGCAGGGTATTAACACTTGCATGTGCACATCCGGGAGCTAACATCTGCACAGCATGGGGCGTTGAAACAAGTCAAGAGGGACAAAAAAAAAGAAGAAGAAAAACAGGGGGGAGGGGGGGGGGGTAGATACTGTATGATGTTGATGATGATAATGATGATGATGATGATGATGATGATGGGGAGGAGGAGGAGGAGGGAGAGAGGGTACTTTTAATTTTGTAGGAATATGCAGGGAATGAAATGAGTTTGGGGGATGTTATGTAATTCACGTTTGGCAGCAGCTCTACTTTCTGACAGCTGTTTGGTGGATTTTCTGCTTATCCTCCTTTTGCTTTCATTGTTGAAAATAAAAAAAAATAAAAAAAATAAATAAATAAGCGACTTAATTTTAATACTTAGAATATATGTCCTGTAATCTTTCCAGTAACATCCAAACACACACACACACACACACACATACGCATGCATGCATGTGTATAAAAAGAAAAGGTAGCTTTCTCATTATGCTGGTAATTAACACTTAGCAGGCATCCCTCTCACAAAAAGCACACCCTATTTCTTCAAGCTGGCAGGGGATAATTACCAGGGTCTGACGTGGCTGCAAGGCCAATGCGAAGCCAAGTGAAGTAACACCGACAAAAGCATCGGGCCTTGTTCCTCTTTGTCAGCCTCTCCATCTCCATCTGTCAGTCTTTCTTCCACTTTCTCCATCCTCTTCCTCCCTATATCTTGGCTCCCGCCCCCGCCTTCTCTCCAACTGAGATTGTACAGCATCTGGCATGTCTGGAAATCACTGGATTTCCCTTACTCCTTCATGGAGGTATAATCCTTTTATTTCTGTCTATAAATACATTTCTGCTGAGCTTTTAGAGGCTTTCTGCTGCTTCTTTTTCCTTCCCCTTCTGACAGCCAAGTGCAGCATTAAAGCCAGTGTGTGTATGGCTTCACAAGTGTACAGTATGTGTGTGTGTGTGTGTGTGTTTCTGTCTTTATGGGGACATTGATATGTTTACACAGTCACATCATGGGGACCTCTGATCCCATGGGGAGCAAAATTCAGGTCCCCACAAGAGTTAAATACAAATGTTTTTTTTCTGGAAGTCCCCATAAAGCATCAAGGAAACACGTGCAAAACAAAGCATGTATTTTTCAAAGGTTTCAAGATGTGTTTAGTTTTTTTTTTCATTATTGTTTAAATGTCTTTTATTCAATTTTATTTTATTTAGTTTGATTTAGTTTTTAATATTTTTTATGATTTTTTTAATAAGATGTTTACTTTTCCATTTAGTTTATTTTTTTAATATTTTTTTTATTTGAATTTTATTTGTAAACTAATTGAATTATTTTATATTTTTTCATAGAAATGTTTATTTTTTCATTTATTTCAATTTATAAATAAAAACAAATAAATAATAATAAATATTTGTTTACGGTCACTACCTAATGGCTACTTTATCTACAAGTGATCGTTAAAAACTTGGTCCTCACGAGACATGGAAACCAGTGTTTGTGTGTGTGTGTGTGTGTGTGTGTGTGTGTGTGTGTGTGTGTGTGTGTGTGTGTGTGTGTGTGTGTGTGTGTGTGTGTGTGTGTGTGTGCTTGTATTCATATCTTTCTGGGGACATTGATATGTTTACACAATCATGCCATGGGGACCTCTGACACCATGGGGACAATAATTCAGGTCCCCATGAGGGTTAATTCCTTAATTCCTACTGTTGCAAATATGTAACTATCTATTGTATGTGCTATAGTTAAATGAATGACCATCACTTAATTTGGCATTTCCATTTATTTTTAAACTTATATTTAAATATTTATGTAGGTCTCCACTAGTAAAATATAAATCTGTGTGAAGTATGCAAATTTATGCCTCTGACACTATGGAGACCACATTTCAGGTCCCCACAAGGGTTAAATATAAATAAAGGTCCTCACTAGTAAAATAGAAATGATGTGGCCCTATAAATATATTAATTTGTTCAGGAAGTCCCCATAAAGCATGAGAGAAACATGTGCAAAACGAAACATGTATTTTTCAAAGGTTTGTAGTTGTGTTTATTTTTTAAAAAGTATTTTTTATTTTGAAATATCAATTTATTTATTTTATCTTTCATTAGTTATTTATTATCATTCTTCTTCTTCTTCTTCTTCTTCTTCTTATTATTATTATTATTATTATTATTTTATTTATTTATTACATTTAAAAAAATATTCATTCATTTATTTTTTAATGTAATTTAATTTTGTAATTTTGATTATTTGTTTTTATATTTTTATTTGATTTTGAATTTTTTTAAGTTCACAATTTTTTTATTCATTAATTTTTTTTGTCACTTTAATTAATGAATTAATTTTTTAAAATATTATTACTTATTTCATTTATTTTTAAAATTAATATTATTATTTATTTATTTTATTATTTAATTGTATTTTCTTTTTTTAAAAAGAAGATGTGTTTACAATCACTACCCAATGACTACTTAATTATAAACATAGTCCCCATGAGACATGGAAACGAGTATGTGTGTGTGTGTGTGTGTGTGTGTGTGTGTGTGTTTTAAACAAGGCACCATTGAGAGTTGGTTGTGAGACAAACACATGCTGGGAGGAGGCACCTGTAAAGGATGTGTTTTTCCATTAAGTATCTGCTGTCGCTCTCTGTGTTGTTAGTTGAGTACATGCTTTCTCCTCTTTCCTTTTTTTTCGGTCAGCCGTCCAATCACCTGCCTCCTTTTTTTTACACCCAACGGGAGGAAGCTGAGAGTGTTTATATCCAGTATCAAACAGTGAAATGAGAATATGGGAATGTTTGATGACAAGGATGCGTGCCTTGAATATCAACGGCAAATTGGTTTGAATGTGTCAAAGCTGCCACTGAATCTTCCCTTATTACCAACAGCGTTTATCTATGGCCTCTGAGCAAGAGTGCCAACGTACAGTTCATTTTACAGCAGAAGAAAAATTCAGGTCTTCGTGTTCAGTAGGACTTCATGAATAATACCCAAGTACAGATGTTGGTTTTTTTTGGTATTTAATTTTTTATTAATTTGGATTTTCTACGCTGTAAAAAACTGACTAGACTGTAAAATTACAACATAAAAGAACAACAACAAAAAATTTTATTTTCTTTTTAATTTATTTATTCATTCCAATCTTTATGATTGGAAAAGAGCAGGATGAAGAAAACTTATAATACCTGACAGCAAAAAAACAAAAATAGTTTTACATAAACAGTCAATGAAAAAACAAATACAAAATCATAAGCAAAATAACTTCATTACATATTTTTTTTTAATATCATTTCTCCACTCTCTCCTTATACATCCTCGTACAGTAAATTGAAAAATATTCCTACAGCTCTTCTCTCTCATTGACAGACAATTCCACATTCTGACACCAACAACAGAAATGCACATTTGTTTTCCAGTCATTCTCACCTTTTGATGTTTAAAATTAAACCAACTCCTATGTTGTTTTTCCTGTGATACTAGAACATTAGTTTAGTATCACAGGAGTAGCTTTAAACACAGTGTCTTTAATTCAGCTAACTCTTTAAACTTAAGTTATTTGTATGGGAAGTTTAATGGGAAATGTGAAAAAGATGGTTAGTTGTAGTAGAAAATTATTATTTATTCCGAGCATGAAAATGTTTTAGAGATTTAAAGGTAGAATATTTAAAATCAGTCATGGATTTTTAGAAAAAAAAATCAATGTTATGCGAAAATATTGATTTTATATTAACAAAAATTGCGACACATAATCTCTATAGATATAAGATACACATATAAACACTAATATTAATAATAAATATGATATTTATCCAAATACAAAACTGTATTATGACATTTGTCATTATTGTATTGTATTCCAGATCCCTGCTCGATAAGAGACACCTGAAGTCAGTGTGTTCCAATATTCTCTTGACTTTTTACCATACCATACCATACCATACCATACCATACCATACCATACCATACCATACCATACCATACCATATTTATAAAAGCACTTTAAACAGACACATCTGACACAAAGCGTTGCATACTACAAGGCATAAAACACAAAACAGAGAAAGGAGAACACAGCAATAAAATACATCTAAAAAATACAATAAAAAGTACTAAAACTACACAGATATATATATATAAAAAAAATAAAACGTATCATACAATAAAATAACTAAAATCAATGAGCCATTGAGTCGAAGGCCAGGGAGTAAATATGTGTTTTAAGATGAGTTGTTGTCAATTATGCTATGAGCTAATGCTATCATACATCAGTATAAAAATGTTCTTCATCATTTGGATGCGTTTAGGCATTCCTCCACGCAGCATGGATGCAGGCAGGAACATTTGCATGAAGGAAACACAAACATGGAGGAAAAGGAGGAGCTCATGTCGAGAAGAGAAGCTCTTTCTGTCACATGTTTTGATGAAAATGATGCTGTTTTTCCACAACAAACCCTGCAACACAACATACAGGATTCAGCCCAAACACTACAGAGAGACCTTACATTCTGTGTTTAGTCTCAGCCCTGTCACAGTCATTACATAATCACCTTTTCATTACTGTTTGAAAGTAAGTGGAGCTACTTTTGCATAATCATGAATAGCGTCTCCATACACTTGTGTAAAAGCAGCTGAATGAAACATAACCTTTTACTCTCCTTACTTACTTGACGTCTAGGGGTGGGAGAAAAAAATCGATTCACATATGTATCGGGATTTTTTGTTTTATGATTTTTTTTTGTTGTTCAAAAATCTAGTTTTTCCCCATATTTAAATGATGAATTTTAAGCCGGGTGGGGGGAAAAATTACCGCTTGTAAGACCATAGACGACTGTAGGAGTCACTCAAGATACAACTAGCTTATTATCGTATTAGCTTCAACAACACACTAGCATTAAACAGCATTAACTTATGCGCAGATAAACAATACACTATGCTAATATCTATTCCAACTGTATTGTGTTATTAATCTCACCTTGTGTCATTTACACACAGTAATAAGCCAGGAGTATATGAATTACAGTTGGGGAAAAAGAGGGTGCTTAGCTACAACATGCTAATTCTAAACACGGGGGGTGGTGTGTTCAGGACCGTTATAACATCTCTGGTTCATTTCAATAGCATGGGATATCTGATAACTTCAAGAAAATGTGTTGTTCCCGAATAAATATAGTTAAACAATCAACAAAAATTAAAGTGTGTGGGCTTTCTAACAGAAGGGAAGAGCAGAGCTGGACATGAACACTTTGAAATACACTTTATTATGAAGTATGTTAATTTAAAGCCTCCTATTTGTGTTGTGTGCAGATAAATGTAGCAGTTTACTTCCCAAAGTCTGGTTCAAATATATTACAGCTGAATAAATCTGAACTGACTCACATATGATGTGCATTTTTGGGGGAAATATGGCTCCTGATATGATCATCATTTAGCTTTTTCACGTTGTCTCGTGTTAAAAAGGCACCCAAAAAATGGTAAAAGAATCGAATCAGCATCCAAGCATATCGTCCCAGCCCTATGGACATCCATCACCAATCACTCACAGGCTTTGTACATTTATGATATTTTACACAAATATATGTGCACTTTTTATTTATATACTCTAAGGTGCAATGCCATTAACAGTGGAGCAGCTAAAATACATTTTGATGTGAAATGGTGCAGATGGTGATAGAAGCATCAAATGAAGCATGGAGATTCCCCAGAGTCAGACCCACAAAGTCAATCTGCCTGAGTGGATATTTTTCAAACTGGCTGCTGAAAATCATTTTTTAACACCTATAAATACATGTAATGGATTGATTTATGCTTTCTAGTAGTGTATGTCACTTCTAAATGTTACAGTTCACAAGTCACAGGTATACATACAGTTAAATGTACCTGTCGAACCTATGTTTTCATACAAATTTATGTAATTTTTGTGTTAAAATATTTTTTTTTACCTCGTGAATGACAAACAAATAAAACAATACTTAAAATATTCATCTCACAAGTCAAATATGTGACTACATATAACTTACCCCTTTATAGACACTTGTTGAAATTCTCTGAAATTCAACATTTCAGCCTAAGGTAGTGAGCTTTACTTTTCTATAACAGTATTAAACAACATCAGAAGCATCATTCTTGAGATTTTTTTGTTTTTTTAGTTGGACCCAGAGGAGAAATCTTCAGAAAAAGTAGTATGCATTTAGTTATTTGCTTGGTGGAACAAAAATTTTGATAAATTTCCAAAAACAAACAGACAAAAACAAAACAAAACCCCATATGCAAGATTCTTTCATGTATTGAACATATAATTCTATTGTTCTCTGTAGGGGACAAAAATGTTACAGTTTTACTTAAAAAAAATCTGTCCATTGTAAATGACATTCTATTAAAAAAAAATAGGAATAAATAAAAAACATATCTTTAAAAATGTAATTGACAAAACTGTTGTGTAGAGACAATTTATCCTGTAGTTGAATCAAATGTATGTTTGACTAAGGGTTCCTTTTACTTGTGGTGTGACCAGAACCCAAAAACACCAGAGTTTGTTGAGAAAAAAAAACACTTTTAGTTGCTTTAAATAGAGTCCAAAAAAGGTACAAAACATATACAGCTCCTTTAGCCAAACATAAATGCAGAGTGATTAAATAAAATGAAACAAACCAACAAGCCAGCGAAGTCAGTCTGACAGTAAAAAAAACTTTGGTCCTTCCTTCCTTTTTATACGGTGGGCTGTGACCTCTAGAGGGAGTGACCTCTGACCTACAGAGGACACAGCCTCAAAAACATAAATTAACAGAAGTGACAAACAAAATAGGAAGTGGCTCCTAACTGTTGCACTGTGCAGTTTCCAAACAAGATAATAGTTTAATATAAATAAGCTAAACCTTTCTTGGGTGTCAGGAGGATATGACTACATATTTAATGCTCATTGAAATTGTAGCTTTGCTTTTCCAAAACAGCATTAAACAACATCAACATATTTCATTTTTGTTTTAGTTGGACCAAGAGGTTATTCTACATTTGCATATTTGGTTGATGGAACAAAAATTATAATAAATGTGAACAAAAATAAACCGATATATGCAAGTTCCTTTAATTTATTGACGATATAATTCAAAATATAATAAGAAAAAGAAAAAATCTACAGAAATCTGCCAAATTATGATATACTGTGTATCATATAGATATAAAACGACTTCTATATTGAGATTTTGGTCATATTACTTGTAGAAAATAGGTAAAGTAGCTCTTTCTTCTCCTTTGTCTGCAGTAATAAACGCTCATTTACAACTACTTTATGCCGCTGTGCATCGTAAACACTGGTCCAGCAGGTGCTCTGTAAAGAGTTACTCATCATTTACTGTGTGGATAAAGGAAATACCAATTCTGACATTATTTTATGAGATTTATTTTGTAAATGAGTGCTTTTGGCGGCAGCTTGCTGTTCAATTCTTCATCCAATAACTGGAGTCATAAAATGTAAATGTTTTATGATTGCTCTTCACTTCTATATATGTCTGTATCCTGCTAGCTTTATATTGTTACTTTTTCTATATCAACCATCTTCAACGCAGCAGGCCATTATCCCCATCTCCTCCCTGGAATCCTAACTATTTCAGAATGGCTGTTACGGCACAGACCCACACCCACACCCACTCCCACTGACTTATATAAAGCCATTAACTGGCATGGTGCTATTTTTAGTGGACAGGTACAATGTGTTTCAACATGAAGAGACTGTTTGGGCTCCAGAACACTGCAATTTATCAGATGGAGGACTGATATTAACCCTTTTATGCGTTAAGTGTGACAACCTTAGTTAAGATTTTTTTTCCTGAGTGTTTTTCTTTGTCTTTAGGTATTAAAAAAACAACGATGTGATTGAATTTTCCTTTTTTTATGCAGTTACAAAATGTTCACTCAGCCGGATATCATGTATTTAAAACCTAATAACAGAAAGTGATAGTGAAAAAAAGCAATAAGAACATTTTAACGCTGTTTATACAATAAGAACATTTTAACGCTGTTTTAAGATATTCTAATACTAGTATTAGAATATAATTGAGTTTCCACAGGCGTTTGCAGCCTCTCTTTATCTCCCCGCTGTATATTCTAATACTAGTATTAGAATATACTAGTACTAGTATAATACTAAAACATGTCAGTGCAGATCAGGTTAATCAAAAACAGCATAGTTACATGAACAGTATGAAATACAGTGTATAGGATGATGTTTATTGTGTTGGTTGATATACAACTAAAAGAACAAAATCAATGAATATATATATATATATATATATATATATATATATATATATATATATATATATATATATATATATATATATATATATATATATATATATATATAGCTGTGTGGTGCTGACGCAAACGGTCAAAGAGATTAGTGGTTGACACAGAACATATGTTTCAGTATCATCCTTCTTGTAGAAATAATTTAATTAAATTAATAATTAAAATAAATAAATAAATATATTAAAAAACAGTTTTAAAAAAATCTGTAAAATAAAATAAAAAAATAAATAATTCCACATAATTGATGTTGCTTTTCTTTCTAATAATAATAATAATGGTTTACATTTCTATAGCGCTTTTCAAGGCACCCAAAGCGCTTTATATTAGTATTCCATTATTCATTCACTCTCACATGCTCCCTCTGGTGGTGGTAAACTACATATGTAGTCACAGTTGCCCTGGGGCAGACTGACAGAAGCGTGGCTGCCATTTCGTGCCTACGGCCCCTCTGACCACCACCGAACATTCATACTCATTCATACACCAGTGTGAGTGCCACTGGAGGCAAGGAGGGTAAAGTGTCTTGCCCAAGGACACAACGGACTGACTAGGACAGAGCGGGAATCGAACCGCCAGCCCTTCAGTCAATGGACGACCCGCTCTCCCAACTGGCCGTCCCTCTTTCTGGCACCAAACCTTTGTGTGTTGATAATTTTTCAGTCTTATTACCAGTGACTCACTCTAAACTGGTTCAGAAAGGTTGTGGTGTCCTCAGTGTGTGTCAGCTTCGATTGAAATTAGATAAGAAAATATTGAGCTCATTGGTCTCCTACATTGCAGGACCTGTCATGTGACATTTGCACTCGTACATTGTGAACAGTATATTGTGCAGCTCTAGACCCTTATGCATGAAAGTGTTAAAAATAAAATGGGCATAAAATAGCACACAGGACAGAGAGGGATAAAGCTCAGGCTTGATGTTTATTTTCTAAATTGTTGTACATGTGTTTAGTTGAAGCACATTAGATGTTATTGCGTAGATAATCTCAAACGTTAAAGGTCATTTTGTTCATTTGAAAGTGATATAAAAGGCATAATCCTTTTGTCCATTAAAGTCATCTTTGTTAAACCAGATCATGCACTGTAGACTCCATTACAGCTCCAGTCTGGTTCTAATTCTAATTAAATTAAGGCCCAAAGGTCATTAGAACCTACAACCCATCAGAGTCCATTGGAATGTGTAATTAAATTGTAAAAGCTACGTTCATATGAGCAGATCCAGCTGTATTGAGCATCCAGAGCTTAACAGCTTGGTCCACTTAGTGTACAATAAGAGCAGCAGATGTGGAGCTCGTACTGTAAGACTCAACACTGACTTACATCCCAGTGTCCTCACAGGAGGCCTGATTGGACAGGAGAAGAGGAGGAGGAGGGGGAGGAGGAGTGTGTGGTGGTGGTGGTGGGAGTGGGGGGATAAAGCGCCAGCGGGATGGAAACAACAACAACAACTGGGCGGGTGGGTGTAAAATTGAAGACTAGAGAGCAGGAGAGGACACTGAGGGGAGATAAAGAGAGGCTGCAAACGCCTGTGGAAACTCAATAGCACCCTGTATACTGTATATTATGTAAGAGAAGAAGAAAGAAAAGAGGCCACAGTATAAAAGATGAATAGTTTGTGGGCAAACAAAACCCCGTTTGAAAGCTGAAGGAGAAAAAAAAAAAAAAGAAGAAATTAAATAAAAAAAAAAAAATAGAGACACCTTCTCCCTGATGGCCTCTCCCTCTGGACCAATCAGTAATGAATCTAGTGCGTCACCTTATTTTGACACGTAATTATTGCCCCCCCCCCCCCCCGGGCTACTTAGCATTTTTGTGCTTCTCATTTATCTTCCAGACCATTTATCCCAAGACAACATTTTAATTTTTATCATGCAGGGAGAGAATTATTGTTTTCACATGATCAGGACCGAACAATCATGTAGTTATAGTCTGGGCTAATGCTGTACAGAGAGAGAGAGAGAGAGGGGGGGGTTATGGTCCTATAGTAGAATGTTCCCAGGATCATATGCATATTATCTTCCTCGCAATGAAGCAATTCATTCTGATTTATTGTTCTAATATTGGATTGACTGATCATTGAGTCAGGAACATCATCTGAACAAGGCTTCCATTATTTTAAACAATGGCTGCTTATGAAGTTTATGTGTGATACATGG
Source organism: Siphamia tubifer (assembly GCA_020466265.1). NCBI lineage: Eukaryota > Metazoa > Chordata > Actinopteri > Kurtiformes > Apogonidae > Siphamia > Siphamia tubifer. The sequence continues at coordinate 17,287,971 of CM035800.1, forward strand.
AATATAAGAGTATAATTCATGTCCTTTTACTGATCATTTGACTGTGGCGATTGAAAACGAGGTCGCTTTGGCTTACAGTGGATTTAGCCATATTAAATACTAGCATTGTTTGAGGGATTTGGATAATCCACCTTGTAGTTTACCTTATGTGCTCTTGTTGTCGAGCGATTCAGTGTTTTCTGTGATGTTGAATATAGTGTTTGACACCGGTGTCAGTGGAATGGCTTCTTAACTGGAGTGACTTTGACTTTAACGGTGAATAAAAGCTGCAAAATACACTGGTCCCTTGTTTATTGTGGAGGCTATATTCTAAAAATAACCTACAATAAATTAAATCTGCAAAGTAGTGTTTCCATTCCAGGATAGTACTGACTTTATCATATCATAGTGATGTGGTATTACTTCTGTGTCGTCTGCTCAGGGAATTCTTCATACATTCGCTCATTGTGTGTTGTCGTATCTGAATTTTTATGTTAGACCGGCCATGGTATAGTATTATGGGCTGTCATTTTGTGGATTATTGTACCGATATATGTACTGCATGGGCGTAAAATTGTGTATGGACACCATGGACGTGTCCATACCAATATTTGGATGTTTCTAAAATGTCCATACCAATTTTTGAATAGGAAATTACATGACATTTGGGAAACAAAAGGTTACTGTATTTTTTGGACTATAAGGTTGCACTTAAAAGACTTTAATTTCTTCCATAAACCACAGTGCACCTTGTAATTATTAATTAATATATAACCACATTAATTGTGGTTGTGCTTAGTGACTGGGAATTTTGACTTTTTATTTCATAATTTTGACTTCTTATCTGATAATTTACACTTTTACCTAATAATTGTGACTTTTTTTCCCTCATAATTTTGGCCTTTTATCTGATAATTTTCACTTTTTATCTAATAATTTTGACTTCACTGAATGCACTTTATAATCCAGTGCACTTTATATATGAAGAATCCGAAAAATAAACCATTCATTGACAGTGCACCTTATAGTGACTAAATATAGTAAAATAATATTATTTTTACCTATGTTATCTACAGTTTGTTTTTGAATAATTATTCAATGCTGAGTGATGGATCTTTTATGCAGGTTTGTGTGTTTGACTGTTGGTCTATATGTCTGTCTGTTTATAAGAAGCTTTACACAAAAAATATTGAACCAGTTTCTATTAATTTTTCAGTAAAGGTGTGAAGGGGTCCAGAATAGATCCCATTCCAGTTTGGTGAATGTAGGTCAAAGGTCACAGTCACCAAAAATGTGTTTTCGTAATGATAAGAGATAGGGCAAATCACGTCAAATGTGTACAAGGGGGGCACCACTTATTATTACTTTGATTTAGATCAAAGGTGTCCAATCCTGGTCCTCCAGATTTACTATCTTGCATGTTTTAGGTGTATCCCTTTTCCAACACATGTGATTCACAAGATAAGCGTGTCATTAAGAGCTGCTGAAGCCTGATAACAACCATCAGGAGAGTTGGAAGAGGGAAACGTCTAAAACATTCAGGATAGTAACTCTGAAGGACCAGGACTGCACACCCCTGATTTAGATATTACTAGTCTGCAATTGTTGTGTGAATGATCTGTTTCCAATTAAAAAAATAAAAAATAAAAAAATAAAAAAATAAAAAAATAAAAAATTATATATATATATATATATATATATATATATATATATATATATATATATATATATATATATATATATATATATATATATATATATATATATAAAGGAAAAATAATACCAAAATAGATCTGCAGGAAAGACATAATAAATACAGGACATTATAACTGAGATAACTACTGACCTCAGAAGATAAGTTAATAAATAAAGATAAGATATGCCTTTATTAGTCCCACTTGGGGAAATTCTAAATAAATAGAAAACTCAAAAAGATGGATTGGTAAATAGTAATCTAAGTAAGTAAGTAATCTTTATTTGTATAGCGCTTTTCACAGACATGGGTCACAAAGCGCTTCACAGAAACCCATTCACACACTCATACACCAGTAGACCAGTAAATGAGCTTGAAATCAAGATAAGATAATAAAGATAAGATCTTCGTCATTGTAAGCACTGAGTGGTACTGAACAAATGTGGTATGAATGATAAATGCTAAAAGAGCATTAAATAATAACTTGGAGATACACGCTAACAACCACAAGTAAGAATATAAACAAATAAAAAAAATGTAATGAGTCATTCCATGGTTATTTCATTGATATTGCTGTGTTCTCCGTTGTTATTTAATGTATGGTGTGTTGGTTCTATTTAAAAGAAAAACATCTGGATTGCTTTGTTTCCAGCTGTTTTTGGAGGTTAGAAAAATTACTTAAGGTTGAACAACTGTTTACTGGTACTTCCGCATACGTGTTCAGGACGCGGTAATGGGCGTATCTGATTGGCTCAGAATATGTGAAGGAACACTCCTCTCTCCCCTCTCGGTTTGCGAGTATTTCCCTTCCCTGACTAGCATCCAGCTAGGTTTCGTGCCGTTGCTTGTTTTAAGAAAACGTACAGTAAAAAAAACGATGCTTTATTTCCACAGAGAGCACATAAACCAGGTTGCTCCGCCATTTTTTCAAGTCTGTGCAGGAGCAACTGTGGCGCCGTCTTCTCTTGTAGATGCTAATGCTAATGCTACTTCAGATTCGCTGCCATGGGAGACGGGTTTAACCCCACGTGGGTTGACGCCAATGTCCTCGTGGTGTGTCGCGGTGTGTAGCGTGTTTTCTGAGTCGCTCGGTTCTCAGTGTTTTCTATGAATGGGAAGTACAGCCAGTGGAGGGAACACACCAGGCAGCACACGGCAGCATGTGTTGTGACCCATCAGATTCCAAAAGGAGCGTGGAAAAGTGGTTTTCAGCGGAATGAGACCTTTAAGTTCAACTTCAGGTGAGGGTTAAAGCAAGTAGAAAGTGTTATATGACCACATCACTCAGTATGAATATACAATACCTAGCATAAATAAATAATAGCCCAGGGTAGTGTTGCATGTTTGACATGTTATTGACCTGTGTTAGTGTAGCATGGATAATATTAGTCTAATAGAGTACGTGCTTCATAGTTAAGAACAGTCACATCTCTAGGGATTATGTTGTTTTTCAGCCTGTTTGTGTGAATGAATGAATAATAAATAAAATGACAAAAGTGCAGGTTGGTTAAAGTGATCAGGATATATGTGAAAGTCTTCAAACACATATACATACTGTAGGTTTATATATATTTTAGGGCTATCAAATGATTACAATTTTTAATCGGATGAATCATAGCAAGAAGGACCTGGTTTGATTCCCACACCAGACCTTTCTGTGTGGAGTTTGCATGTTCTCACCGTATCTGCGTGGGTTTTCTCCAGGTACTCCAGTTTCCTCCCACCATCCAAAGACATGTACTGATAGGTTCATTGGTTAATCTAAATTGTCCATAAGTGTTAATGTGAGAGTGATTGTTTGTCTGTATATGTTCAGCCCTGAGATGAACTGGAGACTCATACAGGACCTGGATTAGGCCCCCAGTCACCCTTGTGAGGATAAAGTGGGTTCAGATGACGAAACAAAATGAATCACAAGGTTGCTTTGGATTAATTTTAAGTCATCATGATCAAAACACTTGTGACTCTGTATTTACCGTGGACTAAACCAGTGTTTAGTCATGTCACTTCACTTTTATTAATATGTCCCCAAGGGGCTGTTTGTTGTATAACAGATGATTTAGTTCACAAACCAACACTCGTGTGGACATCGACACAAAACTAAAAACACAGTAATGGCATAAAAACATAAAACACAATGAGAGCAGCAGAATACCTACAGTATAAAGGGCTAAGTGTGTTTTGTTGCAAATGAGATGAAGATATTAAAACATTTAAAAAAATATATATAATTAAACGAATATAACTGTTATATTCCCTGTATCCCCCCTTCCTGCATTTATAAATGGACGTTCATCTATAGCCTGTCCGTCCATGGGAGTGGATCTCTCCTTCAATGTGGTTCTCCTCAAGATTTCTTCTTTTACCCACTGGGTTTTGAAGTTTTTTCTTGCCGAGAAGGAGGGTCTAAGGACAGGGGATGCCTGGGACTTTTCATGTATTTCTGTAGTTGATTGTGTTTTTGTAAAGCCCTCTGAGACGACTTTGTTGTGATTTAGGGCTTTATAAATAAAATTGAATTGAATTATGTAAAAAATGTAACATCTGTATACATCTTCCACTGGAAGGAATGTTAGAAGTGAAAGTGTTATGTTCAGACAGTGAAATGGACCTCAGTCAAACACATTCTTGCATTCATTCTTAAAATGTCCCTTTTTTTTGTTTTTGAAATTGTTGTCTATTTGAATTGTAAAAAAAAAAAAGGAAAAAAAGACGGGTGCACCCCACCCTCAATCTCATGTTATAGGTACAGATAGATTCCATAGCTTCCTGCAAACCACTGGAAAGGAATTAATCCAGTTAGATTTTATTTCAGTTTTACTGTTCCAGAATTCTTGCAGGATTTTGTGTTGTTTCAAGGTAGCACCAAACTGTATCCTAGTTCGTGTCTGTTTCCTCCATATTAAGTTTCAGTTTATGTAGCGTAGATTCATAAGACGTAGTTGTTGATCCAAACTTTCAATTCAGCATGTGCTGTTGTTAATTTCGCATTTAACACATCACTGTATATTGTAAATGTTAAACAACATGCACTTCTGGCTTAATTTCAGTGTATTAGTGAATAAAAGTAGGTACAATTTCACTATTTTTTTGTCGTTTTTTTTCTGTTGTATATTTCTATTACATCAACCATAAAACTTAATTTGCATTACAAAGAGAAAACTCTCCAGGATTGTACACTCTTATTTCATTTGTTTTTATGTTCTGTCACTTGGATGAAGCTGAAACCACTGTAAGATGTATATATACAATACTATCCTGTTTCATTCTAGTACTTTAGTCAGTGTAATTCTGTCAAAATATTGATCAGTTTTTCTATAGTTTTCAGACATCAGGACGTGATACTACTGCTCTTCAAGCATAGGTCAATGCACACATTGAATTTTTTAACTTGAGTGTCCAATAGCCTGGTATATCATGAATTAGATGATTCAAGGTGTTTCTTATGTCATCTGCAAAAAAAAATTAACCCTTCCATACATGAATTATGAGAACCTTAATCAAGATTTTGTTTCCTGATTGTTTTTTTTTCTTTATTCGTCTTTAGACATGTTACATGTATGTCTGTATACTGTGTATACGATAAGGATATATTGATATTCCCTCTGCCACTGAGGTTATTTTTATGGAATATTCTTTATTTTATTCTACTCTTGGTCTATTTTATCTTTGTATATTTTATTGCATTTCTGCAATGCACAAAAAGAGAGTGTCACTTTCATTTCACTGTGGATGTACATCCACACGTGACAAATAAAGAATTCTGATTCTGATGAAAATTATAATGTGATTTAAATAGTTTTTTTTACGAACATATTTTTCAGAAAGTCACAAAAATGTCTACTCAAGTGGACACTATGCATAAAAAAATTGCTTAAAAAATAAATGCATTAAAAGGTTAAATTACACTAGAGGTGCATGATCCATTGATCCAAATCTAATACCACTGACAACCACTAGCACTAGGTTTGGCTCTTAAAAAACCCTGGGTTCCCTACAGTTACATTTGACTTGTCTGTAAAAATACTAGGTCACTAAGTAATTTATCATCCCAGTGTCATTCATTTTTAATTGGAGCCTCTTATGAGTGAACTGGTGGGCAAATAGATGTGGTGCTGCCTTACAGGTCACTATGCCTGCTCAGTCAGAGCTGTGGCTTTGAAGTGTTGATAGGTTTCACTAATAACACTGTATAATGATTGTACTGAGTCAAGAAGCTGGCGTTTACCATGAACTCAACTCCTCTTCATCTGTATAGTTAAGCCCCTTTTGTCCAAATATGGTCATTTCTGTTTTTCAAATTGCCATCCTGCCCCGTGTCTGAATGCCACAGGTGGGAAGTACTTTGTTATTGTATTTAAATAGTTTTTTTTTAAGTATCTGTACTTTACTTGAGGATTTATTTTTCTGCCAGTTTTGCTTTTACTCCCTAAAAAAGGAATATTTTTCAGTTTAAAGGGATAGTTCGGTATTTTTCACATGGATCTGTATGGTATCAATGTCTTTACTCTGGTGCACCCAAAGTGACTTACCCCCGACAGTGTCCTGTGAGCCGAGTTCTGGTCCGGTTTTGGTGAAACAAAGCGAAAGTAGTCCAGGAATTCATGAACATACACACACACACATATATATATATACAATCACTTATATACACATTGTTTTATAAGTCACTTCACACAATGCAATTTATATAATTAACTATAAGTATATTTATATTCACTACACATTAATTACAAATACAGTATTTAATATTATAATATCATGATAGTTTATATTAATTTATCACTATAAATCTTATTTTACACATCCTTCTACATTATAACTGAATATTCACTTATTCAAATAATGTTCTGTATTTTCTTATTATACTATGTTCTAAGTATTTTTCAGTCAAATATGGTCATGGATAATGAACCCACTGTTCTTTTATCAATTGTTTTTTACATCAAGAATTCTTGAAAAAAAGAGAAAAAAGTTATTCATAAATGATGGATACCCCAAAATAAAGGTCAACGGTCAATTTTGTAAAGTGAGCATAGAAAATGTATTACACTTAAACTCAAAGGTTATAAATTTTTTTTAAAAGAAATTTGCTTAATAAGTCCATTAGACGGTTAACAGATCACGTATTGGCAAAAAAAAATAAATCAATCAAATTTGAGCCACATTTGCCTGCAATCTGAACGTAACCATGGTGACCAACCAAATCAAACACTTTGCAAACAGCAGTTGTGAAACCACTAATTCCATACTCTTCTATACTGCGTCTATACCTTAAACGACCTCTTGTTCAGTAAAAGATGATGCAACTCCCACTGCAGCCACACAGGCTTTTGATGTATATGAACGCTGACAATGGCAGGCAGCTCTCTACAACCTTATATAAGTAATTCAATATTCCATTTATTCCATCAAGACCTGGCTTTATTTGGCGTCTTTGAGATCAGCAAAGACAAGAGGAGGGCCAGCTGGGGACGGATAAAGAAATGTGACAGAAGTGTGAAGAAAACAGCTTAGAGAGGTGTATTCCCTCGAGGACACGCTTGTTGTAAATGAAGTGCATCGCAGTGTGTGAGAGGAAGAGGAGGAGGAGGAGGAGGAGGAGGAGGAGGGGGTGGCGGTGACGGGCAGAGGGGATGGGGAGGTGGTGGTGGGACGGCTTGTGTATGTGTGTGTAGAGCGTGTGTGTCCATCTGTATTCCATTATTTAGTGTTTTCTGAATACAGCGTGCATCTTCCAATCTTCCTCACTGAGCCAGTTTTTTTTTTTTTTTTGTTTGTTTTTCTTTTTCTTTTTTTTTTAATCAGCCTCCTGCTAGAATACACGTCTCTTTCTCTCTAGCTCGCCTCATCCTCCCTCCATATGTGTCTTTCTCTCTCTCTATCACCTTCAGCAGCTCCCCAGGGCAGGCTGTTAAATGCTGCAATCTGTCTCTGTCTCCCATCCTGTCCCCTCCCTCCTCTTCTTTTTGCTCCTTCTCTCTCTCTCTCTCTCTCTCTCTCTCTCTCTGTTTCTGTCTTTCTCTCTCTCTCTCTGCCATTCCATTCTCCCAGGCTCGCTGCTCATGAATCACAGTGCTAACTACTACATGTAAAAGAGGGAAATCCCTGAGTAAAAGCAGGGGTGGTGGTGGTGGGTAATAAGGATATATCTCAAGGGGAGGGGGTTAAAGCTAGTCATTTGTGATGAAAGGGGACAAAACTGGATGGACAAGACTAGAATAATAGAAGTGAGACAGAAGGATGGATAGATGATATGGGGATTATGTGGATATAAGCATCAAAATGTCGATTTTTAATTTAATTTGAGCCAATTCAGAAAAGCTCATTAGAAGTAAAAGTGCTGAATTCGAGCTAAAAACTTTCTTTACGGTCTCACGTTTTTATGTTCCGCCTCATATTAATACTTCCAGGAAGCCGCACCGTACAGTAACATTAATCTTCTGTCGATCATCAAGCAGCTTCACTGGAGCAAAAGGGGGTTAAGTGCCCTTGGAAACTAATGGTGGTGGGAGGGGGAAGTGTTTTTACATGCTCGGTTCAGAGCTGAAGTTCCCAGCAGGTCTGGGACAAAAGCCCACATCCCTCCCTGCACAAATATGCCCGTTTCTGGAACACACAAGGTTTTAGTTTAACATGAAAACGGTGTCCAGGAGGGCTGTGTCTTGCCAAAAATGTCACGATACCATAAAAAATCACAATACTTAGATCACGATACAATATATCATGATAACTTTTTTTTTTTGTTTTTTTTTTTACCCTCAGGTATCCCTTCCAGAAATGCCTTCAGTAAACACCAAGTGTGCGACAAAAGAACACTTGTCGAATAATCAAACAAATAGTCAAACTTTATTTTTATAGCACTTTTCATATGTGGTACATGTAGCACAAAGTGCTTTACATCATCCCCATTATCTTGCAGTTGCAGGTTAAATAAAATATAATAATAAAATAAAGTAACAAACTACATAAACAACAACAAATAATTATAAATGCATAAATATATAAAAACAGCAGAATAAAATAATGTTAAAGTAAGAATTTCTTTAAAAGCTAAACTAAACAGGTAAGTTTTTAGTTTACCTTTAAACTTTTTTTATTTTTATTCTCATTCCAATTTCTTCTGACATTGTAAAATGTACTCATACCATGGCATCTGTTTTATTTTTTACTTGTTAAAATAATAATAATAATAATTAATAATAATAATGATAATAATAAAAAGACAATGTTGTCATGGAAACAGCTGATTCATCCAGTTGTAAAGGTTCAATGTGTAATTTTAGCATCATCTATTTTTAGAATGAACCTAACTTCAGTTTTTCTACGGCGGCAGATGAATATGTGAAAGGCCCAGTTTCGTTTTGTTCACTTTTATTTTTTTATTAAGAGGATAATGGCTCTAATCCACACTCAACAGATGATGCTAATCCTTAAGGCTAAAGCCACCTGCAATAATATGGAATATAAAAATGGCAGATTCCTTTGAAGAGGACTCCCTTCCTCTGTAGATATCATTCATTTCAAGCATCATTATTTTATATTCTCAGATGATTGTGCATGATGAAAACAGTGATATTTATTACATCTATTTTTTTAAAGAATGAGGATTATCAGCATATATATCATAGTTATAATTAAATAATTATTTAAATTATTTAGCTCTCACCTACATAACATATAAACTACTGATAAATATTACTGATAAAGAAAACTCACGTCTTAAATGCTGGTTGACATTTCAAGATAAGTGTCGCGTCAAAATGTGAAATTGTTAGAATTAATAAGATGGTAGGTTTTAGTCCAAAGGAATATTGGTCTCATTATGATCCATTCACTTTACAGGTTCTTTCTAGTGGAATATTTACAAATCCATTGTATACATGTACATAAACCAGCATATATGTGGAATAACATGAACTAACCAGCACTTTTATCATTTGTTTTCTGATTCATCTTTTTAAAGTATGTAAGATTTAGCACATTTAATAACTGAAGCAGATACTTTCTAAAAAACATGTAGAGCAGTGATATATAAATGTCATAAAATGTATTTGAAAGGATGATAATTATTGAAAACAATCGAGCGCCATGACAGTATCTCAAATGTGAACGGTCATACAAGCTGTAGATGTGATGTTACCCAATACTTTTGTTCATAATTGTCCAGTTGTATATTAAATATGTTGGAGACGTGAGACTAAATAACTGCATGATTATGTTTTTGACCATCCATAAGAAAGTATTCAAGTAGGAGAGAAAAAAACAAACAAACCCAGACCACATTATTTCTTTGCAAACATCAAAATGATGAGTTTTTCTTCCCCATCGGAATGGTCGTCGCTGAGTCGAGCATTTATAGAACAGACAGCAGCATGCAAAGAGGCGATTAGTCAAAGTCGTTCATCTTGTATATCTGCTGATGGCAGTTGTCTTTACGACACGTCCAATAAATAGCTGATATAATAAACTCTAAACTTTGAGGCATTCATTCTAAAATTGCAGCCCTTGCAAATCACAACTCTCAATGTGGATGTAAAAATGAACAGTCACTCCACTCTAATCTCCAGCACACTCGTTCAGCGTGAGTGTTTTCTTTGCCACTCATGCTGTTATGCCCTGTCTCTACCTCTGCCTCCTTTGCTTGTCATTTAAATGTCTTTTCTCTGCGCTCATCTAGTCCCAGACTTCTCCGTCTTGGCTTTCACACATCCACTCCAGTCACTGAACATTCCCACTTCCCTTCTCTGTCTGTAGCTGTGAATGTAGGCTCTGCGTTGGCTTTTGGCCTAATGATTTCTCTTGCACGTGCGCACATACATGTAAATCGCACAAGTCATGCTCATATACTGTAAGAAAAGACACAAAAACTCCCACGCAAATCAGCGCATGAACACACACTTATTGAGTTATTGGCAGGGCTGGACTGACAGGCCGCTCTTCAGCGACTCATTCATGCTCTGCTGAAGATTGTGTTTTCCACGGGCCGTTTGCTACGTGGATCATAAAGTGCAATAAGGACAGAGTTAAGCAGGAATAGATGCATAGATACACACACATGAATAAACACTCAAACACACTTGGCCACGTGTAGACGACTCCATTTTTTTTTTCACTCTTGTCTGACTTGATATTGCATAATCGCAGAATCTGTCCACATGTCTTTCTCCGTCCACTGTCAGTCTTCATCCACTTTCTCTCTCGTATCAATGACTCAAATGTCTGCAAGAGTAACACTAATAGTGTGGTGGCAGAACAGCAAGTAAAGCTCCAAGAAAGGAAAGACGGGTGGGGGCTGTTAGGGAGGCAGCTAATGGAGGTCTGAGGACAAATGGAGTTAAGCCTCCAGCGCACAAGTGTCAAAAATACAATAAAAGTCTGTAACGTGTAGAGTTGAAACAGGGGTTTACATTTGAATATACATGCTGGGGGTGTGACAGAATATTGATGCATGAATGAAGTGGAAAATACGACGCGATCAGATTACATGACGTAACAAAATAACTCTGCCACATGGAGTGCTGCCGTCGACTTTACTTAAAAGTGCAGAATTTAAACTTTTTGTCAGTTTTCATTTGGCACCGATAGACCACAGAAAACCAGAGATATATTTTACATTAAGTACAGATATACTTGATTACTTGTTTGCTCATTGAAAATTGAACACAAGTGATGTAGATTAAAAATGTATATAGTTACGTAATCATGATTGATCCAAAGCAACCCTGTGATTAATCTGATTAAAAAATTTTAATCATTTCACAGCCCTAATAAGTACATAACAATACAAAATAATAATGCTAATAATAATCCTAAGTTGGTCTACGGTACATTGAGTTCCTCCTTAAACACACGCTGGCCTGTTTCATTCATTTTGGCAACGGAGAGCTCCAGGGATAACAACTCTATTAAAGAAAAGATCCATACATGCACAGAGAGTGAGTGCAGCGGTTGCCAGGTAACGGCCAACATCTTTTTAACAACTGCAAATGAAAACAGCCACAGCAACCTTTCAATGTGGAATCATCATCTAATAAGCGTATACGTTTTGGACAGACATTAAATGTGCTAAATCTGACCTACTTTAATCAGGTGAATAGAATAGAAACCTTTTTAAATTTTCAAAGCTGTCACAAACCTATTTTAATTCAAAGATCAAGTGTTTCATTAATATTTCTGCCAGAAGAAATCAACATAAAAATCATGAATTCATGGAAAAATATCAATGACTGATCTAACGGTGCATCTCAGACCTTTCAGGTTGTAGCCAAATGTTAATAACAAGCCTTTCCCCTAATTATTATGACAACTAAATTATGGGTCATTAACTAGGCCTAAGAAAGTGAAATAATTTGATTAGTAGATTTTGTTGAAATGACACTAGACATTAGGTCTTTTTTTTTTTTTTTTTTTTTTTTTTTTTGCACACATGCCCTCCCATAACCACTTAATTTTGCTAGCTGCTGCACATTCAGTGCATAATCGAGCCTAATTGTTCAACGTTAAAAAATAAACAAAATAGATGCATAGTAGCCGGGGGCATGCATTGGATTAGAAGCTGTCAGGGGCTGTGTACAGTCGACTCCAACGCTCTATGAACCTTTTTTTTTTTTCAATGTAGTATACAAGCATTCAACATAAAGGATCAGAGAAAAAAAAAGACAAAACAAAACCCTAAACAATCATAAAGCCCACAAAAGTGTACACCTTATTTTACATGAAGAGTAAATTAGAAAGTCCAGAATACTTGTCCATTGTTCCACATGAAAAATGCTAAAATGGTGGTGCTGAAAATGATATTGATTACATTAAGGCAGCATTTGCTAGAAGGCTAGAAGTATCTCTCTTAAATCTAAACTGCAAATCCTGGAGTCAAACGTGAAGTCCATCCTATTGTTTGGTTGTGAGACGTGGGGTCTGACACAAGCATCAAGAAACTCCAGACTTTCGTTAACACGAGACTCCGCTACCTACTCGGAATTTGGTGACCCAGGAAGATCAGTAGCCAATACCTTCTGGAGTTAGCATGCCAGGAAAGAGTGGAGATGACCATCAGGAGATGGATTGGCCACACATTAAGGAACCCCCCTGGATCCATCACACAACAACAACATTGTTGTTTGTGTTTGTATAAATAATACCACTGAAAACAAAAAAGACTAAATTTGCATTTTTCCTATTGACAATCAGTAAGGTTGTTTGTTCTCCATGATATTTAGCAGCATCATTTCCTTTAACATCAAATATTTTCTTTATATGTGATGGTTTAAAATGAGCTTTTAACTTAACATCGCCCCACCTGCAGTGTGACTAGTGTTGATGCGCACTGTGGTGTGTAAATGGTTGTGTGTGTGTGTGTGTGTGTGAGCCGACGAAACAAGTGTTTTATTTTCTCGGTGACGGACTTAAACCCGTTACTAAGGCTTGGTGGTCAGTCAAGATTTTCGCCATCCCTAATTTGGACGTTCAGAGGCCCTATAGTTACCATGACCGTATTTCTGACAGTTATATAAACACAGCTCATGCGTTTTGCCTTTTCCAATGTTGTGATGTATTGCAGATGATTGTATTGTAATGAAAGTATCCCAGATTATTATAGGTCATTATTCTGCCATAATGTAAGTTAGTCTATGATCCCCCCCCACCCCCCACCCCCCACCCCCCACCCTCCATTGGTATGCATCCACAAACTGCATAATGGAGGGTATGTCGTGTCTATTAACCATCTAATACCATTATAACAGTCTGCCTAGATCTGTTTTGTGCAATAAACATGGACATAAAAACACAGTTAAACCTCAATAAAATGCTGCTAAAAGTAAAAAAATAAATAAAAAAATCCCTCTCTCTCTCACTGTCTTTCTTCTGTTGCTTTAAGCTCCGCCCACTTTCACCCCTCCCCCTACAGCCAATGCAGGCTTCTACGCTGCTGTGTTATAGAATAGAAAGCACAGCTAAAAAATGACATTTGGATTTTGGGGATATTGCAAACGGTGGATGTAAGGGTAAACTATTGTAAAGGTTATGTTTTTTTTTTCTGTTTCCCCTCTGTAACTGTACATTTGTGGTAAATTGGGCTCATTCAGCTGCCTCTCATTCATCTCTCCCTTTGCACAGTGGATGTGTCATTTTGAGTCCCACACAGTCGTACAAGCTGTTCCAAAAAGACACCATACTGTCTTCTTCTTCTCAGCCCGTCTGCATTCACACTGCCAAGGGTTTCTGTACTAAAAAAAAGGCAGGCAATATTGGCTGAACGTGTTACACAAACAGAAATAGAAGAGCTGTAGACGTTGGAACATTTTTTGTTGTGGTCCAAGTTTCACAAGAATAGTAAAATGGTTGTTAATGAGCAGAACGACACACAGCTCCAGTTTTTACATCATATCTAACACATGCGCGATGCAAAAACCTGCCCATTGCTTTACAACTGCATGAATTTTAAAGGACACCTGGTGCAACAGTAATGTAATATGTATACATAATAAATAGTGCACTGATCGCTTCAAGTCTTGTTCTTTTTTTTTTTCTACACACAGCTGGCATCTACCAACTCTGCTAACAGCAGCCAGACGACTGCAGCCGACAACAAAGGTACAGTACGCCATATTTATTTTACGATTTGATCATATACAGTTGGGTTTTGGAAGAATATTCAGCTTTTGTTTAAAAAAGTGGATTTTATGGAAGCCAATCTTTCATTAGATTTTGAATTTAGATATCAGCCGTTCAGTATCTGTTCTTAATGACTTGCCTGGTTGAATTAAAGTTAAATAAAAATAAAAAAATAAAATTAGAAGTTACTTATCTGAAGCTATGTACCTCTCTGTATTCTTAGGAGGAAGCCCCAAATAGTCAAGTGCAGAGTTACACGCTCATTGCATTCTTTTAAAAAAAAATATATATAGTCCAGTATTTCATTAGAAATTCAAATGAAGCTGTACGCAACAGAAAAGCTTAGCCTACTAACAGGTTGTTGTTTTCAAAAAAGAATGTAACGAACTTGTGAATTTCCAGAGCGTCTAACTCTGCACTCTGCATTCGACTATTTGGAGCTTCCTCCTAAGTCGTCTTATGAATACAGAGGTACATGGCTTGAGATAAGAAACTCTGGACACATTATCCAAAGACATGAAGACGTCGGGACACTTCGGTTTGTCTTTAGGGACCCTCTACTTGCTATCATCTAAGTGTGATGTTGTTTAGAACTTTAGAAGAGGTCTAAAAAATAGCGTTTGGTGTTGGTGAAAAAGACATGCCCTAACACACTTTGGCTCAAAACAGCAACATTTAAATTTCTCAATGTACATCTGAATGGTGTTATTTTGATGTCAACTATATGTATGTACTCCCAATCATCTAAAAAAATGAGCTAAACTTATTTTTACTCTGGATAATCTCTTTAAAGATGGTAAAATATCAAGAAAAATCCATTTGGGAACTGACACAACTATCATACGTGGTCCTTGTGGGTTAATACAACATGAGCTACTTTGAAAATATGATTCAATGTGCAAATGTCATTAATATTCTATTTTTTGCTCCATTTTCATTATGGAGCTTGCATAATATTAGGCAATTATTGATGCTTTATGTATCATTCAGAAAGAATCATGCATGAGTTAAAGCCACATGAAGTGATTTGTGCTCGTTTTCTGTCCTGATACAATTACCAGCAAGTATATATTTTTATTTCAATATCCACAGATATACTTTGTCTTCTTTTTTTTATCTAAAAACATCATAAAGATATTTTATTGCTCTCCAAATTTGCATCATCCACTTATATTTTGATATCATTGACCTATAACTTGATGTACTCGACATGTAAGTCATTTGAATACGATTTGATTTGGTCAAGTAGTTCGTTTATGCGTGACTTTTCATTTATTTGTTTGTTTGTTAACACTCTAGCAGCAAAACAAATGATTGCATTCATATCAAATGTGGTTTATATATTGCCAGTGACCCAGAACATATGTTGTTACACTTGAGGAAAAATAGGTGAAAGTTTACATTTTTTTATGATTTAAAAAAAAACAAAAAAATTTTTTCTTCTTCCATTTACTTTTAATGGGCAAAATTTCAAATGTCTGTAGAAACAAAACTATGGGTTAAATTCATACCACATTGGGTTTAAAGATTTAAAGATACATTATAGTTACAATAGGTCAAAGCTACATTTAAAGAATAAAAATCCCCCTATTTACTTACGATGGGCAACATTTCAAATATCTATAAAACATCAATTTTCTTTCACTTTACTTCAAACTTGGCACATGTATATATAGAGAGGTAATTGATCTGCTGACATTAGCACATGCGTAGACATAATAACATCCGCTGGATCAATGACAAAATAAGCTACAATATGTGCGAGGGGCGGGGCTTCTTGTGCCTGACACCACTTTTTACAATTTATATTTAAAAAAATATACATGTGTGAAGCCATGATTCCAACCAAATAGAATGTATATTTATGTCATATATACATTATACATTTATGGTATAAAAACAGATGTATTACAGTAATTTAGGCTGTGATTCTTCACTGCACTAAACACACACACAGTGAAAGTATCTGCAAGATAATGATGTCATTGGATCATTTGCTCTCTTATCTCAGCAGAGATGAAGTACCAATGTCACTATTTGGCAGCTTTTCAGACACCGCTCCGACAGTTTTATTCATTAAAACCCTCCGCAAACTCTTTTAAGCAACGTTAACAACTGTTCTGAGTTTGCATTAATGATTTAAAGGGTCACTGGGTTTCTTTGTACCTGTTTCTTCACAAAAGCATCTGCAGTTGAAGCATTGGGTTTAGATATATTTCTGAACGACAGGCGTTAAATGAACTTTCATTTAATTATAAGGGGAAGGAAAATGAATTCAAGGTCTCAGCGTGTGTTTAATGTCGAGGCGAATATGTCACCGATGAGTGATGTTTACCTCTTTCCTGCTTTCTCCCTCTCTCTTTCACTATCCACTAAATGAGAAACTTGACATTGTTTTATGAAGGTCAGACTGCTGAGTTTCCATGAGCTAAGCAAGCAATACAAAGCTTTTTTTTTTTTTTTTGGCAGCAGTCACCAGTATGTCAGCTAGAAAAAGTTGGCTGCTGCTTAACTTTGGAGAAACATTGCTCATCAATATCCAATTCCAGCACTGCAGAATATCTCATCTATCAATGCACCAGCAGCAAACACTTAGCCCGGATCAAAGGCCACTTTGAGGAGGACATTTGTTGCATGATTGCATTTTCTGTACTCCACCTCCTCCTTTTTCTTTTTCTTTTTTTTTTAAAAATGTGTTGCTAATTTTGCAGTTTTTCTTTTGTAAAGCTTTCACGACTTTGTCTCATGTCCTGTTCTCTGAGATCTGCAGACATTTCTATTCTATTCCTCTCCTTTCTCGCCTCATCCTCCCACAGTTACAATGTGCTAAAAATACTTAAGTTTTGTTATTCTAACCCTCAAGCTAGGTTCCCCTGCTCCAGATTCAGCACATATATGGAGAGAAAACCTATAGTTTTGATGACCTGAGGTTCTTCATACTGTTCAGATTCATACATTTTCATATCGGACGTACGCATATACTAAAGGTGAAAGTATCTGTCCTACTTTACATACATTCTTTATCTTTTACTGTATTTATTTGGTTGATTATGAGTTTATTTTTTAAACCCAAATCATTTTAATGTGCAGAAGAATTCACCATAATTGGCCAATCATATCCGTTTTATTTGATTTTCTTGCTTATAAGACAAAAAAAAGGGCAGAATATGCACAGTTGTCAAGTGGTCGGTGTATATCTCACATATATTGCAGATGACTCGTCGCTTGGAAATATCCACAAATACTCTTGAATAGGCACAAGATTTTACACAATCTTCTGCATGACTGTGTTGTTGTGCACATATTTCTTGGCAGGAGTCAGTGCAGATCAGGTCGAAACACTCGTTTTTTTTTTAAGCCTCATCAGGAACTGTTACCATCAGTTAGGTACCGTTATAGTGCTCAGCTTTAATCACCTCTACTCGTCTCCATTTATAGTCAGTGTTCTTCTCCAGTGTGGAGTTTTTGGAAAAAATCTTTAAGACCTCAGACCTTGAATTTGCACGAGTCTGGATAAATAAACATAAACAGGTAAAATAGATGAATTTAACCCATAAAGACCCACCATGATTTTTTTCTCCATATTTATCTATTCTTCAGTGATTTATGACCATATGTCACAATATTATCCTCTATATTTTGGAGTGGAATCTAGTCTGGACCACCTTGCACCTTTTCTGAAAATTTCATGGAAATTGGTCCAGTGGTTTTTGCATAAAATTGCTGACAGTCAAACAAACAAATAAACTGAACCAAAAGCAATACCCCTCTCTCCTTTTGAGGGGCAGCGTAATCATTTGCATCTTTTTTGTCTGATGCAGGCACATCTTTTAAAACACGTAAAATATTTTTCTGCAAATATTTCATGATACCAGAAAATCTGTCAAATTTTAACAGTGTGCACAAACCTTTTCCCTCTATTGAATGTTTAGCTAATGATGGGCAGCCATGACACAATCTGCACTTTTTCATTTAAATTAAATGTAAAAAAAAAACTGGTACTTTTAGCGTTTTAACTCTACCTCACTGTTTTTTTAAAAAAATCTGACATAACCACTTTATTAATTGTCTTTTATTGTCTTTTTTTCTCTTTATTTGTTGTCTTTTTCTCTTTATTTATTGTCTTTTTTATCTGCATTGTCTTTTTTTTATCTTTATTTATTGTCTTTTTATCCTGACCTTTTTCCTTTTACTGGCCCCACTGTTAAATGCAGTTTCATTGTAACTGTCTGCAATGACAATAAAGTACATTTTATTCTATTCTATTCTATGATATTTTGGTAACACTTTATAATACCCACAAATAATTCACTATGTATTAACCATGTGTTACCTAGTATTTGTTAATGTCTGTTAATGTTCCAATGATAAATGTAAAACATTTTTTTTATTATTTTTAACAGACAGTTTATGAGCAAAGCAGGTAAACAAACACTGCACATATCTGTTAAAAATAATGTAACATTACAGCTATTTGTTAATGGTTTGTTAACAAATGGTTTGTTTATCATAAATTGTGTATGAACAATACATTAACAAATAAATAAATAGTTAATGCATAGTGAATTGTGTGTAGGTATCTTAAAGTTTTACTGAAAACTCACTTTGTCTTCAGTTTTCTCTCTTTTTGATTTAATAAATTTCAATTGCAGTCTCAGCATGGTGAATAAATTGCATGATCAGTAAGTTAAATATTGAACAAATATCTCATTTATCCAGAGGAAAATAATATGATGCATGATAATAAATCACTTCCACCGCCACAAAAGTAGCACTGCGTTTTTATGGGTTAAGATTTGTTTGAGTTCCAGTTTATGTAAAAGGAAAAAAATAAATAAAAAATCACCTGCAATATGAAAAGTTTGGCCAGTATTGGAAGTACTTGTCAACAAATATAGATTCACAGCTTCTTGTGACTGAGCTTTGACCTTCACCCTTTGCCGTTTGTCTCTGCAGAGAAGGCACCAGCAGCGAAGCCTCAGGAACAGGAGGAGGAGATCGACATTGACCTGGAGGCGCCGGAGACGGAGAAGGCAGCGCTCGCCATTCAGAACCAGTTCAGACGTTTCCAGAAGAAAAAGAAGTAGAATGACTGATTATACAAAGAGAAATGAAATAAGAACAACAACAACAACAAAAAAAAACTACAAAAAAAAAAAAACTTATACAGATGTACAGAAATTCAGTAGATGGTTGACTAGGGGGATTGGGGGATATCAGTTGTTACAGTTCAGGATTTATTGTCACATTATGCAAAGTGTGATGAAAGGCCTTTTTTTGCATGATAAATTTAAAGAAGCAGGAAAGAGGGAGGAGATGGAGGAAAAAGGCAAAGATTTGGAATTAATAATCTAGCATGACGAAACACTGTAACCTCCGGTCACCACATTAACCTTTGCAGACCCCACCCCACCCCCTGCCCGCCCACCCACCCATACATACTGCATTACCCCTTGACGCTCCCACACCCAAACGGGGAACCTCAATTGTTCGCCCTCGCTAATCCCACATATGCAAAGCGCCTCCAAACCCAGCATACAAACACATAGAAATCCCATTTAACAAACAGATAAACCTGTCTCTGCTGACTGACAGAACAAGCACACGTCCTTCAATGTAAATGAAACGAGAACGCACAAACAACAGAAGCACACTCTCTAGTTTCCTGCTCCTTTTCTTTCCGCCTGCTTTCCGACGTTCTTTCATTCTGTCTGTCCGCAAGGTTGAAAATAACACCAACTTACCAACTGTCTCAGGTGTAAATTCTCCTCTGTATCGCCTCCTGCGTAGGTATTGGATCTCCTTTGCCAATGTGAGCACACAGGTGACGGAGGTGGTGGTCATGGAAACTGGCATTAACTTGTGTCGTCTGAGGCAGTTCACTGCAGGCAAGATCAATATGTGATGGAAAGAAGGCGCGGCGACGGGTTGTTAACATGCCTCCGACACATTACGACCAGCGGCTGACACATTAGCGGACAGCCACGCTTCTGTGTCTGCGGCGACTCAATCTTTTAACGGTCGCTCAGTGTGATACTCGATACCGTTTAATCTCAATGAGAGCTGGAAGTCCTGGTGGTAATCCATTCAAGCTTTTAATATCAAGATGGTTGATAATGAGATAGCGATGTTGGATAATGTCATCGCCAGATAATAAACGTAGCCTGATAAGATATCGAAAAACTGTCAAATGGAAGGTACGCCGGATAGTAGCGGACATCTGAGCCACTATAGTAGAGTGGTTTTATGTCTACAAACAAACAAACGGCTCAAATTCTTGTCAAATCACCTTAAGTCGACCACATCAATCAACAATTCTGAGTGGAATTATGCTAAAGAAATTGAAGGTACTGTACAGTTTGTAACGACAAAGTGAACAACCTTAGAATATTGAATAAAATGGGTTAGTTACTCAAAAAAAAAAAAGAATAGCGGAACCATCTCAACCAAAGGCAAAACAGTGACTGAACTCACTCATGATACCTGTCTCAGTCTGATTGATTGAACGGTCATGTGACCTCATCCAACATTAACATAAATGTACCACAATAGTAACCAACTCTGTACCTTTTCTGCTATCTATACACAAACTAAGATATCCTGAAGGCCTGACAGGTCAGAGTCCAGGTCCTGGTCCATTGTCAGTCTTTAATGTAACTGGTATCGTCTTACTCTTTCCCCTTAAGTCACGTTTACAGTGTTTAAGCAGTGTCTGTCTGTGACCGAGCGCTCTTTGGCGTGCCGGGGGGCTTGGGTTACGCAGCGATCCGGTAGGTAACTTAAACCTCAGCATCCTTAAATAAACACTTGATAATGATTCTGAGCAGATGCCAGCCACGAACCTGAGCCCCGTCACCTTTAGATCAGATAAATTAAAGACAGTGCAGCTGTTGGACAAAGACAAGAAAGAAGAGATTTGACGGAGAAGCAGCAGGGAACTAGACGACGACCTACTTCAAGTCCTAAAATCGCAGCATTAAATGAGAAGCACACGACCAATGCAAATTTGACACACACGCATACACACAGATTTGTACAAAACAAAGGTGTATTTGTACAGTAAACGCACATACATGTACCCCCACACCCACCCCCACCCCCACCCCACGCTTCATCCACTCCCCTTCCCTTCTCAATGTATGTAGCACACCAAACTGCTTCGAAGCCAATCCTTCTCTCCATTTCCTTAATAATAATCTCACTAATTACTAGAATTATTATTGGAATGTAACCTCTTTTCTATTTTGAGGACAGGAAGCAAAAAGCGCAACTAGCACAAGCCAGCCGTCATAGTCCCGCCTTCCTTCACAGCATAGAGATCAGCTGATGGCATCGCTCCGGTTGAAAGCCCCTGTATTTGATATCGAACCCCCCTTCCCCTTCCCCTTCCCCATCACCACCCCCACCCCAACTGGATTTCAATTAATTACCCTATGTACACTTTAGTAATGGGGGATTTAGGTGGATTGGACTGGGCAGGCATTGTGAACAGACAGCTTAAGTCAAACTGTAGTTGCGTATGATTTGTTTTAATTCTTAGCCTGTGTGGGTTCTCCTCCGTAGACGTGTCAGCCGACAGGATTAACAAGTTGAAGGTACAGAGACTACATCAGACCTGTACATGTACTGTATAATCCAGCTGTTCAACATCAGTCAGACTGTAAACCAGCCTTTTACTTTGACTTAAAGATTTCTGTATTTCTAAATTATTATTATTATTTTTAGTTAGATTTCTGGTTACTTTACAAACAATATTCCCCTTCATCACATTTTTCATTTATTGCATCACTGTTTTGAAGTCGACGGAGTCAAGTGGAAGAAAGAGATATCACATTCTTGCGTGCAGCAATCAAGATTTAGAGAATCACAACTGATTTGACAAAGAATGTAAGTAAAGCACCCTCAATAAAAATAAAGTCTAAAGATTATCTGTGGTTACAGGGTGTTTCAGTGAGTATTTGATGAGATGGTTCAATCACTATGAGGAACAGGGGTTATAGAATATATTTAGAGTAAATGAGGAAGCAAAATTTTGATTTGCCATCATAGCATTTGTTTTGGAGCCAGGTCTGTGTAATTGAAAACAGAATCCCTGTCTGGAGGCTGTAAATAGCTACCTGTCAGAGTCTAAAGAGGCAAAATGTTGCTTGGCAACAGACACAACCCAAGAAAGTAATGCCAAGCTGGGCCTTTCAGTGTGAAATGTGACTCGTAATAAACCTTGGGGATTTGAGGCTGGGGAGATTATTCAGGCAGTAGATAGAACTGACCTGCAAATGAAAGGTCACACCTTTTCTTTTTTTCCTTTTTCTTTTTTGCAGCCATCTTTCTTGTAGAGGCTAAGGATTAGTGTTAGCTAAATGTGTTGAGTCTGAATGTCACTAAAACGCGGGGGAAAAGGAGTTTGATACAAATTCAGCATCAAACAGAAAAGCTGGTGTACTGTATCCATCTACGTCACCTGTAGTCAGTCATGAGTTTGCATGTAAAATCCTAAATACCCTGTAAATCTCTTAATACTGTTCATGTGTGACTTTTTACTACTACCAAGCAGGGATACACCTTTTTTCTTTGCGATATCACTACATTGAGTATCTGCCAATACCTTTACCAATCCAACAGCCTACTTCTTTTCTCTTAAACAGCTAATAAACTGCTAATAAGCCATTTCTGTGGATGCACTTTGCTTACATAGCTACAGTTATCATATGATGGATGATGCTACTTTTTAGCATGTTGGTCAACGTGTGGCTACTGTACAAGTCTTAATGAGATATATCAGGTTAGATTGTCAATGCATCATACTGTGTACAATCCAGAGTTGTGGCTGATTTTAGATTCATGTAATGATACTAAGTATCAGATCTAGTTTTAAGACATCTAGCTCCCCCCTATTAATATATGATAGCATGTAAGGATAATTATTTCTATCGTTCTTTCTTTCTTTCTTTGTCAAAGCTGTGTTTTTCGCTTTGCTTTGTAAGCCTGACCTCATTTCACTTTCCCCGAAGGCAACCGAATGCGGGGTTCGGAGAGCACAGCATGCTTTTGCTGTGAATGAGAGGATAGGATGGGTGGAATAAAAAGCCTGTCTCATTGCTGTGATCATGAATGGGGCAAAGCTGCCTATAGTTTGTCCACGATGGCTTAAGTGAACTCCCAACATCCTCCTTAAAAACCTCTTGACGTCACAGCAGACAAGAGCTCAGCAAACAGCAGCCTGGGCTTTTGTACATACCATTATACACAACAGCGTCTGTGCAGTGTCTCCCTAAATCCATGCTTGCTCTCTTAATATTCCTCACTGCTTGTATGTGTTTATCTACACCCATGTATTATGCTTGACAAGAATATAATGTACTTGATAGTGAAAAAGTAAAACAGTGGATATTTGGGCGCAGTTATACAGCCTAGAAATGACATCAAAGCCATACTTTAGAGAACAAAAAACATGTATATTTAGATAATCCGTACTTGTACACTCTTTCTTTATGTTGTCTGTAGTCCCTGAAGATGATTTAACCCAATGCATACCTGTTCAACTCACCATGCAAGCAAAAACTAAAAGCATGGTATTAGACGATCTAGAGGATGCTATCTAGTTTGGCCACAGTTAAAATGACAGATATGTAGAGTAGGATTTTAGTATGTGTGTGAAATGATTGTACATTCACTATGTGGCGTTGAGGTGTGGGCTTACCCCTCATGGCGTGGCCATTAAGTGACCGCTGCTCTTTCAGGGAGGCATCAGCCAATCAGGAAGCTCTACAGCGCCCCATCCACAACCCACCAATCAGAACTATTCTTAGTGACTCATCACTTCTCTGAACACAACTGATGCTTTATTTATTACTGGTTTCTTAGATTATTTCTTACATTATGTTTATGATTTATGTGAATATCTACCTTTTTGTGAACTCATTTTATTGTGTTCCTGATGTAACAGCATGTGAACTCCATATTTGTATGTTTTAGGCAACGATTTCCCTCTGTATTTTGACATTTCAATCTATGATGTGTTGTTGAATTTTCAGAAATGGTGGCTGAGGCAAGAATGCACAAGAACACTCCCTGTACTGTGTTTTCTGCACTAAATAAATTTGCTGCATATTGCATTGAACTCTATAGAGACTTTGGATGTTTTATGTTTGCAAATGACTTTTACAGTCTCAGCACTGTGTAATTTCTCTCACTGAAATGTCAGACTCAAATATCAAAGCTGTTTTTTTTAATCAGTTTTTTTTTTTTTTTAATGTAATTGTGAAACTACAAAAATAAGAATATCCTCATGACCTATCTATCCTTTGGGTGGGGGTATTAGCACCGCTGCAGGGGTCCCCGTAGGAGCTGTTTCCAATCTAATCCCCTCTGGGTGCTGTTCCAGTTCAATCATGCTTGTGAATGACAGTACAGAACATGGCTTCTTCATTACAGAGCTGAAATGTAGGGATTTAGAGCACTCAATTATACAATGGATAAATAGGACGATATGTCTTTCTGTATCCCCTTGACACAAATGGATTGTGTGTGTGTGTTGGGGGGGGGGGGTTGAACAAAATACCAATAGTAACAAAAAAAGAGAGAAAAACGTTACCATGATATGTTAATTTCCACATTTAGGCATAGAAATTATGATACACAGAGGTAACATTTAGTCATATGAGCAACAATAATGAAAGATGTCTATTTAAATTAAGCATTATTGGCTGCAAGTTCTGTCTTATACGTAATGTACATTTCATTTCAGGTTATTTAATTTCTGTTGTGCACATATACATTAAAAGATCTATGTGTAAAACATTACATTTTGCATTTACATTATGTGAAATGGGACACACTAGAAAACTGAAGCTTTTGAAGAAGGGCCCAAACACAAAGAATAAACTAGAAAAACACTCCAACAGCATTAAGCACTGTCCACTAAGACAGATCAGATCAGATCAGAACCCCCCCCCCTCCCATGCATGTGACCCCAGCCCCCACTGATAACCACCAAAATTCAATCAGTTGTCCCTTGTGCCAGTATCGACATCTTCTAAAAATTTCATCTAAATTAATCCATAACTGTTTGAACACAAATGCCAGTGAAAACATAACATAATAATTTCAGGGGACACTGTGTGAAAAATGTTCAGACATAATTAGTGATAAAACATAATAAATTAAGCAGGAATTAAAACCGGTTGCAGAAATCCACTCCATTTTTGCCAGAATTAATATTCAGATATCTTTGCGGCATGTGGAGGGTTCACATGAACAACTTTATGAACTATTAGGGTCCGAATACAAAGACTAACAGGTACCAGTCACAACAAATCCCGCCCCTCGCTAATATTTTGCCTCATTTGTCTTGGCTTTATTTCCACAGAGAGCACATGAACCAGTTTGATCCGCCATATTTATTTATTTTTTTCAAGTTTGTGCAGCAGCTACTGTGGCACCATCTTCTCTTGTAGATGCTAATGCTAATGCTACTTCAGATTCACTGCTGGGGAGGCAGCACGTGTTGGTAAGTCGGGGTGACCCATCAGATTCCAAAAGGAGCGTGGAAAAATGGTTTTCAGTGGAATGATACCTTTTAAATCCAGCTACTTTCCTTTGAATATTAGTTCACGATGAGCTTACTTCTGCCGTCTGTCATGGAACCGTGGTTTCATCAAGTCACGTGTTTGCAAATGGTCAAATACTATAATAAATACACAATCTCCAAAACAGTTCTGTTTATGTACCAACTTTAGGAACATTTTGCATAATAATGAGGCTGATTTGCAACATCTCAGTGCAATGTACAGTATCAGAAAAATATTCTGAGCTTAATGACAATCCTTCAGTCGAACTTGCTTCAATAAATGCATTAAAAACATTCTTTTAAGTGGTTAAAAATTTGCATCTCTAAACAAGTTATTTACGAAAATGAATGATTTGTTACACACGTAAAGCAATCAGATGAATGTGATGAAATAAACATTACAACAG
This sequence comes from Siphamia tubifer, assembly GCA_020466265.1. NCBI lineage: Eukaryota > Metazoa > Chordata > Actinopteri > Kurtiformes > Apogonidae > Siphamia > Siphamia tubifer. The sequence continues at coordinate 17,314,234 of CM035800.1, forward strand.
AAATACCTCAAATTTGTACTCATGCATAGTACTCATGTTACAATCGACCACTGCTGAAAATATGAGAACTTCCGAGGACAACATTAGGTCATAGTGCAGTTTTCCTCTCTTGAGATGCCTTTTGTCTTTTGAGGATCAATTTCCCATCTTCTCAGTTTCCCTGTAACAGATCCAGAGAAAACAGTTAAAACGTGGAGGTTAATGTTGATCTTAACTACACTGCAATGTCTTAAATTTTCAGAGCACAAGCCTGAAAGCTTACAGCATCCAGACAGAGGATGCAGGATTATGTTCCCCTGGAGAATATGCCATGGCTTTGTGTGTTACATAAGAAACACTGTAGAAGGTCAGAGGCCATTGTGCTTTTTCTTAACAGTTCAATAAAATGTATAGAAAAAAAGGAAAAGTGCTTGTATGGTATTTTCAAAAGGACCAAAATGAAAAACTAGAGATTCATGTTTTTTTTTTTCAGTGTACAATATATATATATGAACATAAATAAATGTAGACTTCAATAAAGTGGATACTGAAGGGATAATTAACCTCATAAAACCATTTGTATCATATACGCGACTCCAGGTTCTGACATGTCTATCTTATCAATAATTTCCCTAAAAACCCATTGTATGTGTATATGACCAGTGGAAGGACTTTTTCCCCCTTTTCTGCTATGACCACTGTCGTTAAATCAACTACAGACTTTATGCAGGAAAGTATTTGGTAATTTTCAAAAGGTTACATTTATATATTATAATAATGTAACATTATATTTTGTTATTTATTTCTTTTTATTTTAAGCCATAAATATCCAAATGTCCATCTATGACTAAATGTGACTAATTATGTAAACTATTTAACACTTATTGACTCACGAAATGTATTAATACGTGTAAATAATTGGAGCAGAATACAGTTGCTATCATTTCATGATCACCAGATATGATCCATTTGGACTTTCAGAGGCTCTGTAGTTACCATGGAAACACCGTCATGACCTACAACATTGATTCACTGGTAAAACCTATGGAGTTGGATGGACACACTTGGTTCATGTTCAACCGATGTTAGATTTTGTTAAAAAAAAACAAAAACTTTTTCTTCAGTTTTTTCTATTTTTCTTGTAATAATCCTCAACTTTAATCTACATCATCAGTGAATTATATTTAGGAAAATACATGATTTACATATACACAATACAGAACATAATATTACAATAAATGGTTGATAAATTGCTTAAGGAATATAAATACAGTGGTACTTCTACGTATGAAACACCCAGCTAACAAATGATCCAAATAACATTTACCTTAATTTTCTGTCTCTGAATATGAAACAAAATTCAATTTACGAAAGGAAAACGAAACTCCCGAGACATAAATACTATGCACATTACTGTATGTACTCTATGTAACATGTATATACTGTACATAGGATCCCATTGGCTATGAGGGAGCTACCCATGATGCTTTTCATGAGCCTTTGACCCTCATTCATCAGTTCTAACCATACACATGTAAAAGACAGAGCCACTGCTGCCCTGCGAGTCCCCCTAAGCCGAAACCAAAACCCCACCACAGCACACACCCGCCCCCCATCACGAGCCCAAAGAAAGTGACTCCCGGCCACCAACAGAAGTGACGACAAAAAAAGGAGGAGGTAGCCATCACTCCACCATCACGAAAAAAAGAAATGCTGGAAAAACCCCACAGAAAAATGTCCACGAGCTGTGCCATCGCCCACGTCCCGCGCACCCCAGGAAGACCACGAAAAGCCATTAAAGGCAATCATCCCTGCAATAGCCTTCTGTATGGTTTACCCTCCAAACACCTCGTCTCCTCACCCACTCCCATCCTCATCATCCTTCACTGTCTCCCCGTCAAACACATAATTTAAGATCCTCCTCCTCACCCATAAAGCCCTCCATCACCAGTCGCCCCATGACCTCCTACCACCTCATGACCCCTCCCGCAGCCTCCGATCCTCTTCTGCCCACTTCCTCGCCCCGCCGCCCAAAAACTAAGCACCGAACCTGGGGGGTCAGAACCTTTTCTGTAGCCGTCCCAAACCTCTGGAACTCACTGCCCCAACCATCCGTCACTGTTCCGACCTTAACACTTTTAAAACCTTTTTAAAAACTCATTTATTTAAGATTGTTTTTAATGTTTGATTACTTTTATTCTGTCTGCTTTAATGTGTGATTCCTTTGTTTTCTATTGTTTGTTTTTATTGTTGTTGGACTCTTATTGTTCTATTTTTACTTCATGTAAAGTGTCTTTGAGTGCCATGAAAAGCACTACACAAATAAAATATATTATTATTATTATTTATAGGCTAAATAAATACTTGTTGTACCAAAACAATGCAATAATTAATTTTACTCCAGTTAACTTGTGTAAAAAAAACTCCACATATATCAAATTTGGTACTGTAGGCATGTAAGGTGCTTTATAAAAAATGCCCAATGTATCAAATATGATACAAAAATTTATCAGAAACAAAATTACATGAGAAAATGTTCAGTTTGGAGATGGTTAAAAAAAAAATCAAATAAACATCTTAGTTTGAGAAACAATTAATTTTGTGCCTACTTTTCGATGGGTCAGGTTTTACAGAGTTAAAAGAAAACTGTAGTAGCTGAAGACACATGATCTTGAATTTTTAATCTTGTTATTTCCTTTGGTAACCTTAAACAAAAGAAAATCCTGGAGCCAAAAATAATTGTTTTGATCCATCCTATTTTTAGTATCCATAATTTATAGCTCAGGTTTCATGTGTTTATTGAACCCTGCCAGCTAGAGCTGCTTCCGTTGAACTAAGCGACGTCTTTTGTCTTTCACGAGCTTCGGTGTCTTTATTAAGACATAAGCAGAGACTATATCAAATAGCACAAGATGAGAAGAGACAAGATCAGATCAGACGGCATCAGATTAGATCAGATCAGAAGGGGGAGGAGATAACGTCGCTGTCATCTGCAGCATTGAGCTTGGTTGTTTGAGCTGGATATGGTTTATAGAAAATCTAACGTTGGCTCGAATATGCATGCGTTCATGTATCAGTGACCTTTAAAGTAATATGAATCATCAGTGCAACAAAAGCCATGTGATGCGTGAAGTAGTAATACCTGATATGGGTGTCAGATGGATATTAGATTGAAAGCATTCACAGTGAGATGTGGAGATTCATACAAAACATATGGGAGCAAACATGCAACAACGGTAAATAGGACAATAATGTATGTCTGTGGGTGTTTCTTATTTTATGTGGGGTCAGTGGAATGGAAAAAAAATCATTTTATGCTTAATTTATTTATTTCTACATCTATGCAGATCCTTATCCTACAGAGTGAATATTTAGCTCGACGAACAACAATGAAAGATGTGTATTTACATTTATCCTTTATTAGGAAAGTGACCCTTTTTGGTCATTTCTGCAAACTTCTTGGATTTATGGATACAATCTCGTCCTGTCTCTCACCAAGGTCCGGAAGCATGTTGGTTTTTATAACCATACAATAATTCATAGAGATCTTCGAAAAATTTCAATGTTGTAAATTGTGAATATGAGTGATTTTTTTTTTGTCAGTTTATGGCCTTATAGCAGTTGTTTTATTACACGTGTTTACTTTTTAGCAAGTGCTGCTCAGATGTTTTATGACAAGGGGGAGGCTGTTGTCACGGCAACTGACAAGGAAGTAAATGATGATTTGCAATAACAGACTAAGGTTGCAAGTTTGAATTTCAAGGTATTTCATTGAGTTTTAAGGTATATTGGATGTACAGTATACTGTGTCTTATTGAGTGCATAATATAATATTTGTGAGAAATCCTTATTATTATTATTATTATTATTATTATTATTATTATTATTATTATTATTATTATTATTATTTTGTATCCAGTGGTGTTTCCTGGAAAAATGGGTAAAATTATATTTTACATTTTTTTTAGTAGTGGTAGCAGTTCAGAAAAAAAAATGTTTAGGTACAGTGACAAAACTACTGTATTTAGTTTACCCCAAAATCCATTTGTAGTTTTTGCTCACTATTCTAACGTCATTAAGATGTCATGAAACTACAAATAAATAAATAAGTAGCATGGAAATAAATTCATCAAGCCATTTTTATATTTGTATAAATATTTCTGTATTTATTTTTCAGTATAGCAGGGTTGGTCCACCTTCTTCAGGTAGATTTAGAAGTAGGTTTATCCAATGCTTATACTATTGTATTACCCTGAACTGCACTGTTTGTTTCCATAAAATGTAAATATTTACATTCTGTAGGAATAGAATAGAAGTTTATTTGCAGTTTGTGCAGAACACATAGGAACTTTTGTGTGGTTGCTCCCAGAATAAAGTCAAATAAAGCAAGAACACAAGACAAACATAGAGCTACATAAAAAAACACTATTGTATAAATTAAAAAAAAGCTAGAAAACTGTACAGTAAAGAAAGATGTAATGATCCTTTGCATGCTACGTCTCACTGTGTTTACGCTGCCAAAGCGCACCATAATGGATGGCTAAAGTGCTGGATGGAAAGCCAGGGAATAGAGAATTGGATCTAAACATTCTTGTTTTTTTAACCCTGCTTTACACGTACAGTGGCTGCACATAACAGTTCTATCCTTCAAACACACACATGGTTTCATCTGGGTTACAGACAGATAGAGCAGGCTCTGTTTGTGTTGATAACATATTAGCACCACCAGATGCTAGCCTGGGTTAACTACGATGAAAAAGGGAGGGGTACTATGATTCACTACGGTACAGTGGCTGTCATCAGTAGAATGCAGTATTAGCTGTTCGATCGACACACAGGTAATAAGGGTGCTGTACCCTCATGCAATCAGTGAGTGCCAATTTACTGATTGAACCTTAACCCCACAGATGTTGTGCTCACACACTTGTACTTTGATTGAATGGATGTTACAGGGCTGAAACAGTAGGTGGTGGTGTTGAAGGAATTTTGTCGCTATCCAACAAATGCAAAAATCAGCAGAAGACTGTGTGTTCGACGAAAAGAGAAGAAGAGCGACCTTTGTTGTCCCTGATATTAGCTTCTGTAGATAAAGTCAACCTGGACTATGAGGATCAGAGGCTTTTTCAGAGACAACAGAAGCGCTCTTTGGAGTTTTATAGTGATTTAGCTGCTTTCGTTGGTGGAATGATGTGATGAGGACCAGGTTCAGACTCGGGCATGGATGTCCTTACATGACATCATAAGGATGTCGTGGATCCAAGATTACCTTCTCAACTGGACTCGAGCACAGTACCGGAGCATGGACTGGTTGCGTTCACGTGGACAAAATAAAAGTAGATGTGGGTACATAGTGTACTTGGGTATGGACTGGAGTACACTGTATGAAAATGTCCTTAGTCACATCATCAAAAACATCATTATTACTCCAAAAATATCCTAAAACATACTAAATACACCATGAGACAGGGCAAAAATCCCTCGAATTTGCATTTTCCCTCTCAGATAGCCTCAGAATACCCCCCAATTGGTTGCCTTGCTCCATCACCATGAGGGTCTACAAACCCCCCCACACTGTAATATGTAAAGTTTGATCATTATAACATATCGTATGGTACGGTATGGTATATAACATAGTGTAGCTTTAGAAAGATAGCCACTACAACAACAGAGCTAATACTGAAACTAGCGATAGCATAGCTAGCTACAGACCTATACCTTCTGCCTCCCAATGTGATTATGGAACTATTAAAATCCTCCATGTCTACAGGTGTTTAATGCACACGATCTGTACTAATATGTTATAATTACTGATCTACATTACCGATCTGAAAACGTACAGGCACACACATGAAGCTGATGATAAACAACTTCATTCACACGCAGTTCCTTTGCTGAAGCATTTTTCTGTATGTCACAGCGTCATGACAAATCAAAGCCAAAAAGCAGATGAAAAAAAATTAAACGTTTCTGGCATATTTCCCTTCCTGCTGATTTCTTTGCTGTAATATGTTCTGCTGTACTTTGACAGCGCAGGCAAACGGGAAATGTGAAGAGGCAGAAAAAAGGTGGGAGTCAACAAGAGCCCTCTGCCACGACAGAACCGAGGACATTGCAATTACAAGGTCCTTTGACAGTTTAATCATATATGAAGAAAAGACATATTTATAGTCAAGTATGGGAGCCAAAGCCTGGTGATGTTGACGGAAGCTCCTCTGTGGCATAAATCCTCCTCGGTCAGTGCGGAATATGATGGATTTTCTTGGTAATAGAATCATAAAAGCGTTTGTTTGGAATGAAAATACAGGAAGCTGAAGCTGTGGGTTATACTGAGTGATTTTTTTTATTACTTTTTTGGACTCGTCTGTGGATGAATGAGACAACCGAGGCCAAATCAACAGTCGTAGTAGTTTTACAGATGATTAAAAGTTGTTTGGCTAGTCAGAGTGGACCAACCATTACTCAGTTGAATAAAATTATACCCTAAAGCTGTTGATTCATGTACATGTCCACATCATTTTGTCATGCCACGTCTTGACCTGCATCCACACGAGGACCAAAAGGCTTACAAGTAAGACATGGAGAATTGGAGTATGATGCTCTTTATTTGTTATATAACAGTTATACAGTGATGTGTGATTCTGTCTGAATGTCTGGGCACATGGGCTAAAAATTCAAACCATCCAAGTTTGGAAGCATTTTAGGTCTATTTTAAAAATAAATATTTACTAAGATGAACAAGGAACACTTTTTCCAGATAAAGCAAGATTTAAAAAAAAAAAAAAACACAGAAATTTTGCGCTTCCATTTTTTTTTCTTTTTTAAATCTATTTTTATATGGTACATTTTGGTATTCAAAGTAAATATGCAAGGTGGTGTTTCACAAAAATTACAGCTGTTACCAAATCACTCAAAAATTATTTGTGTTTAAATGGGCAGGTTTTGCATGTAATGAGAGTTGATACAAAGGGTTACACACAAAACCTAGAATGAGACTGAGATTCATAAAAAAAACCCACATGTCCACATCAGAAAAATCACTTGGATCCACAAATTTAACACAGTCTTTATTTATAGCTCTATGGCAGCACGATGGCTGAATGGTTAGCGCTCTTGCCTCATAGTAAGAAGCCTTTCTGTGTGGAGTTTACATGTTTCTCTTCCTGTACTGGATGGGTTTTCTACAGGTGCTCTGGTTTCCCCCATCACACAAAACATGTTTGTTAGGGTGATTCTGACATTTAGCCTACTCCTTACAGGTGCCCCAACAGGTTCAAAAAAAGGATGGGTTAAATGTAGAGGACAAATGTCATTGTACATATGACAAATAAAGTTCTTTCTTTTCTTTCGTATAAGACTATTTACAGCCATGTTCACTTTTTCTGTCCCAATTTTGGTGCTATTTATAGTTCCAATATGTTTTTAGGATTTTAGGATGGACCAGAGTAAGAGTTATAATTTATTTAGCGTTTATATGAGGGCATCACTAGGTACATCCTGGCCGGAGTGGGTGAGTATGTCTAAATAATTTTTTTATTATTTGATCTAAAAAGCTGGAAAAGATGATTTATATAACAGGAAAAATACTAGTGTTAAAATATAATACTTTTAATTGCTTTTTATTTTTACACTACAGACAACACGTGCATGGGCTTCTATCATACCAATCATACCGATGCACTGAACAGGTGGAAGCGGCAACGTTAGGACAATAAATAACACAAGAAGACAAGCATGAGACGTTGTTGCTTGACCTAATGGATGAGACATTTAAACTACATAAGAAAAAACATGCTTGGATCAAACCCTAGATAAGAGGACTGTTGCAGTGTCATAACTAAAGCAGGTTCGGCTGCACCTGAACCTGTGACCTTGGGGGGGTCCATTGCAGAGTTTTGGATCTTTTTTCCCCAAATCAGTCAAATAAAACGTTACTTAAAATGATAATAGGTATTTTCTATCATTGTATTTTGGAAATTCTGCATGTTGCCCCGAGCTTCTTACACATGTTTTGTTCAATATGCAACTAAGTTTTTGGATACCGCCACAGTTATTCAAGCTTCCGGTACCACCTAAATGTTAAACACATGGTGGCAAGTACGAGCTAATGGTAGCATTACTGCTGCTATTACCACCGTGTAGAGTCGCTACCTGACACTCCAGCAGATAATGGGTTTAGAGCTAAGATGAGTGAGTCTGACCCTAAACCCCAATACCTGAGCTAATGTTAATGCTAATGCTAATGCTAATGCTGCTATTACCACCATGTAGAGTCATCAACTGACACTCCAGCAGATAATAGGTTTAGAACAAAGATGAGTGAGTTTAGATCTGTGTATTTCAATAGGATGAGGCTAAAGACATGACAGAACAGACACATGACTGGAAACATTTGTGGTTTTAAATGTTTCAGGCAAAATATATATTCTTTAATTTAAGATGGAGTACTTTTTTTTTTTTAGATGTGAATTTTCTATTAATAAATTGACCCCAGGATTTATTGTCCCTTTATCTTTCCTGTTCTGGCAGTGATCAGGGATATTAATGTTAAAGGTTTGAGACGTTTGAGTGCATGTAATTTAGATATAACATCCAGTGATACAATGATGGGACCTACAGGAAGGTTAAGGATGTCAGATAACCTCCTCATTGCTAATTTCCCCTTTGAAAGTGAATTTGTCATAAGAAACATCCCTGTTCAGTTTGCTAATGTGCACTAAATGACAGTTTAGGACACTAATTCAGACATTTATTTGGATATACCTTTTGAGTTTGTGACCTCAAGGACTGTTTGTGCTTCAGTGATGCTTTAGAAGAACCTGTCCAAGCATAACAGTCAGTGACAAAAAAACACACACACACACATATATATTTATTGGAAATGATTTCTTGCTCAGAGCAGGAGGAGGTTAGGGAGGTGGAGAAGAGTTTTCTTGCAGATGTACACACCGATGAGCAGTGGTCTGTGACATTTGAGAGCACAAGTCCCATAACTGAGGAGGATTCAGAACAAAAAACTAATGCAAGTTTCTTGTAACTTGTGCACACACACACACACACACACACACACACACACACACACACACACACACACACACACACATATATATATATATATATATATATATATATATATATATATATATATATATATATATATATATATATATATATATATATATATATATATATATATATATATATATATATATATATATTTATATATATAATCTTTCTCCTGCCACCCCTGGGTGGTGTCTACTTCAGACATGGGCTGCGTGTACACCTTGTATGATGCTACTGGTTATTTTTTTTGCAACCTTTGTAAATGTTTTATGATGTATAAAATCAATGTCAATGAACATGCCATATTTGGGAAAAAATAAGTAAAAAGTCCAAGAAGTAAATATAAAAAATACAAAAATCACATGTTAAGTGACGGGCACATGGATTTTAGAACATTAGACTACTATAAATGTTAATCCACATCCGCATGATCCCTTTGAACATGATACCATTACTACCTAAAAAAGCAGGTACATGTGTTCATGCAGAGGTCAAACATAAGGCCCGGGGGCCAAATCCGGCCCACCTAAGGGTCCAATCTGGCCCTTTGGATGAATTTATGAAATGCAAAAATTACACTAAGTTATAAATCATTTTAGTTCATGCTCCACATTCAGGCCAATTCAGTCTCATAATAATGTATAAATATTCACATTTAAAAAAAAAAAATTTGTAAATGTACTTTATTCCATTTAGTGACAGTAAAACAAAGTATAATTTCACACAAAAAATCTCAATAATCAGAACAAATGTGAAAAATTAGAAATGCGTTATGAAAAGTAAGTAAAATTTTAATAATACTCCACCTATTACTAAATATTTAGTGTATCTGTAGATCCACTGTGATCTGTAAGTTAAAATATATATATGTAAATGATAAACTAAAGCCTAATATTGTTTGTTTTTTTAATGTAATTTGACTTTTTTTTGTTCTAAAACAGAGAGAAAAGTTCGGAGTTGCTATTATTCGGCCCACTTCAGATCAAACTTTACTGAATATGGTCCCTGAACTACAATGAGTTTGACACCCCTGTTGTAGACCATTGACTCACTGTCCTCACTGGAACTGGTGATTCCACTGTGTTGTAATGTATGTGGAAATGACCAAAAAATAGTCACCTACCTGCTAAAGGGTTAACTTGGTTTAAAGTCTACTCCATACCTCAAGATTATGTCCAATCTCAGCAGTTTTCGAAGACGTATTAGACAAGTTTGATTAAAGAGAGTTGTTCTGATTTCAGACAATTCATCTCTTCAGCGCAGAAGCAACATGACAGCTCCTATAACTGTGATAATTTGTTTTCACATTCCCAAAACATGGGATCATATGTCTACATTAAGTCTTTCAGTTTGGACAGAGAGGACAGAGGTACATGGGGAGGGTATGTATTTTCAGATTCTTGAGCTTTTTTTTTTTTTGCCCTCTGATATCCGACTCCTGCAGCTATAAATGGTAAGACTCGATTGCCTGCAGGTGTAAATTGTTGTCTCCCCATGTGTCAGTTCAGCAATGCACTAGCGCCTTGTCCAGGGCGCCCCTGGGAGAATAATGTGTTGTATATGTAATGTAATGAGTTAAAAAAAAAACAAAAAAACTCAAAATGAAGGGTGCAATTTATAACACTAATGCACAAATCATACACCTCTGCTTGTATTAGTCAATTTAAAAGCGGAAGTCTGATTATCACACAGCATGAGCGAAAATAAAAACAAAGCAGTGGATAGTTGATCAGTTAATTGTGTCAGTGCAAATGCAATCAACCTGTGATGCAACTCTTAACAAAATTAGACACACCACATCACTCCGAATAATCAATCCTCGCACGCCAATGCTGTTACATAATCATTAAAAGGCACGCTCATTTAATAAAATTAAGTGTCTAGATTTGGTTTTTAACTAACAGCTAGCACCAGGTCCACTGAGGTGCCCTTGGGCAAAAAAACACTTTTCCAATGAGCACGATAGAAGTGAGCCAATACTTAGCACCGGATCAATACAGAGTCTCGGTGTTAGTGCTAATGATGCAACAGCACGGTTTTCACCCATGGAGAAAGTCACATGATCATTCTGAAGGCATCACTCCAGCTGTGGGTTTTGTCCTCTGGTTGCCGGGGCACAGCGAGGTTATCAGTAACATAGAGTATGTGACATTATCCGCACTGACTATCAATAATGCTTACTAGCGCTACCTTATCCCCTGGAGGAGGTGAGAGTACTGATACCCTTAAGAGAAACCGGAGAGCATGAAGAGGGAGGCAGGAGACGACACAGAAGATGTGGACGTGAAGAGGAGAAGAAAGCAGATGAAGCAACATGCTGTTTCAGAGAGAGAGAGAGAGAGAGAGAGAGAGAGAGAGAGAGAGAGGGAGTGCAGTGGGTAACCTGAAGCTAGATTTTCATTGACAGTGGGTGCATTTCTGCAGTTCCTTCAGAGTTGCAGCAGAAAATGGAAATACAACGTGAAGGAGTTTAAAGTGGGAGGTGCGGAAAGGAAAAAAAAAGGGGGTTTTTCAAGATGGAAGAAAACAGCAGTAACGTACTCTGCACTAAGTGCCAGATTGCAGAGGAGGAGAGAGGGGGGGTGGGGGGTGGGGAAAAAAAAAAAAAAAAAAAAAAACAGGAAGCAAAGGAGAGAGTTAAGACAGAGCAAAGGAGAAGAAGGGTATAGCTGTTATTTATACAAGCTGAAAGAACATTTGGAGAGGGTTACGGAAAGTAAAACAGACAGAACAGAGATGAGTACGAAGAAAAGACAGATGAGTGAAACAGATGAGAAGATGGGTGGCTACAAAGAAAACACAGAGCAGAGGGGCTGCCGGTGGGAAAGAGAGAAAGAGAGTCAAGGGGGGAGGAGGGGGAGGAGGAGGGGGAGGAGGAGGAGGGGGAGGATGCAGGAGGAATACATTTACCTTGACTGACACTGCGACAGGGAGAGAAAGCAGAATCCCCACTCCAAGAATTTGTAGCTCCATAACATCATGCGACACAATCACTGCAGTGGGTTTTGCTGTAGAGCTCTGCTGAATATGACGGCGTGCACAGACAAATGGACGCAAAGAAAGGGATAAGGATGGAAAATAAACCGCAAGGCTGCAGGTGCACAGGTTACGCAAATCCATTTACAACTGTGCAGATCACAGCTCCCATGAGGCTGTTCCTGTAGTTCAACGCTCCTATAAAATGACAGATATATTGCCATAACAACAATAGTGAAGTTGTGTGTTTATCTGGGGTTTTAAACGTACCATAAAGGAAAGTACCGTCCTGCAGCTGCGTTGTGGAGCACAGCTTTGGTCACCAGAAGTCGAGCGAAATAAAGCCATAAGATGATCAATAATAATATGCAACAGATAAATAGAGACATGGTGACATTTACACAAGTCAGAATGATCAATAACATCTCATAGACTTTGATGAGCGGTCATTTTTAGAACCAAGCCGCCTCTACACATCTCACTGACATCAATGCTGTCAATACACTGCAGTGCTAAGAAATCAGTATTTATGAGGCCTGTGTGGTGATGGATTTGAGAACCGTTACTTCAAAGTAGAAGACCGGAAGTGGGTAAAAAACACTCTGTATAAACACACTAACTGCATATGTGACTTCTACAATATTTCTAGCTTCTTGTGCGGATGTAGAAGCAATCAAATAAGGATGGCATCTTCACTCATATGTTGCTACGGGCAACAGCATCAGCTGCTGTATAGAGTAGAAATGCAACATGAACGTGAAGCAGCAGAAGCACAGGGTAAGTGTGACCTCATTGTTAGTCTGATAGTACCCACTAGTGGCAGAGATGAAGGAATACACTTCTTCAATGTGTTAAAATGCAAAATAATTAACACTTTGGACACAGAACAAGTGGAGCCTGAGAACTGAAAGTTGTTGCCATCTGTGGCATAGTTATTGGGCGACATAACTTATGTGTTTGTTGTGCACTGAAAAAGGAAACCATTGAATCAACTTAAAAATTCTTCAACAATAGGTCACACACAAAAACATCAATCAAATCAAATTAAACTAAATTAAAATATCCCTAACCCTATGCAATTACATTTGGTTCACTCAACTAGATTTTTTTGTGTGTGGCCATAAAAAGTCAAAATTATGAGATTAAAAGTCAAAACCATGGGTTAAAAAGTCAAAATCATGGGATAAAAAGTCAAAATCATGAGATAAAAAGTCAAAATCATGAGAAAAAAAAGTCAAAATCATGGGATAAAAAGTCAAAATCATGAGGAAAAAAAAGTCAAAATCATGGGATAAAAAGTCAAAATCATGGAAAAAAAGTCAAAATCATGGAATAAAAAGTCAAAATCATGGGATAAAAAGTTAAAATCATGAGATAAAAAGTCAAAATCATGGGAAAAAAAGTCAAAATCATGGAATAAAAAGTCAAAATCATGAGATAAAATGTCAAAATCATGGGAAAAAAAGTCAAAATCATAGGATAAAAAGTCAAAATCATGAGATAAAATGTCAAATTTGAAGAATATTTTTTTAGACACTCTCCCAGTAGGACTGACAGAACCTTAGAAACCTACTGGTGTATGAGTGTGTGTGTGAATGTGAGGCTAATGTAAAGCGCTTTGAGCACCATGAAAAGAACTATATAAGTAATTCAGAATTTAAAAACATTATGTATGTAGCAATTGTAGCTATTTTTTCCCCATTCTTGTGTCTAAATAAAAATGAGTTGTCCCGTCTGCAGCAGATCCAAATTACTGACCCATCCCAACAGAAGGGCTCACATTACCCCCATTCTAAAAGCCCTTCATTGGCTAACAGTCACCTTCTGGATTTATTTTAAAATCCTGGTTCTGACCTTCAGAGCCCTGCATGGTCAGGCTCCCTCTTACATCAGGGGTTTGCTCTGTCCCTTTACCCCCTCCCCCGTCTGTGGCTGAGGTCAGTGGAACAAAACTTACTCATGGTCCCTCGCACTCGTTTCAGGACCCGAGGAGACCGCTCTTTCCACACTATTGCTCCGAGGCTCTGAAATCATCTTCCGCTCTCATTACTCTTCTTGGAATCTACTGATGTTTTTTAAGAAGTTAAAATCTATTTTTTCTCAGGGCATTTTCATAGCATGAGATTAAGGGTTGTTTTAGGTCCCTCATGTTTGATTGTAATTTATGCGTTCTGGGATGAGGGCGGTGTCGGGTTGCACTAGGGATGTCATATTAGAAATTATAAGGATGTACAAGAATATAGTGGACGGACAGACAGACAGATGATTGCATTTATCTAACACTTTTTGGCCACTGAAAGCACTTTTCATTAATGACCCATTATTCATTCACTCTCACATGCTCCTTCTGGTGGTGGTAAACTACATTTGTATCCACAGTTGCCCCGGGGCAGACTGACAGAAACACGGCTGCCATTTTGCACCTACAGCCCCTCTGACCATCATCGAACATTCATACACATTCATACACCAGTGTGAGTGACACTGGAGGCAAGGAGGGTAAAGTGCCTTGCCCAAGGACACAACAGACTGACTAGGACAGAGCAGGATCCACTCTACTGAGTTTTATATATATATAAATATGCTCATGCTGTCCCCTATAATTAGTCAATCATGATGATCATTCTGATTAAAAATGTCAACACAATTATATGGACCAGTTTTTGTTGTTGTTTATACAGTTGTTTTGTTTCAAGTTGATTTGTTGAAAACTTTTGAAGGTGTTGATTAAACTGTTATTTGTATATACATATATGTATATATATATATATTCTTAATATGTTTTGGATTTTTCATCGCTTTTTTCGTGTTTAATTCTTTGGTGAATTGTAGTGGATTTAAGCATGTTTTGTCAATTTTTGTCTCTGTATTTTTCCTTTCATAATGTATTTTCTGGCAAAATTTGAAGTCATGTGTGAAGTATTTCCCTGCACATAAAGAGGAGCATTGGTTTGTGCACTGGCACATACAGTAAGTCCAAGAAAGGAACACATTTGCATATACAGTACATATTTGCATTAAACCATAGCAACTACTCAAGTGGTTTTGTAATGGCATGAAAAAGTATTACTAATCAACTACTGCATTCTTTGCTTTTGTCTCTTGATTAGAGGCTGCTTTAAAAACACAAAATGAGATGATTCATTCTTCTGAAATCACCGTGTCAAAATACCATGTCTCAGTGGGTCTCAAGAAACCATATACAGACAAATCCTGCTATTTTTGTACACATCCTGTGTGTATATATATATATATATATATATATATATATATATATATATATATATATATATATATATATATGTGTATATATATATATATATATATATATATATATATATATATATATATATATATATATATATATGTGTATATATATATATATATATATATATATATATATATATATATATATATATATATATATATATATATATATATATATATATATATATCTGTCTGTCTCCTAAAACTCAGTCCTTATACCTCACATTAGGTCTTATTTTAAGTGTAAGAATATTTTTATTTGAAATTACAAAAATACACTTGGTAAGATTTATATATATATATTTTTTTTTTATTTTATTGTGTTTTATTTGTTCATTCTTGGTTACTTAGATTTTTTCCCCCATGTTTTAGTCAAATTAGTTATTTGACTGATTACTTTTATTGAGTATTTGGTTAATATTCAGGTCTGGTTACCTTATTTACAAAGTCACAGATGATAGTTCATACATAGCGTTCTTTATACATACACCTGAACACTACTTTTTTGGCATATTTTATTAAAAAAATTCTAATTCTAACCACTATTACAGAATAATGTGGAAAAAAATTGGGGATAAAAGAAAATCTTCATAAATATGATGTGACAGATATAAGTATTTGATAAAAGTTCACATAAAGATGGTAGTAAACCACGCTGGTAGTGATGATGATTTGATACCTACAGGAGAGTTGATAAATCAAGCTATTTTTACCACTCAAATACTTCATCATTTATCACCGATCACATCAGAAGCTTCATTTATCACATGGGTAATTATGTTCTGTCTTCCTGTGCAGATGCAGCCATTTGCAGGTTTGTCATTTTTACAGAGAGATTTGACGTTCCAGGTTTATGTGAAGTTTTAGCTTCATAATTGAAAGCTGTTAAAATGTGCAGCAATGCAAAAATGAAGTGAAAACTGATAAAGAGATATCCTGAATATACATTTTTATGACATATTATGCATGCTGTGGATATCCTCCTGAGATCCAGCAATGTATTTTTGTCCTTTGTAGGGGACAAACGTTTGGCCATTTTACATAAAAATAAAGAATTGCAAAGGGCATTTGATTAAAAAATACATTAAAAATGACAAATAATAATAAAGAAAAAAATTATATGAAAAACTGTTGCATTATGTAGTTCCTAATCAAGGGAATTGTTTAATGTAAAAAAGCTAAAAATGTTCATGGGCGCATGGGCACAACTTCTTCTATTGTTCTCTTGTATCCAGTGGGACTGGCTTACAGCACTCATAGAGTCAATTGCATCGTTTTCAGCAAGTGTTTCGCCACCATGCTGACGTAGATTTTTACTGAAACACTTCAATTTTTACATAATATCTTTTTGACACGGTTTCAAAACTAAACCCATATGGAACTCATCTGGACGTAGCCTGAGAAGTGAAGAATGAATCCACCTGGGTGGTAGAGGTGTTGTCTGATGCATTAAAGAGGGCAAGAACAGATCATTCTCACCTGGAAATGGCTCATAGGCTGTTAGCTAAAAAGGAGTATCTAGTTGTCAACACAAAATCCTTTCATTTTCGTGTTGTCTTAGAGGGTGGGGAGTGGGTGTTGTGGGTTTGTGAGGAGAGATGGGTGTCATTTATCAGACTGAGACTTTGTATTTAATCTGTATGTAAAGACAGAAAAGGAGGTACCTCATCTGGAAACGATAGACAAGATGAAAAAAAAAAAAAAAAAAAAAATTCTGATTTTTTTAGATGCTATTATAAGTTAAGCATATATAAGCAACGTGTGAAATGTGATTTGTGTTTCTAACAGTGTTATTGTTTAGGTCCACATTCAAATTTAATATATATATTAAAAAGCAGAACAACTGAAGAGCTCTATGCATCTTCAATAAACTACAATGAAAAGTGTTTAGCACAGTGTGGAAGTAAGAATTTAGAACCTTCAAGAACAACAACAAACAAATTCTTTATTGTAACAAGTGGTACCAGGCACAACAAACCTACAGTGGGTACTTTTGTTCATGTTTTATTGTGTTATTTTATTGTACAGCCCTTTGGAAACCTTTGTGGTTGTTTAAATGTGTGCTGTATAAATAAAAAAAAAAATTAATTGAATTTTAATGTATTCTTGTATTAATTTCAGTTATTTTGGTTTTATTTATTCTTCTCTACATCACTGTTTTCTTTTTTTTTGTAACCCTAGTGAGGATAAACTAGGTTCAGATAATGAATGATTTAATGAATTTACAATTTACTCAAGACTAAATTATATATTATTTCCTGAAACATAAAACAATAAAGATAATTAGGAAATAAAAACAGGGTTCCTACAGCTCAGGTCAAGTTAAATTCAAGACGTTTTTTAAAGACTTTTTAAATGCAGTTTGAAATTAAATTTAAGACGACAATGAACCAAAATTGAAAAGGGAAAAAAAAAAAGCAGATTAATTATGTGGGAGCAGTTTTACCAACTGTTTATTTTTAATAGAACATGACTTTTTGCTCCAGTTGATGCTACATTCATGAACCATTTGCACCAAGAAGCATAACTTTGACATTTTTAATATATAACACACACACACACACACACACACACACACACATCAAATAAATACATGGTAAAGGAATACTACACCCACAGAATGATGTGCCCTCATTTTCTACTTACCCTAAATATAAACAGCCTAAATACTACCAAATAATTTTATTTAATTATTAAATTTGATTTATTTTAAGACTTTTAAAAATTCGATTTAAGACATTTTAACACCAATTAAAGCCTTATTTTTAGAACAATGAATTCAATGCATTTTAAGACTTTTCAAGGATCCACAGGAACACTGAAAAAAACGACAGTAAAAGTATAGATTTAAACAATGAATATATGAGGAAAGTAAGTAAAGACGACACACACAATGACACCAGCAGCTGATTGGTCAATGAAAACAAATACATGCTCAGATTTGGACACCATAGAAATGAATGTGATAAGAAAAGGAGCGCATGTGTGGAGGTTAGGGTGTGTCACACTAAGAGTGGGAGGGACACTTTGAGTTTCAGGAAGAGGTCAACACCTGCTGTGTGTGTTGTTCAAACCAAAGTGCATGAAGTGAAGGACCACGTCAGAGGAAAACATGCAGAGTGAGTTCAACCAAATGTATTTTTCTATAATGTTTCAGTAGAATATATAGTAGAGTGTCTTCAGATCCATTGTCTTCTGTTTCAGTGTCGTATGTCTTTGCGTTTCTTTTCTTCAGTGGTTTTGTTTCACTGTGTTTTAGGTCAAAACAGGTTCAATAACTGAAAAACACAAAGAGAGGTTGAAGTATCTAAGTAGAAGTACTTCCTTTACTCTACTTAAGTACAGTTTTTTCGGTATCTGTACTTTACTTGAGTATTTATTTTTACTTTTACTCCCTAGATTTTTGTCTAAATATTTGTACTTTATAGTCTTTACATTCTCAGAATAGACTCATTACTTTTTCAAACTAGACAAATGTCACAGTATGAAAAATAATCAGCATTTGTGACTTACTAATTATGACCTTTTTTTTTTTTTTTTTTTTTTAAATCTCATTATTATGACTTTTTTTCTCATAATGTTGACCTCTTATCTCATAATTTAGATTGTTTTACCTCATATTTTGGACTTAAATCTCATAATTTTTTTTACCTCATAATTCAGTATTTGTTTCTCATTATTTAGATTTTTTTAATGTCATAATTATGCCTTTTTTAAAAAAAATTCATCTCCTATTTATGACTTTAGATTTTTTCCTAAATGTCCTGTCCATACTCACTAAACTGAGAACCATGACCCAATAAAACACATCATCTACACACTAACTCACTTTTAAAAGCTTTATTTTTTGAATATTTTTCTGGTTTTCCTGCTTAAATAAGTATTATTTCATCCATAGGAGGGAAAAAAAATGCCATTTTACTTTTTACTTTATTACAATTGTACTTTTTTACTTACTTTTTTCACACCAGTAGCTGTACTTTTACTTAAATACAGAATGGGAGTACTTTGACTAACTCTGAGTTTGACACATTTTTACTAAATAAGACACTCAGAATTTATATCAGAAGGAGATTTAGGATGTTGAACATGATCTGTGAACTGGAATATACTGAACAATAACTAGGATTTGAAGTTTTGGCCCAGTATTTTTTCTTTTGGGGCTCTTTTGTTTCCAAATTTGGTTGAACTGTCCTTTTTCCACCAACTTTTTGAAGAACAATAGTATATTCTGTTAAATGTCATTACTTTAGGGTTACAGCCACTGACAACAACAAATCCATGTCTGTCGGAGACGATACAGTTTGAACAGGGACTTGTTTTCTTTTAAACCTGAATCAAGTGCTAGGAAGTAGCAGGTCCTGACTTTCAACATTCCTCAGATAGTTTCTCAACCAGTATCAGACAAATGACGCTTTACAATGCACTTCCTGCTTTGGTTAAAGCCCATTGTGTACGTGTGTTCTGCATAATAAACACACCTCCACAGATTTTTATTTTATCTAGGGTACTCCTTTTTACGCATATATATATATATATATATATATATATATATATATATATATATATATATATATATATATATATATATATATATATATATATATATATGTGTGTGTGCATGTGTGTATGATTATCATGATTATTATTATTTTAATTGCAATTAATCATGATTAGATTTCCCAAGCATTTACAAATATATATTATTTTACTCCACAGTATTGCTTTATCTTAAAGAAGGCAAAAATATTTTGTATCAGCCTATTTTCAGGGGCTGCTTTAAGCCTTCATTATTATTATGTTTTCCCTCCTGTTTGTCATATCTTATCATGACAGATGTTATTGTCTGTAACACTACTTACTTGTTTTTAATAAACGAACAAACATTTGTACAAACCAAACCCGTTTGATTTTCTACATTGATAAGAGTATTAAAATGAATTTCAATGACACAAAAATGTGCAATTAAACTGTGATTAATTGTGGGTTAACTATTGCGTTTATGTGATTAATCATGATTAAATATTTTAACTGATTGACAGCACTAGTGTATATAAAATATAAATTTTATGACACATAAAGTGGATGCACTTCCAACTTCATTGTACTTATACAATTACAAAGATATTCTAGTCTATTCTATTCTATTAGTAGTGATTTTAGTGAGAGTGAAGAGAGTGAGAGTGATTTTTAGCTCATCAGGATGAATTCCGATGACCTATTGTCATTGGGCTTCGTTCCACAATTCACTAAAATTTCTTCTCCTCCCTCATTTCTAAACAGATTTTAATTCTGATTGATTCATTGGATGCATCTAAGCACGAGGCACAAAACGTATCACTTTGTTGAAATTTGTTCTGAACAGATTACATTTCTGATTGATTTACTGAGTTCAGTTTCAATCCAGATCAAAGAAAGTAATTGATCCAATATTAGCTTCTACCAATAACCTCCTGTGTAACATTTAACATCTTTAACCACAGTTATATGTCATTACCCAGGTACCTACTTTTGTTCAGTCAGATGTTACCCCAGAAGAGCTTTGGGGGCTTCCTATCCTGCCCTACAAAGTAAAAAGGCAGTAACTGCACAGACACCAAACTGACAAAAATGTCCTTATAGTTCTCTTATTGTTCAGCCCCAGTAGTTGTAGGTAGATTATTGGACATGAGGCAGTTATTGTTACTGCATATTACCTAGTTCTGCAAAAACCACAGTGTGCCTTATATATGGATTAATGCTAGTAGTGATTATTGACTGGGAATTTAGATTTTATCTAATTATTTTGGCTTTTTATGTCAGATTTTTGACTTTTTATCTCATTATTTTGGCTTTTTATTTCATAATTTTGACTTCACTTAATGTGCCTTATATATGAAAACCCTTTATAAAAACCATTCATTGACAGTGCACCTTATCATGTGTAAAATACAGTAATTACATCATCTGTTTCAGATTCACAAACTATTGGGGCAGGGTCCTAAATGGACATTATTAATAATATTTACTGCCTTTTTGTTTTGTTTTACTAGTACTTTTTGCAGTTACTGTACAAACACTCAACAATTTTCTCCAAAACGACAGATATTTGAGATGAGATATTTTATTACATGACAAAGAATGAATTAAATGTTGTAAAAAAAAAACAAAAAAAACCCCCACAATAACTAATTTCCCGCCAAAAAATACAGTTCCTGCCTTTTTACTTTGTAGGACAGTATACTGTTCACCCTGTTTTTGGCATTTGTTGATAAAAACACACAGCGGTATTGATTTTATGATCTATTAAATGACTCCTTTTGTTGATAGCAAGACATCACAGCTGTGAGGTCTGGATGAGCACAGGGACACTATTTTATTTCCCTATCTTTTAGCTTTTCTTTTGTTGCTTTCTGTCTTGTTGAAAGAGTTTCCTGAAGTGGATGTACTCCTTCACAGTTTTCAAATTTAGACTCAGATCACTTTATTCATCCCCATGAGCTAATTCACTTTGCAGACATGGGTTGCAACAAAGGACAAGGACATTCAACACATGACACGTCCCACATACACACAGAACAGGATGGCTGAAGGGTCCAGCAGTGACGGAGTACTCTGTAATCTTAAATAGCTAAAAACATTAAGCTGAAGTAATTAACCCTCTGGTATCCAGGTGCTCTTATTATGTACATTTACACTTACATTATTTTTGTCCATATGGCTTTTAAACATCAGTTTAATTAATGGGATATATTTCTACCTAAGCAAAATGTGAAGAAAGTAAATGTCTCTTTTAAACAACGTATAGTGCATTTTATTACCAAGACCTGTTTTGTTGTTTATTTATTTATTTATTCATATATTGGATTGATTGTCCCCTGCCTTTTAGAATTGAGCGAGCACTGTGAGACCCTGCCATGTTTGTTTGTCTTTTAGTGTTGTTTTTAATGTCCTGTGTATGTGAGAGATGCCATTTCCTGCCTGACTTCAGAACAAATCTACCTTGAACCTTGCTAGTTGTGTTAGAAAATTGTTATTTTCAGTCAGAGTATGAAAACTATTTGAGAAATTTGGAGGGGGAAAAAAAATGTTAAATCATAAAATAATTAAAAAAAAAAAAAACTTAAATTAATTCATCAAGTAAAAACCATCTCTTTTGCATTTTGGAAGCAAATATAACAATTTAAACTAAACCATATTTATTCTAATATAAAACTATGACATTGTTTTGTATCACAGACCCCTGACTTCATAATATATGATTAAGGTAATTATTTTACGAGGCTAACAATATGCTTTCTGTCACCTGTCATCACCTAGCTGTGTTTTTGTGGTTTCTATCCACACCTACAGTATATTAGCTCTTTAATCATAATTAGGATTTGAAGGGCTTTTGATGCCTCCTCATTACAGCTGCCATATTCCCTTATGTGTTTCTGTTGATGAAAAAATAACTACATGTTCCCTTTGAAGAATTCCCTCCAATGAATGCTAATATGTATTTTTCTTATTTAGGTCATCACACATGTCATTTCTCTCCCACTCATTTAGATTGTAAAGCCCTTACAGAACAACCTTTGCTCCTCTCATTGGTGAAGACATGACACAAAGTTCATTTTGATAATATTACTGTAAGTTGTCTTGGAACAAGCCAATCTAAATCTCACCTAGTGTCTTTTTGCTCAGTTCTAGTCAAACTATATCATCACACTTAAAATAAAACAAAATCAGCTAAATAGTAACTTCTCAGTGAGGGATAAAATAGTTATTTTTAGACAGTAGATCTAGAAAACCTTATTTCAAGACATTTTAGAAAGTATGTGACATTAAATGTGCTAAATATTACATACTTTAATAAGATGAACCAGAAAACAAATGACAATTTTAATATATATATATATATATATATATATATATATATATATATATATATATATATATATATATATATATATATATATATATATATATATATATATATATATATATATGATGGTGTGTTACTTTCATTCTATTTTTGGCTCAAGGATCCCAGAGGATAGGAACGGGTGAATCTGAATCAGATTCATTATCATACAGGAAAATAAATTGGTCAAATATAGCAGTTGTAGTGTAGTTATAATGGTATGTGTAGCAATGGTAGTAGTAATAGTTACAGTTGTAGTAGTAGTAGTACAGTAATAGTAGCAGTAGCAGGAGTAGAGATAGTAGTAGCAGCAGTAGTAATAGTGGTAGTAGTAGTAGTCATAGTAGTAGCAGCAGTAGTAATAGTGGTAGTAATAGTAGTAGTAGTAGTAGTCATAGTAGTAGCAGCAGTAGTAATAGTGGTAGTAATAGTAGTAGTAGTACTCTGCCCTACAAAACAAAAAGGCAGTAAAGATCATTACTATGTTCTTACCAATGTCCATTTAGGACCCTACACCAGTAGTTTACAGTGAATCACTGTATGAGACTGAAACTGATTACGTAATTACTGTATTTTCCGCACTATAAGGTGCACTGTCAATGAATGTTTTATATGAAGGTTTTTCATGTATAAGGTCCAATAAGTGAAGTCAAAATCATGAAATAAAAAGTCCAAATTATGAGATAAAAAGTCAAAATTGTGAGAAAAAAAGTCAAAATCATGAAATAAAAAGGCAAAATTGTGAGATAAAAAGTCAACATTTTTAGATAAAAAGCCAAAATAATGAGATAAAATCTAAATTCCCAGTCACTAAGCACTATCGCAATTAACCCATATAAAAGGCGCACTGTGGTTTTTGTAGAACTAGTTAATATGCAGTAACAATACTGCCTCATGTCCAATAATCTACCTACAACTACTGGGGCTGAACAACAAGAGAACTATAAGGTTATTTTTCTCAGTTTTGTGCCTTTTTACTTTGCAAGACAGTAGTGTCCTACATGTGCAAAAATATTAGGATAGATTCCATTTCCTCCCGTTAACCTGAAAGTAGTGTTAAATAAACCAGATGACACAACACATCAGAGGAACATCCAGCTCTTACTTTCAGGAGATTCCCTTCAGGTTTATATAAGGTGGTCATGTGACTACCCTGGTCATGTGACTGTGTGACTAAACACTTCTGGACCATTACTCATTAGTCTCTGTGGGTCTTCTTGCAGGTATGTGGTCTCCAGGGGAACGGGTCCTCTCGGAGGACCAGTTCAGTTGCTCCATTTGTCTGGAGGTGTTTGTGGAGCCCGTGTCCACCCCGTGTGGTCACAGCTTCTGCAAAGCATGTCTGCAGGGATACTGGAACCACAGCAAGAAGTTCCTGTGTCCCATGTGCAAGAAGAGCTACAACAGGAAGCCTGAGATGAGTGTCAACAGGGTCCTGGCTGAGATCTCCTCCCAGTTCCAGGGGCTGATGACAAGTGGAGGGGCCGAAGGAGCTGGAGGAGCCGCCTCCAGGGGGTCCACGTTAAATCTGAGCGCAGGCTCTGGACCAGGGGGGTCACCAAGGCAACAGGACACCGGGGAGTACGCCAGAGCAGGGGAGGTGCCCTGTGACGCCTGCATTGGCAGGAAGTTAAAGGCTCTGAAGTCCTGCGTCAACTGTCCAGGGTCCTACTGTGAAACACACCTGAGGCACCACAAGAAGGTCAGAGGTCACAGCAGACGCTGGGGTGGGACTTTCCTTTTGTTTCTGTCTTTCTGTTTATTGTTCTTTCTTTGTTACGTCGTTTTATTTG
Source organism: Siphamia tubifer (assembly GCA_020466265.1). Taxonomy (NCBI): domain Eukaryota; kingdom Metazoa; phylum Chordata; class Actinopteri; order Kurtiformes; family Apogonidae; genus Siphamia; species Siphamia tubifer. Next base: position 17,339,197 of record CM035800.1, read on the forward strand.
TTTAAAGTAAGTTCTTATATCTCACTGAAAAGTTACTCTTTAGGTGATTATTAAGGTGAGACTAAATTACATTGTATAAAACATTTTTACATATCGTAAAACTAAATATCATTACCATAAGGCCCGAGACAAATTTACAATAGAGGAAACAAGTTAACAAAACGTGAAGCACTTTTACAAATGCTGAGACAAATTTACAAGTAACTCCAACTGGAAATAGACTCTGGTGTTGTTATAACAGGAACTTATTGTTGAGACGTCCCCTTGTGCAGCTGCTACTTCTGTCTGGTCTGCACATTTTAAAGGAGTCATTCTGCTGAAAAACACTTTTCCACACTCATTTTGGAATCTGATGGGTCACCCCGAGTTACCGACACATGCTGCCTTTGACAGTGGTTTGTCACCTCCACAGGCTGCATACTGCATTCACAGAAAACAACCAGAGGAACGAGGGACCCAGAGAAAGCTGACGTCAGATGGACTTTAGCGTCACCCACGTAGGGTTAAACCCATCCCCAATTGCAGTAAATCTGAAGTAGCATTAGCATTAGCATCTACAAGAGAAGATCACGCCAGAGTAGCTGCTGCACAAAATGGCGGCTCAAACTGGTTCATGTGCTCTGTGGAAATAAAGCCTATTTTTTTTTCCTTCTTTCTTTTTCTTTTTTTTTGACTTATTTGTTCTGCATATTGTGTCATACTATTTGTCATTTTGTAAATATTTATACGTTTTTTTTCTTCAATTTTGTTCCATTTGTGTGTTTTGTTGTTCACGTTACTTATTATTTTTGTTCGTTTATTCATTTTTATTGATTGTTTTGGCTGTTTTTGTTCATTTTGTTGCTTATTTTATTCTTTTTTTTACTGTGGAACTGCTAAAGTCTTAGGAGTTAAAGGATTAAATGTGATATTTTGACTAGAAATGAGAAAAATACACTTGGAAATGTTGAATTTTTTGTCAGATGTTTTTCCTTCTGTCCACAGGTGAAGTCTCTGACTTCTCACCGTCTCATCGAACCCACTTTCAACCTGGAGGAGAAGATCTGTAAGAAACACGAGCGTCTGCTGGAGGTCTACTGCCGCTCAGACCACATCTGCATCTGCACGGCCTGCGCTGAGGCCACGCACAAGTCACATGACCTCGTCTCTACTGACCATGAGTGGAAGAAGAAGATGGTAACCTACAGCTGGGATGTGTCAAGTTTTTTTTTTTTTTTTTTAAATACAGCTTTTTCTGTGTCTCATCGAATGTGTTTTTCATTTATTTCAGACCAATGTGGGAAAGAAGAGATCAGAGCTGAAACATTTGATCAAAGAGAGAACCAAAAAACTGGAGGAAATTAAACAATCCATCAAGGTCGTCAAGGTCAGTGAGTGAGTGAGTGAGTGAGTGAGTGAGTGAGTGAGTGAGTGAGTGAGTGAGTGAGTGAGTGAGTGAGTGAGTGAGTGAGTGAGTTTTAAACAACACATGTCCTTCCTGAGCTTTCATGTGTTTTGTTTGGTGTCACATTTCAGCTCAGGTAATCCCAGCATGAATAACTCCCTTTGTTGACTGTACTTACAACACAGCACTAAAGCCCCAATTTAACCATTAAAATTTATACTTGCTATTACTGCATCCGCATTTTATCCCACAAATGATTTTTTTCTCCTTTATATTTAGTATTTTTTAAGTGTTTATCACCATTTATGATAGTATTTTCCTCTGTATTTTGGATTTTTTTCCCAGTTTAAATCATGTATTTTCCTATACATAGCTTCATGTGATGTCACCACATCCAGGACACTTTACATAGTTAACTTTAACTTTATTCTGAGTTTTTCCTTGATCAGTAAATTAAATATGAGGAAATATGAGATTTACAGTGAAAAAACATCAATTATAGTAGATAATATTACAATAAATGGTAATAAAACACATGGCAAAGGTTAAATAGAAACATTCATTTGGAAAGTAGTATAGAAATCCCTCTGGGTAAGTAAAGTATTTTAGGAACATTTTAAAACCACCCCTTAAATTTCACAGTGAAAAATATAGAATCGATATCTCATGTTCTGTAGCCTGATCATGTAAAGGCTCAGATTACTGACTGTTCATGCACAACAAGTTAAATATTTGCTCAGTCTACTCCAACGTCCTCAACAACTTTATTTGCTCTTAAAGCAGCACAAGCAAGAAAGTTCAGCCAGGATGACAAAATATGAACAGGACTTTAATTCTTCTTTTCTTTTCTAAAAATAATAATTTCTTCTTTATTTTGATCACGTAAGATATTTTTACATGATGTTTTTAAGTCTAAATTATTTATTCAGAATAAAATAATACAGAATTAAAGCTACTTCTTTCGTTTTTACACGGACATGTTAATTCTGAATAAAAGTTTACATAGGAAACAGGTGTGTTCCGCTCTAGTTAATTGGACTTTAAGTACAGAAGGTTCTGATTGGACAGAACGGCCACTTAATGTCTGGATGTCTACTGGAAAGAAACCTTCATCCATTTTGTTTTTTGCATTAGTTTCAGCCATAAACATGGAAGACCAGATACTACATGCGATTTTTGCATTTATTTTGTGGTAATTACGAAGTATTATCTTGACTCAATTAACCATAGAAATCAACATATTCTTGCCGGCAGTGTGGAATATGTGCGTAATCGTGACAAGACCAGGAGCATGTGCAGAGCGACAGGAATAATGTTAAAGCAGAATTGACTATTTACATGTCAAAGGAATGATCAAATTCACAATTAAGATCGGAATAAACCAGTGACTTTATTCGGATTTAAGTTTAATTTGGAATTATCATTTTCAACTTGAAATCTTAAAGATGAATTAACATTTATTCAGGATTGAACAGGAATAAAATCTGTCATGTAAACGGGACAAAAATGAGAATTTGAAAACTGAAATGTAAATGTAATAAACTTTATTGTCATTGCACACAAGTTACAATGAAATGTTGCAGGAACCCCCCCCCCCTAAAGTGCAGTACAAGATAAATAAAATAAATAATATATGAATAAAACTGTATAAAAGGCTAAAATTTGTTAAAATACATAAAAAACACTTGATCACAATCCATTAAATAAATAATCATCAAAAAACCAAAAGCAAAATAAAACCATAACGTAAAACTACTACGTCTTAAGCTTCAAAATTCCCGTGAATGAAAAGGAGCAGGAAGATTTAAAAGCTAATCTAATCTAATAATACCCCTTTAATGAGTCCCTTTGTTCTGTTCTTACACTGTATTTACTGTATGCTTTGGGAGGGTTCTTCTTCCCACACCTTTGGCTCACTTCTTATCCCCTTGATTTTCATTCCTGTCGTGCTCTGATGCAAGTGGAGAAGCCGCTAAAGTTTTACACAATCAGTCAGATCTATGTCTGAGGCCATCCGACCGGTATGACCAGTGGAAACATTTGTCTTTGCTTTCCCACACCCAGGTGTTGCCTACAGCCCGATTAAAAAAAATATATATACCTCCATGAGTTGCAAATGAAAACATGAAGTAACACCTGCTTTATTGCCATGGGTTGAAACAATTAAGATTTAAGAGATTCAAAGTGGTTTTATTGTCACGTGTACAGTAAAGAAACATGTTTTATAATTAATGTCCTGCTTTACTGTCCACGCTGACCTTTTGATGCATGAATTATGAGAACGTTAGTCAAGATTCTTCTTTCCTTAAGTGTTTTTATTCCTCTTTAGGCATGAAAAAAAAAGCAGTGATTGAAGTCTTTTTAATGAACCTATTTTTTTATGGAGTTATAAAAATGTCCACTCAACTGGACAATGTGTTTGAGCTTTGAATCAAAGGAACCTATTTAAAATGTAATATTAGAACAGTATGAAATAAAACATACTAATGAATGCAGTTTTTGTTTAAAATCCTTTGTTGGTCTGCTCAACCGTTTTGGTACAGTAGAGGTAACTTTGAACCCTGATATCTAATCTAAATTTAACTCCTTTGACACCAAACTTCTTGGTCAGTCTCCCTTTGTAAGAAACATGTAATGCCCAAAAACACCACTGGGTGGCACTGTCAATGATATATTCAGCTCATGCTAGCTAGGTAACTGTGACAACACCTCTGCTATGGTCGTTTCTTTTGGACACAAAATTGCAGGCAAGTTAAAAATTTTTTTTCCATTTTATTAACTTCTACAGAGTCTATTTTACATAGATAATCCTCATCATGTTTCAGAAATACTTTGGTATTCATGTACAAAGTTTTTGAAAACATGCTCGACCAAACAGTAGAGTATGCTAATGCTAATGCTAATGATACAAATGCAAAGAGTTAATACATCTAATTTCAACCAAGTTACAATTATGTTGGTAAGATTGGTGAAGGAATAATGTTTGAGTTTTAATACTTTAGTTAAATTCAGGGTCAGTAAAAAATAAAAAAATAAAAAAATCAAGCAATCAAAAAACAAGTGAGTTACACGTGATCATGTTAGTGCAGATCAGGTATTAAGAACAACTAAGTTACAGTAATGGTACGAAGTGACTAATATGGAACTAAAACAAAAAAAAAAAAAACATGAAGAGAACAGCTGTACACACTCCAAAAATCTAAATCTCACCAAGTGTTTTTCCCCATTTCTAATCATCACACTTAAAATAACACACAATTGATTAAAGAGTAACTATTCAGTGAAATGTAAGAACTTATTTTTAGACAATAGATCTGGAAAATCTTATTTCAGGGTATATAATTTATTTTTGCTTGAATTAAGCAAGATAAATAAATAAACTATATCCTTTTCATTTCCAACAGTAGATTCATTTCAGAAATGTTCTGATGTGTTATACAAGGATTGACTCAACATAAGTCTGGTGTTTCTAAATGTATGCTGCTTCTTGTCATGGGGTCAGGGGTCACACTAAATAATACACTGGGAAAAAAATTCAAATTAACAAACTAAATCCAAATATTTCATCACACTTAAAATAAGACATAATCACCTAAAGAGTAACCATTCAGTGAAATATTAGAACTGATTTATAGACAACAGATGTAGAAAATCTGATTTAGAAAATTTCCATTCCATTTCCATTCCAATGTTTTTTTCTTAGGGTTAATTCCAGTACAAACATGTTGTATTTTTTTTTTTACTTGTTTTTAGAGGGCCATTTTTTCCAGTATGCCAAAAGAATTTAAGATTCTGAAGACACTGTAAAAATGTAAATCTCACCAAGTGTATTTTTTTCCTAATTTCTAGTGAAAATATCTCATCACACTTAAAATAAGACATAATCAACTAAAATGTAATTTGTAACTGAGGGGTAAGAACTTATTTTTAAACAATAAATCTGGAAAATCTTATTTCAAGAAATAAAGAGAGCATTTTCATTTGTTCTATTGGCAGATTTTTGCTGAATTCAAGCAGAATGAAAATTAAAAAAAAAAAAAAAATCTGCTAATGGAATCAGTGAAAAGTATCTTGGTAAGATTCTTTGAAATAAGATTTTCCAGATTTATTGTTTAAAAATAAGTTGTTATATCTCACTGAATAGTTACTATTTAGGTAATTTTAAGTGTCATGAGATATTTGGACTAGAAATGAGAAAAATACATTTGGTAAGATTTAGATTTTCCAGTTCAGTTACCAGAGCACATTATAAACCATTTGCATCTCACTGTAACATTATTAACCTACTTTAACAAATACAATGAGGCTTGAGTTACCAGCAGGTCAAATATCACATCTGTTTGTGTACAGTATAAACACATACAACTGCTCCTGCTAGCATGTATTTGTGCCGCCGCATGCTACTGATGAACTTGAAAATAAAGAAAATAGACCACAACATAATGAGCAAAATAAGTGAAAATAGTACATGAGTCATGTAGCTGGAAAATGTACAAATACAAAGTGACTGAAAACTGAAGGGAATGTTGAAATGGAATGTTAGGTAATTTACTCTGGAAAAACATAACAGGTTTATCCAGTTTTTTTCCACCAGCAAACACATTCTTAAATTCTAATGAGACTGTTCTTTTATTAGAAGCCTTAGGAATTAATCTGGTTCAATTCAGGCTCAATGTTGATTACATTTATTAACCCTTTAAACTTCCACTCAATTTCACCTAAATTTCTTAATAAAGTCAATTGAATGTAAATACGTTTTAATTTCGTGACCCCAGAAAACCTGCCGGGACTACTTTCGCTTTGACCAAAACTTGACCTGAACTCTATTCACAGGACACTGTCGGGGGGGTAAGTGACTGTGGGTAAAGACAGTGATGCCATACAGATTCATGTGAAAAATAGTGAACTATCCCTTTAAGTAAAGGTGTTGAATCAGGACATCTACTTTTACAAGAGTATTTTTTTTCACACAAGTAGTTGTACTTATACTTAAGTACAGAATGTGAGTACTTTTACTACCACTGCAAATGGGTTGGTCTTTGAATTAATGTTATCTAAAAGGGTCGAGCAGATGTGGGGCCTCAAGTCTAAGTAAACTTATGTCATACGTGAGTTTACTTCTTATCACCTTTGTTTGACAGCATTATATGTGTGAATATGTGTGTGTTTAGATAAGTATTTAAAGGATGAACAGAACACGCATATATCTTGCAGACAGATGTTTCCCATCTTAACAACAAGCTTAAACTAAAACGGAGTTCTGCATAAATCCTGGTCAGAAAAACTCACTAATGAGCGAGCAAAGTTTACTTTTACCTTTCACAGACAACAGAATTCACACAGTGCTTCACAAAAGATAACAAAGTGTAAAAAAAATAATAAGGCAATAAAATACCAATGAAAATAGATAAAATTACAATCGTAATATTACCTATTATTATAATTGAAATAAAGCAGATTAAAATAAATGAATAACCACTAAGTAATTAACTAATTCATCCTAAAATTAAATTAAATTAAAATATGATGTCAAGACGCTTGATGAAAAGGGCAGCGATGGTTGAAACAGTTGAGTCTAATGTGTTTTTATGGGTTACGTTAATATTATTTATAAAATTATATCCACCAATACATGTCAGTTATTGAAAACTCTGCAGCAAATGTTCATATGTAGTGCGAAAAAAATTCAATTCATCTCCATTTTTGGTCTATTTTCTTTCTGGTATACTCATAATTATTGCTTGATAATCTTATTTCAGTTTTAGTTTGTGACCGTGTAGTTAGGGTACCTGAATGTTTCCCTCTTTACACACACACTCATTTTTACCAACAATTGCTGGTTTTATTCTTATTTTCCTGCCTGTTATTTTACTTCTGTTTTCTTTTTTCTGCTTGATAAATTTTTTTCCTCATATTTTCCAAGCTTTTATTGTCAATAAGAAACTGTTTTTTTATGCCTTGTCCAGTAAAATGGGGGTCGGTTTTGGCCTATGGACCTTATGTTTGACACTCCTGCACTGGCACTGCACATGATAAATTCAGGACAGATGAAGGGCTCCCCCTTCAGGTGTGAAGGAGAAGGAGCATAATAAAAAACTGTGAAAAATAAATTAATAAATAAATAAATTGTTATTATGTTTTATATTTCTATTGTGCAGTTATTTCATTCAAAATACAAATGGTGAAATAAAAAATATATATTTTTGCTTTGTTCACTGGGCTAGAAAGTTTAAAAGTATATATACGCTACAAACAAAACGTTAAAGACATTTCATTTTTGCGCAAAGAATCTTTTGCATTTAAGTAAATCTATGTCTAGTCATTAAAAATGGGTTTCAATTCAATTCACACAAAAAAGTAAAACGCACTGTGTAAGAATCCCAACAAAAAAAATTGCCCAAAAATTAAAAATACCCTTAACTTTCTGTCTGTAGTGCAGGCCAGACTGCACCAGGGCAGATTAACCCCCCCACCCATGATCACCACCAAACATTTATCACTTGGTCCTTGTGCCGGTATCAACGTTTCTTGAAAATTTCAGCCAAATATACAGTATAACTTTTTGAGTTATGTTGCACACAGACAGACAGGTAAACGCAGTATAGTATAAATATATATGTATATATATATAAAACACACTGTAAGAATATGTATCCAGAAGTGTAAAAACACTGTATTATAAACAGTAAAAACATTAGTTTGAAAGCATTTTGTGTCTTAATATTTTCAATGTATGAGCTTTGACCTCCGACCTCTGTCTGTGTCTTTGCAGGCCAGTGCTCAGAAGGAGTTGGAGGAGAGCTGGCAGGTTTATGCAGAGCTGCAGCGTCTGGTGGAGCAGAGCCAGGCTGAGCTGGTGGAGCTGATCGCTACACGCCAACGCGAGGCCGAACGCCACGCGCAGGAATTGGCTCGAGGTCTGGAGAACGAACTGAGTCAGCTCTGGAAGAGGAGCAACGAGCTGGAGGCCTTCGCACACACACATGACAAAGTCATCTTCCTGCAGGTACATGAGTGACCTTTAAATGACCATGGCAGATTCAGTGGTGACAATAAAGTAAAGGTTCTTTCATTTTTTACTACAGTGGAAAAAAAACAATAACTTGCCAAATGTATTTTTATATTTTCTAGTCCAAATTACACTTAAAATAAGACATAATCACCTAAAGAGGAACTTTTCAGTGAGATATAACAATCGATTTTTAGACAATAGATCTGGAAAATTTTATTTCAAGAAATCTTGCCAAGATCATTTTCATTGGTTCCATTGATAGATGTTTTTTCTTGAATAAAAAAAAAAAAATTAAATCAAGCAAAAATAATACAATTAAATAAAATATAGGTGCATCCAGTTTGTGACCCATGGAGTCTCATTTGTTATGTCCTTGTGGTGTATGCAAGGTTCAAGGTTCAAGGTTCAAGGTTACTTTATTAATACCCGTGGGTAGATTTGTCTTGCAGTCAAAGTGATAATTTAGTAGTAAAACATACAAGACACACATTAAACATTGAACAAGGTCGAGTGTGCAAGGAAAACAAAGTGCTCAGTGTTCCACCTCTACAACATAGCAACATGGTGTAATAAATAATAAAATAAAATGAAATATAATACGTAAGATCAAATGAATAAAATACAATAAAACAATAAAAACCCAGAAAGATAAAAACAGTCTGGAATAAAAACAAGGGTAAAAACAAAGTTTAAAAGTTTGGAGTCACAATAATATCATAAAACTAAATAAATAAATAAATAGAGCCAGGGAATAAATACATGACTAAAATAAGTAAACAAAGTGCAATATCACTGCTTCTTGTTCAGCTCAGTGATGGCAACAGGAACAAAGCTCTTTTTGAATCGCTGTGTCCTGCACCTTGGGACTAAAAACCTCCGTCCAGAGGAAAGAAGATGAAATTCCCCATGTAACGGATGGGAGTCATTATTCAGAATTGATGCTGCCATCCTCTGGACCTGTTTAGTGAACAGGGAGGCGGGACAAGACTGAGACTCACCAGTCAGACGACTGGACCATCTGACGATTTGATTCAGTGAATTTCTATTTGATTCAGTGAACACTGACAAATAAACTGATTCTGAATTTGATTTATTTTGAAAATAGACCTAAAATGCTTTCAAACTTTCTCCATAACATTAAACTACATGTGATTTGTAGTTTTACCCCATGTCCTGTTTTTAGGAACCAGTTTCATAGAAGCACCCATTTACTGTCTATATATTTCTTGCATGTTTCATATGAGAAATTAAGTCACAGTCACATTACAAACCTGCAAAAACAACACTAAAGAGTGCATAATGATGGTCAAAATGAAAAACCTCCGATCTGCAGGATTTTCTGAATGGTGGATCTGACTTTGGATGATTAGAACAGGGGAGGATGCTCCTGTTCAAAATACTTTAACCTCCTGAGATCCTGAGTTGTCTTTCAGGGACAGGACTTTCACAAAGTTATTGAAGAAAAAAAAAGAAAAAAGTCCAATGCTAAGGACACTCCATAAAAAAAATGCATCTAAAAAATACTGTTGTACTGTTTCCCATAAAAAGTTAATGTAAAAAAAAGTCCAAACTTATACTTTCCTGGGTCTCTAGAGGATAATATACAGTAGTCTAAAAACAGTGTATTATTTATTGGACAACTTTGACAAATGCCATTCTACTTTTTTATATTTTAGTTTTCTCAATAAAGTACATTTTTCAGATACGAGGTTTTGTGTTTTGGCCACTGATAAGACTGGTGCACTCAGGGTCGAATGATATATTGGCCGATTCACTAATTAAACAACCTGTATGACATAAAATAAATATTTAAAACAATTAAAGTTACAAACCAGTACCATATTGTACACAGTGCACAATACTGAATTTCAAAGTGAAAATGTCTCTCCTAAACTATGGAAAGTGTAATGTGCACAATGTTACTTGTTTGCAATTGTTTTAAATACAATTAAGTATTTTATATTTTACAGGTTTAAATGTTACAAGTTCTACCTCAACTTATTTTTTATTTTATTTGTTACTGTTAAATGTTTATTTTTAATTTGAGACCTGGAATATTTGTCATTATTTATTTATTTATTTTTTTACCCATATCGGCCCCAAATATCGCCTTAAGGAAGTCCATATCGACCATCAGCAGAGGGTGATGGGGGAAAAAAATGGTATCGTCCATTAAAAAACATGTATCGGTCGATCCTTATTGTGCACCATAAAGTACATTTAAGATGAGTAGGTTTATTATTATTAAGATAAAGTCCATTATTGAGCGAAACTGTATGAATTTCACTGACCTGAACATCCCTGCAAATTTTTTCTACCCTGTCTTATAATCGCCAAAATTTAGCAGCAACAGCCAATTATCTGAGCTGTATCTACTGTCGCTGAAGCATCTGTAGTTTTTGTGAGGTGTGTGTAGTAGCATCAAAAGCTTCTGTGCAAAAAGGCAGCTGTATTCATGCTGGTGGTTCTTTTTGTGCATTTATCAGGGGCTATTTATATGGATAAATGTTTTTTTTTGTTTTTTTTTTTCTCCAAACATGAAAGACGCCTTTGAAGAATCCAGCTTTTCTGAATAGTATGAGGGGAAACAAAAGCATACTGACTCACATACACAAACATAGTGTTTGGGAGAACAAAACCACAGTAAATAATGATTTAGTGTGTCTTCTTGCAGCACAAACATTCACTGGATTGTGCTTTTAATTATCTAAATAATAGCCAAAGATTTACAGATATGATGTGACAAACAGTGAGTGATCAGATCTGCATATTGTTGCTGTGTGTAAATCACTCAATATTGAAGCAGTGCAAATATTAAAATCTTACCAAATACATTTTCCCCATTTCTAGTCCAAATATCTCACACTTAAAATAAGACATAATCAACAGAAGAGTAACTTTTCAGTGAGATATAAATATATAAAATCTTACAAAGATAATTTTCACTTATTTTCTTGGCAGATTTTATTGCTTGAATTAATAGAAATAAATAAATCTTGACTCTCATAAAAATAAATCTGATAATAGAACAAGTGAAAATTGTCTTCATAACATTTTCCAGTTCTATTGTCTAAAAATAAGTTCTTATATCTCATTGAAAAGTTAAGTCTTTAGGTGATTATGTTTTATTTTCAGTGTTTTGGACAAGAAATGAGAGAAAAGACATTTATTTGGTAAGATTTACACTTTAATGCATTCGACTGTAAAGCTGCTGTTAAATTTTATTGTCCTACCTTGCATCATTTTTCTCCTCCATTTCTTGCAGAACCTGGCAATGCTGTCGCCCCCACCCGAGCCCACTGATTGGTCAGCGGTCAACATCAGCACTGACCTCTATCTGGGAACAATCCGCTCGTCTGTTAGCAACCTCATGGATAAGTTTCAGGAGGAGCTGAAAAGACTGTATGGAAAAGGTGAGAGGAAAGATTCTGTGAACAAAAGTAACCAGCCACCATGTCCATGTTGGCCCCAGAAAGGTGCATGTAAGGGTCCCATGTGGGTTTGTGTACAGTGTCCATGGTGACCCCACATGTGTTTGACCATATCAGAATTTCTTTATATTTTATTTATGGGTTATGTAGAGCTCTCAGGTTCAGTGCAAAAGTTACAGAGAAACAACAAATATCAGTAAAAGTCACAGTTATTTACATTAAAAATAGAAAGTTTTGCTAAGATATTTGTGAAAATATAATTTAAGCAGCGCAGGTAACACACTGGTCACTACAGTGGACAGTTCTTCTATAGTCGTTCTCTTGTATATTCATGGGTTTTGTTGTTTTAGTTCCATATCAGTCAGTTCATATCATTACTGTAACTTCTTAATACCTGATCTGCACTAACATGTTTACATGTAAATCAATTGATTATTTTTTTAGACTGTAATTAACAGGCTCTTGTAAAACAAAAACTGCATTAAAATGTTTTATTTCATAGTGTTTGAATATTAAATACGTGTTTCTTTGCTTCAAAGCTTAAACGCATGTTGTCCATTTGAATGGACACTTTTTTAACTCCATAATAGAATAGGTTCACCCTTTAACCCCTGGTGTGTCAGCTGTGACGCCTTCTACATGTATGGTTTATTTTTAAAATTAATAAAAATGTAAGTGTTTACACAACAGTTTCACTTCCTGTATAGAATAGACTTCACAGCAGCACATATGTTCAAACATATTTGAACACAGACCGTGATTAAATGAATCACACAAAGTTGTCATACATAAGCCTATAGGTCTATTGTTTCTCATGTTAAATTATTGGGAACGTGCAGTGGTCCAAATATGGTCATGGTCGTCTCACTGCAACAATATCCTGGGTTTGAATCCAAACCGGGACCTTTTCTGTGTGGGGTTTACATGTTCTCTCTGTGTCTTCATGGGTTTTCTCCGGGTACTCAGGCTCCTCCCATTATCCAAAGACATGCACTGATAGGTTAACTGGTTAATTTAACTTGCCCTTAGGCATGAATGTGAGAGTGATTGGTTGTTCACCTCTATGTGTCAACTCTGCAGCTCTCTTTCACCTATAGGTAGGTGGGCTAGACTGCTGAAGCCCCTCCCTCATGACTCTAGTGAGGATAAAGCAGATTCGGAAGATGGATAGACATTAGTGACTTCTAGTGTTATTCATATTATAAGTATATATATCAGTATATTTGAAACATTTAAAAATGCAAATTTTACCCCCTTGAACCCCCATTGAGCTCCTCCCACACACACACACACACACACACACACACACACACACACACACACACACACACACACACAATTCCTGGATCCACCCTATGTATGCACTGCACCACATGCAACCAACTAATACTGCCAACACTCATGATAATTACAGATTATTTTTGACCAAATCGGGACAAAAAAGGTCACAAAAAGCCTGGAAACATGGTTAGCCTGTATGTTAGCGCCCATATGCTCTCACCTAATGCCAAACACTCTTCTAATGCACAGTCCAGAATAGGAACACTATATGGGTCAGTGTATGAAATAGAGTCGTGAGTCATCATTGTAACAAGCAGCCCCCCTCATATTATTACACGTTCACACGCTGGAGATGGTTGGACAGATGGAGATAGTGTTGAAGCCGCAGTTTATCCATTTGGCATCAGTGAGGTGAAAGCAGAAGGCTGACTGACAGCAGCATCTGCCTGAGCATTTACACCAACATGTTTACCACCCACACGTGCCGTCTGCTTTGACTTTGACTATTTGCTCATGTGGTTTGTCTCTCTTCTGTTTTACTCAGAGCTCCGGAAGGTGCAGAACTATTCAAGTGAGTAAAAACTACTATTTTTTTTTTTTTTTACTTGACACCTCACTTCTAGAGCTACAAGTCATAGATCTGTCTCTTTTAATGATTGTTTAGCTTCAGCTTGGACAAAATAAATTAATAAATAGAAAAGTACTCCCCACCCCCCATCCCCTTCCTAAATTCTGACCCAGTATTGGTGTCCTGGGTTGGAATTAGACCCAGTATTGTAAAATCAAAACAATTGTATTCTGAAATCTGATATAATTTATATTGGGGCAGCCATGGCTCAAGTGGTAGAGTGTGTTGTCCATTAACAAAAGGGTTGACGAATCCCGCTCTGTCCTAATCAGTCCGTTGTGTCCTTGAGCAAGACACTTCACCCTCCTTGCCTTTAGTGCCACTCCCATTGGTGTGTGAGTGCGTATGAGGGATCATTGGTGCAAATTGGCTTCTGTCAGTCTTCCCCAGGGCAACTGTGGCTACTAGTGATGCGCGGTTAGGGGGTTTTACAGAAACCCGCCCCGCCCAAACCCAAGACGTGGCTCGGCCCGCCCCGCCCAACCCGCATGATGTCACGTATCGATAAACCCAACCCGCCCGCTATCAAGTATTGATAAACCCAACCCGCCCGCTATCAACCCGCGAGCTTAAATTTGTCTCTAAACTCACATAGTACATTCGCAGCATCTTTACCTTGTGCTTCTGTTGCGTGGGTCAAAGGACATGGCCCTCCACTACATATTTAATTGTTGAAAAAACGTTTCCTTTATTTGATTCTGTAAGAGATACAAAAAAAACAACGACGACAATCAATGGACACTGCGGCACCGTAGTATGTGTACAGAATAGCCTCTCGCGTGATCTCTCGTTTCTAAAATAATACACATATAACAATCATATTACATATTACACACAGAAAAACAATACAAAGTACAAGAATGATATAAATTGACGTTATTAATCTAACGGTCGGTTTAACGTCTCGCGCTCGTGAGACGTTAAACCTAGCCACTTGCCCAACCGTTATATTTTCCCACAAGCAGAACAAACAAACAACACTTCACAATCGAAATACAACTACAAAACAATTCAATACATGTATAGAACAACTCCGACACTTGCTCTTTACCTGTAAGAGATACAAAAAAAAAAACAACGACGACAATCAATGGACACTGCGGCACCGTAGTATGTGTACAGAATAGCCTCTCGCGTGATCTCTCGTTGTCTCACGAGACTACTCTTGCCCTTGACCAGTGTCACCAACGCGCCCTCTGCTGGTCGGAGTTTGCTACTGCACAATGACATACACATATCATTCTCACCACACTGAACATGAACCACACCAAACCAAAAAAAAAACATGCTAAACATTCAAACTAGAACAAAACTATATATATAGATATATGTATATTTTAGTTATTTTACCCCAACTATGGCCCTGTATGCCACACTTCTAATGTTAAAAGCATCATTTTTGCCTCCTTTCTAACGTCTCAATATGCACTCCAGCACATAAAATAGACTCCACCCACATCATCACTCTATAAAGCCAACACATACAACGTTTCCGTACAACCTTCGCATCGCCTGTTTTAATCTTCTCCCTGATCAAGTCCGACATTTTCACTCTTATCTCTGAGTGTTCAGGGAGATTTTGGCGCTAATAACAAATAACAAAAAGTTGGGATAAAACAGCATTCAAAACAGGAACTGACGGGCTTGCACATGCGCGAGCCGAGCACGTACGCACACACACACACACACACACACACACACACACACACACACACACACACACACACACACACACTTCAGCGGGTATTGATCATCCCTGACCTGCCCCACTCGCATCCGCAATATGTATTAATACTGCGACCCACCCCGCCCGACTCGCGGGTCATAGGAGAATTAAGTGTACGAGTAATTGGAAGGAGAGGAGAGACGAGGATGCTACTGTAGGTTAGCGGGGCTCCTTTCCGTTTCATAACACGGCTGTGGAGACTGCTCCATGCACGCACACACCTCTCTATCCTCCCTCATCGGTCTTAACATGGTCTGTAAAGATATGAAGGCAACCCTTTCCTGTAGATGGCAATGCAAAGGATGTGAAAATAACGTGGCTGTTACCCATTCATTCTGACTGGAGCGTGCCGCCTCTCATGGAATGAAACTGCCGATGTCAATTGAGTTGTCTTTCATCATCATATTTTTTATATGTCGTTGATTATTCTTACTGAGGTTATTTTAAGTTGAAATATTGTATACCTTCAGTCTATCCATATTGTGCCATTTTTGGGAATGTCGTATGGAAAAATGCGGGTATTGATCGTCCCTGACCCGCCCCGCCCGCATCCGCAATATATATTAAATATAACCCGCCCAACCCGCAATATGTATTAAAAACTGCGACCCAACCCGCCCGCCCCGCGGGTCACCCGCGGATATCCGCGGGCCAGCGGGTAGCCCGCGCATCACTAGTGGCTACATATGTAGTTTACCACCATCAGAGGGAGAATGTGAGAGCGAATGAATAACGGATCAATAATGAAAAGCTCTATAGAAATCTAATCTACTATTATTAGTGTAAAGTTGACTTTGTAAATGTAAGTCTAGGTTCAATATAAATTTTACTTTGCAGATAAGGACCATATATTCATATTAACTCTAAGTGTTACATTAACACAGGTGATTTTACTGTGCGCATTGAGCCCAATTTGATCTCATGTTCTGCTTGTACTGTGTCCTGTTCAGGTGAGGTGATTTTAGATCCTGCCACAGCTCAGAAGAACCTGGTCGTGTCTGATGACGGCCGCCAGGTCAAATATGAGGAGCGCAAGACCTCCCACTCTGACGTCCCGAATCGCTTCAGTCCGGCTCTCTTTGTCCTGGGCCGGGAAGGTTTGGGCTCAGGGCGCCACTACTGGGAGGTGGATGTGAACCGCAAGACGGCCTGGACCCTCGGCGTCGCTCGTGCCTCGGCCCGACGCAAGGGGGAGATCAAGCTGAGTCCAGAGGGTGGATACTGGTGTCTGTGGTTGAAGGGCGGCGAGGTCAAGGCGCTGGCGACCACCCGTGTGCCTCTAATGCTGCCGTCACATCCCTCTAAAGTGGGAATCTTTTTGGATTACGAAGGGGGTCAGATCTCTTTCTACGACGTGAAGGCACGTTTGCATCTATACACCTTCACCGATACCTTCAGCGAGAGCATGTACCCAATCTTCAGCCCCTGCATTATTCATGATGGGAAGAACACTTCACCCATTATTATAACTTCTGTTAAACACACCTGAAGCTGACCAGCAGTCACAGAACATTACAAGTCTGGCACCTTTAGATGCAGAGATAATTTTTTTTTTACCTCATTTGGGTAGAAAAGGCTTGGTAAGAGGTGCACAAAATATTTTTATATGGGTTTTACCAATCATTTTACCTCAAGCTAATTTTAATAATGAGGCTGATATATTAATTTATCCATGATAACAGTTAGACAATTGATATGAACTCAATTTGAGCTACATCAACCTGATAGTGGTAAAATAGTGGCCAAAGAACCAATTTTTTTCCCTTGAAAATTCCACCTACAGTAGTGAATGAAAATGACCCCGTATGGACTGTGGATGGTAGAAAATGCACCTTTGTAAGACAATTTAATATCAACCAAATGTGATGGGAATCTATTATTATATCTATAATTGCTTGATTTATGTCTACAAATTTTTTATTTTCAACTAAAGCACATTTGGATGAACTATAATACTCATAATGAAGCTGAAATCAATAGGGTTCTTCCACTAGACGGTCCCTCTGTTGGTTATCAAGGGAGAAGAAATCCAACCAAATCCGTCCTAGTTAACACTGGCAGCAGCAGGAAATCTAGCTATTATAATCCCGCAAATTCCATTTTTGGGATAATAAAAACCTAAGAGGGAACATTGCACGTAGGAAATGCACCTTAAATGCACCAAATCTAACATAATGTGACAAATAAGT
Organism: Siphamia tubifer; assembly: GCA_020466265.1. Taxonomy (NCBI): domain Eukaryota; kingdom Metazoa; phylum Chordata; class Actinopteri; order Kurtiformes; family Apogonidae; genus Siphamia; species Siphamia tubifer. The sequence continues at coordinate 17,356,848 of CM035800.1, forward strand.
TACTGTATTTCGTAGAGTATATGTTAAATCTATTTCTAACTCCTCTTGTTTCTGCTCAGACAGACATTCATTGGTGCATTTTACTCCTCTATGGTAGTCCTGTAACCCTAAATAAAAATTATAAATACATTTATTTTTCAACAAAGTTTGGTAACAGTAACAGAGTATATGATCATACAGTATAAACTGTTACTTCATGCAGAAGAATGTAATGCCCTCAATGACAAAAATACTATGACATTATATAAGAATATGATGATGCTTGATGTATGTCTTTCTATTTGTCATGTTATGTATTGCACAGCTAAAGTAATTTACTTTAAAGGGTAAATGAAGAATACTGTGTGCAATATTTTCTTGTTTATCACAGTGTGAAGACTTAAGTATTTGTCATAAAGGTCAGATTAACTGTGTGGTCCTTCCTCGGTGCAGCTGTGGATGTGTTCTGGACATGCTTAGGTTTGCGTCTAGCACTTTCCTTACTGTGTAAGTAAGAATTTTAAGCCTTTAGATTTTGCAGAGGTTTCGAAAGGTTTAGTTTTTTTCCCGGGGAGCCGTACAATATGAGTCACGCTTGTAGATATTATTCTTTGTTTGGTTTGTTTTTAATACCATGACACTGCCTGCTGTACTTTTATATGAAACTGTTCTTTTGTATCTTCATCCTGAACTTGTTAAATAAAGATGATGAGAAAGAAGGACGCGCAAAACAGACTTAATGAGACTCTGGAGCTTAAAGGGATTTAGTTATGATCCTCCGCTTCAAACTTAATGCCTGCAGTTAAACCAGTCACCATGTTTTAGTGTTGGACTTGCAAAAAAGCAGATGGAGTATAGCAGGAGTTCAAAATGGAATAGGACTTGAACCAAACACAAGAGCAAAAAAAGGGAGTGCACAGTAAACACATTTCTAACTCACTGTTCTATTATTGGAGCCGTACAATAGTACATGAGATTATATGAGTTGGAATCTGCACAGTGCTCGAGGCTACTTGTTTTGGTTATTGGCTAACTGCATTTCCAATCTAATGGCAGCTTATGTTGCACACCGTAGATGACAGAGGCATTAAAGAACAAAGCCCTAGTTTGGGGAGTTTAGCAAGAAAACCAGTCATTTGTAGACTTATCACACATACTGTAAGTGAGCACTGAGGGCCTGGTCATGCCCTTTATGTGTATAAGACATGTATGATAAGACAACACAATGATATATTCATAAAATGTTATGAAACTGATGTTTCAGTCTTGGGCGGCACGGTGGTGCAGTGGTTAGCACTCGTGCCTCACAGCAAGAAGGACCCTGGTTTGAATCCCACACCAGACCTTTCTGTGTGGAGTTTGCATGTCCTCCCCGTGTCCGCGTGGGTTTTCGCCGGGCACTCCGGTTTCCTCCCACCATCCAAACACGTGCACTGATAGGTTAATTGGTTAATCTAAAATTGTCCATAGGTGTGAATGTGAGAGTGATTGTTTGTCTATATATGTTCAGCCCTGCGATGAACTGGCGTCTCATACAGGGTGTACCCCGCCTTCGCCCATTGTAGCTGGATTAGGCCCCCAGTGACCCCCGCGACCCTAGTGAGGATAAAGCGGGTTCAGATAATGAATGAATGTTTCAGTCTTGTTTTCCACGATCACACACCCTGTATTATAAGATGACAATTGACCTACAGTAATTCTTTCCATTGACAGAGTGGATTAATGGATTAGTGGTAATTAGGCTGTCACTCAAGGTTTTACAAATTTCAAGAGAAATTTGAGATGAAAGTCATCACTGCTTTAAGAAAATAGACAGTTCTATATCCAGCTACAACAAACTGTAGAACTACTTACAGTACAAACATGTGGAAAACTGAATTATGTAAATCCTTCTGATGCATCTTTTAGGTTTAAAAGATGAGATGATAATGGTGAGAATCCCAAAAATGAATTAACAGAGTGAGGTGTTGGTTCAGTGTGATCCATCAATGGATCTTTATTGGTTTATTTATTATTATATTTATTGATCTGATGCCAGTCATGCCAAAAATCCAGACAAATGTAACTGAATTAAGGAGCCACTGTGTATAGTGATGTGTACTGTGTGTGCGTGTTAAGCCTTTAGCACCATAATGGTATATATATATATATATATATATATATATATATATATATATATATATATATATATATATATAATATATATATATATATATATATATATATATATATATATATATATATATATATATATATATATATATATATATATATATATATATATATATATATATATATATATATATATATATACATATTGAAGTGCCTGGTCTTTTTCCTCTATTTTTGTCAATAATTGTGTAAAAAAAGCCATATGTGTAAATAATTTACACAATTTTTGCAGGAAAAGTAAAATATTTACCACTTTTATGTAATTAAATACCTAAAACTGTGTGTTATAATAAGAAAATGACAAAATGGAATTTAATTTTCTTCAACTTTCTTGATGAATATATTATTGAAACATGCAGATTGAACATTTCTGAGATTTAATTCAAACCATTTTATATAAACTCAGACAGTATGACAATTCTGGAGCTTTCAGAGTCCATGTCATAGACTGTTATATTTGTCAATAGCCAAGTATTTTTTATTTTAGTAGAACATATTATGTTGGTAGAACAGTGTACAGCCTCATGGGGCTTTATAGAGTTAGTTAGGGGACAAGACTTTCATAGCTTTATTGAAGAAAAAAAAAAAAAGTACAAAGGACATTCCATCCGAATTTTAAAAATGTATCTCAAAAAATCTGTTGCATTGTACCGTTTCCAGAAAAGGCAATTATTTAATATAAAAAAAAAAACAAAAGGAAAAACTTGCACTTTCCTGGGTCTCAAGAGGTTAAAGCCATTCCTCGTGTAGCTCAGAGGGTCATGGCAGTGGGGTATAAATTTGTATCTGGGGTAAGAGAAAAGCAAGGGAGGGGGGTATATTTTGGGTTCCAGGGTTGGTGTGTGTGTTGGAGGGCTTTAGATCTGGCAGTGGCCACAGCCGGTCTCATGTGTCAGTGTACTGAGGAGTCTCAAGGCAGCTGCTCTCTGGTGAGTGTCCCCATATTTCGCTTTAATGTCTCCATTGTCTCACCTGCATTTTAATTCTTCTTCCATCACATTTGCTTTTCTGTGCACTGTTATGTCTCTCTGAGGGGTGTTGTTCAGTTTCTGGACTCTTTTATTGTAAATCTGGAGCCTAACCAGAGAGGTTTCTGTGAGTTTATGAGAAAGCTTTAAATCTTTGGGAGTATTTTGAGGAATATTTTGCTCACATTTCGAAGTAACCCAGAGTCTTGTTTACAGTAGTGAAGGACTGCAAGTCTTCTTACTGTCTAGTCTGGTATTTTTGGAAATATGTTCATTTGGTATGAACACCTAGGCCTCTTCCACAACTACAGGTCCACAGACATGCTCTCAATATGCAAGGTAACTATTAAACGTGCATATATTTAGATATTTTATTTTTAGTTTCGTTTAGCAGAAATGTTTAATGTGTTTTAGAGCCAGGGTGACTTTTTAAAATGTGTCCACTAGAGGACAGAATAACAAGTAAATTCAAGGTTAAATGGAGCTTATGATTATGTTTACATGTTTTCTCATTTGCAGGAACACATTTCTGTCTTTGTCTCAGAAAAAAACAGTTTATAGAACAGCCCAAAGACAGACCTAAAATGTAATACAACTTCCAGTCAGATTGATATTGTTTTTCAGCCAAAATTTACATAATATATTACATAGTACATTGTATATAACAATTTCATAGTTTCTTACTATGTCTTTATTTATTTTATACTAAATGGGGAAAAAGGATTTTACTCCTTAATTTATACTATACAAAATATAGCACGAAAAGGAAAGGGTTCTACTTGTATTCGCATACATTTATTTAATTCATAGTTGTAAAAAATAATTCATGGGTATCTTTTTGTGATGCTTGACAAGTTCTGCAAATGTGTTTTATACACATGTGCAACTGAGGCTATCATTGTTCTATGTGAAAGATGGTTTTCTTTAAAAAAAATAAAATAAAATTCTAAGAGATCTGTTTGATGGTTTAGAAAAGATGTGTGGGGAAAAAAAATGTAAAAGAAAAAGAAATAGAGAAAACATCTGCTGCACTAAAGAGAGAAAATAAGACCCAGGTTTATGTGTTAGCAATCAACACATATTGATATGATGCTTTCAAATCCTCAATTTGAAATATAGCTATCCAAAAACTGTTCAGGCTCAAAACATGTAGAAAAAAAGAAAACAAATAGTAATAAATGTATGTCTATATAACTTTACAACACCTCCCAAACCCGCACATAGGCTCATTTATGAACTTCAGGGCCACACAGTTGACGTTGACAAAAATTGTGTCTTGATAAAGAAGTTATAAATGAGTCTTATCATGCTTTGCTTAATAGAATTGCATGAAAATGATAAAATAAAGTTCGCCATCTAACCCTAGCAACCTCAATATCACAGCAGGTTTGATGTCCCGCTCAAAGGCTGGTTGCTTGCGCTGAAAATGACCCTGCCTCTCCGCCGTGTAGGAATGGCCTCTACTGGGAACCTTTCTGAAGAGCAGGTGCACTGCTCCATCTGTCTTGACGTCTTCACCAACCCAGTTTCCATCCCTTGCGGACACAACTTTTGCCAGAGTTGCATTCTGGGATACTGGAAAACGAGCCCTTTGTACCAGTGTCCTATGTGTAAGAAGTCCTTCTACAAAAGGCCAGATATTAGCATTAACACCGTGCTGAGAGAAATTGCCGAACAGTTCAAGGAGATTCGGGTTAAAGGTGTAGAAGGGAGGGTAGACCAGGAGGACGAGGAGGAAGAAAAAGTGGAAAAAGAAAAGAAGTGGACGATGGATCGAAGGAAAAGGGAGGATGAGGAGAGGCTTTTGGAGGAGGATCAGAAGGAGCAGGTTCTGGCGGAGCTCAAGCAGAAGCAGGAGGAGAAGAAAAAACAAGAGAATCCACCAGAACCACATGAGGATCTACCTCCACTGATCCCCCCACCCTCAGCGGCTCAGACGTCCACCCCACCCTCACCAATGTCCACAGCATCACCCCAAATCCCACCTCGGCGTCCACCCCCAGTGCCACAGACATCACCTCCACCTTCACCCCTGGAGTCTTCTCCACCATCTCCTCAAACCTTAGCTCCGCCTTCTTCCCCATCACCTACTCCTCCTCTATTGTGGGAGGAGGTCCTATGTGATGTTTGCCTTGGGGAGGGTAGGCCGATAGCTGTCAAATCCTGCCTGGTGTGTTTGACCTCCTACTGTGAGGAGCATCTGAAATCTCACACTGCGAGGTTCACCAAACACAAGCTGATGGAGCCGGTGGCAAACATGGAAGACAGGATGTGTCCAAAGCACGAAAGGCTCCTGGAACTGTTCTGTAAGAAGGACCAGACCTGCGTATGTGTCCTCTGTACGGAGACTGACCACAGGGCGCATTACACCGTCCCAGTGGAGAGAGAATGGATGGACAAAAAGGTAAAGTGGACATCTCATCATTAAACATAAGTGAGGTGCCTCTGCAGGTGTAATTGGTCCTTTATATATTATACTATTATTACTTTATCTCATAATTTGGACTTTTTATTTCACAGTAGTGACTATTGTTTTCACAATTTTTACATTTTACCTTATAATTTGGACATTTTATCTCCTAATTTGGACATTTTATGTCACAATTTTAACATTTTATGTTACAACTTTTTCTTTTAAAATTATTCCTCTTTAAATCTCATATTTATAACTTTTTTTCCCCTACATTTACTGTCCATACCCACAAAACTGAGTAACCGTGACCTGGTCAAACACACTAACTCACTTTTAAAGTCTTTATTTTAGATACTTTTGAAACTTTTCAGATTTTTCCTGGTTAAGTTGTTTGTTTGTTTTTTTACTTTTGTACTTTATTACAGTGTACTTATTAAAGTGTACTTTTTTTTTTTTTTTACTTTTGTACTTTATTACAGTGTACTTATTAAAGTGTCCTTTTTTTTTTCTTTTTTTTTTGTTGAATCAGTACTTCTACTTTTACCAGAGTATTTTTCCACACAAGTAGTTGTACTTCTACTTAAGTACAGAATGTGAGTACTTTGACCACCTCTGCCAGTTACAGAAATCATTTGTTTTTAGAACACAATAACCAGCCTGTTCCTGTAAATGCAATGTGAAGTATTTTTATATGTAATATTGTGAAGATGTAGTTTTTGTTTGTGTAAAATCCTGCTGTTCAGGCGCTGCTGAAGAGGACAGAAATAGACGTTCAGCAGATGATCCAAGACAGAGTGACGAAGGTGGAGGAGATAAAACACTCTGTGGAGCTCAACAAAGTAAGGATCAGAACAAAACCCTTCACATTTTCCATCTAGCTCTTCACATTTGTCATGTTTTCAACAAAGTTTTACCTGTTATGAAAATACTTAGGCTGTGTACCCATGGTTGGATCACAGAGGTGTTTTCTTTTCTAACTTTGCATAAACCCGGGGTGTCAAACTCATTTTAATCTCAAGTGGGTCGGACCAGTAAAGTACTCCCATAATAACTTCCAAGTTTGTCATGTGTTCAGAGTACAAGTAACATGGCAATAAAACACAGTGTCCGCTAGTTCTATTTCCACTCAATATCAAAAAGATATTGCCATTTTGTATGTGTACAAGTTGAAATACACACAAATAAATTAAGATGAAGCCTAATATTCTTAAAATTACATAAATTTTTTAAAGAAATGTCTTTTTGTCGTTGTCATTTTTCATATTATTCACCTTTAAAAGCACAGGTAGGATGTGGACAAGAAATAACAAAATAAAGAACCTTGAAATATTGTCATAATGTTATTTTTTTCACCCTTATAATTTACTAGTCTGACCCACTTGAAGTCATACTGAACTAAATGAGTTTGACATCCCTGGTCTAGAGGATCTCTGTGGGTGTTGCAGCCTATCCTGGATACATTAGTTCATCACAGGGGTCTAATAGTCATTGTTTTTCTATTTCAGGCTAGTGCTCAGAAGGAGATTGAGGAGAGCATGCAGGTGTTCTCTGAGTTGGTGCGCTCCATCCAGCGGACCCAGGCCGAGCTGGTTTTGGCCGTAGAGGAAAAGCAGAGACAGACACAGACCAAGGCTGATGGTCTTATTGCTGAACTGGAGCAGGAGATCGCTGAGCTAAAGAAGAGGAACACCGACCTGGAAAAGGTGGCTCGGGCCGACCACATCCATTTTCTAAAAGTAAGAACGTCTCCTTATGATTACAAGAACTAGATGCAGATTTTGTAATATGTGCTAAAATCTTTTGTGAAGGAAGATCCTGTTATTAACCCATAAAGACCCAAACCTCCACTACACATCAAATATAGGAGTGTTAAATATTCAGTGTTGGTGTTAAATAGAGAATGTTGGTGTTGTATTATCTCCACATTCATTTAAAACAGAGGTCTTCAACACCTGATTCAAATTATCAGCTCGTTATCAAGCTCTGCTGAAGCTTGATAACGACCTACTGCTGTGAATCAGGTGTGTTAGAACATGGTGACATCTAAAACCTGCAGGACAGTGGTACCTGAGCAAAAGATGATGACGATAGAGACTGTTGCTATCATTGACAGATAGGAAATCTGGTATGAGCTTCAAAATAGTCTCATGACATTTGACCTTGAAAGGTCAAAATCAAGGTCACATGATTTGAAATGGTCGTAACTCCAAAAAGAGTGGTGGTAAATACTCAGTTACTATTATTGACAGATAGTAGACTCCATATAGGCTCAAAAATGACATCATGACCTTTGACCTTGAGCAAACTTGAAAAGTCATAAGTCAGGATAAACGGCTACTGTTGGTCACAATCACGCCAAACAAACAGCAATAATATTGTGGGGTCGTTACAATATCTATGGTTTAAACTGTTTACCTGCCCTGGCGGTACACCAGCATAAGGAAATAAAGCGCACCTCGGTTCCCAGGCCAAATGTAAACAGCTCTTCTTTGCAGTTTTAGCAAACAGTCATCAACCACTAAGTAATGACAAATGTTGCAGTTGTTAAACTAAGTTAACTAAATTATGTCTTGGTTAGTGACATATACTCTAAGCTAATTTGCTGATAGTAGGGGGAGCACTTTTGGATCTTTTGAGTAAGGGTAGGAAGGGGCAGGTTTTGATTCTTATTGTATTTCTGTTAAAAGTTTTGTTGTTCTTGGAATAAATGTTTAATTGAAGAGAAAAAAATAATTTTCGGCCATATATTACTTTTTAAATATAAAAATGTAAACCATTAATGGATGGTTAAATTGGTGATAGTTGGTTAGATTACGTTGGATAGATTCAGAAAATTTTGCTCATGTGCCACAGCCTAGAACACCCCCACATTTTAAATAGCCGTGTCACCCCTGGTCAAACCGATAGGCAGTTGCCCATTAAAAGCTAATGCATACATTATGAATCATCTTGGCCCATGCTCCAAAATAAATGACAGTGTAACTCATTAGTATTTTTAAAGCAAATATGTTTAACTGGTAAAACAGTTTCAATGTTTGAATAGATCAGATGTGTAAAATAGACACACTCACATTCTACTCTGTGTGCTTACTACAAAAGTGAATTAGTTGTACTTAGGTCATCGCAACTGGAATAATTTGCCAAAAAGGCAAATTACCTAATTTAAATGTATTTAAAAGAACACTAAAATCTATGGTGTACCATATGGGAGAACTATACTTCTTGTTCGCCTTTACTGTTATTTATTTTACTGCATTGTCATTGTATTTTACTGCATTGTCATTGGGATGCCTGGGACTTTTCATGTATTTCTGTAGTTGGATGTGTTTTTGTAAAGCCCTCTGAGACGACTTTGTTGTGATTTAGGGCTTTATAAATAAAATTGAATTGAATTGAATATTTACTATGAATGATGTATACATTTTTTTGTTTTGTTTTCAACTGGGACATCAGAAAATGACTGAATGACTGTGTTTCTTTGTATTGTGTCACTCTGTAGAGCTTCCCTGCTCTGAACACACCTCCATATGTGAAAGACTGGTCAGACACCCGTGTACCCACTGATACATGTGTGGGCATGACCAGGACATCTGTGTCTAACCTGGAGGCAACGTTAAATGAAACCATCAACAAACTGTCTGACAGCGGTAGGACTTATCCCCCTCTAATGATCCTTCACAACTTGTTTTCTTCTTGATTAATCTTAAATGAATTTCTCTTAATCATATATATATATATATATATATATATATATATATATATATATATATATATATATATATATATATATATATATATATATATATATATATATATATATATATATATATATATATATATATATATATATATATATATATATATATATATATATATATATGGTGTGTTTTTCATCTTCACAGAGATCAAAAAGATAATGAAATATTCAGGTAATTATTATTTTTTTATCTTGTCTTTTTTAATCATCTTGTCTTTTTTTAATCATTAACCCATAAAGACCCAAACACATCGACTGATCTAACGTGTTAACACCCATTGATTCACTAATCCTGTTAATACATGTGATAAACAATGTAAAATGCAGTTCGCAATATTTTAATGGTCATCAGATGTGACCCATTTATACATTCAGAGGCTCCATAGTTACCGTGGAAACGCAGCAATTGTCTACAAATTTAATTCACCAGTAAAACCCATGGAGGTAGATCAATGATAGTGGATGGACACACTTGTTTTTACGTTCAGCTATTGGTATATTTGCTGAAAAAGTCCCATTTTCTTCAGGTTTCTCTGTTTTGATATGATAACCTGAGTTTTAACAAATATCTGAATTAAATGTAGTAAATTAAATATCAGGATATATATGATTTAAAGTGAAAAAAAACCCCGCAAATACAGAGGATAATATTACAATAAATGACGATAAATCACTTAATAAAGTTAGACAAGAGTGAAAAATTAATTTGAGAATCTCCACAAAACTAGCAGTGGGTTTTTATGGGTTAAATCGAACCAAATAATTGTTAAGATGATCCCCAGAGAGAATGAGATTCTGTTATTAGTCGCTTTTCCATTAACCCTCAACTTGCTGTTTATAAAGAGTTGATTCTTAATTTTTTTATTTGTGTAGTGGACATCGTTCTGGACCCGGACACCGCCAACCCCTGGCTGCAGCTCTCCCAGGACAGACGTCAAGTCAGACACCTGGGAGCGTGGCAGGACCTCCCAGACCACCCCGACCGCTTCGACACGGTTGTCATCGTCGTGGGTCGTGATGGTTTCACTTCGGGGAGACATTACTGGGAGGTCCAGGTGGGGGACAAAGACGACTGGTACCTGGGCGTGGCTAGGTCGTCTGTGAACAGAAAGGGGCGGATCTCTGTGAGCACCACCCAAGGCTACTGGGCTCTGGCCATGAAGAAAGGTCAGGGTTACCGGGCATCAACATCTCCCCCGTTACCGCTGGCCCTTAACCCCAAACCCAAACGAGTGGGTGTGTATGTGGACTATGAGGAGGGGCAAGTGTCGTTTTATGATGTAAAGGCTCGGACCCATATTTACACATTCAATGATTCGTTCACAGAGAAGATCTTGCCTTTTTTCTATTTGTACTGCTGTGACAAAGCATCCGATACCATTGCAATCTGTCCTATGAATGAGAAAAGCCTGATCAAACAAAGCTAAGGACAAACAAAAAGACACGACAACCGGAAAATACAACGTATTCACTGGGATAAAATGTCACCTTTGGATATTTCTGCAAACTGCAACTAAAAGATCATCTGAATGAGCTTTACTTTTAGGCACACATCTGCATTTGAAGTGTTTATAAAAAAAATAAAAAAAAGTTCTTGCATTAATTTCGGATTCATACTTTGTTTTCCCTTCATTCGCTCACACTCTGCAAACGCATCTCTTTTAGCTCAAAGTACATTATTACCACATTAATTTAAAATATATTATTTAAAAAGATATGCTCATGAATTTGGCTAAATGTGTTAGATAACCATTAATTTAGGGCCCTTTCCACACACATATTTATGAATGAGGCCTAATACGTCTGAGCCAAATACATTAACAACTGTAGCTATTCATATTACAGTAACAATTTTGGCATTTTTGGTGTCAATGCAAATGTCACAGTTTACTTACTTAATTGCCACAGACATTGTTGTTCTTTATCATTATATGTAATCATGGTTCACACTTGCCTGTACGTAGAATTATACAATAAAATGTGTTTTTAATAAACTGCTTAACCAAAAAAGTTCTGTCCTACAAATGGTAAATGGACTGTACTTATATATATAGCGCAATTTCCACCTTCAAGGTACTCAAAGCACTTTATATTGGCCTCGCATTCACCAGCTGCTGCCAGACCTACTGTGAGCAATTTAGGGTTCAGTGTCTTGCCCAAGGACATTTCAACATGCAGAGCCAGGATTTGAACCACCAACCCGTCAGTCATTGAACGACCCACTCGCCAGACTGAGCCACCGCTGCCTGTAGCCATGTATCTATTAGACATTTACTGCAGGGATTAAGATGGAAACTTGTTCTTTAGGTTTTCTTTATTTAATCACATGGAATGGATTCCACAGACTCTAAACCTGAACCTCATTGAGAATCTGTAGGACATGTTAGAGAAGACTTTATGAAACATCATTTATACTTGGCCAAAACTTTATACAACTCCGAATGGAAAAATACAGTCAGAAAAACATGCATAAATATTTCAATGATAAATGTAACCAGGTCACAGCATTAATATAGGTTACCTACAATATAGCCTCTACAATAACAAGAGGTGCTCAAAGCGATGCCATTTACTTCCATACTTTTAGGTGTAAAGTGAATGTTGGCCAAAGTGTCCTACGTACATTCATGAGGGTAATGGCATCTGTTGGGAAAACATCGTACAACAGTACACAGTGTTATCGCAATTTGATCAAACTTCAAAATCAGTATCTATATGTATAGAAGTACTCCTACAAATTAAATATTTATGCAAGTTTTTCTTTTCCTGATGTGTGTATACATGAAATTTTGTCAAATGTATTATTGCATAAGCATATTGCATGATACGATGCTGAAGAAAATGTCAAGTATTTTATTTATTTTATATTTATTTTTATTTTTTTGTAGCCAGGCAGATGTAAATAAAAACTTGGCTGTCCTAATCCACTCAACCATATCCTCCTGCCTAATTTAGAAATGGCAGTTTTTCATTTTGACTATTTGTTTGTCTAATGGTGACATTTTATTCCAGTGAATGTTTTAGGAAAATTGTGCAACAATCTGTAAATTAACAAACGCCTTCCGAAGGAATACAATCTGATATTTTAAATTATATCATTTAAAGTGCGTCTTATGTGTTTATATTAGCTCAAGGAAGCACAACATAGCCTTAAAGAAATAAAAGGAATGAAGCACTTAAATACAGGTGATGGTGTATTCCAATCAACAAATGCCACAAAAAAAGTAGTTTTGTGTAAAGGTTGAATGATGTTAAACGTGTATCTCATCACAATAAATGCTCTTCAATGTTTCCAAATGTCCTTGTTTGGCACTTCCTGTTTTCCAAAATGTCTTAAGTTTCATTTTGTTGAAATGTGGTGATGTGGCCACACCCACTTCTAGTGTGACAGATCCTGCTCCTCAGAACTGGTCTTCATCAGGTCCAGGTCATTCGCACCAAACAAAACTACTGCCTTTAATGTTGAATGCAAAACAGAACTAATTCCTGTGGAAACGACAGAGCACGCAGAGAAAAGTGAGTTCTCTTTCAGCTTCGCTATGTATTCTGAAAGATTTTTAAAATGAATGTTTAAGAACATAATTCTGAATTGTTCCTTGTTGATGCATGTTAAACCTTTAAGACAGAAGAATTTTTGTATCAATACTCAAATGGATTTTTCTCTACATCTATACTTTTTTGATGACAAGTTATCACCACTTATAATATACAGTGCATTTTGTATTTCCAAAATCATGTATTCTCTTACAATGAAAATGTTCATCAAAACTCAGAGTAAACAGATTATTGCTATTATATCAGATTAGATTAGAAGATTATTGCATTATAGTTGAAGAGAAGCTGAAAAATAAATCATTAATTAACTGTAAATGTGATCATCTATTCTGTAATACCTGTCAATTGCTGAAACATACCTTTTATTGCTGCAGATGATGATAGTGTTTCCACTGTGGAATCTCTAAACATCCAAATGGATCATAGCTAATGTGCTGAAAAATTGAAAAATAAAATAGTTATCTTCATTATTAAATGTATTGATACAATTAGTGCTTTAAGACATAAAGGCATGTTTGTGACAGTTCCTAGATTATTTTATTTTGAACTTTTAAGTGATTTATCTCCATTTATTCTAATATTATGCTCTATTTTTTTATATTCTTAAGCAAAAATCATGTTCTTTTTTATTCTGATCATGTAGATATCCACAAAAGCTCAACTTATAATTGAGGGTAATTATAATAAAAACAGAGAAAATAGAAGAAAAAAACTATCTTCCATTAAAATATATGGTTAGCTAAACATTAAAAAAGTGTTTCCATCCACTGTTATTTATCAAAGTCCATGGGTAACTGTATTTTATACCAATTATTTTGATGTATTGATAGGATTAGTGGATCAACAAGTATTTATTTTTTTCTATTAGTAAATTTTTTTTTTGCCAGTGGATGTTTGGATGTTATTAACAGCTTTTTGTTGAAGATCTAAATGACTCATTGGGTGGAGACAAGCCTGGGATTATAGAACAAACATGCTAAAAATAGACTTGTTCCCAAAGCTTTGCCTCATGTTTTGTTATGTTTGTGTAATTTGTTTTAGAAAAACACACATACAAAAAGAACCGAAAAACAGTGCTATATTAACATATATGTTACATTACATGACCTCCATGTAATTTTATCTTCAGTTGCTCCTGTTTTTAAGTTGGTTTCTGTGTTTTTGATTGATCTTGCTTTTTGGTATCTCTGACATATGCATTGTATGTTTCAAATGTTTTGCTTTGTCTTGGCTATATTGTAAATGAGGATACATCCTACATTTCTGTGTTTAATCTCGTACCATTCTGGGGTGATTTTGGGGTGGATGATCCCCCAGAAAATTGCACCCAATATATATACATATAAATATATATATATATATATATATATATATATATATATATATATATATACATATATATATATATATATATATATATATATATATATATATATATATATTTGTATCTTTTGGACACTGATTCTGATGTTGTTTCTGGTATCTGCTGGAGTCTCAGCTTGGGGGTCACTGCTGCTAGTGCCCCTAATGTGTTATTAAAATAATTTCATCAACATCCCAGGACCAAGACATAAGGCTGGTAAGAGGATAAATAAAGGATAATAAACAGATGAATAATATATTTTCTTCCCAGAATGTCATCTTCCAGTATCCTCGGCTCACTGCAGCAGAAGCATTTGCAGTGCTCGATCTGTCTGAACATCTTCAACGACCCAGTCACTACACTGTGTGGCCACAGCTTCTGTAAAGCCTGCCTGAATGATCACTGGGATAAAAGTGAGCTCTGCCACTGTCCAACATGCAATAAAAGGTTCTATGTCAGGCCTGAGATCTCCACGAACACACTAATCGAGGAGATTTCAACCCAAATAAAGAAAAGAAGGGCTGAGGTACCAGAAAACACGAGCAAGCCATGGGTGGTAAAATGTGACGTGTGCACAGAAATTATATTTAATGCCATAAAAACCTGCCTGGTGTGTCAGGTTTCATACTGTGAAATCCACCTGGAGCCTCACCACAGAGTTCCTACACTGGTGAGACACAAACTCATCGATCCAGTGGAGAACATACAGGAGAGGATTTGTGAGAAGCATGGACGGATGCTGGAGTTGTACTGCAGGGATGATGAGGTGTGTATCTGTCTGCTGTGCAATGGTACAGACCATAAACACCACCAGACTGTGCTAACTGAAGAGGAAGGAGCTAAGCAGAAGGTACTGGTTTAGTTCCTTTAAGTTAAATTATACTACCACACTGGAAAGAAAAATCTAAACTTTACCAAGTGTATTTTTCCTCATTTCTAGTCCAAATATCTATTTTGACTGTGTCACAGAGTAAAAAAAAACAAAACAAAAAAAGAACAACAAACATGCAAGAAATAAAACAAACCGAATAAACCAACAAATGACAGTCAAATATGTCATACAACTCCACAACACATTGGAAAGAGAGTGAGAGGAAGTAAAACTTATCAAATCCCACCCCTTCACAATAAATCTAACAACATTATGCTACAATTAAAGGACGCTAAATGCAAATAGCATCCAAACAACACCAACAATATTATTTAATATAAATAATAACAAGTCCAACTTTTGACTGATATTATTGTATATCTAGCTTAATAATTATTCGTCTTTGTTTTTTCTATATCTCAGGAAACCATCGCGTCCAAAATGATCAACATCAACACGATGATTGAGTCGAGAACAGTCAAAATAAAACAGCTGACGGCTTCATCTGTTATGAGCATGGTAAGTGTGATGCAAGTAATTTTAGAGCTGCATGTAGTTAACCCTTTATAGGACACTCATTGAAATATTCTGAATTTTAAATCCTTAGTGTGTTTTTAGACATTATCATCTCCTTCCTCTTGACTTAAAACATCTGAGCAGCACTTCCTAAAAAATAAACGTGCAATAAAACAACTGTTCTAAGGTCATGAAGTCATTTTTTAAAACAAATCATATGCACTACTGTATTTACAGCTCCAAAATTTTCATAATCACTGAATAATGTTATACAAACCAACATCCTTCTGAGTCTGGTCATATCTGATGATAAAACTGTATTTTACATCAATTATTTAAATATATTGATGGGTCTAACATGTATTAAACCTTTTGATATCAGTAAATGGCTTTAGTTGGTGATAGATATTTGGGTCTTTATGGGTTAAATGGTTTGTCCAGTGACACACACATCTGTTCTTATCACAGGACAAGGCAAATAAAGAGATCAGCGACAGTGAAGCGCTCTTCAACAGGCTGTTGAGTCATATTCAAGACACAAAAACTCAAGTAAAATCATACATTGAGCAGAAACTCAGAAAATCTGAAGAAAATGGTGGTGCAATGATTAAAGAGCTGCAGGAAGAAATCACAGAACTGCAGAGGAAGCAGTCAGAGCTAGAGGAGCTTTCACAGAGTGACGATTACCTACATCTGTTACAGGTCAGTGAACACATCACTGGAATAAAATGCAAGCAAAGCGATTTCCCATTTATACTCATCAGTAATCACCTTTGACTGGGTGCAGTGGTTATGTACTGTGATATCCTGTGTTAAGCATGTGAAGAGTGATTTTGTTTTTCTGCATTATGCACATATTCATGCACATGCAGCGATTGTTGTCCTGGTCTTTTGTTCGCATTTCCAGGAGTGTGGCAGAAAAAAAAAAAAGAGAGAGAGAGAGAGCTGCAGCTGTGTTTAAGTTTTAGTAGCGGAAGTTTTGGCTTAACTCTTTATAGAATAGGTGTCAAACATGTGGCCCAGGGACCAAATCTGACGCTCCAAAGGGTCCAGTCGGGCCCCTGAGATGAATTTGTGAAATGCAAAAATAACATTGAAGGTATAAATAATTTTAGTTCAGGTTCCACATACAGACTAATTTAATCTGCAGTAGGTTAGATCAATAAAATACTCTCATAATAATGTATAAAAACTCACAACTCCAAATGTTTCTCTTTGTAAATGTAAAAATGTTCATGTGATTTTATTGTATTTACACTAAAATGATAATTTTCACAAAAATACAACTAACCTGAACAAATGTGAAAATTTTTTAAACATTGGAAGGACCAGTTTATCAATATTCTGCCTGTTATTAAATGCTTTATTTATATTTTGTTGATCTACTGTGATCTGAAAATTGAAATTTACATGTATAAATGATAAACTGAGATGTAATATTGTTAAAACTGCACGTATTTTTCTTAAGAAATGTTCATTTGTTCCTGTTAATAACATTGTTTTGAAAGATCTATGTATTTTCATGACATAACTGTACTTTTTTTGCTCTAAAACACAGAGGACATTTTGGAGTTGACATTATTTTTTATATTATTTTATTATTTCACTGGTCCGACCCTCTGCAGATCAAATTTGCTTTAATGTGGCCCCTGAACTGAAATGAGTTTAACACCCCTGCTTTATACTGTAGGCCACTCATTGAAATACTGTGAAATTATAACTTTCAACTGTAGTGTGTTATTAGACATTGTCATCTACCACCTCTTACAATAAAACACCTGAGCTAAAAAGTAAACGCATGCAATAAAACAGCAGTTATAAGGTCATATAATCACTCCTAGTCACTATTTGCAGCTTTAAAATGTCAATAACATCCTCTCTCAGTCACTGTATGATGTTATAAAAACTAACATGCTCCTGCACCTCACTGATAAAGGGTTCATATTCCATTACTGAGTACAAGTTACACTTTATCGGTTATAAGAAGGAAACACATTGTTACAAACTTTTGAAATGAAAAGAAGCAAAAACATATTTGATTCAAGCTTTGAGCAACAGTGTGTTGGGCTCATGTGTGATTTATTGGGGTCATATTTAGCTAAACCCACACTGTAAAAAAGGATTTTGGTAGTTACTAAATATAAACTATGGAAGACAGATAGCTTTATTGTCTGTTCCACATAAAAAACAGACATTTTTCTTTGTCACAGCTTCTTACAACAAACACCCTCCCTACTAAAAACATATTACCATAATTAATAGACATAAAAAAAATGAAATAAAATCACATAAAATAATTAAAAACCCTAAAAACACAGTGCTGTGTTATGAGTTACATGTTACTAAATAGTTGCCAGTGGAATTTATTATGACTATTTAACTTCTAACAGTTGCTACTTAAAATAATAGAGTAAAATCTATCCCATAATATTGTTACATGGTTAGAGGAGCACCTCAGGGAATTTCCCAGCATGCATTGAGACAAACAAGTTGGGACAGTTTTGATGAGTATTACAGTGTTGATAAAAAGTGTTGTTCTTTATGTGTGTCTGTCTGTGTGTCTGTCTGTACACAGAAACATATCACGCTATAACTCAATGAATACTTGAGATATCACCATGAAATTACATGGGCATATACATATAGCTAATGCAATGATCCATTTGAGTAAAGGTCAAAGTCACAATTAACTGAAAGGTCAAGATTACAATACAGATTTTACAATTGTCATCATTGATGTTATCACCTACGACCAATAGTTTTTGAGAACGGATTGTCATAGAAACTTGAGATTGGCACAAAATAGGGGTGAGATTAAGCATTTAATCTTAAAATACCACATGAATGTGAAGCATACATTAGTAGGGGATTCCGCTAGCACTAACACATCACCCAGTTTGGACAAACACGGTAAATGGACTGTTTTTATATAGTGCATGTTATATACTCACGGTACCAAACATCTTTACAATTTCCTCATATTCACACATAACACACCAGTAGGCAGCTGTTGCCATGTAAGACACTGCCAGACACTACTGGGAGTAACTCCAACATAGAGAGACAGGATTTGAACCCCAAAACCTTTGGTCATTGGACGATCCCCACTACCAACTGAGCCAAAGTAATTGAAACAAAGTCACTGCAAAATGAAACCATTAACATAGATTAAAAATGACTATTTAACCACAGTTCATCAAAATTAATCCAAAGAAACTCTGATTAATCTGATTGAAAATTTTAGTCATTTGACAGCTCTAGTTTTTAATATAATAACCTTCTAGAGTTGTCATAAAGGGATTCAGAGAGACTTTAAAAATAGTCCAGTGTCACTCCTGACCATGTGTCTGTGACTCATTTCAGACTCTGCCGACCCTGAACCCCTCAGACACCAGGGATTGGTCAGAGGTGCAGGTCTATTCTGAGGTGTGTGTGCATACAGTCAGACAGGCCATGTCTCAACTTGTGAGCACTTTTCATGCAGAACTGAAAACTCTGACAAAGACAGGTAAGCTGTGTTTGCATCATCAGTCGACATAATTCTGTTTCTCTTATAACCATGTGTGACTGTCTACACATTACAGAAATTACCAAGATGAGACAATATAAAGGTAAGCATGTGACTAATAATGTCTGTTAATTTAAAAATATTTGACTCACACAGTACGTTGACTGTACATGCACTTAGAAATTCCAATTATTGACTGACTCTGATTTAACTGGAACTTAACTGGAGTTTCCGAGAAGTTCACAGAGTTTACATGCACTGGAGAAATTCAAAAGGTGGTGCGACATACACCGTTTTTAAAAATATATTTATTTCAAATATGAAGTGATACGAGCTGCGTGACTGGCTCCAGTTGACAACATAATGACATAAAAGTTCCGGGAAGCAAACAATTACAATACACATAAAGGATAAAAGAAATAACATTTAAAAATGAAGTCATATTTGAAAAGGAGTGAGAGGAAGGATAGCTTGTGAGCTGTCACCTCTATTGACAGACAGACAGACAGACAGACAGACAGACAGACAGACAGACAGACAGACAGACAGACAGAGAGATAGAGGGAGAGTACATAGTACTTTCACTTTCCACTTTGACCAGTGAACACAGCAGTCTATGCTGATGTAACAAATTAATTTCCTGTAAGGGATCAATAAAGTTTATTCCATTTCATCCTACATGGACAACACCCAGAGAAGCAGCGGCTCAGAATATTTCATAGGTACTGGTCACTCTGATGTATTATTTATTATCTGATTACAATCACATTATCTGATTCAGTTACTTCCACTTCTAAAACTCCAGTTCGATTTGATTATGGTAAATAGCCTGCATTTATATAACACTTTTAGCCAAAGCACTTTATATTAGCCTCACATTCACCCATTCACACACACACACACACCAGTAGGCGACTGCTGCCATGGCTAATTCCAGACCCACTAGGAGCAATTCAGGGTTCAGTGTCTTGCCCAAGGACACTTCGACATGTGAATAGCCAGAGACACAAACCATTGGATGACCCGCTCTACCAAATTAAACACAGCTGCCGCTATTATACTCTGATTAAGGTGTATACATGGCTTTGAAAACTTAATTTTTAATCAGACTGTGGCAATAATTTGAATTACTCTAAGCACATGTACTGACAGATGATACTACAGACATGTGAGCCGAACCTTAACTATATTTCATTTTTTCAGAGTCTGTCACCTTCGACACCTCAGTCGCTGGACCCAACCTTAAAATTTACGAATCAGGAAAACGTTTGAAGCACTACAAAAGTGCCATAAGTCCACCACAATCTGAGACCAGATTTGGTCTCCCAATGGTTTTAGGAACAGAGGGTTTCACCTCTGGGCGCCACTATTGGGAAGTTGAAGTGGGCATCAGATCAGACTGGTATGTTGGTGTTGCCAAGGAAACAGTTGGCAGAAAAGGGCAGCTCATGGTGAAAATGGAAAATGGATTCTTCGCTCTAAGCAAGAGTGGTGGTGATTATGAAGTGTCCGTCACACGGCGCAAGGTCCTCAACTTAAGTCCCAGGCCAAGATGTATAGGGGTTTATCTGGACTATGAGGGAGGCAGGGTCTCTTTTTATGACGTGAATCAGGACGTGCATATTTACTCTTTTAGACAACAAGTTTCACAGGAAAACTCTTTCCATTCTTTTACCTGTACAGCGGCGCAAAGAAATCTGAGCCTTTGGGAATATATGATAGAGATTATTTCAAATATTTAATGCGACCCAAGCAGCAGCCTTTAGTGGTGGAAGGTAAAGCCAGTGTGGAAAAGCTACAACCTGAAGTCCTTTGAACGAGGTCTAGAAGAGGAGAAGGCAAGATCCATCCTGTAGATCTGCATGTTAACCCATAAAGACCCAAAGAGCCACTGGAGACACAAACCTAGTCTGAACCTGTTGAATTATCAAGCATCACTTTATTCGTTCTTTGCATGTTTAAAAATAAATAAATACATAAATAAATCGTTTTTTTTAATCCTATCTTTACATGTCAAGAATTGGTAAAAAAAAAATAAAAAATAATACAGTTATTTATCTTTTCATGGTCATCAGATATGACCCATTTGGACATTCAGAGGCTACATAGTTACCATGGAAACGGTAATCTTCTATAGCATTGATTCTCTAGTAAAACCCATGGAGTTGGATCAATGACAGTGGATGGACATACACACTGGGTTTTATGTTCAGTTAATAATACATTTGTAGAAAAAGTCACTTTTTGTTTCAGTTTTCTCTGTTACGATATAATAATAATAATTTTCTTAACATCTTTATGGTCAGTGAATAGGAAAATATATGATTATCACCAAAAAAGTACAACATACAGAGGATAATATTCTAATAAATGTTGATAAATTACTTAAAGATTCAAATAAAAAGAAGAAAAATTCAGCCCGGAACTGGCGCAAAAGTAACCAAACCAAAAAAAATAAAAAAAAAATCCAAACACTCCTGGGTTCACATTTCTTAATATGAGTGAAGGACAACAGCTTTATATGGTATGTTTGCGTCACATCCCATAAACGAGTCCAACAGCATTTTCCCAACAGCCGTAAAGAGGTGTGCCTGTACCCGTTAAGAGAACATCAGCTGATAAGGCTGTCAGTATTGTCACAGCCTCAGGAAATATAAGCACGCACGCACGCAGTACAGGTATGTAAATATCTTTTAAAGGGATAAACTACATAGAAACTTAAACCATTCGAATGCTTACGTTTATACAGTTATGGTGTTAACTTTTCAGTGTTATGCGTTTCCTTTAGTTCAGTGTTTATATGGTTGGTTCACTTTTGCATTCTGTTAATTAATTTTGACATTTTAATACTGAAACTGAAACTACTGATATATTTGAATGTTTGCCTACACACGCAACAATCATAAATAAATATTTTATCACAATAATAGACATTTGGGATCTTATTGGCTGGGAGATCATTACAAAATAAGGTCCTTGTCATGTTTTGTGTAAAAATACCATATACAGTGTAGGGCTGCATAGGTCAAACATCAGTCTGACTTGGCTGTAAATAGATTATGAACACCTGAGGAGAAACATAATACTCTTTTATTAAAACATTGGAATATCCTATTATTTTATCTGTAATTTGACAAATAGTCAGTACAAATAGATATTGTGATGTGTGTGTTGTTTAGTGTTCTGATTGTATGAATTCATTAAACCATGAAGACTCATCAAGTTGCAATGAAATGTTCCCTGTATTTAACCTTTTTTAAGTGATTTATTAACGTTTATTGATAATAAAAAACCTCTGTCCTTTTTATTTTATCTGTACAGATCATGTGTTTTCCTAAATGTCATTAACTGCTAGCTAAAATTATTGCTATAATGCACAAAACTAAAATCCTTCCGGATCAGAAATCTCTTTACATACTGTATAATTATCTTGTTCTTCCATATTTAAACTACTGTGCAGCAATATGGAGCAATAACTATAAATCAAATATTAATTCTATATTTTTACTTCAAAAGAAGGACGTACAAATTTTTACTCAAGCACAATACTTGGCACCAACAAATTCCTTATTTATTGAATTAAATACTCTACAACTACATGATATTGTGGACCTTAATACTCTTATTATAATGTATAAAGCTTATGACCACATGCTTCCCTACAGTTTACAACAGATTTTTTAGCTGAGAAATAGTGACTATAACTTAAGGGGAAATACATAAATGTATTTAATTTACATGTGACTGGAATCAAACATCCTAAAAAGTCTGTTCGTTTATACATCATATATAATTAAGATTAACACAAATTAATCCATCTGATTAAAAATATTAACGCAGTTAAATGGAACAGTTGTTTACAGTCGTTTGAAGTTGCTTTGTTTAAACATGCATTTTTGATATTTTATCCATTTTTTTGTGTTTTGTAGTATCTTTCAGAAGAGTTTTTGAATACATTTTAGATATTTCATGTTTTTGTGTTAATTTTTTTTTTTTTTTTTTAATTTAGCATGTTTTCTTTTCCTACCCATTTTTTGGTGTATTTTTGTTGGAAATTTGAGTACAATAAAAACCCAAACATGACAGAATAGTTGACCAACAATACATTTTATTTGTTATTGCACTTTCACTGCACTGAAATATGCTTTACATACAGTACAATAAAAGCCAAATAGAATTAAAAAAAAACCAAAACACTTACACATTACTATTAAAAAAACCCAATCATCACCAAAATCTAATCATTTCCAGATCTCATTTACCAACCTACCCTGAAAATGTCATTAAAATCCTTCCTTACGTTTTTGAGTCATCTTACTAACGAACAGACAAACAAACAAACTCTGGCAAAAAAATAACCTCCTTGGCAGAGAAGAAAACAAAATGGACAGAGTAAAAGACTGGATCAGATGGAAAATATATTATATATAGAATGTGTGCTTATACCAATCTTTTTTTCCCCCTTACAGATACACACTAAAAACCACACCAAATCAAAGTTAATATTTATTGTACATGCAAACACACAAACATGGCAGATGTTCCCAAATGCTGCATCTGTTTGGATGTTTTCATCAACCCAGCCTCCCTCCCATGTGGCCACTGCTTCTGCCTCAGCTGTGTTGGAGAATACTTCAGGATCCATGGAGCCTGTCAGTGCCCTCTCTGTAAAACCTTCTTTCCTACTTGGCCACAACTCAAAACAGACCAAACACTGCACACTGAGCGAGCAAGTGCGCCTTTAAGAGCCGGAGAGGTTGCTTGTGATTTTTGCTCAGTGCGGCATAGAGCGGTAAAGTCTTGCCTGGAATGTTTGGCGTCCTACTGCGACTCACATCTGACGCCACATTACCAGAGTGAAGAACTTGGGCGCCACCTCCTGATCAGTGTGGATAAGAACCTGGAGGACTCTGTGTGCAAGCTGCATGGGAGACAGTTAGAGAGGTTCTGCAGCAGTGATCAAACATGTATCTGTGTCATGTGTGCACAAACTGAACACAGGGGCCATCGGATCATTTCCATCACGAAAGAAGCTGCAAAAAAGAAGGTAAAGTCAAATAAAATGCATCACATATTGGAAAAAAATCAGATTCTTACCAAGTGTGATTTTCTGAATCCTAGTCAAAACATCTTACATTTTAAATAATATTATCCATCTATGACAGTGTACATTAATGAACATTTCTGTAAATGTGTCAGGGTTAAATCTATGCATCACTCGTTCATTTGTTTTTCAAAATAAAACCAAAAATAAGACAATGAAACAAGTAGTTTCTTCATTATTTGTTTCCAAAACCAAAATAAAAAAAAACGATAACGATGCGTTTTTCCAGTTTTCCTTTTTGTGTTTAAATTAATAATTGAAAAGATGGATAATGGCCGTTTTCAGTTTTAGTCAATTTTGACCTGAAGCAAGTTGAGTAAACTGGAGATGAGCGTGACCTGCAGTGACAAAGATGAAAACCTACATCCTATTTGGGGAAACTAAGAGGGTCACCCAACTGTAACACCTGAAGATATGACCATGGAGAAAATTGGTGTCATATCATACCATAATAATCTTCAAGTTCAGTGGCCATGTTTCTTTCAGTTTAATTTCTGGTTTACTCAATTTGCTTCAAGTCAAAATTGGATAAAACGGGAAACAGCCATTATCCATTTTTTCTATTATTCATTTAAACGCAAAAATGAAAACTGAAAAAAAAAATGCATTGTTATCTGTTTTTTCCATTTTGGTTTTGGAAACAAATAATGAAGAAACAAGTTGTTGTTTCATTGTCTTATTTTGAAAAATGAATGCTGCACGGAGTGTATTAGCATAAAAAAAAAAAAAAATTTCAATGGTTGTCCCTTTGCAAGATGTAAAAAGCCAGCATTCATAAAATTAAAAACATTTTAAAAAGGTTGCGTTACCCACTCATAACTCTACTTCACAAACACCAATCACAATCACCTAAAAACTTTTCATTGATAATTATATTCATTTATAAGAAGCCATTTTTAAACAATAGATCTTGAAAAAGTTATTTCAAGAAATCATCCTCAGATCATTTTTCACTTATTCCATTGGCTGATTTTATTAGTATTTTTTCTTTAATTCAAGCAAAAATCTGCAACATTTGTAGTAACTGACAGAAAATAGACCAAGAATTTTATTGAACATCATCATACAATGTTATTAAGAACTGCAATAACTACTGAATACATAGAATAAATCAGAATCATTTACTTTTAGAATACTAGTGTATAACTCATAAAAGACTCTAAACCGTTTAGTACTTGTTGATCCATCAATCTTATCAATGTTTACATTTGATGTAAATGGCAGTTTGTCGTCTTGTCATGGTCATCAGATATGACCCATTTAGACGTTCAGAGCCTCTGTAGTTACCTGCGGCTTTGGCTCAGTTGGTAGAGCAGGTCGTCCAATGACTGAAGGGTTGGTGGTTGAGATTCCAGCTCTGGCTGTCCACGTGTCAAAGTGTCCTTGGGCAAGACACTGAACCTTACATTATGCTCCCAGTAGGTCTGGCCAAAAATTGCATGGCAGCAGCCGCCCACTGGTGTGTGAATGGGTAAATGTGAGGCTAATTTAAAGCGCTTTGAGCACCATGAAGGTGGAAAATCACTATATAATTGCAGTCCATATACCACTTTACTGGGAAAACACTGTCATCTTCGATAACATTGATTCACCAGTAAAACCCATGGAGTTGGACCAATGACAGCGGATGAAGACACTTGGTTTAGGTTCAATTAATGATAGATTTGACTGAAAAGGTCACTTTTTCCTACAGTTTTCTCTGTTTTCAGATATGATAACATGTCATACTCTGAGATTTAATAACCATTTAAATGATCAGTGAAATAAATATAGGAATATACATGATTTACACTGAAAATCAAAAAGGAAGAGGATCAGATTACAATAAATGGTGTAAAATCATTTAAAGGATAAATACAGATAAGTTATTTTGGAAATAGCACTGGATCGTTATGGGATAATGAAGGTAAAAAGAAATGAATACATAAGGGTAATAATATTTTTTTGTTGAGAATACACAGCATTTTTTGCAGATCATTTGGTCTAAGTTTTGAGAAACCACAGCGTGACATACATGCTGACAAACTCTGACAGCAGAGTGTGTGAAGGATGTCAAAGCAAGTCAACTTTGAGGAAATATAGAATTAAATCAAAGGAAGATCACATGCAGCTGGACTGACTCACAGGCACTGAGGCAAGTCTGTTCTGCATCAGCTGTCAAATGCAATAAAAATGTACAATATATATGAAAAAAAGGAGTGGGAGGTACATCAACCAGTGATCTCTGCTATTTAAAAATATCAGCTCTTTCTCTGTACATTATATAAACTGTCACAGAAGTGTATTAATGTCACCTTTTTTTTTTTTTTTTACAGGTTAAACTGAAACGTACAAGAATGAAACTGCAGCAAACGCTTCAAGAGAAACTAAGTAAAGTTGAAAAACTCAGATTGTCCATGAATCAAAAGGAGACACAGAATCATCATAAAGAAGTGATAAAGCAGCTGGAGGAGGATGTTTCTGAGCTACAGATGAGAAACGATGAGCTCGAACAGCTATCACGTGTTGAAGACAGTCTCCATTTCCTTCAGGTTTGTCATGGAAACATACATACGCTGCAAAAATCTAAATATTACTAAGTGTATTTTTTTCTCATTTGTAGTCAAAACAAAATATCTCAAATAAAATACATATGTAAATAAATAAAGAAATATTGAAAAAAATTATTCAAAAGTACAAAATAATGACAAATTTTAAAAGTTATGTTTTTTATGTTTAATTCAAAATGTAAATAAAACCTAATAATAACATTTTCTGAAGATAAATGCATACATTAATTCATTTTATATTAATATTTAAAAAGATAAAATACAATAAAAAATGTATTTTAAAAGATATACTTAAAACAAGACATGAATAAGAAATACATTTTCAGTGATATAAAGTACCCATTTTAAGACAATAGATCTGGAAAACCTTATTTAAAAAAATCTGCCAGTAGAACAAGTAATTATTATCTTTGTAAGATTTTTTAAAGTATGATTTTCCAGATCTATTGTCTAAAAACAAGTTCTTATATCAAATATATGGGCTATATTTACACTGTAAAGTTACTCTGTGAGGAGATATTTTGACAATATGAGAAAAATACACATGGTAAGTTTTAGAGCTTTTCAGTGTGTAAAGTAAATATAAAGCACTGTTGAGCTATGTTTGATTCTGTCTTTTGTGTCTGCAGAGATTTCTACTCTCTTCTACATCATGACAGTTGGACAAAAAAAGGATCACAACTCACTGTGAAGAGAACCACGAGTTTTTAAATGTAGAAATAAATTTGACTGTTTTCCAATGTAAATGTAAATTTAGCAGTGTCGTTCAATGTTGTATGAAGATACCTTTTTGTTGAAGAGGTGACTTTAAAGCAGCAGTCTGCAGGATTTTCTGTTGCCATAGGTAAAGTCATAATTTTAGCATTTTTGGAGTTGTCCATAATCTACATGGGATTCCCACTTGTCATCATAGAGCGACTCCATTTTGATGGTGCTAATGCTAACTACTGAACTACCAGTAACATTAGTCTCCTCCAGAAACGGCACGAAACCAACAATGCCTGAGCGTTGTTGTACAGTCGGATGGAATCAAAAACGTGATCCTGCTAAGGGAATAGCCTTACATCATATCCCAAAAGAAACAACACGGAGAAACAAGTGGTTGTCTGCAGTTAACAGGCAAAATGCTGATGACAGTGTTCCAATGCACCACATGTGGCTTTGCAGTCTTAACTTTGGGTCAGGTAAATTGCACTCCTGAAAGGAATTAAACAAGTTCTCTGCAAGTATAGCTTGGCGTTGGAGTAAAATGTATGAATATTCTGTTATCAAAGAAATCCAGCAGGTTTGTGTGCACTACCAAACATTAGCATTAGCCTGATCCAGTCTAGTCAGTAGTGAAAGGAACCCTGGAACTGCTGTGAAAGCTGCAGCACACAGAGTGGACAAACTACTACTGAAATGTGAAAAATTACCAATCAATCAAACTTTATTTATATAGCACTTTTCATACATGGTGCATGTAGCACAAAGTGCTTTACATGAGACCCCTCCATTATCCCGCAATTGGAGGACAAGTTAAAAGATTTATAGAGTTAAAAAGAATAGAATAAATACATAACTAAATAATAGAAATAAAATAAAAGTAAATACATAAAATAGCAGAATAAAATAAATGTTAAGATTAAAATTTAACTAAACACTAAGTTAAAAAGGTAGGTTTTCAGTTTACCCTTAAAAATATGCGGACCTCAGTTTTAGTGTGAACTAAAAAAAAATTACCGAATTAGGATTGTACCTAAAGAGTACTAAAATATTTATTTTCAAAAGTATTTCATTGTTGAAATGGAAAGCCTATTTAGCATAGATGTAGCATAGAAACTCGGGCTACATTTCTAAAACAAAAACAAAACTAAAGCTGAACTAATATTTAGGTTTTTTTAGTTTAGTTTAGTCATTTAATTTCTATTATGTCAAGCACAAAAACATTTGATCTTTCAAAAGCCAATAATTGATCAAATAAGACAAAGACTATATAATTTTTTTATTTATTTTTTTTAAATAAGAAGGCTTGCTAACATTTGACTAAACACAATTACATCAGAACTGATCTAAGCATAATATATACGTGGGTCGGAATGCCCAATAAGACCGTTTGAAGTTGAAAACGGCTACCTCCATAGTCGCAAAATGCAAGAAATGTCTAACTTTTACCGAAAAAAAAATGCTCAACTTCCTGTCCCTCCCCTCAAAACACCTGAGAACTCGTGCGCGAGCACGGCTCCTCATTCCTCAACTCCCTGGTGTCAAAACGTGTTATAAAAAAACAGGCATAATTACGACAGCTAATGCCGGCTGATGTGCTATGGTCCTTCTCAAATTGAGAAGCAAATCTCATCGGTAGTTGAAGAAAACAAGCAACAGACAAATCGTAACAGCAAAGGAAGGTGTGCCAAACACCGACACACACACACACACACACACACACACACACACACACACACACACACACAATGCTAACCATGTACAGTTGGTAACAATATTCATTAGCCATATAAGCACATAGCCTACACATTAGCCACAACCAAAGACAAGCTCAACTGAAGTTCTATCCCCACTCCACAAATACATAAAGTTAAATAATAGAAACAGCAGAAATGTAGCTTCTTACCTTCACCTTTGCGCACGTGCCAGTTTAGACATTAGCCTAGCTTGTGCGTGTACAATCTGTGATTGACAGGCAGCAGAGCCCACCTCCTAACCTGATTGGTTACCTTTTAACAGACCGTTCTGCAAATGTGTAAACGGGCTTTGGAGGGACCAAGAAAACGCGTTTTTTTTTTCATAACTTTCAGAACCCCAGGACAGTTCCAGGCTATATGCTTAAACATAGTTAAAGACTACTGCTTTAAGTGGAGCATTTACATGACTTTTATGTATTATTCAACCATCTGCCTTTATGATTTTGCTATAGTACAGCTGATGCACTGAAAACTAAATGTATGGATATTATTTATTCTCATTATGCCATAATGGACGAAATAAAGCCAGAAACATATATCTGAAAAATCATACTTTAACTTCCATTATTTCATTACATCATACTGCTGAACCTGGACCTGACCAACTGCAGCAACCTCAAATCATGACAGGATTGATGAGTAGACACTAGGCATGATGGGTAATCACTTCACCCATCTTTCTGGACTTATCAGACCACATGATTGTTGTCCAATGGAACACATTCCAGTCTTTATCTTCTGTATCAAACTGAACAAGAAGCTACTAACTGCACTAGTTTGGGTTACAGAACCAGAGTATATTAATGCCTTAATGTAATATCCAATGGAAGGAAGTATTTGCAGAGTTAAGCCCAGATAAAAATGTTTCATATAATAGATTTATTCAGTGGTGTAGTGGTCACTGAAGAAGTGGGTATATTCTTAATGCCCCCTTTTCTTTTTTTAAGTACTCCATATAAAACTTTTTTAGAAACAGTAACATATAAGACTAGTTATTTTACAGAAAAAAACCATCAGTAGCAATTGCTCACTATTATAAATTATTCATTAATTCATTCAAATTATTAAGTCACATGAAAACAAACTAGAGAAATAAATAAGAAAAGAGATAAAAGGTATGTAGTGCAAAGTCCTTGGAAAAGTAATCATGTCATTATGTCTATGCATGAAGTCAGTATATCAATTGCAGGGAAAAAAGACTTAGAAAATATTTTTTTTTTTGAATGGAACTTTGACCTACTTTTTCCAAAATGTAATCACATCTATTTTGCTTGAGTAGCAATCTGTAAACCAAATTTGGTATAGATTCAACCAATAGTTTTGCTACTAGAGGCATTTAAAATGTCACCAATTTTAAGAAAATAGGGAATAAATATTTAAAAATTAATAAAAAAAAAAACTTTAACTTACTGTTCCTAAAATGTAATGACATCTATTCAGGGTCACTGGCGGGGTATAAATCTTATTTGGTATGAATTAAACCAGTAATTTTGTGTTAAAGTAACAAACCGAACCAAAGGCACCCCCCTCCCACCAGCACCACCCACTTTTTTGGAGGGTAGAGTTCCACATCTCTTCCTCTAGTACATCCAATAGACACACATCATTTAGTTCTTTATTTGCATGTTTCCATGTCAGCGTTCAAGGAAAACAGGGAGTGACTAGTTGTGTTGAAAGAGAAATGAAACTTAGAGAAGGAAGGGCATGTGATGGGAGGGGGACAGCACAGCAGAAAGCTTATGACTGAGGAGCATCTCATTTGGTAAAAGGTATGTTCATTCTTGACATGCAGTGGATGAATTTGACTAGAATATGTATTGTTTATATCACGGTAAATGAGGAAATGGCAGATATGTACGAATTAAAACTGGGTGTGGTTTGATTGTACGTGTAAACTTTAATATTTGCTTCATGAGTCACTGCTGTGTTTTGGTAACAGGAGTTATCCAGTGGGTGTAATATTACAGTACTGACACTGGAGCTACAGTACTAAAAGGAAAAAGTCTGTTCTTTTTTGTGCAGGAAGAATAATACAGTATATGCTTTGTCAGGTTCTCTTTTAAAATGTGCACATGTACAACATGATTGAGCTGAGTAAGTCAAATTGCATGTACTTGTATTGTACCAGAAATGCCAGAAATGCATTTTAAAAGGTGAATTTCCATGTTTTTATTCACTTGTGAATTTGTGCATTCAGCATTGTTAGTGGAAATGACCCCCCCCCACACACACACACACACACACACACACACAGACACACACACTGACTATCCCATTCAAGAAGGAAATAGAATCCTGTGTTACTACAAGTTGTGAACCAATAAGTAGACCGTAATAGTCACTGAATTATTATAATAAACAAATTACATATTAGATGAGCAACTGGAATGAAACACAACTACATATTGGGGAGTTATTCAGCTTCAGAATTTTAGACAAAATATATTTAACAACGAGCTTCTGAGCCATAGTAGTTGTTTATAATATATGAAATTCTATGTCTAATAATAGTCACCATGATGATAATGATGGAAAGCTAAGTTATGAGGAAGTTTGGTATGAGGAAGATGACGTAAAAACATCATCTTCCTCATGCCATAAGTGACGTAAAAACGTTATGTGTTGATTATTTGTCTACTGAAATATTACGGTTGTTTTCTTGATTAACCTGTTTACACACCCTTTATGCAGAGACAACACCTTATTAAATACCCTCAGGTACCTTTTAACCGTAACCTGATCCTTTACAGTTTGACAAAATGACAAAAAAATTAAAATAAAATCTGTCATCCCACGGTGATATGAAGAAGGCGGTGGAGATATCAACAGTCATGGAAAAAATTATTAGACCATCAAAAGTCAACAAAACCAATGATTACGCAATCAAGTACTAACTCTTGTGTGTACCACGAGACTAAAACAAACAAAATGAGCAAAAATTGTGTTTTTGTCAAAGCTATTGATGGAAGAACTGAAGTAATTTTAGTAATTATTCAGAAAATTTAAATTTATAGATACGAGTGCTGAAATTGTACTACTATGAGCTATTTTTCTTGTTATCAGTATATTTGTCTAAAAAAATGTAGATTTAGTCGTACCGGGCATTAAAGTGAACAAGAAACTGAAGAAAACAAGAGTGGTCTAAAAAAAAACCCCAAAGAAATAATGTCTTTCTATAGACGGTAGAAAAATAATATAAGACAGAGAAGTCAGGACTGTGATGAATACATTTCAACTTGCGAGCACACTTATTTTATTTTTTTATCCACTGTTTTTTTGTGGGGGTATCTTCCATACCTCATGTGACACAACATTAACTTTAGTCAGTTATCCAGTTACCCTTAAAATGTGATGAATCCAGAACATATGTGGATGCTTCTAAACCTCGCCGCACTATCCCTATGTATTACATGTATAGGTCCAGGGGCGCTCCATAGGCAGGGGAGGCGGGGCTAAAAGGTTGTGTTTCAAATGCTCTGTATACAATAGGACAGTACTATGACCAATCAGCGTAATCTTTAGTGTAGCATGACATGGGGAGCTTAAGTCTCCGCCCCTTCCGGGAGGCTCATGGGGCCTGAGATTGGAAAATTAATGAATGGTATTCAATGGAAAATAAAATGCTAGAATCATATCTGGTTTGTCATGTGCCCTGAATCACACACATGTTGTACCTCATAATAAATGATAATCATTGATGTGTGTTTTAACTGCTTCTGTTAACAGCTGATTCATTTGTGAGAAAAAGCCGTTAATTAATTTGGACTACACACCTGGTGCACATGTGACATCACACCACAGTTGAGCGGAGTGTGACGTCACATACGCGACTCATTGTAGTCTCTTACTAAGACCACATAAAAAAACACATTTGCTTCCCATCAAAAACAGGTGATCTGTCTATGCTACATTAACTATTTCTGATTAACCGTTATCATATGTGAATTTGAGCTAACACTAGCTGACTGGATTAAAAAAAAAAAAAAAAGGATTAGAAAGTTAAATCGTTTAAAAAAATATATAAAACAGTGCAGGCATGAAAGACACATGCAGTGTATATGAATGAATGAATAAAAAAGGAAACAAACATCCATGCCATCATTGATCCAACTCCATGGATTTTATTGGTGAATCAGTGTTGTTGATGATGGCATTTTCATATAAACTACAGAGCCTCTAAATGTCCCAATGGGTCATATCTGACGATCATGAAAAGATCAGAAACTGCATTTTACACAGATTTTACAGTATTGATAGATTTAGTGGATGAGAAGTTATTAAATCTTTTACATCAGTTTGGGTCTTTATGAGGTAAATATAATGTAAAATAAAATAAAAATGTATTTTATCTGAAAAATATATATATCGAGTATTTATTTTTAAAATAGACCTAAAGTGCTCCATGACCTAAGTCTACATCCAAGTTTTTTTGGTCTTGTTTTAGGACCAGTTTCATAGAAGCACTATGAAACTATGAGGCATTTCTGGTTCATTCACAATTTTCTGGATCCAGTCATATTAAACATAGCTTTCCAAACTCTTAAAACTGTTCTAATATATGGTTTTATTCATTCAGATTAATCAGACATGGCCTCACCTCCTGCATCACCCAGTGAAAAAGACTCTGTGGAGAAACATCTGACATGTTCCATCTGCATGGACGTGTTTAAAGAACCAGTCACTACACTGTGTGGTCATTCCTTCTGCAAGGAATGTCTGGAGCGCTGTGATAGGCTGAGTGTTAATTCATGTCCTCTGTGCAAGACTCTTTTAAACAAAACTCCAAATGTAAACATTGTCCTGAGGAGTATAGTCGAACAGGTCAAAAAGACACCAGAGAAAAATGATGATGCGTTCACTGGAGCTGCAGGTGAAGTGGCCTGTGATATTTGCATTAGCCAAAAGCTGAAGGCTAAGAAATCCTGCCTGGTGTGTCTCGCCTCGTATTGTGCTGTGCACCTAGAAAATCATTTTTCAAATGAAAGGCTCAAAGGACACAAGTTGGTGAAACCTGTGGAGAACTTGGATGAGAGGGCGTGTCTGACGCACGGACGCCCCCTAGAGCTGTACAACAGGAAGCAGCAAAGATGTGTTTGTGTACTTTGTATGGAGGAAGGTGAAGAGGCGGTCGTCTCCACTGAAGACGAGTGGGACAAGAAGAAGGTCAGTATACACAGCAATGCGTATTCATGAATTAACATTAAAAATAATTTTTATAGTTACAAGCATGTAATATATATTTAAAATACAAGTTAATTTCAGTTTAAATTAAAGCATTTAAAAATTATCCTCTGAAGTTTTTTTTGTTTTTCTTTGTATCTCAACATAATACAGCAGTTAGCATGCTAACACCATGCTAGCCCCACACTCCCCTGTTTAATTATACCACTGTGCACCACTAGGGGGTAAATGAGTCACTGATGACTTGTTTGAGTTGGTGTTACGGCACAGTAAAAAAGTAATTATTATAATTTAAGCACTAAGTTGCAGTATTTCAACAATATAAGCAATATATTAAATCTGATATTATATATGTATGTATGTATGTATGTATGTATGTATGTATGTATGTATGTATGTATGTATGTATGTATGTATGTATGTATGTATGTATGTATGTATGTATGTATGTATGTATGTATGTGTGTGTGTGTGTGTGTGTGTCCCCTTTTCGATTGAGCCTGTTATGAGTCCTTGCTCATAACAAATAAAATATTTTTTCAGATTAAAAAGGAATGGCATTTAAATGTGATTAATCAAAATTAATTCACAGGAGCTCTGGGATTAATCATATTAGGATTTTTAATTATTTGACAGCATTAGTTCTTATAGACATTCGAAATGTCACCCATTCTAAGGGAAAATAAATTATTAATAATAATATTAATAATAAATTGGCACTTTGACTTACTTTTCCCAAAATGTGATCCCATCTATTCTGACTCACTAGCTATTTATAACCCCAATAGTTTTGCTGCTAGTGTGTTAAACCAATGAAGCAAATAAACCAACTGAAAACAATAGTCTTGATTTTCCTTCAGGGTGGGGTAATAATATTACCGTAATATGATATGAAAAAGATATCCAAAGTTAGGATTTTAAACGTTATTTGTTTCCACAGGCCAAGCTTGAAAACACTAAAGCAGAACTACAACAGAAAATTGAAAAGAGAAAAATAAAAGTGGATGAGATCAATGCATCTGAAAAGAGCTGCAAGGTGAGAGAAGAAAGCAATCTTTTAAATGTCCTAAATGTAGGCATTTGTTGATGACAAATGTCTGTTACATTTTTTAAATGTTAAATTGAGCATCAATTTCTCTTTTAGGATACGTTGGACAGTGAGTTGTGTGACATTGGGGATATTTTCAGTGCTGTGGGTGCCATAGTGGGGACAGCCCAGACCACAGCTCTTCAACCACTGGAGAAAAGGAGGAAAGTTGTGGAGAAAGAGGCTAAAGAACTGAGAGACGAATTAAATGCAGAGATAGATCAACTAGAAAAAACCATCTCTGAGCTGGAGGATATATCTGCATATGAGGATCATATTCTCTTTCTACAAGTAAGTAAAAAAAAAACCTAAACCCTACTTTAAAGTTCACCTTTTTATGATGCAACTCATTTTAAATGTGATCTTATAAAGAGCTTCCATCTATTATTAAAGGGCTCTTTCCACTGAAAACCATTTTGTGTAGCTCTTTTTACAACGTGCTAGTTCACAACAAAGTCTATATGCATGCAGCACTCCAAGAAGTGAAATTAGACCCACATGGGTGCACTGGTCAACCTACCATAGACACAGACATACGAGCGACTCAGAGCAGGTAAAACATCGCTAAGGTTGTAAGCCCCGCCCAGAGCCATGTATGGCATCGCCCACAGAACAGAGCTCATCCCCGCCCACAGGCTCGTTACACAAATATCACACACTTCAGTGCGTAAACATTAACACCTTCCTTGTTATCAGCAAAAAAAAAAAACAGTAAATATACGTACCGGGTAGCCCAACTGATGATGCAACATCTCTCCATGTCTTTGCTTTTAACCCCGAGTCATAGAACCCCTTCAGCGTCTGAAACTGCCAAGATCAACCTCTCAAACTGGTCTAAATACGCCGCCATTGTTTTCAGTGGTTGTTGACTGTGGTTGGCCCGCCTACTTCTTGCTTTTGATTGGTCAGATTAACAGTTTCTCCTGACAAAAATTAAACAAAGACACAGATATTAAGACAATCTTTCAAATATAGGAAATAAAATATTATCTTGATGACAAAAATGGAGCACAAAAAGTACCGTTCCAAATGCACCTGTTGGTACTAGTGCATTATTTTAGTTGGCAAATGTGAACTGCTGGCTGTATTGTAAGGTAAACAGGAAGAGGCAGAAGGAGTAGCTCAAGATGTCGCAAACGATTGGTCACATTTTGCGGGAAAGTCGAAGTGATTGGTTAAAATTGTAACATCGCGCTGAATTCACAGGGATTGGCTGAATTTGTTGTAAATCACAACATCCCGAAATCCTGGAGGGTCTGAAAATGTTAATAATTGACAGTAAATATTGCATTTACTACTGATACAACTACTACCCCCCCCCCCCCAACAGAAGTACCCTTCTCTTCAAGAGCCTGATGACATGAAAGACTGGACCAAAGTGAACCTGGACACGTCGCTGACATTCGGCACCATGAGAAAAATCACAACAACAATGATGGAACAGATTCAGCTGGAAGTTGAAAAGCTGACCTCTATTGGTAAAAGTGAAAGAAATTATGCTAGATTGATGCTTTATTATAAACCCAAGGTCCATTTCATCTTAAAAAATGCAAGTAAGAACAGTACATATAACATACAGATAAAAATAAATAAATAAAAATAAAAATATCCTACAGTATATACTCATTTCAAGAGACACTTATACCAGTGCTTCCAATACTGACATGCGCAGTGAGTGTCACTGTATAAAATGTTTACTATTGCCACAACATTATGGTTGTTTGAGTCATTCAGCCTACAGATGAATCATTATATTTACTTTCAGCGTATTGACTCCAGTCTTCACACACAGCTCATTCACACTTGTCCATCTGGGCCTTTTTAGGAGTATCCTCAGTGCATCATTGTAGGACATTTCTAACTTGTGGGATATACGTATTTATTTATATTATCTCATCGAATTTTGTCCTTTCTTATTTTATCACATCTCATCTTATTTGATCATATCATGTCTTATCTCATTCACAGAGGTGAGCAGGGTTCCACAGTTCGGAGGTATGTGCTCTATATATATTTCAGCATCGATCAGAAGTACATTTTCAGACTTGGATCTGAGAATAGTTTCCATCTTCTGATTCACAGTGGATGTCAGATTTGACGGCAGCACAGCCCACCGACGACTCATAGTCTCTGATGATGGGAAGGAAGTGAAAGATGGAGGAGAGGACCAGGAAGTCGATGATGGTCCAGGGAGGTTTGATCTATTTGGGAGCGTCCTGGGGGTCAATGGACTGACTTCTGGGAAGTCCTACTGGGAAGTGGAGGTCCAAAACAAGGGAGGCTGGGATCTGGGTGTAGCCAGAAGATATGTGGATAGAAAAGGCAAACTGACCCTGAACCCAGACAATGGTTTCTGGGTGACGGTTCATTACGATGATGATAAGTACGCAGCTATGACAGACCCGCCATCACGCCTTATTCTGAAAGAACCTCCTAAGAAGGTGGGGGTTTTTGTGGATTATGAGGAGGGACTTGTGTCCTTCTATGACATGACAGCCCACTCTCACCTTTACTCATTTACTGACTGTTCCTTTGGAGATAAGCTCCTCCCATATTTCAGTCCACACGTAAAGGATGAGAAAAACACCTACCCTTTGATTCTGAAATAGGTGGTGAAGTTAGAATAGTTTTGCTTAAATTCAAGTCTAGTTTTAGTTTAGTTTTCATTTGTAGTGGGTTAATAATGCATCAAGGAAGACACCATTACATTTTGAGCTATCAAGGTCAAAGGTCAAGGTCAGAAATCCACACAGCTTTATGCATTCACTTCGTCTCACCTTTGGACATCAGATGAGATAACACTGATAGGCTCCATGAGATGAGATGAGATGTCATATGATGTCAAGCGAATGGTAAATTTGCAAAATGTATGACCTTTACAGACCTGCGGAGGTCTGCGCTCTCAAAGTTATCTAGTTTTAAGTGTGATTCAGTATTTGGCTAGAAATGAGAGTGGAGGATGAAAAAGGATAAAAACAAACAAAATTTTTTTTACAGGGTCAACTGCTCTTTATCAATTATTCAATATTTTTTATTGTGTTTTAGTTTATCTGATAGACTGAATGTAATTTTTTCGATAATTATTTTGCTTTACTAAATTATCTTGCCATAGTTCACTTTACTTATATTTCATTAACTAACGTGATTTGTGTTACATATGGGGATTTTATCCATTTCCTGAAATCATGATTAAAAACATGGAGGGTGAATATAAATCTGATCATGCACCATATTTACTATATTTGTACTGTATATGAAAATGTTCTAGTTTCTGTTTATTGGAGCAAAAATGTGCATTCATTGTTTATGTAACCAAAAGTTTAAATCATTTGCAATAAAACAATAAAGTTCTTATTTTTAATTTGTCATTATTTTAAACATAGGCCTGAACAGACGTATATTAAGGTAAGAAAAGAGCAGCATATGTGGTTCACAAATTTAACACTCAATTATTATTCACAATTATTTTTAATTATGTTAATGTGATGTCTTTAACAGACCAGAAGATGAAAGTTACCAAAGTGACATTCAGACAGTAGGTGTTAATGCAGAATTCAGATTTTTTTTTTAAGTGCTCATTCATATTACACATTAAATGTGACTTCAATCAGTTTTAATATTAATTGAATGAGATCCTAAAGTGACCCACATGTGCAAAAGAAGTCCTGATGTAATATGTGACCATGCAGGCATGAAATAAATATGTTCCTCCTCCCCCCACTATGTAGAATTATGACGTTTGTCTCATTTCAATAATGTAAATTATAAATGTATTTCATAATACATTTGATTTTAGATGGGTCAGAATTGTGCGGTTCACGTTGTCTTTAACAGATTGAAAACAGGTCAGATATGGGGGGGGGGGGGCACATTTACTGTAGTCTGAACCTAACTGATTTAATGTACTTCTATAAGTGTATTTTTAGAATCCCAGGCACCTCTTCAAACATTTGTATGAAGCATCTATAGCATTAAGTGTCAGTTGTAAAAGATGCTTCATATTCCATTGGGTTATGAAAAAATAAAATTTTAGGTAATGCTTTAGATTTACAGAGTGCTTTATTGGCCACTAAAAGCGCTTCACATTATCGACCCATTATTCATTCGCTCTCACATGCACCCTCTGGTGGTGGTAAACTACATATGTAGTCACAGCTGCCCGGGGGCAGACTGACAGAAGTGTGCCTGTGCGCTCCACCAAACATTCATACATCAGTGTAAGTGTCACTGAAGGCAAGGAGGGGGAAGTGTCTTGCCCAAGGACACAACGGACCGACTAGGACAGAGCGGGATCCTTGAGTTACTGGATGACCCGCCATGGCCGCCCCAAATTCAGGTCTAAGAAACTCTTAATAATGACTCGTTTACGGGGTGGATTTCAGCTTCAGAGGGGTTTTGAGCCCCAACGTGCAGGACAGAATTATGTATTTTAAAAAAAATGTGTTCCTGGCACCGTTACAGAGTACATTATCCTGCTCTGCCTGCTCCATTATTATTAGGACGTCTAGTTTTAAGATTTTCGGTTCTTAGGCCTATTTTATGATGATGATCTTTTCTATTTTTATTATTGTATTCATTTTTCCCCCTTTATTTATTCTTGCTGCTATACTGATGAATGAAGGAACACTGAGCACATCTCGTCTTGACGTTCGATCAAGTACCTGCCCAACAGGTTCAGTGTGTGTCGTGTCATGAGGCCAATTTTTAACCAAGTCATATATATATATATATATATATATATATATATATATATATATATATATATATATATATATATATATATATATATATATATATATATATATATATATATATATATATATATATATATATATATATATATATATATATATATATATATATATATATATATATATATATATATATATATATATATATATATATATATATATATATGTGTGTGTGTGTCAGAATAAAAGTGTTTAAACAGTTTGACTGAAGGAGAAATGAAGAGAGGTATTTTGGTGTCCAAGGACATGTTTTGGGTAAAGACGTCTCCAGCAGGTCTTAGTTTGTATGAACATAATATAGTTCAACTGTGAGTATTCTGGGATGTTCTATAAGTAAGTGAAAGGCTTAGAGTCAGCTGTAAAACCACTGTTTCCTTACTTCATGTGTAGAACATCTGATAACAGCTGTGTTTGTTCTCACTGCTACCACTCCCGGAACATTCTGTTTGATCAATAAAAGATTTGAATTTGAAGGTTTTGTCTCCTCATACTGATTGAAAATTCCACAACACTGCAAAACAAATCTACCTAAACAGAAAGACCCACACTCACATCCTGCATGTGCATGAGTTTCCTGTCAACCCACCCTGACGTAAAAAACGATTCAAATTGTGTATTAAGCAACCCCCCCCCCCACACACACACACACAATGCAAGCTTTAAACCCTTTATTGTGTATTATTGCTATAACCAAAACCATAAATATTTATAGCTCTTACCATGAAATGATTGTGAAAATGTGATTTAATTTTGATAAAATATAACTGGAATTCCATATGTCATCATTGTACCTGGTCAAAGGTGTAGAAACGAAATAAAACAAATATATAATAATAATAATAATAATAATAATAATAATAATAATAATAATAATAATAATAATAATAATAATAATAATTTTATTTGTATAGTGCTTTTCATGGTACTCAAAAACACTTTACGTGAAGTAAAAAATAGAACAATAAGAGTGCGACTACAATACAAAAGAAATAGAAAACAGATCAATTACACATGAAAACTGACAGACAAAAGTAATCAAGCATTAAAAAACAATGTTAAATGAGTTTTTCAAAGGAATTTTACAGTGTTGAGGTCGGAAGAGTGACGTATGGTTGTGGGAGTGAGTTCCAGAGGTTTGGGGGCGGCTACAGAAAAGGTTCTGCCCCCCCCAGGGTCGGTGGTTATGTAATTGAACAAATTTTCATTTTCTGTTAATAGTTATGTAACAAACCAAACGCTTAAACCACAGGTTTCAGGGTGTGTGCAATGTCAACAAACATTGTACTTTGCTTAATATCTTTTCATAGACAGTGTCTAGTGAAATAAAGGAATGTAACTGAAAAGAAAATGATTAAAATCATGACTATTACCAAGATATGTCCCCTTTTTTTCTTTTTTCAATAATTAATAAAAAAAAAATAAGAGACAAGCAAAAGATCAGTACCTGTTTCAGGCACAAAAAGGAGACCGAAATATGTAATTTAAACAAAAAGTTCAGTCAATTATACATTCTACATCATACATAGATTTTTATTGCATCACCTGAATAATCCCAATGTGTTAAAAGACAGTAAAGAGGGTCTTAGATGCATTTGGAATGACTTTTTCCTTATCTTTTTTATTTAACTAATAGTCATTTTCAATAATGACTTGACCATATAGAAAAACTCATAATAATAATAATAATAATAATAATAATAATAATCACTTAAATTAACCATTGTTCATATATCTTCCAT
The DNA here is from genome assembly GCA_020466265.1 of Siphamia tubifer. Classification (NCBI taxonomy): domain Eukaryota; kingdom Metazoa; phylum Chordata; class Actinopteri; order Kurtiformes; family Apogonidae; genus Siphamia; species Siphamia tubifer. The sequence continues at coordinate 17,398,823 of CM035800.1, forward strand.
TTTCCATGTCAAAATTTGCAGTTTATTTTTGAGTACAAATTATCTCGAAATAACATCTAATAATGTTCAACACAAGCAATCAATGTTTTGTCACATATACAACCAATGTTTTCTATTTTTGTCAAGCTATTTATTCTTTCCAATTCAAGAGGAATGCATTTTTTTTTCTACAAAGACAAAGAGAAAGCAGTGACACAGAGGTGACATATACCGACATTCTGTATTTAAAGGTGGGGTGGGAGATGTTTTTTTGGAAATTTCTTTTACCATATAGCTAGAAAACATCTTCATGATCCCATATCACACACTGAAATAGAATGTTTGCAAAAAAAAATAAATGTTTTAGTCCAATCTCGAGCCAATCATTGTACTGATCATCTTTATTTACAATGATTGATGTGCAGATATGTCCATCAAATATCAGTCCGCATAAAAACATAAACATCTATGGCAGAAAAGACGACAACCGGCAGAAAAAACAAAGTAAAAGCTGTGTTTAAAAAAGCTACGACCATGAGGAAACTGAGTGAAGAACAGAACAGGATAACTGAAAAGGAAAAGAGGCTCAAAAGCAACGCTAAGGTGGCCATGTTTCTACTCCATAGATAAGATGATAGCGTTATGAATATATAATATTTCAACATAATAAACACTTATAGGTATCGTATTCACCTCGTCATTGAGAAAACATAATGTTCCAGCAGGTTTTGTTAAGTTCCCAACACTGTGTATAAACTGCTGCTGTAACACCATAAACTATTGTCCTTATCCATTAGTTTTCATGGTGTTTATTTCATGTTTCTAAACCTTTTGTTCGCTAAGCTTCATGTGACACAAACTGATAATTGTTATTTGGTCGCTCCAGACAGCAGCATGTTGATGTATTTTTAAAGGTGTGGTTTTCGAGGGGTGGGCTGACGAAGAGGCATGGGTGTGTATACTTTCAAAATATAGCTGCAGGAACTGTTTTCAAACATCACCTACCCTACGTTTAAGTAGAAGTACAGCTATTTGTGTGGGGAAAAAAAAGTAGAAGTACTGATTTAACTCGTTTAGTTAAGTAAAAGTAAAACAGTACAACTTCTCAATTGTAATAAATTAAAGCTTCTTTTTTTTTTGCTATGAATGAAATAATATTTATTTAAGGAGGAAAAAACCTGAACATTTTCAAAAATATCCATATTTGTGGGTATGGACAGAACATTTAGGAAAAATCATATATAAGAGATAAAAAAAAACATATTGATCAGATAAAAAGTCCAAATGATGAGAAAAAAAGTCAAAATTATGAGAAAAAAAGTCAAAATTATGAAGAAAAAAGTCAAAATTATAAGGAAAAAAAGGCAAAATTATGAGAAAGAAGTCAAAATTATGAGGAAAAAAGTCAAAATTATGAGGAAAAAAGGCAAAATTATGAGAAAGAAGTCAAAATTATGAGGAAAAAAGTCAAAATTATGAGGAAAAAAGTAAAAATTATAAGGAAAAAAGTCTACTAACAACAAGCTACAAAACCTAAATAATACAAAAATGCGGTGCATACAGTGTGTTATTTATGATGTGGTGCATAGTTTGTGTGTGTGTGTGTGTGTGGGGGGGGGGGGTTGTCAAACTATCTCCCCAGCAACAGTAACAGTATGAACTATCTGATATGGAACAACTAAAACCAAACCAATATACAAGAGGACAACTGTAGAATAACTGTCCACTGTAGTGATAAGTATGCACCAAAGGGTTAAAAAATAAATAAATAAATAAATAAATAAATAGTTCACGCAGACAAAGAAAATATCATCCTAAACACTTGAGACCAAATAGAGAATGTAAAACCAGTGTTCCTGATGCAAATGTAAATGAAAACCTAAAGGCAGTTTGGTTAGAAATGAAAGTGAAAGCAGTCAGAGCAAATATTATAAGAAATGATGAGGAAACACAAACAGATGACAGAGAGGAGCCACAGGACACAGATCGACGGTAAGAGGCTGTAATTCTACTTCAGATTTCCTGTTATTTTCTGTGTATGACTTCAAATAATATTATAAATGAAAAAAAAAAAAAAACCTTTAAAAACGTTCTGGGGAAAAATAAATAACTACATAAATAATTAAATACATTGTAATGTTGTGTTAATAGAGGTTATGTAATAAACCAAACAGGTAAACAGTATGTTTCAGGGTGTGTACAGAAAGTCAACAGTTGTATTTTGAACATTCATTAGAAGTTCTGTATGAAAAACAAAATTGGCACTCATTCATTCCTGGTATTGATGATTATGGTGTGGTTTGCTTTTATATTAGTTTGGAATACTTACCATTTAGTCACAGTTTAGTTTCACAAATCAAGCTTTTAGTATATCTTATTGTTTTTTATTGTAGTACTTTTATCTTTTAATTTGTAGCTTTTATTGTGTTTTATTGTGTTTTTAGCTTTTATTGTGTTTTTATCTCAGTATTTTTAGCGTTTAACTTGTAGTTTTTATGTTTTATTGTGTTTGCATCTTAGTATTTGTAGCTTTGATTATATTTCATTGTGTTTATCTAAGTATTTTTAGGCTTTTATTATGTTTTAGTGGGTTTTTATCTTAGTATTTTGTTCTTTTTTTGTTTCTTACATGGTGTGCATCACCTGGTATAATTTCCTGTTTAGTCCAGATCTCATATTTTGGGATACTTACCATCTAGTCCTTTAATAAATCAATACAATAAGATGAAGTTGCTGTTCTCTATTGTTACTACTGTTGTATTTTTTTAACTGACAAAAATAATGTTGAACTTAGGGGCATGTTTTGATGAGGACAGAAAAGCACTGCAGTGTTTGAGTTTACATAAAATAATGACCTTTAACTTTAATGTCTGAGTGTGTGTGTGTGTGTGTGTGTGTGTGAATTCGTCTTTCTGGGGACATTAATATGTTTAGTCACTCCATGGGGACGCCTGACTCCAAAATTCAGCTTCAAACGAGGGTTAAATATAAATGTAAAGTAGGTCCTCATTTGTAAAATATAAATTTGTGTGAAGTATGCAAATGATGTCTCCTGTCAACACATAATTGGTCCTTTTGAGACATGGAAAGCAGTGTGTGTGTGTGTGTGTGTGTGTGTGTGTGTGTGTGTGTAGTACACTGTAAACACAAATGTTCAGAATAATTAAATATATTAAGTTGTAAATACTCAAAGTTTCAGAAATAGTACTACTAACTCAAATGTATTCAGTTGCTGTAACACTTGTGGACTTGGAAACTATTTCTATGGATCCAATGAAGTTTTTTTTTAAGGTATGTTAATAGAGCTAAATTTAACAAATTACCATGGTAACAGGCATTTGGGTGTGAAAAATGCCTTTTTTGTTCATGAAACTTTTTTTAAAAAATGTATCTTGCAAATAATACAGATATTTAAACTTTTTTTTGCATCATCAATAGCTTTTAATTTAATTTAATTTAATTTAAAACATTCATTTCAGCAAAAAATCTGCAATTTCAAGTGCAAGAACACAAACCAATACAATATTTAAGCAATTTTTGCATTATTCTTGTCCTAAAACCATCAGGACATTTTTAGTCATTATGAAGTGGCAGAGATAGTTTCATAATATGGAAATTTTGGGGTAAAATGACTGTTCTTGCACTTGAAATTGCAGATTTTCTGCTGAAATGAATGTTTTAAATTAAACTAAAAGCTTGCAAGATACATTTTTTAAAGAGGTTCTACTAACAAAAAAGGCATTTTTCACACCAAAATGCCTGTTACCATAGTAATTTGTCAAAGTCAGCTCTATTAACATGCCTAAAAAAATTCATAGGATCCATAGGTATCATTTCCATGTGTTAAAATAAATTTTTTCTCCAGTGGCTGATATAGTTACTAAAAATACAATTCTAAAAAAATAAGATTTTACCCAAAAAAAAGCATATTTTGAGATAAAACCCCATGACCACATTTTTTGGCACCCCTTCTGAAATGATGCGGTACGTCCTAACATTCATCTCTACCAATTTTGGTGTTTTATTCATTTCCATAACGATTCTTCCAAATATTTGGATTAAGCTACCCCACTAAAAAAAGCTGAGATCTAAGATGCCATTTGCTTTTTTCCCCCCCAGACACTCAACATGTCAAGCCTTCAGATTTGCCACTGTGGGTGGGCAAAAGAGACGACTTACCACGGCCTACGAACTCACCAGGGTAAAAACGGATGCACACCAAGAGGAATGACAATACCGGAGAATAAACAATATCTATTCAGAAATTCCTTCCCTGAAATTCCCTACACAATGTCTCCATTCAAAATGGAAGAGCCTTTGATGAATACTTACACCTTCAAGGCTGGTGAGTGGGTTATACTCATATTTGGATGTTTGAGAAAATAGATAATCATTAATACAGATTCAATTATGTAATGTTTTTCAAACCTGGGGTCAGGACTTTACATGGGGTGGTCTGGAAATTCTTGTAATTAATACAAATTAAAAACTAGTGGTGCCAGGGACAACAAAACCTACCGCTCATAATTGTTTTCTGATGTCCTTCGTGACCTTGACCTTTCACCTACATTCACTAAAATCTCATGGGATCTATTTGGTACTACCTTGTACCCTGAAACTCATGGAAATTAGTCCAGTAGTTTTTGTGTTTGAGTTGTATTTTTAATTTAGTAGGCCTAAATTACACACATTTTTCTTTTTAATAATGCTTTACCTTGCTCCTGTTTTGCGTTTGGGGTAGATGCAGTGTCTAAATGAGTTGTGTATTATGTCTATTGATGTTTAATTTCTAACCATCTGTGGTGAAACTGAAGACAATTTTCCATATTGTGGACAATAAAGTATTCATATAATAATTATGGACAGACTAAATACTGTTTAAAATTTATATTTGCAACACAGTATAACAGACCTTTACATGATCAAAAACAAATAATTAATCGCAGCCAAAAAAAATAAATAAATAAAGTCTCCATTTTGAATGTCTGGGATCATCATAAATATGTTAAAATGGGGTCAGGAGCCAAAAAAAGTTTTTGGTTTGGTGTTTAAAAGGACACATGATATCATCAAATCTGACTTTCTCACAGAGTTTCCTGAAGAAATGAGTTTCCTGGGTAAACAGAAGAAAGCAGGCAACATGGGATACACAATTAGAATGTCCGAGTTTGACACCAGGAAAAAGCCAAAGGAGGAACCTCAACAGGACAGAGCTGTGATCTCACCGGTAGCACACACACTTTGTTTTACAAGTAAAATGCTTCTAGAATAAAAGGGATGTGTGATAAAGAATAATTAAGTCAAAAATGCTGATTTGCTGAAGTTTCCAGGATATGAACTCTGGTCAAAATGTGGAATTTGAGAAATGAAAGAATAGGTTTTACTCTAAAGCAGGGGTGTCAAACATGTGGCCCGGGGACCAAATTCGGCCCTCCCATGGGTCCAATCTGGCCCCTGGGATGAATTTGTAAAATGCAAAAATTACAATTAAGTAAGAAAGTTAAAATTATTTGACATCAATTCAATCTAAAATGGATCAGACCAGAATCATAATAAATAATTATGAAAAAAATGTGTTTTCTTCTTTGTTTTAGTGTTAAGAAAAAGGGAATAAATAAAGAAACAAACAAATAAATAAATAAAAAAGTCTCGCTTGATACAAACAATGTGAATAACCTCAAATATACAGTATGTGTAATTTTACCAATATTGTGAATGTTACTTTTTTATAAATCCACTGTTATCTTTAAGTTGTGATGCGCATGTATATAAATGATAAACTAAAGTGCAATATTGTTAATATCACACTTAATTTTCTTCAGAATTTTCAGGTTGTTAAAGTTTGTTCAAGTACAGTTCATAGATGTAAACATATTTATGATGGCATTTTACTATTTTTGCTCAAAAACATAGAAAAACTTTGGAGTTGACATTATTTACCGTATATGTTTTTATCCTATTTTACTGGTCCGACCCACTTTATACCATTTTAGGCTGAATGTGGCCCCTGAATTAAAATGACTGTGACACCCCTGCTCTAAAGGAATATTTGTCACATACTTCAAAACACTGTCTGCTCATTACATTTCTTTCAAGATTGTTAAAACCTAATAACACTATCATATACAGTGACTACATAAGCAAACCAGCATATTTGCCATTAATTTTTTTAATTAATGTTATTAAAATAAGTAACATTTAATGTCTGAAGCAGCTCAAAATAAAATTGTAGGCCAGTGTTAATTGTCATTTATCATTCATCCCATTGAATTAATAGAAGTTATTGCAGAGGGGATCAATTATTTTACATTTATTTTAAATTATATATTATCCAGAAGCAGTTATTTGAAGTAGTTTAAATGATTAAATTTTTTCCTCACAGATTATGGCGACACCCCTGAAGCTTCCCAACCAAGCCATGCCTGATGCTGCTCTACTGGGCGCAATTAAATGCTGTACGTTTTACTTATATTTACTTCGTCACAGCATGAAACACTTAAAAATGCAAATCTATGTCCAACCGTGTCTGTTTTTTTTTTTTTTTTTTTTTTTTTTTTTTAACTCTGCAGTGATTGAAACTCACCAACAGTCAACCGCAAACATGGAGGAAACTTCTCAATCTCTCAGTTTCTCATCTGGTTCACAGGTACTGACCCTTTACATGTCATATTTTACTACTGTGGAGACCTGTGTGAGGATTTTAATTATTATTATAATTATTTTTACTTTCTGACAGCGCTTCCAGAGGCCAGTTTCTCAGACCCTCAGCATCCAAGCAAGTCCTACGACTGAAGAACCAGCAGAAGAGACCAGCACAACATGTATTATTTATAAGTGATAAGTAGCTGCTTATATTGATCACATCAGTCTGGGACACAGAGCCTTATGAATAGATGATTTTTAGAAGTACATGTAATGTAATGTCGTTTATGGAAAACATATTTTTACCAGAGGTGGAAAGTAACTAAGTAAAAGTACTTTGTTACTCTACTTAAGTAGATTTTTTTTTAACTATCTGTACTTTACTTGAGTATTTATTTTTATAGCAACTTTTTACTTTTACTCCCTACATTTTTGTATAAATATCTGTACTTTATACTTTATATTAATAACTAAACTGTCATTCAGCAGCAGCTGTAGCATTACTTCAGTATATTTGCCAGAAATAAAATGGTATGTTAGAGTGATATAGAAAACCACTCTGGTACACCATGGAGTGTGAAAGTTAAAGTTAATGAAAAAAAAAGAAAAGAAATGATTGCACATCTTTGTGTTATGAATATTACACACTGTGTTATTGCTATAATGATATTCTTTCTGAAAAAGTGCGCAGCTCAAATAAGTACTATCCAATATTAAAGGAGAATACATTAAAAAAAACTACAAATAAACATCTGTATTTGACAGTTAATTTTTCTTTACAGTGTTTGAAACTCCACCACACACTCATCAACCTACTGTTGGCTTCAACAAAAGTCGCAGAGCGCTTGACTTCTGCAGTGGAGCGCAGCAGGTACAGTACAACTGATTCCTATAATTAATGTAAAAGTTATGTATGTCTGATCTTTTCAATTTCGTTGGATTTTATATATAAAGACATTCTATTCTATTCTATGAACTCTAATATGTAGCTGAAATACATTATGTAACTCAATACACTTGATTAAAACTAATTATTTCAACAGAGAAACACAGGTACAGTAACAGAGAAGAAAAAATTAAGTATTTCTAGCATTAAAATGTGCTTTCTTTTATTGTAATGTGTTCAAGACAAATAATTAATTCACACAACACATATTTATTATTAAATCTAAATCAATTATAGATATTTCTCAGTCACTGTATCTGATTAGAATTATTTTACCATGTAACTCCTTTCAAACTGAGCTTTTAAAATGATTAGAAACATGCTGATACACACAACATGCACCATAAACATCATTATTCTTTTTGTATATATAATATATACAGGGTTGTCATTTGTTGTTTTAACCTCTAGATGACTGAAATGACCCGGATAATTCCAACAATGACAATTCGGGAAACAATACTGCAACCAAACATCAAGGAAAAGGATATGGATCAAGAAGATGAAAAAGCACTTCAGGTAATAATGCTGTACTATTGTATTGTAAAAAAAAAAAAAAAAAAAAAAAAAAAAATATATATATATATATATATATATATATATATATATATATATATATATATATATTTGTTGTGTCCACTCGGAGGTTATTGGTCTTAAACTTTACTCTGTATTCACTAGTACTTTAGTTTCCATGTATGTACTTCTGACAGGTGGTAAAAGTACACATTCTGTACTTAAGTCATTTCGTTGGGGGCGTTCCACAAAAATGGAGGTTTTGTTAGGTTTCGCCGGCGTGTCTTTTGTTTGTGCCGGTGGAATGATGGTTACCCCTCCCTTTTTTTTTTTTTTTATCATATCCTGTTTCACTTCTGTTGGTGGTGCAGCCTAACCTGACTGTCTCCAGATGGTATTTGACAATACCATCTCAGACCCTTCCACAACCGCTCCGTTTTCAAAGGAGGGGCCTTCTCTAAAATCCTTGAATGTGATTAGATTAAAAATCTGTTCGTCATCTTAACTCACGCGCCGCTTCATCCACTCACATTGAAGTCAAGCCGCTCAATCAGCCAAAAATATTTTCCATCAGGTATATACACATCAACAGAAGGGGTTTAAACTTACCATTTATATGTGATGTTTATTCATAACCTCGTCTACTACGATGCCCACCAAGTTCTTCTGGTAAACGTCGTAGGAAAGCATGGTTCTCCATTTATCCTTCAGCCATGATTCAGGGCTACGAACACTAGCTACTAACATCCGTTGCAGATGTGGTCATTTCTTCCTGCCAGTTCCATTACTGTCAGCCCAGGTTTACCAGCCTCTTTGACTTGGTCCTCTACATTTATCCACCACTGGATCCATCTGATAGATCAAACTCTTGTCAAACCTCGTTGGAAAAAGAGTGAAAACATCATTTCCATTAATAAACGCTTCCGAAGCCGTCCTCTGTTCATCTTTTAAGGAATGAACATGTGGAAATAGATGAGTCAATATGGACCCTGGGATACCTAACACACGCTGCCATTGTTGTGTATGTGAAAAGACTACACTGCCGGGTAGTCCCACCCTGCGACACTGATTGGCTCCTTTGTTTTGAAGTTAACCTGAACCTCATGGTACTCAGATGGTTGTGTGAACGTAGAGAAACGCAGTCGCAGCCTGCTTCTTCTTTTCATTCGCACCGGGAATCACTTTCTTTGGGCTCGTGATGGATAACGAATGCGTGCTGTGGCGGGGTTTTGGTGGGCGCACTTGGAGGGACTCATGAGGCAGCGGTGGCTCCGTTCTTTACACCTGTGAGAACGCTGTGATGAATGAAGGTCAAAGGCTCACCTAAAGCATCATGGGTAGCTCCCTCATAGCGAATGGAATGCTATGTACATGACGTATTTATGTACATTACGTAAAGTAATATACACACACACACACACATATATATATATATATATATATATATGTGTGTGTGTGTATATATGTGTATACAAATTTTATGCAGTTTTATTCTATTTATCTTGTACTGTATAGTTTTTATTTATTTAGTTTTAAACTATGCTTCTCACACTACTTTCTTTTCTGAATGTTGCACTGTTTTAATGAGAGTTGCTGTATTTTAAATTTTGTTGTGTCTCAAATGGGACAGTGAGAATAAAAACGATTCTGATTCTGTATTTATGTCTCTGGGGTTTCATAAATTCAGTTAAGGTAAAGGTTTTTGGTTACTTGGATCATTCATTAGCTGGGTCTTTCATAAGTAGAGGCACCACTGTACTCAAGTCCAGTAACAAAGGACTTCTACTTTGTTACTTCTCATCTCTGATTCCTGAAATATCTACCTCTGTCTCCAGTTCAAAGCAAAAAAAGACAGGATCATCGCTGATTTACTGCAGAAAATCCAAACAAGGGAACATAAGGACTCTGAAGTTCAGTCATCTGTCAAGGCCTGTAAGGTGAGCTGCAGCACAGTTGGACATTTGAGATGTTTTGGATTGTTTTTTGTTCAACATTTTAACCATAATGTACCTGTTATTTCAGAGCGACTTGGACACAGAGTGGTTACAAATCAACAATGTGTTCTCAGAGGTGATAAAAATTGTGGAGGATGCTCGTCAGAAAGCGCTTCAACCAGTGGAGGATAGGTGAGACCTGAACATAAACAGTGTACAGGACAACATTTAAGTGTATTTGGTTGAAAATATCTCACGTCATGTTACATTTTAGGAGGCAGAGAGTGAAAACAGAGGCACGTGATCTAACCACAAAACTGCAGGAAGAAATTTACCAACTGAAAAGAAGCATGGATGAGGTGAAAAAGAGCTCAGACTTAGAGGTGAGCACCAATGATCTGACGTTCAAGCAAGTGGATTTTAACATCACATATGCTGAGAAAATCTTAATATAAATGTCGGTCTAGTGACGATAACTATAATTAAATATATAATGCCATATAGATGTTTAATAAGAATTAGACAATATGTGACTTAAGAAATAAAAACATTGCTAAAATGAGACGTTATTTCATCTCTTTTAGTCACGTTCTTATTTGTTTTTTGCTGTCTCTCATGAGAAAGTTGCCAAATTATGTCCCCACCAATGTCAAAATCATTATTACACCCTTGGGATTATGTGATTTGAACCAAATGTTGGCAACAATTAAACGTGCAAAATCAAAATGTCCTCTGAAGTTTGTCTGAGGGGCCCAGTGCAACATAGGAAATGCTTGGCTGACAGCAACATGCTGCAAAAAGGTTCCTCTTTTCTGCTTAATTTCTGCATACTGAGTACAATTGATACTGTCAGGGTTTATTCTTAGACTAAATGTTGTATTGTTGAATCAAAAAAAAGGAAAATAATGAGAACTCAACCATCCAATCCAGTTCAATCATGACAAAATGTTTCTAAAATCTGATTCACCATCATCAATTTTACATTTTAGATGATTAAAACAATGGATGGATGTGGAGACTGGACCAACGTAAGTGTTGACACTTCCTTCTCCTTTGGTACTTTAAAAACAACAACCACAACCATGATGGAAAAAATTCAGAAAAAATTGGACAAACTCTCATCTATAGGTGAGTTGAACCTGAAATATAACTCTGTCCATTTGTATTTTAGTTCATCCATGTTTGGTATTTTACATGCTATTTGTTTCCACAGAACTGAAGAGGATTTCCACATTTGCAGGTGCGTAATCAATAAACATTCTGAAATCACCATGTGTTCATAATCCATGTATCATTTGTTTTTCAAAATAAAACCAAAAACAAGACAATGAAAAAACAACACATTTTTTGATTATTTGTTTTCAAAACTGAAATGAAAAAAAAAAAAAACAGATAGTAATGCATTTTTTTTCAGTTTTCCTTTTTGTGTTTAAATGAATAATAGAAAAAAATGGATAACGGCCATTTTCTGTTTTATCCAATTTTGACCTGACAAGACCTTCAGGCCAAGAGCAGGCTTTTTTTTTTTTAATTATTATTCAGGTTCTACACACAGAATAATTAGATCTCAAAAGGTATAGACCAATAAAATATGATCAGAATTACCTATAATTAATGAAAACTACAGATGTAAAAAAGTTACATTACATCAAAATCTTTATATTAACAAACCATCCTTTTTACAAACACCTAAATAAATACCTGAACAAATATGAACTACCTGAAATATCTGAAGTGAAGTGTAATTTTACAAATATTCTGCCTATTACTAAATGTTTTGTGTATTTGTAATTGAAATGCAAGTTGACAAACTAATAGACTGAGGCAGAAAATGACCTAAAATTTTCTTATGACCTGTCAATTTGTTTATGTTATTCACATTTTTTTCCCTACACATTATAGATGTAAACGCTATCATAATGTCATTTTACTCTTTTCACTGTTATTATTTTACATATTGGACTGAATGATCATATTGGACTGAATGTGGCCCCTGAGCTAAAATAAATTTGACACCTTTGCTCTAACAAGACAATGTTCCTGCTCTAAAGTATTTGGATTCTTTTTCTTTTTCATGTAGTGGATGTAAAGATGGACCTGACTACTGCACATCCATGTCTTGTCGTTTCTCAAGATGGGAAGAAAGTACAAGATGGAGGAAAGAACCACCAAGTTCCCAATACCCCAGGGAGGTTCGATAGGCACGGCAGCATCTTGGGGCTCAGCAGTTTGACTCGCAGGAAGTCGTATTGGGAGGTGGAGGTGACAAACAAGAGCGGGTGGGATCTAGGTGTAGCAAGAGGCAGCGCCAACCGTAAGGGGAACCTGACCATGAACCCAGATCATGGGTACTGGGTAGTGGTTCATTATAATGGTGACAAGTACGCAGCTCTGACAGCACCACAGATCAGCCTCTCCCTGACAGATAAACCTCAGAGAGTGGGGGTGTTCGTAGATTATGAGGATGCTTTGGTGTCCTTTTACAATGTGACAAATAAGTCACACATTTATTCCTTTACCGGGTGTTCTTTCAATGATGAGATCTTCCCGTATTTCAGTCCACACCTTAAACAGGATGCGAAAAACTCAGATCCGCTAAGGATTTCTCTTGTGAAGAAGTAAAAAGAGTTGGGTGATGCGGCGCTGAAACATGTCCTACTGCCGATATTGATCATGAAAATATAGGGTAAATGTGATTGGCCAGACAGACTTTACAAGTTGTCAAGTGCTTAAATGATGTTTTATATCATCACTTCACAGTCTTTTCCTATTTTCAATAAGTTTTTCTCACACGTAATTACAGTGTGTCATTATCTATCTATCTTTAACTTTCCTATAGGATTTTAGAATGATGAGCTAATCTTTTTTATTACTTTTTCAGTAGTCACATTAGCCATACGTTGTAAAGTATTTGATATGTTCTTGTAAAATGGCATTATGAAATATCTTATAAATGATTATGTTCTGTACTGTATTTTGTGAAGGGTAAAATGATAATGATTATATTACTCTACATTTCAGCTGGTAACATCACTTTGCATTAGAAATTTTGAAATATCATATTTTTGTTATAATGAACATGTTACTGATAAGTGTGTGGAAAAATACAATTGATTATCTATCTATCTGACTGTTGCTTTTTTTTTTTTTTTTTTTTTTTTACAACAGATAGACAGACAGACACATACTATTCTGTTATGCATAAAAGGTTCATTCAAATATAAAGAAAATATGCAGAACATGTACTGTTTCATAGCTTCTTATGTGTGTGTAGCTCCACCTAGTGGTTGGATCCAGTAGCTCCAGCTCAGTGTTTCTCAACTTTTTTGAGCCACGGTACACATTTTATATTAGAAATACCACAAGGCACAATACCAAAGAAAAATCTCACAAAAGTATATTCATTGAAATATAATGCTGTTATAGTCTTGATTTACTCATTCAGTGCAAAACCTGAGCCTGTTTAGTTAAACACAAAGCGTACACTTAAAGGAATTTAAGAAAGACAACCTCGGCTCAACAGCTCTGAGGGACTATAATCTCAGAATGTAATTTTATTTTGGTTTTTTTTATGTGAGAAAGTGGACGTTAAGCAAGGGATAATGTATCAGCAGCCTTCGGAGTTCACCCCGGGGTAAAATACTTACTTGGCCCTAGTTAACATTGGATAAAGTAGCCGTTACAGCGAAGCGAATATTTACTTTCAAAGTGGCCGAACTACCTGCGGAGTGATATGGTACAGTGAATCTGAAGTGACAAAACCCGTTGCCATGGGCAGCGGGCGTTAACGGCGCAGCGGGCGGTTATCGGAGAAAAAAAAATCCACCCGCTGACGACATTCAAAGTGAACGGGAGCTGCCGCAACGTTCTAGAGGACCGTAGAATAAAATGTTATAATGTCAATTCATCGCGATAATGCATAGTTTAAAAATTGGTCCGAAGTTTTCGGAGCTGTGCCGTCCTGCTAACGGGACCCCCAGCTAGCAAGAGGAGTGGTCATTTAGCATTCATGTTATCCCGCAAAAAACAACCATATGCTGGCATGACTTTCTACTGCTACTTCTAATCTACTGCTGGTTCTGATGTCTCTGTAGTAGTAAAGGTTAAAACATCAGATATAAACTAGTTTTCCACACATGTAACAGACAGACTTTGGTCTCGGAAACTAATGTATTATTTGTTACCGGCTAAATTAAGGCTAATAATTTTTACTTTTAGTTATTTAAACTAACAAAAGTTACATTTATTCTCCATTTACCGCAATGTAAAAATTCAAAGTGTTCCAGAATCCAGGATCTCTTCCGGAACACCACCAAAATGTAATCATTTGTTCCTTGTGGCACCCCCAATATGCCATGAACTTTTCATCAAGATCCATCAATAACCTTTTGTGTTATCTTGCTAACTAACTAACACAGACAGACAAACAAACTGACAAAAACAAAACCTCCTTGGCAGTTATCTCTTCATTCAGAGTGGGGAGGTCTGCCTTGGCGGAGGTTTGCGCTCTCCGAGTGCTTTTCTAGTTATTATTACTCTGCCGCCTAAAGAAGCAATGATTTATTCTATTGGTAGATAGGTTGATGCAGAATTCATTAACGTTGCTACAGAGGAAATGTGAGTCACATATTGGATAATCTGAGGTTTTACACACATCTATGATGATGCATCTGTCATGAGTTCATATGTGGGAGATTTCTGAACACTGGAAACAATATAAATCTAATCAAATTTATTTTTCTCATTTCTAGTCAAAATATGTCATCACACTTAAAACAAAACAGAATCACCTACAGAGTAACTTTTCAGTGAGACATAAGAGCTGAGTTTTGGACAATAGATCTGGAAAATCTTATTTCAAGAAATTGTATCAATATAATTTTCACTTGTTCCATTTGGCCTTTTGCTTAATTCAAACCCAAAAAAATCTGCCAATGGAACAAGTGAAAATTATATTGATAAGATTTTTACACATCTATTGATGAAAATAAATTTTTATAACTCATTAAATTTTACTCTTTCGGTAATTGTGTCTTATTTTAACTCTGATATTTCAAATAGAAATAGGAAAAATACACTTGGTAATATTTAGATTTGTGCAGTGTAATTACTCCTGTGTCCAACCAGTGAAACCCTGATGTATTTTATATATTGGAAAATATAATAAACACTCCAAAACCACAATGTTTTAATGCTTGGGGTATTTTAATCATGCATGATTGGTAAAGAACAGATCAGAATAAAGTTTTGCTAAAAGCATCTTTTCAAAACCTTGCAACCTACACTTTTATGAGACACAAAGTCTTAAAAGGAGTCCACCTACAGTTTATATTTGTGGCACTACAGGAAAAGAAAAGAAAGGAAATAAGGATTTAATTTTAAATGTTTAAGATGAGCCTGATGACAAACAGTGATGAATGTTCAATCATAATGGAGACACACATCTGTTAGTAAGCTCTTCGTGTACAGATGAAAGGTAAATTATGGTGACATGGGGCATCGTTCCAGCATCTCCGATCTGTAAATAACAAAGAAAGAAGTCAGTCATTACACAAATGACACCCTCAGACTATAATTACATGATAATACTAGCGATCTATAGACAGGACAAACAAACAGGTTTTCTCCCTAAAATATTATTGCACACGTTGTCATTTTGAATTTTTTTGGCAGATTTTTCCACATACACTTATTTTCTAAGATCTAAATCTTACCAAGTGTGTTTTTCTCATTTCTAGTCCAAATATCTCATCACAATTAAAATAAGACATAATCAACTAAAGAGTTACAAGAATTTAATTTTTTTATACAATAGATCAAGAAAGTCTTACCAAGATAATTTTCCACTTGTTCAATTGGCGTTATGTTTTTGTTTGAATAAAGAAAAAAAATGTGCCAAATGGAACACGTGAAAATTATCCTGGTAAGATTTCTTGAAATTAGATTTTCCACATCAATTATATAAAAATAAGTTCTTATATGTCACTGAAAAGTTACTCTTTAGGTGATTATGTTTTATTTTAAATGTGATGAAATATGTGGACGAGAAATGAGAAAAATACACTTGGTCATATTTAGCTTTTTGCAGTGTATAAATATAAATGTTTTGTTATTTACTTCGAAAGTTCATCTCAGCACAGTCTTCATTGCCAGCATTGTTAGGCTCTCCACCACACCACTTGGTATATCTGACAGAACTTCTATCGGTCCATCTCCAACGGCCCTCCTACAATAAGAATAGAGAACAAAATTAAACAGATTAAAATGAATTAAATAAGATATGAAAAACCTCAAAATGATATGATTGTGAGTAATATTACTGAGAAAGTATCATGGAGTCCAATCCATGTTGTTCTGCCTCTTGCCAGACGAGTCAACCAATAGTCATGGTACCAGTTTTTTACAGATGCAAGGCTTCCACCAAACATCCTGCAGACAAACTGTAATGACAGAAAAGTTATGAAGAAACAGTGGTGGGTTTTTTTTAAATACTGAGCCATACATGCAAATAATATATAAAAGGAGAAGGAGTGGATTCAAAATACCTGTGCTTTATACCAGCTAAAGCGGTTTACAAAAACGACGTAACAGTCCGAGCCATAACGTGACCAATGCTGGGGGCAACGGTATGCCCTTTTAACAACTGTAGACAAATAATGAAAAGCCATTACATTAAACTTAGATATAAGATCTACTGCTACTATTAATATCATCACATAAAATCCTTCTGACCTGTGTGGTTTGACTTATTTCCATCCTCTGAGGCTGGAACCAAAAAAAAAAGAAAAAGTTGTAACAGTTTGTTTATATATATATATATATATATATATATATATATATATATAATGCACATGTTATTTTGTATTCCTCTTTCTTTTCATTGTTGGACAGTTAATACAGTTAATGTAAATAATTTAGGTGTGTTTAAGTGACTCTGACAAATATGTAATTTCACATAGCTTATCTGTATTAATTCTAAACCGTTATTATACCCATTGTGTATGTGATGAAATAATTGAAAGAGGGAACATTTGTGAAATTAATTGTCCATAACATGTCATTTTTCTTTGCAGCTCTCATTATTATTATTATTATTATTTTTTGCTAAATTTAGATCTTAAAATACTAATAATCTAAAAAAAAACAAACAAACAAAACATTTCATCTATATTCATCAGCTGATTTTGATAACGTCATTTGATCTGACTGAAGAATCTGGAAAGTTATGCAGTATCTATAGAACAAATATCACAGTAACTGATACTAATTAAAAGCCATTGTTACTAATCACTTACACAACTTACTATTGTGTAAGTGATGAAATAATTAAAAGAAGGAAAAAAAACTAAAAGTGATTGTTCTTTCTTCAGTTGGTTTTGCCTCAGGTACAGGTTCTGGTTCAGGCTCTGGTTCTGGTTCAGGCTCAGGTTCTGGCTCTGGTTCTGGCTCTGGTTCTGGAAAACCTACATGTTGACACAGAGTTAACATTTGTTATTTGTGTTCATGTACAAACACGTTAAATCTAAATAAGTCTCAGCATAGTCACACAAACACATGGAGGATCAGTCCAACTCATCAGTACCCTTAGTCAGGACCATCATGGTACCAATGAGTAGAAACACAACCAGTAACTTCATGGTGAAGATGATGATGCAGATGTCACAGATGAAGACCTTCAGTGGATACAAACACATGTTAGTCGTGTGGATCTGAGTATTAGTCAGGTTATAATTCAATAATCGAAGCCAAACCTGCTGCAGATTTCCTTCTCTTCTGTCTTCTCAGTGTCGGCCGGAGCTTCAGTGTGAGGTGCTGAACTACACCAAGTCCACTTCTTATATACTGTTGCTCTGCATGATGAAATAATAAGGAACTGTGGACACTTTCTCTGAAAATGTAAACACAGTAGGGAAGGATTAATACACGTAGACCCATATTATATTTGATTTAGACATTGATATCCCCTTCACTATCACATTCAGGATCTAATATTAATTTATTATTTGCTAAGGAATAAAAATACTTCTCAAATATGGCTCGTGTGACAGACTTAAGTGATAACTATCAGTCACAATCTACTTTATTTGACTTTCATCATGTTACCTTACATTTGTATTGATACAGAGATGGTGTTTAATGAGTGTAATGTTGCAAAACTGGAAGACATGTTTTACCAAACAATAATTTGATATATTCTTCCAGTATTCTTACAGTATGTGTCTTGGGTAGTGCAAGATAGAGCAGATACTTAAGTTCAATAAAACATTAAATTGTATTCTTAAAGGGTGTTTTTAGTGAGAAAATCCAATATTAAATTTCTTTAGTTCCAAAACATTTTTTCATTCATTGTTTAGATGAAATTAGTGAGGAAGTAACACAACAGCACATGACTAAGACGGCAGGATTTGAACCACCAACCCCTTTGGTTATGGGACGACCTGCTCTATCAACTGAACCATGGGTGTCCAAAGGGTTCTCATCTGGGTCCTAATGGCAGTCAGGGTACCTCTAGCAAGCACATGGTGGTCTAAGTGCCGCTCAAAGAAATGACACCTCACACCATTACTGACCCACTGCCAAACCGGTCATTCTGGAAGCAGAATGTTCTCCATAGCATGTGCTCAGTATGAACCTGCTTTCATCTGTGAAGAGCACAGGGCAAAACCACTGGACCATTTGCCAACCTCGGTGTTCTCTGGCAAATGCCAAACACAACCCCCACCTGTGGATGTGGGGCCGTCATCCCACCCTCATGGAGTCTATTTCAGACTGTTTGAGCAGACACACATTTGTGCCTGTCTGCTGGAGGTCATTTTACAGGGCTCCTCCTTGCATAAAGGTGGGGGTAGCGGACCCACTACAGGGTCGTTGCCCTCCTGTGGCCTCCTCCATGACACTACACACAAAGCAAACCTTCTTTCCACAGCTGGCATTAATGTGCCATCCTGATTCAGCTGCACTGTCTGAACCACTTTAGGTTGTGGACTCTGCCTCATACTAGTATGAGAGTGAAACCCTCACCAGTATTCAAAAGTGACCAGAACATCAGCCAGAAACCAGAGGCACCAAGAAGCAGAGTCCTGCACGGGTTTGGGTACCCGCGGGTGACCAGTGGGTGAACCGCAGATTTTCACGAAACGGGTGAAAAATGTTGTGCTGTGTCGGATACGGGTTCGGTTCGGGTCGGACGTGGGTGATCGCGGGTCTAATTTGTGGTTCATAGGCTAAAAACTGTTCTTTAGTTTGGACTTGTATAGCTAACTCTTGTCGGCTTCTTTCTTGATGCGTTTTTCAAGCGTGTGTGTGTGTGTGTGCGAGCTCATGGATAAAACTATTTTTTGAGTTTATTATTTGTCTGCTACTGTTTAACAACATTTTTATTTGGCTCTGCCTTGGCTATGTCACTGTTCAGTATATTCGTGGCAATAAATGTTTGTATTTAAGTTTGGCTATCTGACATTTTCTTCCAGGTTCGGGTCGGATATCGGGTTCATTTATAGCGGGTCGGTTCGGGTGCAGATTTTTTTTTTTCCCGTCGGAAAACGGGTCGGATACGAGTTTAAACATGACGGGTACGGGCGGTTGCGGTATGTCAAAATCAGAACCGTGCAGGACTCTGCCGAGAAGTGGTCTGTGGTCACTACCTGCAGAACCACTCCTTTATTGGGGGTGTCTTGCTATTTTTCGTTTCCATTTGCACGACAGCACGTGAAATTGACCATCAGTGTTTCTTTCTAAGTGGACAGTTTGATTTCACAGAAGTGTGACTGACTTGGAGTTACATTGTTAAGTGTTCCCTTTATTTTTTGAGCAGTTTATATTTATTTATTAAGGTTCAAGGTGACTTCATTAATAACCATAAATACATTGGGTACATACAGGGGACAGATTAAAAAACTCATACAGGTACGACCAGCAGCTAAAACAGGTGTAAATAAACACACGGAAGGACTGTTCATTTCATTTACATATATATTTTTTTGTGTAATTGTGTTACTTTTCACATTTACTATGAACTGAAGCAGAAGGAAGGTTTTCTTTTGTCATCGTTACCTCCTCAGTAATGTCATCTAAACAAACAACAACCAAGGTTTTTGGAGCTAGAGAAATTTAATATTGGATTTTCTCACTAAAAACACCTTTGAAGAATAAAATGTAATGTTCTATTGGACTTAAGTATCTGCTCTATCTTGCACTACCCAAGAAACATACTGTAAGTAAAAGGAAGAATATATCAAATTATTGTTTGGTAAAACATGTCTTCCAGTTTTGCAACATTACACTCATTGAACACCATCTCTATATCAATACAAATGTAAGGTAACATGATGAAAGTCAAATAAAGTAGATTGTGACTGATAGTTATAACTTAAGTCTGTCACACGAGCCATATTTGAGAAGTATTTTTATTCCTTAGCAAATAATAAATTAATATTAGATCCTGAATGTGATAGTGAAGGGGATATCAATGTCTAAATCAAATATAATATGGGTCTACGTGTATTAATCCTTCCCTACTGTGTTTACATTTTCAGAGAAAGTGTCCACAGTTCCTTATTATTTCATCATGCAGAGCAACAGTATATAAGAAGTGGACTTGGTGTAGTTCAGCACCTCACACTGAAGCTCCGGCCGACACTGAGAAGACAGAAGAGAAGGAAATCTGCAGCAGGTTTGGCTTCGATTATTGAATTATAACCTGACTAATACTCAGATCCATACGACTAACATGTGTTTGTATCCACTGAAGGTCTTCATCTGTGACATCTGCATCATCATCTTCACCATGAAGTTACTGGTTGTGTTTCTACTCATTGGTACCATGATGGTCCTGACTAAGGGTACTGATGATTTGGACTGATCCTCCATGTGTTTGTGTGACTATGCTGAGACTTATTTAGATTTAACGTGTTTGTACATGAACACAAATAACAAATGTTAACTCTGTGTCAACATGTAGGTTTTCCAGAACCAGAGCCTGAACCAGAGCCTGAACCAGAACCAGAGCCTGAACCTGGCGAGGATGACAATGGTGGGTGTATTTTTCCAACTCTTTGTAATATAGTTAAACAACATTTTCATCAGGATACTGCTGAAAGATGACTGCCTTGATAAGTGTCTGAAATAATATGACTGTAATTATGTGTGTAATATAGAATAGAATAGAAGTACTTGACTGATCACACAACTAGGAAATTGCTTTGTAACAGCAGCAGCATTCACATACTAAGCAAAACAAAGTGAGTTACAAAACAGAAGTAAGGTACAATGTTATAGTTAATTGTAAATACAGATACTGATGAATTTGACTGATCCTCCATGTGTTTATGTGAATGTACAGACGAACACTGATTTTTCTGTCACACAAGTTATAAACTGTATTAACTGTTGTGTCATTTGGTCCAGATTCTGCGTCAGATGGTCCACCTGAGGCACAAGCACCTGCAGGTAAATACCTTCATATTTAGATTTTAATTCATAACATTTCAAATGTAATCAATGACTTTTACCAACAAACCGCTCAATAGTGATTCATTTTTCTCCTGTTTCTTATGTGATCTGTGTGTTTGTTTTCTGAATAATTGGTGCATTTGTATTTCACATTAACTATACAGGTTCTTTAGATCAAGGTGATGAAGATGACAGTAAGTGACATGTCCTTTAAATTACTATTTGTTCAAACAAAATATGTGAAATAATGACGCCAAGTTGCAAATTGCAGACTATGAGCCACTGCAAACCAGATCAAACCACTTGAAGTGATAATCCAGTTTTGTTTTATGTTTTACATTAACTTTACAGATTCTTCAGTCGGAAGAGAAGACTGTATCAAAATCAGTTGATAGATGTAGATGACATTTTTTTAAATTATTATTATTATTTTAAGATCTAAACACATGGACAATTCATTTCACAAATTTTCCCTTCTTTCAATTATTTCATCACATACACAATGGGTATAATAAAGGTTTTGAATTAATGCAGATAAACAATGTGAAATCACTTAAAAACACCTCATTATTTACATGAACTGTATTAACTGTCCAATAATGGAAAAAAAAAAATCCATAGTGTCACACTGTTACAAACAAAGAAACTTTTTTTTTTTTTTTTGTGTTCCAGGCTCAGAGAATGGAAATCAGTCAAACCACACGGGTGAGAAGGATTTTATGTGATGTTTCAGTTGACACAGTTACTTAATGTTACAGTAGCAGTCCATCTTAAATCTAAGTTTAATGTAATTGCTTTTCATTATTTGTCTACAGTTGTTAAAAGGGCATTCCGTTGCCCCCATAATTGGGCACGTTACCGCTCGGACTGTTATGGCTTTTTCATAGACCGCTACAACTGGTTCACCTCACTGGTACTTTAAATCCACTCCTTCTCATACATTTAAATTATTTGCATGTATGGCTCAGTATTTTAAAAATGCCACCACTGTTTCTTCATAACTTGTCTCTCATTACAGTATGTCTGCTGGAGGTTTGGTGGAAGCCTTGCGTCTGTAAAAGACCGGTTCCACGAAAACTGGTTGAAGCGTCTGACAAGAGGCAGAACAGCATGGATTGGATTCTATGATATTTTCTCAGTAATATTACTCACAATCATATTTTGAGGTTTTTCATATCTTATTTCATTCATTTTAAACGGTTTACATTTGTTCTTTAATCTTATTGTAGGAGGGTCGTTGGAGATGGACCGATAGAAGTGCTGTCAGATATACCAACTGGTGTGGTGGAGAGCCTAACAATCGTCGCAATGAAGACTGTGGTATGATGAACTCGACAGGTAAATAATCAAACAGTATTTATATTTATACGCTGCAAAAAGCTAAATCTTACCAACTGCATTCTCCTCATTTCTAGTCCAAATATTTCGTGGTAAAAATATTACACAATCACCTCAAGAATAACTTTTCAGTAAAATATAAGAATTTATATTTAGACAACAGATCTGGAAAATCTTATTTCAAGAAATTGTATTAAGATAATTTTCACTAGCTCTATTGGCATTTTTTTTCTTTGATCAATTAAAAAAAAAGCCAATGGAACAAGTGAAAATTATCTTGATAAGATTTTTCAGCTGTATTATGTCCAATTTTATTTTAAGTGTGATGAGATATTTGAACTAGAAATGAGAAAAAAATACTTGGTAAAATTTAGATTTTTGCAGTGCACGTGATGTATGTGACACATCTTTTATGTTAAAATAAGTGTATGTGAACAAAACTGCACACATATTCAACATGACAACATGTGTGATAATATTTTAGCAAGAAAACCTGCTTGTTTATCCTGTCTATAGATCGCTACTATTATCATGTAATTATAATCTGAGGGCGTCATTTGTGTAGTGATGACCGACTTCTTTCTTTGTTATTTACAGGTCGGAAGTGCTGGAATGATGGCGGGTGTAGCTCACGTTTACCTTTCATCTGTACAAGAAGAACTTTCTAACAGATGTGTGTCTCCATCATGATTGAACATTCATCACTGTTTGTCATCAGACTCATCTTAAACATTTAAAATTAAACCCTTATTTCTGTTCTTTTCTCTTGCTGTAACGCTACCAAAGGAAAGAAGCGAAAAGTCAAATATAAACTGTACGTGGACTCCTTTTAAGACTTTGTGTCTCATAAAAGTGCAGGTTGAAAGGTTTTGAAAAGACGCTTTTGGCAAATCTTTATTCTGATCTGTTCTTTACCAATCATGCATGATTAAAATACCCCAAGCATTAAAACATTGTGGTTTTGGAGTGTTTATTATATTTTCCAATATATAAAATACATCAGGGTTTCACTGGTTGGACACAGGTGTAATTACACTGCACAAATCTAAATATTATCATATTACTAAATATCAGAGTTAAAATAAGACACAATCACTGAAAGAGTAAAATTTTACGAGTTATAAAAACTTATCAATATAATTTTCACTTGTTCCATTGGCAGATTTTTTGGTTTGAATTAACATTGCAACCCTGCTAACCTTAACACTGCAAAAATCTAAATGTTATAAGTATATTTTCCTCATGTCTAGTTTACATATCTTACGTAAAATAAGACAACCACCTAAAGAAATATATATATATATATTAGCTTGAATTAATCCAAACAAAAATAATAATAATAATAATAAAACTTCAATTAAGCAACAAGTCTGTCAATAGAACAAGTAAAAATTACCTTGATAAGATTTTCCAGATTTATTGTCTGAAAGAAAGTTCTTATATCTCACTGAAAAGTTACTCTTTAGGTGATTCTCTCTTATTACCTACGCCAAGGAGTTTATGTTTTTGCCGGTTTGGATGTTTTTTTGTTTACAAGATAACTAAAAAATTTATGGACGGATTTTGATTACATTTTCATGGTAGGTTGGTAATGGGGAGATCTGTCAAATTGTCCTTGTATTTGTATATGTGTTATTATGAAGGTACAAAGGCTGAATACTAATAAAAATATGTAATGTAACACAGTAAAAGTCTAGTGAGCAGAAGATTGGGATGGGTTCTAGAAGAGGCACAGAGTGGCCACTTGCTTTTAAATTGGTTCCATAATGAAAGAAACACAAAAAAGGTTTTGGGGGCTGTAAGGTGTCATCTTACCGTCCCAGCAGCAGGAAGGATTAGAGTGGATCTGCACTGTAGGCTAGAGTCATGCTTCATCATCTATCAAAATATATATATTAAAAAAAAAACCTGGTCTGTGTAGAGGACAGGACCAAATGACTAAACACGTCAATAATCTAAATTTAATGAGTAAAGAATTACAGAAACAATACTACCTACATTAAATACTTAGTCGATATTCAATCAATAAGATGTTCATTCAATCAACAATATATCAATATCCAAAGGTAATCAAAATACCATACTACCATGAGATTACTGGAGCATAATTATATAAATAATGTGCAATATTATTTATCAAGTTAACTCGAGTAATTGTATCATTAATACTGAATAGAACAGACAATAACAAAATATGTCAGTGCCACGATGCAAACCTAAGGAGGTATATATATATATATATATATATATATATATATATATATATATATATATATATATATAATAGAAAACTATATTACAAAAAATGAGAAATAAAATTAAACTCATAAAAATAATAAAATGAAAAATATTTTAAAAGTAAAAAATATAATCACATAAATAAAATGAAAAAGAATTCAAAAATAATGATAGTAATAATAAAAAGTTAATTTTCAAACCTTTGAAAAATACATGTTCACTTTGCACCCGTTTCCCTCGTGCTTTTTCTGAAAAAGAAACAAAAACAGATGTATATTTTACTAGTGGGAACATACATTTATATCTAACCCCTGAAGGGACCTGAATTTTGGTCCCCATAGTATCAGAGGTCCCTGTGGGGTGTGTAAACATATCAATGTCCCCATAAAGACAGGAATACAAGCACACACACAAAAGGTATGAACACATCAGTGATCTTAGCAAACAAGATAAGTGGCATTTTATCTGATGTGTCAATAAAGTGGATTGCTTTTATTTTTTTATTAAGTACACATATGTATCTGTAGACACTAGGCTAAACATTTCCTCAGTCACGTCCTGATTCAGTTTCACTCATTAAATTATGCACATCAGCAAGTTCATTCCATGTAGTACATTCAAGGAATTAAAAAATAAATAAAAAAACTGTTAGTGGAGACTTCTGTGATGCCTACCAGCTGTGTTAATGTGAAGTAAATGGAAAGGCTGCATGAAAAACATCAATTACTTTAACTTGCATTGTTCCAATGCCCTTTCTGGGTTGAGTCAAAGTCAAGTTTATTTACACAGCACATTTGAAACAACGCTAAGTGCCTAAAATGCTGCATAAAGCAGAGAATATAAACCCGAGTGTTTAATTAAATCAAATTAACTTGAAGAAAATAATCAGTGGATTGGTTAATTACAAAAAAGAATCGATAGCTTCTGCTTTAAGCGAAGTAAAGAAATAGCATCCTATCACTCCATGAGAAAATGTCTTTTGGAACAAAAATATTTGTCCTAGTTTTTTTTTATCCTTGTCTGAGGGGTATTGTCATAGTTTTTTTCATCTGTCTGTCCATTAATGACATAATCACTTTATCTGAAGAATGCATTGAGATATCGGCCCCAAATCTATGGTCTTTATTTATACAGCTTGGCATGGAGCAGGTCACCATAACTTACTTTTTCCAAGGTCCAATGGCTTTGTGAAATTATAATATAGGAGTATTTTCAAATGTAAATATGTATGTAATATGTTTTACAGAAACCCAATGTAATCTAAATTATAGGCCAGTAACTTTCAACATGTTGTGTTTTTATTACACAGGGGAAAAAAAACTGTGTGTCCTCATTATATTTCATTATACTGTATCTATTTCATGTGACTTTTTTTCTCCAAACGGCATCAGTCAGGTGAATAATATGTGAATATTGACAGTTTCACCCCACACAGAAAACACAAGAACCCTGTCACACATGAAATATAACACTATGAAAGCAAATGTTAGCAAAATTATGTCCACAGATATTGATTGCTTAAGACTGTCACATGAAGCATGCATATTTGAGAAGTATTTTCATTTCTTAGTAAATATTGTCAGACATCACATCAGTGATAACATTAAAGTGAATCTGGGTGTTGCCGAATTGAAGTAACCTTTGCATGACATGCCACAAAAACCCATGATGAGCAACAAGTGAAATATGACAACATACACAGCTTGGTTAAATATTATGCATTCATATTTTAGCCTTATCCTTATTTAAGAGTTTAGTTTTGCTTATGGTGAACATACAGTCATATTTTGGTCACATAATGTTGTTAAACCTCGATCGGACCAAGTGAGGCAACCCCAGGTCACAATACTCCCTTGTGAAAGACTTGTACCATAGACTCTAGGTATGATGGGTAATCACTTCATCCATCAGTCTTCTCATAGCCACACTGATGTGTTCATCAGTCTGGAACATATAGTAACAATTAGTAACGCCATCATTAACAGCGGGTATATTTTACCTGATATACCTAGTCCAGGCATGAGCAAACTATTCCACAAAGGGCCGGTGTGGCTGCAGGTTTTTGTTCCAACCAACCAAGAGTTCACAGTTTAACCAATCAACTCTGAAAACTGAGATCAATTGATTAATTGAATCCAGTCTGGTGTGCTACTGCTGCTTGGTTGGAACAAAAACCTGCAGCTACACCGGCCCTTTGGGAATGGTTTGCCCATGCCTGACCTAGTCCATACTATCCATACATAACCCTAGTCCTAGGTATAAGTGGATATAGTAATGATTTGTGGACATAGTTATTAGTTCAGGAGCACTTTGTCCCAGGGCTCTCTCTCCTTACATTTATACTTTTTCCTCACTGAAAAAAATCGTAGCCTTTATGAAGTTTATTTTTCAATAGTGAAATTTCCTCCACGATTCTCCCAATATCTGCAAATGTTAAAAGTGGCAAATTTCTTCAGGAACTTGAAAAACCCTTTCAATATTACCGGCTTTCTACCGTTTTGACCTTTAACAGGAAGTTCGGTCACGCTCCTGTGACGTATTTCTTCTTTTTGTGAAATAGGTCCATACTCCGTCATACAATGGGGATGGCTAGTGCCTACGTCACCACATAACTTCTGTGTCCTAGAAAAACGCAAGCTAAAATGGTGCAGCGTTGTGTTCCCTGCTATAACAACCGAGATGACGTCAATAAAGCAATATCCTACTACCGTTTTTCTGAAAATGAGAAGAGAAAATTGCTTAAACTGATCAGGTAAGTGAGATCTATAATCATGAAAATGGATTTACTTGCGAGCTAGCGCGAGCAGCTAACATGGCGGCGCCCTGTTGTAGAAGTGTGTAGAAGGACCCGACAACAATATTTGTACATTATTCACGTTTTCAACACTTGCGTATACCTTTGCTGAACATCCCGCGTCTGTATCTAAGTTCATGTGCAGAGTTTGAATAACTATCTTTGTAAAATGGACATTTTTCGCTGAGGTGCTAATGGTGCTAACTTTTACCGCAGGCTAACATGACAAGAACCAACTAAGCTCCGCTACTGATTTCTGTAGTAGGTAATGTTGTAGCTGTCTGACAGGCACTGTGTTAAAACATTCCCAACCAAGCCATAGGTACTTATTCTGACAAAGCTAACAAAGAAATTGCTAACCGTATATGGGAGCAGTAAAAGACTAACAGCTGACATCCTTAGCTAGAGTCTTACTCACCTCAACTCGTAAATTCTATTCTTCATAGAAGCCTGAACTTTCCCTTTCAGACTTCCCCCTGACATTACACATAGGTTTACAACTCTATTGTAAGAGTTTATTGTTTTTTTTTACTGACTTTGTGAAGTCAGCAAAGTGGGATGCCACCATAAAAAAGTTGCCGGTACTTGGCTATGGTAATTGGTTTCAATTAGCGCTGCCGTGCCGAGGACACGGAAGCGACGTCGTGACGTCACACTCCCCATCCCCTTTGAGCCTCAGCCAGGACTGGAAACATTTTACTGGTCCAATCACAACGCTCCATTTGTGTAGCGAGATTGTAGGGCGGGGCTTAGCACAATTATAACAGGGTTGAAGAAGTACGGACTTATACTATGGTCGGATAAGCAGCACGTAAACTGACCTGGTTTTTCTTCCATTATTAATGGTGCGTTAACGTTAATTAGTTTCCGTTGCTCTGATTGGTCATAGCGCGGGCAGAGCAGTTTGAAAGACAGCCATTTATCCATTGTCTCCAGACTATGAATCCATGTCATACTGTAGTTAGGCTTCCCAGGCTGTAAAAAGACAGCAAATTAATAAAAACACAACATTAAAAAAAACAATAAACAATAAATACTGTATATACCACTACTCTTTCTATTGCACGTTCCCAAGAGGAAGGGAGGTTAGGCATTTAGGAGCCAGACAGCCCATGGATAAAATGTGTTCTTCAGTCTGTTTGTCCATCTCCTCAATAATAATATATTAACATGCAAATAAACGTTGATGCTGTTAAAGAAGCAGACGTACAGTTTTTATTCTTGCTTACACTAAGTCCCTGTTTCTTCTCACTATGTTATCAATAACAGGAAGAATATATGACATCATTGTTTGGTAAAAATATCAAAACTGAATAATTCTATTCCTCTTTTTTTCCCACTACACTCAGCAAACAACATCATTAATTAGATATGAAATGTAATGCTATGAAAGTCATGTTCACATGATTCTGACATATCCTGATCAATTCAAGAATGTTTGTTGTTTTCGCAAAGACACATCAGTACCGTCATCGGCTTCTGGGTTTTTGTTTGTAGTTGGAGAGAGGAAATATATCAGTCAACAACAGCACTCACAAATCTAGTGATAGGAGATCCATAAACCAGATACTAGTTACACCTCTGTTGCACACTGACCACATTTTAACAGTCCTGAGCTGTGTTGATAATTTTTAATGACTAATTTGATATCCACATGCCTGTTCCATTTCAATTTAATTCACTATCTTTATTTGATCATTGTTTCTTTTTTTAAGATGATTAAGGATGTCTGTTATTCACATCTGACTTGAATCATCAAAATTAGATACAAAAAACAATCTTTTAGAATAATAATGTCAAGAATAATAATAATATATTAACATAAAAATAAACATTGAAGCTGTTGAAAAAGCAGATGTGCAGTTTTTATTGTTTCTTATACCAAGTCCCTGTTTCTCCTCAGTATATTATCAATAACAGGAAGTAAAATGTAAAACCTGAGTAAGTCTATTCCACTCAGCAAACAACATCATTAATTAGATATAAAATGTAACATGCTGAAAGCCATGTTCACATGATTCTGACAGATTGTGATCAATTTCAGAATGTTTGAGCAGTATTTTCATTCCTTAGTAAATACTCTTGGGCCTTGAACGTGTGAGTAGGTTAAACACATCAGTGATGACATGAAACTGAATCTGGGTGTTGGTGAACTAAAGCGTGCATACAATTATGTACAGTCTGTAACACAAACAAAACATAAAAAAACATAAACCAATGGTCTTTTTGTGACTGAAAATTCTGTGTATCTATTCATGTTTGCTCTCTGTACATCATACGTGTCTGCAGTTCCGGATTACTTTGTTGATGATGTGTGACATACCAGTATATAAGAAGTGGACTTGGTGTAGTTCAGCACCTCACACTGAAGCTCCGGCCGACACTGAGAAGACAGAAGAGAAGGAAATCTGCAGCAGGTTTGGCTTCAATTATTGAATTATAACCTGACTAATACTCAGATCCATACGACTAACATGTGTTTGTATCCATTGAAGGTCTTCATCTGTATCATCATCATCATCTTCATCATGAAGTTACTGGTTGTGTTTCTACTCATTGGTACCATGATGGTCCTGACTAAGGGTACTGATCCTCCATGTGTTTGTGACTGTACAGAGACTCAGATGTACAGACACAGATTTAATGTGTTTGTACATGAACACAAATAACAAATGTTAACTCTGTGTCAACATGTAGGTTTTCCAGAACCAGAGCCAGAACCAGAGCCAGAGCCAGAGCCTGTACCTGAAGCAACACCAACTGAAGAAAGTGGGTGCATTTTTCTACTAAAAATAAAGAAATAAAGTTTCCATTACATTGATGTAATTCTGTGTAATGGATCTTTTATTTTTTTATTTAACCTTTATTTAACCAGGTTTGTCCCATTGAGATGAACGATCTGTTTTTCAAGGGAGACCTGCCCTATCATGTGATTCTGAACATACTCAGAGCAGACAAATGTGAGAATGTAATAAAATAACTTTATTTATCCACTTTCTCTATCTCTCATATTCTTCCTTTTTACCAAATGAAGGTGAACCTGAGCCAGAATCACCACCTGAAGACGGTAATATTCTATTATTTTTTTCAATTTATCTAAACCTTTAAATGAGTTTTGCTAGTACAGTTTAGTCTCTATTTGTCATCAACAGAACACGTTGTTGTGAAGAGAGCAACAGGATGCCCCTGTGGTTGGAGGCGATTTGGAAGTCGCTGTTTGATTGTGAATGGACCAATGACGTGGACTGATGCTCAGGTATTCTGAAGAATTTAAATGGAAAAGGCTTCTTAACTCTATATTTTGTACTTTTGTTTTGTTGTTCTGATGGGGTTTTATTTGCTTTCTACATTTTGGACTTTTACACAATAGTTTTCCATTGACTTCGCTCTCCTTTTATTACATATATAATATTTTTTTTGTGTGTATCCTCTGTAGAAACGCTGTCTGGCCATGGGAGGAAGCCTTCTGTCTGTGCACAGTGCGCAGGAGAACAACTGGGCCTTAAGTCTGTTGGGGAGCAGACGTACATGGATTGCAGGATCTGATGCACAAATAGTATGTAACTGTAATCTGAATCAAACTGTCTGGTTTTTAAATTAACACATTTATATGCAACATCATATTCATTTATACTTATTTTTAGGACCGTCAGTGGATCAATGTGGATGGTACACACTTCAACTATGCCAACTGGTGTTCTGGAGAGCCAAACAATCATGGTGGTCGAGAGAGCTGTGCAGAAATTAACTTTTCAGGTAAAGGAAGACACGCTATTTATGAATTAAAAGAAAAATAGTCATCTATTCACATTAAATAAGTTAGAAATCCTCATGTTATTCTGAAGGCAACATTTAACAGGTTAATCCTACAGTAGATATGTTAAAGATTTACAGGATAAATAGTGTGTTGGTACTGTATAAAAGTTAAAATAATAGTTGTGTTGTTTAGTTTGCGTACAGATGTGGACTCAGTTACTGTGTTTGTGACTTACAGGTCGAAGGTGCTGGAATGATGAGCGTTGTAACAATCGCCTTTATTCGATCTGTGCCAGGGGAGCGAGTTCCTGAGCAAACACAGAGGCATGAACTGAAATCACAAACAATCAGTGATGTGCGTTTGTGTGTAAAGTTCGTGCACTCGTCTGTCTTTGTCATCAGACTCATATATAAACTGGTGACGTGATATTTGAAATTAAACCTTTATTTCTTTTCTCCTGCTGTAACGCTACACATGGAAAGACACGACAAGTAAAATGTGAACTGTAGGTGGACTGTTTTTAGGAGCTTGTGTCTCATAAAAGCAGATTGAAAGGTTTTAAAAGGATGCTTTTAGCCAAACTTCATTCTGATTCTGTTCTTCTTCTTCAATTATGCATGATTAAAAGATTTAAGCATTGAAACAAGATGGTTTGTGAGTTTTCATTACATCTTTTTTTAACAGGAATCATTCATGGTCTCAACAGAATTAAAATGATAATTTAAACCAGGATATTTTTTAAAAGTGCATCATGGAAATATTGAAAGAATAAAAAAACAAGTATTTTCACAGTTACACTTCAGTTTTATTAAACAGTGATTAGTAAATGACTGATTGTAGACTCATTACATTGCTGAACTTTCACTAACTAGCTCATCTGGCACCTTTTGTTAAATAAAATTGTGCAATAACTGCCTCATAATATTCATGGAGAATGTACACAGGGTGAATGTTTTAGTCATGTCTAAAAACGGTGGACCCACAAATTAAAGTGTCATTAGGTTTATATGAGTGGGAGCATACTGCCTTACAATTGTTTTTAATTTCAATTGTAGTTTAGTTTGGACTTTTTTTTATTTATTTTTTTTACTTAATTTAGTTAGTTTTCATACTTTAGTCTTTAGTCATTCCACTCATAATAACCAAAATTAACATGTTATTGAACTTCAGTGTCTTAAGTATTGCAAAAATAGTTTTGCAAATACCATGAAAATTGAATGAACAGATTAGACTGAACATTTGATGAAAGACTGGCGCTAGTCAGTTAGCACCTTAATATGGAGTAGGCCTATATGTATTTACTTTAGAGCATGTTGGTAGAATAACAACTTGAATGCTAAATGTATTCATTACATTTCATTTGACAAAGGTGCATTCATTTCAAGAAAAGGTGTTTTAGTGGAAAAAAACTAGCATTAAATTATGAAATATTTACATTTACAAACTATCCTGTAACAATAAAATTTGGATAATTTTAACAAATATGAATATATAAAATAAAATATGTCTAAAGAAAATTAAGCACAATTTTAAACATTTTCTTCTTCTGTTACTCAGTGTTTAGTGTCTTTGTAAATGTGATCCATAATACACATGATCAAATGATAAGTTCAGGTACAATATTGTTTATTTTCCTTATGAAATGTCACTTTTTTTTAGGTTATTCACATATTTTGCATTTGGATACTTTATAAAATGAAGTATTTTCATCATTTGGTGAGGGGGTGCACTAAGAACAAAGATAAAAATGTGGAGGTCTCATTATTTATAAGTTATTATGTTAGTATTTTACTGCTTTGGCCCACTGGAAATTAAATTGGGCTGAATGTGGCCCCTGAAAAAAATGACTTTGAGACCCCTGTTGTAAACTGTTGGTTGGTGAAGCAGTAGCCTCCTCTGCTGGTCAAACAGAAAAGTGTAAAAGTTTACATTGCTGAGAACTCAAACACCAATCACTGAGTCCTCAGACGTTTCATACATCGTATTCATATTACTGTAGCTTTCTGCCTGTAAGAAAACAGTTAATGTCACTAGTCTGTTGAAAATAAATGAATACCGAGTATGGATTTGAATCTTTTTTCTTTTCCATTTCTGCATTTCACTGCATTGTATTGTATCGTGAACTGTGATTTTTATGTAGCATATACATTACTAGTCTTGTATAAAAACATACATTTGTCGACTATCGCATCAGATTTGTGTGTTTCCTAAATATTCCATCACATCATTTTTTGTTCAGGATATTTTAGCTTTTCTTCTTTTGGTTTTGACATTTGTCTATTTCACATCAATTGAAGTTTAAGGAAGAGACTTCTTCATTGTTAGGTCATTTACCTTCCAACTCTTCAGGGGTATCCAACTCACTGTCCTTTGCTTCGTTGTCAGTCTTTGCAGAACCTCCTTGGACCCTATATTGGTAATGAGCCTTTTGCAAAAGTTTTAATAACACAACAAATCCAATGTCTTGATTTGAAATCCTTTATTCAGACTTTCACCCCAGCAAAAATAAACAGGTTTTTTTAGGATCAGGGAAAACACTGGATTTTTTTTTTTCTCTCAATATAACATATGATGTGTGAGTGGGTTTACAGGGCTGTGGGCCTTCTATTTGTATTAATTTATATTGATTTTATTTTGTCTTAAAGGCTTTATATCTCCAGCCATAATCATGAAAATAAAACAATTTATTTATTACATTGTCAGAAATGCAAGAAATTATAAACTATATCTGACCACCATTTAAAAAGAGTGAGGTTAAGTAAAGAATAAACTAAAGGTGCACTTGACTTACAGGAAACAACACATCATCACTACTTACAAACCCACTGTTTTGTTAATAATATGACCAGAAATATAGATACAGTAATGATGTAATTGATCAGAAGATAGTTCCATTACTTCTGCTAAATAAAGTGGTCTTTTTAAGTCTTAAGAAATTGCAATTAAACAAATACGTCAAATAACTGCCCTCTTTTTACAGTGTCAGCTAACTAAACAACTATGAAAACAAAGATTCAACAGATCTCATGGTGTGGCATCAGTGTATTGTTGTATTGTGAGCAGTTGGTTTAAGGAAAGTGACTAAACATATGAGGAAAAAAATATTTCACCACCTCTTTTCTTCAGTCTCATGGCTCACGCTCAATAGACAAAATACTCACTGGCTCCCTCAGTCCATAATACCATAACAACTAGATAAAACAAATACACACAGACAGGAAACATTATCAGTGAGAAGTCTTTGTATATAGATCATCAATATGACAATGAAAGAGCACTTTATCTTACCTCATCCACTAAATTCTTTATCTGTGACTCAGAAAGCTCCTCAGAAAGCTCCTCAGTCAAAAGTACATCTACTTTGGCATTCAGCGCAACAACATAATCTGTAGACATACAAAACACACCCCATAAAAAAACTGAAAAAGCACTTTGAGAGAGCCCCCCCCACACACACACACACACACACACATGCAGAATCCCATTTCTAATCAAAGCTAAATCCAAGTGTAAAACACTTCACAGTGTTAATTCATTAAAGCAACATATATATATATAAAATGCTCATACTTACGTGGACCTTTTGTTGCAGAACAGGATATAAGAAAAACAAGAAAAAAGAAAACATTTTATTTGCCATTATTATTATTAATACGTAACATTTTCATTATTTTATTACATTAACATCTAAATCTAAAATAAGACAAATGCAAAATATATGATTAGAAAATGAAATGACATCAAATAGCTAAAGTTTGCCATGGTTTTCAATCATCAAATTATTGTAGAGTCTACATTAGCTTAAATAGTTTATGGTAGTGGAATTATTTCCTTTGTAGTTAGTGCACTTACACATACATTTGTACAGTGAACTATGCTAGCGTCCCTACACTGGCTCCCTGTGCATTACAGAATCAATTTTAAGCTTTTATTCGTTTTTAAATGTTTAAATAATCTTGCCTTGCCATATTTATCTGAGCTGCTTCAGCATCAATGCCCAACCCCATCCCTAAGATCAGCTGAGCAGTTGCTTCTGGCAGTCCCTAAAACAAGGCAGAACCTTTGAGGTGACAGAGCGTTCGTGACTGCTGCACCAAAGCTCTAGAATGAGTGTGAGGCAGGCCACCCCTCACCCAATTTTTGAATCATGTTTAAAAATGCACTATTTTTCTTTGTAACTTATTTTTGTTCCTATGTCTTTTTAAAATATTTTCCTATTTTTATGTACAGCACTTTGGTTTCCCCTGTGGATCTTTTAAATGTGCTATACAAATAAAGTTGATTGATTGATATCTTACCAGTGAAAGCTGTCAAGTATGCTCCACGGCTTCTGACATTTTCAAACACAGAGAAGAGGATGAACAAGTATGAAGTTCGAGGAGTGAGAGATGAGATGGTGTGAGTTCCTGGTTCATCTCCGACTGGTGGACCGAAAGTTGTCTCTGTGCCATTGAACTGGAGAACGAAGCTGACGTTATTGTTGATTTTATTCCACAGCAGAGTGATACTGGTCTCATTTGATGTATATCTAAAGAATCGAGGAACTGGAGGAGCTGAGACAAAAAACATACAGTCAGAGCAATGAAACTTTGAAATCAACACTGGAGACAAAAAAGTTGGATTTACTTAAAGGTCAGCGTTTGCAACACAAATGTTTTTAAGAAATGTAATTATAGGTCATTTTGTTGTTTCCTACAGTGAAACTTTCAGTTCAAAATTAAGGTATTTTTGCAGAGACAAAAAGTGACTGCTACACCTACAGTAGAAAGTGGTATAGTATAACACTGTTTTCTTCAACAAATCTTATGAGGAATAAAAAACACAGAAGTCATCAGAAGTTTTGGCTTTAAAACCAAGGTTGTAAGCTCAAAATACGGACTTCCACTTCTGTGTGCCTTCAGTTACTGAATGTTTCACACATGACAGATGTTATAGTAATATCACAGTAAAGCTACTGTTTAAATCAATATGTGTGTGTTATATTTTATGACACACGCACAGTGTGACCATGAAAAAAGCTAAAGTACTATATATAGTGAAGACTTTAGAAATCTAACAACACTGACATGAACATTTTAGTATTTACTTTCCAATGACTGATAACATTTAATATACAGAATATGCAGAACCAAGTTGACCTTAAGGATCTAAAGTATTAAATTAATACTTTTTCACTTCTTATCAAGGAACTGAGTGAAATACGTCCAATGAACATGAATTATGCGCGATCAGAGGTACATTACAGTCCACTGATCTGAATCCCCAACACACATTTTAAAGACATATTTTATGTATATATCATGTACATATGTAAATGGTGCCACAATTGTCAAAGGAAACAACTGTGAGATTTTAAGAGATTCAATCATGGTGAGAATGTGCGTAGTCTTTATGAAAGCACAGCACAAAACATAGTCTCTTTAGCTAATTGTGCAGGGGAATCAACTTTTTTTTTTTTTGCGTCACTGGACAGTCATGAAATGATATGTCTTACCAGTAACTGCTGTGATGCTTATTCCACTGCTTCTGACGTTCTCAAACACAGAGAAGAGAGTGAATGTGTATTTAGATGCACCATTGAGTAATGAAACTATGTGAGTTACTGTTCCACTTCCAACTGGTGTACTGATGATTGTCTGTGTACCATCAAACTCGAGAATGAAGCTGGTGTTGTTATCGATTTTCTGCCACTGCAAATAAATAACCGTTTCAAATGCTTGTGTTGCCGTTAGGTTTACTGGAACATTGGGGACTGAAAAAAAAAACAAAATACAAATGGTTGATTAATGCTAAATTGAAACAATTTCATGGAAATGACCAAAACTTTTGTGTACTGTAGATGTAGTACAACAATAGGGTTTACGAAATACCATATTCACCAGAAACTAATCACTAAATGAATAGGCAGAGGGTATTTAACTGAATTAGAATATTCCTTACCAGTAACTGCTGTGATGCTTATCCCACTGCTTTTGACATTCTCAAACACAGAGAAGAGAGTGAATGTGTATTTAGATGCAGCAGTGAGAGATGACACTGTGTGAGTTACTGCTCCACCTCCAGCTGGTGCACTGATGTTTATCTGTGTACCATCAAACTGGAGAATGAAGCTGGTGTTGCTGTTGACTTTATTCCACTGTAAAGTGATGCTGGTTTCATCTTGTCCTGTTGCTCTTAAGTTTCTTGCATTTTCAGGTGCTGAAAAAAAAAAGGGGAGGGGGGTTAATCAATCATAAAAGGACACAATTTGTTGGAAATGACTGATACTTTTGTCTTTCATGTGCATTATTTTCCATTATTCATTATATCAAATCAGGTGTTTAGAACAGGAAAAAGTGAGAATACAACGAT
This sequence comes from Siphamia tubifer, assembly GCA_020466265.1. Lineage (NCBI taxonomy): Eukaryota > Metazoa > Chordata > Actinopteri > Kurtiformes > Apogonidae > Siphamia > Siphamia tubifer. Next base: position 17,436,769 of record CM035800.1, read on the forward strand.
TTTTGGTTTTATACAATAATTATACATTTATTACAAACCAATTCAAAAAAATTAAACGGAATGTAATGGCTTGAAGAACTGGCAGAAAGCGTCTTACTGAATTAGAACATTTCTTACCAGTAACTGCTGTGATGCTTATTCCACTGCTTCTGACGTTCTCAAACACAGAGAAGAGAGTGAATGTGTATTTAGATGCAGCAGTGAGAGATGACACTGTATGAGTTACTGGTCCACCTCTAACTGGCGCACTGATGATTGTCTGTGTTCCATCAAACTGGAGAATGAAGCTGGTGTTGCTGTTGACTTTATTCCACCGTAAAGTGATACTGGTTTCATTTTGTCCTGTTGTTGTTAGGTTTACTGCATTCTGAGGAGCTTAGACAAAAAAAACAAGACACAATCAGTTCTTCCTATTATAATAAAATCGAGTTATACTTTGAGATGATTCCGTTCCATTTGATATTAACATCATTTTTACACTAGTAAATCCTTATGAACCACGGCTATTACACTCATCCCACTTTCTGATTAGGGAAATAAATTCAAAAATCCAATCCATTATCACTGCTGATGAATTAGATTTATAATTTAGTAAATATACACATTATTATTGTGGAAATCATTGTTGCTCAGATTCTTGACAAAACTACTCTTTAACAAGTCAATGAAAGATTGGTGGTGTCATCATTGTCGATGCTTTCAGTAACAAGTGGTGCCAAACACAACAAATCCTGCCCTTTTTTCAGACGCTTTACCTGATTTGCCTTATCTCTTATCATTGTGAAAAGATGGTTGGTGACTGCAAACATGACCTTTGTCCTACATTCAGCAAAATTTAATGGGATCTACTCTGGACCATTTTGCATGTTTCCTGAAATTGTCATGGAAATTGGTCCAGTAGTTTTGGCCTAAAGTTGCTTCCTCCTGAAAGTTCCCGTTTCAGGGGGCAGGGGAAATATTGAGGTATGATGTCTTTTTATTATTGCATGAACATTAAAATATGTATTACATCTTTTCACAATTTTTAAGCAACACAGTTTGTATAATTTTAAAACAATACTGTTTCTTACCAGTAACTGCTGTGATGCTTATCCCACTGCTTCTAACATTCTCAAACACAGAGAAGAGAGTGAATGTGTATTTAGATCCAGTAGTGAGAGATGACACTGTGTGAGTTACTGCTCCACCTCCAGCTGGTGCACTGATGTTTATCTGTGTACCATCAAACTCAAGAATGAAGCTGGTGTTGCTGTTGACTTTAATCCACTGTAAAGTGATACTGGTTTCATCTTGTCCTACTATTGTTAGGTTTACTGCATTCTCAGGGGCTGAAAAAAATGTATACATAATTAGTCTTAATTGGATACAATTTCCTGGAAGTAAGTATTTTTTTTTGTCTTTCATAGGTATTTGAAATAAATCTTGCTTCTCTTTCATCAGAACCTTTATATATCTCTTCACAGCTACAATATCTCAGCTAGATGTTTATATGATGCAATATTGTTTCTTAGGCCCAAGCTGAGTTAGTCAAGTCTCCAGTGGGTGCATGAGGACTAAAGCGCCAGTGGTGCGGTTGCATTTCGCCAATGTCCGTGCACACACACGGCAGTGACTCTTTTCTGATTATGTACATGTCAAGCACACACATTATATATTTACTCATGCTTAGAACGAATGGCAGTCAATAGGCCACGCCCTGTTGGGGTCCATCACATGAGTGAAAATGCACAATACAGTGATGTAAGGGAGCTCAAGAGCTTTCAAATAAGGTCAAATACATGGTTCCCATGGAAACAGATGTTGATCCTGGGCAGTTTATTATTACCAATTTAACTAAAATTTCAATCAGTTGCCAATCTCACAGGCCGACACTCATTTAGCTGACAAAATTGAAAAAAAAAAAGCACTGTAGCGCCCCCTTCATATTTATATAAATGTGTGTGTATCTTGCAAAATGGTTGCAGGTGGTGTTACACTGGCTGTTGGTGTGGACACATTAGCTGTTGGTGTGGACACATTAGCTGTTGGTGTGGAGACATTAGCTGTTGGTGTGGAGACATTAGCTGTTGGTGTGGAGACATTAGCTGTTGGTGTGGAGACATTAGCTGTTGGTGTGGAGACATTAGCTGTTCGTGTAGAGACATTACCTGGTGGTGTGGTCCCAATAACTGTTGGTGTGGACACATTCGCTGGTGGTGTGGTCACATTAGCCGGTGGTGTGGTCACATTAGCCGGTGGTGTGGTCACATTAGCTGGTGGTGTGGTCCCAATAACCGTTGGTGTGGTCACATTAACTGGTGGTGTGGTCACATTAACTGGTGGTGTGGTCACATTAGCTGGCGGTGTGGTCACATTAGCTGGCGGTGTGGTCACATTAACTGGTGGTGTGGTCACATTAGCCGGTGGTGTGGTCACATTAACTGGTGGTGTGGTCACATTAGCTGGTGGTGTGGTCACATTAGCCGGCGGTGTGGTCACATTAGCTGGCGGTGTGGTCACATTAACTGGTGGTGTGGTCACATTAGCCGGTGGTGTGGTCACATTAACCGGTGGTGTGGTCACATTAGCTGGCGGTGTGGTCACATTAGCCGGCGGTGTGGTCACATTAGCCGGTGGTGTGGTCACATTAACCGGTGGTGTGGTCACATTAGCCGGTGGTGTGGTCACATTAACCGGTGGTGTGGTCACATTAGCTGGCGGTGTGGTCACATTAGCCGGCGGTGTGGTCACATTAGCCGGTGGTGTGGTCACATTAACTGGCAGTGTGGTCACATTAGCTGGTGGTGTGGTCACATTAGCTGGTGGTGTGGTCACATTAACTGGTGGTGTGGTCACATTAGCTGGTGGTGTGGTCACATTAGCTGGTGGTGTGGTCACATTAACTGGTGGTGTGGTCACATTAGCTGGTGGTGTGGTCACATTAGCTGGTGGTGTGGTCACATTAGCTGGTGGTGTGGTCACATTAGCTGGTGGTGTGGTCACATTAGCTGGTGGTGTGGTCACATTAGCTGGTGGTGTGGTCACATTAGCTGGTGGTGTGGTCACATTAGCTGGTGGTGTGGTCACATTAACTGGTGGTGTGGTCACATTAACTGGTGGTGTGGTCACATTAGCTGGTGGTGTGGTCACATTAGCTGGTGGTGTGGTCACATTAACTGGTGGTGTGGTCACATTAGCTGGTGGTGTGGTCACATTAGCTGGTGGTGTGGTCACATTAGCTGGTGGTGTGGTCACATTAGCTGGTGGTGAAAATATAAAATCATGAATCTGGGGTTATTGTACAAGTAATAAATATAAAGTAAAAAAAATGCCTATAGATAAGCCATTTCTATCTGCCCATGATATGATGTCCTCTCACTGTCAGGTGATGTTGGTGGTTGCATGGGGAGGTGGACAGTGGAAATACACAAAACATTATTATAACATAATTCACATACATTTCAGACTATTTCTAGTATGTTTTTAATAAAAGGTTAGTGTTGTTTTTAATTTTTTTTAATTTTTTTATAGTAAACCAGAAAGTAAAAGTTGTGATTTTTATTATTTATTGGTTATTACAATAGTATTTTAGTGGTCTGATCAACTTTAGATTGAATTGACCTAAAAGTATTTTAACTTTGTTGACTATATCTTTAGGGTGTCATTTTACAAATTCATCCCACGGGCCATATTGGACCCTCTGGCAGGCCAGTTTTGGTCCCTGGCCTGCATGTTTGACACCAAATTAACCCCCCCAGTCACCAACATTTAATCATTTTTGAAAATTTCAGCCAAACCAGTCTATCATTTCTTGAGTTATCTTATCAACAGACAGACAAACACACAAGCAAACCAATAGACAGATAAACATTACCAAAAACATAACACCTCTGTTCCTTGGCAGAGTAATTAGTCAGGAAAATTACTGATAAATACTGAGTCTTGTTTTGTTTTTTTTACCTGGTGCTGTAGTTGTACTGACAGTTGAAGGGGTAACAGGGGCTTGAGTCGGTTGTCCAACTGGAAATAAAATATAATATATAAATATTTTTTAACATGGCATGTAATAAATATTTTTCACATATTCAAGCAATTCTGGAAAATAAGAATAAATTCAACTCACCAGCGACAACAATAGATGAAGTGTTGACAGGCAGGCTTAAGTTTCCATTTGATACAGCCTCAATTAAAGTTTCAAATACTGCAGTTGCCATCGTTGTTACATTTGAAATGGAATTAAATACAAGTTCAACATCTGCGATAATTGATCCTGGGCTGTAAAAGGAATATATAAAAAATCTTCATGAGTAACAACTGATTTACTGATTACATTACTATTACAGCCTCAGTCACAAAGCTTCTCATGAACAATGGGATCGTACGCGGTGTTCATAGCTGTTGGTAATGGCATTTGTGACCAAGGCTGTATTGATATCTATTGATAATTTTGATTATTTCCACATAAAAAAAACATTGACATTTAAACACTGTCCCATTGCATTACAAATAAATCCTCTTAGGAATATGACATGTATTTCTACTAACATTACTTTTTAAATACAATAAACACATTAACAAGAACAAATTCTTTAAACAAAGATTGTGTACCTTAAGGATTTGAGAACTGTCCTGTTGAAGCTATCTCCAAACCTTGCACTATAAATATTGTCAAGCTGAAAAGAACATCAATGAGACAATTAGAAAATAAAAAGTGCTGTATTCTAATGTAATTGCAATGTATTATTTTTTTTAAAAAACAAAAACCTGTGGACAGGTGTTGTGAATTACCATTTCCTACAAGCACTTTCATTACAGTGCAAAAGGTAACTACTCATATTCTATGTTACATTTCCAATGTTGCTATTTTATACATGCTAATAAAAAAAAAAAAAAAACTATAAAAAATAACTGTGTTGACAGTGACTTTGTCATTGCTTATTTGTATAAAACCTAATAATGTTAAGTTATGGCCTTTATTCATTTTGATTCATTGGTAGGAGTGACATTGATGAGCACTTTGCTGTTCCACGAGTTGAACTGATTTCAATTTTAAAAAGTAAGCAAAAAAAAAAGTGTTGAGGGTGCTGAATGCTGTAAATGCTGAACACTGTAAAATTGGCATAGGGATTAAAAACGGCCAGAGCTTTGTTTATTGCCAAAACATTTATGCGAATAATCAAACAGTCATTCAGATATTTGGCAAAACAATATATTGTAACTGCCTGGATGAGTGGGAAAGGCTCAGTTGATGCTCATATACAGACTAATTACTTCAACTATCAATGCATCTGTGTAATAACCATTTAAAAACAATTTGGTTTTATTTGGAATGAGAGAGAGAGAGAGAGAGAGGAGAGAGAGAGAGAGAGAGAGAGAGAGAGAGAGAGAGAGAGAGAGAGAGAGAGAGAGAAAGAGAGAGAGAGAGAGAGAGAGCGAGCGCGCGAGAGAGAGAGAGAGCGGGAGAGAGAGCGAGAGAGAGAGCGAGAGAGAGAGAGCGAGAGAGAGAGCGAGAGAGACCGACAGACAGACATGATAAAGTAAAGGGAAAAAAAGACGTAGGAACTTACTGCTGATGTTAATCGTGTTTCAAATGTCCTAAATTCCGGTGAGGAAGTATTACCAAATTCCTCCACGAACGCTTGCTCAATTCTCATACTCACTTCCACTTTTAGGGCAGCAGGTGTTGTGGTCATACTTGTTGTGACAGTAGTTGTAACCACTGATGATGTTGAGGTCAAGACAATTTAAACAATTAAGTCATGTTCACAAGTGGTGTGTTCACTTTAACTGGTGATGTGGTCATGTTTATTGCTGTTATTGTCACGTTACCTGGTAATGTGGTCATGGTTGCAGGTGGTGTTACACTGGCTGTTGGTGTGGTCCCAATAACTGTTGATGGGGTCACATTAGCCGATGGTGTGGTCACATTAGCCGATGGTGTGGTCACATTAACTGGTGGTGAAAATATAAAATCATGAATCTGGGGTTATTGTACGAGTAATAAATATAAAGTAAAAAAATTGCCTATAGATAAGCCATTTCTATCTGCCCATGATATGATGTCCTCTCACTGTCAGGTGATGTTGGTGGTTGCATGGGGAGGTGGACAGTGGAAATACACAAAACATTATTATAACATAGTTCACATACATTTCAGACTATTTCTAGTATGTTTTTAATAAAAGGTTAGTGTTGTTTTTGATTTTTTTTATTTTTTTACAGTACACCAGGAAGTAAAAGTTGTGATTTTCATTATTTCTAGGTTATTACAATAGTATTTTAGTGGTCTGATCAACTTTAGATTGAATTGACCTAAAAGTATTTTAACTTTGTTGACTACAACTTTAGGGTGTCATTTTTGCATTTCACAAATTCATCCCACAGGCCATATTGCACCGTCTGGCAGGCCAGTTTTGGTCCCTGGCCTGCATGTTTGACACCAAATTAACCCCCCCAATCACCAACATTTAATCATTTGTTCCTTGTGCCACAATCAAACATTTTTGAAAATTTCAGCCAAACCAGTCCATCATTTCTTGAGTTATCTTATCAACAGACAGACAAACACACAAGCAAACCAATAGACAGATAAACATTACCAAAAACATAACACCTCTGTTCCTTGGCAGAGTAATTAGTCAGGAAAATTACTGATAAATACTGAGTCTTGTTTTGTTTTGTTCTCCACAGATCAACCAGTCAGTATTTCGTTATGGTCTTGTATACTATAATACTAGTAACAATAATAATAGTAATTATAACACTAGTATACATCTACACTGTTTGAATGTACTCAAAGTCAGCACTGAATTGGTGAAGTGAGCCTTTAGCTTTGCTGCACCCTTTGCCTTGAAGACACTTCAAGCGGAGCTGAAAATGCCAGAACTCATGTAATTTCAAACTCTTCCCTTCATCTTACAGATAATACACTGAAAGTCAAACACACAGTACCTCTGTTTTTAAATTGCTGTGAACTTAACAAAATTGTCTAAATTTTTGGTCATGACAAAATTATTAATGTTGGTTTTAATGTAGATCATCCTCATAAAAGAGTTCTCAATTTCATTGGGATTTTATGTGTTTAAATAAAGGTCTAATAAAAAAAAATCATTATTCATTATCTATAAACAGGTGTTTAGAACAGGAAAATGATGAGGAAGTGACAACAAGTTGATTTTCTGCTTATATAATAATACAATTATTACAAACCAATTTAGAATTTAAACAAAAGATGACGGCTAAATGCATTTGAAGAAGGAGTCTTACTGAATTAGAACATTTCTTACCAGTAACTGCTGTGATGCTTATTCCACTGCTTCTGACGTTCTCAAACACAGAGAATAGAGTGAATGTGTATTCTGATCCAGCAGTGAGAGATGACACTGTGTGAGTTACTGCTCCACCTCCAACTGGTGCACTGATGATTGTCTGTGTATCGTCAAACTGGAGAATGAAGTTGGTGTTGCTGTTGACTTTATTCCACTGTAAAGTGATACTGGTCTCATTTTGTCCTATTGTCGTTAGGTTTACTGCATTTTCAGGGGCTGAAAAAAAGGAGGAGAAAAAAAAAGCAATCCTAACAGGACACGATTTCTTGGAAATGGCCATGATTCTTTTGTCTTTCACGTGTATTATTTGCAGTAGTCATTATATATAATCAGGTGTTTAGACCAGGAAAAATAACAAAGTGACAATACAGTCCTGTCCTTGAAATATGTCAGAATATATTACCTTTCAACATACAGCAAATACAAGTTTTATTTTAGTTACAAAGCAGGGCTGGTTACTCCTACTACTTGCTCTCCTACTTCTTCTATTTACCTACATCAACCAACAGGTGGCATCATAATAAACTACAAACTATTCACCAGCCTGCCTTTTTCTTACTTGTGTAGTCTAATTCTATACCCAAGTATGCTTGTTCAACTTTTGCAGCTTAAACCCCTTTTATTTCAGTTCTGTTTCATTTGCACATACAGCATTATTAGCATTGCTGTTATTTTTTGCTATGCTTTGCACCTTCCCAGACTGCTTACCCAACAACGCACACTTAACTTTAAGGTTATTTAAGTTTTCTTTGTCTCCCAGACGCTGTTTAGGTGGCGTTTTTATTTCCTTGTCTTTCTTTATTTTCTTCCATTGTCAAAGTTTCACGTTAGTCCTTATAAAAAAGTACACCGCCTTACCAGTGACCGCTGTGATGCTTGCTCCACTGCTGACAAAGCCATTATACGAAATGAAGAGTGTGAACGAGTATCGAGATGCAGGAGTGAGAGATGACACAGTGTGAGTTACTGTTCCATGTCCAACTGATGCACTGATGTTTGTCCGTGTACCGTTAAACAGCAACAAGAAGAAGTCATTAACGTCGACTTTATACCACTGCAGATCTATGTGGGTTTCACTTTGTGCTATTACTGTGAAGTTTTGAACTGCAACAAAGAGAGCAACATACAACACACAGAAATAAAAAGAGCCGTTTTAATATTTGTTTGCTGTCACCTAAACTGAATAGAAAATGCTGTATCTATTGTATTACATATATGTGACCCACCACCACGAAACCAGGCATACGTGTCTGGAAATCCAAACTGAGTTATCTGTGTAGCTTGGTAGAGTGGAAACTAAGGTTTAAGATGGTGAAAAAATGATGATTCTATCACAAGTAGAACCGAAGTTATGGTCATTTTAATATCCACATTTGGACATATTTTGCAATTTGCATATTTTTAGATATTGTCCGTCAAAGTTTTGGACTGTTTTGGGGTAGGAAGTCCTTAGCAACGCATAATAATTTGTATCCCATTGACACAAATTTTTCACAGATGTTAAAGGACACTCTGATGGACATGTCACAGAAGTTTTATATATTATAATAATAGGAAAGAAGTGTGACGTATTATAATCATTTGGCTTACGCCATTGGACAGAGCATTCAATATAGGCTTTTTCCTCGTACCAAACACTTGGGTGTTTACCCACGGAACGGAGATCGGTTTGTTTGGCGAAAAGAGGTGGAAGTCGTCTTTGTCTTTGCTCAGCAATCCCTGAACTTTTGTCGCCGCTTAAATAATTGACTCAATAAACACCTTTATTGATTGGATTTCAATGTAATGACCACAGGAACTGAAAATAGAGGTGTTAAGGTACCGTTTTTTGATAAAATGTAAACACAAATAAGAAATCGCCTTCCAGCCTAAATTTGGCTGTAGCTCTGAACGGGTCAGCGCGACTTATGCCTGGTTTCGTGGTGGCGGGTCACATATTATTAATGCACGACTATTTAAATTATGTTAATAAATATGTGAATCATTTTCATATAGCCATACAAACAGCATACAACTTCCATAAGATATCTCAGTTTTTTGAAGAACCCCCCCCCCCCCCCCCCCCCCAAAAAAACCAGATGGATTTCAATGATTGTTTAGGAATGAATGTTCGTCAATATATTGTACCGTCTCTTTATTAAAAAAACAGAGAAAAAAAAAAAGAAAAAACAGCCTTACTTTGTGTGTAACAGATGAATGGGTATCTATCAGAACAGCTATCCTCTGACCATCTTCCTGCATCACTGAATGATGTGGTAGTGCATTCTTTGCCTGCAGGGTTTGGTTGCCCACTGGCCCAGTTCTGAAACGTGGAGACTGAGCCATCTGACCAGACTTTTTTTCGGTACAGACCAATCCATATATCCACACCATTAATGAGTGGCACGAGATCATTTTCTGTCTGGTTTCTTATACTGAACAGGAAAGAGGAAGATAAGAAGAGAATGAAGACGACAAACATGATGTAATTAAACACAATTACCTGGACAAAAACAAACAAACATTTAAAAAACTGCTGTTGATCCAACAATGTAACTAGTTTTCATAGTTTACATACCTGACTAGATCGATATAGTTCATCCTGCAGTAATTCTGGGCATCGTACCAGGATAGAGATATGTTCACCATTACAAACGACACAGTGCCATTTACTAAACCTGGAAATGCATGCGATAAGAGAAGTTATAAAAATTGTTAAGGTATATTATTGGCATCATATCAACTTGAATGAATATGAACTTCTGTATTGACTGCTTTGTTTGTAAACTTCATTTGATGTATTTTGCTTTTTGATTCTCACATTAACCCTTTGATTCATACTGGTCACTACAGTGGACAGTTATATTACACCTGTTCTCTTGTATATTCATGGGTTTTGCTGCATTATTTCCACATCAGCCAGTTCATACCATTACTGTGACTTGTCTGTTGTCCACTAACATGTTTACATGTAAATCAATTACTTTCTGCTATTAAATTGTAATTAACAGACTTCTTAAACAAAAATGGCATTAAAATGTTTCATCTCATAGTGTTCTGAAATTGCATTTGAAATAGCACGTTTCTTCTCTTCAAAGCTTAAACACGTGTTTTCCAGCTGAGTTTTCTAACTCCATAAAAAATTTATTCAAAAGATTTCAATCACATTGCTTTTTTTCATGCATAAAGACAAACAAAAACACGGAGGAAAAAAATCTTGACTAAGGTTCTCATAATTCATGCATCAAAAGGTTCAAACAAACATGAAGAAAGGAACCACTCACCACGGTAACACACAAATCGATGTTGCTCACTGCAAAAGTCATCTCCCCATGTCCGTGAGTAATTACCAAACAGCACTACGCAGCGCTTTTCACTATGATTGCTGGGATAACCATTACGCCAGTTTCTAAAGTCCATCTCGCCTTCACCGTAGAAGCTGCTGTTATTCAGTGACCATCTCCAACTGTTTAGAACGTCATCGTGGAGACCGATCCAAGCCTTGCCTATTCACATGTTTGTAAATGTCAATGACTTTCTTTTAACATCAAACTCCTCATGCTTTAATAAAAAATTGATTTTTACATGACTGTTTCTATGAATATATACTTTTCCAAAATGTATGTATCATGTACTGTACAGAATTTCAATGTTGATGACTCACCTGTGTAGTCTGATGTTAAACTGTTAATTGCATTGACATCTGCTGAATAGTGTAAGGTGGCCAGGTCGACGAAAGTCAGTCTACACAAGCTCTGAGCTTCTGTCCAGTTTTTGGTTATATTTCCAAAGTAGTAGTGATACGTCTGTCCAGATGCAACACTCATCAGTGCTCCTACAACAAAGGCATTTTTTTTTTAATCATGTGTTTTTAATTAAGTGCCCTCTCCATATATTCCCACTGATATTCAGTTACATGGGTTGAATGAAAGCATTCTAAGTATTGAGAACTTCTTCCTCATTGATGACATATTTTTTTAGCCATGTTTGGCAACAACAATCATCAGTATCAAACTATTCTATCAAGGAAATATGTGTGATCATAAAATAGTGAAATCCTAAAATCGGAACTGCTTGGTATCTGCTGTCATGTCATACTGCCAAAGCTGTGTTGTTTTATATATATATCGAACGGTCCAGTGAGTTACTTAATTTAAAGAAAACAAAACAAAACAGAAACTCTACTTGTCGGCCCGAAAGGCAAAAAGAGAAATGCTGATGAGTAGGATGGGCAAACTCGCTTCCTGGATCAAACCAGAAGTGACAAGTTTGGGAGTCACTCTAGACTCAGACTTAAACTTTAAGTCCCACATAAAGAAAGTCACTAAAACTTCATTCTTTCACCTCAGAAACATAGCCAAAGTAATACCAATTATAAATCAAAAGGATGCTGAGAAACTGGTCCATGCTTTTATCTCCAGCAGACTGGACTACTGTAAATCACTCTTCACAGGCCTCCCAAAAAGCACCACAGACAGACTTCAGCTGATCCAGAATTCTGCAGCTAGGCTACTAACCAGAACCAAGAAGAGAGAGCCCATTACTCCAGTGTTGGTTTCCCTCCACTGGCTACTGGTAACCCACAGAATAGATTTTAAAACACTACTCCTCACTTATAAAGCCTTAAATGGAAAAGGACCCAGTTCCATTTCAAACTCACTGATCAATTATGTCCAAACTAGAACACTAAGGTCATCCAATGCGGGCTTACTAGTGACTCCCAGATATATTACAAAGAAAATTGGGGACGCAGCCTTTGTTAACTATGCACCAAAGTTATGGAATACAATTCCAAAAGACACCAGTTCACTGAGTATATTTATAACTAAATTAAAAACATTTTTATTTTCATCAGCCTTTGAAGGGAGATAAAGAATGGAGTCACACTTCTGTGACCCCATTCTTTATGTTCTTTATATTCCTTATATTTTGTACGTGATCAAATCTTCATGTATTTCCTATTTACTTATAATGTATGTATAATCAGTTTATCTGTACTCTTGTAATTTTAAAATTTTGTGTAATCAAATCTTAATGTATTTCTTATTTCACCCTGTCTTAAAATTGTACTTTAATTTTTAATCATTGTGAAGCACTTTGGGCTACAGTGTTTGGATGAAAGGTGCTATACAAATAAAGTTTATTATTATTATATTATTATTAAAGACCACACACTTTTTTTTCCCACTGCAAAATAACTTAATTCTTGTTTCAACCTAGAAATAAGTGTTCAATTTAAAAAACTAAAAAATACTGACGATGCACTAACCTGCAAGCACAAAGATGATCAGCCCAGAAGCCATGTGTTTAACCTTTAAAAACATGAAATTCCAAAGATATTAATAAAATGAATGTGCAACAATTCACAAAGTTAACACATTCCCAAAAGTCGAACAAATCAAATGTAATACAGTCATCATTCCTACTTACCGTAATGTTTTAATCTATTTCCTCTGTAAAATACAGGACTTAACAAGCCCTTGTCTACTGTATGTTTGCCAGTGCTCACTTGCAGCAAGTTCTGGAGACTCAAAGGGGTGGAAGGTAAAGACATTGTTAGATGACAGTACAGGAACCAGGAAGTAAATTCCTATTAATACACTGTCTATCATTTTTTGTTTTTGAAAGACACTTATGGAATGCAGCCTTGAACACAAACTGGTTATGTCAGTGTGTTTATCTCTCAAGTGTCGTGATGCATGGGCGTAGCTGCTTCTCACAAGTAAAAGCAATGACCGACTCATGAACTTCTAAAGTTTCATCAATGCCAGTGAATGACATTTTATTTAATACTTTATTTTGGACCACAATTTGGGGATCCACTAGAATCCAGTCTTATCTCTGACCATACCTGTGCCTCAATAACTAACCACCCTGACACTGTGGTATATTTAAATAATAATTTATAATTTGCATAAAATCACAACAAAATCACATCTGCGTCAGAAAGTGAAATAATGTTCGCACTGCTCTGAATCACCCTTAACCCTTAAAAACTCACAACTATGTTTGTAGTGAGTTCAAAAATATTTTTAACTTGTACCAAGTGACTTATTAAAACATTGTCCTCTGCATTCCTGATATGATCAAGAAAACAAGATCAACAGACATTTTTAAGGTTAGATTTCATTTATCTTATCTGATGTTTTTTTGTTTTTGTTACGCTTTTTTAAAGAAAAAATAATGATTGTTGCTCTTATTTCCTCCTAAATCTTTGCAGCTCATTCTCCCTCTTTGTTAAAATGATTGTGCTGGGGCTTGTTGCGCCCTATTGCCTCTTGTGGTTAGAAAAGACTGTACATTTGAACCTGTAGGATGTTAATCCCTGCTCACCTGTCAGATAAAATGACTGCAACAAGGCATTAGCTCCAACTCTGCTTCTTCCATGAAAAGGTATGTCAGGAGGACCACAAGATGCCACTGGTGAAAGACAGGTTTCAGCATTAGTTAAAATGAGAGACAAGTAAAATATACAGTACTATGCAAAGGTCTGAGGCAGCCTTTACCTTTGTTGTAATGAGTGTGTGTCTAACAAAGGATATGTAGGAAATACTCTCTACACAGTATTGAAACTGCTACTAGTGGTGGTGTCAGTATTTAGTGTGACTGGACTCCCTTGGGTTAACTGTTTAACTGTTTTCTTAAATAATCTTGCATTATTACATTACATTACACATGCTTTTTCTCTGTCCAAATAATCCCATATAGGTTCTACAATTATCTTTTTTATGAAATGTATAACACCACATATGCACTTCTCAGTTTTTCTAGTAGTCATATATGTACAACTATACAAATATACAGCAAATATCTGAACTGTTTTATTGTGTTTTTTTTAAATGCATTGAGGTAGTATACATGAAGTAAATATATCCATACATGTTGCTCCTAACTTGTTTATGATGCTTGGCTTAAACCTCTTTTAGTTGAACTGCACATATGGTATATAAATATATCAAGACTAATGCCAGATTTTTTTTTCTTGGTAATTGTTCAAAATACAAAGCTAAGTGCTACGTTCATGTAGTGAAACTGCATCTTTACACAGTGCAAAGTGTTTTCCCTAGGTACCAATCAATCAATTAAATTTGATTTCTATAGTGTCAATTATAATTACAATCCTGCTTTTGATGCTGGTTGACAATGAGATTGCATTTCAATTATTAATGCAGCCCTAGTTAAAATAATATACTATAATAAATTACAAGAAGACCAATAGTTGCCCAGTTTTTTGTTTTTTTTTGAGGCAAAGTTACATGTTTTTTTATAAAGATCATAGTCATCACATTCTGTTTGTTACTTAGGCAAACACTCTTTTACATCTGATAAACCTGTCGGTAAACGACATTCTTCTTTTAAAAAATATGGTTAAATGCAACTAATGAGAAATTCTAGGTCTAGGCCATTTTTGATCAATCAGTAATAAGCTGAAGAGTGATGACCTTTGATTCCAGGTTACATTACTGATGATGTGCCTAAGTTACACCAAAAGGTATATGATAAAACTGAGAAAAAAAATATACTTAACCACAATTGGTTTCATATTTGTATTACAGTTGCACTAATTTAATGGTAGATTTGCTTTGAACAAATCACACTTTATTAAATGAGACCATATTAATGCTTAAAACTAAGAAACACAGTATATGTACACATATACACACACACCAAATGACTGATGTATTACTACAAATGTGCATATTGTACCTAAATATTATTGTAAGTGTGTATGTGTAAATACATAACCAAGTATGTGTCACTAAAAAAAGCATGATAATTTTAGAAAAATGAATTACATTCTCAGTGAGTAACTTTTCAACAGTCAGATTATCCATTCAGATCAGTTAAAAGACTCTACCACATACTTCTACCCATCTCAACGTGGCAAAAAACTATTATATCTAAATAAATAAGGCAATAAAGTATGAAAAAAGTGTCAAGGAACTCCCCTACTACTTATGCTACTTACAAATGCCAGTGCGCATGCACAACTCAAAAAGGATGTAGAGGCAGATGCTGCTTTCACTGTAACCAGAAAAAAACAGATATGAAAAAATTACAACAGATCGTTACAACATTGAACATCTTCGTTAAAAAAAAATAATAGTAGTTATTTATATCTGTACAGAAGCTGGAACTGGTACTACAGTGACAATTTACTGCTACGAATTTTACTATGTGTAACCACATTAAAAACTGTGGAATTTTATGATTTACATTAAATTACAGATAACATGATTATCACATTTTGCCTCAAATGGGATTTACAAAAATCACAAAAATGGATGGTTACTCTGTTTACTTGTACTTGCACTGTAGTATTACAAAAAAAAAAAAACCTTAGGGTTAAAGTAAAGGGGGGGGGGTGTCTTAAAGGATTAAGATAATTTAATGGTCTAAACCAACCTAGAAAAAGTTGTATCTCATTTATCTTCTATAAATGTTACAAATAATTATTCAATTTAGTTTTGCTTGATATTTTTGACTAAAAAAATATTTTTGTACCTCACCAATGACATTATTAGGCTAACAGCTAGCATACTGCAACCAACTGTTATACTGTTAGCTAATAAGTCAATTCACCCATATTTTTCATACAAGTACAGACTTAATTAAATGTGAAGACAAACAAGTTACCAAGACAAAAATAGGAACTGAATATACGCTTACTTTTGTCAGGAGGCAAGAAACAGATTGTAAAAGCTGGTACGGTACGACTGTGCAAATCGTAGGCGGAATCCAGGAAAGTTCGCCAACCTCTGCTTCTGATTGGCTGAGCTGTTTCAGAGACGTACTCGACAATTGGAATATCCTCAAAACGTACTTGCATTTATGTACGGTGGAATCTACATATTATATAGACAAATAGTATGCAAATCAATATATTGCAAGCTTTCATTTGTTTTGATTTTGCTGATTAGGATGTACAGCTTCAGAAAACGCACTTTCATGCAAAAACTCAAAGTTTTAATAAGATGTAAATCATAATCAGCAAAATTACAACAAATAAATGCATGATATATCTCACTTTGCATGTCATGAGTCTATAAATGTATTGGTTTCACCTTTTATGTTGAGTTACTTGAATAAAAAAAACTTTTACACGATATTCTTAATTTTCTGAATAGTACCTGTATGTAATCTAGTATGGATTTAAACGACGCAACGAAGGCGAACTCATTCCACTGTGGCTGTCGCAGCCTGTTAAGAATGCATTTTTCGAATCAAGAACGTAGGCAGGGGAGCTAGTTTTCCGCCTACGATTTGCACAGTCGCGTACGGTACTTAACATAACTGTTAGTAGCAATGGGAATCTTAAATCTCCGCCCCTTCCGGGAGGCTCGTGGGGGCTGAGATCGGAAAATTGACGATGTTCAATCAATGGGAAATCAATCGTATCTGGTTTGGCATGTGCCCTGAATCACGCACATGTTGTACCTCATAATAAATGATAATTATTGATGTGTGTTTCAACTGCTTAACCAATGGCTCATGCATTTGCGAGTAAAAGCCCTTAATAATTTGGACTACAAACCTGGCGCACATGTGACGTCACCACAGACTCCACACTACAAATGAGCGGGGTGTGACGTCACATACGCGACGCATTGTAGTCTCTTACTAAGCCCACATAAAACCTAACATTACGTTTGCTTCCCATCAAAACCGGGCGGTCTGCCTATGCCACATCAAATATTTCTTATTACCCGTTATCAAATGTGACTTTCCGAGCACTTGTAAAACGGAATCAGACTTTAGCTTGACTCGCTCCATTCACTCCCAGTCAATTTTTTGCGAGCTAAGCACCCATGGACCGGAAGTAAAAGCTTTAGGTGAGGACAAGCGGACGAACTACATTTGAAACAGACAAGTTTAAGACAAATATTACACATGTCAACTTCAACATACTAAAAGGGAAGAATTTAATTATTTAGAAAAACATGAAAAACTACTGCATCACGGATAGACGAAAAAAATAATTACGTATTTGCAAGAATTGCCCAGTAAAGTGACATTTTTATCTCAAAATGTATTCATTGAATACCATAAACCTTACATTATACAACGTAATAATTGGTTAGGTACCTACACTTTGTAAAAACAGCAGTGTCATGGATGGGCAATTAAATATCAAACTAGACATTTCGATTTCTTTTAGCTATAATAATATATGTTTATCAATATCTTTTTTTTTTTTACAATGTATGTTATCATAGATATATAAATGTATTAATTTTAAGTACTCAGAACATGACATCGATATTGCAAAATGCATTTAATCATATAAACGATGATGAACTCCTATTAATGTTGTGTCATATTGTTTACTATTGTTAGGTGTGTTTTAATGTCTAATCAATTTTATTCTTCCTTAGATACATCTATTGTCTTGGTTATTTTTAGCTATTTTAAATTCATGACAATAAAGCATCTATCTATCTATCTATCTATCTATCTATCTATCTATCTATCTATCTATCTATCTATCTATCTATCTATCTATCTATCTATCTATCTATCTATCTATCTATCTATCTATCTATCTATCTATCTATCTATCTATCTATCTATCTATCTATCTATCTATCTATCTATCTATCTATCTATCTATCTATCTATCTATCATGTAATAGTCAAATATCAATGTATTTCGAATAAATGTATTTTATTTATGCGAGTATATAAAATGAACCCAGAACTACAATAAATCACTTTCCAAACGGTCACATTCTTTGACTACTCTTTTTTTTCTCTCATATCATAAAAATTTTCCTGAAAATATAAGCAATTACCAACCGAAAAAATATAATCTTGGTGTAGAATATTATATTTATTATCATTATTTTACCAGATGTTAACCTTGCCTTTAACTCACCCTTTGAATCAATTTCGCCGTTTAACAACCTCCGATGGCCAAATGTAGATTAAATTACTTGTTATGTAAAACGTTTTCAAATACATTCATATTTGAGATCATCTTATTTTCATTTATGAAACTACGTAACAGGAAAGAAGCAGACCTAAAGTCTAAACATTTCCCAAATCCACACAGTAGCTTAAAACACTGATAAAACGTGTATATGATAATAACATCTATGTTATTTTAACTATATTTTACAATTCGTAGCAGCTAATTAGAGCTAATTAAGTTAAATTCGATGTGTGTGTTCGGATTACAGATTTTCCGCTCGGTACATGAAGGCAGCACGAGAGCTCAAGGGATGTAGTGGAAAAGGAGGAGGAGGAGGAGGCTGCTCGAGGAGGAGAAGCATGAAGAATATCCCGGGTATCTAAACTAACAGACGGGGGAAGAGCATCTCGTCTTGCCTGGCTCATTCAGGGGCCGACTGGACGCTGAGGAGAGGACATGATGGAGGAGAAAAAGCAGTTTCTTTGTGGGGTGGTGGAAGGTAAGAGCTGACCTGTCCGATCATGTGTTTTTCACCCCCCCTTTAGCTCGTGGAGCTGATTTTTAATAGCCCACCCGTTTGACCTACATTCATCGGCACTTTTGTCTCACCTACTGAACAGGAGTGGTACCCAGTATATGAACAGGGGCGGATGCAGAGTAAAAAAAAAAGGTCTTTATTAGGTGATGTGTGAGATCAGAGAGCAAGACATGTCTGGTTCAAAGGCTGCAGAGGTAGCATAAGGAAAGGAAACACTTGACAAAGGCTGGTAGTATAAGGATGGTGACAGAGGTGAGGATGATGATGGGATAGAGACAGATTAGGTGGAAGCATCTCCTGAAGATAGTACTGATTGATGGTAGTGATGAAGGTAGAGAAAGCAAGAGATAGATGTTTGGATGTGGTATATAATGTCTGCTGTAATATTAAAATCTGAATTTCTCAGTCATGATCAGAGTGCTGAAATGATAAAATGAAGATGACAGTTGTGACAGAGAATGGCTAAAATAGCAACAATGAATTGGAATGGTGGCTCTCTGTGATATGTCAATGTATAACTTGGATGTAACACCTCGACATCTAATGAACATGCACACATCAGTAAATTTTGTCATATTTTACTGGACTTGAAATAAATCATTAGACATATGTTGCACTAGGACACATAATCACATCTCCTGATTGCTTTTTCACATGTTTTAATCCCATGTGGTGGCATCCAGTAGAGTCTGTAATTAGTTGGTCTTGCTTACTGGGGAGAGCGCTCTGCAGGGGACATATATGAACACTGGTAGACATGTCATTTATATGCACCAAAGGTGTACACTACAATTGAATATTACAGGAAAAGACAGTGAATTGCAGGTGGAACCGCTTTACCTCTCACTATTGACCCACTTTACTGTACACACACACACACACACACACACACACACACACATCCTTGTGAGCACACACATTGCAGACTTATTCAGAAAACACAAAGGAGGGAGAGGGACATTGGAGATGCTCCCATTTCTAAAAATAGAAAATGTGATGGAGTGTAGCTGGAGATGAATTATGGCTATTGCCAAATGGAGGGGAGATGTGGCCAAGTAAGCAGTGGCAGCATCACTGGATAGAACATACAGTACATACATGTCTGCAAACTGATGGCTGTTCAAATTGTAATTAATTGCTGTAGAACATGACTCAAAAAAAAAAAAAAAAAAAAAAAAAAAAATTCTCCCCGTTTACATACTCAAGCTTTTCTTGAACGTCTTTGTGAACATAAAGCTAACTGAATGTTTGGAGCACAAATACATTCATCATTAGCGTCACAGTAACAAGGTTTGAACATTGTACACTGCATGTCTTCACTTACAATTCAATAAGGAAGAAATGTGACATGTCAAAGCAGATTTCTCAAGCGCATGATAGTAAACAGATACGGCAAATTATACTCTTCTAGTATATCATCCTGGGAATGTCCTTGTCCAACCAGTCACCACAAATGATTGTGACAGACTGACAGAATGTACTTGGTACGGGAAAAAAAAAAAGAATACTCTGACAATAAAAAAAAAAAAAAATCCCTGAATTTTAACCATATAGCTTGAATAGCTCTATATGAGAATGGAATAATCAGAAGGATATTAAATAATTTAGTAACCACTGGGATTTACTGAAGCAATTTTGTATGGAAATCCATTTGCAAAGTAAATATACTGTACATTATCAACCATAATTCAGTCAAACTTCTTGAACTTGAAGGTCATGCAACAGCCTGTCACTCCTTAAGTTTATACAGTGATAATAACCCACACATGTACAGTTAACTGTGTATCTATAGGAAACCTGAAGTTCAATCATTGCACCATTAACACGAAAAGACCCTGAATTATTTTTATGGTGACTCGCAAATAATTTTTACTCACATTCAGCCTTTCTTTTGTGATATATCACCATTCATTTTGATATCTTGTGGAGTTTGCCTTGTTTTTCATGTATTTCTGTAGTTGATTTTGTTTTTGTAAAGCCCTCTGAGACGACTTTGTTGTGATTTAGGGCTTTATAAATAAAATTGAATTGAATTGAATTGAATTGTTGGTGAAAAACAGGCATTTTACCTCCACCAAAGAATGGCAAGGCAGAGTTTGTCTGTTCGCTAGATAACTCAAAAAGTTACAAAAGGATTTTGATGCGGTTTTCAGGAAATGTTGACACTGGCACAAGTACCACATTTTTTTTTTTATTGATGAATCAATGTTTCATAACATAACACTTTCATGTTCCGTACAAAGCCTCTGAACACCTACATGAAACATATCTGATGCAAATGAAAAACTGACAACCACATTTATTTATTATGATTTGACATGTAAAGATTAGATCAAAAGGAACAAAAGTTGTAAAACATTTTAAATCACTAGATCCTTTTGGTTGGCAGTGGCCATTTTGGTATTTTACAGTTAATTTGACATGTAAACAATGATAATGCATGTACAGCAGGGGTGTCAAAGTGCGGTCCTCGAGGGCCAGGGTCCTGCATGTTTTAGATATTTCCCTCTTCCATTACACCTGGAGGTCATTGCATCATTATCAGTCTGACGAGGAGCTGATTATTAACTCTTTAAGTGTCAGCGTTGATTCTGAATGGATGATTTAGTTTAAATATTCAGAAAAATTCAACTATTTTCATTTTAGTTTTGTGCATGGAAAGCGTGCCAAAAAGCAAGATTTTTTATTTAAATTTTATTTTAACATTTTTTAAGGGCAAAATTAAAATTGCCAGGACCAGATTTCAATCCTAGTTTCTTCTTTCGTAGTTTTTTTTACCCAGAATTTTCCACATTATTTGTGATTTTGTAAATATTTATTAGTTTTTGTTGCTCATTTTGTTTATTTTTCTACTTTTTTTTAAAAAATTTATGTTAGTATTGTTCTTTGATTTTCTACCATTTGGGTCTTACTTTGCTCATGTTACCAATTATTTTGTTAGTTCTCAGGAGTTAAAGGGTTAAACTGAATCACATGGAAGAGGGAAATATATAAAAACATGCAAGACACCGGCCCTCGAGGACTGGAGTTTGACACCTGTGATGTACAGGTTTGGGACTTAAGCATTTCTTTGTCTCTTCAGGTTTCTATGGGAGGCCATGGTCTATGGATCAGAGGAAAGTTCTCTTCCAATGGTGAGTCTGTATTTTGCTGCGTATATGAACACTACAAAGTGATGTGAGCACAGGTGTGCATGTACAGTATATTCCCTGAAACATGCACAGAGGGGTCTGTTTGGGTTTTTTTTGTGATGTCAAACCTTTTCACATTAATAGCATGAGCTCAGAAGCCACTGACCTGGTGCCGCTGGCGAACCCAGATCCAAGCATCTATTTCTGTGCCAGTGAGACCTGAGAAAAATCAGTGATGCAGAATGACTCTAAAGCAGAGGGCAGGCTCATCTGAGTCCTGAGGCTCAGCCGGGGATGACATCGGGGGGGGGGGGGGGGGGGGTTGTGGAAAAAAAGACAGAGGCTTTTCTGATTCAAGATTTTAAAGAATGGACATTTTCGTGCCATTGATTATAATTTAATCTGTATGATATTAGACTTTAATGACATTGCAATTTTTCTTAGATGTGCATTCTGATATTTAAGCAAGAATTTTAACCCGAGGACTTTATTTGGGAAGAATTAATCATAATCATGAGTAAATCTTGGCATTGAAATGAGCTCACATTTTTGTTTTGCTGCATTTGCACAAGTTGGTGCGCAGGTGCAGATCCCAGAGCTGTCTGACCATGCAGGAATCCTGGTTTTACGCAGATGCTTTACTGAGGTCTTGGTTGAAACACGTTGATGTGAATGATCAGAGATGGTTGATGTTATAATTAGAGATGTAAAACTGAAGTACAACTGCACAATATATCATATGAACATGGATATCATGATGTACATGTGTGCAATAATACTCACAATGCTGGCTCTCTAAAAGAGTGACAGACACGCATGGGATGTGTGTTTTGTTAGTCCACAACAACTGTCTCTCTACGTGTTTACGTAGAGAGACAGACAGACAGACAGACAGACAGACAGACAGACAGAGAGAGAGAGAGAGAGAGAGAGAGAGAGAGAGAGAGAGAGCGAGAGAGAAAGAAATCTACCCATGGAATAAGTGAAAATAATCTTAGGAAGACTTCTTAAAATTAAGTTATTTATATCTCACTGAAAACTCTTCTCATTTTCAGTGTGATACGATATTTTAACGAGAAATGAGAAAACTTTTGTTTTTCCTTGTGCACTGACCACATTCCACAGTTTACCATTTTCATTTGCAGTATCTTAAGGTTTTATTAGCCTCCTGTCACGTCAGTTTGAACAAAACAAAAGCAAACCCTTCCTGCTCAGTCTGTCACTATAGTGTATTAACAGTTTCTCAAGCTCTATCAGCATCAACTGTATTGTAGTGTTTTCTACGATGGTAAACTCAAAAGATAATTTACCTTTTCAGAAATTGCATTATTCTCCAGAGCTTTTACCAAATCTAAACGTACTGAAAAAACATGAGCACTTTCTATACAGTAGCTTCATATGCGTACAGTGTAGTTGGGAGAATTCCAATTAATTCTTGACGATGTTCATGTTTTACAATCTGAGAGGAATATAAATCCCCGTTGGGAGCTGTGACACAGTTTGTACTTCAACAGCCAATAGTTACGGCCATGTTTATCTCTAGAGATAAGATACTCCCTCTGCTCTTTACTTTCCACTGCTCTTCAGTACATCAGTTCTGCTCATATGTCTGTTGTAAAATCCAATTGAAAGAGGGGCTTTAATGGCATAAAAAATGAGGAAGCATCAAAATACATCTACCAAATAATTACAAATACATTCAGAGAAGGTACATCATCTCTTCATCATAGTGAAAAATTACTCTCGGTTGAGTATTGGATTCTGAATGAAAATGGTCCTCAGTCAAACCTTTATTAGATATTTAAAATTTTTTTAAGATATTTGAAAACCCCAAACCGTGGCCTTAATGGAAAAAAAAAATCTTACCAAGTGTATTTTTCTCATTTCTAGTCCAAATATCTCTTCACATTTAAAGTAAAACACAATCACTTAAAGAATAACTTAAAATATATGAACTTCTAGATCTGGAACATCTTATTTCAAGATAATTTTTTACTTGTTTCATTGGCAGATTTTTTTCTTTGCTTGAAATAAGTAAAAAAGAAATTGAATTTGGTTAAAAAAAATTATCTGCCAATAGAACAAGTGAAAATTATCTTGGAAGGAGTTACTGAAATAAGACTTTCCAGATCTATTGTCTAAAAAGAAGCCATTATATTTGACTGAAAAGCTACTCTTTGGGAGATTATGTCTTATTTAATTGTCAAATACT
This sequence comes from Siphamia tubifer, assembly GCA_020466265.1. Classification (NCBI taxonomy): domain Eukaryota; kingdom Metazoa; phylum Chordata; class Actinopteri; order Kurtiformes; family Apogonidae; genus Siphamia; species Siphamia tubifer. Next base: position 17,460,848 of record CM035800.1, read on the forward strand.
TTGACTAGAAGTGAGAAAAATATACTTGGTGAGATTTTGATTTGTGTAGTGCTTCAATTTCAACTCAGCCAGTTCAACCTTTTTATGGCTCGACTGTAGATGTTGACATAGTAAATGTACAGTAATGTGGTAAATCTGAATTAAATCAAAAGTTTTTTGATGTAATGGGTTCTTCCATGTCCCATTATCTATCATTCCTGAAAGTTTCATCAAAATCTGTTCAGAACTTTTTGCGTAATCCTGCTGACAGACAGACAGACAGACAGACAGACCCGAATTTAATACCTCCTTGGCAGAGGTCATAATTCAAAAAAATCTTAATATATCACCCAGCCTTGAGTCTCCCAAGTAAAGGAAACAAGCTAAGAACTAGCTATAATGTGTCTACGAGTTTTCAGGTAATAAAGTAAATAAATAAATATTATCAAGCCATGGATGTTTTATGAAAAGTCGTCATTGTTTTATACGACTTTGTTCAGCAGCTGAGTGTGTGGGCTCCAGTTTTATTTATAGATCGCTGTTTTTAGCCTCAAGTGGGGGTGTGTGGGCAAAATTTATACACAAATGTTGCATAACTTTGGCCAAGTGGGCAGTGGAGGTGTGTGTGAGTGTTTGTTTGACGGGGGTAAGTAGCATCTTTGTGGAGGAGACTTACCATGCCATCTGTCCAGGAAATAAAGCCGGGAGAGAGAGAGAGAAAGAGAGAGAGAGAGAGAACATGGTCCACCCACAAATGACAAGAAAGATGAGCTGGTCAACTGCCAAAGAAACAAAGAGCATTAATCGGTTGTTTGTGTGCAAATGTAACTGCATACTCATGCCGATATTGTTTCACTTCTAGTACGATATTCTATTTATAATTCACAAGGTTGTTTCCTGTAACTGAAGAAGTCTTTAGAGCCACAAAATCAATTCAGTGCTATTTTCTTGCAACCGGTTCTGTTGTTCCGTTTTGCCCTTCCTTTTTGGCTCTTGTCCCTTTGAGGATTTAACCCAGCCAAAACAGAGATACGATCATTTTAACATGATGATCCATTTTATATTAACCCCACAGTGATTATATTCTATTATTATAAGTAAAAATTAGCAATGAACAAGAGAAAAATCACTGAAAGTATCTATGTATTAATGATAGACCAACATATTGGGCCAACATTTACAATTTTTAGTCACGGCCTGTTGTGTTGGCCGATATGCGAAGGGGAAGTTCATGGCACCTCCATGTTTCTTGGAGATACTGCTGCAGTGGAAAATAATATTTTCTTGTATAGTAATTTTCGGTGAACAGTCACAATTTTTGCTTTGTAATTGTAAGTAAACATTGTCTGACATTTGTTATCATTTGACAGAGGAACCCCCCCCCCCCCAAAAAAAAATGACTGTATCAGTCATTGGCTAAGGCTGATGTACACAAAAACAAAACACACTATTGGCCAACATAGGAATGTGATGGAACCCAAATGCAGACTCACATAATAAGAGGATTTATTGATAACAGTATGATTAATAATGAAAACACTCGCTTCCTCCAGGACCTTTGTTTGGTGTAAATGGTGCGGAGTGAAAAAGCCACTGGGATGAGAAGCAGGGTCAGACAGGCAAGGGTCAGAACTGGGGAATCAGAATAACCAGAATCATAATCCAAAACACAGTTACCATATGCCACAAACAGGTCAGTCCAGAGAGTGTTATTTTCAAGGGGGCAAGGCAGAGTCTGGGTCCAGAATCCAGGCCAAAGGTCACACACAAAACACATCCACAAATCAAAGCAAAAAAAACAAAACAAGAACCATAAAACCAGTCAACATCAGACTCCCAGAGAAGACAAACTGTTCATAGGTTGCATGGGGACAGCAGACATACTCACACCAAGTGAAGACACACAAGGGTTTAAATACTCTAAAGACAGGTGTTCCACATGAGGGGTTAATTAACAAAGGGGCAGGACAACACTGGTGACAGGAAGCAAAGTCAGAACAACTACATAGCAAAATAAAAGCCCAGACACTAACAATGAGAGAAAAAAATACTCACAAAAATAAAACACTTCCAGGACACGGAGTACTGAAGTCATAACATATATCTCATTTTCTGGCATTATTTCAGTTGCAAAAAAAAATAAAACTGAAACATGAGTTGTGTGTCGACAAAACAACTCATTTCTTTGACCATTTATGTCAGAACCACATAACTATTATGTTGTCCTCGAGTAGCTTTTCAATATATAATCACAGGGTTAAACAAAATTTGCAATGTTATTTTTTTTCCCCAATCTCTTGCAGCCCCTACATTTGACCATTTCTTTCTTTTTCCCTGTGACAGGATGCAGCATTGGGGGCTAAATACATACTTATACGGTCCAAAAGATGACCTAAAACACAGACTGCTGTGGAGAGAAGTATATTCTCCTGAAGAAGAAGGTAAAATCATCTTTGATTCCCTAATTCGGCCATTATACTTCACTGGTGAATGTGTGATTCTTTATATTTCCTTACTTTTTATTTCGTTTTTGTGTTGCGTCCTCTTGCAGCTCAGTTGCGTACCCTCATAGTGGAGGCCCAGTCGAGGGGCTTGAAGTTTGTTTACGCTCTCTCTCCTGGTCAGGATATCGTTTTCTCTTCTTCCTGTGATTTGACACTACTCAAACGCAAGCTGAGACAGGTAAGTATATTCTACAACACAACAAGTTTTTTCCTTCTGTTACTTTTATGCTTTATCGGAAAACATCTGTCTTTGCAGGTATCAGACCTGGGTTGCCAGGCATTCGCTATTCTGTTTGACGATATCGATCACTCCATGTGCCAGGCCGACAGCGAGGCCTTCTCTTCATTTGCCCATGCTCAGGTCACGGTCACCAATGAGATCTACCGGTTCTTGGGGGAGCCGCCAGTCTTCCTTTTTTGTCCCACAGGTAGGATTTGAAGAAAGAGGCTGTCAAACATACAGACAACAAATCTTAAATGATATATGTAGTTTATAGAGCTTTGGAAGATGTTCTGTCTTTCATTTTTTTATTGAATGCTTCTTCTTGTCTCTGCAGAATACTGTGGTTCTCTATGTTCTCCCAGTGTGTCTAAGTCTCCATATTTGCAGACGGTTGGAGAGGACCTTCTGCCAAATATATCAGTAATATGGACAGGTGAGACATTTATCACACTGTAAAAATCAAAACCCTACCAAGTGTATTTTTCTCATTTCTAGTCCAAAAAAATCTCATCACGCTTCAAATAAGAGACAATCGCCTCCTAAAAAGTAACTTTTCATTGGTAAAATATATTGTGCCATAACATTGTATTACTTCTTTATTCTTTTTTTATTATTACTTTGTCTTTGTAATTCACTGTTCACTTGTTGACTGTGCTTAACCCAGGACAGGTTTAAATCAGTCAGCAACAGTTTTTGTAAGAGTCGAAGGTGATCTGGTTATCATCCCTACTGTACCAGAATTCCTGTGTCTTCCTTTTACTGCCAGTTATATGTGTATAAGATGCTGTGTTTCTCCTGGTCTGGCAGAGATCGCTCCACACAGATGCTCCTGTGTGTGTGTGTGTGTGTGTTCTGTGTTGAACAGAACTTATTATAATGATTATTATTATTATTATTATTATTATTATCATTATTATTATTATTATTATTATTCTACAGATCATTCTGATTCCAGCTTCCTTCTTAATTAAACTGAAATAATTCTTTATCACACACAAGAGCTTATTTTTTTTAAATAGTAGAATGTTATTTCAAGAAATCTTACCAAAATAATTTGCATTTGTTCCATTGGCAGATTTTTTTTTTAGCTTGAATTAAGCAAAAAAAAAAAAGAGTTAATCTTGAACAAGTGATGCCAGGTACAACAAACCTCGCCTCTTACAAACATTCACCTGATTTACTCTATCTCCTGTCATTGTGAAAACACAAGTTTGATCACCTTGAGCTTGACCTTTGATCTCCATTCACCTAAGTAGAACAGGGTCTAGTCTGGACCACCTTAGACATTTCCTGAAAATGTCATGGAAACTGGTTCAGTAGTTTTTGTGTAAAGTTGCTGACAAACAAATGGACAAACAAACAAAAAAACAATACCCCTTTCCTCTCCTTCAGGGGACGGGGTAATTAAGCAAAAAAAAAAAATCTATTGGCCTTACCGAGAAGTGAACCAGACTCATTACTGTACGTACAGTTTTTTCCATCTTCTGTATTTTATGCCTCATTACTTGTCCTGCAGTTTCCTGGCTAATGAGAGCATACACACTGTACACACACAGCACAGACACACACACAGCTCATAATGCAAATTGGCACAACCTTCTCCATGGAAGAAAAACAGAGCGAGGCGCACATCCGCCCACACACATATGGAAGTACAGTACAAACACTCACACACACATTACACTGCAGTTCACTTCTTCAATGTGTAAAGCTTATCTCCATTGCTTGGTGTTTTATGTCAGAAATGGGGGGACAATTTTAGTGATTTTATTTTCACCACATGACATTGTAAATTGAAATTGTGCATTTTAAGCTTCTTTAAATAAATTTGTGTTGGTCATTCTTTCCACACTGGAACAGATTCGCTTCTGTTTTCATGTATGAAAAGCAGGTCTAATGTAAAGGCTCTACTACAGGGTTATTTAACCATGGGGTCAGCTGGCACACACATGTGACCAGTGTCTGTGCCCGGATCCACCAGCGCCTTCATTTTTTATTTTTTTTTTTAACCTCAGTAGTAAAATTATGCTGATTTTCTACAGAGCTACCATTGAGTGTGTACTGTTATATGGAGTAGTCAGCTGGTTTGGAAACCTAACAGTGAAATTAAAGGCTCAGATCTTGAATTTGATCAAAACGGCAGAAAAAAAACATCATTGGCAACAAATCACCCACATCTCTTCAGGACCTGTTCCAACCAGCTCATTTTAAACAGGGAAAGAATATTTTAACAGATGTATCACATGTTTTAAAGACAGAATATATTTTATTAAATTCAGGAAGGAGGTATAGGGTCCCACTCTGCCAAATGAACAGATATAAGCACTCGTTTATCCCACTGTCAATCACACAAATGAATAAACAAATGGCACAGAATGGAATGGAACATTACAGACGTGGTGGAGCCTTGACTACATGTGTTGTTTTATGTGGCTGTTGAATCGTTATTATTGTTATCATAATTGTTTTTATTTTTATTAGATTTTTTTATTATGTTTTTAGGCTTTTATTAAGTGTATATGTTTTTATTAATGTATTTTAATTAATGTATTTATTGTGGGTATGAATGTAATGAGTGAGAGGGTGAGTGGAATGTTCTGTCCATAGCAGACCCCTTTGTCCAAAACTAATTCCTCCCTAGGGAGACAAATAAAGATACTTTGACTTTGACTCAGTGTAGGGTCACCTGGAATTTCTAGTAACTGATAAAAATAAAACAAAAACTTACTAATAAAAAAAAAAATATATATATATATATATGGTGAGTTGAGAGAAAATCATACATGAAAGTGAATGTGAAACTGGAGCACTGTGGTACTGTTTATCTCTCAAATGTTCATTGTGGTCAGTTTCAGATGCTGCAGCCTTTTCATCATTCATAGATTGAGTTACTTTTTGTTCAATATTAATTGTAAATAGAAGCTAGGCTGACTGTAAATATACTGACCAAGGAAAACTAAATTCTCATTTTGTGCAGTAATAATATACATCTGGTTTTCTGCGTCTGTCCATAATAATATACATTACATAAAATAAATGTCCTCTACAATGAACTATAGGAAAATCAAAAACAAAAAGTGTCTGCTTTGAATGTATGGTAGAAATTTGTGATATTAAAATTGGGTCAAGGGCCAAAAAAGGCTGGAAATCACTGTATTATTGTATTAATAACATACACAGATAGGTATTCAAGATAGTCTTCACTGATCTGACAGAGCCAGTATGTTTTGTTTTTATTAGATGTCATGAATCATTTGTGTACTTTACATGGTGAAGAAAAATAAAGGCAAATGTGGTTATTGTTTGGTTGTTTAATACCTAACTCTTCACTGTCTCGTTACTCGCTAATCTTGTTTGGCTACTCTCTCTATCTTAAAACTTCAAGCTTCTGTTTTGAAACATTTCCCCTTTCATTTTCTTCCAGGCAGTAAGGTTATCTCCAGAAAACTGTCTATGGACTGCCTTGCTGAGGTGGAGTCTGTCCTTCAGCGCCCCCCACTCATTTGGGACAACCTGCACGCCAATGACTATGACTCCAGACGTCTGTTCCTCGGGCCCTTTAAGGGTCGAGAACCTCAGCTGCGAAGCCAACTCAGGGGCCTCCTCCTTAATCCTAACTGCGAGTTTGAAGCCAACTACATCCCACTTCACACACTGGGGAGCTGGTACAGAACAGGAAAAGAGGAAAGAAAAGGTGAGGGGATCAATGGAGGGAAAGGAGGGAGAGAAAGTCAACAAAGCAAAAGAAACAAAAAAGTTATGGGATTAAGTTTATGAGATAATATCAGTTCTACCGGTCCTGCCAGTCCTGTGAAATGAGTCACATTTTTGAGATGATTATCAGGCAGACACGACAAACACTGTCACATATAAATGTTTCAACTGATTTGTCCTGGCTCTTATTATTGTGGAAACATATTTTAGCTTACTTTGACCTTTGACCTACATTTGCCAAAATTTCATGGGATCTATTCTGGACTACTTCATACCTTTCCTAAAAATATCATGGAAATTGATGCAGTCCTTGGTTCGATTCCCACACCAGACCTTTCTGTGTGGAGTTTGCATGTTCTCCCTGTGTCTGCGTGGGTTTTCTCCAGGTACTCCGGTTTCCTCCCACCATCCAAACACATGCACTGATAGGTTTCATCTAAATTGTCCATAAGTGTGAACGTGAGAGCCAAGCCGAACACCACTGTCCACATCATGTTTGGAAAAAAGGAGCATGTTGTCTGTGCTGCTGCTCATATGAGGTTAGCCTGCGGATGGTGCTTAGATCACGCAGATTATCTAGTAAATGCATCTTCAGATGGCCGTGCCATTTTTTCCATGTAATGTGAAGTAAAAGAAAGTGACAGACACACATGCAATGTGAGAGAGAGAGAGAGAGAGAGAGAGAGAGAGAGAGAGAGAGAGAGAGAGAGAGAGAGAGAGAGAGAGAGAAAGACAGAGAGGACATGCAACTAACCCTCCTCCAAATTTAAGTTGACTTTTGCTACGGGAGTCGACGTGTCTGTTAATGCCTATGTACTTTATTTACATATTTTTTATTCCAAATTAAATGAACTTTAAATATTAATATATTTAATATTTAAGAAATTATATTAATATATTAGATCTTCATCTTTTGTCTGAGATGAATCTTGGTAACTTTTTTAAGCAGTTATACATTATACTGACTATTGTTCAACTATATTACGTTGGTAGACATGACAGATTGCTTTAGAAATGGGCTGTGCTCCAGCTCTGAAAGCCTGGATAAAAACTTTTCTCCCTAGTGATAAAACTGGAAGATAGTGCCGGTGCTTTGTCTTTTTTTCCTGGCAGTAACAACTTTGTGGATTACATGACAAACCTGCTTGAAAGTGGTTTAGATGTTGTGGTCATAGATTTGTCCATATTGTCCTAAATGTAGTCTCTCTGGAATAGATGAAAATGGTTTTAATAAGTGCTTTATTTACTGCTACAAAAGTTAAATATATTTACCTAGGATGAATGCTGTGTGGGAAAATTTGTCACAATTCAACAATTGTTTCTGCGTTTTGAAAAATGTAATTTATTTAGAGTATTTCAGACAAAATAATGACAGTTTAATTTGAGGCTGTAGCAGGAATACCACCTACATCCTCTCAATTTCAGGTTACTCACTGCCTGACATTTATTTTAATTGTTCAATTGTTGAGAATAAAGCCAGAGAGAGAGAGAGAGAGAGAGAGAGAGGGGGGAGGTGAATGTGAAAGGAAAAGAATAGAGGACCATTATAGCGTGTGATGTTGTTCTGAAGATATAGCTGTGGTGATGGAAGGGTAACTGTGTGGTGTAATGAAGGAAGAAAGAAAGAAAGAAAGAGGTAGACGGTCCTCTGTGGAGGAGAAACAAAGTGAAGGGAGTAAAGGAGAAATGAGCACTGAGCATGGGATGAAAAAAAAGAAATGAAGTGTGGGTGAAAGCCTGTGATGTAGATGGAAATGGAGGAGGAATTTTAATGATTGCAAGAGAAGGAGGGGGATGGGGTATTGGCTTTGCTACATTAAGTCTTGTGTAAGGGGGGAACTAAGTTTTTGATGTCCACATTGTAGAAATGCAGTTTAAATAAAAATGAGAAAAATGTCTACTTTCTCATCTACATTTTGTTGAGTTATGGTTCATTAGGTTTTTTTTTTTTTATTTTTAATCCAAGCATGATTCATCTTTCTTCTTGCTTTTATGTTATAGATGAGGAGTGTGAGTACTGTCCTGACCGAGCACTATCTGCTGCACTACGTGACTGGATGGAAGAATTAAACCAACCACTACAAGCAGGTGATAGATTATTATGCATTCATACTATATTATTACCTTGTCAACTGAATGAAACCTGTACTACATTTCAGTACACTTCATACTCTTATTCTACAGCCCTCTAGAACATTCCGACAGCTCCCATTCACTTTGAATGGACGTTCCCAGCATTCTGTGGGCAGATTTTTTTCAAAAACCACCCGCTACTAATGGCAACGAGTTTTGTCACTTCAGATTCACGGTACCATATTACGCCGCAGGTAGTTCGGCAACTTTGAAAGTAAATATTTGCTACGTTGTAACGGCTATTTTATCTAATGTGTTAGAGTAGTAGCAGTAATAAGCTGTAATAACCTGTAGAATAAGCGGGGTAATGTATTGCCCACTCGTGACTGTCGAAAAATATTTCCCTTCAGGGTAGGGGTGATGTTTGGCCCCGTCGGGAAACACGTGAGCAATACATTATCCCTTGCAAAATCCATGTGCATTTCTTTAAATTACGCAACTGAAACTTTAAAAGGTTGCACTGTAGGAAATCATGTTCTGTTGGTAGAGTCATATTAATAATTGAAAATATCTATTTTTGCCATCGTTACAGGAAGACAGAGCAGACAAGCAGAACAACGGTCTGCTGCTCCAGCATCTCGGTGCAAAACACCAGACAGATCCGATTGTACCTCAACCTTCAGGGGGAGCTCTGCTGTGGCCAAACTTCCCGTCTTCCCCCTGAACTCTGGTTCACCTCCCTCATCACCCACAAAGGTCAAGGGGGAGAGGGAGGGACGGGATTTAGGGGAAAAGAAGAGGCCAAACCAATCTAGTCAACCGAACCACCAGGGTCCAGGGTCCAGGGCTGGAGCACCCAGTGGTGGAGGCAGAGGTCAGAAGGCCCAGGGTCAGGCACCCAGTGGTGGAAAAGGCCTTCTGACTGAGTCCCAGGTGCGGCTGCTGGTGGGTCTTCATTATCTACCACATGAGCACGGACCCTCTGCACAAAAACTGCTGCAGGATCTGACCTGGCTGAAATCCAACTGTCACCTGGTCAGTGCTAACAGCAAGAAGGCTCCACCTCAGAAGGTCAGTGCATGGATGGGTGCTGGTAAAGATTGTGTATCTGTCCACTTAAACTGTTTGAATTGATATCCATAAACATAATGTGAATACAACTATTAGCCACTTAATTGATTCACCTCTTTATGAAAATGCACTCAATGAATTCAAGTATATTTACATTACTATGTTTAATCATGTCATTCCAGTTCCAGATGTGCATTATCCATGTTATTTTAAAATCCACATAAACATACGTGCTGTTTATAAGATTAGATTTCTGAATGGCTACATCACTTTTATATATTCCATTAACAAGATTTCTGTCTCAATCAAAACAGTTATATTTTAATTGGCGGTAGTCATGAATACATCCCCTGACCACAGTACCTCTTAACTCATAAAGACCCAGTGCTACTTTGTAAGTTTCTGAATGATTTAGCCCCTGAATGTAGATTTAACCTTTCATAAGTTATTCAATCACTATTTATTATAACATTATCTTCTGTATTTTGTCATGTTGTCAGTAAAAAAAACATGCATTTTTTGGTATTTAATTCACTCAACATGCAGATGTTCATAAAACTTTGGATTTAAGTTGAAGGATATTACATCAAAAACCGAGACAACTGAAGAAAAAGTGACCTCTTCAGCCAAATCTTTCAAATATTTCCATCTACTGTCATTGATCCAACTCCATGGGTTTTACTCATAAATTAATGTTGTAGAAGAAGGCACTGTTTCCATGGTAACTGCGGAGCCTCTGAACATCCACATGGGTCATATCTGATGACCATGAAAAGATGAATAACTGCATTTTACAACAATTATTTCTATGTATTGATAGGTTTAGTTAAAGGTTTACATAATTTACTTACCGTTATTGGTTTGATCAAGAGACTCCAACTGGCAGACATTACTGTGCATTCAGATAAGTGTGGATCTTCATTTCTCCAGATGGATGAGTGGCGTGGCCGAGCGTCCAGGTTCTTGTCATCGTGTGAAGATATAGCACAGCTCCACTGCAGTGTGGTGGGCGGAGCCAACAGGGCTGTGCTCTATGACCTTTATCCTTACGTATGGGACCTAAGGAACACAGCTCTTGTGGCAAAGGCTTTTATATGTTGGCTGGGTAAGAAAAGAGACATGAACAAACAATATTAAGGTGCTATGACTAGTTATTCCTTCTTTTCTAATTTAATGTGACACATACTGTAGCAGATGAAGGATGAATCTGACACTGAAAGACTTGATTAACTTTTGCTTCTTTCTGTTCCTTCTCTAACTGTGTTTCCAAGGTTATTAATATACACATTTATGTTAAATTGCATTTCATTGTTTTTTTTTGTGATTTATGACCATTATAATATAGAATTGACATCTGATTTGTATTGCTTTTTTTAGTTCTTTTTTTTTTTTTATTTGAAAGTTTGAGACAAAATAAACAGATACAAAAATAAAAGAATTTTACTTAACCCTTTGTTGGTTACACTACAAAAATCACAGTAAAATACTTATTTTGTTCCACCTCACAAGGTATATTATAACATAAAACATAGATTTATTAATGTTTTTACTGACCCTAAATTTAATTAAAATATTAAAATTCAAACATTATTCCTTCATCAATCTTATTAACATAATTTGTGACTTGGTTCTAATTATATGTATTAACTCTTTGTGTTTGTATCATTAGCATTAGCATTTCATGACCCTTTACTATCATTTCTACCATTTAGTTTAGCATGTTTTCAAAAAAATATTACATGAATACCAAAGTATTTCTCAAACATGATGATGAATATTTATGTAAAATAAAAATACAAAAAAAATAAATAAAGTGGAAAAAAAAATCCAACTTACCTGCAATTTTGCAGAGGTGTTGTCACAGTTATGATCTTCTTCCTTGGTGGTATATATACTAGCATGAGCTGAATATATCATTGACTGCCCAAAGGACTTACATTTAGATTAGATATCATGGTTCAAAGTTACCTCTACCAAATGGTTGAGCTGACCAACAAAGGGTTAAGCTTCTACTGTCTTTCTGTAACAATGAATGCAATGTCAGGACTAAACACTGTGTTTAGTTGTTGTTTTTTGTTTTAAAGGTATAGTATCTCATTCTGTTCCTCCTTCCTCTCCCTTCCATCACCCAGATGGACGAGTGCTGAGTGACAGCTCCACTCTGGGGTCCTGGAGGAACTGTTTCCACTGTGAGTAAAGTCCTTGTTTACAGGACAATTCCACTGCACAAATCAATAGTATCCAAAATATGTGCATTCTTACAAAAAAAAAAAAAAAGCGATACTGATACTATTTATACAAACCCTTTTTTCAGAGCAGAAGTCATGTAGCTCAGTGAGTAATGTTGCGAGTAGCATGAACTCACATCTTATGCTTCAAATATTCATGGCATCAACATTAAAACTGAAGAAGCTTTTCATCCCACATTACTTAAGGAGTTGTAATAATGTAAAACACTGAAGTTTTGATCATTTCCCTACTTGCCTTTTCCTTAGTACTGTGTCTCATCACAGAACATGTTTCTCTTTTCTCCATAGGGTGTGGGAAGACGACAGGAGCCGACCTGCTGGGAGTAGAGTCAGAGCCATGGGTGTTCAAAGGCGGTGTGTCTGGAGAGGTGCAGGTAGGTTGAGTGTTAAACCATGTGCACTTCAAAGTTACTTCTGCTTATTCCTATCAATCAATGAATTTATTACAAAATTATTGCATACAGAAGAATCAATAATTCATTACTTTTGTAATAGAACGCGCGAGAATCAATCATTAGCTTATAAATGTGGACTTGTATAACATGATAGTTGTGTGTGTGTGTGTGTGTGTGTGTGTGTGTGTGTGTGTGTGTGTGTGTAGATGCTCCTCCCAATCGGCAGCAGCAGTGAACTCTTCACTCACCCTCCTCCTCTCTTCCCTACCTCTCGTCTCTATAACATCAGGCCCTACCACAGCAAAGACAAGGTAAGAGAAGCTACATGCATTAATATAATATATTATATAATGTATAATGTCCAGCATCTTATTTGTGTGTACTTCAGCAACTGTTGTAAAATCCACACAGGCCTTTTTTTTTTTTTTTTTTTTTTTTTTCGCCAAACAAAGACAGAAGATCATTTGAAGTCAAGCAGAAACTCTCACTCATGAAACATTTATGGAATTTTAAATTTCCTATTCGAGCCATCATCTCAGTCAGTAAAAACTGCAGATTGTGAAACCTGCATGTGTTTGTAAGAGACTCAGTTGTAGTTAATCGTGTACTCAATTTCAAAGATTATGAGTTTAGAAGAAATAGATGGAGCTGCATGTGAAATGACACCGATGAGTCTGAAGTGGATGTTAACGTCATTTTTACCTTTGAAGGTGGAGTTGTATCGTATGGTGCGCCAGCTTCACCTGAGGACTCAAGGCGGCCAAGAGTCCAGTATTGCTCATCCAGATATCATAGGAGACAGGTGTGTTTGAAACAACTGAAGCAACAAGGGAAAGAGAAGTTTCATATTATCTTACACTGCAAAAATATAAATCATACTAAGTGTGTTTTTCTCATTTGTAGTCAAAATATCTCATTGCACTTAAAATAAGACACAGTGAGATATAAAGAACATATTTTTAGACAACAGAAAATATCTCAAGAAATCTTGTGTGTATATGTATTTTTTTAATTATTTTTTTATTTTTAATACAGTGTTATCAATATTCATTTAAATATTTATTTAATTTTTAAAATGTATTTATTTTAACATTTTTATAATTTATTTTATTTAAAAAATGGGTATTCTTTACATTCTTTACTTATTATTTGTATTATTTATTTATTTTATTATTATTATTATTTATTACATTTTTTAAAATTATTTTTATTTATTTATTTTACATTTTGTATCATTTTAATTTTATAAAAAAAAAAACCCACATGTTTACACTCACTACTCAATGGCTACTTGATTACAAACTTGGTCCTCATGAGACATGGAAACGAGTGTGTGTATGTGTGTGTGTGTGTGTGTGTGCGTGCGTGCGTGCGTGCGTGCGGGTGTGTGTGAAGTCTCTGGATCACATGGTGGTCAAGCAGGCAGGTGGGAGGGTGAGACAGATGGATGAAGATGACCTAAGAGTGTGGGTTTACTTTATGTGGAGAATGTTTTCTTATATAACAATTGTCCAAATCTAAAAACACTGTTGAAAAAAGGAGGAAAAAGGACAGTTGTTAGTGTACAATATCACTTCTACATGAAACTCATGTGGCCTATAAATAATGACAGCGTTAATTCTCCTTCAGATGTCTTGGACCGTGCCTGGCACTGTGCCCTGAGTATAGCTTCATCCTGGAGGATGAGCTGGGTGTGTGTGGCTGTGTTCTGGGCATCCTGGATGTACGGTCATTTGCTAAAAGGTGCCAGGCCAGCTGGATGCCTGCAATGCGGGACAAGTACCCACCCAAAATGGGCGGACCGCACCCCAATACACAGGTAAACATGTGTTCATATTATAAGCCTCGTTAAACTCTGGTCTCTTTGGACTGAAACAAAAACTAGAAAAACACTGAGAGTGCAAACCTCCGCCAAGGTAGACCCCCCCCCCCCGGGATAAAGAGAGGTCCGGCAAGGAGGTTATGTTTTTGCCAGTTTGTCTGTCTGTCTGTCTGTCTCTTAGTTACCAAGATAACTCAAAATGTTATGGATGGATCTTGATTAAACTTGGTAGGTTGGTAATGGGCAGATCTGGAAATTATTAGATTTTGGGGGTGATCTCATTTTCTGCAATGTAAATTTCAAAGTGATCCAGACCCAGGATCTTTTCCAGATCACCACAAAAATGTAATTATTTGTCCCTTTTGACACTCCCAACACATCCTGAAAATGTCATCAAAATCCGTCCATAACTTTTTGAGTTATCTTGACATCCCCTCCCCCGATCATCACCAATATCTAATCATTTCCAGGTCTCCCCATTATCAACCTACCCTGTGTGTCTCATCACACTTAAAATAAGACAATCACCTCAAGAGTAATTTTTTAAATTTAATATAAGAACTGATTTTTAGACATAGATTTTGAAAATCATTTTACAAGAAATCTTGCCAATGTAATTTTCACTTTTTGCACTGGCAGATTTAAAAAAAATTTTTAGTTTTATTATTATTTGCTTAATTCAAGCAAAAAAATCTGCCAATGGAACAAGTGAAAATTAACTTTGGTAAGATTTCCTGAAATGAGATTTTCAAGATCTATTGTCTAAAAATCAGTTAATTCTTGAGGTGATTATGTCTTATTTCAAAAGTGTGATGTGATTTTGACTAGAAATTATAAAAACACACTTGGTAAGATTTAGCTTTTTTTTTTTTTCCAGTGAAGTATTTGCCATGTGTCCAACTGTCCACATATCTGACACATGTGTAAACAGATTTAAACACATCATTTTCTACTGTAGGGTGGGCAGATATTCTAATTACTGACACAATAATGAACATAGACCATTAAATGATTTGGCTTCATCATTGTTAATCTTTAATAAAACTGTCCATCATCATGACAAACAAAATGTGTGACTTTATGAAAATCAGCCAATGAGAGACATCAGTGAGCAATAGGCACAGTCAGTCTCTAGCATCTGTGAAGCTGTATTTAGCTGTGCCCACTCTGTGCGTCATGGGGAACATTCACAATTAGTTGGATGACTGTCGGCCACACAGCAGTTAAATAAAAGGCTGTTTTACACCACCCAATTAATATCCAAGAGGAAGTGTCCAAAAAAAAAAAAAAAAAAGAGCTTTACATGCAGGTTAGTTTTAACATAATGAGAATTACCCAGTCAGAAAAAACATGAGTCATATACTCACATCTCTGTTTTCCTCTGTGTAGGACCTGATCCAGTTAATGGAGGAGGACCAGGGTGAATACCCAGACTCTCTCCTTTATCACTTCCCTTCTCAGCTGCGGCTGGATGCCCTGCCTGAACTGGTGGATGTGAGCGTCAGCCGAACCCTGCTAACCTCTCTCCTAACTGCACTTAAGGCCAATGGTAAGGTCAGAGCATGGACGCCATCTTCTGTTGTAGATGCTAATGCTAATGCTACTTCAAATTTGCTTCAATGGGGGATGGGCTTACAGTAACTCCACGTGGGTGACGCTAAAGTCCATCTGACATCGGATGGACCGGCTTTTTCTAGGTCCCTCGTTCCTCTCATTGTTTTCTGTGAATGCAGTATACAGCCAGTGGAGGGGACAAACCACTGTCAAAGGCAGCATGTGTTGGTAACCCGGGGTGACCCATCAGATTCCAAAAGGAGTGTGGAAAAGTGGTTTTCAGCGGAATGACACCTTTAAAGCTGTCGTTCCATCATTATTTCATTAATATTACTGTGTTCTCCTGTCAGATGCCAGACAGAATTTGGACCACAAAAGCTTCACGATTTAACACAGTTTATTGAAGGTTTTGGTTGTGGCAGTCAAACAAGGTTTGGTGATCAAAGTGTGGAGTGGTCTCCCCTCCAGATACTGACCGGGCCTGACCCTGCTTAGCTTTGGTGAGAAGCCAAGGTCAGGGGTGTTGGTGTCACGGGGGTGGGTGTGTGTGTGTTCCCCGGTGGCCGAGTGGCGTCTGGTCAAGCTGGTGTCTGGGGTTGATGGATGAAGCTCACTCGCCACGATTCTGGAAGTCCTGGGGGACACACACACACACACAACAGCAGGAGGGGTGAAAGCCAGGCAGAAGTACCATTAAGGAATAGGCAAAAATCTTGGTCAGAGAACAGAAAGGCAGGTTGAGTTTACCGGGACTGGAGATCAGAGGCGTAGTCAAACAGGTTCAGGATCTTCGGGTTGGAGTCAGAGACGTGAAGGTTCAGACAGGTAACAGGCATTGGTTTGCTGACGTTCTGACAAGGGTGGACTGGAAGACTGGGGTTTATATACAGAGGTTGATGGGAGAGAATGCATTGCAGCTGGCAGGTTAATGAGGGAGCACAGGTGTGGAAAATTAGACAGGATAGAGAGCAGGGAACAGAGAGAGAGTCCATGACAGAACCCCCCCTCTAAGGGACGGCCCCAGAAGTCCCCAAAAACAAAAACAAAAACAAAAACAAAAAAAAAAACCAAACCGGGCGGGTGGAGGGGGAGCAGGAGGATGGCTAAAACTCCTCCGAATGATCCGAGTCCATAGCAACGTCTTCAGAGAGGACTGGAGAGCAACCCCCAGCGGATGCGGCTGCGCCTTTGTCAGAAGAAGGGCAGACGGAGAGACGAGGTCGCCTTGGCCGGCCCCGACGGGCAGACGGCTGGTCTGGATGCTGCCGATGGAAGTCAGCAATGAGTGTCCGGTCCACTATCTGACGGGTTGGAATCCAGGTCCTCTCCTCCGGTCCATATCCCTCCCAGTCAACGAGGTACTGGATGCCTCTA
This sequence comes from Siphamia tubifer, assembly GCA_020466265.1. NCBI lineage: Eukaryota > Metazoa > Chordata > Actinopteri > Kurtiformes > Apogonidae > Siphamia > Siphamia tubifer. Next base: position 17,477,806 of record CM035800.1, read on the forward strand.
CCTCTCCGTCTGGACCGAAGCAGGCGTCGAACGGTGTAAACCGGCCCACCATCAATGAGGCGAGGGAGAGGAGGAGGTGGAGTTGGAGGAACCAATGGGCTTTCATGTACTGGTTTGATCTTTGAAACATGGAAGGTGGGATGCACCTTCATGGACCTCGGCAACTGGAGCCGTACTGCAGTGGGACTGATGACCCTCTGGACTGGGAAAGGACCAAGGAAACGTGGAGCTAGCTTGCGAGAGTCTACTCGCAGTGGCAGGTCTTTGGTGGACAACCACACCTTTTGGCCAATCTGGTAAGTGGGTGCCGGTATCCTCCGACGGTTCGCCCCGGTGGCATAGCTGGTGACTGACCTGAGAAGGGTCGCACGGGCTTGTGCCCAGGTTCGGCGGCACCGTCGAGCACAGGCAAGTGCAGATGGACAGGAAATCTCTGCTTCCTGGCTGGGAAACAGTGGAGGCTGGTAGCCATACACACACTGGAACGGCGACATTCCAGTAGCTGAGCAGGTGAGGGAGTTATGGGCATATTCCACCCACGTCAATTGCTGTGCCCAAGACTGAGGTTTACCAGAAGCCATGCACCGAAGGGCCTTTTCTAGCTCCTGGTTAGCGCGCTCAGACTGGCCATTGGACTGGGGATGGAAACCAGAGGAGAGACTGACAGTGGCCCCCAAGAGGTTGGAGAATTCTCTCCAAAAAGTGGAAGTGAACTGTGGCCCTCTGTCAGAGACAATGTCCATAGGTAGCCCGTATAAACGGAACACATTATCCAGGACAACCTGGGCAGTCTCCCTTGCAGATGGTAGTTTCGGGAGAGGGATAAAATGTGCCATTTTACTAAAACGGTCAACTACCGTAAGAACGACCGTCATACCCTCAGAGGGCGGCAGGCCTGTGACAAAGTCTAAGGCAATATGGGACCAGGGTCGAGTGGGCACGGGCAGAGGCTGGAGCAATCCAGCAGGGGGCTGGTTGGAGGATTTGTTCTGGTTGCAGGTGGGACAGGCTCTGATAAACTCCTTGACATCTTTTCCCAGTGACGACCACCAGAAGCGCTGGGCAATGAGATGGCAAGTGCGACGGACGCCAGGGTGGCAGGCAAGGTGGGAGTTGTGTGCCCACTGTATGACCTGAGATCTCAAGTTGTCTGGGACAAAGAGACAGCCGTCCGGGCATGAACTGGGACCGGGTTGGTCACGGAGGGCCTCTTGCACCTGACTCTCAATATCCCAGGTCAGGGCAGCCACAATAAGGGGATTTGGGAGGATGGGCACAGGTTCCAGGGTGGGATCATCGCTCTTCTGGAACTGGCGGGACAGAGCATCTGGCTTGATGTTTCGGGAACCTGGGCGGTATGATAGAGTGAAGTTGAATCTGGTAAAAAACAAGGCCCAACGTGATTGTCTGGGGTTCAGACGCTTGGCAGTTCGGATATATTCCAGGTTTTTATGATCAGTCCAGACCAGGAAAGGTACGGTGGACCCCTCCAGCCAGTGACGCCACTCCTCCAGGGCTAGCTTGACAGCCAACAGCTCCCGGTTTCCAACGTCATAGTTGCACTCTGCGGGTGAAAGTCGGCGGGAGAAAAATGCGCAGGGATGCAACTTGTTATTCTCTGCCATGCGTTGCGAGAGAACGGCTCCAACCCCAACATCTGAAGCATCCACCTCAACTACAAACTGCCGATTTACATCTGGCATTTGGAGGATGGGGGCTGAAGAGAACCGGGCTTTGAGGAAATTAAAAGCTTTCTCAGCTTCCGGGGTCCATGCGAAGGGGTGTTTGGTACTGGTCAGGGCTGTGAGTGGAGCAGCAACAGTGCTGTAGTTTCGAATGAATCTCCGATAGAAATTGGCGAAGCCAAGGAACTGCTGCAATTTCTTTCTGTTCACTGGAACTGGCCAGGAGGTGACTGCAGAAACTTTTGCTGGGTCCATTTGGATATTCCCTTCGGCCACAATATAGCCCAAGAAAGACACGGATGACGCATGGAACTCACACTTCTCAGCTTTCACATAAAGGGAGTTTTCTAGGAGACGACTGAGGACCAGCTGAACATGACGAGTGTGTTCTGACAGGGTTCTGGAGAATATTAGTATGTCATCCAGGTAGACGAAGACGAATTGGTTCAGCATATCTCGGAGTACGTCGTTCACCAGAGCCTGGAAAACTGCCGGGGCGTTAGTAAGACCAAATGGCATTACCAGGTACTCATAGTGCCCGGTGTGAGTGTTGAAAGCCGTCTTCCACTCATCGCCCTCCCGGATGCGTACTAGATGGTAGGCGTTTCTCAAGTCCAACTTGGTAAAGATCGTGGCTCCTTGGAGTAACTCAAAAGCAGAGTTGATTAGAGGCAGAGGGTACCGGTTCTTCACGGTGATATTGTTCAGACCACGATAATCAATACAGGGACGGAGGGAGCCGTCTTTCTTTCCCACGAAGAAGAAGCCGGCACCAGCAGGAGAGGAAGATGGGCGGATGATTCCAGCTGCCAGAGAGTCTCTGATATAATCCTCCATGGCTTTTCTCTCAGGCGGCGACAGTGAGTAAAGATGACCCTTGGGTGGCGTAGTTCCCGCAAGGAGGTCAATGGCACAATCGTAGGGACGGTGTGGCGGCAGAGAGGTGGCTCTAGTCTTGTTGAACACTCGACGGAGGCTATGGTAGCATTCTGGGACATTAATAAGGTCAGAGGCAGCGCTGGGTGGCATAGAGCTAGGAGGCAATGAGGCAGCATGCAGACATGACAGGTGGCAGTTATCTCCCCACTCTTTGATGGTTCCGGAGGCCCAGTCGAGATGAGGGTTATGGAGGCGGAGCCAGGGATAACCCAGTATCAATCGCTGACCTGGAGAGCGGAGAAGGTGGAAACGAATTTCCTCTTGGTGGTTACCAGACACTTTCATGGAGACGGGGGCTGTTGTGTGTGTGACTGTACCAAGAATGTGACCATCTAGGGCCCGGGCTGGAACAGGAGAGGATAAACAGTGGCTCTCTAAACCTAGCTGATGAGCTAATTCCGTGTCCATGATGTTCGCGTCGGCACCAGAATCTACCAGGGCTGCCAGAGTGTGGGTTGTGTCAGACAGGTGAAGACAGATCTTGATCAGGGGTTTGTGGTTAGTGGAGGGCCGAACGTTCATTGAGCTCACCCAGATCCCTCCTACATCGGGTGAGCCTCGGCTTTTACCGGACAGGTTCAGGCGTCCTCTTTCCCTACGGCGAGTCTGAATTCTCCGATCGATGCGGATAGCTAGGGCGATCGCTTCGTCGAGGGTGGTGGGTGTGTCATGGGACACCAGCTCGTCTTTGATGTAGTCTGCCAGGCTGTGGTAGAAGACACTCACCAATGCCTCCATATTCCAGGAGGTCCTCATTGCTCGGGTCCTGAAGTGGATTGAATAATCCGCGACTGTTCTTCTGCCTTGGCGAATGTTCAAGAGACCCTGTGACTTCTCTGCTGGGGTGGACTCCAAGTCAAAAACCTTTAAAATCTCCTTGGCAAACAGGTCAAAGGATGAACATGCCAGAGTTTGGCGTTCGAATTCTGCCGTTCCCCACAGCCGAGCTCGGCCCGTCAGGTGAGTGATAGCGTAGGCAACCTTTGCTCCCTCCGTAGAAAAGGTTCGGGGCTGTAGGGAAAACTGGAGGCGACAACTGGTCACAAATGCCTGGGCCTGGGTCGGGTCGCCATCAAAGCGCTCAGGGTTGCCGATCCTTGGCTCTGGGGTATTGGTATCTGGCCCGGAAACTGGAGCTGGGGTTGGAGCTGGAGCTGGGGCTGGAGCTGGAGCTGGGCCAGACGGGGGAATCAGAGAAGTGAGCAGCTGCAAGGTCTGGTCAAGACGTCGTCGTTGCTCTTGAACCTCTTGTTGCTGCTGCTGAAACAGCTCTTGTTGTTGGTGAAAGAGTTGGATCATGGACGAGATGTCCCCAGCCATCTTATGCATTTCTCCCTCTGCATTTTGCAGGCGCTGCATTGCGGTTGGTGGTTCTGGGTTGGTGGTGTCCATGATGGATGTGTCGTGCGCTGGGTCCATACTGGTCAGAACGTACTGTCAGATGCCAGACAGAATTTGGACCACAAAAGCTTCACGATTTAACACAGTTTATTGAAGGTTTTGGTTGTGGCAGTCAAACAAGGTTTGGTGATCAAAGTGTGGAGTGGTCTCCCCTCCAGATACTGACCGGGCCTGACCCTGCTTAGCTTTGGTGAGAAGCCAAGGTCAGGGGTGTTGGTGTCACGGGGGTGGGTGTGTGTGTGTTCCCCGGTGGCCGAGTGGCGTCTGGTCAAGCTGGTGTCTGGGGTTGATGGATGAAGCTCACTCGCCACGATTCTGGAAGTCCTGGGGGACACACACACACACACAACAGCAGGAGGGGTGAAAGCCAGGCAGAAGTACCATTAAGGAATAGGCAAAAATCTTGGTCAGAGAACAGAAAGGCAGGTTGAGTTTACCGGGACTGGAGATCAGAGGCGTAGTCAAACAGGTTCAGGATCTTCGGGTTGGAGTCAGAGACGTGAAGGTTCAGACAGGTAACAGGCATTGGTTTGCTGACGTTCTGACAAGGGTGGACTGGAAGACTGGGGTTTATATACAGAGGTTGATGGGAGAGAATGCATTGCAGCTGGCAGGTTAATGAGGGAGCACAGGTGTGGAAAATTAGACAGGATAGAGAGCAGGGAACAGAGAGAGAGTCCATGACATCTCCATTGTTATTGAATACATTGTGTGTTGGTTCTATTTAAAAAAAACCTCCGGATTGCTTTGTTTCCAGCTATTTTTTCACGGTAGAAAAATGACTTGAGGTCAAACAACAGAGTTTACCGGTACTTCCTCATAGATGTCCACTCTGATTGGCTCAGAATGCGCGAAGGAACGCTCCTCCTCCCCTCTCGCTGTGTGTGTATTTACCTTTATCCAAATAGCATCCAGCTAGGTTTCGTGCCGTCGCTTGTTTTAAGAAAACGTACAGTAAAAAAAAAAAACAAGGCTTTATTTCCACAGAGAGCACATGAACCAGTTTGATCCGCCACTTTTTTCCAGTTTGTGCAGCAGCTACTGTTGCTCCGTCTTCTCTTGTAGATGCTAATGCTAATGCTACTTCAAATTTGCTTCAATGGGGGACGGGCTTACAGTAACCCCACATGCGTGACGCTAAAGTCCATCTGACGTCAGATGGACCGGCTTTTTCTGGGTCCCTCGTTCCACTTGTTGTTTTCTGTGAATGCGGTATGCAGCCAGTGGAGGTGACAAAACACTGTCAAAGGCAGCATGTGTCGGTAAGTCAGGGTGACCCATCAGATTCCAAAAGGAGCGCGGAAAAGTGGTTTTCAGTGGAATGACACCTTTAAATACTAAAAGAACTAAAACATCAAGTTGGTGTTTTCACACCTGCTCAGGAGTTGGAGAATTTGCTTCTGTTGATAGAAATATATTCTTTGTTAATAAGTATGTATGCTTCTATGATACCCACTGGATTTCTTGTGTTTTGCGTGTAGGTTCACAGGGTGTCTTCTGCGAGGTTCAGCCAACAGATCGTCAGCGGCTGGAGTTCTTGACAAAATTGGGCTTCCTAGAGATCCTCAGAGGAGAAGCCAGGAGCAGAGAAGGAGTGGTGCTGGGAAGGCTGCTGTGAATTTAGAAACAATCCAACATGCACACACACACACACACAGTCTTCAAACATTTTGATTCACAACTGTTCACACGCCAAAAACAAATATGCACCCCTATGGCAGGTACACAAAAGCAGGTACACACTGATTGGTTCAAGTACAGTTACGCTTTGCAAAGAAGCAGAATGTGTGTTCTCTGTCAAAAGACAAGGGAGATTTTTGGATATTATTTTAAGGGACAATCCGAGATTCCTTTGAGTGTGTGGCAGTAATGAGGAAGAAGCCAGATATTTTTTAGAGGATTTATAAAACATAAAATAAGCTTTGAATTGAAACCCTCAACTGATGCACTAATCTGTCTGGAATTGTGCCTCTCTGGCTGTGGATTACAAGATTACAAATTTGTCAACAACTACTGTAAGTGAGTGAAGATGAGAATAGAGCGATACATGATAGAAGCGACAGTTTGTATGTTCGGCCTGTGCACAATGCAAAAATATTAATGACATAACAGTGTGCAGATGACACAATAGGAGAATGTAGACTTTCAATGATTAAAGCTATGATGTAATGGTTATGAATGATTTAATGATCACATGACTTGGCAGGAGCTTAGACTGTTTAAAGCGAGGCTGACTTTAAGACTTCTTTTCAAAGGAACAGACCAAGATTATAGGCGTGTTCACAAGGAAGAAGAATGCAGTACAGTGTCATTAAAGCATCTGAGCCTGCTTGAGTGTTTTAATGGGGACACTGTGGTCTGACTGCAGACTGATTGAATGAGTTGTACAATTCAGACCTTCTGAGGCAGACTGCTGGCGTCTTTTGTCAAATGCACGAGTTACTTTGGTAACATTAAGACTGACTGCAAAAATCTAAATCTCATCAAGTGTTATTTTTCTTATTTGGGGTCAGAATATCTCATCACGCTTAAAATATAAGACATTATGAGCTTTAGAGCAACTTGTAATTGAAATATAAGAAGGTATTTTTAGACAATAGATGTTATTATTTCAGCTCAATTTTACCAAGATCGTTTTTACTTGTTCCATTGGCAGATTTTTATGACCTCTGTCAAGGAGGTTATGTTTTTGCCAGAATTTGTCTGTTAGTTAGCAAGATATGGATGGATCTTGAAGAAACTTACAGCGTAGGTTGGTAATGGGGAGATCCGGAAACGATTACATTTTGGTGATTTTTTTTGGGGGGGGGCAAGATAACTAAAAAAAAACCTATGGATGGATTTTTGAATACATTTTCAAAATGTGTTGGAGATGTCAAAAGGAACAATTGGTTCAATTTTGGTGGTGATCCAAAACAGATCCTGGATTCTGGATCACTTTGAAATATATTTGGATGGATTTTGATGAAATTTGACATTGCGATAAATGGATAATACATTTCAAAGTGATCCAGAATCCAGGATCTCTTCCAGATCACCACCAAAATGTAATCATTTTTTCCTTGTGATACTCCCAAAACGTCCTGAAAATTTCATCAAAATCTGTCCATATGTTTTTGAGTTATCTTGCTAACTAACAGACAGACAGACAAGCTCTGGCAAAAACATAACCTCCTTGGTGGACCTCTCTTCATTCGACGGGGAGGGGTCTGCATTGGCGGAGGTTTACGCTCTGAGTACTTTTCTAGTTTTATTTTATCTTTTGCTTGAATTAAACAAAAAAAAAATCTTGAATGAAGCAACAAAAATATATAAATCTACCAGTGGAACAAGTGAAAATGACCTTAGCAAGATTTCTTGAAATAAGATTTTTAAGATCTTTTGTCATTTTATTTCACTGACAAGTTATTTTGCAAGTATGCTGTGATATTTTGACAAGAAAGAGAAAAAAAAAAACACTTGGTAAGATTTGGGTTTTTCTTTCCAGTAAGAATTGAGAGGAATATGACAGTGAATCCACTCTAGTGAGCTTGACTAAAATTCCACTTTAAAGCTGCTACGGTAGCAAAAATAAGAAACCTATGCTCCAAACACACTGCTTTTATAAGTGAAGCAATGTTTTTTCTTTCTTTCCTTCAAAGTTCTTACATTGATTAAAAGCTCTTCAGCTAATAGAACTTCCAATAGCAGAACAGAATCAGGCGCAGCGTTACTGTTTACATTTAGTTTAGATGAATGTTTACATGCATGAAGAACAAAAAAAGAAAAATAAAGTGTGGTTTTTCACAAAAGTAGGATTACATGTATATGAACATCCGACACTGTTATAATTTCAAAGTAATGCTCTAATACATGAACATTATCTAACGAGAACCTTTTTATTGGATTACTCATTATACAGTAGCTCTAAACATAAAGATGCAAGTGCATGCAAGCTAAAATCATCCAATTCATTCAGATTTCTGTGCATGAAAATTATGCAGTAAGATACATATACACACATGCACAGACACAAACACACACAATCTGAAGTTTACACTGGGTATAATTGGAAGTAAATACCTCTCCCTCAGTTTACTCCTTTAAACAGTTGAATACTGTTGTCACCTGTGTACGTATGGTGAATAATGTGTACTTTGTATCTGCTGGTTGTATGTGTGTGTTCCAACTATACAAACCAAGACAACTATGTCATTCTGCCTTTATTCTGAAGAGTAATGAACACATGCACTCTTTGATAAACACATGAACATGGACACACACACACAAAAAAGAAGCACAACAGCACTCACAATCAAACCATCAACTGAAAGTATGTAGAATTACGAATGTTCTTTTTTTTTTTTTTTTTTGGTAACGCAGCTTATAAAAGACACAACTACTGTTTGTGCAAGTATTTATATTTCTACTTTTATTTGTATTTGTATTTTTATTTTTATCAAGCTTAACCAATCACAGACTGAAAGGCACTTTTGTATGTTCCTTGTTGTCGTTACCAAACTCATTATCATTGTGATGTACTGTAGTTCATTAGAGGGGGGTGGGGGTGGGGGTGGGGGTGGGGGGTAGTAGTGAGTCCCACGACTGAAAAGTACTATGTGTAGACAAAAAAAAAATCATCAAGCTTAAAGCACTGAGATAGAAATGCATGACCTAAAGAAACACTTTAGTAAAGTAATGGGAATGATGTGTGAATGTTTAGGGCAGTGGTTTTCAAATCCAGTCCTCGTGACCCAGTGTCCTGCATGTTTTAGATATTTCCTTCTTCTATCACATCTAAGTTCATTTAATGATAAGCTCTTCAGAAGCATGATAATGATGTAATGACTTCCAGGTGTGATGATTTTTGTATATTTATTTATTTATTATAAAAAAAATCATTATTTTTTCCGTTATTTGTATTGTTTATTTATTTTTAAATAATTTTTTTCATTAAAAAAGAGGGAGATATAAAAAAAAATATATATTTTTGGATTTTTTTTCACATTTTTCAATTTAATTTTTTTAATTAAAAAATATTTTATAAAAAACATTTTTATTTGCTCACATTTTTCATTTAAATAAGGGAGCGGGGGATTTTTTAAAATATATATATTTTTTTTATTTTAAAAACATTTAGTTTTTTATTTTATTTTTAATTTGTATTTATTTAATTAAAAATACTTATTTTTAAATTATTTTTTATAAATGTTATTTGTTATTTATTCATTTTTAACTATCTATTTATTTTTTAAAAAGAAGAAGAAAAGGGAGATATCTAAAACATTCAGGACACTGGGCCATGAGGACCGGATTTGAGACTTGTTTAAGGTGAGGGAGGGTGACGGAGAATATATGTTATAACAAAATAAAAATAAAAAAATTTACACAGGCAACAGGAGCACTGTGAAAAAGGTAGTCCATCCATTAAACATGGCTAAATGTTTCGACACACCATTTAAGACTAGATTTCAATAATAAGTCAAACAGTTGACCACTCCATCCACTTTACAAACACACTGTGTGTCATCTGTGTGGACTCAATGTTTCACTGTCTGCTTGCTTTAAGTACAATATGGTTTTCCAGTAAGTTCCAGTGGAGTGGTACGTAGTTTGTCTATGCAGGGTACTGAAGGGGTTAAAGGTTATTACTGCATAATTCAGTCTGTGTTTTTAATGAAAACAGTAAAACTGTCATTTTAACAACTTTTATTGAACCGACTTGTTGATTTCATGCCTATTAAAAGTTTCTTTCCCTTTAACTTGGCTGTTGTTTCTATCAATATTATTACACATACTGGGAGAAAGTTTATTTTTCTCATTTCTAGTCCAATAAAAAAATAAGACATAATCACCTACAGAGGACTTTTTCAGTGAGATAAAGAACTTATTTTTAGACAATAAAACTTCAAAAAGGTAGTTAGGGTTGCCAATAGATTAAGTGAACATTATATTGGTAAGATTTTTATTTTATTGTATTGTATCGGATGTATTGTCTAAAAATACATTCTTGTTCTGCACCAAATCGAAATCTTACCATGTGTATTTTTTTCATTAGTAGAAGTATCGCTTACAGAAAAATATGTGAATGAGATATGAGAACTTTTTTTAGACAAAACTTGAAAATCTTAAGATGATTTTCAGGTATTCTATTGGTAGATTTTTATTTATTTGATTTATTTTTTTTCATGAATTAAGAAAAAAAAAATCTACCAATGGAACAAGTGAAAATTATTATTAGATTATTATTATTTCTATTGTCTACAAATAAGTTCATATAAATCATTGAAAAGTTACTCTTTAGGTGATTCTGTCTTATTTTCAGTGTGATGAGACTTTGTGACTAAAAATTAGGAAAAAAATAAATGTAAGATTTACATTTTTGCAGTGTAAAGTGTGGTCAAAACTGCAAAACATATTATCTTATGTGTTTATGTTTTATATACAAACAGATCTTTAGTAAACCAGACATGCAGATACACTTTTTGTGATTATTTTTAAACATTTTCAACATTTAATTAATTACAATTCTAAATTATTTACTTGCTTTACTTTGCACTATACAGTTATATGTATTTACACCTTTAATATCCCATTGCACCTTACTTTGTTTGTTTTACTTCATATGTGAATGTTATTCCCAATTGTGGGATTAGTAAAGCCCTTCCCTTCCCTACATTGCCACCTTGTGGTCAACATAAAACATAATACATGTTTGCTCCAAAGCCAATATGTTTGTTTTTTTTTCAAATGTTATTTCTCTGTAATCTTTTATTTTAACTGTGAAGACTCAGAGTTTGACACTTTTCTCGCATTCATCTGCAGAAGGTTCTCAAATCAACTTGACAACCAGACATACAAGTGTCACATATATACAAATATAACAATATACAAGATAAAAAACACTAGAATAAGAATAAGTAAAATATAAAGTAAGTAAGTAAAATATAAATATAAGATAATATAGAGAAAAATATTAATACAAATCAATATGTCCATGGATATAAATGTTACTATATACTGAGTGGTGATGGTTGGGGTAGGTGAGTGGGGGGGTGGGGTGGCTGATGTGGTGCATAAGGAGTTCAATGTCCTGGGGAAAGAAGCTCTTCCTCAGTCTCTCAGTTTTTGCCCTGCAGGCCCGGAGGTGTTTACCTGATGGCAGCCACTGACAGAGTTCATTGTCCATGTGACTAGTGTGTTTTAAAACCCTCTGTGCTGTGGTAGGACACCGTCTGGCATACACCTGGAGTGAGTCTTCAACTATTTGGTAGCTTTTCTTAGGCTGAAATGGACACTCATCATCTGAAGTTGGACGTTTACTGAAACAGCAAGTGTCCAATAGATGAACTTTATATAAATTAAGAGTAACAGGAGACTGGGAGCTCACCTGGTTAGAGCATGTACAGTAGCACATGGACGAAGGCCTTACTGAAGAAGCCTGGGTTTAATTCTGATCTGAACGTTGCTTCTAAAGGCTTCAGGGGAACATAGGTGAGCTCTAATCACTTCCACACTCTTTCACCACATTTCACACCTTCATTAGAAGTGAAGAAAAGCAAACATTAAGAAATGGAGGCCATCTGTAAAGTTATAGATTCAATGAAAGTGGATTGTTTTTGAAAAGAAAAATAAACTTTTTTTTTAAAAAGACATTACTTTTATTTTGTTTTAATACATAATAGAACAGGTATATTTATTTTTATTATTATTAATAATAATAATAATAATACATTTTATTTAACAGCACCTTTCACAACACTGAAGGACACTTTACAAATATAAAAACACAATACAAATAAATAAAAACAGCAATAACAAAAAGCACAGCAAAGTAAAATGGAGCAGTGGATTACAGGGAGTAGGCAGTTTGGAACAGATGAGTTTTGATTTGAAATGGGTCAAAGAAACAGTGTTAGGAATGTCTTGTGAGAGAGAGTTCCAGAGGTGGGGAGCAGAGCGGCTGAATGCTCTGCTCCACATGGTACTGAGACGGGCAGAGGGCACAAAGAGGTGGAGAGAGGAGGAAGACCTGAGGGTGCGTTAGGGGATGTTGATATGAAGGAGATCGGACAGATGGGGGGGCAGCCAATGGAGCTGCTGGAGGATGGGGGTGATGTGGTGGGAGGAAGGGGTTTTGGTAAGGATGCGGGCTGCAGAGTTTTGGACCAGTTGGAGCTTATGGAGGGATTTGTGGGGGACATTAAAGAGGAGTGAGTTGCAGTAGTCGCTGCGTGAGGTGATGAGACTGTGAACCAGGATGGCAGTGGTATGGGGGGAGAGAGAGGGGCGGAGACGGTTTATACTATGTAAGTGTAAGTATGCAGACCGGGTGATGTTATTGATGTGGGAGTGAAAAGAAAGTGAGCTGTCGAGGATGACACCCAGACTCTTAACCTGAGGGGAGGGGGACACTGAGAAGCTGTCCATTGTGAGGGAGAAGCCGTTTGTTTTGGATAAGGTGGATTTGGTACCAACAAGAAGAATTGCAGTTTTATCCCTGTTTAACTTAAGAAAGTTTGAGGTGAACCAGGATTTGATTTCGGTGATGCAGTGGGCGAGGGAGGTGGGTGGGAGAATGGAGTTTGGTTTGCTGGAGAGATAGAGCTGGGTGTCATCCGCAAAGCAGTGAAAATTGATGCCAAATATACGGAAGATATTGCCGAGTGGTAGGATGTATATGATGAAAAGGAGGGGACCCAGGACGGACCCTTGGGGCACACCAGAAGTGAAGGGGGAGGGCTGGGAGGTGAAGGACTTGAGCTGAATGAACTGAGTGCGGCCAGTGAGGTATGAGTGGAACCAGTAAAGAGGGGTATGTGTGATGCCTATGGAGCAGGATGGAGTGAGAAATGGTGTCGAAGGCCGCACTCAGATCGAGGAGGATAAGGATGGAGATCAAACTGGAGTCAGCTGCCATGAGGAGGTCATCTGTGATTTTAATTAACACTGTTTCAGTACTGTGACAGGGACGAAAACCAGACTGGAACTGTTCATAAAGGCTGTTGTGGGTCAGGTGGGAGTGGAGTTGAGAGGCAACAGTTTAAGGCAAAATGTTAGAGTATTAAATGTTCATTCATAAAATCAACCTCAGATCAGGATTCCTCTGGGTGTACATTTACTCCATCAATAACGTTACCATTGTCTTCAGGTTTCCCAGATTCCCATAGATTGGGGGAGATCAGGTTGTGTTCAGGGGCCATAACCTTGGCAGTTGGAATGCGGTAAACTGATAAATGGCCGTTCAGCAGTAACATCAATGTTGTGATCAATGTAGATGACAAACTGCATGCGGGGAGACCCACCTAATGAAAGAAAGAAATTCCTAATTCATTCATTTTTATGAGGTGAGGTGAGGTGAGGTGAGGTGAGGTGAGGTAAGGTAAGGTAAACTAAGCTAAGCTAAGCTAAGCTAAGATAAGCTAAGATATACTTTTATTGTCCCCAAGGGGAAATGCTTTGTTTAAAAACAAAGCGCCACAATTTCCCACAACTCCCTCAACAAGGATGATGTACATACACAAATAAACTTATAAAAACAACAACTAGCACACAATACAAAACAATTCTTTAATGCAAGAATGAATAAGCAAACTCAAAAAGATATTCACAATGGAGACTTTTATTGCAAAAATTTGTTTTCAATCATGTGATAGTTTGTACTACATTGCAAGTAAATGTTAATTTTAGATGACATTTAATCGATATGTGTATTATTACTAGTGCTGTCAAAATTAACACATTAATGATGATTAATCCATTATAATGATGAATCTGATTACAAATTTTAATGCAGTTAAATGAAAGAACAGTTGTTTACAGTTGTTTTGCTGAAACTGTTGAAAGTGCTGAATAAACATGTTAATAGCATAGGCTTATATATTTATATTTTTACATATGTTTTGGATGTTTTAATACATTTTTTTGCGCTTTTTTTTTTTACATGATGGCAGAACCAAGTCGCAAGGTCACATTTGAGCTGTGTTAATTAAAAATAACAATTCCACTTTTAATATTTGCTTTTCTCTTTGCTAATTTCTGTGCCTTAATATAAAGGGGGTAAACACTTCAAATTATTGTAACATAAGTTGTTGTTCATGAGAATTCAGTAGATAAATGTATAATAGAAGAATATACAGACATCATTGACATTTTATTTTCACTAATAATAATAGAGTAAAAATTTACAGACATTATTTAATCACTACCTGTTCACCTGTATACCTAAATGCAAAGTTAAAGAATATTAACATCTTGAACATATTCAAGTAACTTTCAACAAATATGACATTTTCAATATTTAAAATCTATTTCCTATTTATAATCTATTGCAGGTTGCTTAACGGTTGCCATGGATAAAATGTCAAATATCTTTGATAGTGTTTTTAAGGAAACATGTTTAATCACATCACAGAACAGAGATGAATACCCTGTTTAACTGTTTTTTCATTTCTTTGAAAACAAAACAAAACAAAAAAAGCCAAGCAATAATATTTTTCCTGGTAATTACTTTGCTAGTGGAGTAACGCAGTTAAAATACAATTACTTTTTTGGGGAAGTAACTAGTAATTGTAATTAATTACTTTTTCAAAGTATCTTACCCAGGACTGGTGGGAATCCACTATTTGATACAAAAGATTTGAAAGACCACCTTTGAGCCCGCCTCCCCTGTCTATGAAGCATTACTAGACCTATACATGTACAGTAATGAATAGGGATAGCGCGGCTAGGCTACCAAACACTACCACAGTGCTTCAATTTCAGCTTCAGTTTATCATGTCATTTGTAGATTGTGATTGTCAACTCTCCATCTATTTTTTTTTAATTATTAAGTTGTTGTGTTATTTTTTTTAATCAATTACTAGATTTTTCAGGTGACCTCATTTGAATTCCAAGCGACCCCACAGCTGAAAAACACTGGGTTATATTGTAACAGGTGACAATTTTACACCGGTCGCTGCAGCTTCACATAAACATTTGAGGTGTGCACACTTACAGTTCCCAGTAGATTGCCCAAGGCGATGTCAACATATGTGGAGAGAAACGCTGCAGGCAGAAGAGAGGTGATTAGGCTAAATATATTCTTGGTATATACTCACTCTGTATCTGCCATATAGAAGCAGAAGCTGTCTATGAGTACGTCTGTCTGCAGGCTCACTGGAAGCTCCATTCAGGCCCAATTTAACTAATGTGAACAGCTTAGCTCATTGCCAGACAGCTCAGTATTAATGGTCATGATGCTCCAGCTGCTGTTACACACAATGTGTAACAGAGTGGAATAATAGTGGTGTGTTGGTGTGTGCTGTATTTGTCAGCTGGTCTGTAATCATGGGTGAAAGCGAGGGAAGTGAGACAGAAAAATTCAGGTGAAATTGGTCAATTTCTACATTTGACAAAATGACAGATTTCTACATGTCTTTTCTCTCATTATAGATGGACAGCGGATACGTCCTGATTGTGTAATATTACACTAACGACATCTTAATTGCATTTATGTCGTTTCTTTTTTCATGTATTTGTTTGTAATATACATAATATGCCACACTGGAAAAGTAAATTAAAAAAAGTCAGAATGTAATCAAGTGTATGTTAATAGTGTCTGGTCAAAAATATTTCTAAAAACATATTTTTAGACAATAGATCTTGAAAATGAAGATAACTGATCATTTTCACTTGTTCCATTGGCAGTTTTGCTTAATTCAACATTTGTTTTTGGAAGATGTGAAAATGATCTTGGTAAAATTTCTTGAAATATGATTTTGATTTCATTTGATTTACTTGAACATTAAAATATGTAAAAGGAAAAAGAAAACAGTTAAAAAAAAAAACAATACAAGGATGTTCAAAAGGAGTGGGTGGAAGTTAACACTTATAAAATCTCACCACTTCTGACTGTATCAACTTCCTCCAAAAGAAAAACATTTACATTTATGAACTATATCTGATACATACATAACATACATATAAAATGAAAACCATGAACAAGAATAAATACAGAAATAATAACAATACCCAGTACTAATAATAATAATAACAATAACAATAATAATGTTTTAATATCACAAATATAACTTACAATCAGTTACAGTATTACATCTTATTTCAGCATAAGTTTACTTTTAAAGTTACAGAAGTCAGAGTCACATGACACTGAAGGCTCCCCTCTCATACATGCAGTTTTAACGACCAGGAGGCAGCTGTGTCACGCTGTAAAATTACCCCAACCCCCTCGGCGCCTGAGGTTATCTCTGTATGGAAATTACTCAGGTCTGACTTTCTGTCTTCTGAGCAGGATTATACATTTAAAACATTAATACTTATATGTAGTAATTTTCCCAACACACAGTATGGATGTGTTTCTGCTCATGATCTCCACATATAAGAATGTAAACTTGAGTACAAAATCATACTGTAGTGAATGATGCAGTTTTCAATAAGGGGACAAACCTAGCTCCAATAATGAAAATCATTCAATTTGAGGCTTAGACTTATGTTGTTTTAAAGCTACACCAGGAAAAAATATAAATCTTACAAAAAAAATGTTTTCCTCATTTTAAGCGTGATGACATATTTTGATGAGAAATAAGACTTTCAGGGGCCACAAGTGCTCTCCAGTGGGCCAGACCACTAAAATATTAATAATAATAAAAAATAAATAAATAGGATAACAGCCTATAAATTATGACAATTCCAATATTCTTTTGTTTTTATATTAGTGCAACCCCCCCCCAATAAATTACAAAAATACTTACATTTATAAAGTATCCCAACCAATAAGATGTCAATAACCTGAACAACTGAAATATCTTTAGGATAATAAATGCCATTTTGACAATATTATGCCTCAACTTATTTGTACATGTGCGTTATGGATCAGATCTACAAAGATACTAAACACTGAACAGTAACAGAAGCAGAAACTTGTGCTTAATTTTGTTTAGACATATCAAATAGTTCATACAGTATGTGTTCAAACGACTCACATTTTACTGTTACAGAATAGTTTGCAAAAGTACATACTTTCATAATCGAAACAAACATTTTGAAGACGTCACTAGTTATCGGCGTTACGTAATTTTTTTTTTTCATATGAAACCGTGAAGAAAAGATCATTTTTTTTTTCATAGGTTATTACACTGGAAAAAAATCAAAATCTTCCCAAGTTTACTTTTATAATTTCTAGTCCAAATATCTCATTAAACTTAAAATAAGACAGAATCACTTAAAACAGGAATTGTTCAGTGAGATACAAAGAAGTGATTTATAGACAGTAGATCTGGAGAAATCTTATAAGATCATTTTCACTTTTTCCATTGGTAGATTTATTTGCTTAAGTGAAACTAAAATATCTTTATTTTTAGAGGGGCATTGGAGGGTATCAGACAGGGTACAGATATCATTTACAGTCAAAACTATGGAAAATCTCCTTGAAATTAATTTAAGGCAATAGGTATTTTATTAAAAGAATAGCTATATAATGTGTGATGTATTTGTTTGTCACCGCAAGCAACGGCAAAGAGGTGGGTCCTCCAGTTAAAGGTGAAGAAGAGACCTCCGACGGTCATGCAGCCCAGAGCTCCATTAAAGCCCGACAGCCCCGAGTAAAGGGAGTCATGATGCACCGCCACAGATAAACCTGCCACACAAACACAGTCATAATCAAGTGAGTGATTAAAAATGTTACAATCACAACCAAACTAGTCCTGCTGCACAAAAACACATGGTTAAATATGCAGTACTACAGTTACCCATGTGATGGTGCTATATACACAGTATTGAGAAGTTGAGCTAAACTGGTTATAAAAATAAGAAATGTAGAATATATCAATGTTTCTCCTTTTCAGCCCATCAGATTGAACTATAAATACAGTGTTTGATGCTAAATATGACTTTAAAGCCAGTTCATCAAACATTATTGGGACATTAGTGCTCTGTTTAAAACCATTTAACTCCTGAGACTTAAGAAATTCAACAATTAAAACTAAAATAAGATCAAAATGAGCAACAAAATGAACAAAAACTGCCAAAGTGATCAGTAAAATTAACAAAAATAAATATTAAACTAACAAAATAATATGTAACATGAAGAAAGTAAGATACTACTGTAAGAAAACACAAATGAAGAAAAATAAAATAAACAAAAGACAAAAAATTTACAAAAATAAGCAACAACATCAAGAGAAACTAATAAATATTCACAAAATAAATAACAAAAAAAAAAACCCCAACCAAAACAAACAAACAAAATGAAGTTAAAAAAAAATAAATAAAAAAGAATAAATGACTAGTGTTGTAATTTGGTTCCAGTAGTTTTAGTTTGAGCTTTTTCTTTTTATAAATCAGTTGCTTTTTGACACCTGTGCATCAGCGCCATGAACAAAATGATCAGTAAAATAACAAAAAAAAAAACTTGAATTATTCTGAATTTTTAAACTACACCATCCATTCAGAACCCGTCAGCGCTGATGCATCAGGAGTTAAAGGGTTAACAAACAGAAGCATCATCAGCCAGACTGATCATGCTTTAGAGGGAGAATTCTCCTTAATGCCCTCTGGCAGACGCTATTATTCTGTCAGGACAAAAACAAAAAGGTACTGTAACTCTTTAATCCCTGCAACCATTAGATTATTAAATAAAATGGTAGGGATAGAGAGCTGATTATCACTGACAGGATGTGATGTTTGAATGTGTGTCTTACCTTCTTAGAATTATTTTATATATGTAGTATTTGTAAAAATTTTTTTACTTTTATTTAGATTATTGTTGATTGAAGGAGACTGGGACTGTAAACTTAATTGCCCACTGATGGGACAAATAAAGTGATCTGAAAAAACAGAAGTGACAATACAAAGGTGGGGGGGGGGGGTCTCAAAATTATTTTCTTTCAGGGGCCACATTCAGTCCAATGTGATCTCCAGTGTTGTATCCAAAATTCAATTTAGAGCTTTATTGTTACCTACACTCACCAAAATTTAATGGGATCTATTCTGGATCACCTCACACCTTTCCCGAAAATTTCATGGAAATTGGTCCAGTAGTTTTTGCGTAAAGTTGCTGACAAACAGACAAAAAAAACAACTAATAATAATAACCTACTCTCCTCTTTGTGGGTAATAGTCATTATTTTTTGTAGGTTTTTATGTTATTATAAATTACATTAGTCTGTATGTGGAACCCGAGCCAAAATAAGTGTGACAGGCTTGACTGGAACTTTAGGAGGATCATGAAAACACCAAAAACTAAGACTTGGTGTTCGTGGCAATTACAATAATTAGAGTTGAGCCAAGCCAAGGGGAAATGCTGATGAGGACCCGGTTTTCCTTTAGTCAGCCACAGTTGGACTGACATAAATCGCAGAACCACATCAAGTAATTAGAGGAAGGGATAGGAGAAATGAGAGTAAAAATGCAGACTAAAAACAAAATCTATGTTCTTGCCACATTATTCCCATTTCATTTCGGCACAAATGTTGTTCGTATTCAGTGTTGGAAACCTGTATCATATCAATAATATTGATGAAGTCAGTGTCTCACCTCTGTCTCCCAACTACACTAAACACTTACACTTCAGCGCTGAGGCTCTTTGCAGACAACACAGGGGGCATGTTGACCCAGATGACTCTCACTGAGGCCAGAAGCGCTGACCTTTTCTCTGTAGGCTTTCAACAGCTGCACTATGTTTTTCAAACCGCACGTGAAGGGGAATAACAATCTGATCACAATGACATTTGGAGAAATAGAGGTTTAGCAGCGAATTACACTGTGTGTTTGTGTGTGTGTGTAGTCTTATGACACTACTTAGGTCTATATCTATAAAATATGTATAAATATTTAAACAAACAAAACAAAACAAAAAACTAAATGATGTTTAATCTGTGGGCAAACATTTTAAAGCTGCTGCTGCCAATGATTTCAGTGATATATGCAGTAAAATAAAATGTCAAAAACCTGAACAAATAAAAACAATCTGAAATTTCTTAACAATATTAAGCATAATTTTAACAATTTAATGCCTTTGTAGAGCTGATCCATAATGCATGTGTGTAAATAGATAAATTGAGGCATAATATTGTTAGAATTGCATGTATTTTTCTTGAGATATTTCAGTTTTTTCCACAGTTTTCTTGTTGGATAGTTTATTTTGTGATAAAGAAATTTAAAAAGAAAATCATAAATGCACTCAGACTGTGCAGAGGAGTGACCTTCTAATCCTCTATTTGCTGTAGAAGCCATTTATTATTCACAAAGGTGAGTGTGAGAGTGAATGAATTATCTCAGCTGGCTTGCCTTTTAGAATTAAAACAGCATTTTCTTAACATGTAATAAATCTTCCAAGGATTTTCAAACGGTCAACGATGATGATATAAAAGATTTCAAGAGCATAAACTAAACATGTACAATTATTACAAAGCTTAATCCAAACAGCTCACTCTGCTGTTTAGATGTTACATATGGTGTTTTTTTATTTGGTTTGTTTAGTTACAAATGTTAGTGAATATTAGTAACACAACTAGAATATGTTAAAGATGCTAGCAAAAACTTAGCTAACTTTAATACAAGCCAGCATGCTAACAAACTAGTTACTTTTAAATTACTAGCACGTAACGTTTCCTTATTGTGCTGTTCTCTTGACCAGCTCTTGTTGGCTGTGCTTAACCTCTTAATATATACGTGTGTGTGTGTCCTTCAAAATTAACACTCGAAATCAAAGTTAAAATTAACTCGGATTTTTAGACAACTTAAATTTTTTTCGAGGTTTTTTTTTTTTTCCGGCTTTTTAGATGAGTTGTAGATTTGTCATCATTTTTCATCAAGGGTTAAAGGTGCTGTATGTAGGACTGTGGCCAAAACCGGTACTGCAATCACATCCAAAATACTGCAGAGTGTGACACCCCCCCCCCCCCCGCAGACTAGGGGTTGCCAGATCCAGTATGAGTGTTTAGTATAAGGAGCTACCAGGACATGTGATGAACTGTACACTGGTATTTACACAGTCTCTTATAATCTCTTCACCCAGGCCCGTGCTGAGAGTAGAGACTGCCGCTCAGCCCAGGAGAAGACACTGCGGGTCGGGCCCTGGCTCACCATGTGGCTCAGGCCCCAGCTGGGCCCACAGCCGGCTCGGTCAGGGGCTGAGAAAACATGCGAGAAAACGCCACAGCCCAGGCCCACTGTCTCACCACTCTGTCAGAGCCGCTGTTGGTCTGTAAAATCTTCTGTGCTTTTATCCGTATCTGACATACACTCAGCAAAATGTAATGGGATCTATTCTGGACCACCTCAAACCTTTCCTGAAAATGTCCAGTAGGTTTTGTGTAAACCTACTGACATACAGACAAAAGCGCATACGCACACACACACATTTTACCATATTTTCTCTATCTCTTATCATTATGAAAACACATTTCTGGTGACTGTGACTTTTGACCTACATTCACCAAAATTTAATGGAATCTCTTCTGGACCACCTTGCACCTTTTGTGAAAATTTTATGAAAATCGGTCTAGTAGTTTTTGCGTAAACCTGCTTATAAACAAACACTTTTACAAAGCCAGACAGACACACAAACCGACTCCAGAACAATACCTACCTCCCCTTTGGGGGGGGGGGGGGGGCGGGGTAACAATACCCCTTGCCTCCTCTTTAGAGGGCGGGGTAATCACAAAGAAAAAGAAACAGACTATTTCACATTAACTCACTGGGTCTGTATAATGTTACATAGATCATTTGAAGTGAACAAATAGAAGTTTTTGTAAACATATAGGAGATAAAAACTACATTTTTCAAGTATCCCCCTTAGACTAAACAAGAGCTTTAATGATAGGGGAGGTTGTTTTGTTGTGGGTATCCATTAGTACAGTAGACTGTGTATGTCTGCTGCAGTTGCATTTTTATTGTCTTAACCCTGCAGCATTTTCTCACAAATCCATGTGCAGTAACTGTACATTTTGGATAAATAACAGATAAATAACCCTCAGATTGATTTTCTTATGGTAAGCTTTGAGAGCTGGCGTTTGGCAGTCTGGTCCTGAGACAGACTGACCACACCCCTGCACAGCCTCTTCACTCTGTCTGTGCTGGGCTGCCTTCCACTGCCTCATGATCCTCCCTGTGTTTGTTTGTTCCCGTTTCACAGCCTGCCTCCTCCACACCCACTCCTTCTACACTCACATTGGGCCTTCCTAATTCTGCACTTCATTATCTCCCCTTCTCTCCATCGTCCTGCTGTTCATCCTCCTTTTGTTTCTCACATTTCCTTTCTCCTTGCTCCGAGCTTCCTCCCATCACACCCCTGTGCTCCCCCAAATCTCCCGCCACACAAGGGCGTCATTAAATACTAATGGCAGTGTAAGGATAGGGGAGGCCCCACAGGACACTCACATCTTTACACTTTCTTTGTGTGACTCACTCACAGTGTGCTGTTGTGTATGATAAGAAAGAGAGTCAGAAACCTCCCCTCCTCCCCTCTCCCCTCTCAGCAAAAATTTAAACAACCACAAAGGTTTCCAAAGTGCTGCACAATAAAATAAAAGACAAAATGAAGCATCATAAAAGCAAAAAAAAAAAAATTCCAAGCTAAACACATACAGTAATAGATCAAATAAATACATAAGGGTTGGCAGGCACAACAAACCCACCCCCCCTCACATACATTTTAGCTCTTAACAGGCATCTCCCTCTCTAAATGTGAGGCTGAGTTTTACCTTTCAAGGTCATTCAAGGTCAAAAGACACAATGCCATTTTAGAGCTTAGGTGTAGTTTCCTAAAAATAAATAAATAAATAAATAATAATAATAATAATAATAATGATAATGCCCCTCTCCCATTAGGGTGGTGGGGTAATAAATAAATAAATGAACTGTCCACTACAGAAAAAAGCATCCAACATATAATATCCATTCTATGTGGTGTAAAAAGCCAAGGAGAAGAAATGAGTTATAGGAAGAGCTTTAAAATCAGTCAGTGGTAAGGCCTCCCCTCTCCTCCCCTCCCCTCCTCTCCTCTCCCCTCCTCTCCTCTCCCCTCCTCTCCTCTCCCCTCCTCTCCTCCCCTCTCCTCCCCTCTCCCCTCCTCTCCTAAATGAAGAAGATCGTAATGGCTCAGAATGAGAAGCTGAAATGAACTGTGTCTAATGCCTTGTTTTGCAGCGTCGGTGGCTAACTTTGCATTTTGTCCTTCATTTGGCTGCCTAGTCTATCATTCTGTCATCTGCTGCCTTCAGGAGAAAACTGTTAGTGGATACCACTAAATGGATTGCTCTGTATGTGGGCTCATTTGTTAACACTGTCAGCATCATGAGGTGCACAGGGGGGGGACCAGTTTGTAGCTTATCTGTCTGTGCAGCGTTAAACGTACTGCTTTACTCGGATGCATATGTCTGCAAACAGTGTCAAGGAAGGCTTCTTATGAAATGTAAAAGATTACAGATGTCTTGTTATCCAGTTAAACTCTACTGTGTGTTGACTGACAGTAGAGTTTAGTTGCAATATAAGTTGTGGGTTTGAGTGGAGACATTGATTCAACCTCCAAAATCTGAAATAAATTGAATGGTTACTGACCCTGTGTTAAAATAGTCACATTTACAGCCAAATTTCATAATGGTTTTGGTCTCTATAATTCTTTTCTGCCTCCATGATAAGTGTAGGCTACAGGGTTGAATTTTGAAATAACTCACAAATCATTCAAAGCTAAAGGGTTACGCATAATTAACCTAAATATCCTACATGGCTGCTGGTGACCAAATTGATCTAAAAAGTTTAATAACCACTAGTTATTTCAACACAGTCAAATTATTCAGGTAAAATGCAGTATCTCAGTTTTTACAATAGTATCAGATTTGACTTCACTTGACTTCTTTAGTGAATTCAACAATAAAAACCCATGTAGAGTGACGAATGACAGTGGTTGCAGATGTTTGTTTTAACATCTGGCTAAAAAAGTTATTTTTTTTAAATGTATTTTCTTTGTTTTTATAGGATAACCTTTAGTCTGAACTATTAAGGACATCTACAGTATAAAATGGAATGGACAGAACACGTATAGCATATTTATGGCCATTGGATAGTGACCGTAAACATATGTTCTTTAACTTTTCTTTTTCATACATTTTGAAAACTATAAAAAATGTACATAAAAAATAATTAAAAAAAGAAGAAAAAACAACAGACAGACAGATGCATTAGATATACCGACTAACTGTATTAACACATTTAACACCAAAATAATTCAAAACAACATAATATTGTTAATATAAACAATAAATCAACAAAAATACAAATCAATAGATGCTTTTTAAACAGAGATGCTATATGACATGCTGCACCTCTTCTTCTTAAAGAACATATTCTGGTATGTTATTCATCTTACTTTAAAAATAGGTGCGTCTGGCTCAGTAAAATGCATCATTATGTCGAGAAAATCACTTTGGACCATTCAGTGATGCATGAATCAGCAGCTGAAGTAAAACAGCAATATCAAACATCTCCAAAATGGATCCCTTTTACCGTGATAATATCTGTAATACCAAGTCTGGAACATTTTTGTATTAATAGCAATGTGATTTATACTTGACTGGAAATTAATTCCATTACATAGAAAAAATACTTATTATAACTAACATTTGTTTAGGTGATCACTTCCATTCACTTACAAACCTTCTTAGTATGCCTTAAAGTTGAACATTTTAAAATATATTATATTATTATAAAATAGATGGATGAATAAATATTGTGTGTTAACATATTCCAAGCAATAGAATCTACAAGTTCGGTAAGAATGATATTTTACATTTTAAAAGTCAAGGAATGATTTTTCTGTATTTTCATGATCTGATATTTACATTATATTTTAATGAGTTCAGGTCAAAGGTCATGTTTGGTCATATGGGGCGTTATTCATATTAAAGGCATTATTTCAGTATTATGTACATGGATGATATACAAGCTGATAAAACTGCAAAGAGGTTTAATGTGATTTTCAGGAAATATTACTGTTGCAAGGCAATGGCAAATTGGAGTGAATTCAACTGTACTAGCATCTGGAGGTTTAGACAATTCTAAAAAATAATAATACAAATAATAATAAAAAAAAATCAATATATGGCACCATGAAATGTATCTTTATTGGAATCATAAATCCAACTATTTCAGAGGAAGTCTATGAAAGTGGGCCAAACGGGTACAGAAAGGAGACAAACGCTTTATCCCTGTACTTTGCCGTTGTCTGTTGATGCATTAAAACTGTATTTCTGCATGGAGAGTGAATATAATACACTGCATTATGTTTTACGCCAACACTTGTACGCATTTGACTCCATATTTCCCTGTCATTAACTGTAATAGTTTTTATATATATATATATATATATATATATATATATATATATATATATATATATATATATATATATATATATACAACACACAGTACAGTGGTGGAAAAAAGGTTTTGGATGAATCTGTAATATGTTAAATTGAGGATCACTCTTAAGTCTGTGTCATCCTCACTGATGTATATGCTCTGTTCTGTCAAAGATAAAACTGAGTGCTTCAGAGAGATAATTAAAGACTTCTAGGGCATGACATGTTCAAACTGCCAAGGATTTAGTTTTGTCATTTTTTTCATGCTAACAAGAAAGAGAAATTATTTTGTCACTATATGTCTGATGCAGCTACACATTTTGAAACGCACAAAAAAATAAATGACTTTTCCCAAATATTTAATCTTGTCATTCATAGTGGTCACTACAGTGGAAAGCTGCTCAAAGCTGGTCTTTTGTACATTTATGGATTTAGTTATTTTAGTTCCATATCAGCCAATACAGTGGACACGTGTGCATCATCCCATACAATGTAAATTAGCTTTTCTACATAAATGCAATCTGCAGTTACATGCTTGAGTGTAAAAAAATTAAAATGTTTATTAGACTGTAATTAACCGTTTTTGTTTTTTGTTTATGCAAATGTGTTCATTTTTGCATATTATCTCCATACAGGCATGTTAAAATGTGCGAAAGCATCACATTATCAGCATTAAACATGGGTTCATTTAATTTTTTTCACCTTATAAAATTAAATGCATGGTGAGATTTTTGAAACTCCATGAAAAACAGGTGCATAAAAATATATTTTTCTTTATGCCTAAAGAGGACTTAAAACAATCATGAAAAAGATTTTTTGATTAAGGGCTGTTTACATGAGAATTTAGTTTTTACGGGTTGAAAACAAAAATGTGAAGATGCATTCACAGTGGAAATCTTAAAAACTATCTGCTGTTGCGTTTCCATCTCACAGTCAGAAACGCAAACATGTTGCTGTTACACATGCGCGTTGACAAGGCAGTGTTCTATCACAACACTATCTAACAGCTTGGTATGATTGATTAATTGATACTTTATTAATCCCTGGCAGGAAAATACTTTGTTACTACAGCAGAAGAGAGCTGCAGTAACAATCCAATACCACAGTCTCTCGTGTCCCCGTTTCATTGTGTAAATATGACGGCTAGAAACTGAAGTCCCTGTCTGGAAGTAGCATTAGCAATTGGCTAAGTGCTACCATGACTGTATGAGTGTCACAGCAACAAAATGATGTGTTTTGAGTTTAGTAAGACAAAAAGATGTTGTCCCTAAAAAAGACAAGCGACATAGGTGTTGACTGAAAAAAAAAACCCCTAAGTATTAACCATGACAGTACATTTATTATGCTAAGAAGGTTAACCTGCTTGATGTAAATTCATAGCATTAGCCGCTATGCTACTACCCGCATTCACCAGGTATTTTGGCTAATTCACCACTGATTATTAAGCTCTATCACCCTCCTTTGCCCAACAATCCTGTGTCTCTCCCTCTCTCTATTGCCCTGGCCTCCCTCTCTCCACTATGGTTCATAATTACAGGGCTGTGGTAAAATAAATAAATACTATCTGCTCGTCTGCTCCATGTTGTCAGTATACAACCATAGTTAGCTCGATCTTGCGGGACTCCCTGGTGCTACGTAACTTCCAGCCACTCCTCGTTTTTTGATAATTGGCATTTTTTTTCTTCACATTTTTGGTTGAAAACTGTTTATTGCGTTGTTGAATTGCAGTTTCTTTATCAACATCCTGATTTTTTATTATTTATATACACTATGAATCATGGTAGTGTCTAACCTGCATGTTGCCCTTTAAAGTTGTCCTTCCCAGCGCTGTGTGCAAGTGGTCCACCAGTTATGCAACTACTGTCAACTGTTTCCACTCAATTCTTTCTCCTTTTCTTGAAGACTACTAATCCATTTAGGATTAGTCTCAGGTTAATGGATTTCCTTGTATTTTGAAGAGGTTAAATCCTTGCTTTACGAAGCTACCACTTACTTCAATGAAAGCTAAAGCTTGAATTGTCCACTTCAACCTTATACAAGGACTTCTTCAATCACGAACCAGACAAACACTCCTCTTAGGCCTGTTATGTAAGCCCCGGAGGTCTAACTCAAAACCATTAATGGACAGCTTTTATTCACTAAAAAGGTAGAAGGAGCTGTAAAGTGGGTGTTAATTTGGACCGTGCTCTCTCAATTTTGCCTTGAAGAAATAGGTAAACAACATCCCCATCAATAAACATCATGCTCCCCAAAATATTAAATTATATCCTGGATGTTTTGACTTGATCTACAATGTTCAGTCCAGTTCACTTCAGACCATGAATATAAAAACACACAATTGAGCCGGTGAACCCCAGTCGACTACTTTCATTTGACATCTAATCTCAAGCCTTTCTACAGTTATTCCCAAACAACAAGAACACAACAGGAGGTGCAGTGTCTGGCCTAGATACAGCCCCTGTTCTGCTCCCCTGGAAGCCCCTTTTGGGAATAGTTTACCGCACCATGCTCTGAATGACAATCCTAAACATGGCCTCGGAAGCTGCTGGTCCAAAGTGAAATTCACATGTATTGTCACAGTGTGACTCCTCTTGTTATGTTGCTCTGTCACTCACTCTAATTTATTTTGCACAGTGAAACGTGGGAGTTGATGACGCTGATTAATCATGAGGTGATTCCTCTTTATTATTCCCGTTTGTCAACCTGGATCTATTTGCGGCTGCTTCCGTCTCTTATGCCAGCTTTATCCTCATATAAAAAGGATTAAAGTCATGACAAGGCAACCAAAAGAGACAGTGATGATGATACAGATGCTTAAGTTGAGAGCTACTGAAGTGGTGGTAAATAAAAACTAAACCGTAACAGGAAGATGAAGATAAGACAGGAAATTGATGGCAGTTCACACAATATAATGGACATGATGAAACCAGGTAGAGAATCTATTTCCACTCAGCATTTTGAAGTCGCTGAAGCATAAAGAATGTGTAACAGCAAGTAGAAGGAACAATGAGTAAAATAAGAAAAAAAAAAAAAACAATGAAAGGAGCTTTCAGAGAGATGACAGATTAAAAAAGACAAGTTGAAAGTGTGGGGAAGAGCTGTTCGTATGCGGAGGTGAGAAAGGAGAAAATGGAAAGAGCCGTGGGCAGAACTTGTCTGAAACGTCAAAAGGTTGGCAACTGTTAATAAACAATAACGCGCACAAACTCAAGAAATCTTGACTTCTCTTTTTCTGCAGCTTTTAGGAAATCTCTCTCTTTTCTTGCTCATGAAACTCTTTTTCTCCACACTGCAAAAATCGAAATCTTACCAAGTGCATTTTTGTCATTTCTAGTCCAAATGAAACTCAAAATAAGACGTAGTTTTTCAGTGAAATATAAAAACGTATATTTAGACTACAGCCGTAGCATACAGAGGAGCAGACAGCGTTGTTCACATTTATTAATAAAGACTGTAAACCTGTGCATCTGAGTTTGAGTCTTGCATTTGGGTCCAGTCTGTTTCTGGTGTTATCACAGACTGGTTCATGCAGTAACAAGATAGTGTTTGCACTGTACTTGCATCATCCAGTAATGTGTTTGTGAAGTTCCATGGAGAAAAAAAAAAGTTATATGATTTACTGATCCTGCACGCTGAAAGTATTCTCTCAGTGTACAGGTGAATATTTCTATTTATAGTATCAGCACTAGAAGGGTTTTTTTTCTTCCTTTCACCATTTGTGTTACCGCTTTGAGATGATTAAATCTTGCTGGTGATCCCAAAGAGATCCTGGATTCTGGATCACTTTGAAATGTATTCTCCATTTACTGCAATGTAAAATTTCAAAGTGATCCAGAATCTCTTCTGGATCACCACCAACATTTAATAATTAGTTCCTTGTGACACTCCCAACACATCCTGAAAATGTTATCAAATCTGTCCATAGGTTTTTGAGTTCTCTTGACCCCCCCCCCCCCCCCCCCCCCCCCCCCCCCCCCCCCGGATCACCACCAATATCTAATCATTTCCAGATCTCCCCATTACCAACATACCCTGTAAATTTCACCAAGATCCATCCATAACTTTATGAGTTATCTTGCTAACTAACAGACAAAAACTGGCAAAACCATTTTTATTTGAAGGGAGGGGGGGGTCTCAGAGTGCTTTTCTAGTTTTATTAGATGTGATGAGATTTCAATTTGAAAAATACACTTGCTTAAATTTAAGTTTTTAATGTTTTATATACATTTCCTGTACTGGAGGAAGGATTTACCAGTTGTTAAGTCCAAATGTCTAAGAATCCAAATGGGGGGAAATAAGGATGATCAGTGGCATTGGGAAATAAGAAGAAAAGTTGAAAGGTGGATAAAGTAAAGACAGACAGGAAGAGTAACTACTAAACAAATGAGCAGTAGAAATCCTGTTTGTTGTTGTTCATTTAGCTGCCGTGCTTCAGTGGGCTGTTTGCTCTCAGCGCTGTTGCCTACACAATCTCATTACGGTCACAGCTCTGTGATTGCTTTCTTGTTACACCGCTGTTGTGATTGTGGAAATGTGTGTATTTGTGTGCCACTGTCAGCATCATGTCCACAGGTTTGTGTGTATGAAGCTGCTCACACCCCCTCTTGTTTTTGCACAGTATGACTCATAGCTACAGGTCTGCACATACACACACACACACGGACATTCATGCTACATTATTTTCATATTTCATGTTGAACTTGCAGCTGTACACGGAAGCGGGGGGGGTGAGATTTTTTAAACTTGCAGCTTTTATGTCTCCTATTCTGAAGTGAGATAGATGTTTAAAAAAAAAAAAAAAAAAAAAAAAAAAACACCGCCTCAGGTTTGTGTGTTTGTATATAAGCTAGTAATTATCAATACCCTGGCTAATTGCTTGTGTCTTTTGGAGCTGAACAGTTGCCCACAGGCTTCTGCTGCCACTGCCTGTCTTACAGTTTCATATTCATCCGTGTGCTGCCGACGTTCTGTTTCTTGCCAACAGGATTCATAAAACTCACTTGTTTTTAACCTTGTTAAAATGTTCTATAATTTAGCACCTGCCTTGTAGGGAGTTAAAGATACAACCTCCTTGAGTTTGGGATTGATGGTTGTACACTGTAAAAATCCAAATAGTGGATTTTTCTCATTTCTAGTCAACTATCTCACACTTTATTTGATTTTATGGAGTGTACCTGTCATCTAAAGCATTTTTTTCTTACACTATTCATTGGACTGGCATATTTTAATTGTAATTTTGTATGAATTGGCAGTTTGGGAGTTTTTGTTTGTTCTGTCTGTGTGTTTGTTTGTCACGTTTAGGCTAATGTTTTGTTTGTGATTACTGCAGGGTATTTGTATCTGAGCCTTATGTTGAAAACTTTCAAAATGAAAATGTTTGAAAAAAAAAAATAGCTCACACTTAAAGTAAGATATAATCAACTACAGAGTAACTTGTAAGTGAGATATAAAGAACTTATTTTTTAGACAATAGATCTGGAAAATCTTATTTCAAGAAATCTTACCAAGATGATTTTCACTTGTTCCATTGGCAGTATTTTTTTTCCATAATAATAATAATAATAATAATACATTCTGTCAATGGAACAAATGAAAATTATCTTGGCAAGATTTCTTGATATAAGATTTTCAAGATGTATTGTCTAAAAATAAATCCTCACTCTTTAGGTGATCATGTCTGAAGTTTTTGGGGTTTTTTTAAACAGTGTATCCTTGAAAACATTGTGAAACAGGACAGCGCATTGAGCATAACTGCAAACACCAACTATGAGGCAAGTGTTTCCACAGACCTTGAAAACTCTGTTATTATGGCAGATTCCTTTGCACTCCCGCACACAGGGACTCACCAGCTAGCGTTCCCACTGCAGATCCTATCACAGCATGGATGGCCAGCAGGGGGGAGTAGAGAAAAACAGCCCCCAGGATAAGCAGGGAGGGGCCCATGACTTCACATGCATAGATCTGACCTACTCCAAGAAGGATGCCATGCAGAACCTACGCAAACCAGAGAGAGTTTCAGGAGGTTTTCCAGTGTCAGTGAAGAAGAAATTGATTATATTTAGGTTTTATTCCACAGCTGGTGCACAATCACAGAAACATAACTATAGGTATTTGTTCAGTTGCTCTATTTAACCACAAAATTACACAGATTGCTTTAAATAAATGTCCCCAGCCAGTATGTCCATGTGGGTCCCAGAAGGATTACATTTGGGCCACATATATGGGTCCCGTGTGAGTTTGTCTGCAGTTTCCATAGTAATCCCACATGCATGAATCCATATCAGAATATCTTTATTTTAATTGTGCCAAGTACAACAAAATTGAAGGATAGTACTCAGGAATTTACAGAAAAGAAATATCAATCAAACAACAAATATCACCACAACTAGTCAATGAAGTACGTAGGAAAGATATCCAGCAGAATATTCCAAACACCAAAAAGAGTGTCATTTAATGCATTGTTGCACATGAAGTTAAATATAAATAGGTAAAAAAAAAAAAGAAAAGGAGGGCTGTCAAAATTAATGCACTAATGCGGATGAATCCATCATCAGGATTAATCTTTTCTTTTTTTTTTTTAACATTTCAATAGAACAGTTATTTATAGTAGTTTTGTTTAAACTATTGAAGGTGTTAATTGCATATATATTCATATTTTGCATAGGTTTTGGATATTTCATCATATTTTTGGGTGTTTTTTTTTTTTCTTTATTTCAGAAGAGTTTTTGAACATCTTGGATTTTTCATCGCTTTTTTGTATTAACTCTTTTTTTGTAAATTTTAGCATGTTTTGTATATTTTTTTCCTCTACATTTGTGTTTCTTCGTGCATTTTATGTAAAAAAAAAAATCCCAAATCAAACCAGACACAAAAGAATTAACCCACATAGTGTTTTGATTCATCAAAATGAATCCAAATCAACCCTGTGATTAATCTGACTAAAGGTTTTAATCATTTGACGGCCTTAAAAAAAAAAAAAAAAAAAAGTTAAGTGGAGATAAATTGACTATAGCACATACAATAGATAGATGGTTTGGTATGTTGCATATTTGCGACAGTAGGTATTAAGGGGTGTAAATCACAAACACAAAAAGACAGCAGTAAAAGGAACCAAAACAGAGTGACCAAATAATAGTAATTTGCTGATTTGACTGGGATGTGTAGTTGATGAGCATCTGTTTTTCATTTTCCAACACTGTTCACTATATCATCTACACTATTCACCCTGTTAAACACTCACACACTGCATTCTCAACAGTCAGTGAGAAGTGAAGAGTTTCCATGGCGACGTGATGGGTGCACCTGCCCAATGCTGACATCTGAAAGCCATAAATGGTCTTTAATTATATCACAGCTATGCAACTCTGTACGAGCGCACGCTTGTGTCACTGTGTGCATATGTGAGTTATACGTGTGCGAGTCTGATTAAATGCACTGTTGTGGTGTTAGAACAGCTAGAGCTCCATTTTCAACAGAGAGAAAGCTGGAAACATTAAATATAAATAGGACCGACGTCACCAGCATCTCCAGAGAGAACGATGAGGAGAACAGAAGGGAGAATGAAATGGAGACAAGGATAAGGAGGAAAAATTGGGGGGGGGGGGGGGTTGTTTCGTATTAACACCAAAACTGAAATTGTCTTATCCTTTAAAAAAAAATGTTACATAAAGCAAGAAAGAGGAGTAAGGGATTTGACAAACAGAGCAGAAAAATGGAAAGCACTTGAGATCTGAAACCTCTAAATCCTTCTCTTTATTAACCCCCCCCCCCCAAAAGTAACCAGCCAAAGGGATTTTATTAGAAGAAGGAGACATTATTTATAGAGCAAGAGACATAAGGATGAAGAATGGAGAAAAATCTACTGTTAGTGCAGGAAAGAAAACATAACAGACTTGTAGAAAGTAATTATTTAGGATCAGAACATTCGGTGCCAAGAGGCATTAGTGTAAATTTGATATTCAGAACACCTCAAAATGCTGAGAGGGTTTATCCAGCATAGCTAATCGAGTTTAGACATCTTGAAAATTAGTCACGCATCATTTCACTTATGCAAGATACTCCTTGCTGCTGGCTCTTACTAAATTGCAAAAAATTTTTTACAAAGAAATGGTTTTGTCACAATATCTGGCTCAAGGAAATTTAGATTGTCAGGTTGTTATATTGAATGACAGGGGTGTCAAACTAATTTTAGTTAACGGACCACTTTACAAGTTCTTTCGAGTGGAATATTTACAAATCCATTGTATACATGTACATAAACCATCATATATGGAATAACACACCATCATATATATTAAAAACATGAACTAACAACACTAAAGTCATTTGTTTTCTGATTCATCTTATTAAAATATGTAAGATTTAACACATTTAATGTCTGAAGCAGATCGTTTCTAAAAGATTATAGAGCAATGGGTTAAGATTCCCAGGGTGTGTCTGTGTATATATATATATATATATATATATATATATATATATATATATATATATATATATATATATACATATACATATATATAATTTACATTGCGTTTTATATTGTAATATGTACAGAAAGTGCAGATTGGAGTTTTTTATACAATACAGTCTAAAAAATATATGCTTATGTGTATATATACATTATTGTAGTGCAAATGTATGAGAACATACTGAAAGAATTGATACAATAAATGTGTGGAGTGTATATATGTGTTGGAATTTGTATCATTGGCAATGGTTTTATCGTAAACTATGAGTGTTTGATACATCGCCACAACTTCCTGTCTTAATCTTTCGGTAAACTAAAAACATTTGCAAGAAGATCAGATTTTTTCCCTGACTTGGATCACCCAATAGACTCTGCCTGTTACCAAACAAAAGCAGGGAGATTAAAATTCAGTCACTGGAGCCCTGAAATACCAGCTGGCTCACAGAGATCAAAAGCCAACAGGAGCAGCTGGTAAGAGTCTGAGTTCTGGTGCCAGAGTCTGGTGATGAACAGCTCAAAGAAAAAGCACCTCATTTTAATTCAAAGGTGGAAGCAAAGTCTTTATTTTCTTTACAGGCTCTACTATTCCATGCATTTTAATTAACTTGACCCCTTACACCAAAGGAACCTCAATCTTACAGTGGTCTTGTTTTGGAGTTTTTCCTCTCTGCCTTTTTTCCAAGGTAATGGCTCCCATAAAATCTCCTTCAGTAGATCCTTTCATTCTACTGAAACTGAACATAAACTGTATCTCGAGGGCAATGATTTCACCTCTACTGTGAGTGTCAGCGACAAAGTGTTATTTAAAACAGTTAGGACTGATTATAAATCCCTAACAGCATTTGAATCAATGACTGTTGCTAAGAAACCAGTGAGTCATAGGCAGATGATCATATGCATATTGTGCTGCTACAATTCATTACATGTTCAATCTGGAGAAGAACAGCATCGTGGCAGCAAAAAGCAGCAGAGGCATGGTAAACTCTGGCCTCAGTTCAGTTGGGTTATTCACCATCTTTATTTTATGAGAGGTGGAAAAAAAATCTTAATGTTTCTACTCAAGGAAAAATAGAAGTGATTTGATTTCAAAATGGAAAAGTGCAAGATCTGGGATAAAGAATAAAAGCAAAAACTATGACTTAAACATACATTAGTAGAATAAAGATTTCAAAAACCCTTAAAGTAAGCTATATTCTCATGAAATATTTGCAGAAAAAGATTGTTTTGTGTTTCAAAAAATGTATCAGCCAAACAGATGCAAATAGGGTTTTTTTTTGTATTAGTTTATTGTTTATAGAGCTCCGGACGATTACATTACAGGCTGGTCACGTGACCAGAAAAAAAGGCGTCGACGCCATCTTGGCAGTAATAGTGTTGCTAGATTAGCATGCACTGGTAGCAGAAGCATCACAACACTACAAACTTGCAACCAAGTTTGGGAATGTAGTTACACCGCAAATAATTGTGGGAGTCAGACACACAGTTGACAAATGATCAGCTGATATGAAAGACTGATTATTCCACTCATTGCGGGTTTAAGTGGGTGTTCTGTTGTTGTAGTCATAGTCGGTCTCATGGCCGACATGGGGAGCTTTCCTATATGGAAACAAACTCAAGTTGCCCTTGTATCCAAGGTTACCAAGCTATGTCGTCTGCACTGCTGTTAGATGTAGCTAGCACAGCTAATAAACATGCTAACGAGACACTTCCCATTAAACTGGGATAATTTAACACGTACCATTCCAGTGATGATGATGCAGTTTCTTGGTTTAATATTCCACAACTGAATGTTTGAGACAAAGCGAGACTGAGTCCCCCAGCGTCTTGTAGGCTCTCAGAGAGTTCTTTCTGTAAACTGATGTGAAACTGATGAGGTAGCTGTAGCATAACACCGCAAATCAGGGACGTCTTCTTCACCGAGGATGAGGTACTTTTGAAAAGCACCCCAGGGGCATTATACAGGTCCGATATATTTAATCTGTCCAATTTCTGCATATAAATCAGATGTGCACTCTAATGGTACGAAAGTGCTCGTCATGTTTAAAGCCATGTTTACAGAGGCGCCGCGGTACCAAGCTACACCTCCCACGAATTGACCAATGGCTGTGCGAGTTGCTAACATGATTGCTATCATAATATCAGCGGCAAAAGAAATAGCTTAGGTAGCTTCGGTCGTCATATTTACTGCCAACATGGCGTCCTAACAACGAAGTCACGTGACCTCCGGAGCTCAAGACAAAAAGAAAAAAACATTGACAGTTTACACTTGTCATGTCCTGGATATTTTTTTTTTTTGCTGTAACATGCAGTTTTGACCTGGATAGAACAGAGCATGCGCAGAAGGGAGCGATTTTTTTTTCATTAAGTTTGTGTTTCACACACCATGGGAGTACCAGAGTGATTTTCTGTATTACTCAAACATATTTTTTTTCTGGAAAAAAAAACCCCACTGAAGTAAGGCTACTGCTGAATAACAGTTTAGTTATTATTGTTGTAAAGATGGGAATATTTTCAGAACACAGCTTTGGGCAAGGGTTGAACAGTTATATTTAAAGATTCTATTTCTATGTGCAGCATTTCGTAAACCAGGTAAAACATTTTATATTGTTTTATTAAAGGTCTGAGGTAAATGGTGGAAGTCTGGCACTTTTGCTGTTATGAAATGCATCTATTTCATTTTTTTAAACATTGATGTATGTAAATAAAAGGCCTAAATATTTTAGTGTCTGAAGGTTTACAGTTGTAGCATCACCAGGTTCTTGGACAGAATTGTGTAAATGATGATAGTAGTACAATATATTGTCTTAAGTTATAAATAATTGACTCATACAAACAATTGGTTCATTGTAACATTGTTAAGGAACATTTTTCTTGGTAGATTAAATTGGTTTGGGTGAACAGCAAAAAAAAATGCAATATTATCATTATCGCAATGCTGTACACCTATATCACACATTTTGTGATTTTTTTTTGTGATGTTTATGACAGTGAATATTTGGGAAGTGATACAGTTTTCGGTTGTCATTCTGGGTTCATTTTATTAACTAAATTTATTTCAAATACATTGATATTTGACCATTATATCATCCTGACACCCAGTAAGTACACCTTTTTGCCATTTTAAATGAAATAATTGCCTTAATTGGAAAGAAATTGTCAAGAAATGTAGAGGTCAAGGTCCCCCAGGCCACGAAGAAGACCCATGTGGCTCCAAGTCCCACTATAGGGAATATTTAAAGTGAAAGTGATGATTAACCTGATCAAACTAACAAACAAGTTGATTATAAAGACAATGTATTAACCTCTGTTATCAGCAGAAAGTGTGTGTTTTCTCAATTTTATGTCTTAATACAGAGTTACTCACAGAAAAAGTCAGAAGAAGAGAAAAAGGGGAAATGAACCAGACAATGGCTGCAAGGGGGGTTAGGGTTAGAACATAGGAAGATATTAAATCATATGGGGAAGGTTGAATACTGGGCCGAGGTGACATATTGAAGTAAGGGGGGGTAAGGGTACTGTATATAAGAGCCCTGTAGATTAACATCTGTGGGAGAAGTTTGAGCCAGGATAAGGAATACAGTCTGATTGATTTCACCCTAGTTTACTCTAGTGTGGCCCATCCTGGGGTAAACAGATTAGTTTGTGGTTGTGATCACGTTTCTAAAAGAGTGTCAGAGAATTAAGGGGAATACCAGATTGGCTCATTTGGTGGACTTTTAAATCTGGACGAATATTCTTCCTTTGTGTTCAGAGACTCTAAAGACTTCACTAACTGTGGGGAATTTCTAACCGGTAATCCACAGACAATGTAATCCACTGATGATGGTCATCGGTCCAGGGAATTATTCTATCTTTGAACACTTATGGAGCTGGAGAGAGGAGGATTTTTGAGTTCCTCTTTCTCCTTACCCTGCCTGGCACCGAGGACTTTGACTGTGACTCTGACCAGGTTTCCTTCAATGTCCTCCTAAATTAGATTTCTTATTGGATTATTCTTTTCTATAAGAGTTGGACACATTTTTTCTAACTTTTTATTCATATTGGTTAACAAAGACATTTAATTGGACTCCCCTTTCCAGTCAATGCAGCATCGAAGCCACAGGCCTAGGGAGTGGCAGGAGGGTTAGGAAAAGAGGAAGTGCAGTGATTATCTGCCCACATAGGGAAAGCTTATCCTGTGATTCATAAAAGGAGTTGATTAGGAAAAGAGAAGAATAATCACACACACATTGAATTTTGTATGCTTTGCTTTTTCGAATTGCATGAAATAAATACCCATAAAAAGGCAGAAGTTGGATTAATTTATTTTTTATTCTCCTTATATCTAAATACTTCAGTGTGAATGTAAAGGCCAGGTTCATGTGTGAACACTGATAATATCTTAGTCATTATTCCACTTTAATGCATCCTTAGGGCCTCCTTCCTGGCCTTAAAATCTCTACCTGGTATGCACCAAATGCCCGATCTAGTGAAGCAGCTACTACCAGTTGGGCTAACATTTTAGGGTGACTCATAGTGGGTTTTCTCTGTCATTCTGGTATGTTAGAGTGAGCAGGACGGAGACTGGGATATAGTAGTGAGAGAGCCAGGTGAATAATGCTTCACCACCTGTGTTAGACACCTAGGATCAGGGTAAGACCCAGTCCAGGGCCAGACTAAACAAAGCTATGAGACCCTTATACACTACAGAGGACAAAAATGACATTATTTATGTCATATTCTGAATATTGTGTTTAAACTTAATGAATGCATATGTCTATGCAAAATACATTTGATTACAATACTCATATTTGAAAATAGCAATAAAAATGTTTCATTGAATGCTGTTCAACCATGATGATACCATTTTTCTAAACACTTAATCTTTTTTTTTTTCCTCCAACTATCAGGTTGTCAAGTAGAGGGTTTGAAATCTCAAAGGGTTTGAAATATAAACTATATTTTAGGATGAAAATGTCAGAGGACCTAAAATAGACATTCATTTTTTCTTCATCTGTGACGCAGTACACTGCAAAAAATCGGAATCTTACCAAGTCTCATTTCTAATCCAAATATTAACACTTGAAGACATACAGTAACCACCAAAAGAGTAACTGATGGTATATAAATCACTTATTTTTAGACATCAATAAATCTGAAAAAAATTATTTCATGACTTTTTTTTTTTATCAAGATCATTTTAACTTGTTCCATAGGCAGATATAATTTGATTAAAATTGTCTTGAAAAGATTTATTGAAATAGGATTTTCTAGATCTATTGTCTAAAAATGAGTTCTTATATATCCTTGAAAATGTACTCTTCAGGTGATTATGTCTTATTTCAAGTGTGATGAGATATTTTGACCAGAAACTTAAAAAAAAAAAAAACATTCTGTAAGATTTAGATTTTTGCAGTGTAGTTTTTCAATATTGTCCCTTTACAAAGCATTTGAAAGTAAATTTTGCCCTTTGACTATATTTAACACGACATTTCAACCTTCCCACCTATGTCTAATATTTATCTTAACCCATAAAGACCCAAACAGATCGAAAACCATCCATGAAAAATATGTAATACTTAGTTATCAGATATGACCAATTTGAACAGTCAGAGGCTCCATAGTTACCATGGAAACACAATCATCTTCTTCAACAGTGATTCAAGGGCAAAACCCATGGAGATGACAATGGGTTGAGACTCTAGTTTTATGTTCAGTTAATTGCATATCTCACCGAAAAAGTCACTTTTTCTTCAGTTTTGTCTGTTACTGATGTAATAATGATTGATTTTAATTTGAGCTTTAATGAATATTTACATGATTAGTGTATTAAATAAAGGAGAAAACCTGATTTTCCCTATAAAAATACTAACAAACAGGATAATATTAGAATAAATGGCAGTCATTACTTAAAAAAGCTTCAATACAGAGAAGAATCTATATGGGAATTGCCACAAAAGCAGCACTGGGTCTTTATGGGTTAAACTTGTGTGATTCAACAACTACGAATCAAAAGGTTATGGGCATCTGTCATCCATATTCTTTACTTAACCTTTGCAGAAAAAACACAAATTCAAACCTCAAAGGCGTACTTACTGCACCTGTACTGAGCTCAGTACTGTTGACCTCCAACGCCCCCGGTGGGATGACGGGGTAATGTGGGAAGTAGGGGTTGTTCGGACCAGTGCAAAGGAGGTAGAGGATAAAGACGAGGTTGAAAGGAAACACAGAAACAGGCAAGTCCCAGCAGTCCAACAGAGGGGTGAGACCACTGGAAAGAAAAACACTGGAGACAAGGTGTTGAATTATTAAAAATTTTATCAGAATCATCATTATTTTTGAGCATTCACACAATATATATAAGTCAAAAGAATTATTTTTTCTCATTTACACCCAAAAAGGAGTGGGAAGAAGAAAACACTTATTTAATCCCACCCCCATTCTGTTCAATAACTTAACCCTTTGATGCATACTGGTCATCTTTCGTGTTTCTTAGCGGCTTAGAACTTTATTGCAGAACTGATGCTGATGAAGTAACATTAAATATTTGTTCAGTCAAGTGAAACCAAGAGCATGCTGTGATCTCAACAGATTATATAGACTGGATTGTTTGATTCCTGTGAATAATGATAGCACTGCTAAAAGTGCAATTTTGTTGTAATTCATCATAATGGTTTGGAATTACTTTTTTAATAGTTTTGTCAAATAATGTCTGGATATCCTTTTTTATATCTGCACGACATGAGGGCAAACTGTGAAATAATATTGTTCAGCAGCAGACAGGACAATCAAAGAGACACCATGGTTGATATTCGGGCAGTTACACAAAGTGTGTCATTTTTCCTCTATGTCATCACAGTAGATTAGAAATGAATTTGTTCGATATGTGATTTAAGTGTGGACTTTAACTCCAGGGGTTTAACAGAAATATTCTAATAACTGCTTAGGTATTACAGTCATATTTAAACATCTTTCCATTTTCAGAGGTTCACATGTAATTGGAAATGTGAGTGACGAGCAGCTTCACGTCCACATACGTCTGTCTGAATGTGGTTATTTCAGGGCTGGATTGGATCAGGATTTCAGGTTGGAAATATCCCGCAGCATTCAGGCCAGAAAAAATTATTTACTTATAGCAATTAAAGCAATACTATTACAGTGGCTGTGACACAACACCACAATATTAAACAAATGCATGACAACAGCTCAGTACAGTACAGTACTTTTCTCTCATCCTCTCCCCGCCCTCACCATATTTACTTTTGTCCAAGGTACATGGTATGTGTTATTAACAACAGGTTTGTATTATTTTGTCAGCAAACATTTTAGATGCCATCTTAGTATAGCTAATAAACACTAATATTCAATGTTAAAGTGAAAAGGTCAACAACCTATCCGATAGCGGAAGTATAAAAACCTTTCAGGCTTCCTGCAGCCCACCTGTGGAGTTTTTACCCAGACCTACTATATACTGTATGTGTAGGTCAACCTTTAGTGAGAAAAAGCTCTACTGTTCACACAAACACAATCATACAACTCTCCAATTATAATGAATGCAATTAGAATGAAAATAACATAAAATAAAGTCCAAAAGCCGTGCTGTGGTCAAAATATGGCATCAATAAATAAAACGCTTCCTAAAAAGGTCAGCAGGTTAGCAGAGCTAAACTAAACTAAATTGAAATAACGCTAAATAGCAAAAAAAAAAAAAAAATTAACAATAAAAGCACAATATATATCCAATATTCAAAAGAAATACAACTATCTATTTTGACTGAAAAATTAAAGTGCCGTAATCTAAATTCTAAATATATAACATAAATAAACTAAATTCTAAATGCATGTGACGCTGTTGCTGTAGCAGAGCTAAAAGTAGAGCCAACAGCAGAGCTAACAGCAGAGCCAACAGTAGAGCTATTAGTAGAGCTAACAGCAGAGCTAACAGTAGAGCCAACAGCAGAGCTAACAGTAGAGGTAACAGCAGAGCCAACAGCAGAGGTAACAGCAGAGCTATTAGTAGAGCTAACAGCAGAGCTAACAGTAGAGCTAACAACAGAGCTAACAGTAGAATCAACAGCAGAGCTAACAGCAGAGCCAATAGCAGAGGTAACAGCAGAGCCAACAGCAGAGCTATTAGTAGAGCTAACAGCAGAGCTAACAGCAGAGCCAACAGCAGAGCTAACAGCAGAGCCAACAGTAGAGCCAACAGCAGAGTTAACAGCAGAGCTATTAGTAGAGCTAACAGCAGAGCTAACAGCAGAGCTAACAGTAAAGCTAACAGTAAAGCTAACAGCAGAGCTATTAGTAGAGCTAACAGCAGAGCTAACAGTAAAGCTAACAGTAGAGCTAACAGTAGAGCCAACAGCAGAGCTAACAGCGGTACCACTCTGGCTGCTGCTGGGTTTAATAAACAGCTCCGTTAATTTCTTACATTTCACCTCCTCGAGCGACCTACTTTTTTCTTTCCAAATCTTGTCGGTGTCCACCTTTCCTTTTTTCTTAGCACTGTCATCCATTAGTTAGTTATTGCCCGTAGTCTACTGTGTATGATGGTCAGCAATCTGTCAATGCTACAGGGGCGGGCCCATGGAGAAACCACTAACCAATCACAATGTGTTTCATTAAAAAAAAACAAAAAACACTATCAATCCCTACTGCTCTGACTCCGTGAGCTCAGAGCACGTTATTATTGTTTACAAGCTAATTAGGGGGCGGGGATCAGGCAAGCCATTGAGTAAGCAGGCCAGGGAAAAGTCCCTGTCTTCTCGTGTGCCCGTCCAGGCCTGGGTTATTCTGTGATAAATTAAGCAGATAAAAGACCTAGAGTTGAATCCAAATGTTCAATTTGAATTTGGTAGATGTTCATTAGGATCTAAAGGGGGATCAGTACAAGTGATGGACATATATAACAGTAAAAATAAATTTCACCATCTGCTACGAGTAGTAGGTTCTAAGATTGTCTGGGTATGTGTCCACAGAAGCACATGCACAGCAAAACTCTTATTAGTGTTCCCAAGTGTATTTTCTCATTTGTAGTCAAAATATCCCATCATACTTAAAATAAGATACAATCACCTAAAGCGCAACCTTTCAGTGATATATAAGAACTTACTTTTAGTTCATAGATCTTGAAAATCTTATTTCAAGAAATTATATCAATATCATTTGACATTTTTTTTTGTTGCTTAATTTAAGTTTTTATCTTCATATTGGATGTTTTATGAGTGTTCTTATATTTGTTGGTCTTGGATGGTGTGCGTTTTATGATATTTAAATGCATTAGACAATGACAATAAGGACATTGTATTATATTCTTGAAATAAGATTTTCAAGAACTATTGACTAAAAATAAGTTCTTATACCTCACTGAAAAGTTACT
Source organism: Siphamia tubifer (assembly GCA_020466265.1). Classification (NCBI taxonomy): domain Eukaryota; kingdom Metazoa; phylum Chordata; class Actinopteri; order Kurtiformes; family Apogonidae; genus Siphamia; species Siphamia tubifer. Next base: position 17,520,994 of record CM035800.1, read on the forward strand.
CTTTAGGTGATTATCCAGTGTGTATATTTTTAACTTCTACCTACCTACCCACCCACCCATTATGCCTTTAAGTGTAATGAGATACTTTAACAAGAAATTAAATTTGATTTTTTTCCATGTGTGTCTGAACATGTGTCAAGGCTAAGTGATGCCTGGGTTGTTTTGTGTAGCAGCGCATGAATATAAAGAATGTTGAGTGTTATTTATTCAGCGAATTAAGACAAGAACTCCAGCATTTCTTCCACTGTTACCATTCACACATGTTTGCTCTTTGAAGGTTCTGTTGGGTTTCTGTAAACGGACTGGAGTCTGCTTTTGACCAGCTCTACTGTCAAGTATCATGAGATAATGTTTGATATATTAAAATATTTGATTGATAGGTTCATTTGTTCATTTTCTTTTTGGAAGTACATTTTGTATTACCTTCTAGGCGCTCTGGCACATGGACCAAACCATATATTGATATATATTGGGCAAAACATTATCTCTTACTTATTCAACACCTTCAACAAAACACCTGTAAACAACATATTCAATTAAATTACATTAATAATTTTAATCAGATTAATCATGATGGATTAATTCATGTTCATTTTGTCATCCCTAGTACAAGTATATATTTTTCTCACCATGTAGCTGATCCCAGGCATGCAGGCAATAGCAGCCACCAGTACCAGTCACCAGCCAAGTTAAACACTCCCATGAGCAGAGACACCAACATGCCATTAAAAGCGTGGTGACCGGCCAACACCTCAGCACTGCAAACACAAACATCCACACTGTCAACACTGTAATACACTAAAAGGTTTTAGTATTCATAATAAAAGTGCTCATCAAAGTAGTTTTTTTATGGGCTCACATGAAACAAACTGTTCAGTTTTAATGAGGTGAGTCCCTGAGGTGATGCTACATTAATTCAAACGTGTCAGACTTTAGAAACACTATTCATTTAGATTCGTTATAAAACCTTAAAAGCATAGAATAGTATGCCTGGCATAAATATTGGGACAGAAAATCAAATAGGAATTGCTAGGTGGCGTGTGTGTGAGGGTGAGGCCATCAGTCATGGATCTGTTATGCTCATGAATTTTAAACAGAACCCTCAATCAACTTTAATCTGTAATTTACAAGAATAAGGAGACTGGTGTTACAAGGTCGCCTTTCAAGCTTTAGACAGTTTCTTAATGAGACTTTGGTTATTTAGAACATCATGTACTGTGCCTCTGTTAAATATGTGGGTCATTATGTTGTATAAAAAAATTCCCCTTTTTTTTTTTTTGGTCCATTATGTTTGATTGTGTATTTCCTGTAAATTCCACCTGTCTTGTCCGATGATAAAAGCTGTTAGCGTTGACACCAGTACACCCAGAGTTCCCAGCATGCACTGCCACGGAGAACTCCAATACAGTGCTGCCAGGATGAGAACGCCACTTAATGGGTTGTTCGCTAAAGTCACCCTGGACACCCCTCTGAGACCACTGACCATCAGCCGCACAGCCAACGCCATGTCTGAGGACAAAAAATAACACATTTTACTCTGAGCAAGGAAGTTCAAGAAAATGAAGTAAAAATCAACTCATGAACTCATAAGCAAATACACGCAACTTCCTGATGATAACAATTTACATAATATCCCAGCAAGAAGAGACAAGATTATTTGTTATTTTGAGGGTAATTCTACCTGCACAGCATCTCAAATTAGGGACATCAAGTCTAACAGATATATTTTTTCACTGCTTGCAAAAGTACATTTTCCTATCCTATTTATCCTACAGTATCACACAAAAAATGTGAAAAAAAAATCCAAAATATATGCAAAATATGAATATACTGTATATGCAATTAACTTGTTTATACAACACCTTCAACAAAACAACACATCTGTAAACAATGGTTCCATTGTTTACAGATTACATTACATTACATACCATTACATTTTTAAAATCAGATTAATTGACACAATTTTCATCAATTGTAAAAATATAAAAATTTATTTGGACAATGGATATTTGTTTCAACTTTTGCTCAAAGTTTAGACGCTAATGTTAATAACAGTACCTATAAAGTGTATTTTAGTGATACAATTGATGTGCAAACATGACTTTTAATGTTTGTGGGCTGAAATATAAGCTATTTTTAATCCCGATATGAGGAATTAATTTATCCATATCTTTTTCTATTGGGCAGTACGGTGGCCATGTTTAGTCTTTTGAAAGAGGAAATCCTACTGAATCCATTGACACCCAGCATTCAATAAACTACATTACTCATAAGGTGTGAAAAGCCTGCGTAAAAGAGGTGCAAGGGTGCCTTTACGCACACAGCAGAGAGACATGGTTAAGAGTTCAGTCTGCAGGTTTTGGTCATATTTACCGAATTTGTTTGGCACACTTTTGTGCCACACTGTGCCAAATGGACTGTCCACTTGCTGTTATCTTGACCTAAACCTTTCTGGAGGCTTTGTACTTTACTGTAATTCTATCAAATTTTGTACATGTGTTGTCAAGGAGTTGCTGAAGGTGATCAATAGTGTCTACATTCATGGAATTATTGTTCGCATGGACTTATCCTCTGTCAAATACGGAAAAAAAATCAGGCAAGAATAAAAAAAATTTTTTTAAGTTTATTCCAGTTTACTCAGCCATAGTAATAGTTACAGTATTTTAGACAATGGGAATAGATTCTGTGAAGTTTGTAGATGTCCATAGATACAAAGAACATCCATATAAACCTTAGAATTGTGGAGTAACTCTTCACTTACTTTGGGTATGTTTTTTTAGGTGTTTTTTTTCATGAAAATATGGTCAGGGTAGAAGAGGTTAATCATGATGATGGATTAATCCACATTAATTTTGATAGTCTTAATAAAAATAATTCGTTAATTAGTTGGTTTGGTGTCACTTTAGTGTTTCAAGATGGGAGTTTAATGATAGTTATAATTTATATTGGAGGAAAAGTGCAGTGACGCACAATGTAGAGGCAGCTAGATGATTACACCTGCATATTTGAATAGCAATGTAAGCATTTCAGAGAATATGTATATGAATATGTATGGTATAAGTTAATTTACAAACCCCTTTTTGAAAAGTTTTGTACTTGATCACATTACTCCTCACACATTTTTTTATATGATAGATTTAAAAAAAGTCAGCAGAATATAGTTTGCATTTTATTGGAGGAAATAAAAACAACAAAACTGTGTATGCTGTATCCTACCCTGGATGTATTTGTCCATGTGCAGCATGTCCCCAGTAAACAACAGCACACTGTTCAGCACATGTTTTCTGAAGTTACACTTGTTCCTGCTGACCTCCTTCAACTCCACTTTAGTTTCCGTCCACATCCCAACAGCTGCTCGACCACACCATGAAAAATGTAACAGATATGTTATAGTAAAGCTGACGTTGCTCTTCTGTTTGCTCTTCTGTTGCTTAATCCCTCCTTTTCTCCTTGATCATCACTCCTCCCCTCCTTTTCCTCTCCCTCCTCTTCTTCTCAGTGACTGTTGTTGACATTTGGCTTCAAGAGATTCTGAAGTAAAAAGGGCAAGTCAGGATACACGTTTGGTTTATTTTAATCCATAAACATCATTTTTTTCTTTGTTTCCCCTCTTGTGTTATATTTCTTTTATTAATGACCTGCTGGTGATTCAATGGGTTGTATACAGTAGGATATGTCAAATAAGCCTAGGCGTCTGCCTATTCCTTTTTCAGTCACAGAATGAGTTATAAAAACAATAATAATAATTGTTGCTATTGTTATTAGATATGTGTGTATGTATATATATATATATATATATATATATATATATATATACTCACATACTGTCTATATACATTTATATATATATATATATATATATATATATATATATATATATAAATGTATATAGACAGTATGTGAGTGTGTGTGTGTGTGTATTTGTTAACTAAAAGCACAGAATGAAATGATGGTGTTGTAATTTTTGTAACTGAAATAAACTAACTAACTAACAACCACTGGTGACTAAAGTTATCTATCAATATAAAATGTTTAATGACTTCTGTTCTATTAGTCCAAACAATACATGTAATTAATCAGTGTAAAAGCTTTTCATGGTCATCTGAAATGAAACGTTCAGAGGCTTCGCAGTTACAGTCGTCTTCTTCAACTTTGAGTAAAACATTAAGTTTAATCAGTGACAGTGGATGGAGACACTGGATTTATGTTCTGTTAATGTTCAATTTAGTCGGAAAAAGTCACATTTATTATGACAATTACTTCTAGTCTGAGCTTTTAAGAATTTTTTTTTTTTTTTATAAATACTAAATTAAATGTGGGAAAATACCTGACATTTCTTTTAGAGAAACTAAATATTATTAAAACATTGGTGATAAATTAAAAAAAAAAAAAAGCTAAATAAAGAGGAAAATTTCATTTGGGAAATGCCCGGAAAAGGAAGACTGGGTCCTTATGAGTTAAGTAGGGTGGACAGAGAAAACATGCATGGGAGGGTATGATAGATGGCAAAAGTTTCAGGATTGAGATATGAAAAATATTTAGATTTGGGCTGAGATGCTGGAACATTCAATGAAGAAAAAGAAAAGTTAAAATGTTCTGATGCTAATAACATAACACTTCAACTTTTTTTTTTATTAATTTGATCTTATCTTATCTTATTGTATTTTTTTAACTTATTTTATTTAAGTCTTAGAGTGGTAACTTATTTAAACTGATATTTTTTTTGTCATTTCTTTTATGGTGTATAATACGGTTCTGTTTATTGTGCACTGTTGTGCTGGATTCTTGAATTTCCCCCAGGATCAATAAAGTATATCAATCAATCAAAGCTTATTTTCATCTGTGGAGTTCAAGAATAGAAAATCTGGTTCGTCCCTCTCCGTTAAACTCTATTTTCACATTGCACAACATCCTCGTTCAATTGCTCCAACTGTGTATGACATCACTTCACCTATTGTTTGTCCTTTGAGCTACTCATCCACTTTCACTGCAGCCAAGGTTTGTTTTTCCTTATTTTTTTTATGGCCAATAGTGACTTGCAGGTTATCCAAGGTTTATTCATGAGGGTATAATATATAACTACATTTCATTTACTTCTTTCCAATGGTAAAAAAACAACACAAAAAAAGAAAAATAATAAGAGGCACATATTACTGTGTATATATCAACGTTTTTTCTTCTGTTCAGTCACCACTAACAGTTTGAGTTCAATGGTTTACATCGGTCCCTTTCAACTAATGGAAATAATTATTAGACCCCCTGTGGTTTATAACAGATGTTCTTTGTTTATTTTACTCAATGTGCAGGGACTGTTTTTGTCATCATTAATAAAATACAGCTTATTACTTTATTGCATCAGTGAAAGACAGTCACATTTGCACACAGCAGGACCCTGACAGCTTTACAAGTCATATATTTATGACAAATGTTGACTTTTCACTATTGTGTTTTAATTACTACTTAAAACCATAAATCATATATTTAATGTAATATATATCTTTACATCCAACTCTAAAATAGCCCGTCATGCACTTAATTTTCACTCATGCTTATACACTTTTAGAGTTTAGACAGGGTATGCATAATATTCCTCATGTAAATATTAAGAAATAATCAAACATTTTTATTGAAGTTTCTAGAATAAAGATGAAAATGCATGGGATTGAAGAGATATGGACTGAATATATTTACAATGGTCCAGTTAATGTGTGACCAATAGAGAAAGTAAATAATCACTGTGGTCTCTCATGGTGAGGCAAACGTGGGGCTTTTAAGCAAAGCATCATAAAGTAACTAGAACCTTTTTTTTTTTTTTTTTTTTTTAATTAAGATACAGAGAACATTTGATACTGATAAAAAGTTAAAGTACTGTTTTCATCATTGGACACAGCTCTAAATGAAAGTCTGCCATATTTGACGCCTGTGTTTTATGTTGTGGTCTGCTGAGGGAGCTGTCAGGAAGAGGCGGAACAAACTGACAAAGGAGGCAAGTGTCGTCCTGGGATGACCCCTGGAACCTGTGGAGGAGGAGGAGGAGGCTGACAGCCAAACTGCCCTCTATCATAACCCAAGACTCCCACCCTCTGAAAGACACAATGACTGCACTAAGGAGTTCCTTCAGTGGCAGAATGAGACACCCTAATTCACTATTCGCGCGGGATAAGTATTATCTGTGGACCACTGGTAATTTGCAATTACCCCCTGTACATCTGTGTTATTGTGTGGCACATTCGGACGGGATAAACAAAAGTCTGTAATTCACGAAAATTACAGATTTTATGGCCAGATATGTCATAAATATCCTGTTTGGTCACGATACATTAATAAGGTTGTATGAAAACAAAGTATGCATAAGAATAAAGGGGGTCAATGCCATTGACAGGGATGCAGTCTGTAAATATGCTTCACGCCTTCAAAATAAGAGCGGGGTCAGTGCAGTTTAAAACAGTCTCCAGATTACAGAACTGGTAGTTCTTAGCGGAGGCCTTCCCTCTGGAAAATGGCCAACTGAATCTATAGCAACAACTTCAGATAGTTATAAATATTGAATAAAAATATTATAAATATGGTGCGACCATATGTTCCTTTTGCCACATAATTTCAACTGCTTCCCCCATTATTCAATCCATAAAAAGACAAAAGGTGCGCAATTGAAATTACAAACAGACATGCGCATTCACACAGGACTTGAATTACCACTGGACATCTGCTTTTCACCCAAACATAGTAGGTAATTTGGTAATCATATGGAAAGCAAACAAACTCACACTGAGACAGACTGGGGGAACCCTATGTATCCACACCACACAGCTGACACAAATGAGGAAAAATTAACAAGGGTTGGACAAGGCACCGGTGACAGGAGGAAGAATGACACCCAGTGGACAAAACAACACATGACAAAAAAAAGCCCAGATCTGAACAATGACAAACAACATGAAGATGTACAAAAACCAACAGGACAAGACAAGAAAATCCAGACTCATAACAAACAGAAACTGCTCCACCCATCCATACGAATGTCTGTTTGTTATGAGTCTGGATTTTCTTGTCTTGTGACTTGCACAATTGTACATATAGAAGTATTTATTTATATTTACATACTGTTCTTGTGTGGTATAATCTTGCTGCTATAAGCCTGGAATTCCCCTGAGTGGGACTTAAAGGAAATCAGAGTATTTCTTCTATAGACAAGTGGGATTATAAAGTGTATGAAGGTATGAAGTTATCATGGGATGTTATCTTTGCTAAGTTGTTGACATCTGTATTTGTTGTTGATCCACAATTCAGACTAAACTATGCCAGTTCAATGAATGAAATACAATTGTTACGATTACACATGATTATATTATTAGAATCCCATTGTTGCCATGAGCTTGATGCAGACAAGTTGTAGCAGCCCGTAGAATTATCAGATGCTGCATTTTTAATCAAGATAAATGAATCTAACATTCACAACTGCGATTAAGTTTCATGCAGAAACTCATACACATTGTGTCTTGGAAGCAAACATGCTGGGATCACATTCAAGATAAGAAATTAAAGGGTTAAAGATTCTGGCAGACGGAGGTTGTTTAACTTTGGGGCCACATCCAACAACTCGACATCTGGATACAGAATATCCAAGAGTGTGGAAATACTTTAATTAAACTGTCTTCTTATTGACTTATAGAAACAGTTAAGATGCATGAAGTCCATAGATTATGTGTGGTGTAATTCATAAACATGCTAACAATCGTATATTTGGTGTGAATTTATAATAAAACAAAGTCATTATCTGTATCTGAAGGATAAGGGTGTACTAGTGACACCAGCAGCACTGCTACCAAAATAAAAGCATGGAAATAGTTCAGCTCATGGGTTCAACCAGAGTACAGCGCAGAAGAGAGTAGTGGGTTACATAAGGCTGGGTGGAGTCAAATGTGGGTAAGTACGCATGCATGCAAATGTGGGATGAGCTGAAAGTTCATATTCTTGGAATGTGAAAAATCAATGAATCCCAGTGTGGATAACTCTGCATAATATTAAGTATAAATACAAAGAACTGAATTTTTGTAGCATCCAGAACACACTTGAACTTTTTCATGCCTTAGCTCGTCTATGCTTAAATAAGTTGTTTTCTGTCAGACTCTGCTCAACCTTTCGCTTATCCAAGACTCTCAAAAAAAAAAAAAAAAAAAAAGACAAAGTGCCTTTCAGTCTAACTGTTTTATTTTTTTTGTTCACCATGGTAATGTAAGAGTAACTAGTGGCAACAGTACATACAGTACTATAATCTCCAATAGGAACAAGCTGGAACATACTAGAAATTAATATCCCGCCCACCGAAGGAGAGGCGAGGGTATTGCTAACCTGCCCCCCAAACAGGAGAGGAATATTGTGTTTGAGTTTGTAATCAGGTTTAGGAAAAAAAAACAAAAAACTACTGCACACATTTTTATGAAATGTTGAGGAAAGGTGCAAGGTGGTCCGGAATAGATCCCATTACATTTTGGTGAATGTAGGTCAAAGTCACAAAAAATGTGTTTTTGCAATGATAGGATGAATTAGGTGAAATGTGTGTGTGTGTGTGTGTGTGGGGGGGGGTATCACCTGGTTTTGTTTTTTTGTCCATCTGTTTGTCAGCAAGTTTATGCAAAAACTACTGGACCAATTTCCACAACATTTTCAGGAAATATGTAAGGTGGTACAAAATAGACACCATTAAATTTAGCTGAATGTAGGTCAACGTTACAAAAAAATGTGTTTTCACAATAAGATAAAATAACAATAAGAGATAATAATAAGAGATGGGGCAAATTATGAATTACCTTCTCATGTCTGTATACTCACTTTTGCATAAATATTGTCTTCTTGCTCTCATTTTTCATGTGCATTAATGTCAGAACCTTGAAGGATGCATTTGAAAACTCTAGGTCAAAGGTCACAATAGTAAAGGTCCAAATTCAATTTGACATTTTAGAGACTTCCAGTGAGCATCAAAATGTTGGTCTTTCAATTCTGTATCTTGTGTGTATAGATCTGACCTTTTGTTGACCCAAAAGGTCAGGGGTCACGCAATCAGTATCTGAAAAAAATAAAATGGCTAAACAGATAAACAAGGAGAGATACATAGTTATTGACGGGCATGGGATTTAAAATTATGTCCTGACCTTTGATCTTGAAACGCCATAATTAAAGTAAAACATTTTTTGTTTAAATGGTTGCAAATCCAAAGTAAGTGATGGTGACACTGAACTAAGCAGAACATTTTTTTTATTGAATTAAGCAAAATAAATAAATAAAATCTGCCAACAGAACAAGTGAAATAATATGGGTAAGATTACTTGAAATAAAATGCTCAAGACCTATTGTAAAAAAAAAAAAAAAAAAAATATATATATATATATATATATATATATATATATATATATTTCACTAAACACTACTCTTGATTGTGATTGTGTGCGATTAGGTGATTAAGTCTTATTTAAAGTTTTATGAGATATTTTGACAAGAGATGAGAAAAATACTTAGGAAGATTCATATATATTTTTTATTCCTACTGAATTATATAACTTTTTTGAATATAAATATACAGATTACAAATGAAGCAGTAAAATAAGGCTCACAGTATTAATGAATAAAACACAACAAGAAGCGAAAACTGTTATCTGCAGTTTTCTTTTGGAGTCTCTATCTCAGACTTTCAGGTATCACAAAGCTGACTTACTTTTAACCTTGATAGATCACCATGGTAACTCAGGCAGCACATCAAACTCTGGAGTAGGCTAACATCATAGCGTCACATCACAACATGTTTACCAATTGAAAACAGACCAGTAACATCACTGATAATTCACTCATCATTCCTATAGAACTCTAATTAAAATCTTGTGTTATTTAATTTACTAATATCAACACACTGTAGTCCAGTCAATGCATTCACACTTTCCTCATGTTTTAGATTCTCTTCTATATATAATATTATACTTTTTATGTTTCATGTTGAATTTTAATTTAAAGCTGCAGGGGCTGAAATCTAATGGAAAATGTTGTGAAACCATCCCTGGATATTTCATCCTAGAGAATATGTTATGATTTTGCAATGCTGTATTACATTTACAGTGTAATAAGCTCAGGTTAAATGCATCATGTTATTTTGTACATCTTATTTTATACTTTAATAAATTGTCATGAAAAAAATGTCATGTTCTTACACTGCATTTGCTCACCATATTTAACCGAGCATCTTAATTGTGTAACAGTGTAATGGTAAAAAGTCTATTGTATTCCAACATTTAAATACATCACACCTTGTAAAAAAAAAAAAAAAAAAAAAAAATCTTATTTCTAGTTAAATAAGGTTCAGCAGACTGTTCAATCTAAATATCTGGCTGTTAGCTACCTGTGACAAACATCCTGTCGACTTCATTAACAACTTTAACTATTTCTACGACCAGACACTTTTTAAAACAAATGATTTGAGCTTGAACAAATGAAAAATGCAGCCGTTCGCCTCAAATTTCTTTTGATCTATCCAAACCAGACACAGAAAAACAGCTGATCCAAAACACTGTCCTGACCAGTACCAAGAAACTGGACCACATCACACCATCATCAAATCTAGTTAAAAATTACCTAGGTCATTATTTAAGCCCATCTACATTTTTCTAGGTCGTATTATAAGCCTTTAATAAAATATGTATTGGATTTGAACCCACAACCTCCGAGTTCTCAAATTGATGTTTAACCCACTGAGTCACCAGGGGACGTCCCCTCATCTGTTCAGGTAAAGCTTGGCCATGTGACCCCCTCTGGAGAAGCTCATGATGCCGTTCACCCAAGGGTTCACAGAGAGTGGAAGGTGTATAGGGGACAAGAAGACGAGGTGTCCACCCCCAGTCCATTGTTTCACCATAAAAGCACCAGCGCAGCAGGGATGCAAAAGCCCTGTTTTTCACAGGTGAAAATTGTTGAACCCTGACAGAGCTCATCTCTCTCTCTCTCTCTCTCTCTCTCTCTCTCTCTCTCTCTCTCTCTCTCTCTCTCTCGTTTACATCCGCAGTCTTGCTCACTCTATCCATCTTTTATTTGCTTCAATAAACACATCCGCCTCCCTCTGTCTGTCTCTGCTCCTTGGCTCATTCTATCTATCACAGCTGTGAAACCGGGATTGGAAAAAGAGTAACAGATGGATGCACATGCCAGAGTGGGCTATAATAAGAAGTAGAGATACAGGTGGACGCTGAAGATGATGGTTTGACCTGTGAATGTGCTGCTTTTATTTAGAGGTAGCCACAAAGACATGCAGGGACACTTGTTCATAATGTTACAGGTGCTCAAGATACTGTTTGTACAGTGCGTTTATAAGCTTCGTATGCATAGAATGCAGAAAAATAATGACATGGATTCAGAATTTCATATTTGGGGCGGCACAGTTGTGCAGTGTCTTCCTCCCACCATCCAAAGAAATGGAGCCATTCATCTGAAATCCCCATAGGTATGAATGAGAGCTAGGTGAGCTTGGCTGAAATTTGGGATGGGGGAGGGGGTGGGGGATAGCACTGACGTATAGGAATTTTCAAGCTTGTCAAATTAATGTTATTCAAGTATCAAATATCATTAATAAAAACAGGTAATACACATAAAAATGTTACCTTGGAATAGACCTAACATTGTTGAATGTGGAGATGTGGGAAGTTGAAAGATATTATCATTAAAAGCTGAAAAAAGTATTTTTTTTAAAAACAAATGTAGTTTTGTTATTTCTAGTCAAAATAGGTCACATTTAAAATAAGACACAATTACTTCAAGAGAGTTATTTTTCAGTCAGATATAATAAATTATTTCTAAACTTACTTTCTATTTTAAGAAATCTTACCCGTCTTTCATCATTTCCACTGTTAGATTTATTTATTTAGCTCTAATTAAGCAAAAAAACAAATGATTTAGCAAAAATCTGCCAATGGAATAAGTGAAAAATAGCTTTCTTAAAATAAGATTTTCCAGATCTATTGCCTATCATTCAAATTACTCTTAAGGCGATTCTGTCTTATTTCTAGTCTGATGAGCTATTTTGAGTAGAAATGAGAAAAACATAGTGCTAATGTCCCTGTGCTCATCCAGACCTCACAGCTGTGATGTCTTGCTATCAACAAAAGGGAGTCATTCAATAGATCATAAAATCAATCCCCCTGTGTGTCAGTGTTTTTAATCAACAAATGCCAAAAACAGTGTGAATAGTATAGGAAACCCCTAAAGCTCTTCTGGCAACGGTGGACGAAGTGCAATGGCAATAGCTTATTGTGACTTCGTCCAGATGACCTAGCTACACTTAGTAAGATTTAAATTTTTGCAGTGTGTAGCTCTATCTATTGCTGTGTTTTCAACACTGGTGATGCTGAGAACTGAAAAAGGACCTTGTATATTCAAAGCACATTTTCTCTTATTGAGTCAAAGAATAAAAAAAATCTCCAGAGTCCACCTCCTCGTCTCCATTTCCTCCCTTTTCTCTTCAGATCATAAATCATACACCTGTATATAGTAAATCTAATGCAGCTCCATTGTCCCAGAACACTGCAATCTAACATTTAGTCAGGGCATAGACTCCAGGGGGATGGGAGAATGCAGCCGCTTCTATACATTCAGCATCTTCATATGTGGTCATGCAATAGTGGAACACAGTCCAATTAGGATTATACTATCTACTAGAACTCATGCAAATGTACTTTTACACCTGGTGTATCTGAAACATGTCAAGATAAAAATAATCTATGCTTTTTCCATCTGACAAAAAAGAAAGTGTCGTTAGTTATAGAGTTATAGATATAGAAAGTTATACATTGTAAAAATAGATTTGGTACAGTTCATGAAAACTGACATTGTGAACAATTCTTATTGCTCTTTTTTGCAATAAAAAAAAAAATCTTTGTAATGAACTTGTATGTAGATTGTCACCCTATTAAAATAATGGCTGAAATATATATATATATATATATATATATATATATATATATATATATATATATATATATATATATACATACATATATATATATATATATATACATACATATATATATATATATATATATATATAAATATATATACATATATATATATATATATATATATATAAATAATAGTCAAGAGATGATTTAAGGCAACACATAATTTTCATTAAAGAAAATTACTTAGGCCATTATTTTAATAGGGTCACAATACATATTTCTCCAAACACTAATTTTAATAAGACCAATGAATTATACAAAACGCAAAACCCTTTACAGTATAATATTGTGATGTAAAAATTATAATTTTGTGCGTTTCATTTATTCAGGGATCTTTTGAACTATGCATCTGCACTTCTCTTGCATCGAGCTAAAACCTGTTTTTGTCTGTTTTCCTGTCTGTGTAGAACAGAACATTTCGAATTGTGATCAAAAGTGTGACTTCCTCTTTGTTTTCTGCACCTGCAAATTCATGTTCAACACACACACACACACACACACACACACACACACACACACAGTTAACTGCAAAATGTAAGTTTATTTTCTTTCCTGTCTGTATAAGTTCCTTTGCTCTGAACTCAAAGCTTAGACATAGAGACCTGACACTTAACTTCATCTGACAATATGATTTGAGCTGCAGCTTGAAATAAAAAAAAAAACCATAAAAGCAATAACAGATTCCATAGTTTTTATTCATCACTGAGCTTAAAGCACAGAATTCCCAAACCAATATGAAGCATTACTTTATTAAACTCAAGCTACTTTAAAATAAAAAATAAAAAACAACAACATACCAATACAAACTAATAGGATACATGTGAATCACAAACTCCCAAAAGTTACTAAATATCTAATTACTGAACTGATGGAAAGAATCCAATCTGCAAAGTAAATGAAGCTTGAGGTCCTGATAACACGAATGAAGTGTTGAGATCACGGCCCATCTGGACCTCAAGATGCAACATTCACACTGTTTATGACAGCACGAAGCCTCTGAGTTTTCCCAGAAGTCAACAGTATTCAGGCTATAATATCCAGATATTTCCTAGTTGTGTAAACAGTGAATTACTAAAACTCAGAAAACAGCCTGAAAGCTAAGAACACATGAAACAAAGATAACAGGATGACAATGGATTAGTGAATAATCTACTAAACAGTGATTAGAGAGGAGTGAAATATTTTCTACGGTGATGATTTCTTTTTTTTTTTTTTTTTTCCTCCCATCATCTTGTAAATGCTAGAAAGGGGCCCACTACCTCTTACTAATAGTTTTATTACTGCAAGTCAACAGGAGAATTTAATCACTGTCATGCACTCCTTTCAAAATTCATAGTGAATGTGAGCAACCAAACATCATCTTACCAAGAGTGTAAATGTAAAACTTTTTGAGGCAGCATAAAAAATTATTTAGTTTTTAACAATTTGAGGCTAAATGTTTGGAATAGCAGTAAAAATAAATCAAGACCTAATCCAGCCTAATGACACACTATTTATATTAAGAATTATTATAATAGAATGTGCAAGTTTTGGGCTTAAAAGGAGAAAACATGATGATACCATAGCAGAGATGTCCAGTTAATAAAAATAAAATCAATACTTTGAGTGTGGAATATAGAAGAGTATGTTCTGGTGTTCTATTATTTTCCTCCTGCTATTGATTATTGGGATGTATATTTTTTTTTTCTATTTTAAAACTACAAATAGGTCACTTAATTGTACCATTTAATGTGCAAAACGTGAGGGGATTTAGACAATCTAGTTACTAGGATGAACTATAATATTCATGTTTTTTAGATAAAAAATATCTATTTGTTAGTTTACCATGAGTCATTTAAGGGAGCAGGTGGCTTCTATGGATTACACCACACCCCCTTCATAAATATCCAAAAACATCAGGTCAAATGATGACCTTTCATGACATGAGCAGGTGCCACATGTGAGTGAGATGAAATAACTGCAGTTTGATGTAATCTACAATAACACTATTAGATGTCACTACAGTATACAGTATGTCCAACACTAAAGTTGGATCAGTAACAAGTGGTGACAGGCACAACAAACCGTGCCCCTTGCAAACATTTTAGTTCTATATTGGACACCTCCCTCTCTAAACTTGAAACTATGGATTTGACCTTTCAAGGTCAAAGGTCCCATTTTTAAGACCAGGTTTCATATCTGTCAATAATAGTAACCAAATCTCTATCTCCCTTTGTATTTCTGTATGACCATTTTAGGGTTTGGTTGGTTTTTTTTGGCTTTTTTTGTATTGACCAAGTGACCCTTGACCCCTTGAATCAACAATAAGTCAAAATCTATCCACACGAGATGTGAAACACAGCTCAGATCATATCAGCATTTAGGTTCTCATTGGAAGTCTGTAAGATGAATAGTTATAGGTTATATCCAAATGTTTACTTTGATCTTGACCTTTGACCTCAAGTCTTCAAATTTGTCCTTCAAGGTTTTGATGTGCCTGCACATCAACAGTGAGCGCAAAAAGACACTATATGCAAAATCTTGACCTTTGACCTACATTCACCAAAATGTAATGGGATCCATTCTGGACCACCTTGTACCTTTTCTGAAAATTTCATGGAAATTGGTCCAGTAGTTTTTGCATAAAGTTGCTGACAAACAAACAAACAAACAAACTAGAAATCCACGCAGAGTATGGTAACTTTGCAAATGACATGAAATCTGTGATCTTGTCAAACCTCGTCATGATCAGTCATTAACATGTTAAATCGCCAATACATGTTGAAAACTGCAAATCTCTGCTGTAACAACGCGAATATTCAATATGGCGTCAGACCGGAGTCATGAGTCGATTTGGCTGAAACTTGGTCCGTGTCAACATTGTGTCCGTCTCCTTCTACTGTACATGCTACATGTGCATCCACACACGGACACACAAACAGACAAACCATTAAAGCAACATAACTTCGCAAGTTTGTTAAGTTAATAAACAAACCAAAAAAAAACTAAACCCACACCTTATGACCCGTTTGGGGGGGGGGGGTGTGGGGTGAAAATATCAGTGATTAAAAATTCCCAAATCTTTTTTTAGTATTTATCAACTCGCCGTTCATTATTCTTCTGAAGATACGACTACATGCACACATACATCTTAATTAACGGACTTTTCAAGCATGAGCATCATTGTAATGAGCCTTTTTCCCTTCACAGCCTATTAGGCAGAGCATCAGAGAGTAAAAGGACAGAAGGAGCAGAAGGTGAATGACTGATGGACGGATCATTCATGCTGTTCCAGTAGGCAGCCTCCTATGTGACATGAACAGCAGCTCAATCCCCTTTCATGACCCCCCCCCCCCCCATTCACCCTGACTCCTCTGCCTTCACTTTTAAGTCGTACATTCCCACATATCTCCCCCCCATTGATGTGTTTCTCTTTTCATTTTTCCCCCACTAATGATTTACCTTGTTGTCATATTTGATTTGTTGATGCAGATAAAATAATTCAGATATTAGTCTGTGCAGGGAACAAAAAATTCTGTAAAGTTGAGCAGGTTTACAGGCTGAATGTTTGCTGCTACACTCATGTACTATATAAATGGACTGACATTGATAAATAATATCCATGCAAAGCAATCACCAGGCTGATGCACTTCCTGTCTGACAAGGCAGACAATGTGTGTTTCCTATTAAATGCATTTCATTTTCTCTATTCGTACAATGACCATAATCCTCCTGTTACCTTATCAGTACCCCATGGTCCAGTGGACTTGTGTCTTGTGTGTGACCAGAATAATGAACAGATATATTGATCTTTATGAAAACTGGTAAGAAAACTGAATATAATAAACAAGTCTATATAATACAAACACACAACATATAGATAGAATAAAAAAAAAAAAAAAAGAGATAGAATTTGTGCACAGTGTTTTCCAACCACTGTGTCTTGGCACATTCGTGTGCCATGAGAAACCATCAGGTGTTCTGTGGAGGATTATCCACTTTCACCTGATTGGTTCTGTAAGAGAGCAGCCTGATGTAACAGATGAATAGGACTCCTCCACTCCACAACAACACTCTGCCGTTTCCTTTTGCAAAATAAAGGTGAATATGAACAGGCCCTGATGTGGTACATTCTAGTGAAAAAGCCTCTCTTTCCTAATAATGCCCAGGTTAGCGGGTCACTCACAAACCATGGGTATCAGTTTGGGGTGCAGGAGATATACTTCCTATACCATAAGTCCATCTGAGGGGTCTCCCACAAACCCCTTTCAAATTTCTTGTTCCAAGTGCCCAATGTATCCTGATGTGCCGCCACAAACTACCTGTGAGAGGTGGCATTTTAAAGGTGGCAAAAGTACTCACATTTTTTTTTTAACTTAAGTAGAATTAAAGCTACTTGTGTCAGAAAAAACTACTTGCATAAATGTAGAAGTACAAAAATGACAACTTTTCAATTGTAAAAAGTGCAAAAATAAAAATGCAATTTTAGCCATGAAAATGAAACAATACTTATTTAACAACAAAAAAAATTAACATTTCCATTTTGTAATTCTACAGTGAACGGTACTGACTAGAGTCCTGCATCAGGTCTAATACCAGTGGGGAGGAGTATAAATAAAAAAATATAAAAAAAAAACCCCTACAGATTTCATGTACTGTCATATCAATTTTATTTGAAAAAGTAACAAGCCTATTCTGAGAATCTAAGAAGTACTGCATACAGTCCTGATGTGTTGCCTGGAAAATAAATACTGAATTGCAGATACCTCAAACAAGTGGTGCCTCTGTTTTTCGTATTTTCATAAAATTTTTTTTTTTTAGCCGATGCTAAAAAACAACACCTGGGGGACTAATATAAACATTAGATATGCATAATTTTTACAAAGTGGATTCATTGCCGCCATTATCTGGGTCATTGTTTGATGTGTACATTTTCCTTTTATTATATATTTAATAAGTTACTCAGTACTTGTTCTAGTTCTTGTTACTATAATAATTATCATCATGGCTGTTATTGTTCTTCCTTGTTGGTTATATCTTGTATTTATGCATGTCCATTATTAGTAACTATTAAGACTGAGATGTTTGTTTTATCCTTCCATCTCTGCGCTTACTGTCCAGTAATAAATAAATATATATATATACATATACACACACACACACCAACTCCAAATTTGCTCTCCATTTTAGAGCGAAAAAAGTAAAATTACATCATGAAAAAACAAAAAATATTGGGCTTTAGTTTATCATTTACACAAACATTCTAACTTACAGATCACACTGGATCTATGGATACACAAAATATTTAGGTGGAATATTAAAATTGTACTTCTCTTAAGATAAGATATTTCCAATTTGTCATATTTCTTCCGACAAATTATATATTTTAGTGTCCCTAAATGAAACAAAAAGGAAAGATTTTTTATTTTTTTTAAACTTGTGAATATTTATAGGTTATTTTAGGACTGTGGACCATGAATTAAAATTATTTATATCTTAGTGTAGTTCTTGCATTTCCTAAATTCATCCAAAGGGCCAAAAAGGTGGGCTGGATTTGGCCCCCGGGCCGCATGTTTGAAACCTATGTTCTAAAGTCTGTGAACCCTAGTTATTTAGACTAAACCCAGAGTAATGTTAAATATAATGAGGTTTAGAGGAATTCTAAATACAGCTTTTCTTCATTTTTTTTCTCCATCATGAATGTTGACTTGTTTGTTTTTTGCAGAATTGAGGACAACCAAACCTAATCCAACCAAATTAATACAAGACAGAAGAGGAACAGGGAACAAACAAGAAGGAGGCGGGGAGAGTCTGCCTTTGTGACTCACCACCTGAGACTGGCAAGCTCCTCAGGAGGCAGCGAAACACCAGCTGTGCTCTGTTTATACGACTGCATAGATTAGAGGAGTATTTTATATAGATATGAACCTGGTTCAGCAGAGACCGTTGAAGCAAAGGGACTAATTGCGATAGACTATAATCACTGTTTATGTCTCTGAAATGTTATCATCCAAAACTGTACGACTGCTTTCAACAAAATCTGTCATTTCATTTACAAAAGCTGATTATATTTTGGCATGACATTTGGTGTTACTGTGCAGAAGCAATTCATTTACCAAGTACAAGTTTAAAAAACAGCATCTAAAATTGTGTACCAATATATTTTCTTTATTTTATTTCTGTAGCTGTTCTTATAACTTGTGTATTTTTTTCCTGTTTGAAACTTTATCCTGTCAGGAAACCGAATTAAAAAGATAAAGAAGCCACAATCACAAATTACAAACTACATATTACAAATAACCACTCCTGACCCCCCCCCAAAAGGGGAGGAGGGGGTATTGACTGGAATTGTTGCACTATGGGCCAGACTGGAACCTTAGGAGGGGCCACATGTTTGAGACACCTGATTTAAAGCATTTTTTTTTTTCATTATATAGTATTTATCAAAACAAAATGAGTAAAACTTTGAGATTTGAGGTATCTATATAAGAGTAAATTATATATATATATATATATATATATATATATATATATATATATATATATATATATATATATATATATTTATTTATTTATTTTTATTTATTTTTTTTGGCGACTGTGGCTCAGTTAGTAGAGCAGGTCATCAATGACCAACAGTTTGGTGGTTCGATTCCTGACTCCCAAGTGTCCTTGGGCAAGAACTGAAGCCTAAGTTGCTCCCAGTACCATGCATGGCGGCAGCTGCCTACTGGTATATGATTTCATGAATGTGAGGATGCATAAAATGCACTAAAGTTCAGTCATTTTACTCTTTTTTTTTTTTTTTTAACCAATCTAACATTTTCATGAATGTTCCCTAAAAGCATAGAAACCATTTCAGGTCCAATAATGGGTTCAGTTCATGTGTCCAGTTCAGACACAACAAAGCACAGCATCACCTTCTGAAAATATCACAGCCTAGTTTATTCCCTAAAAACCTGCTTTTTTCTCTTTTGTGCTTTAAAAAAAAAAGTTGATTGAAATTCAAGCAACGTTTTCTGCAAAGATGGCAATTACTGAGTTCACAAAGTGGTGTAAAACATATTGGCATATGGAGCAAATTATGTTGCAAAACAATGTTTCCTTTAGTTATCTCAGAGGTTATCACACACCAGAGATATCCAATGACTTCACCGATCACAAAGTAACTGTATTACTGTGATGTACCTTACTCGGGGTTTGTTAGGAATCTTATTTTCCCCCCATTCACTTGGGGATCCCAAGCTGGAGTCAAGTTTCCATCTCCTTTAAAGTGCCCTTGAACACAACACCAATTCTTGCCTCTGTGAACCCATTAATGTTTGATGCTCTGCGGAAGTGACCACATACGTTTATGTCCTTAAGACATTGCCTCCATACGATTACTCTTTAGCTTCTCATAAATGTGTTGCCTTTTAGTCATTTTTCCAAGTCAGACTTTTGATAACATTGGTATTTGATGGAAGGGCTGTTGTGAAATGCTATTAATGTAAGATAGATCTATGCCTCAGGTCATATATTACAATCTGAAAGTTTAGTTTGAACACACAAAATTATCACATCAAGTACCATCCAACATAGTACAAGTTTTTTGGCAATAAACATTTCAAACTAATAAGTCAATTCTGTTTTCTTTGACACACTTTTTTCTATTTTTCAATAACCTGGTGGTGGTGGTGGTGGTGGTGGTGGGGGGGGGTCACAAGGAACAGATGACTAAATTTTGATGGTGATCTGGAAGAGATCCTGGATCACTTTGAAATGTATTCTCCATTTAACACAATGTAAAATTTCAAAGTGAGCCAGAATCCAGGATCTGTTCCGGATCACCACCAACATGTACACATTTCCAGATCTCCCCCATTACCAACCTACTCTGTAAAGGTCATCAATATCTGTCCATCACTTTTTGAATTATCTCTAACAGACAAACAAACTGACAAAAACATAACCTCCTTGGCGGACCTCTCTATATTCGAAGGGGGGAGAGGTCTGCCTCGGTGGAGGTTTGTGCTCTCAGAGTGCTTTTCTAGTTTTATATATTTTGTTATTATACATGATTTTAAATGCGCAAATTGAAGAAGACATATTTAGGTTTTGGTCCATATTATTAGACAGAATTATCCCTCTAACAGAAGTATACTGGCTTTTTTTGTGTTTGTTCTGCACTTCTATTTTCTTGAAGATTTCAGTTTCCCTCATGACTATAATGAAGGGAATTGAAAACATAATGACTTTGCCTGGGCTCAAAAGTAGTTTATTTGAGGCATTAAAATAATGTATGACTCCAGTATCTCAATAAAACATGTGCAACATCTGTAATATTAACAATTTAGGACTTGGTTTAAACTATTCTGTTAAAAAAAAAAAAAAACAACTACAAATGTTATGAGTCTTCTAAAATCTTAAAGCCTTCATATGAAGTCCTTGATCTTAAAATAGTTTTCATTGAGTTTGTGTCAGTGGTTTGATCTCAGGCGGTGAAAACAGCAGTTTTCTGTGAAAGCTTGACAGGGACTTTGGGATGCTTTCTCCCATAAGGCCACGTATTGGATCAGCATTTTATCTTCCTTCCTGTGAGCTGCACGGATATAAATAAATATTAGTCGAGAAAAAAATAACATCTCCATCTTTCAGTCTTTGCAAACTTCAGAAACCATTTAAAAACACAGCAGCCGAGTTGGGCACAATGCTCCTGCTTCTAAAAACATTTATCCCACATCCATTTGGGAGGTGAACAAAAGATATAGTAAGATAGAAGCAGTTTGTGTCTATTTTATTACCAAAGTTTATCACCAGAGCAAGACACTGTTAACAGCAGCTGCCATTGCTGTTACAATAGCAAGACCTGCACTACGAAGATAAAACATGCTTGTGTAAAAGACAAGAAAATAACGGCACTAAATTCACCAGCAGCTACCAAACCACACAATTAATTCTCTTTTAAAGTCTGTCACCAGAGGAAAAAACAAGCTTTCAGTTAAACAGTGAACACCTCTGCAGACAATGACATTCAGGTATTTTCCTACAAATGTGATGTTTGTTGAAATACAGGTTTTTATAAAGGCTTAATACATCACACAGCAACAGATGGACTCATCAGGAGCAGAGGCAGACACTTATAATCTTCACTCTTGATTGTTGACATCTTGCGACGTTGTGGTGTCAAGCCAGTCGATAGGCTTTTGCTTTCCCTCAAGCAACTGAGCAATTAACCAGCAGCAGCAGATGAAGACAAAAGATCATTACAAAGGCCGAGTCCTAACGATCAGCTCTGTGTGTGTCTGCTGCTTCCTGTCTGTGTTTGTGCCTCGTCCCTTACACTAATGTGCTCCAACAAAAAAGAAAATCATTACCTTCTGCGTCATTTTTTCCTGCTGTGCCTTTGGTCGTATAACACATGATGCCCCTGTCGTCCAAGAAAAAGGAACAAGAATTTGAGGATGTCAGAAGGCTGGTGTCCTAGTTACATATTAATGGTCAGCACTGGGAGCAGATAAGGGGACATGGGCACTTGTAAATTTATATGTCCTAAGTGGAAAATTATGCTAGAATGTATTCTTAGTCCATATAACTTTTTAATGCCTAATTTATGCTGATGCTTTGTATCACTACATGACGTACACACCGTAATGCTATTACTTGTAACCCCATTTCACAAATTTCTGCAACCTCCAGACATTCAAAAAGGACCCATTTTTTTTACTAAAATGTGTTTGTTTTTGATCATGTAATAGTTTGGTATACTGTGCTTCAAATAAATGTTCATTTTAGATGACATTTAGGTTATATAATGTGCATTATTATGGACAGAGGCAGAAAATCCAGGTGTAGATTACTGTAAAATACACTTATTTTTACGTATTTACAAGGTTGACACTTAATACTGAACGTACAATAACTATTAATTATTATAAGAGCTGCAGCTTAGTTTTTCTTAATCAATTACTAGCAATTCCAGGCAACATCATGTGGGGTCCCAACACCCAAGGTTAAAAAAACACTGCTTTAATGGGAAATACCATATAACCACAACATTGATTAACATGAATTTTCACCCTCACTCATTTATAGATCTGCATTAATAGCAATAATTTTTAAAAAGAAAATTGGTTCATATGATATAAACATATTTTTCTTATAGTATCATGGATGTCTTCAGTTTGTTAACAGCTTGTTTCATCATTTTTTTTTCCATTTCATAGAACACACAACTAGCTAATTACACATCCATCCATCCTCTATCACTTATTCAAGCATCTTAAGTAATGAACATCAGACTATCCTCTTCCCCAATCACCTCATCTGGGACAGCCATTCACAGACGAGCCAGTAAATATAACATGATCTCTCGTCTCTTAACCCTTTATCAGGAAAGTGACTATTTTTGGTCATTTCCAATTGTATTACAAGACAGTGATGACAGTCAATGATCTGAGGTCCAATGTGGTCTACAGGGTCTGTAAGGTCCACCTCTGCATGAAGAGTGAGTAGACCCACTTTTTTTTTTACCCCACTCCACGATGGGGGAGGGGGGTATTGTTTTTCAATTGGTTTGTTTGGAAGCAGCTTTAGGCAAAAACTACTGGACCAATTCCCATGGAATTTACCAGGAAAAGCAGAAAGATGGTCCAGAATAAATCCCATTAAATTTTGGTGAATATAGGTCAAAGGTCACAGTTACCAAAAATGAGTTCTTACAATGATAAGAGATAGGGCAAATCAGGTAAAATGTGTGGAAGTGGGGTGGGGGGGTTCTTATGCCGACCACC
Source organism: Siphamia tubifer (assembly GCA_020466265.1). Classification (NCBI taxonomy): domain Eukaryota; kingdom Metazoa; phylum Chordata; class Actinopteri; order Kurtiformes; family Apogonidae; genus Siphamia; species Siphamia tubifer. The sequence goes on from CM035800.1 coordinate 17,544,737, forward strand.
ACTTGTTCTGTAAAAGTATCTTGGCAAGATTCTTTGAAATAAGATTTTGAAGATCTATTATCTAAAAAAATCTCACCTGAACATTACTCTTCAGGTGATTATGCCTTATTGTTAAGTGTGCCGAGATATTTTGACTAAAAATGAAAAAAAAAAGTGGTGCAAATCCTACCCTTTCGCACACATTTTACTTCATTTGCTTTATCTCTTATCATTACCAAACCACATTTTTGGTGACAGTGAACTTACATCTACATGCAAAAAAAAAAAATTAATAGGATCTATTCTGGGCCACCTTACGCCTTTCCTGAAAATTCCATGGAAATGAGTCCAGTAGGTTTTGTGTGAAGTTGCTGACAGACAGACAAAAAAACCTGAACCAAAAGAGGAAAAAAAAAACCTCTTTCCTTTATGAGGGTAGGGTAATAAAAACTGTCTGGTGTTGGCATTGAGTTTCCCGTTGCTTAAGCTGTAATAATTCTGAGAGGCTCCCGAGTGAGACACTTCCTGGGACTTCAGACGACGGAAATTGGAATCAATTCAGAGGCTCAATTTACACACAAAGAGTAAGGCTTTCAGGGTTTTCTTTTTTTTTTTTTTATAAAAGAGGCTATAAAATATAGAATACCAGAGCTGCCAAAACTCATGAGGTTAATCTACCTTTTCTATGCCAGCTGCTTGAGTTGTAACTTCAAAAGTGAGATGAGAATTTTATGCAAATAAACATGGGGCACATTCAAATAGAAAATAGTCTCTTCAACGTCAGCAGCAGCAGATGCTTTGGCTGCTAAAGAGTGAGCATCATTCTGCATGAAACACAGGAAATATAATTTTCTATCCTTGTTGAGAGTCCCAACTCAAGTACCCAAGTCCTCCAAAGACCACATTACCATGTAGTTTTCGATGTCGCTTAAATATTTATATACAGCGTCACCAGGCAGCTTTAGAGGTGTTGGTAGGGAGAAGCGTGATGCAAAGAACAGTCATGGAAACACGATCACACCTGTCAACAAGGTCGTACATGTGCATAATTAACATAATGCGGAAAAAATAGCATGAATAGATGGTACAGACACCCCACAGCAGTGTCTGCGTCACTGCTTATAAACACCAAGCTGCAGAGAATGAAGTCCCATAATCACTACGAGTGCATCAGTAAGAGTCACTACCATTGATGTCTTCATCATGTCATGATCATAATTACTGTAGCTACAAATATATCTGCAGTTTCATCATCCCTTGATTAAAGGCTTTGACATTCTCATACGACAGATCCTTCAATTAAATATCTAGTTTTGCATAAATTAATCTTCTGACTTTACAGTAATATTTTCTTCTGTGCCTGCAGATAAAAAACTGAATAACAATGTCTCCATAATTACAAGCTGTGATACTAGCGATAGAAAAACTAGTAACTCCCCAAGCTCTCAATACTTCACCCTGAACAGTACCAAAACAATCAGATAGCAAATGGGTCATTTGTTGATTCATCCGACTGGACCACAGAATACTGGAACAATGTTCAGCCTCTGCAGAATTGGGACCAGAACCCTCAACTGATACAGCACTGAGAGGTCACATCACACATACAGCTCCACCTACCTTCTACAGAACAAACACCACCATAAAAACTACATAGAGAGCTTTAGAATGATAATACCCGTTTATACTATGCACCATGACTAATTGTCATTTTCTCCATCAATTGCCACAGGACTGTGGTAACAAAATGCACAAAAAAATGCACTGAAGTATACGCCATATATCAGCACAGTGCTCAAGTACAAACATTTAATTGGCTCTGTGACAATAGGGAAACTAATATTTCATGCCACAGTTCTGTGGCAGTAGCCATTGAAATACAATTATAGGAATTTATTACTTCCATCTAGACTTTCAGGTCAACAGTTGTTTAGTTTAAAGTAAATATAGTAAATTTTAGACATGCATGATCATTGTTCAGTTTTACATGAGTTTTAGAGCTCCAAACTGGTATACTCATTTTCCTATGTCTACTATCCATCAACATCTAAAATGAATCTTAATATGCAAATTTTCTCCCACAGAAACCAATTAATTCCAATCCATCCTAACTATTAGATGTTATTTAATTTACACATACTTTACACACACACACACACAGGTGGAACACACTGCCTTGATATGATAATCTTAAAGTAAATCATTAGTTTTAAGTTTCAAATCAATGACTTTAAGTAGCTGAAAAAATTGATTTTACATGTGATGGGACTGATGGTAAAGTAACTGATACTTCAACGTCAGCAGGATGGTAACTATGCCTCAACCTCAAAATACACAACAGTGTGTTGTGTGTGGGTATATGGCGAGTTCTGAAAGGAACCAGCTTCATGAGGCAATTAGTATGATCTCTACAAACACATTCACATTCATAATGTGAAATGGTCATGAATCTGAAAGATAAAAACTGCAGTACTAATGAAAGAAGACATGACTCATATATTCCTAGTAGAAACGCTGCTTCTGTATGATTTTCTCTCACGTGTGTAATGGAGGAATACACTTCGGTTGAGATGGAAAAATAGGCAAAAACTGAGCAACATAATGAGATGTGGACTAAAAGCATGCAAAGGGAGCGATAGTGAATCAATTAAAGGTTAAGCAGATAATGTGGGTGGACTTAGCCTCAGACGTGCATAGAATTTAAAGTGTGTCAAGTCTTACAGATGTCTGCGAGTCAATGCCACACGACAGCCAACATGCACTTTGCATCGTTCTTAAGGTCAAGACCAAAAACTGTCATGTAGCTCATGCCTGGGTAAGTGGGTAATTAATTTTAATCCCTTGAGTGGAATCAAAGGACTTCCATATTTTACGGTACATGAGTGTAAGGAGCAACAAGGAGAAGAAACATGAGAAAAGAGTGATAATCCATGGAGAGTATACTAGGAGTTGTGGGGGTTCACAGTATGGCAGCAGACTGATGGTAAGTGAAGAGGGTCAAAGGTCAAGACCAACTATGTTTTTTTTAAAAATGTGAATGGGTCATGTGTTTCCTACATAAACCAGGGTACAGAATTATAACCTATAGTGCTGGGTGGTAGAATACATTTAATTTAGAGTTACCTACATTCCACCTCAAAGTATACATTAACAAAACATGGAAATGGCAGATTTAAGCTCCTATTTGCTTTGTTACTAAAAAGGTCATTTGACTGTCGACAGTAAAAACCAGCCTGAAGCAGCAAAATGACAGATGAAGTCATTACAGTATATAGTGTGAGCGTTTTGGATTTTTTTTTCCGTTGCGAACTTGCACACTGTGTAACACAATGTAGTTCAAGGTACTTTTATCTGGCCCCACTTTGCAACAAGGACAAGCGTCCCGATGTATTTCAACGTGTTGGACATTTCCTGTCTCTCAGCACTCTGGAATGCAGCAATAGAGCTAGGCTGAAAAACTTGCTCCACAGTAATTGGTCGACCAATTTGTTTCTGAACTGCCATTTTGAAGCGAGTGGCTTGTGTTTTCAGGGTCTTGGGTTTGTTTTTTTTAACTGGACGTGACCTTATATAGGAGTCTCAATCATGATACTGCTCAATGTCGCAGATTCCAATATATCATTACCATAGTGAAGTTTAAATAATAATGTAATTCCACAAGCTCACAGTGTGATGTGATTCATCTCTAGGTACAGTGTTATGTTTAGATAAGGTATACGTAATATAAAGTTAAGACTGCACCAAATTAACCACATTTATGAGCCATTAAATGGATGAAACGTGTGTGTGTGTGTATACAATGTCTCTTCGTGGCAGAGCACTACCAACCACACGGAATGTGGCGAGATGTGCAACAGGGATGGCATTTAGTAACCAGAGCTGTATCTGACAAATGATGTGGTAAAGAAAAAGAGAAGATGCGAGAACTGCCCACAGAGTGTGTGGTCGAATCAGAGTGACAAAAGTGTAAGACGAGCGAGACGTGATGAGAGAGAAATGGAAATGCAGTCAGAGACATGAGGCGTTGAAAATGGGACAGATCAAAAGAAGTTTTCTCTCTTTTCATCTGTCGCCGTGGGCTGTAAAATGTCTACAGACAACATATGAGTTTCACACCGAGCCCTCACACTCACACAAACCTGTGCATGTTAGGATGTGGTTACTCTTTTGATCTTTCCCTGCTTTCCTCTCTGCAGACCATTAGCCCCACCTTCCCCCAGGTTTCTGCAAGCAGCTGTGGAAATGCAAGCCCATAAAGGTGATTAGCATCTGTCTGAGAGCACAGATTACATCTAGGAATCACATTTGGTGTTCCACTCTGCTCAGAGGTTTCAATGAGGCAACAAACTTGTGCAGAGTTCAAAATGTGTGATGTTGAACAAGGTAATTGTTCACACAGGGTTAGAAAAGGCATCATATTTGTGAAATTTAGACAAGATCTCACCATTTCTGAAGATGAACAACAACATAAAAGGCCCAGGAGTGACTGAACATTCTCAAAATGTGACTGTTTAGGTCTTTAAGGGTTAAGAAGACAAATATTAAATGTGGAAACTTCGAAATGTCATCTTAGATATAGTCAAAGGACAAAATTTATTTACTCATTTACTCATTTCTAGTCAAAATATCTCATTACTACAAGCAATGGTGGAGTTATGTTTCTGCTGCCATTTATCCATTTATTACTTGACCAAATAACATTTTCAAAGTTTGTCTGTTTGCACTCTAATGACTGCATTTCTGGAGCAAATTGGTTGTAATCTTAAGAGAAGTTTCGTCTCTGTCACCTGCACCGTCTATGCCACCTATTTTTCTGGATCTAAGTCAAGGTCAATAAAAATATAAAGTGTCCAGTACTTGAACAGTTTTAATGCAATTGATTTCAAACGTATTGGGTAAATATAGATTTGATATAAGGTTCATCACATTAAATATTATACTTTAAGACTTGCCCTTCAAGGTCAAAGTTGACCAAATATTGAAAGTTTTTGGTTTACGTTTGCACCATATCCAGTAGTACCTCATATTAAAGCTAATAAAGAGTGCTTTCAGGATCCATGCTGATTTTAGAGATATGACATCATCATGATATTTTGATTCGTGCCATGCACAACTTCCAGTTTGTTTGTCTGTGTGCAACACAACTCAAAAAGTAATAGATTGATTTGGCTGTAATTTTCAGAATATGTTTATATTACATTTGATTACATGATTATTTTTTGCTGGTGATTGGTAGAGCGATGTGTGTGTGTGTGTGTGTGTGTGGCCATAACTTCAAAAGTTATGGCCGGATTTGCCTGCACTTTTCAGGAAATGTTAATAGTGGCACAAACGTTAAAAGTTTGGTGGTGATCGGTGGAGGGAGTGGGGTTGGGGGCGACAGATGCATGTCTTTTATCCGGTGCGTCGGGGTGGACCAGCACTTGCAGAAGTGAAAGTGAAACCTCTCGTTCATTTTGGTAATTGGGGGGGGGGGTTGCCTTGGCAGAGTCTTCACTTCAGTCTTACACTTAAAATAAAACATAATGACCTATAGAGTACATTTCCCGTCAGTTTAAAGGTCTCACTTCTTGAGCTCTCTCCTGCAGGCAGGTGTCAACCCAGAAGGACAACCTACAGAGCATTTATTTTTCCTTAAATATGACAAGGCTTCACTCGAGGTCACAAATATGCTACTTATTTTTGCTTTCCACCTTTTCCTTTATAAAGACTGAGAATGTGTATTGTTCCACAAGAACCAGAGGAACAAAGGCTTCAGAAATACAAAGTGTCATCAAAACTTAAGACTCTTCATTGAATTCATCTCCAACTTTCCCTCCATGTTCATTATCTCATGCCGTCCATCTGCCTCCAGAGCGCTCACACTGACCACTTTATCTACCCTCATCTTCTTCCTTTTCCATCAATCTCCTGCTTTGTGCCACCGTTCTTCCTTCTTTATTTCCGACTTATCTTCTTCTATTGGTTATCCTCTCCACGTGTCGCTCAGGCTCACCACAACCTTGGAACTGCTACAGCGCTCTGTTGCCATGACAGCAAAGGTAATGTTGAGGAGGGAGATCACTCACCCAGTTTTTAACCTTTTATTAGTGCTGCCTGCATGTATACCTTGCAGTCCCTAGGGTGCTGTAGCTTTATAGGGTCAGCATCATAAACCCCGTCACATCTGCCTCTCTCAAGGAAAGGTTCCTGATCATCCATTGCTATGGCAACCCATGCAGGGGTTTTTTTATGCGACGCCTCAGTGATTGAGGTTGGAACGGTGTAATTTATTACCAGCCTGTACCTAGAATGAAATAAAATGGATTTCCAATTATCTGGATATTTTCCTATTGTAAAGTAAAGGCAGACAAATCAATGATCAGTTCTGATGACAGCGTTATGCTACATTACATACTCATCAGTTAAATATAATTACCCTCAGACATTTTCAGTTAACCTACGACCACCATGTGTCCCTAATTAAATTGATAATGTATGAATTATAATATATAATATATGAATTGTACTAACGGAAAAGTAAAAGAGGTAGCAAGAGGCAGTTTGAAGTATACATATGGGTAGGTACCTTCGTAGTCGTGCTGCAGATACACAAATGTCACATTAGGTTCCTACGGGCTGAGATTTCGGTGGTCTTATAAGACAGCAAACTCATCTGGATGCTTCAATGAAAGTGATAATAAAAGCAAGACATGGGGGCTAAAAATTAAAACTAGTTGTAGATTAATAGTATGAAGCAAGTTTGGAAGATAAAACACCTTTTTACATTACATTTAATAAAATAAATAAATCTAACGGTCAAAAGGAAATGAAAAGTATGTGTTGCAGACTTATTTTAAATCCCAAAAAGGACCTGGGAGAATAGTTTTTAAATGGCAAGGGTGAGTGTTTCACAAAAATTACTTGTTGCAAAATCATTCATGATTTATACGTCTTCAATTAGGCAGCTTCTGCAGGCAACACTAGTGGAAATGATACGTTGCATATAAAATCAGGAATGAGGCTGAGATTTATGAAAAATCTGGATTAAAAAAACCACTAGGATCCTCAAATTTAACAGTGTATATTTATCGCCCTATATAAGACTATTTCAAACAATTTTTTTTTTTTTCCAGGTCAAATGCACTGAAACCAAGGTAGCTTTTAATTTCCCAATTCTGGTCCCATTTTTGGCTGTAAACTATTAAAAATTAATACATTTTGGGACAGCTCAAAGGAAGAGTATATACCGGTATATTTTTTTACATTTATCTGGAGGTCATCATTAGGTACATCCCAGAGAAAAACATGTCTAAATTTCTCTTTTATTATTGGGTCTAAAAAAGCTGGCATAGCTCTGGATACTAAAATTAATCCAGTTTCATAGAAGCACCAATCTGAATAACATGGATACAATTTATTAAAACTACATCATGCTAACATTTTTACCATCTTATGTTCATTTTTTTGTATGTTTTAATGCACGTCAATATCATACTCAAAGCACTGGCTCACACTGTAGGTTCCTTCATTTCATACTGAATTAGGAATTTCCAGTTTTTCATACTGTACAACTGAAACCTCCAAAATCGTTAGAAACAGGAGCAGCTGGAGATAAAATAAGAAGTAATTAAAGATTTAAATTGTCCTAATGATACAAGCTAGGTAAGTTTCAAAGTAGACGTTTTCTTTTTTTAGTTCATCTTCATCACTTTTGCTTTTCTGATCATTCTGATATGCAATTGTATGTTTCAAATATGGATTTATTGTACCTTCAAGTGCTTCTGTTTTAAGTAGACCTCCATTTTTGATTGATCTTTCCCACATTTGCTTTTTGGTATTTTAATACGTCCATTGTAGATACTTTGTTTGTTTTGCTTTGTCTCAACTATATTGCAAATGAGGTTATTTATGCAGTATGTTTCAGAGTTTAAATAAAGGTTAATAAATAAATACAGAAATAATGAGTCTGGCTATAATGCAAGTAAAACAAGTCTATTATTAAACACACTGTCATCAGCAGATGTTGTCTATAGGTGTAAATTATTAAGCTAGTATTCAGTTGTGGTATTCATATGGGGAATCAATCCTATAAAGTCAAGAGGGAGGATAAGAATGGGAAAACAGGCCAACTTGGGATTAAAGCTTTTTCAAAGATTTGCATTTTGCTGTATAAACAACATTGATCAATGTGTCATTTCACGCCAACTTCCTGTTGGTGAAGAGGCTGCAGCTGCTTAACACTGCGAGAGGGTCAAATTAAATGTCTGCATTACTGAATCTTATGATAAAGGAGCACACTTGTTTTTTTTTTTATCCCCAAACAAATATTTCAGTTCATTCATATGGGAAAGCTTATAATTGCACAGTAAATACTGAGCTTCAGTCTCTTTATTCCACTCCTACAATATGCCAACATGTCTGATTCGCAAGGTCAAAATTCTGCTTGAATGCAGAAGAATGGAAGAAGCTGAAGTAGTGCCATGTTTACATTTCTCAACCAATTAACATCATTTGTATTAGTTCTATTATCAGATTCATGATCTATCTGGGAAAAGACAACTTTTTTTTATTAAACCCCAGTTTATTGCAAACATAATTACTTTATATGATATGGGATCTTCGGTAACATAACATTACAGATCACTAATACGATGGTAATTCTATAGTTATTTTGATGTAATTTCATGGGTAATAATGCCTGTGTTACCAGATCTTCAATAGTTTTGTGCATAATCTTTGATAGATTAGATCCCCATGAAAGGTGTTACTTATATAAAAAAACAAACAAAATTAAATCACATTAACATAACTTGCTGCACACTTTTAACACCCCTTGGCTGCATAGTGTAAGATTATTTTGAAAGTTTCTATCCTATAATATAGATTAGACAGCCTGAGTGAAACTTATCACATGCATATTATCTACATATTTTAAAATACTCCAATATTATAACTGCACAAGTCTAATAAAACCTTGAAAAAATAGGTCAATGTGTATTATTTTCAATATTCTTTTGCTCTATGCCAAGATACATCCACAGTATAAATTGAGTGCTGATATTTCAATGCGTTCTTCAGATAATGTGATTACATTGTTGAATGGACAGAAATGATTATAAAACCCCTTCAGTCTAAAGTTAGTCAAAGGGTAAAACCAAAAGCTAATCACGTTTAATGTAATTCAGCAGTAATAAAATTAAATTCACATCAAAACCAATGGAAGAAATAAGAATTTTTGTAATTACTGTAATGTGTAAATATGCAGAGTTAACTTTTTTAGTTTTGTTTGTTTTCGTTGCCCATATGTAGCTGGGATAGGCTCCAAGTGACCCCGTCCCCTCCGACCCTAGTGAGGATAAAGTGAAATCAGAAAATGAATTGATTTTACCCTGAATTTTACCCATTCATTGACATCTGAACTTGACAAGATGAATCCATAAACAAATTGAACTTTAATTATGTCCCAACTGAGTCATCAGATTAACATATGCTCTACTGTCAATGACTATTTTCTATCTGTTTTCTTTCATGTTTGGTAGAGATTTTTAGCCTAGTGGGAAAAAATATTTTTGCCTGAATCGATGGTCTCGCCTCAGCCAGGACCGGTTCCAATTAACAATGCTCCATCTGTGTAGCGAGATTGTAAGCGGGCTTAGCACGATGACGACAGGGTAGTGCGACAGTGTAAACTGTAGAAGAAATACGAACTAATATACAGTCTATGGTCGGATAAGCAGCATGTAAACAGACCTGGTTGGATATTATTCCTCCACTGTTACCGACCGGTGTGTTAGCGTTAATTAGCCTAGCATACAGGATGTTAAAACAACCAGATAGACGCTAGTTTAGACTTATTTTCGTTGCTCTGCATAGGTCACATTGTTTGTTGATCCTAGCATTGGCCTCTTACATGCAGAGCAGTTTGAAAGACAGCCGTTGATGCCACCGTATGCTATGGATCGTATTCATATAATAGTCAGGCATGCCAGGCTAAGAGATTTTTGCTTTTCTCATGGAATAACAGCCATTTTTGCCCATTCACTGTTCGATGGTGACACATTTTCAATCTACCCAAACATAACAAGCTGATTAATTAGTGAAACCTCCTCCTGCCAGCACTGACAAAGTGTCAGCATCCCCGTGTTTGGTATTCAAATGAAGCATTTCATGTCAGGAGCAGAGGTGGAAGTAACTAAGTAGAAGTACTTCTTTTACTTTTTCAAACTAGACAAATGTGATGATATGAAAAATAAGTCATAAATCATTAAATCAGAAATTGTGACTTACGAGATCATCATAATTTAGACTTTTTATCTCATAATTATCAATTTCTCATCTCATAATTAAGCCTTTTTCCTCCTAATTTTGACTTGAATCTCATACTTCTGACTTTTTATCTCACAATTTAAGATTCTTTATCTCATAATTATGTTTTTTTTTTTTTTTTTTAAGTCTCCCGTTCATGACTTGAATTTTTCCTAAATTTCCTGTCCATACCCACATGACCCATTTTCTACACAGTAATTCACTTTTAAAGGCTTTATTTTTTCAGGTTTTTCCTGGTTAAATATGACTTCATCCATAGCAAAAAATAAAAAAATTTGTTTTACTTTTTACTTCATTACAATTGAGAAGTTGTACCATTTTACTTTTACTTAAGTAAAAGGAGTTGAATCAGTACTTCTACTTTTACCAGAGTATTTTTTCACACAAGTAGTTGTACTTCTACTTAAGTACAGAATATGAGTACTTTGAACACCTCTGGTCAGGAGTCATTTCACTCCCTAATTGGGAGAAAAAAAACAATTATAAGTTTACCTTTTTATGTGCAGCGACATTCAGTTTGCCACATGCTTCTACTTTAGTCTCTTCAGCACCTTCTTTAAACTGATGACTGTGGGCGCTCATTAGCCAACAAAAGTAACTCTCTCCAACAGCTTCAACCCTCACCTAATCTATTTTTCAGTGCTCCCACGACCTGACTTCAACACCTCCTCCAGTCCCCTTTAAAACAAAGTAATTAGTGCGGGTGACAGGTTTACATTTAATGCGCAGTAATCATCAGTACCGACATGGATGGTTAATAAATCATTAATTTAAAGTTGCCGATAAGGATTCCTGATAACATGAAGTACCTGTATTTGTGTCGGGCTCAGAGACATGCGCTGGATGTGTCATAAATAAAAGGTCTCACTGAAACTTCTTTAATCGTCTGTCCATGAGAAGGTCGTTTCTGCAGTGACTCATGCATCCCATCGTGCTTCATGGGCCTAGACACACAGACAGACAAACATTAAGACGGAAGAACACACAGGTGGTTTTGAGAAGGTGCAGAGCAACAAATTGAATGTCACTGCAGACAAAACATGAATGGTTTTGAGTCACAGCTGGTAGGATAATACAGTGCATTTATCTAAGAACAAGGCAAATAAATAAATAAAAGTGTGAAATGTTGGGTTTTTTTGTTAGATTTGAAAAAAGAAAAGATTCTCGTAGAAGGTAGAGGCACTGATTCAACACCGTTATGACAGTAAAATAGAAAAAAGTCCTGTCACATTAAACTCATGGCAGGATAATTAACACAGTCATTACAGTTTAGTTTGGTTTAGTCATTTTATATTGAATATGTCAAGCACAAAAACAATAATTGATAAAATAATAAGACATGGCAATATAGAATAAATAAAAAATTTGAAAGGAAGTGGGAAGAAATACATTTAAAAATAAATTATCTCCTCCCCTTATAATCACAGTCATATTAAGTCCTGGTTTTGTTAATCGCATTCATCTTATTTTTAATCTCCAACTTTACTGTTTCTGTGTGCAAGTTGCATGGGAGTAATCATGATGCTGATATTGGTGGGGGCATAATTTGACGGCTTCCTCATGAGAGACAGCGACAATAAATAAGAACACAGCTAGAAGAATTAAAACAACATCTCATTTTGTTTATGTCAACAAAAACTAAGACATTTTTGGAATGTTTTATTTCTTAAGCCACATTTTGTCTGGTTTTTATTGGTCATCTATAACTGCATTATATACTGTATTTAATTATAGTTATTGTCACAAGACCCACATTTACGTCTAGTTTAGTCTAGTTTTTGTCACGTGATAAAGGTTCGTTGATGACAATATTTAGTCACAATGAGGCACACTGTTAATGAATAGTTTATTTTTTTAGATTCTTCATGTATAAAGTGCACTGCATTATAAAGTGCATTAAGTGAAGTCAAAATTCTTAGATAAAAAGTCAAAATCATTAGATAAAAAGTCTAAATTATTACATAGAAAGTGAAAATTATTAGCTAAAAAGTGAAAATGATGAGATAAAATGTGAAATTATGAGAAAAAAAGGCAAAATTATGAGAAAAAAAGTCAAAACCACAAGAAAAAAAGTACAAATCATGATAAAAAGTCAAAATTCCAAGTCACTAAGCACAACCACAATTAATCAATATATAAGGTGCACTGTATTTTTTTCTAGTCCTTATAGCCCAGAAAATACAGTAACCTTGTGTTTCCCAAATGTCATGTAATTCCTATTCAAAAATTGGTATGGACGTTTTAGAAACATTTAAATATTGGTATGGACATGTCCACAGGCAATTTTACACCCATGACAAGTTGCCTTTTTAATGTATTGCATTAAAGCACTGTGATTGATGGGTCTATTTTAATTATTTGATATTATCTGAAGCAGGAAAAGCAAAAAGTTCAGGATTAGTTTGATTTTTTTTCTTCTTCACAAACCCAATTCTACAATACACAGATAATCCACCAGGGGGGAGGAATTCCAGTGACACTACATCACTATCATTAATGAGGAAGAACTTTGAGTGGATCAAAGTTTGATTCTCCTTAAATACCAACAAAACTATAGAAGTGTCCTTCAGAATTAATAATTGAAGAAAAATAAAGGCAACTTTAACAATATTATGTCTCAGTTTATCATTTCTACTTGTGCATTATCAAGACATTGAACACTTAAAAAAACAGAAGCAGAAACTAGTTAAAATGTCAGGTTGTTCATATTTGTTCAAGTAACTGAGATTTGACTGTAATAGGATAGTATGTAAATGCAAATATTTTCATGATTAAATGTTTTTATTTCAATTAAAGCAAAAATCTGAAGTCATCATTATTTGTAGACATAGTGTTAATATTTTTTTCTATATAAAACAGAGAAAAAAAACATTAAGTCATAATTTGTAGGTTAGTATGCTATTATTTATCAAGTTTGTGTATGTGAGTAACAACAGTGACGGGCTTTTAACAAAACAGTGTTTTGAAGAAGAGCTAATCCCTTCGAACATGGGATCTTATGTAAGGTTGTTTTCTCTATTAATAATTCAATGGCTTCTTTGAAGTTTTTTTGTTTCCCTATGGCCCGTCTTCTCCTGCTCCATCTCTCTCACCCCCCCCCCCCCCCCCCATCCATCCATCCTCCAGTTGCCTCAGGTAGAGGCACACCACTGTAATGGGTTATAAAATAAAATGACACCAAGGCCTTGTTTTCTCTGTTGTTGTCACCACAATGTAACCCTGAAGTGAAGTGTTTATAGTGATTATATAAAGAGCATCTGCAGTTTACAATATCGCACACACAACACTGACACCATGACAGGTGAAATAAAACAACTACACTTTGAATGAGAGTCATTAAACACATTATACGGTGGTGATAAGACATATGTAGACCCTTTAACGTTGTCAAGTTTTCTATATGAACGGTTCAAGTTTCAAACACAATGTTGTTAAACTCATACCACGCAGATAGAATATTTTTGGACACCGTTGAAAAGGCTGTTATTGGTGCCTTCTGGTTTCAGGTGTGCTGCTTGCAGTCAGACATGCTCCAATTTATTAATAATCCTAATAATAGATTGGATTTCTATTTCACTTTTCTAAGCACTGAAAGCACTGCCTTCATATCAGGGGTCTCAAACATGTGGCCCAGGGGAAATGAGAAAAATGCACTTGTGAGATCTACATTTTTGCAGTGTAGATGGTTTTGGTCACCAATGGAAGTTTGGGTCGTTGTGTGTTAATTTAGTTACCATATACAGGTTCGTAGAAGGACTATGTAATTATATCAAAATGGAGGAAACTCAAGCAATATTAATTTTTCAGCAAAACATAGCATCATGCATCTACAATTATGTATAAGGAAGTACAGGTAAACTCTGTTGTTCGACCTCAATATCATGTTTCTACCGTCACCTCTGCATGACATCCACATGGTCACAAGCAAACTAACTGTATTTGTTTGGTGTAGGGCTGTACCAAACCGAACGTCTGTTTTCAACGGTTCCGTACGAATACATATACCATTACGGCCTTAATCATATCTGATGTCTCTGAAGAGTTAAGAAATTCTACTTTACCTGGATTAATTTAACGTATTGAATGGATTACTTGTTAGAAATTATACATTTTACATTAGTAGATGTTACAACTAAATCGAGGCCGTGTTGTTTTCATACTGTGTATAATTAAATAAAAGTCAAAGGAAATTTTAATGTTCCCGTTTTCTTTTTCATTTTCATTTACCAAGCCATCTTATTTTTTTATGAATCGGTGTTGTATTTTATTAATTGCTGTAATTATCTTACTAAGTGCTGATTCACCCTAGTTTTAGTTTATAGTATTTTTCTTTCTCTCATGTTTTCTCTGTCTCTATCCTTCAAAATTGCTCTTTTCAGTGCTTTTATTCGCAGCATGTCATCTAGTATTTCAGTGCTTCTGCTTGTTCATTACTATTTGTCTGAGGTTTCATCTGTGGAAAATGACCTTCAGAAACCCCCCCCCCTATGACGACCGTGAACCCATGGACTAATGTCTCTGCATCTGAAATCACTTTCCTCTGCTCACTTTTTCATGTCACCATGTCCTGATGTCATCCCCGCCCTCACATCCCTGCATCCCTGTCAGTCTCTTCTCTTGCCTCCTCTTTTATGTGGCCATCTTCTTCCTCCTTTTTTGCAGTCTTGCTTTGAAATTTTCCTCTGTTCATTACGTCTTCTTCATCTACACAATGATCTTTTCTGGACGTGACTCAGAGGAATGTTATACATATTTAGCAACTTCAGATGTGGCTCAGAATGTGTCATACGTATGTAGAGCTACTATGAATAAGGTAGTTGTGAACAATTCTTCCTTTTCCAATCCCCTCAATTCTGTACGTACCTATTAAATTTGTGTTAATACAGTGTTCTTCACCCTCAGGGTCAGGGCAAGTGGACTAAAATGTCTAAATTAATTTTGATGCCCTTGACTGTTAATATTGTAGCGGAAAAGAAGTCTGGTCATTTGGCTCCTTTCTGTGTATTTAATTGAATCATCAAGGTACAGGTCATACAGATGCAATGCTGTCTGTATGAGTGTGCACCAAGGAAAAAAAATGGCGTACCTCTTTTATAAGGGGAAAAGAATAATTAATTTGTTATGTTACTTTGTGTTAGGCTAATATCGGATGTTTGCTAGGATGGAATGTGTGGGAGTGAAAAGGAGATAATTCTGAAGGAAGGACTTCTGTGCAAGCAGGTGTCCGAGTGTCATCCTGACCTACAGACAGTTTCAGAACAGCAGTTATGCAATGTGAAACGAAGTTCAGTTTTGTACTATGTCATAGAATATATGAAGACTTCATTTACAAAAGACAGATGGGTTTTTTTTCCACAAAATGGCATTTTTTTACTCTACATTCCAGGTAATTCGCATTGATTTGTTATATTATTTATTCAATTTAGTGGACCTTACCAAATGAAATAAATACTATATCAAATCAATCAGTATTACCTGGGATGTAGAGTAAAACATGCTATTTTATGGGGAAAAAATTGAGTTATCTGTTTTTACAAATGAACTCTTCATATGTAGAATTATAATATATTCAGTGTCATTTCTGCACTTTCATCAGAAGGGCTGGATTGGAACCTTTGGCAGACTCAATTTGACCTGTGAGCTTAGAGTTTTACACCCCTGGCATAGAGATTTAAGTCAGTTAACTTTCTCACATAACCTACACTGAAATGGCCAATAAAATGGAGAAAAATGAAGTGTAAATGATATTGTACACATTCAGGGGGTCAATGTTGTGCTCATTAAGAAGATGTAAATTCAAGAAAAATAACCAACAAAAAGTATATATCCATTTCCACAGTATATGAAACTTTTTTTGAAAGCTTGGGGTCAAATGTCAATTACACACACGTGATTTAGCCTGAATAGGCTTAACCCATTGAATCTCATTCAGTCCAAGCAGTTATAAATATCCAGTTTCTATATGTGATATGTATGTGGTAAAAAGGGGACAAGGTGGTATAGTGAGTAGCATTCACACTAAGACGGTTCTGGGTTTGATTCCAATGCCAGTGGGTGGGATGTTCTCTCCCTACAGACCACAGTGTGCCAAATACTGACAAAAAACACACAATGCCAACCATGTACAGGTGGTAGCAATATTCATTAGCCATTCAGTTCATAGCTATACTTTAGCCACGAGCCTACCTCCTAACCTGATTGGTTACCTTATAGCAGACCATTCTGCAATTTTGTAAACAAGCCCGCAGGCTTTGGAGGGACCCAGAAAACTGTTTTTTTCCCGTAACTTTCAGAATCCCAGGACGGTTGCAGACAATATACTTAAATAACAGGTACAGACTGCTTAACACAAGTTATAAATACAATAATGAAATTGTCCCCTGAAAATGTGTGGTGATGGTGGACCAAAGAAAATAAATAAAACAAAAAAATCTAAATTGCCCATACAGTAGTTGTGAATGTGAGAGTTAGTTCGTATCTATCGGGGGCCTAAGTCTCCGCCTTTTCTGGGGGGCTCATGGGGCCTCAGATCGAAAAATTATTGGATGGTATTCAATGGGAAATAAAATGCTAAAATCGTATCTGGTTTGTCACACATGTTGTACTTCATAATAAATGACAATTATTGATGTGCATTCCAACTGCTTCTGTTAACCAAACAGCTGATTCATTTGTGAGTTAATAACCCGTTAATAATGTGGACTACATTACTGCCGCATATGTGACAGACTCCACACCACAGCTGAGCAGAGTGTGACGTCACATACGTGACGCATTGTAGTCTCTTACTAAGCCCACATAAAACCTAATGTCACGTTTGCTTCCCATCAAAAACGGTTGGTCTGCCTATGCCACATCAAATATTTCTTATTAACCACTATCACGTGTGAATTTCAGAGCGCTCCATTCACTCCCATTCACATTTTTTTGAGAGCTACGCACCCATGTACCGGAAGTAGAAGGACGTGAGCTTCCCCATATATTCAGTCCTGTGATGAACTGGCAACTTGTCCAGGGTGAACCCCACCTTTGCCTGAAAGACTCCAAACAACCCCTGTTACCCTGTAGTGACGAAAAAGCAGGCTCAGAAAATGAATATATATTGGATAGGGCTCACTACTGTGAGTGTGAATGAGTGACAGGGATGGCTCAGGCCAAATGAATGAGGATGGATGATTAAGAGCATGATTAATGCTATTCAACCACAGTAATAATGAGAGGCACTAATAAGAACAGAAATGGGTTATTACCCCCCCCCCACCAAGGAGGTTATGTTTTTGCCAGCATTGGTTGTTTGTTTTTGATGTTTGTTAGTGTACAAGGTAACTCAAAAACTTATGGACAGATTTTGATGAAATTTTCAGGGTAGGTTGGTAATGGGGAGATCTGGGAATGATTAGATTGTGGTGGTGGTCTATTGGCAGAGGTGTGCGTTCTCAGAGTGCTTTTCTAGTTTGGTTGATGTGATCACCAAAAGGTTTCAAATGAGGACAAATTTATTCACTCACCCAACTACTGCCCTATCAGTATTCAGACCTGTATTCATCTCTGAAACAGATTGAGTTGACAGCACAGAGATGCATGTTAGGATGTACACAGGTTTTCTACAGGAGGGTATGTGAGTGTTTGCAGGATTATTGATTGTGCTTCAGGGCAGGGGTTTGGTCCGAGGAGAATTTGTGGGTCTGCTATGTCAACTGTCAGAAAACATATACACTATATGCTTTTAATCCACAGACAAGAGTCTCTGGAGTCTGAGCTGCTGTGAAATGACTATAAAACCTGAAGAACATTTTAATTTGCAAGTTTAGTTTTGTGTGTGTACGTGTGGGTTTTTGTTGGAAGTGTGTGAATGTCATTTAAGTTGTTGGATATTTCAGACAGGCTGAGAAGGTAGTTGTTCTTGTACAAGTTTGTCTGACTTAATCAATAGAAAAAAAAAACATAATAAAATTAAAATAAAATAAAATAAATAAAATTTGGCTGAAGCATTCTGAGGCTTTAATTGCAGAACAATAATTGTGTTTTCATTAGTCTAAAATAATGCAATAAGTCATTCTGCCCCCCCCCCTCCCCAATCCACTGGTTCTATATTTGGACTAGTGATAGTAGTAGTACTAATAACATATGAATGTCCAGTGTCCATTATAAAACTATAAAATAACTTAAATTAACACACACACCCCATACCTCATATAAAGAACAACATAATTAAATATTCAGCTTTGGAAATAATTTAGTTTTATGGGAAAACTATAGTTTATTTTAGAGTTTTCAGATGTTTGAGGTGTCACTAAAACCTTCAATATTGGTGTTACAGTTACTGGCTCTGTATACAAATTCTGATTTCCTCTGTTTTTCAGAAAGACACATTTTTGCTGAAACCACCAATGTCTGCTATGCCCATTACTAAAGAACCCAACAGGATAGAAACAAACTTTTTTTGAGTGAAAGAAGAGAATCTACACTTCTTTTTGATTGTTTCAATGTTTATACAATTATTGAACTCAAGATTCTGTGGGTCTTAAAAATCAGTGAAAATGCTCCATAATGCCAGCAGTCAAAGAGTTAATTATATGTGGCATCCTACCCTAGAGAACCTCAGAGTTCCACTTCATTGTAATTGGTCGGCAGAGAGAAGGTGAAGAGTCTGAGATGCTGCACGTTGCACAGGTTGGCTCTATTGTTTCAAAGGATGACAGCTGAGGTTTAAAATAGAAAGCAGTCTCAGAGGGAGAGAGAGAGAGAGAGAGAGAGAGAGAGAGAGAGAGAGAAAGAGAGAAAGAGAGCTCACGGGTCAGAATCACTGAGAAAGAGAAAGCTGACAGAACATCCAGCTTCTCCTGAGACTTCATCACCAATCGTATGATGTAACTCAGTGTAAGACTGAAGACGGGAAAGGACATGAAAGGCAGAGAGGAAGGCGAGAAGCTGTGGTCATATATTTATTCTTCCTGTTTTTATTCAAATAGCTTTAAAAGAAAGGTTTAAAATCAAAGGAGGTTGTAATGTAAAGGAGGTGGTGGAGGCCGCGGAGATGGCTGTCCTCTCTGCATACAGTAAACCACTTAGCTGATATTAAATCCAGACATGATGACTTCATCCCACAGCACTTTAACCACTCAGCAGTTATTACATCACCAGACTTGGAAAGGGACACAGTGATGTCATCCCCAGGGTGCTGGAGGACACACACACACACACACACACACATTGGCCACAGTATGACATCACATACACACATTTCAGGCTTCTTTACTTCAGTCATACCAGGCTTCTGTAATCCATCATTTTATTAAATTAAGAAAACAAGGTTATGTTTTCATGTTTTTTGAAATAGGGTTAATGCATCAAAAAGGTTTGGGAGTATTACTGTACTTGTGAAATTTAATTACCATTATCTGGGCATTGTTGGACCAATTCTCAATTAACCTCATTTGAGAATTAGTCTGGAACATCTAGGTTTAGATCTAAAGCTACTTAGCCATAATATTTAATACCTTTTGAACCAATAATCCTATGATATTGGAAGATCGAAACAACCAGACAAAGACAAGAGGGGAAAAGAGCACTTAAATAGAGAGAGGTAATGAGGGACAAATAAGAAACAGGAGGGAAGAAAGAGGGGGAAGGTGATAGAGGGATCCTGACACTATGCTTGACACACACAGTGTTACAGAAGTTAATTTTGCCACATGTCAACTTTGACCTCCAGAGATCTCAAACACTATTAGCTGTCAGTGATAACTCTAATTATGAGAATTGAAGAAATCTTCATTCTGCATCGTTTGGTTCCAATCTGAAAGTTCTGTGATCCTCCGTCCACAATAAGATTTTTTACCTTTTCGTTAGTTTACTTGTGACCTTGACCTTTGACCTTTACTCAAATGGATCATTGCATCTGATGTGCATTACAGTAGCTATATGTATATGCCCATGTCATTTCTTGTTCAGAAGTCTGCTGCAGCAGTAGGTTCCACAGTCCAGTCTCCTCCACCCATGTCACCTCCTCCAGGCACCAGCCTCAGCATGCCCACCCAGATGATGTTTGGCTTACACAAGCAACACTACTACTACTCAACACACTACACCACTTGAACTAGTTCTATCTATACACAAAGAGGTTGGATGAAATATGTTTTTTCCAGATGTCATGTGCAGACTCTTTTACTCAGCACTTTCTCAGAGGTGACAGTCTGTGAAATCTTTCACCCTCTCAGGATGAAATGCAAAGCTTTTCTTTTTTCTTTTGTATTTCAGACTTTTCACTGCATCAGCAAATCATATCCTTCGTATTTTCTGCATATTAACTCTTTGCTGCATACTGGTCACTATAGTGGACAGTTATTCTTCAATTGTTCTCTTGTAGATTCATAGGTTTTGTTGTTTTAGTTCCATATCAACCAGTTACTGTAACTGGTCTGTTCTTAATATCTGATCTGAACTAACATGTTTACATGTCAATCAGTTGCTTGTTGTTATTAGACTGTAATTAACAGTCTGCTTAAACAAAAACTACATTAAAAATTTGTTATTTCATAGTGTTCTAGTATTGCATTTTAAATGCATGTTCTTTACTTCGAAGCTTAAGCTGAGTGGACATTTTTGTAACTCGATAAAAAAATTGGTTTATTAAAAGATTTCAATTGCAATTGCTTATTTCATGCTTAAAGATGAATGAAAACACTTAGGGAAAACATCTTGACTAAGATTCTCATAATTCATGCATCAAAGGGTTAAATACATATGTGTGTAATCTAGATTTTAAATAGGTATATGCATGGAAAAATCCCTATCTTACATCCATATTTCTACTGCCTTCTGTGGCTATTTGGCGATGGTAAAATAATCGTGAAAGAAGCTAGAGCAAAGACTAGGACAAAAATATCAATGTGGGCAAATGAATAGCATTTTACTGTACTGTATATGAAATCATACTAAAAGGTGTAGGACACTTGCCAAAAAAAATGCATTATTAAATCAGTTAGTTTTGTAACTCTAATTTGATATTATGTACTTTTTTGAAAATTGTTTTTCTTGTTTTTCAGTCCTCCATAAAACATTTTTTTGTTATAGTAGCTGCAACTACAAAACAAAACCTGGCCTGTTCCTCAAAATAAAACTAAAATGAAATTAGTAAAAATATAAAATAAAATAATTGACACCACCTCACAGCTGAAATAAAGACTAGAAGACAGTATTTTTGTCCGAACTTGCCATATTTTATAGTAAGGTACATACATTTACATTTCAGCCATCTTTGTGCTCACAGTAAGGGGAACAATACATCTACAGTAAACATTATGTGGCTCACATCTCTTCAGAGCTAACACACATCCATGCATACACACTTGAGGCAAGCACACACCTCAGTCTCTCTCACACACACACACACACACACATCCATATAACTGTCCCCAATGCACTCAGTCTGTTCCAGTCTTTTGTCAAACCACCTAATTTAGGCTTTCTCATACTTAAGTAATGATATATGAAATACCACTTATACTTACAAAACATGTTCAACAAATAAAATAGTACAAAACGAAAACTCAAATAAAAAACAATCTACTTTTTTTATGAATAAAACCGTTGTTATAAAATAAGAATTAATAATCCACATGTTTTTCAGCATTGTCAGATGTGGTTCATTCTGGTTTTCATACAATGGACTAAGTTACTATTTATAGGAGGAAGAGCCAAGGAAAGAGGAGAAGAAAAGAAGGAGGAGGAAAAGAAGAGTAAGAGCAACATTTAAGACATTCTGCACTGCACACGGTTACCGTGACAATTAGTTGTTGCCATGGAGATGATGTTGCACGTTTGCAGGTGATTTTCAGTGGCAGTCTTTGGAATCATTTAAAGCTATGGGGTTCCATGAATCATGCCCCGCCCTCCCCACTGAACCCCAATAACTTCAAATATAAGTGATTGAATGATTGACTGAATGGTGGCATCACTTCAAATGACTCTCCCCAAAACACTAAAGCCCCAGCCCCCTCCCCCCACCATTCCCTAACCCTCACTCAAAGTCCAACGGTTCCCAGATAGGATGTTAAATCCCACTCATTCTATTTCTTTTGTGATCCGATCAGACTGGGGATGGACAGATTCCACCGTCTAATCCTCCGACATGGCGTGCCACTTGGCGATCTGCCGACGCGGGTGGTCACAGATCTCCCTCCAGTGCTCTCCTGGGGTGCCTGCCGATGATGTGCCCAGCACCAGGCGCCCGAGGACAGTGTTGGAGCCGCGTGAGTTGCCTGTGTCTGAGTCCATCAGCAGCAGTTCTACGCTGGTGTCTCTCAGGCCCTCGTCAGAGGGCAGGTCAAAGACAAAGAGCTCATTGAAGACTGGGTTGGGGGAGCACTTCTTCACGTGGGTCTTCTTCTTACATACACGTTTCTTTCCATGGTACAAGTTGATCTTAACATAAGGATCTAGAGTGGAAAAATTACACAAGTAGGTGAAAAGGACGAAGTAAGGACAGAAGCAAAATAACCTAATAGTGATCTGTCCATGCAGCAATCGCAACAGCGTGGCATATCATTCCTTACTCAGATCAATACAGAGATCGATAGAGAGGAAATGATGGATGCTAGTGATGAGGACAAAAGAGGCTGGCTGTGTAAACACTTTGTGTGTATGTATGTGTGCTTGTCACTAAAGTGCTTTTTATCACATCCTGATCAGATTACTTTAGTGCAGTGGCGGTGTCATTATGGCAACTATCTCTGCATTCAAAGTAGTGTGGTCTGTGTGGCGAGAAGAGGACAAATGATTCATCTTTCTATCATTTTGTGGAGTATTTGAGTGTGTGTGTGTGTGTGTGTGTGTGTGTGTGTGTGTGTTAGGAGTCCCGAGGTTAAGTACCTGTAGGTCCATTGTTGTCAGTCTTAGGCAGATGGCGAGCTTTGAGGACAACCACAGTCAGAGTGTTGGTGGTGGACTGGTAACACAAGGACAGCAGTAACTCTCCTCGGCCTGAGGACTTCTGTACAGAAACATCAGTAATGGTGAGAGGAGGTTTAAGACAATCTGGAAGAAAATAACTAAATAAAAAGGTCAAGTTTTAAAAGATGGCAGGCATGGCACCCAAACATATAGTTTACATCTTTATTTGATATACATTTATAAAGAGTGTTGGAGAGACTTAAACTACATTTTGCTGTAACTTACTGGTAGATTACCTATAGTACTTTCACAATTTGTGCTGCATCAACTAGTTCAAGTACTTTTTGGGCAATTTTTTGTAGTTTAACAACTCAATTTATAAATTACAAATTTGGACAACACCATAAAATGAATGAAGGTTTTATAGATTTATTTTTGTCATATAAATTGTATTAAATAATTGAAAGTGAGACAATCCCTTTTTCTTTTATTCTGAATTGCTTTGAAGACATTATCATGTACTGCTCTACCAGCCGACACTGCCTCTGATTGGCTCACTCTGGTAGTTGGTTTCAACTACTGTCATGCTGAATTCCTTATAGCTTTACAAACTGTGCTTACCAAGTAGCCTCGCCAACACTGTTTATAAATAGGATGTACATAGAGACTGAAGAAGTATTTTCCATAATATCTACTAGTCAACGTTGGAGAACACGTGTTATGTAAAATGCCAAGATGGTGAAAAAACATGCAGCTGCTTGTGCTGTAAATGGTGTCAGTGCTCAAACTTAATCTGCTGTTAACGACATAATCATCACTCACCTATGGTGTGCATATCTCATGGCATAAATAGCAAAAATGTGTTTTTGAGAAACACCCTAATCTGCTCCAGATCGTTGCTCTCACTGTGTTAATGTTCTGTAATTTGTGATACACATACACATCCCTGCCTGTGCCCACACCCTAGAGAGTTGACGCCTTCAGTGCTGTGATCGCACCTAGCAGGACCTCACACTTCTGCTCATGGTTGCCATAGAAATGAGAAGTATAATTTGGAGACAACTTCTATGTCTGACCTGATGTTTGAGTTTCTGTAAATACAGATGTGATAGTGAAAGCACCAATCCATGTCTGTATCACTTATCATATTATCTATTACACTTAAGACAAAGAGATGCAACATTTATTTATTTATTTTGAGAATTCATTGTGTTTTATTCCACTGTTGTTTTCAACATGGTATTCTATGGCAAAACAACCAGGTTGATCTCTATACTGCCTGCGACATATTGATTTCATGAGCTGCGGTGCGCTCACACATGCATAAGTGCATACACAACCAAAGCAGTTAGGAAAAAAATCTGTGCCACGCAGACAAAGGCAGCCACCACCCTTTTAGAGAAACACTGCATGTCACCAGTATCTGTCTGATTTTGAGGGAATTCAAGTAAAAATCATCAGTACTTTCTGGCTGCTATGCTCTCTATTGATTATTCTGTTCTGTTCTTCAATGGCTTATAGACAATCTGAAGATGTAAACATGTCTATTACTCAACAAGGACAAATTCATTTTATTTGTTTGATTTGTCATTCTAATGCAGAAAATAGCCATGAACAATGTCATCTTAGACATGAACAGCCTAGAATTGGAGCTGATATACAGGAAGACACTGTCTGTTTTTGCTCCACTCGATGACTTCTTATAAAATGTTCCTAAAATATCCAAATGGAAAATAACGTGAAGTTCTACATTTCAATTGATTGGACACAAACAGGGTCAGGTCACCGAGACCCTCTCTGCAGCTGAGATTTATGAGATTTGTCTTTCCTGCTGGGACCCAAATGATAAAATATGACAAGTCTCAGCATGGAGAGAGCCAGTACAACAAGAAATATAATCCTTTGACTGATAAAAATATTGGAGTGTTGCTGGCCCAGGAGGAGGAACCTCTTAGATTTCTGAGAATCTGAGTCACATGTCCCAGCACTGTTCTACTCTAGTACTCTTATCACACCAGAAATCTGTTCAGATACTGTACCACAGATAGCTCACAGTCCTCCTGGGATGGTACAAATCTGCATGAATATATCTGTTCCTACCAGGTATGCACAGCACTTTGATTTTACCTCCATGGAGTAAAATATCAGCCCAAAAATCTATAACTGATCCAATATCATCTGACATTGCACCTGAGAACGTACAACCATGCCATCTAGTATCATTCTACAGAGCAGAGCTAAATGAGACCACAGACACGTGATGTGGAAATAGATATCACACACACTGCCTCTTTTAAATTCAATAATAAATGTATGTAACGTAGCCAAACCCTTTGCATTAATCTACATTAAGACCAGTGAATTAAACATTGAGTGAGGTTGTGACATTACCACAGTACACAGTAAATTTTGCAGTGTTAAATCAACACTTAGAGAGTTTATTTAACTTCTTCTAGAGTGTATTTGGTCCCATTGTCTCCAAATTAACACTGCAAAATCTACAGTGTAGAATAAAAAAGATCAAATCTCAACAACAAGACTAAAATATTGCAAATGGACCATAGTGCATCTGTGGTCTGCACAGATTCCAGGAAGAGCCAATATGGGCCAAACCACAGATCCATAATGGTGTGGTGTATATATCCATCCATCTAATCAATATCATATTGCCTATCGTATTGGTGATATTAGCGTGACAGTCCTGTTCATTGATCTTCCTGAGACCCAGCAATGCATTTTACTATTGGACAAGAGTTTTACACCTTTACTTAAAGAAGGTTAACTTCACTGCAAAGAACATTCCATGACTAAATAATGTGTATGAGAAAACTGTTTCCAATCAAGGTAACTTAATAATGTAAAAATGCCAGAAATGTTTACAACCAATGATTTTTG
This sequence comes from Siphamia tubifer, assembly GCA_020466265.1. Taxonomy (NCBI): domain Eukaryota; kingdom Metazoa; phylum Chordata; class Actinopteri; order Kurtiformes; family Apogonidae; genus Siphamia; species Siphamia tubifer. The sequence goes on from CM035800.1 coordinate 17,570,813, forward strand.
TCCTTGATATGGGAAAATAGTTTCACAGCTTTATTGAATAAAAAAATATTGTCCATTGCAAAAGGATATTCCATAAAAGTGTTACAAATACATCAGGGAAAACGTGTAGCGTTGTGCTGTTTCCAATAAAAACAATAGGACAAAATTCAATAAAATAAACCTCTATTTCCCTGGGTCTCAGGATGTTAAACTACATATATCAAATGAGAAACTATAAGATTATTGCCTATTATATTTCCCGTCGTGCACTAGTGGATATAGTAGTGGTCAATAAAGTTCTTAGGAATTAGTGAAATATTTTAAACATAAAAACTGGAAGATTTAACATTTCAGAATCATGATGTCAAAGACATTCAATATCAACTTAAACATGTAAATTAGTGCAAATTTAATCTCTCAAGCTCTCAGTAACAACAAGGGACATGTTCCCTATCTGATTATCAGTTTGACTTTTCGTGTTTTTCTCATTACCACACTGAAAAAGGTTAAAGTCAAATGTATTCGTCAGCAAAGTAGATCATTGTCATTCTAATTTGAAACTATGTTTCAATTGATTCATTTAATGACTTCACATTTTCAGAAAATTGCAGATTTGCATTTAGAATAGGCTGAGAAATCATTATTTTTTAATTATTAAATGGCTTTCAGAATGATTATACTACACAAGATTACACACTGATTAATATTGTAAGAGTGGAAGCACTTAATTTTATGTTACAACATTTGCCTAAACTGCACTTCTGTGCTTTTAGGGACCAATGATGCAGCCACACTTTTTTTTTTTTTCTTTTAACAATTTAAGGATTTCGGGCATGTCATGAAATTAGATACATAGCAGGCACAGATAATATCCTGCCACAAAATAAATGACAGTTGATTCTCTTTTCTGCGTGGTTGCAGTTCGTACCTTGACATTCCTCTTGATGATCTCTCGGCTCATCAGGACACGCCCTTCTGTCAAATCAATCCCGGACAAGGGAACCAGGGTCTCTCCGATGACTTCATCCCGGGAGAATCTGTCAAAGCTCAGCACCATGAAGTGAAGGGCCAGCTCTGACACTCTAGCCAATGGAATCCCATAGAAGCTGAAGGTTTCATCAAAGGCCGGGTCCAAGGTCTTCCTCAGGACTCTAGTCTTCACCCGATGCTTTTTCTCTGGCAACAAGGTCAGTTTAATGTAGGGGTCAGAGGTCAATGACTGCTCATCAGTGGGACTCAGGCCATGGGCTTCCTAGATCAAAGAGTCAGAACACTTAATCAAGTCTGTGTGACGCATGTCCTGTTGAAATAAATGAAATAAGTGATAAAATGCAACTAGACAAACAACAAACACACACCTTAATATGGACAATGAAAGCCTTCCTCTCTGGCTGGTACTCCAGGGAGAAATGCAGGGTCCCAAGCCCACCATCCCTCTCTTCTCCCTGGGGTTTGTCCACAGCTGGGGTGGGGGCCTGGCTGGAAATGGTGCTGGAAGGTGAGGGGAGGTCACGGCGGTCCATCACACCCGGTTGGGTAAACCCTGCATGGGGTGAGGGCAGCTCCAGCTCTGGGGAACTACGCACTTTCTGGTGGTGGTGATGAAATGGTTTGGTGGTGATGTTGCCATTGAGATCCCGTTTCTCCAGATCCAGATGTAGAGCCGGTCTGGAACCATTTGGACTGGATGCCAGTTTATTGGTGCCATTTGGAGTCAGTGGTGACACAGTGTGGCAGTTTCCATTAACATCAGTTTTACTGCTGTCATTAGTCGTCGTAGCAGCAGGAGCAGCAAATTTCTTCTTGCCACTGAGACTCTCTGGGTAGATGTCGACCCCTTTGAGCATGTGCACAAACTTGTAGGGAGGAGTCTTCTGGGATTTGGTGTTTTTGCGTTGGCAACAAATCCATGCAAAGGCTGACACAGTGAAGACAAGGCCGAACACACTCACCACAGCAACACCCACTGGTACTGCCACTATGAAGAGCAACAGACAGACACAAACAAAAGAAAAATAGAGATTTACTTTCTTTATATCTCTTCTCAGACTCCAACAAAAGGAACTTACATACACAAATGTTACATATTTGGTATACATGAATTTTTTTCCCCCCTCAACCTCGACAGATTTTAGTGTCGCAATATGACACCTGAGTCCATTTTCTGTGTTTGATGACTAGTACAGGCAGCACTTCTGACTCAGAGAAAGATGAAAAACAACAATCTGTCCAACTCTGAAGTGTCATCATTACCAGGTTCATATTCCAAACAGACTGGATACAGGAATCACGACAGGAAGCAGCTGGCAAAAGCATCGAAGTGAAAAATATAGAACACCATTAAGCAGCTTGTTGAATTGTTGATGAGTCAGAAGTAGAGCTCAAAAATGTTTTAAAACCAAGGTCTATGCATTAAAACATGAGGCTTAGAGAGAAGTACACAATTGTCTTTATATTCTTGTTATGACAAAAAAAATGCCTCTAAACCTGTGGCTCTTTTTTCAAAGTTTCTATGACTTATATCTGCCCTGTGGTGTTTTCTACCTCCGTTATTTAAAAAAAAAAAAAAGATCATTATGGAGATAAATGATAACGATGTTTTCCACAGATGTGCTTCACCTTATTGTGACTCAACAACAATCACGCTGCTTTTTCATGCAGTCAAAGTTAATAGGTTTATTTCAATGGAGGAAATGCAGACCATTTCCTGCTGTTAAGAGGGCAGCCCAGTGGAAAAGCACTCAGGATAACAGCTGTACAAAAACACAGAGGGGTGGGGGTGGGCTGTGATTATTCACGTAACAGTACGGCCATGCACTTGTTTTTTTGAATCAATTTCAACAACCTGCTATGGTTCATATGTAGGTTTTCATGTTTCTCCTGTTGATTTGAGTGTTGGAGATGCCACTTTTCAAATCTTTGTGTTATTTGTCTCCTTATTAAGGCTCTGTTGATGCCTATGAAAGTGAACATGCACGTATGAATGTAAAAAAAAAAAACATGTAAAGTGTATATTTTCTTAGTAGGATTGGGTTGAGCTAATAATTTGGAGTCAAAGGAGATGGACTTCCATATAGAATACCCATTTGTGATTGTAAAAAAATAAATACTAAAAATAAATAAATAATAAAAACTGTAACTTCTATATAAAATGATTCATTGGTAATAGTACTATAATAATCTCATCTCAGATTTTGCACATGTACATGCACACTGATTTCTGTGGGGGGTTTTTTTTATGCATTAATATTTTAGTCTAGAGTCCTGGGTGGAGCGGTATTCTACTCGACAGCAACTAACAGATGGATGTGGCAACGGGAGGGCGATGCTGGAGCTGCTGAAGCAAAAGAAAATAGAAAAACAAACAAAACAAAACAAAACAAACAAACAAACAGGTGTTTCCCAAGCTTCAGGAAGTCATATGGACAATTAAATGTGTTTAAATCATAGAAAGCAGAGTCATTGGGCTTCGCCTTGAGGCATAGCTGCAAAATGGAGGCTGGAAGGCGTATATATCTTAAATTCAAACCCAAGAGAATGCCTTTTTCTCTGTATCTTGCTAATTATTTTTGATGGCAGGAAGTCAATATTTAGGTGACATTTAAAGCGACAAACGAGTGCACGTGACTTATTTTTTCCCATCGATGACTCACTTGTTTAAATAAATAAAAAATTAAAGATGCTACCTTTAGTAACCAGAATCAGTGTATATGTGTCTATACTGTATGTGTGTGTGTGTGTTTTGAGGTGGGGGGGGGGGGTCTGGACTTACCGATCTGAGCCCCTTCCTCCACCACTGGAGCCATGGTCGCTGTCCAAGGTGCTGAAACGGTCCTCGCGCTTCTTTTTTTCCCCCCTCTGATTTCTCTTTTCCACGACGAACACGCGCTCCTCTTATCGCTGTATCCTCGCAGTATTTCAGCTGTGCCTATACCCTGAATAATGTACGAGCTCAATAATTCACAAAGCACATTCGTTTTCCCGGAGAAAATGATAGGATGCTGTGCACTCGCTTCGACGCTGTTACTCTGTGATGCGCGAGCGTGTCTCAGAGGCGGCAACACCCCGATTCTCTCTCTCTCTCTCTCTCTCTCTCTCTCTCTCTCTCTCTCTCTCCTCTCTCTCTCTCTCTCTCTCTCTCTCTCCTCTCTCTCTCTCTCTCTCTCTCTCTCTCTCTCTCTCTCTCTCTCTCTCCTCTCTCTCTCTCTCTCTCTCTCCCCTCCTCACTCACCTTATCTCCTTATTTGTCTTGCTCTCTCATCCTCGGTTCCTTCCCTCCTCCCATCGTGCCGGGAACGCTGAGCTCATCAGTGCTGACGCAGTAGTGACGGAAGCTGGCTGAAATCAGGACCCCCGGTGAAGGAGCACAACAGGGCTGCGAATCCCACTGATGGACCAAAAAGGAAAATAATATTATTATAGAACAGGGGTTTCAAACTCATTTTAGTTCAGAAGTCACATTTAGCCCAATGACCAGTAAAATAATAACAGTGAAAATAATAGTGTTTATATCTATAATGTTTCCCTCAAAATGTGAATAATATGAACAACTTGATATGTCTGGAGAAAAACAAGGGCAATTTGAACAATTTTCTGCCTCAGTCTATCAGTTTTTCATTTGTACATGTGCAGAACAACTTACATTTCACTTTAAAATGCATAAAATGTTTAGTAACAAGCAGAATATTCTTCAGATATTTCAGGTGGTTCATATTTTTTCAGGTATTTATTCAGGTTTTTGTAAAAGGATGGTTTGTTAATATAACATTTTCTTGTAATTTGACTTTTTTCACATTAAAATATGCAGTTTTCATTATTTCTAAGTAATTTTGATCCTATTTTACTGGTCTGACCCTGTATAACCTGAATTCAAATCATTTTTACACCACTGACCATTAATATCTTTGTTGTTATTCTTCCTATGGGCCAGATTTGGCTCCCAGGCCTTATATTTGACACCTGTGGTATACAGTAGAAGAATCTGTGTTTACAGTAATATTTGGTTGGTTAAATTCTTTTTTTTTCTTTTTCTTTTTTAATTTGAAAAGGTGACAAGATATCTTCAACATCCATCTATTAAGCGGCCGTTCTATATTACTATTATTGTTAATATTATTTATGTATTTTAAATAAAAACAGAGCTGTAAAAAAAAGAGACAAAAGAAGGAAGAACATAGGAACTGAGTGATCATAGTTTTGGCATTACTCACATTTAAAAAAAATAATCCAAAATCCTGGACCACAACATGTCTGGGTAATTTAAGCATTACACTTTTTCCCCTTTTACCTTGGGTGCTTACAGTTTTGTAATTTCATATGTTGGTCTAATTCAACCAGTGAACACTGATACAGTCGTATAGTGGTCACTGGAGAAGTGGGTATTCTTGTCAGTGTTATATTGTATTTTTATTGTATTTATTGTATTAACCTCTTAAGCCTGAATGGCCGGGGCCAAAAAAGTTGTGTCACTATTCATCAATAATAAAAATATAATAATTAATCTGAACAATGGATATTTGTTTAAACTTTTAGTCAAAGTTTACACCGCAATGTTAATAAAAGCACACATAAAGTGTATTTTAGTGATAAATTTAATGTTCAAACATGATTTTTATAATTTTTTTGAGTGCAATATAAGATATTATTTAATCCCCATTATAAGCAATTAACCTAAGATACACTGAAATTGTATATTATACTGATTTGTCATCAAATTCCCTCTGAATTCACAACATATTATATTTTCTATGATACAACAGTGACCTCTGGTGGTAATTTTAAATATTACATTTCAGAAATGGAAAAACAATCTCCAGGGTCATTTACCACCTGAGGGATAAAGTACAGTCAAATGATTACTGTTATGAAACATGAAAGAAATTGGAAAAAGATATCAACATCAGACAATTTAATTTTTCATTGTATTTACACATTGTCTTACAGTTAGAACTGCACATCATCATAACATCTGGACCCTCAGACTGTTACACCCATGTTTGGTGATGCCAACATCTGAAGAGTCTTTGCAAAGCAGACGTTTCTACACGTCAGAATAGTTACGTAGTTTGGTTGAGTCACTCAAACATTCCAATCACTTGTTATCTAAATGTGCCAAATGATAAATGGTCAACTATGGTTTAACCTTCTGCACTCCTTTTGCGTCATACAGGTAGTCAGAGGATGAACGTCGCCATCTTCTACATATATATGGCTATGGGTGTTAGTGATAAACTGATGACTAATGCTGGATCTGATCCAGGGTCAGTTTTACAAGAGCGGTGTTTTTCAGCCTTGGGGTTGAAATTCAATTTAAATGGGGTCACCTGAAATTTCTAGCAATTGATAAAAAAAAAAAAAAAAAAACACTGCAAAATTTACTGTTAGAAAAATATAATATGAAACTGGACAGGTAATGGATGGGTCTTGATAACATATTTTGTAAAGACATATTCATACAGGCCTTTTTTTCTCTGTCTGCCTGTTTCTCATCCAGAGTTGGCTTTGGGGAAGGTCAGACCGTAGAGTGGGTGGGAGAACTGTAACCGTGGTCATTGAACCTACTGTATGCATCAGTGTGTTTTGGATACCTAAGCCACTGGTGAACTGGATGAACATCATTATGTTTGGACACTTGGACCAATGATTATATGATTGATATTATTTCATAAGAACTTCCTAGTGTTAGTCAACTGCTGCATTATTTCCTTGTTTGTATTTGACTCCTTCAATGTAAATTATACAAATTTATATATATATATAAAAGATTCCAGAATTTAGTGACTTCGTCTTTTGTCTCTGATTAAAACACAGAATAATTTATCTATCAACTTGGCCCGTGAACCCAGATCTCAACATCCCTTCATGGGGTCATCCAAGATTCCTAACTAAAAATCCTGCAGCTGAAGTGCTGATCCACAGGAAGTCAGAACCTACTAAAAAGGACAAGGGTGAAAGGATCCATAATTACTAGCTTTAGACTCATTGGACTCTCAGGTAGGATTGCTGATCAGATAATGTCAATAGTTTTCTATTGTTTTGAGGCTTAGGGTCTTATGCAAGAAGGAACTAGATTCAGCTGGTTTTAGGATTCATGAGGATGAGGGTTTTTGGCCTTAACCAAGAAGGAACAGGTTGTTTTCAGAGGAAAAAGTAGACTGAGCTGAGTTTGTTTGTGATGTCCTAAGACCACTATCACTAGATGATTATATCAAGGGTGATATAATGAATATTCTAAGACCACTACTGCCTAATGTTCTAGTTGGGATCAACAGGAGTATTTCCCCTTTGGAGGTAGAACCTGATATATACAGTATATATAACTGTCCATGTAAACCAATGATAATGTTAAGTTATCATTAACTATAGATAGAACATATGAACTTTCATATTATAATTGTATTGAGTGCAGTAATCACATTAAATATATACATTTACATTGTGTGTCTTCATAAAATATGTGATGTAAGTGCAGGAGGAATAAACAGATATTTTTTGCATTTTTATGTCAAGGTATTTTAATAAAACCGCAACTCAAATACAATGACAGTTTCCACGACATTTCCTATATGCATTTATCAGGGCAGGTAGTTCTGTGATTAGTGATTAGTATGTGTCAGCTTCAACAAGTTCTTTCATTTTAACAGATGAACGGAGTAATTTAAATATTTTTTTTAACTTTCAGTTCAATAGAGATCACTGTGTGGACTGTGTTTCAGTGAAGAAAAAAGGAATTTAGTCTAATTAGACCAGTTTGACCCTATAAAAAGAATTTTAAAAAAGAGGTAGTTGAAATGAGTACCCATAATTCCCTGTGTCTATGGTATAAGCCTGTAGGGGCAGTGTTATGATCTGGGGTTGATTCATTTGGTCAGATGTCGGTTTAGCAACGTTATGTGCCCAATAAATAAAGGCAGAAAACACACATATGTCTCAGAAACACACAATCAAAAGGATCGTTTTATTAATTATGTAATATAATGTTCTCAATGTACAGAAAAAAAACAGACTGAATTATTAACTCACACATTATTCCACATTGTTTGTACCTGCATTTTAAAGAAACATGGAGTAAAATATGTCAAATAAACCAACAAAACACTAAAAACAAATGACCACTTCCTCTAAAAAAGAAACTTTACCACTTCATTTCATGAGGGGAAAAAAAGGGAAGTTATCCAAAAAAAAAAAATTGGTGTAAAGTAAGAAAAAGGCACATTACTCAAATAACAAATGCATATCTGATATGGGGATGTGGAAGAACTTAAAATTCAATATTTGTGGTAAAATTTCTCACTTGTCTCAGCATTTCTTCATTTTCTAGAATTATTTCACCAAGCTCCGTCGTCTGGATGTCTATGAAATTCTTGCAGTTCCAAACGTACTTCCTCATTCTCTCCATGGGTCCATGGAGCGATGGAAAATCCCGAGGCAAATCAATACCTTTCACAGCCTCTATCGCAAAGTCAATAGTTTCTAGACTTTCATCCATGAGCTCAGATACGGCAGGCAGTGTTGAGATGTATTGCTCCTAGATGAAAAACATAAGCATGCATGAATTAGAAATTAAATCATCACAAAAGTAAATATGTTCTTATTGTGTGTCGATACCACAGCAAATGTTACTAACATGATACCCAAAGTTTCCTCTTCCCCTAAAGCTGATCATTCAAATTATTATCATTAGTGAAGTCATGATAAACTATTTATTTTTAGAGTTCTCAAGCATTTTGAATTTTTTTACGAATACATATTATTTTACTCCACAGTATCACTTTGCATTAAAGAAGACAAAAAAATATGGTATCAGTCTATTTTAGGGGCTGCTTTTGAGACTTCATCATCATTATAACAACAACAACAACAACAACAACAACAATAATAATAATAATAATAATAATAATAATAATAATAATAATAATACAAATATTATATATATATATATTCAATATTATTTTATTTTGAGCACACAATAATCATCAAAAGATAACTGAAAATGGTCAACAATTTTTTTTTTCTTGTACTCAAAAAGGAGTAGGAAGAAGTGAAACTTATAAACTCCCACCCCCTTTTACAAACTAAAATTCAAGTATACTGCATGAACATTACCACAAAACATCCATAACCATTTACACTATATACACATTATTCACAATTCACCTTATACAATCTGATATGATCAACTAAAGTACTAGTCATAGTAAAGTATTTGTAGTGAACGTATATTCACTTTCACTACAAATCAATTACTTCAACAATAATTCATAGATTTGACCCATAGATAAATACATAGATATATCCTATAACCATTATAGTCTTATTGGAATATAAGACTTATTCACCTGTTCTTCTACCTGATAACTAAATATTCACTTATTCAGATAATATTCTATATATTGTTATAACACTAGTTTTATACATCCTTTTGAATACACAAATTGAGGATTACTTTCCAAATTATTTCACAGATGTTCCTTCCTAACATAGATACACTGACTTTTTGAATTAGTTCTACACTTAATTTTCTTATAAATTTCAGTTTCCCTTAAGTTACAATCTATTATACATTTATCTACAACTGATGTTACAATCACTTGAAGTGTGTATTTGTATGTGTGTGTGTGTGTGTGTGTGTGTGTGTGTGTGTGCTTTGAGACTCCACCTATCCATCTTAGCAAATCATGATTTATTTCTTTCTTTCGATTTCTTTTTCTTTCGTTTTACACTGAGCTAAATGTCAGCTTGGTTCAGACATAACATGTTGTCAAAACTTCCAGTTGTTGTTTGTACCATAGACACATTTATGCCCCAATTCACCAAATTATAACGGATCACATTATTTCCGGAGTAACGGTAACAACAATACAGTTATGGATAAAATATTTAAGTAATTACTCCGTTACTCGACACGTGGCTGCAGTAGTAACACCGTTATACTCTAACGCTGTTATTCCCAGCACTGAAGACTACTGGTTTATTTTTTTAATAAATAATTGTAATAATAATAATAATAATAATAATAATAATAAAACATTTGTACAAACCAAGTCTATTCGTTTTTATACATTGATAAAATTGTTACAATGACACAAAAATGAGCGATTAAACTGTGATTATGCGACAGCACTAATTCTTATAACTAACACTTCTTTACCAACACATTAATAAATAACACATAAGATGATAGTTTACCTTCAGTATGTTGTTCTGTTGTTGGAATTCCTCAATTTTTATCTTCAAATTTTCCTGCAGATACAGAGTGAAAAAGTTTACAGTTTCTGTTTCTGTTAAATCTACCCATTTGCAATGTATCTACTGACAGTCATTTATTTACCAAATGGTCTGTATAAAGTGCATCTGTAAAGAACATGAGGCACACAAGGGTGAAGATGAGCAGTTTGGTGAATCCTCTGTTGAACATGGTTACTATTGTCCTCTAAATAAAAAAAAATACCTGTGAAGTTAAATATAGGGATTAGATATTTAAGTGGTTAAATTGCAGCAGGACCATAGTTTATAATGTAAGTGGTAACAACTTAAAATCATACCATTAAACCAGTGAAACATAATGGCCTTACCTGTGTGTAAGTGATGACACTTGACAAAACACTCCACTTACTGATGGACATCCTTTTAAATACAACCTAAACCATGTGCAGGCATGACGCTGTTTCTTTCATTTTCATATGAATTTTACTTTCACTTTACAGAAACACAATATTTATAGTAACAGGAAGCCGGATACAGTGCTGTACCTATTCAAATGTAACAGCAAAAACTACAATACATGACATGCAAACAATTGATGTTTAGCTTTTGTCAGTGTTTTAAAAACATTTTTAATAAAGGTTGTGGTTTGTGGTAATGTGATGTGTTTCATTACAGTTTTGCATGTGGTGTATACTGTAAGAAATGTGGCTTTTCAGGAGTCTTAACAATAACACTAATGACAATATATAATTTTTTAAGCTGCTGAATGACCTGATTTTAATTTGTACAGTTGTTAAAAATATTAATAAATGAATAATCAATATTAGAAGGGTGGACCTTCCAACCATACATTTTTGTTGTATTTGTGTGATAAATGAATAGTAGAGACTAAATGATAGAATGGAACCACACTTTTTCATTATTTTTCATTATGGGCGCTTCTATGAAACTGGGTTTATTTAGGTATGTGACATTTTTCCAGCTTTTTAGAGCCAATAATAAAAGACAAATTAGACATATCTCCCTCCAGGGTGCATCTAATGATGACCTCAGGTAAATGTAAAAAAAAAAAAAAATTATACTGTTGACCTGAGACGTCTCAAAATGTATATTTTTTGTTTTTTAATCAAGTATTCAGGTCAAAATTAGTACCAAAAAAAAAAAACTAACTAGGTGTCAGAGTATTTTATTGTGAAAACATGGCTGTAAATTGTCTTCTATACCACTATATATATATATATATATATATATATATATATATATATATATATATATATATATATATATATATATATGTGTACATACATAGCAAGTATAATATCTGAATAAACTTGAGCTGCAAACATTTTCAGAAATTTTGAATAATAATAATACTGTTGGAATGTGTGGTGTTTTTCCACCTTAAAAACAAAACTGAAGCTAATACAGAAAAGTCCCTGCAACAACTTTCAGTTTGCACACACACACACAAACACACACACACACACACAGTGACGTTATATTTGTAGCTTCATTTGACTCTATTGTACTCTCTTCTTTTTTTTTTTTTGGTAAATCACTATTTTTCTTTATTTTCATCTATTACACCATTTCCAGTGATACAGCAATATTAAAATAAATGTAAAGAATATATTTCAGTAGAAATATAATACATATAATATAACATTATGGTTTCAGAATAACAATTCCTTAAGCTATCAGAGCGATACTATACCCTGCAGTGAGGTCCACTCAATTATATATTCTGTATTTCATCTAAAAAGGGGCCCTATATATGTTTCATTTCTTTTTTATTAAATTCTCCTGTTAATTAATTGTTCATAGCTGGCTATTTTAATCATTTCCCCCATCAATTTGCCAAAAAGTGTGGCATTACACTAGTAGTTTTTCAGTGTAAGAAGGGACAGTCTACACCAGAGGGTTTGCTGAGATGTAATTCCTCCTTTCGTCTTAATTCTTAAATTACACTTAATTATGAAATTCATGCTCATGGGCCAAGAGTTTAGAAAACTAAAGAGCATTAATTTGTCTTCAACAGTCATTTATTAAACCTTGTATGTTCTCAGGTGGTGTTTGTGGTTTGTTAATTCCATGAATCATTTTATTGTAATTATTCCATGTACTTTTCTTCATGTTTTGTGTGAATTTAACATATGAGTAAGTACAGAGGATCAACTTTACACTGTAAAATAAAATAATAATAATAAAAAAAATAATAATCTTGGGTTTTTTGGGGAAAAAAATGGTAGCTATAATTACCAGAACAATATTGTAAAAAGGCAGAACAAACCATAAACATATTTACAGAGTAACATATAGATTTAATATTTTAAACATGTATATTAACATTGGATATAAATACTAAATGTGCTACACTTATGTAGCACAGTTTATACAAAGCAACCAAGGTCTACTGGGAGAAATTTGGGGTTTTATTAACTTAACATGTGGACAGTTGGAGCCAGTTCAAATGTTTAATTTTTTATTACTTTTTAAAAAGATGCATAAACTATAAGAACATAAGTCAATTTTTTCCCCATATGTGTTGTTATTCCTCTTTAGGCATGAAAAAAAACTACAGTATGTAATTGAAATCTTTTTAATGAACCTATTTTTTATGGAGTTACAACCATGTCCACTCAGCTGGACAACATGTGTTTTAAATATAACATCACAACACTATGAAATCCAACATTTTAATGCAGTTTTTGTTGAAGAACACTGTTAATTACAGTCTAATAACAATAAGTGATTGATTTACACATAAACATGTTAGTGCAGATCAGGTATTAAGAACAGACCAGTTACAGTAACTGGTTGATATGGAAATAAATATATATACAAGAGAACAACTGTCCACTGTAGTGACCAGTTTGCAGCAACGGGTTAAAAAACACAAAGTGAAAAGGCTGTTATTTTAACAATGTGTTCTTGCAATTTCAACAACACCCCATTGTTTTCCAGTTTACATTTTGATTTGATAAAAACAAGAAAAATACATAATTCCTATATAAAAATCTGGTCTTGTTTACATACTCTTCCTGTAAAAACTACAGTTATATTTGATTTCATCACTAGGACAATTACACAACTCTGCATCATATTTTCAATTACAATAACTTTACAACTTTCTGCTGTTAATTCTACAATTATTTTACAGTGTGGTTCTTTCAGTCTAACATGGACAAGGTTTAGCTGTAGAGCTCAGAACTGACAGAAAAAAATCTAAATAAATGAGGTTTCAGTTCTTATCAAGAATGTAATGATTTCAAATGATTTTTTTTTATGGACATAGAGATTAGAGGACAGAGAACTGTGGGACTTTCGAGAATTCATGAACAAGTCTTTTAAGTGTTGTGTTTATCGGACGTTCTCCAGAGACTTGCCACTGTTTGAAGATGGGCCCCACCCTTGTCTATGGAGCTATGTCATAATTATCCTACTGACAGACAAATGGAACCGGTCATACTGTATATATTAACCTGTTTGTGCCCTGATTTTTTTTTTCAGTTTTAAGCCATATTTTATCAGTTGAATCCCTCTGAATCATGTTATATAATTATTTTCTTCCCATTTTGTACATTATTTGAAAGAAAATACCATTTGTATGACTTGCAACCATTGTTGTCAGTAGTCACACAGCTTGGTCAAATGTCACCTAATAATAATAATAATATAATACTACATTTGTTTCAAGAAAAGTGCACCTTGAACAACTCAACAACATTTTTTTTATTTATTCATTTTTTACCTTGGTGTAACACAAGCATGTAGTAGCCGCAAACACTGCCCAACAACTGATGAAAGTAGTTTGCTAAGGCGCACAGCTGTTAGCAGTGACAACGTGCACTGATCGCTATTAAGAAAAAGTAGATCCAAGCAATTACAAGGTGTGACTTTTTGTTTTGTTTTGTTTTTGTTGTGGAAAGAAATCACTCATTCATTTGAACACATACTTTTTTTGAAAAGAAACACATTTTACTTTGTTGACTCCCAGGAAACCTGCCGGGACTACTTTCGCTTTAACCAAAACCAGACCAGAACTCAGCTCACAGGACACTGTCGGAGGTAAGTCAGTGTGGGTACACCAGAGTAAAGACACTGATGCCATGTCATGTAAAAAATACTGAACTATCCCTTTAATAACTTTGAGATTGAAAATGACAGTGATACACTTTGGCAAATATTGTTACCAGTGGTGTATGACAGATATAAAGGTTGGAATTTCCCTGGTATTTTCTTGTTATTGTGCCACTTCACCATGTAATTTCTTAAATATTAAACAACATTAAAGAAACTTCACTGATAAGCATTTCTTAAAAGGAACTAAAAAATACCAAATAACATGTGTCATACTTCTGTTGGGAAATATTATTTACACAACAGTGGCCAAATCATATGATCTTTCTTTGTTTCAGTTTCAATATAACATCAGAACACTATGGGCAAACTTTTATGGGGACTTCCAAGCTCAAAGTTGCTTTTGCACACAGTTAACAGATGTTATAAAAGCAGTCGAGTGGCATTCCACTTCCTGATATAAAGAAAGGTACAGTCAGAGTTAACAGAAGACAACCAGGACAAGAAAAACAAGGTGAGTTGTCAAAACGAACCTAACTTACAAACTGGCACAATGACATTTTGTCAGTATTTTATAAATATTTAATATATGTAGTAAAGCAGGTATAGCAGACGTAAAGGAGTGTAGTGACATAGAGTAAAAAGGACTTTTGTACTTTTGTATCTGTATATTACAAGAAATAGGAGTTGTGTGAAGCAGCCATAGTCTTACTATGTGGATGCATTTCCTTGTTTTATTATTTGTGTACAACACTTTGGGCATCTGAAAAGTTTTTAAAGTGCTTTATAATGCAATGTAAAAAAAAAAATGCTGAGAATTAACAGTAAAAAAAAGTTGTAAAATTACAACATAAAAAAAAATACAATGCAAAGTTGTTGTTTATTTGAGAAGTTTACTTGTAGTAACGGTTACATTAAATGTAGCTGTAATTTTTACAGGAAGATTATGTGGACAAATGTGTGTGTGTGTGTATGTAGAGATAATGTATTACTATTGTTTTGAGAAAATAAAAGTGTAGTGTGGTTCCATTTAAAGTACAAGAACTTAATGTTAAAATAACAGCCTAATTGTTTATTTTTTTTTAATGAAAGGAAGAAAGGACTAAAGAAGTAAACAATTAACAATTTTAGATTTTAATTATAGAAAACAACAGGTGGCTGCGTTACATTTTGGTCTGTGATCAAAAGGTTGGTAGTTTGAATCCTCGCTCCAACCCAAAATGTCTCCCAGTTTATTCCTGGTGGATTTAGTAAACACTGTCTATTCTCTTATTTATTCTCAGTATTTCACATTTTCACACCAGTATTATCTTGGAAACTTGAGCCAAATCAGCATTTAAGACTTGAGTTTTTTTTTTTATCAGTAACACACACGGTAAAATGACATTAGTTTTTATTCCAGAAGCATGTTAGTTGTAAACCATTTTTATTGTTAGTGTCCTGTGTGAGCTATTTGAAGGAAATGTAAAGACCCTCCCTGTTCACCTGCAGTTAATTACAAGCCCTACTTCTGCTACATATTTAAGACTATTTCCAACCACTGAGCTACAATGACGTATCAAGACTCTAACTTCTGTCCTGTTACTGGTTCAACAGGTTGTTTCAACAATGAGCGCCTCAGAGTTTTTTAAGTGTCCCGTTTGCCTGGATGATTTGTCCGACCCGGTGTCAACTCCCTGCGGACACAACTTCTGCAACCTCTGCCTAAAAACTTACTGGGATGGATCAACCATCATTTCATGTCCACTTTGCCAACAAGTGTTCAAGAAAAGGCCAGAATTAAAAATTAACGTACTGCTCAGAGATCTGATCGGTCAAAAACAAACTAAACCTGTTCCACAACCAGAGGAAGAAATGCAAACTGAGGAAGTTTACTGTGACAAATGTCCCAGAGAGATGAAGGTGAAGGCTGTGAGCTCATGTCTGCACTGTGAGGAATCTCTGTGTTCAAAACATCTGAAACCTCATCAGGAAGATGACATACTCAGCACTCATGAGCTGCTGGATCCTGTTCGCAAACTGAAGGCCAGGTACGAACCAAAATCTGTGTGTGTGTGTGTGTGTGTGTGTGTGTGTGTGTGTGTGTATGTGTGTTGTCAGGGGCGGGGCTAGAGGACAGGACAGACAGGCTGTTGCTTGGAGCCCCGCCCCCTAGAGATGTTTGTGTGTGTGTGTGTGAGTGCGTAGGTGTGTTGTTGTTTTTTTTTTTAAAGTAGTTGTGTAGTTTTTTTGTGTGTAGATGAAGAAAGAACTTATTTTCAGACAATATAGCTTGAAAATCTTATTTTAAGAAATCTTTTTTTTTTTTTTTTTTTAGCTTAATTCATGAATTAATCAATGAAATGACTATAAAAGAGGGGGAAAAAATACTTTTGGGATTTTTTTCCAATGTAATAATCAATGGAACTTCATAAATATGATTAAAAACTAAATGAAAATGTATTCAGTTCTTTTAAAATTAGCATAAATTTTAATTTAAACAAAGAAAGTTGCATTTTAGGTTTATGTTTTTCATCAGAAGAACAGAATACCTTTTCATAATAGATTGCAGATTTTTTTTTTTTTTAATTATTGAATTTATTTAATGTGTTAAAAAAATAAATCCATGACCCCCCCTAGTGGATTGTAACTTTGCTCATGGATGTGTTATACTGTAAATGGAAGACTGTTATTTATCAGGTCAGTAAGTAAAATGAGTACATAGTGACCTGAATACCATGATACTTTCTTATCATATCAAACATTCAGCCTTTGAACCAGTACTCATGATTAATTACCCTTTGAACAATAATTACTATCAACTTGTTCTTATTCGTTCTTCCTGATTCTGTCCACAGATGCATAAGGTTATTATCTCTACAAAGGAGCTCATGTTTTACTTTGTCTATTATTTTATTAGTTTGTTTTTCAGTAAGATAACTCCAAAAAGTTATGGACGGATTTTGGTGAAACTTTCAGAGATGATTGATAATGCGTCAAAGAAGAAGCTATAAAGATCATATCTCAAAAATGTGATTGTGGATTTCTTTGATTTATTTTTTTTTTAAACCCTTGAAGGGATGGTTAATAACTAATAAAATAACATGAAAAACTAGTTTACAAATAAGTTATGAACATCCATATCCAAACTTTTGCACTGCTTCGTGGAGGTCTGTGCTCTTGGAGTACTCTAGTTTGTTAATTTCTATGCAAGACTTTATTCTAAGGCTCATATCTGCGTTTTTTTTTTTTTTTTTTACTCATTTGTTTTTTTTTATCCATTCTGTTTTTTGCGACAATCAGACCCAAATATGTGGCTCTAAATCAGATACATACAATGCAAAATCTAAATCTTACCAAGTGTATGTGTTGTCAAAATATCTCATCTGCTTAAACCCAACCAGCATGTCCATATGGGCCACAGAAGGGTTACATTTGGGCTGCATATAAGGGTCCCAAATGGGTTTGTCTGCCGTTTCCATGGTGACTCCACAGGCATTTGCCCAGAGATGTGACTCGCTCATATTATTTATTTTCACACTATCCATCATGACATTTGCACAACACAAATTAATGTTTTATAAATATGTTAATTTTACTTAGTTATAATAATTTTTATTTTTTTGGATAAATAACTGCCTTTTACTGATATTTGAGGTCTGTCTGTAAATTCTTGCACTGAACCTGAGCTTGACCTGAGCATTGACAAAGAGGTTCTGATTCTTTTATGGGCAAACACATGTGGGGTCACCATGGAAACTATAGATAAACCCACATAGGACCCTTATATGCAGCCCACATGTAACCCTTCTGGGGCTAACGTGAACATTTTGGCTCAAAAATAAGACATAATTACCTAAAGAGTAACCGTTTAAATAATAACTCTTAAAAAAGTAACTTCAGGAAATCTTATGTGGATAAGTTCCACAGGTTGATTTTATTTTATTTTATCTTTAATTAAGCAAAAAAAATAAAAATTAATTGTCACAAACTAAGTTCTTATATCCCACTGAAAAGTTGCTATTTAGATTATTACATCTTATTTTAAGTGTGATGAGATATTTTGAATAGGAATGAGAAACATACACAGATTTTTAAAGAGTGTGACTTCAGTCTGAATGGTTATATCACATTTCATGTAACTTTTACTTCATTAAAATGTGATGGATGTCACCATTCTGTGTTGGAGGAAGCAGGACCTAGCAACATCCATGTTTACTTCAGTAACAACAGTGTGGTAAATGTGATCTAAGGCCCTAAGGCTGTTCACATGTAAATCTGATCGCAGTGGCATTCATGTTATAATGCAAATTGTGAAAACACAAAACACAATTGAGCATTGATACCTAAACATAGCTTAAATTACTCTTTTGGAAGAAGTTCAATTGTCCAATAATAGTCATTAACCTGCTTTCTATTCAGTTTTGGGCAGTTCTTTTCTTTTGTTTTCTGGATGTTCTGGGCTTTTTTTTTTTTTTTTTTTTTTTTTTACATAAATATTAATATAGATGGAATTATTTCACCTACAGAGTGTGTAAGCAGCACAGACTTCCATTGGAACTGATTTGCCATGACGACCTAATATGCGTGTGTGTATCATGCATGAAATCCAGCCACCAAGATCATCAGTGTGTGCCTTTAAAGAACCGCTTGAGACAGAAGAAGGTACAGTTAAAAATGACATATAATCCTGCAGTTCAACCATGATATAAGTCTAACCCATGTGAATTAACGCTCCTTTCTTAATGTCTCATGTTTCAGGCCCATCTAAAACAAGAACTGGCAGATGTACAGGAGAAACTGAAGGACATGAATGAGATGTTAAAGAAGTTTAAAGAGTCTGATATGATCAGTGAGGTGAATAAAGCTCATTTTATGGACTACTTTGTTTAATAACATGAAAAAATAATCTCACATTCATTAAATATTTCACATGGATTTTTGTTCAGCCTCCATGATATAACTACGTTTTGGAAGTTAACTTTATCCAAGAGGGAAAAGGGAGGTTTAATATGATAAAAAGCAATAAAAACAACCAACAATAAAAACAATAGGTAAATATATAAAATATAATGACTTAAAATAAGTGCATGGCATTATATGAAATAACTTAAAAACGTATTCAAAGTGTTGTTTTTGTCTCCCCCACATGGCCAACATGAGCTAATACACTTTTTCAGCCTCAAAATAAGAAATACCTGTATTATTACAAAGTGTCCTTAATGGTTTAGTCTCATTAATGGCTCAAGAATGTTAAGCATGACTTTAAAATAGAGTATATATTATTCAAGTGCTCTTCACTTCAATTTCTATAGTAAATGGGAGTCATTTTTAACTTTCTTCAAATCAGTTTGGTTTTTTTAATTAGTGGTGTCTTCTTCTTCTTATCTTAATATTATATATATATTTTTTACCATTATTATTTTTCATTATTATATTTCTCTTCTCTTGTTGTTATTATTCATGTATTTTTAAATTATATTTCTCTTTTTATTCGTTTACATTTAATTTTACTTGTTTATTTTCCATGTGTGTCTTATGGGTTTATATATATATTTGCTTAGTTCTTGTATATTTTGTTTAACAAAATTTTATGTGATGCAAAAACAATAACTATGACATTTGTGTCTTTTTCACATGTTAGTTTCCTGAAGTGATTTGATTTACTGTCTTTGAAATGCCATATTTTTTAAAATAAAAACCTTTATTTGGAAACTAAATAAATAACTGCATAATTAATCAAATAATTAATGTTTAAATGTTTTTTATTCCATGACAGAAAAACACACAGACAGACATCACTGATATCATGAAGATTTTTGTGATCTTACAACGGGTGGTAAAAATGAATGAGAATGGGCTTGCGAACGCCCTGTTGATGCTGCAGGTAAAGGCAAAACAGCGTAATAACTCCATGAAAGAAAAGCTTAAAACAGAAATCAAACAACTGGAAGGAAGAAAATCTGACCTGGATCAGCTCTCTAAAGCTGTGGACGGATTCCATCTTCTACAGGTTTTTGATCTTATATATTCATATTAAATCAACAGCCTCAGGTTTTCTGAAGGTCCTATATTTGGTTATTTATTTTATTCAGGAATTAGTCCATGATTCTAATGAACAATAATGTGTTTTTACAGAGCTGGAACTCTATGGGTGCCGCCCCTGACACTGAAGACTGGTCTCAGATCAGTGCTTTCAGTGACGCAGCAGTGGGGACAGTGCGGAGCGCCATCAATAAACTGCTCATGGAGATTGTGACTGTGGTGAAAGTGGAAATGAAAGAGCTGTCCACTAAAGGTAAGATTAAAATATATGTCCTATAAATAGCATTATTATTATAAACATGTTTTATTTATATTAAAAATGCACTTGAGGTATATAAAGCTGGACAGATATAATTATTATTTAAAATTATTGTGTCCTTCATTTAGGTGAAATCTAGATCTAAGCATTATAAAAAGTAAAATATAGGTTTTATATTAATATTTGATGAAAATATTGTCGTTTGTGTTTTATTTTATTCCCATTATTATTTTCACTTGTCTCAGTGATTTGTGTTTTACTTCATTTTTGTATATTTTGATGGTAAGGAAATATTTTACCACTATAATTTAATCACAATAAGCCCCGCCCTCAGATCAAAGATTCACATAAAAAAACATTTTTTTTTTTTTTTATGAGACTCATTTAAATGTTTTCTTTTTAATACTATGATATAAAATGTGTTCGCTCACTTCTTAAGATACTATTTGTTGCACGTAATTAATACATGTTGACTGACGACAAATGGACCAAACACCAAATTCACAGCAGGGTGTTTAATGAGATAAAGCGACGACAGTAACCCATGTTTTTACCCTTTACTCTAATAATCAAACTAACATCTTAACTTCTTTAATCCTCATTTCAATCAATGTGTCTATCATGGCTTCTCCTACTCTGCTGTCACTCTGCTTTCTCCACATTTTCTTCCTTGATTACTCTTAAAACTAGATTCCAGATTTCTTTTTTTCTACAAAGGCTCCACTGATAAATACAATAAAGTAAATTATGCATCATCATGACACAAAATAAATAATGTACTGTACTTTTGCATAATGTATTAGGTTCAATCTTGGCTATATTTGTCTTTTAAATATCAAAATTACCACATAAATTAAATCCCTAAAGCATTGAATTGTGTTCCAGTCTTTGTTTAGTTGTTTCTCTATCCTGCACTATGAGACAAAGCTGTGTGTGTGTGTGTGTGTGTGTGTGTGTGTGTGTGTGTGTGTGTCCACATGGCCTAATGAAGTGTTTTTGTTTTTATCTTTTTTAACTACCCTTACAGAGATAAAGAGAATTCAACAATATGCAGGTAATAACTCATGTTGATTTTTCCTCCACAAATGATTCATTAACTAACAAATGCAGTCTTTCCTTATGCTTTTATTGTTCTTGTGTTCTGTCAGTGGATGTAAAGTTGGACTGTGACACAGCAAACAATGTCCTGGTTGTGTCCAAAGACGGCAAAAAAGTGACAAATGGAGGCAGACCTCAGTCTATGCCTGACAACCCAGAGAGGTTTGATACTCTGCTGGGTGTCCTGGGAAAAGAAGGGTTTTCCTCTGGTGCTTTCTACTTTGAGGTCAGTACCTTTGCAGGATTTTTGTTAATTTTCTACCGAATTTTGAGATTCAGATCTATACCATGTGGACAAAAGTGCTGGGCCACTGAGCGTCAATAATTACAATAAATCCATAGGAGTGGGTTCTTTCCCAGTGGTTCATGTTTCTGGAGCTTACGTACATATGGAAAATCTTATTTCAAGAAATACTCTTTTTTTGGGGTTGAATGAAGCAAAAATAATAATAAATAAAATAATAATAATCTGTCGGTGGAACATGTGAAAATTATCATTGAAAAAAAGAAGTAAAAATAAGTTATTTACATCTCAGTTACAAGTTATTCTTTATGTTTTAATTAGAATAAGATATTTTGACTAGAAAAAATCAAAAACACACTTGGGCAGTGTATAATTCAGAGTATAATATTTAAATAAACAGTTCTCAAATGGTTGTCACCCATAGGTGCAAGTGGAAGGTAAAGCCTCATGGGACATTGGTGTTGCCTTGGAAACAGTGGACAGAAAAGGCCACGCTGATGTCTGTCTCAGCAACGGCTATGCTGTCCTAATGCTACGGGATGATGTCCTCAAAGCATGCGACCGTCCCCCAGTGCAGATCGAGCTCGCTAATAAGCCCAAGAAGATCGGTGTGTTCGTGGACTACGAGGAGGGGGAGGTGGGCTTCTATGATGTCATCAATGAGGCTCATATTTACTCCTTTACAAACTGCAGGTTTCCTCAAGCCAAGTTACATCCTTATCTGAACCCTTGCATTCATGAAAGTAGCAACAAAGCACAGATGGTGATCACTCCTGTAGTAGAAGTCACCTCTTTTTAATACGACAGAGGCATCACCTTCATTTAATTTCAGTGTAAATTTAGTTTAAATGAGTATATTAAGCATTTTGTGTAACACTTTATAATACCTACACACAATTGACTATGTATTAAACATTTATTACTCATTTATAAATGGGTTGTTCATTATGTATTAACCATTTGTTACCTATTTGTTAATGTCTTGTAAAGGTTCATACTAGTGTAAATGTAAAATTTGATTCTTTTTAACCAACAAGTGCAGTGTTTACAACTGTTTCTTTGTTTACCTGTAAACCAGATAAAAAAACACTGCACCTGTTGATTAATAATAATTTTACATGTATCTTTGGAAGACACTAGTATGAACCTTTACAAGACATTAACAAACAGGTAACAAATAGTTAAAACATAATGAACAACATATTTATAAATGGGTAATAAATGGTAAATAGATAGTCAATTGTGTGTAGGTATTATAAAGTGTTACCAAATTTTGTATTTAATTCTCAGTGCAATGCAGGGTCTTTCTTGGTGCTGGGTGATGCTTTAATAATAATTTTACTATAAATACGCCCCAGGTCTGATCAAGCATGTGCTAGAATAAACACTTAATCACTAAAAATAATAAACTAGTGTGTTGAATTATAGTGAAAATGATTTTTCATTAGTGGTTTGAATCACTATTCAAAAAAGAAATTCTATGTTAGAATTATTATATTGTTGAATTTATTATTCCAATCATTATTGTTTTGGCATTTCCCAGATTTCTCAGCCGCAGCTACTCAATAAATGTATTTTAATGTTATAAATATGCATTCAGTGAGAATAAGAATATTCAATGTTTTGGCGAATGTATTCTGAAGTAAATGTTAAGCAATATTTTACTTTCCAGTAACACATATATAAATACTGTAATTATTCAAGTGTATATTATTAATATGAATACTTTTCTTTCATTTGTTATTTATTCTGACATAATAAACAAGCACTTTAATAAATTATATTTTTAAAACCATTTGTATGTGTATTTATGTGATGGTAGATGATGGTATTTTTAATGGAACTAATGCAAAATATCAAGAAAAAAAAGGTTGCAGTGCAGTGGTTAGCATGTGGTTGTGAATGTGAGAGTGTTTGTCTATATATGTTCAGTCCTGAGATGAACTGGAGACTCATCCAGGGTGTACCCCGCCTTCACCCATTGTAACTGGATTAAGCCCCCGGTGAACCCTGCGACCCTAGTGAGGATAAAGTGGGTTCAGATGATGAGATAAGTCAAAAGGTTCAGAAGAAAAAATTAAGTTCAACTACTGTCATCATGGCTCAATTGTAAAATTCAAATATTAAAATGTGTTTTTTGTCCTAAAAAGAATCATTAAGCTCCGTTCTTCACGTATATATCTATTCCCTTATGTAAAAAAATATATGTATATGAAAGCATTGTCATGTCTTAGTCAATATTTCTTGGTGCAAGGAATATTTAGGAGAATCAAATTGCTGAAGCTAAAAATAATTTATATGCAAGAATGGTTTGTGGCCATATTTCATTCTTCGTTTTTGTGTTATATATTAGTACATGGCAAACACATACTAATGAGAATAATATATGTTAATTACATTTGGCACAGAATGAAGCCACACAAATAGTTTTGGCTTGTCCATACAGAGCAAATATAATAGCAATGTACGACAGTTTGGTGTGGTTAACGGTAAAATATAGGTTGAAATATTTCTTATTATCATATACGGAATTTTATAGCAACAAAAGCTACAGAAGTTATTTATAGACCAATGTAATTATTGTACAAGACAAACCAGAACCAGAACCAATCAACAACAGCGGACAGTCTATTATGACTCTATACAATGCAACAATGACTCTATAATATAAAGTCATAGTTGAATGGAATGCGTTGCCAGGGTTTCTGTTGATGGGAAATAATAGAAAATGTTTCCAAAAGAATTTGAGACTTCTTCTGATGATAGAGATTACAGGAAGCTCAGGACATGTCAAGATAGTTGGGTTGTGTCTTATGATTGGATCAGATAGCTATTGTTGGTTGAAACCTTAGTCAAGCAATGTGATTGAAATCTGTTTTTTTTTAATGGACCTGTATTTTATGGAGTTACATAAATGTCCACCCAGCTGGACAACATGGTTTAAGCATGTTGTCTTAAACGCAATATCAGAACACTTTGAAATAAAACAGTCTTAATCAATATGGTTTTTGATTAAGAAGATTGTTAATTACAGTCTAATACAACAAGCAATTGATTTTCAGTTAAACATATTAGTGCAAATCAAGCATTAGTAATGGTATGAACTGACTGATATGGAACTGTCCTCGTCAGTCTGTTGTGTCCTTGGGCAAGACACTTTACCCTCCTTGCCTCCAGTGTCACTCACACTGGTGTATGAATGAGTATGAATGTTCGGTGGTGGTCAGAGGGGCCGTAGGCGCGAAATAGCAGCCACGCTTCTGTCAGTCTGCCCCAGGGCAACTGTGACTACATATGTAGTTTACCACCACCAGAGGGAGCATGTGAGAGTGAATGAATAATGGAAAACTAATGTGAAGCACTTTGGGTGCCTTGAAAAGCGCTATAGAAATGTAAACCATTGTTATTATTATTATTAAAATAACAAAAGCCATGAATATACCAGAGAACAACTCCAAATGTCATTTTTAAGACCAAGGTGCATGGGACTGTAAAATGATGGCACCCACCCTCTCAACCAGGAATACAGTCTACTTCCTTCTGGTCTCTGCCTAAAGGTCCCTTCAGCTACAAGGAACAGAAACAAACTTTCTTTTTGCCTCTCTCTATCCTAGCACTAAACAACACAATGAAGAAGAGGTAGACTGTACTCTAACTGCACTCAGTCCTCCTGATGCTTACTGTTACCTTACATACGTCGATTTACTTCCTTGTACTGAAGCGTACATGGGTATGTATGTGTGCAGAAATCCCAACTTCCAAAAATTAATTTCATGGAGATGCTTATCGACCCTTCCAACGCCCCCACCTCCTTTCCAAACTATTGAATAAAAACATGTAATTCATGAGTAAACTCCCCGACAGCAAGGAAGTGCACTCCTGAAGCCTCTCCACTAGGGTAAGGCTGAGTGGACAGCTGCTGATGCTTGTGGAGAAGCTGCACATCTGTCAAATATCACACTTAAGCAGCTCACCAGGCATAAGTTTGATCGGAGAGTCGCTGGAGAGGTGCCTTTACCATAAAGTCTGTAATAAAAGTGCACATAAAATTTTGGAGTGGCTGGTGTGACCACAGTCTTTGAATGTATACACAGGTTCAACCAGTAGCCGACAGTCCTCCCCCTCCTCTTATGCCTGCGCAATGTAATTAAAGTAATATAAGCATAATGCATTAGGTATTGTTTTGCCTGCACACTTTCACTTGCAGTATTGAAAAAAACTCCCTCGCATAGTCCAAAATCCGGAATATTTTATCTGACTTGCAGGGATCAGTGAGCTACTATCGACATCAGGGAGACTGTGTGTGTGTGTGTGTGTGGATATATATATTTATATATTTGTGCACATGTATGTATGTGTATGTATACATACGGACAAATGCACCCCCCCCCCTTTATATAAGTATCCTTCGTTCTTGCACTAAACTACACGTCAGGCACTTTCTTTATACTCTGCTGTTGTCTTAGTCTTTTATGTTTATATTTATTTTTGCTCGCTCTGTGACTATGTTGCTGATCATGTTTGTTTGTATGTACCTGTTGTACATATATAGTATAGTATATAGTATATATATATATATATATATATATATATATATATATATATATATATATATATATATATATAAATTAAAAAATATTAACTATAAAATCAAAAAATATTATATATAAATGAACAAATATTATCTATAAATTAAAAAACCTATATAAAGGTTAATTTATTTTCACTTATTTTTTAGTGGAACATTTTTTCCAGTGCAGCAGAGGCAGTGGGTATGGCTGAGGTGTGGACTGAAGACCCACAGTGGAGGAGGACTGAGCAGATGATACAAGCAGACAACTATAAACACTGTGGAAACTGACAGGAACACTGACTCCATACTGTGCATCTGCTGTAACATCAGTGTTGCAGGTGAGAGCGAATGTGTGCAGGCGCAGAGGAGGAGCCATAGTGATGGAATGTAACTGCCACGCCTCCTGGGGGGTGCATTTGTTTTTTAATCTGTGCTGCACTTTTTTCTAACAGATGGAAGCAGTTTATTACAGGTGAATGAAACACTAACTGGTGATTGTCTTAAAGAGCTGTGGCATGGTGAGTAATTATTTATTGACATTTTTAGGTTAATCTTGTATCGTCCACTCTTTTGTTGGATTAGCGTTAGTACAGTAGATGTGATTTCAAAGGCAACATCTCCTAGATTTACAATTTACACTGGAAAAAAAAGTCCATCTTGTCGAGTACATTTTAAAATTTCCGGTCAAAATATGTCATCATGCTTAAAATGTGACACAATCACATAAAGAGTAACTTTCCAGTGAGACATAAATAACTTTTTTTTTTTTTTTTTTTAAATCTAAGTTAAGATAAATAATTTGCCAATGGAACACGTGAAAATTATATTTCTTGAAATGAGATTTTCCAGATATATTGTCTAAAAATAAGTTCTTTATATTTCACTGATAATTTACTCTTTAAGTGATTATATCTCATTTTAAGTGTGATGAGATATTTTGACTAGCTTTTTTTTTTTTTTTTTTACAGTGCACCCATTACAACCTAACAATTTATAGTGAAATTATGAACCAAATATCATTAACTTTACAAATCCCACTGAGAAATAACTTGAAATCAAGGAATCAAGGAATTGGAGCAAATAAATAATAGGAGTTATGGATTTTCATCAGTGTGGCTGTGAAATAGTAATTAAATTCAGTTCTATGTACTGTAGTATTAAAACAGTCTGAACAAGTTTCAAATGTAACATGTATAAAAGTGCAGCAAGCCTCAGTTCAATCATTATTTTTTTTAATTCAAGCAAACAAATTTAAATAAAAATACCAATGTAAGAAGTGAAAATTATCTTGGTAAAATTTATTGAAATATTTGGACTAGAAATGAGAAAATAACACGTAACATTTAGACTTAAACCTAAACTTACTGTAACAGGGGAAGCTGTCGACCTGATGGATGTAACACAAAACTATCCTTCAACTATTTATCGAGAGAGAGACACAGAGAGAGAGAGAGAGAGAGAGAGAGAGAGAGAGAGAGAGAGAGAGAGAGAGAGAGAGAGAGAGAGAGAGAGAGAGAGTTCCTATTTCAGGCAGTTTGTGTTAACGCTGTCAGAAAGACTTGGTCCAAAACCCCCACCTCCACCCCCAGCAAATCACACCAACTTTATAACAGTGTAATATAACTACAAAAGCTGAATAACTTAATTACAAATGCACCATATTTCACCATTTTTTTTAATCCACCTGCAAGTTAATCTTTGTTTTCATAAATTCCTGACACTAACAATATTTCTATTGTATTTCTATTGTATATTGTTTTCAACCATTCCTATACATTAAACATACATAAATACACTACTACTGTTAAATACACTACATTTAAAAAAAATCTTTAAAAATGGATCATATACGTCTTTTTGATCATGTGTTTATATTTAATCCAGCCATAATTGTTTTTATTTCTAGTTTATTCCTCAGACTGGACTATCTCTGTGTAAATCTTCAGCTGCTATGACAACATGTAAAAGATCCCTGCTATTGGTTGGATTTGTGGCCTCTCTATTTCTTATGCTGTCGTCCTACCACTTCAGTTTGCCACAAGGTTTGTGTATTTGGAAGTATTATAATGCAGATCCTGATTTGTATCCTGCTCCTGCTACAGAACAGTCATGGTTTGTTTGGATAATACTTTGCTTTTTGTTCTTTACTGCCTCCAAAATGAATTGTGAAAGTGAAGTGAATGCAACCTTAGAGCTGTGACCCCGCCCTGGTTACTTTTGGATTATTATTAATGTAATGTAATGGCACACAGTTCAGTGTGTTAGTCCAATAACTCATTTAAGACAACTTTAATCTCTGTAATCACTGAGCTCTTACCTCTATAAGTCAAACAGTTACAGTTCATTGTCATTTTTATCGCTGTAGATACGCCTCTTCAAGCACAGATCATGAGAAAGCAGCAGCTGAAAGAAATGTGTGACATTGACAAAGGTGTTTCATCGAAGCAGAAGCGCAGGTTAGAAGAAATCAGTGACCGAGAGCTGACGAATTTCATAGTGGACGACAAGCACGGCATCATCTACTGTTTTATTCCCAAGGTGAGGTGACATGAATACACATTATAGACATTACAATGTGAACACTGTCACTGAATATACATTACATTTATAATATTTTTAATGTTTGGGCCTGATATTATCTGCTTTCTAAAGACAGAATACTCATTACACTGTAAATATCTATATTATACAGTGTATTTTTTTCTCATTTCTAGTCAAAATATCTCATCTTATTTAAAATAAAACAATCATCTAAAGAGTAACTTGTAATTGAGACATAAGAATTTATCTAACAAAAGTCAGTCATAAAGCAGGGGTGTCAAAGTCATTTTAGATCAGGGGCCACATTCAGCTAAATTTGACCTGAAGTGGGCTGAAGCAGTACAAAAAACAAAACAAAAAAACCCCCATAAAACATAATAATATAAAAATAACATCAACTCCAAACTTTTCTCTCTGTTTTAGAGCAAAAAAAGTAAAACTACGTGATGAAAAGAAACAATATTAGGTTTTAGTTTATCATTTACACATATACATTCTAATTTGCAGATCATAGTGGCTCTACAAATACGCAAAATATTTAGTAATGGGTGGAATATTGTGAAACTGTTACTTATCGATACTTCTCTTAAGACATTTGCAATATTTCATATTTGTTTTGACTATTTGTTTTGTGAAATTATACTTTGTTTTAGTGTCCGTAAATGAGAGGATTTTTTTTTTTACTTGTGAATATTTATAGGCTATTATATTATGAGACTAAATTGGTGTGAATGTGGAACATGAAGTAAAATAATTTATATTTTAATGTTATTTTTGCATTTCATAAATTCATCCAAAGGGTGGGATTGGACCCTTAGGCGGGCTGCATGTTTGACAAAAAAAAGTGTATACTTGCTCCATATTACAGTTTAGAATAGAACAGAATAGAAATACTTTATTGATCCCACTATTGTGAAATTGATTTTCAACAACAGCAGCATTAAACATATACTGTACATTAATTAAAACAGACAGACAGTGAGGTGCAAAAAAGGTCCAGTGTCATATTAAAATTTCAATTCAGAATAACTGAGTCGTACAAAGTCAATTGGTTAAAATGTAATCACAGTATTCTATGTTATTTACAGAAAGTGCAGAGTGAAAAACAAAAATGAGATGTGATTAGGATTTATTGAACAGTGCGATGGTTTATGTAAGGAAAGATTTACTGAATGTTTCCGATCGACAGTGGAGCTGTAATAGTCTGTTGGATACTTTTACAGCTCTCCATCCTTGTCTGTTGTATTATAATATGATATGGGTTAGCCCTTTTCCATCAACTCTAAATAAGATAACGATCGTACAAAAAATTCCAATTCACTCTAAGCCACTGCTAATCTATCCAGCAAAATAAATGTAATTTATATTTATTCAGATTAATATCTACCAAATATGTATTTTTATGTATAAATCAGTCTAATCAACATATGCTGCCTAAGTATTTAATTTTGAATTTTGCTACTAATTTGGGAGAACAGTTTGAGCAACTTTTATGGTACTGTACATCCTGGTAACCCAGAGGCTGGGGCATAAAACCTTGCCCTGATAAAAAAGGTGCAATCCTAAACCCTTACTTTTGTTATAAATCACAATGCCGCAGATGCTATCATGCTATAAAATATTTATAATGTTGTGGTTGAACAAGTTTCACAATGGATATCTGTTCCTTATTTTGCTGCAGAAAGAATGTGAACTGTAAAAAATATTAATAAAAAAAAAAAAATCAAAATTTTACCAACTCCATTCATCACATTCTAAGCCCAAATTTCTCATCACAGTTAAAGTAAAACATAATTTCCTAAAGAGGAACTTTTCAGACAAGATTTATGGACAATACATCTGAAAACTGTTATTTCAATGAATCTGACAAAGGTAATTTTTTTCATTTGTTTCATTAGCAGATTTTTTTTTTTTTGCCAAATTCCAACTATCTATCTTGTTTCTAGAGCAGATATTTATTAAATGTCGGGAAAAAAACCCCAGGAGTATCTAGTGTTCCATTAAATCACTAATGCCATGATTTGTTTATTATTACGAGATGACACGAGAAGTCATTCCATAAACATGGTGATGAATGTAAATATGTTATTTTACAGATATATGCATTATTATTATTATTATTATTATACATCACCCCTCTGTCTTCTACTAAATTAAAAAAAAATTCCATTACCTGGTGTGTCCACACATATACATTTCTTTAAAAACTCTTGTTCACTTGTCATCTATCATTATATATTTTTTTTTTAATTCACCTAACTGTACTGTAGCTATGAAAAAAGTTATTTCCATTGTAGTTTTTCATTTAGCATTTCCACTAACCCCCTTAATCAAAAATTGGGGGGTTTGTTTTTTATTGTTGGACTGATATGCACTAATCGATGACGGCTTTTTTAAATTATTTTTTATTTTTACATATTCTGTTATTTTCTATCATGTTTTATTTACTTGTTTATTTCCACTGTTGCAATGCGCAATGATGTTTGATATGTCTGTCCCCTGACCCCACCCCCCTCCTTCCCCTGTTGAAAATCAATAAAATATTGATCACAAAAAAAAAAAAAAAAAAAAATTGTCATCTTTCCATTTGGTAAATTTTTATGCTCAAGTTATATTTGCATAATTTGAGGGTCAATGGAAAAGTGACTTAAGTCTTATTTTAACTGTGATGAGATATTTCAACTACTAATGTGTAACATACACTTGGTGAGAGTTTGATTTGACACTTTTTCTTTTTGCACAATCATTACCTCCTGCTTTTGTCTATAGGTGGCGTGTAGTAACTGGAAAAGAGTAATGTTTGTCCTCAGCAAGAATGAGCCATATAAAGACCCCCTGTCTGTTGATAAAAATATAGTCCATCTGCCTAATACACTTGTGTACCTCAACAATTTACCCCCAAAAGAGAGGAAGGTGAGGTCAAATAAAGTAAAATGCAAACATTAAAAACTGTTAGAAATGAATGAATCAAATTAAATTCTCCATCTACAGGTGAAACTGAAGCATTACACCAAGTTCCTCTTTGTTCGGGACCCATTTGTACGTCTCATCTCCGCCTATCGAGATAAGTTCTGCAGACACAATGAGTACTTCTACAAACATTACGGCCAATCCATTCTGAAGCTGTATGGTAACATGCCTGCACCCCCACAGACAGAGGACAAAGCCTTTGCATTAGGCATTCGTCCATCGTTCTACAACTTTATTCAATACCTGTTAGACCCAAAGACAGAGAGCAAGGTCCCCTTTGAGCCACACTGGAGGCAGATGCACCGCCTCTGCCACCCCTGCCTCATAGAGTAAGCTGATTTTACTGGTGGATTGAAGAGAATTTGACTTGAAAATGTACAGAAATATAACTACAGCATTTGAAAAGTTATATTTGCAGCATTAACTGACTTATAATGTACATTTAAAGTGGTTCTATGTAGTAAACCTAAAAAAAGTTTGCTTAAGTAGCGCTAGCTGGACTCAGAATAAATAATAATAATAATTAGAGGTGCTCTTTGGATGGGAAAACCAAGAGTAAGACAAAAAAGAAGAAAAAGAAAAAAACCTTTTTGGTTCTATGTAGTATTTATATTCCAAACTGTCAAAAACAGGAGAAGTCGGTTATGAGAACACGCATATTTCTTCCAAAACTACCAAGGAATCAACGCTACATATCCATAGACTGTATCACACACTAAATAAACCATAAAACTCATTGTTTACACAAATCTGTATCATGATAACACCAGGTTTTCTTCCTCAAACTAAAAGTCATAGCTGGTTATTTTGAGGCGATCAAACCAATAGTGACTCAGAATATTCGTCCATTGATAATCTATATAATAGCTCTGTTAGCTTAACTCTGATTTAGACAGAAAACAACCACAGTAAAAGTATAAATCACCTGTTTCTTGTATGATTTGTGTTGTCAAAAGCTGAACTGAAGATTTGTTTAGAACCATTCAATTCAAATTAGAAACCTTTCAATTTACCCTGAGACAGGTAATAACATCTGGTAATAACTTCATACTTTCATAAGCCTCATAATCAAACTCAACTGTGTAGAAGAAACACTGACTTCTTTATCTTCATTACTGTTTCTTATCTGCAATCTGATCCAAGGGCGTAATTATGCGGTTTTTCATTGTGGTTTTGGAAACAAATAATAAAGAAACATGTTATTTTTTTCATTGTCTTATTTTCTGTATTATTATTTGAAAAACCAATGAAGTAATGATGCACGGATTGAACCACTGCCTTAAAAGCTTGATTTTTGCATTTAAATAATATCAGACTGTGTTGTATACTGTATGTAATGAACTTGTACTTTCTTCTTGTGTCCAGCTATGATTTCATTGGTCATCAGGAGACTCTTCAGGAGGATGCTAACCTGCTACTGAAGATCTTGAAATTGGACAATGATATTAACTTCCCTCCTTCGTATGTAAACATGACGACTTCTGATTCAGTGATGGACTGGTTCAGCGGTGTGCCACTGGATGACAGGAGGAAGTTGTACAAACTCTATGAGGATGACTTCAGACTGTTTGGCTACGGAAAACCAAACAAACTGCTCCATGATTGACATGAAGTAAATACATCCACCTTAAATTAGAAATAAATGTGTTATGTCTCCATTCAGAAGATGATAATGACATGTTAATTTTATAGTTAAGTTTTGTTTGTTTGTTTGTTTGTTTGTTTGTTTGTTTGTTTACCTCCTCATCTGAGTCTCAGGTTTGACTTTGTGGCTTTTCATTAAAATCCCAGATGCCTTCTCCATAAGTGTTTGTGGAAAGACAGACATGTTGAGTCAGAATTGGATTAATATTAATGGCACCAGGTTAACATCATTTTTGAAGTTTATTATAAATCAACATGACAAAACAAATACATTTGTATCTTTTATGAAACACAGGTGGAGGTGTCCATTTGTCTTTAAAGGTCCATTCTGTGTGTGTGTGTGTGTGTGTGTGAAATGAAAACCCTTTTGCTTCTGTTTGACAGTCATCACACAATATGACAAGTGACGTTAAATATTAACACCCTCTGAACTGCAGGCCAGGGTCAGCCCCGTCCTGTTCACTGTCTGTCTGCAGGCCATGCAGTGGGTTTAGTTTGTGAGTCTTTGACAGTGTTGACATCTCTTTGTTTAAAGCCAACAGACGATTCGTTCTGAGCCATCAGTGACTCAACTGTCCTTTGGTGCCTTTTTCGACCGGCGACGGTCTGGGTTTGGAGATTGTGTTCGGTGTCAGAGAGACAAATAAGAGACATAGAAACAGAGAGGGAGGTGCCAGGAGATTCAAAGTGCACTTTTCTTCTGCAGTGCCACAAGGAAAAACATGACAGACCAAACAACAGAAAATAGAGAAAGACAGTATGGCTTTTCCATGTCCACACACATTGGACATTTCATCTTTGATTCTTTGTAACATAGTGCTCACTGTCACGTCCACAGTCGCCTTCAAGACTGTTTATATTTACAGTTTATATTTACATCTTGCTGTAAATCTCCGAAACGTCTTCTCTGGATCGATTTGTCTCACTCCCTCTCACACTTTTAGCTATAAACTCATAACTCTTGAGTCTCTCTCCGGGTCACGGCTCCAACCCAAAGGCATTTTGAGGTTGCCATCTTGCATTTGTCCCAGTCATATTTAGTTCTTTTGGGAGATACACAATGGTAACAGTACATACGTATGTGACAGGTTTTGGCTCATATTGAACTTTCTTCACACAGAGCCAGTGGTGCTGGTGATTTGAACATAGGGAAAGCTGCTAGGTCATCCTCCAGTCCTTTCATACCCTCTGTTAACCCATCCCCCATCCCTTCTTCCACCTCATCCCCTTCCCCTGACTCCCTCTCTCCCCCCTCGGGCCTCCCCCTCTCCCTCTCCCCCGTCCTTCCATCCAGCATGTCTGCGGCTAAAATTTCGGTGGCGAACTTCAACCCGCTGGCGCTAGTGTTGCAGTTGCCATATAAGGTGTTCCCGTGACCGTTGCTGGGGTTGCCGTGGATCAAGGAGCTACTGTAACTGTTGCTAAGGTGACCACCGTTGCCCTGGTTACTGAGTAAAGTTGTAGTTGTGGTTGTTGTCGTCGTTCCGTTCCGTTTCTCAGTCAACCTGAATCCCTCAGACAGCAGGCTAGCGCTGCTGGGGGACTGCGGAGTGGCTGATGAACCCAACAAGTCCCGTCCTTTTTCCGATGACAGAGAATTATCTGGTAAGTGGTGACCCTGGCGACCGAGGATGCGAGGTCTCCGACTGATGAAATAGATCAGAAATATACCAAACAGTACACCCCCGCAGAAGACAAGGATATAAATGGCCAGAACGTGACGGACTCCAGCTGATGCCACATTTTCACCGGCACTGGGACCCTCGAGTGTCAGCTGATAGGCTGCTCTACGGCAGGGGGTGGGGTCTCTGACACCTGGCCCCGCCTCCTGAAGTTCAAACATATGACAAAAAAAACAATCAAACCATGTTTTAGTCAAGAAAAGTAACATTATTCAGAGGCTTTATTGTGAAGAAAGTTCAGTGTACTTTTCTTGGAGTGGTATCATTAAGTTACAGATGCGTTCACATAAAGGGGGCGGAGACAACGCCACATAACCAGTCACAAGTTTTGACATGTCTATACACATCTCTATAATACAGAATATAATAATAATAATAATAATAATAATAATAATAATTTAAAAAATTATTTATATAGCACCTTTCATAGAAAACTGTAGCCCAAAGTGCTTCACATTGATTAAAAATTAAAACACAAATTTTAAAACAAGGGTGAAATAAGAAATACATTACGATTTTAATGCACAGAATATATAAATATAGTGAAATTCATTCATTCATTTATTTATTCATTCTTTCATTCATTCATTATCTGACCCTGCTTTTATTAGGGGTATGGGGGGTTACTGGAGCCTATTCCAGCTGCTTATGGGCGCACATACTGTAGTGAAATTCAACAATAAAAAACCTTCTAAAGGGAAACAGTTAATACAAGTAAACACAGGAAGGAAGGTTGTCCTCTATTTAATTAACCTCTTAACATTCCTGGGTGATATTGCTTAAAAATGTCTGAAAAATACCTCTTCAAATTAAAATGACAGCTTCTCCAGCATCAAAAATAATAAACTGAGGACAGTATCTTTGTGGAAAATGGAAAAATAAATCACCAACATAGATCTGAG
The DNA here is from genome assembly GCA_020466265.1 of Siphamia tubifer. Taxonomy (NCBI): domain Eukaryota; kingdom Metazoa; phylum Chordata; class Actinopteri; order Kurtiformes; family Apogonidae; genus Siphamia; species Siphamia tubifer. The sequence goes on from CM035800.1 coordinate 17,607,015, forward strand.
GTTGGACAAATATTCCTGCCGTTTCTGTGCTTCTATGCGTCTTACGTGCACTTCAGACCTAAATACTTTAATGGATTATCTTTGCTGGAGTGTTATGAGGAAACCGAGACAACATTTGTCCAGATCGATAGATAATTGGTCAGATGACTGCCTTCAAAAGGAAGATAAGCCTAATTTGTAATCGTTTGCTTTCCTGGAAAACAACATTTTGTATTTTTGGTGTTGCTGTTGCACTTCAGAATGGCATATATCAGAAACCTTCAACCTGGTCCTCAGGTACCACTGTCCTGTATGTTTTAGATGCACCCCTGCTCCAACACACCTGATTCAAATGATCAGATTGTTATCAAGCTCTGAGCCCTGAGGTCATCAGGAACAGATTTACTGTGTGTTCCAAAGATAAGAACGAAACAAAGTGAGGCATCATTCGGTTACTCTGCTCCTCAACTGTGGAACAAACTACCTGGATACCTGAGATCTGCTCAAACTGTCAGTTCATTTAAATCAGGCCTGAAAACATTATTGTTCACTGGAGCTTTTACTTAAATTATTATTTGCTTTAAAATGTTTTTATGTCTTGATTTTAATTGTCTTTTAATGCATCTTTATCATTTTAATTTTCTTCTGTTTCTGTTTTTGTGTAAAGCACCTTGAGTTGTCCTGTACATGAAATGTGCTATACAAATAAATTTGCCTTGCCTCTGGTGAAGCCTGATAACAACTAAGATTGAAGATATATATTATTCAGAAAGATGAGTTTGTTCACTTTTATGTCTGAGAAGTGGAGATGCATTAATGTGGGAGCTGTGAATATAATATAATATAATATAATATAATATAATATAATATAATATAATATAATATAATATAATATAATATAATATAATATAATATAATATAATATAATGTAATGTAATGTAATATAATATAATAAATATCGGCTGGTAGGAGGTTAAATCAATGTGTTGTGTAGATGTGTTATTGTGTGCAACACAATTGGAGCCTTATTCTTTCAGCTCAACCCTGACATTGCAGTTCAGTAATGAACAAATATAAAAATAGAATAAGGTTACATCATGCAAGGTCAGCATGCCCAAGGCTTTAGTGCTTTAATTAGTTTGAGTTTTAGAATTATTCAGCAGACAATGGCAATCTAAAACTTTAGCCTTTCTTAAATGGACTCTTACTTTCTGCAATTCATTTTTTTTTACCTGCACACAAAGGGCTTTTTTTTGTCTGTTTTTTTCCTGCAAATCTAACAGATCTCAGTAGTCAGGAGACAATGCAGCCAGCCTGAAGTTGCCTCGCTAACTCCAAATACCAACCCTAGATGATGTGAGGAAGTGGAGGTTTGTGTTTTGTACCTGGCAGGTGCAGATGTAAGTCCCCAGGCTGTCCTCAGTGACGGTCACCTCCAGGTCAGAGTGGTGTTGTCTGGTGAGTCTATGGGGTGGATGCTCCCAACTGCAGGACCGGGGGGACAACTGGACACAGGGCAACAGGAGGCGAAGACCTTTGGCCACTCGTAGCTCCATAATGGATGGAGAGCAACGGCCTGGAAGACACATAAGTGAAGAGAGTTACAGTGAAAGACGGAAAGAACATGACATCATTTAACATCAGAATTAAATGGGAATAAACAGAACGTACCTTCCTCTCTATCACACTTCCTCAAGGCTTCGTCAACCATATCACCTGGGCCGGGCCTGGATACAAAAATGTAGTCACTTACCATTTTGGATAAATAATATTTTTGTAGTGCTAAGTTTTCCTTTTCTGAGCCATATTACCATTTATTTGCTAGTGTAAATTTGTCTTGTTGTGTTAAAAGTGTCCACACATAAGCCTAATGCAACACAGCAATAGTTAATAGAGTAAACATCTTATTTCTATGTCACAGTTAAATTGAAATAAATAATATTACAGCTATATGCTACTCTAAAATGACTCTAATAATCACATTAAAATCCTAGTTGCATGGAAGAGGATTGTAACGGATTAGAATGAATGCAATAAATTATATTGTTGATGGAAATTATTATGTAAGTGTGTTTCAAGAGGTTTTGCAAGACAGCCAACTGAGCTTTCAATTCACAGAAGTTAGAACTGGTCATGAGCAAAAAAAAAAAAAAAAGAAGAAGAAGAAAACAAAGGGTTTCATCTTGATGTAATTATCCAAATATGTCCTTGTGTTCAGAGTATATGGTCAGTGTACAGGTAAATGTCTGTTTTTTGTGCTGATATTTTTGTTTTACTCACTCAGTTGCCGTGGGCCTACATGCCTCCTCCTTTGTGCTCCACACACAGCCCAGTCCTCTGGCTCTGGCACAGACTTTACAGCTGGGATACAGAGAGCAGCCTTCAGCCTGGACACGAGCCAGAGACCGTGGGCTGCCCACCAGCACCCGGCCCTGCAAGTACGAGACACCATGAAGGATGCAGCTGATGTTTCCAGACACGGCAGATGGGTTTATGCATGTATGCTTATGTGTGATATAGTATGTATGAGAGGAGGGTGCTCTACCTGATGAAGTAATATATTGTTGACAGGCTCCTGTGCGCTGAACAGAGGGATCTCCTGCAGCATAGTGGCGTTCTGGCCCACTACTGCTACCCGGTGGAGCTCCCCACGATCTGCAGAGCAGACAAATGCTCATCATTCATCAGTACATATACAGCAGAGGTCTTCAACCCTGGTCCTCAGGGCCCACTGTCCTGCATGTTTTAGATGTAACCCTCCTCCAAGACACCTGATTCAAATTATCAGTGTTGGACCAGGGTTGAAAACCTCTGACACAGTACTACTCATGAAATACTTTTTTTTTTTCCTCGCGTGCACATCTTACTTATTATAATCATTGTTTTTTTTTCCCATTTTAATGGTTTCCATTAGTGTTTGAAATATATGATGTTTTTTAGCATGGCCGTTCTTTCATTGTCTTAAACAACATACAGACATAACATATGTTTGCACTAATATCAGTTTTATTTCAATGAAGAAGAATTTGAAAAATAGGAAGAAGAATCGTATTTATTTTTTTGTAATAATAGTTGTACACATCTATCTATCTATCTATCTATCTATCTATCTATCTATCTATCTATCTATCTATCTATCTATCTATCTATCTATCTATCTATCTATCTATCTATCTATCTAGATTACTATTTCTGTCAGTGCTCTGCTGTATGTTTTATTTATTTATTACATGTACAGAAGTTCTATACTCAATTTAAAATGTTAATAAAATAATGATAAATCACAAAAAAAAGATAATTCCAAAAAACTTTCTGTTTTGTGAAAAAAAAAAAAAAAAAAAACGGGGAAAAAAAGTAAATGTTTGAATGTGGAGAAGCATGGTGAGCAACAAGAGACACAATAACTACTTGATTTATCTTTATTTATCATTATTCTTAGAACGTATCATACATCAATTATATAATTTTAAGTGTGATCCCCGATTCAACCGATGCAGATAAATATTGCTCCTAACCTGTTCCCAGGTGGAGCAGTGCTCCTCTTTGCTCATCTCCACTTCCTGTTTGTGTTACAGCCAGTTTGGTGTATCTGATTCCCTTCCGGACCAGGAGAGGTGCTGCAGTAACACTGTTCTCCATCAGAGGGTGGTCTCTGACAAACGTTAGCACTTTGTCAGGGAGTTTCAGTGACGACTCATAGCCCTCGCTCTTCAAGGCATTGTTCAAGCACTGGAAAGTCAGTAGAAGACAAAGTATGTAGTAAACACAGTCACAGCTGGAGCACTGACATGGTAACACAGATAGAAAACTAGCGAACAGTGATTACCTGGCCCGGCCGTGGTGTCGGGATCGGCTCGTGGTTGATCCAGGGTTGATTTTCACAAGTTTTTTTCAACTCCTTAAATGGACCATCCATTACTTTATTAATGTCAGACAGACTGAAAACACACACTGCTGATAACTCCTCTTGTTCCCTGTGATGAGAAACAAGAAAAGAACCATGTAAACCACATTCAACAACAACAAATAGCAAAAATAAATGAACTAGGTCAGTTTTTGACAGTAACTATTGTAATGTAATAGCAGTATATAATTCAATTGAAATCAATGTAATTGCCATGCATTAGTGTTATGGAGAAACAATATGATATTGCTCATGTGATCATTAATTAAAATGCTTGTGCGAGGGGTTGAATATGATTGTATTCTGTCCAGTAAAAAAGTATATATTTAACCTAATATATTTCAAATATATTTGTCTTGCTTTACATCTTTTTCTTTACCCTTTGACAAATTTCTGGATAATATGGGTCAGCTAAGCCAATGGAATAAAAGTGAATACAATATAAGAAACAGTGTCTATGATTAGACTGTGCTTAGTCATTTTCTGGGAAGCATTAATAATTGGTGATCTAAACTGAATTTGTTTGATTTACCACATCTCGGTACAGTCACTCAACCACACTTTTCAGTGATCGATGTCACACATTTTCTAAGTAAAAAATAAACGAATCTAAAAACATTTTGTCTGCCTGGTTTAATGAAGCCACAGTTAATTCATGTGATCACTTCACATGGTTATCTTTCATCAAAGTCAAAGCACTAGAGTATTAATTTTGTTCATAATAATTAAATATATATGTAGTGCAAACTTTCTATGTGACTTACACTCCTCTTATCACACTGTCACTAAATCATAACTTTGTTTTACTATGGAAATCTGCAGGACTGTATATTATTTCACCCACCCTGGTATATATTTTAGTAAATTGTGTTATTCTTTTCTTTTATTGATTTATGTATCCTATACTCTCTTCTTATATTTTTTAATAGTTTAATCTTTTCCCGTCTAAGCACGTTGTTTTTATTTCCCTCTGGATGTTCCTTTTATTTATGTAAGCACATTGAATTCCTTTTTATCTTTTGGCTTTTCCTTTATTGCACTGTAAATCTTGTCTGACTAAAAAGCAAGTTTTTGTTAGATTTCCAGTTTCATTCCCCACTTTAAACTATTTGTTTGGAATAAATAATAAATGGTAAGTAGGGGAGTAAGGAAACCACACATCTATTCTAGTGACCTTTCTGACACAAGATATTCTATTAACAATAAAGTTGGTATAATTCTGTTTTCATATTCCTCTATTTAGATACTGAGTCCCATCTATAAAGAATAAATTGCATTGTCACAATCGTTCCATGATACATTTCCCAACTTTATAAACAACAGTATAGTTTGAGAAGTGTTCATTTGCCCCTCTGTGTTTGTCCCAGAGGTGACAAAAGTACTCGCATTCTGTACTTAAGTAGACATACAACTACCTTTGTGAAAAAGTACTCTTATAAAAATAGAAGTATTGATTCAACTCCTTTACTTCAGTAAAATTTAAAAAGTACAACTCCATTGTAATAGAGTATAAAAGGAAAAATGCATTGTTTTTTCTTGCCATGAATGAAACAATATTTACTGAACCAAGCAAAATCCTAAACATTTCAAAAGTAGCTTTTTGGGTACAGGCACATGCAGGACTCTGGTACTGACCCTGGTCACAGCATGTGCTCCTTCTCTCCCACACTGATTTTCCCTCTGAAGTGACATGTTTTAAGCATCTGTTTAGTTTGAAAAAGTAACAAGTCTATTCTCAGAATGTAAGGAGCTCAGTTAGTAGAGCTGGTTGTCCAGTAACTGAAGGGTTGGTGGTTCAAATCCTGCTCTGTCCTAGTCAGTCTGTTGTGTTCTTGGGCAAAACACTTCACCCTCCTTGCCTCCAGTGCCACTCACACTGGTGTATTAATGTAGGCACAAAATGGCTGCCATGTTCCTGTCACTCTGCCCCAGGGCAACTGTGGCTACATATGTAGTTTACCACCAGCAGAGGGTGCATGTGAGAGTGAATGAACAATGGGTCACTAATGTGAAGCGCTTTGAGTGGCCAAAAAAGCACTATATAAATGCAATCCATTATAAAGTACAGATATTTATACACAAATACAGGGAGTAACAGTAACAACTTACCAAAAAGTAAATACCCAAGTAAAATACAGATACAAAAAACACATCTACTTAACTACAATTACAACATACTTAGCTACATTTCACCTCTGGTTTGTTCTCCATCTTACCATTGGGAAGTGAACAGTCCATAGAAGTGTGTAGTGCTGGGGTCGCCTGGTGTGTGCTGCGCAGTGAAGACATCAGTCAGGACGTTGTATCGTTGACCACTAGGTTTGTCCTCACACACCAGTTGCGCCTTGAGGAAAGTTGTCCAACGTCGCTGCAGAGTCTTCATTCCTCCCACATCCGACTGAAGAGTCAGACGAAGGAAAGACAAGCCCGATGGGGAATTAATATTCAATCATTCAGACAGTCAGGCAGTCTGTCAGTCTAGATATCAGGTTACCTTGCAGACTCGTGCCACTCTAGGGACTTTGACCTTAGTGTACAGGTCATATTCTTTGGCTACTTCAGTGAAGAAGAAGTAGATCTTGTCGTCATCTCCTGTCGGGTTTCTGTCAGGAGCCTGTTCTATAAAGGCAGAGCTCACAAACTCGGGATCTGAGGGAAACACACACAAAATTATTACTTTCCACAAGTGGTATAACGTATTATAAAAAGCCTTTTTGTGTGCCTCTGCCTCTTACTGGAGGCTTACAAATGTGTGAGAGTGTGGATATCTTTACCGCTGAGCCAGTTGATGGATCTTTCTGTTCGGATGCGCTCCTGCTCAGGACCTGTTGCCCGGGAGATGTCGAATAGCGTTCCCAGGAAGTTACTAGTAGCTGCTGTGTATAATGTACCACCTAGACATGCACATAAAAGAAGTAAGAGGCAGAGAAAAGGGAAACAGACACACAGTTTAGTTTTATAGTGCTTGTTAACACACATTGTGTTCTGTCAGTTGTCCAGTGGTACCAACTTACCTGCCATAACGGCGGTGTAGTGCTGACTGGGCTCAAATGGACACTTCCCCTTCCCTGTCTCCATCTTGATTCCCCCATCCTCAGATTTCTCCAAAGTGAAGGATGAGAGCTCCTGTAGTTTGACACAGACGTCAAGATAATCATTAGAAATGCACAGATTATTTCATTATTTAAAGAACACTTCAGGAAAGTGATAAAACTGCCTATTTTAACAATTTAAAAATAAGGTCCTTTCTGTTAATGCTACACGTTAAAGGGAAATGTAAAAAAAAACAAAATTCTCTAGGACATATATGATATTATCTGCAGCAGAATGTCTTCTTCTACACAAAGTCCCATCCACAACACAGTAGAGCAAAGCACTCGACTGTAATTGATTATGTGTCATCTGACCATTTGACCAGCAAGTTACATAATAGAGGCAATTTGTAGTCATTTTGGGAGGCTTTCAATGGTTTGGACATTTATGCTGTTTATAAAATGTGCATACACATTTATTTCTCATTCTCTTTTCTTGTGGTATGAAAAGAAAATACAAAAAAAAATAAAAATATGTGCACAGCCTTGAAAGACACACACACAAAACATGAGTTTGAAAGGTTAAAGTCACTATTTAGTGTGAGCCCTGACCCCATGACAAGAAGCAGCACAAAAGAAAATTAACACAATAAATCTCATGACATGCAAAGAGAGGTGACACACTAAATACGACCACTTTGGTTTATAGAAGCAGTTTTTGGGGGGTTTTTTTTGCCTTGAAACTTGTTTCACTGCTCTACATACTTCCCATATACTCCCCAAGTACAAATACTGAGTTGTGACAATATGTGTTATCATTACAACTTCACCAAAGAACAAGGATAGGCTTTTGTACAGTACTATACATTAGAAAAACAGCAAAAAGAAACTATTGAAATGCTTCTATTCTTTAGGTTTTTGCATCTTCAGCCTAATAAACAAGTAAGGTATAATGTTGAAGTTTATGTAAGCATTTTCAGTCATCTGGAAAAATTCATGAGTTTACTTGTTATATAAAGATTATTCCCACCTTTTTGAGGTTTTAATCAAACTGACAATGTCATCACTCTCATTATGATCGTTACATCAACCCTCAGCTTCTGCTGCATCAACCTTTGGAAATTAAAGTGTCCCCTCTGCTGGTGATAATTAATTCTAATTATACTCCTTCATGCTGATATTCTGAGAGACTTTAGCGCATAAAGTACCTGCTGGAAATGTCACTCTGAACACAATAAATAAAATGTCACTGAACAAAAACAAAATGTCACTCTGAATACAGCATCTAAAAGCCTTTGTCAGCTAATGTGCTCTTTTGTAATTATTACTGAGGAGAAGTGAGTGTCTGAAGTCTGAGAAAAGCATAAACTGTCAGAGGGCTTTCAATCTGAATGAATGTCAGATGTTATCACTTGAAGCTCTTACAATATAACACATGTAAATGCACAAATCTGGATGAAAATAAAAGACAAAGTCACATTCCTAGACCTGAACCTTACAGAAAAGCCTCTGGAAGTCAAACATGGATGATCATAAACTATCAAATGGAGTTAAACTGCTGCAATTATTGTGTCAAAAGGCATAAAGTAGTCAACTATGAAGAGTAATGCAGGTAAAATGTGACCAAATCAGGGTTACTCCATCAAATATAGATTCATGCCATTTAGAAATAAGTATGTTTCTCACATGTTGTTTGGGACTGTCCTAATCTGAGTTTATTGGGACAAAATTCAAAAGGAAACACACATTATTTTAACCATGCCAATTAAATCTAGAGGAATTAATTAACAAAACAGTATATATGTTTAGAGTTCTTTTATTACTAGCTAATAAAATTATTACTATACACTGGCTTAAACTCCACCAGTGGATCCAAAGACATAGAGCTGTAGATTAAAATATAACCGCAAAAGCCTGCAACTCCAGATGGACATTTATGAGGAAAAATGGTCTCCTGTTAAGTCCTATCTGGCAAATAAAAAATGTTGCAGATTTGTGGATGGGTGTTTTTTTCCCCCATGTCTTTGTTTTTCTTTTCCCCTCCTTTTTCCTGCACATATGTGTATGAGTAAAAAAAAAACAGACATGAATTGTTCGATATGTATGAGACTGAACTGTACGTCAAGGAATTTGTTTTAATACATGTTCAAAAAGAGAAATGAGTATGAACTTGTTTTCTTTGTATTATTAGTCAGAAAACGTTGCATAATGTGTTATTGTATCCAACTGTAATGCTGTAATTTATTTGGAATTTCGGAAAATCTTGTCTCCACTTGTCATCTGAACCCACTTTATCTTCACTAGGGTCATGGGGGTCACTGGGGGCCTAATGCAGCTACAATGGGCGAAGGCGGGGTACAGTCCAGTTCATCACAGGGGTGAACATGTATAGACAAACAATCACTTTAGATTAAAAAATTAACCTATCAGTACATGTTTTTGGATGGTGGTAGGAAACCGGAGTACCCAAAGAAAACCCACGCAGACACGGGGAGAACATGCAAATTCCACACAGAAAGGTCTGGTGTGGGATTCGAACCAGGGTCCTTCTTGCTGTGAGGCACAAGTGCTAACAACTGCACCACCGTGCTGCCCAAAAAATCTTGTCACTTGGATGAAATAAACAGAAATGTACCAGTAAAGTAACCAGTAACCATACTTGTGCAGAGACCCACCTGCAACAGCTTTGTGTATGTCATTGTGTGAGCAATAAAAAATATCTTATTGAAAGCATGTACACTAGTAAAAGGTTGAAGTCCCAAACTCACCAAAAAGGCACACTGGGGGTCAAAAGCGTAGGTACCACACACATAGATGTGTCCGTCTCCAAGAAACTCCAGGAGACGGATGTAGTTGTTGCAGTCCACCTACAGGGGGAGACAAACACATACAAAATAAAACAAAAGCACTTCACCTAAAAGCGTATCTATTCATACTGATCAATTAGATGTAAAATATTATGATTAAGTAAATTTAATATGTGATATTTTATATCGTAGATTGAGAAGTTAAGTGTTTTTGTTGAGGGTTGCATGAGGCAGACAGACTGGATTCTGAGAGCAGCCAGAATATCAATGATTGTGATTGGAAACTGGAGACCCCCACTACCATAGGAGACACATGAGAGCCCCTCTGTTACCAGCAGAGACCACCCATGATAAATCACACCCCAACCAGGCTGAAAACTGCAACATTAGACTGGCCATTTCCTGCATAAATAATACACAAATGCAAAAAAAAAGAATGACATTATTGATGAACACATGCTCTCCTCTATCTTTAATACATACAGTTAATCTGCAGCTGCTGTGGAAAACTCCCCCCCCCCCCCCCCCCACCCTCACCACCCCTGCCAGGTAACCTCAATACGACGACACCGGTGACTTACTGTACAAAAGCCTGTGCGTGTGAGCTTTGTTTGTACACACACAAATGATCCCCTGTAGGCCTGTTGTTATCCTGGATGAAGTCCAGACCTGACTCACCTTCCCTTCGGGGAACTGATCCACTCTGATGCCCAGATCATATCACCCACATCAGCCTCCACTCTACCACCACTACCCTACACTGGTACAGCTCTTCTCAGGCTATGCGCTAAGGCTGCTAACAAAGGGATCAGCTCGGGATTAGCTTTTCATTGGCCCAAATTAACCTCATTCATCCCCGAAAGATTCATTCACAACCTGGCATGGGGTGAATCGAATGGCTATATTCTTCTGTTCTCTATGACCGGGTCAGGAATTATAATTAGGACTAATTATGGATTCTTATGTTAAAAGCTTCCATGACTTCTAAACTCAGTGTGAAATAAATAAGAAAGACTTCCATGCTTACTGACACTAAACAAATAGTCAGAAAGTAAATTTGGACGAATGAATGAGTGTGTGTCTAATACAGTGAGCTCTTCGCGGATCTGTGTTCTCATCACTTCCTGATATAATCTCTGTAACATCACATCTTTTGGGGCTTTACTTTAGTTCCTTGTTCCTCCTTCACATCCATTATTTTGTATTTTATTTTCTGCTCCAATAGATCATTGAATTAGTTAATAAAATGCAGATTTATGCATGGATAGCGCTCCATTCCTGGATTGTGTTGTGACTATCAAGTCAAATAATCACATTAAGACAATTGTATAATTTAACAGTAAGTATTATGGATACTAATGTGTATAGTACACTTTCACCTGGATAAAAACTTTCTTTCCCTCAAAGTGTTTAAAACTTTTAGGTATAATAACAGTAGTGTATGTCAAATATTTTCTAAAACTTAAAAAAAAAGTTACAGTTTTCAATTTGGTTGACGTCACATTATTATTTTTTCAGCATTCAAAGGTTGTTCTTTATGGTTATTTTCATGTACTCTGCTTTACTGCATCCTTAAAGATTGGAAATGTTCTGTGGCCGAGTGGAAGGTACCGCACAGGGTGGTGAAGGTCATAGGGTGCAGCCTCCGCACCATCACAAACATGTGCTTCTCCAGGTGCAGAAAGAGGGTCAACTGTATCATGAATGACCCCGCCCACCTTGCAAAAATGGCCTCTTTGTCCGTCTGCCCTCAGTGAGAAGGCTGCGGAGCATCCAGAGCAAGACCACCAGACTGAAAGACAGCTTCTTTCCAATAGCTGTGAGGCTGTTGAACTCAGACTCTGCTCTGTACGTTCTACTAAACTAGAACCTAATTATTACCTCTGCCAAGGAGGTATTTGAGTCCATTTGTCTGTCTGTCTGCCAGCAGGATTATGCAAATTTTCTGAACGGATTTTGATTAAACTTTTAGGAATGATAGATAATTGGTTTTCCTTGACCAATTACCCATTAGATTTTGAGCAATGAAGGTCAAAGGTCAAGGTCACACTAAAGGTCAACAGTTAAAAGACATCAGTGGTAATATCTCAAGATTCAGACAAGATAGAATCTTGCGTTTTTGTTTGCATTCACATCATCTCACCTTCGGACATCAGATGGGTCAACACCTATGGCTCGATCACGTTATGTGTGAATGAAAAACCAAGCCTTGGTGGAGGTCTGCAGTCTGTGAATGCCTTGTTGCATCGTATTGCACTGCTGCAGAGCCACTCACTGACTCTGACACAAGCCTCTTTGGATTTTGTTCTGCAGTTTTATACTGTACTTCAATGTGTACTGTGTTTAGGTAAGGGCTGTACAGTAAATGGCATCATTATCTATGTATTTTAGATGTATATTTTATTGATGTTTTAATTATTGCATTATTAGCCTTAGATTTTAGTAGATTTGAACATATTCATTTATTTATTAATATGGCTAAAAACAGGCCCTTAGTGTCTAATTTCATTCTTTCTCTGTGACTGAATGACTATAAAATTTCCTTGAATCCTTTAATTCCATCTGTAAATGGACGTGCATCTCAGGTACAGCCTGTCCCATGGGAGGGGATCTCTCCTTCACTGTGTCTCTCCCTGAGGTTTCTCCTTTTTTTGGAGTTTTTCCTTACAAAGGAGAATGTTCTAAGGACATTAATCAGTTTCTTTCATCTGCTGTTTATTTGAATCTTGTTTGTTTATATCCAACCAACTGTGTAAAGCCCCATGAGACATCCTTATTGTGATTTGGGGCTCTACAAATATAGTTGGATTGAATTGAATATGAACATTATAGAAACTATAATGTTTAAACAATGGACTATTAGTGTCACAAGAAGAAGAAAAATCACAACTTCTTTCTCTGTATGAAATTCCTTATAAGCAGTGAAGAAATGTACATCAAATTACATATTGAATCATTTATTCTGCAGTAAAATTCTTGTCTGGCTGACACAGAATACGTATTGTTGGAATAAAGGTGAATATTTCTTTTTTCTTCCACCAACGGTGCAGTAAAACTTTTAAAGTCTACATGAAAGAACAACCTCTGAGATGCAATTACACCTCAGTTTTGACAAAGACAGATATCTTTTCATGTGTAATTTTCTTTTGTATGGATTTAGATGACTTCCTCACATTCATGTTCCACCAAAACAACATCTTCACTATTTTACAAAAGCACTGTTACAGCATCCTACCCTCCGTACTGTCTAGGAACTGGACAAATAAGCCAGAGGCCATTAACGCCTCCTCCAGAACAGTAGAGGAAGGTGCCAGACTGATCTACAGCACTGGCACAGTCTTAACATAGGTCTGCTGATGCAAGACCATGTAGGTTTGAACATTTATATTGCAATATTAATATATTTTTTCATAAAAAATGACTTTTCCTCATACATTATTACTTTCTCTTCACATTGCGTTTTTTATGCTCACTGTTCACATTAAATACTATACTTTATACTTAGGTGTGTAGCACTTTGTACATGCAAGGAATGTTACAAATGATCATATAATTAATTAATTGCCATTGTGTCATCTCCCACTTCCCTTTATATGTTCCAGTGTTTAGTGATTTTGCTTCTTTATTATTGTGTGTATTAATTAAGTTTTATAAAATGAGTACACAGACACTATTAAATGATTAATGACAGACACATATATGACATTTGATCATCAGCCTTGGTCGTTATTCTCAGCAATTGTTATTGACAAACTCTAGAATTTTTTTCATGTAAACTGTGATAAATGCAGTGATGATGTGAAACTCACTTTGTTAGAAACATCATCATAGTAGTGATGTTGTGAAATCCCAATGATTAAATCTGTACTGTTATTTTTACTGTAATTCATAGTTCTCCTCGTCTCGGATTCAACTTCATATCTCAGGTTTCAGGGATCTACACTATACTGTGGTTTTTCTAATAATCTCTGCTCTCCATGTTCTGTTTTTTTCCCTTCCCCCTCCACCTTTCACTTCCAGTTCATCATCACTTCCTGTTTCCTCCCACTCATTCCCATTCCTTCCTAACCCTCGAGACTCACCAGTGATTTTGTAATCAATATCGTCTCATAAAAATCAGCCCTGCCTGCCTTTATGAAACTTTCACCTCTCTCGGCCTCACACTATACAGCAGAAAAATCAACCAGTTGTATAAAATGGGTCAAACTTGATTGCACTTGCATCCTGTTAAACGTTGGCCTTCCATGAGCTTTGTTTGTTTTCTAATCTGACCTAATTCTGGAGGCATTTTTGTGCATTAACAAGCTATTAAACACAACATGATTAAGCTTTTTTTTTTTTTTTCCCAATTTTGGATAATCTTTTACATCCTTACTATGATTATAACACAGAATTTTACCCCATTAATAGCTGATAAACTGTCAAACCAGGCATGACTGAAACCTCATTAGGCTTTTTCGACTCAACATAATGAGATGTACAGCGTGAATGTCCGGTACGCTCTATTTAATCACTTTCTGTAGACAGTTACTGGACATCTGTGACTTCATATACACCCTGTCTCACTCTCTTTTTGCCTGTACATCCAACACACGCACTCACACACCCCTGAGGAGGTGTTGGCACCAGGCCCAGAACTTCCCATCCAGTTCCTAACAGCGCAGGGTTGTGACACAAACACACACACATGCACATACACAAGCTCCAAATACATATACACGCACTTGTCTGAGGTGAAGTATAGAAGTCAGGATTGCAGTATTCTTTTAATTTTAGTTTTTCATCATGTGTTTTTTGACTCAATTGTCAACTATTTTGGGTAAGTCAAAACACTCTCTACAAATTACTGAGTGGAAACAAACGGTTCCTGGAGGAAATGGGTTCAGTTTTAAAGTTCACTGAGTAATAGCTCACCTCTGTCTTTCCTTTTGCCACACAAGAGTGCCTCTTCTCCTCTGGTACATCCCAAATAATCTGGAGGAAAAGGCAAGAAAGACAAGCAGAATTTTATTAGTAAACTATTATGATTTGATTTGAATGATTTATTTCGAACATGTGCAAAGTGCAACAATAATCAATACAGCAATAATAATAATAACAATGACATGTCCGAAAAGGAGTAGGATGAAGCATAAGCTTATTTAATACTACCCCTTCTTCACTTCCTCAACAACCTAAATACATCTTGTAGTAATATAGTGCATAGTACCAAAAAGATGATAAATAAAATAATAACAATAACAATGATAACAATACCAATAATCAATAACTGAAGTACTAAACATAGACATATATACAAAAAACCCCCCAAAAAAAACAAGTAAAACAAATGAGCAGATAGGAAAGTAGGTAACAATAAGAGTTTTTTTGTTGTTTATTGTTTTCTTTTTTTCCTCCCTTCCTTCTTCTTCTTTTCCCTTTTTTTTTTCTTTTCCCTCTTTCTTTTTCTTTCCTTTTTCAAATTTTTTGCATTTTGCTCTTATTTTTTATTTTATTTATTTTATTTTATTTTTCTATTCATTCACTTATTTTATTCATGTATTTATTAATCGTACATGACTGAGCTCTAGTCAATGAGTCGTGTTATTTTAAGCTAAATATCCCACAGCAAATGAAACTGATAACTTTTGAACAACTAATCAATCAATACATTGAAATAATAGCTTGTCATCAGCAACAAATATGATCTGTTTGGATATTCACAGAGGCTCCATAATAAACATAGATTCCAAATCATGTCTTGTAATATTGATTCACCAATAAAACCCATATAGTTGGTTAAACACTTGTTTTTAGATTCAGTTAATACAATATTTTGCTGCAAAAAGATTTGACATTTCTTCTTATCTTTTCTTCTTTTATTGCTTATCATGTGTGTTATAATTTCCTGCAAAGATTAATAAAGAATATATTCTGTTCCATTTTATGTGACCTGCTCTTGTTTGAATTTACATGTGTGGTTCTTTTAGTTTTATGTCATCTGAATCATGGAACAAAATACAGCACTTTATTGAAATCAATACATTTAAACCTTTTAGCCTTTAATAAAGATCTTGAACCTCTCAGGCTTTAGCCAAGTTGTATTACTTTCTTTTTGTGTGACATTTATTTCCTTCATTGTGAACTCAACTCACTGTAGTTTTAAATGAAGGTCACGTCTCTCATGTGTAAATAAAGGTTGATTTGTTTGCCTTTTGATCACATTGCATTTATGGACATTAACTGTATAAAGGGCTTTTATTCCTACCTCGTGATAAGGAACAGAGGCTTATGACAAGCACCTGAACACAGCATGAGTCACTAACAGGTGTCCTGACAAAATCTACAGTTAACAAGTTATTTCCTGCCATCACAACATTAATTAATTGTTTCTAGATAATAATAATAATAATAATAATAATAATAATAATAATAATAATAATAATAATAATAATAATCCCATAATATGTACGAAGGATATAAATGGAGATTCCGCACATTTATATTTACTATTCAGTAGTTTCATTATATGTTGCTAAACTGTAAATGTTTTTTTTTTTCAAACTATACTAGAAACAAATCAAAATCTTAGTGAGTGTTTGTTTTTCATTTCAAGTCAAAATATCAAACTTAAAATGAGACATAATGACCTGAAAATAAAAAAATTCTGTAACCTATGAGAACTTATTTTTAGACTATACATATATATATATATATATATATATATATATATATATATATATATATATATATATATATATATATATATATATGAATTCATTTAAATTGTGCTTAATTCCTTAATTCAAGCAAAAAAAAATAAATTGCGATAGGAAAGTGAAAATGAGATTTCTTGAAATAAGACTTTCAAGATCTATTGTCTAAAAATACATTCTTATATCTTTTTGAGACATTACTCTTTAGGAGATTATGTCTTATTGTAAGTGCAATGAGACATTTTGACTAGAAATGAGGGGAAAAAAATCCCCAGTGAGTCAAGTGATGTTGGATAAATATTTATTTGCACTGGTGATAAAAACAACCACTCTCAATTCTACCTCACTACACACATCATATATTACTATGTATTGAATTATTGTTTTAAATAAGCAAACAATTGTATACATTGCAGTTAATGTCAACTAGATTGATTTCTAAAGCCTTCAAATGACACTTAGTATTCTGAATCCACCCAAGTTGGTCCATATTTTATGATGCAAAATGAAAATCCTCCCAAGTATTGGATTGGTCTTTTACCCAAAAACATGTTTATGGAAATTGGTTCATGTATTATTCATCCTCCATGTGACATTAAGGAGAAAGGTGCAAATCTCAGTGGTGCAGGTAAATAATACTAATGCTAATAACTCAATGCAAATGCTCAGAATGAAAATTGACACTCAAAAGTCAATTTGGAAATGTGTTCTGTTAAATAATTTATCACATGGATGTTTTGTAAATTACTGTGTGGATCTGCTCCTGAACCTACCATGCGTGGAGGCTGGTTCAGTTTAGACGTGTCGACAGCCAGGATAGCATCGCGGGCACCTAGGTAAAGTGTGTTGGATGAGCGATCAAGCAGAAAGGTCGTGAAATTGGCCACACCTCTGAACTTCTCTGAACCCATAACAGTATCTGAAAGGCAAATAAAAAAAATACAGGGTAAGTTTCCATTCACATGATGCATGAAGCGGGCAGTCATGAAATGGAAAATGTATTTTAACATGTGCACTGTACAGGTTAAGACCAGAGGAAAACTTGATCTATGTGTAGGTCCTTATATCCAATGTTAACTCACAATACGTAACATTTACAAGTGAATCTGCGTGTTGGTTTATTAACACTAAAAAAAAAAAAAAATGATAGTCTGCAGAATTTACACTACAGTACATTCTAACAAGGGTAATGGAAGTACACATACCAACATGGTGAAAAATGATAAGCACAAACCAACAAAAGGTAAGAAAGAGCCAATGATGGATCAGTTCACAATAAGCTCTCAGATCAAATATTCACATTAAGGAAAATTTTTTTTAATGAGGCTTAATTAAATTCTTCTTTTTAATATAATGATATAAAATGTGTTTGCTCACTTCTTAAGATGCTACTTGATGCATATATTAATACATGTTGAATGGTGAAAATGACCAAACACTAAATTCTCATCAGGGTGTTTAATGAAATAAAGAGATGACAGTAACCCATGTTTAAACCCTTTACTCTCACACAATCAGACCGACAGCTTAACTTCTTTAATCCTTATTTCAATCAATGTGTCTATCATGGCTTCTCTTACTCTACTGCCACCATTAGTTTCTCATTCTCCACTTTCTCTGCCTTGATTATTCTCAAAACTAGATTCCAGATTTCTTTCTTTATCCAAATGCTCCACTGATAAATACAATAAACTAAATTATGCATCATCATGACACAAAATAAATAATGTACTGTACTTTTGCATAATGTATTAGGTTCAATCTTGGCTATATTTGTCTTTTAAATATCAAAATTACCACATAAATGAAATCCCTAAAGCATTGAATTGTGTTCCAGTCTTTGTTTAGTTGCTTCTCTATCCGGTGTCTGCCATCATCCACTTTGAGACAAAGCTCTGTCTGCTGTGACTATGTGTGTGTGTGTGTGTGTGTGTGCGTGTGTGTGTATGTGTGTGCGTGTGTGTGTGTGTGTGTGTGTGTGTGTGTGTGTGTGTGCATGTTTTGTGTGTGCGTTCACGATGCAGACAGCTGCTGTGAAAGCACAGCTGTGTACTGAACTTCTCTACATCAGTGAGGAGTGAGTGTGTGTGTGTGTGTGTGTGTGTTTTAACACCACCACAGGCCACCTCTGTGGATGTGAAGGTTTTTTGAAGTCCTACAACTCTGATCTTTGTTGACCTTCATAAAAAACAGGCCAGGCGTGCTCAGAAAGGGAACAGAAATCTACTTATTTCCACCTCAGATTGTCACTAGTGTGACTTTCAGAGAAATGACAGAACAAAGGCTTCAACCTCTAAGGATTATTTGTATTGAATCTGACAGGTTATTTTTTTAAAGGCAATTAAAAGTCTGTTCTTAGCAACAGGAGGGCATGGTGATGGGGCTAAAAATGGCATTGTGATCAAAATTTGCATATCAGCCAATATCACAACATTAATCTTTAATAATGAAGTAAAATTAAATATTTCTGCTTTATCATTGACTGACTCCTTACTGTATTATATTATCTCTGGGATTTTTTTTTTTTAGTTAATTCATTAATTTTCCTTTACTAAACTAACTGCAATCAATATCTACAGCAAATATCAATATTTTTTCCTATATGCCATATATGTTTGATTATATATATTTGTGCAGCTTATGTAAAATGCCCTATATATTTCCATGAGAAAACCTAAATAAGAATTACATTTAAAAAATGACAAAATGACACAGCCACTAAGAAACAACATTTATAGTCGAAGAAAGTGACAACATTATAAAATAAATAAAAACAAAAGCCTTGCAGTCGTTTTTCCCTTGACACCAGCTCTAAAGCAAAATAATGGAGTTTGATGCTGAAAGCGCAATGTTTGTTTTACACTGGTGAGTTTGTTTAGGAAGTTTATAAAATCATCCAGTTATGGTGTGATGTTAATATACTGTATTGGCTAAATAAATAAAAAATAATAATAATTGTTGATCCACCATTCAGACATACAGACTGTAACAGATATTTACTGCAGCTACTGTACAGCTGCTTTATGCCTTAAACCAGAGCTAAGATAAATGTAATGTAAACTATCAGTTGATGCAGCGAACAGACTGGGACTACATTTTCATGATGTTTTTAAATTCGCATTTATTCTGGATAAAATCATTTCCTATGTGTTTCCATGGAAATGTTAAGGCAGTGAAACATGTTTCTGTTCTAGATCATTCCGCAATAAGAGCTGGAGCTTCTGATTGGGCAGAAGGTAGATGTGACACCATGATTTCTACCAGAAAAAAATAATTGCACCCAGTTCCTGCTTCTTTTCATTTTGACTAGCAACGTAGAAGACCAGATACCACGTATGGTTTTTGCATTTATTTTTGTAATAATTATGAAGCAGCAGCAGCTTGCCCAAATCAACAGACTAATTAATTTTAATTGTCTGAAGAAGAGAAGGATGTTCGAGTCCAATGCTTGCTCTGGGCAGCCATCTTGGAATATGTTCCCACAAGCAATCCCACAGCGTGGAATATGTGCACCATAGCAAGAAGCTATAATAATAATAATAATAATAATAATAATAATAATAATAATAATAATAATAATAATAATAATAATAATAATAATAATAATAATAATAATATCCTCCCACCATCCAAAGACATGCACTGATAGGTTAACTGGTTAATCTAAATTGTCCATAGGTGTGAATGTGAGAGTGATTGTTTGTCTATATATGTTCAGCCCTGAGATGAACTGGCGTCTCATACAGGGTGTACCCTGCCTTCACCCATTGTAGCTGGATTAGGCCCCCAGTGACCCTAGAGAGGATAAAGCGGGTTCAGATGACGAGACGAGAGACGAGATAAAATATTTACATGTCTGAGGAATGATTTAATGTGAAATTAAAGGTGGAATAAACCAGGGACCATATTCTGAATTAAGTGTAATGCAGAATTCTTATTTTCAACTGAAATTAGATGTTATTAGATGGTCATCCCAAAGTGGAATAATAAAAGGAATAAAAACTGTCATGGAAACAAGCCCAGCTGGAGGAGTTTTTGTTTAAAGGAGAAAACAATGAGCTTTATTCATGTAGTGACGTAGTCTAGTATACCACTGTGGTATTAATGACTTCACTTTAATCGTCAATATTTGTAGCATGAATGTGTCCTTTTACAAAGAACAACTGACTCAGCAATGTACACTTTCCGTGGAAAATGTGAAACATAGTGGATTTCACGCATGAAAGCTTCTCTGTCTATATGTAATTACTGTTGAACATGTCTGACATAAAAGACAGAACAGAAATCAATGCATTTTCACTTTGAGTGTCACCAGTGTTTGTTTTGTGAGTCACTACATCCTTATGAAACGTGCACCCTACCTGACAACGGTGAATGGTACCATAACGTGACCTCTTCAGATTACAGATTAATGGTAATGAGTAACAGCTGCAATGTTAATTCAATCTAATATGACATTACACATTAGTCAGTGCTCATTACTCAGTGAACTTACCCAATCTAACAATTAATGAAACATGACTAATGACTATAACAAAGCCATGTTCCTGCATATATTGACACAATCGCATTTTCAGCTACTGTATTAATCATCAAGCACATGCACAAATCATTAGCTTCAATTTAATTTTAATGCAGCAAGCATTAATAATTATATGTTTTATGTCACACTTGAATCAAACAACTCATGGGACATGTTACATTTGGGATGTTTGGACTATTTCTAATGCTCTGAAGTTAATATTACATCAAGTATGTTTTTAAGTCTCGGCTCCATTTTAGTGACAAGCAAATTGAATTTCACAAATACTACTTTGAAAAGATCGTGGACTTTCCTGACAAGTGTTAGTTTCCAGGGAAATCATTCATAAAACTATGTGAGACTGGACCTGGCTGACGCACTATAGCCTCAATGCCAGAATGTCTGTATTTTATGGGCCCATGTGTCTCTTAATGTTTTCTGTCTTTTATTGATTGTTTTGTGTGTGTGTGTGTGTGTGTGTGTGTGTGTGTGTGTGTGTGTGTGTGTGTGTGTGTGTGTGTGTGTGTGTGTGTGTGTGTGTGTGTGTGTGTCTAAGAAAGCTACAAATGAGTTTTCCATCTGGGATAAATAAAATTGTCTGAACTCAATGAAATATGTATTCATGCCAACTCTATCACCCAATGCTTAAATCCTTGTCTTCTACACTTCAGTGTTTCTATAGCTTTCTACAGGTTAAATTTAAGACTTTTTAAGACCTTTTTAAACCAACTTTAATGCTAATTTTACAGCCTATTTCATGGTCATACTGGCAAAAATTCTTAACTCCCAGAATTTTGAATCTATATTAGGAGAGATTGAATAATACATACATACTCTCCATAGAACTGAATGTTTTGTGTTCATTTGTAACTGCAAAATTAGCAATAATTGGTTCCAAATTTCATTTAGCATTTATTAATTTTGTGAACTTGCTTTATCCTCACTTTGGTCATGGGGGGGGGGGGGGGCAAAGGTGGAGTACTGTACACCCTGGACAACAATTACTCACATTCACTCCAATGGGCAACTTAGATGAACCAATTAAGTGCATGTCTTTGCGACAATATTGACCCCCCCACCCCCCAAAAAAGGGGAGGTGAGAGTATTGCTACCCCGCCCACTGAAGGGGAGAGGGGTATTGTGTCCGAGTCAGTTTGTGTGTTTATTTGTTTATGTCTGTTTTTAAGCAGCTTTACGCAAAAACTACTGGAGTATTTTCCTTGAAATTTTCAGGAAAGTTTTGAGGTAATCAAGAAGAGATCTCATTACATTTTGGTGAGTGTAGGTCAAAGGTCACAGTCACCAAAAATGTGATTTCACAATGATAAGAGATAAGACAAATCAAGTAAAATGTGTGCAAGGGGGGCGGAGTTTGTTGTGCTGGGTACCACTTGTTGTTGTTTTTTTAAAATCCATAATAATAATAATAATAATAATAATAATAATAATAATAATAATAATACACAAACCCTCACCTCAGAAAAGTGTTCCAAAAAAATCTCCTAAAATTAAATGTGGATGGGAAGGCCTGAACACTAAAATGTCTCCATTAGGATGGACAGGGGAGAAAATCAGGGAAATCCATTACAAATGAGTTTTTAAGGAACGAGGCCCCAAATGTAGCAGCTGTCAACTAAAAGAGTCAGATCAGTAATATCATCTCTGTTCCTGTTCTGGTGGACGGGACTGAAAACGCCATGTCGGGTTATCCTGATGAACGACCCTCAGCGTAAACATGGTTTTCCACTTAAAGCCTGTCTGCGTGTGTCCGCCTGTGTTGAAAAAAGATCTTAACACACTAACATCTGCCTGAAACCAAATCACAGGCGTTTTCTCTCCGTCCAGACTCTCTTCGTCTTCATCCAGTCAGTCTGTGTGTCTGTTTCCCGTAACATTTCACATCAATGTCATCTCTCATTCACTAAGAAGCCATCTGTTCAGCTAAAAGCCCGCAGGCGATTCCACACAAGTCTTACTCTGATTGGCTCACAGACAGACGCTACTTCCTGAAAATCAGCCAATGTCAGGAGCAGATTGCAGTCTGTTAATGCAGACAAGAGGCAGACACACAAGTACACACACCTGCTGTGCAATATTACAGAAGACCTGAGGAATAATACAAGGTTTTTATTAAAGAAAGTGGTCTGATTTTTTTTTTAATATATATAATGTTGTGGTGTTCATTGGAATATTGTTGTGTTTGGTGAAAATGAAAAGGAGCCATTTTCTGACATGTTGTGGTGTTTTCTGAAAAATTGTTTTGTTGAATGTTCTGAATTGTAGTGTTTTATTATAAATTATGTTTTTTTTTTTTTTGTGCTTTACACAATGTTCTGTTTTCTGAAATACTGAAATTAAATATTGTTGTGTTTCTGGCAAGTCCTGTTGTATTTTCTGAAAAATATGTTGTAGTCAATGAAGGTTTATTGGGTTTTACTGAAATACTGGTGCATTCTTTGAAAAGTTGCACTGCTTTCTGAAATACTATGATGTTTTTGGAAAATTTCTTGCTCTTTCTGAAATGTCTTCAGAATTCTTGTCATTCTGAAGCCCTGCTGCAATGGCCTCGGGCCAACATACAATAATAATACAATACAGATACAGATACAGAGGGTGTGTATTTGTTCATTTGTGTCTCCTTTGTGTATGTTAGTGACCTGCCACTGTTTTACCCCGAGCTGATGAAATAAACACTTCCCTCCTCAATCTGTCAATCAGCATCGACTTCAAATAAAATGAGAAGGACGCGCGAAGAAAAGCAACAAAACATTTGCGACGTTTCCGTCTCATTCCCTCTGTTTGCCAGACTGTTGTATTTTTTATTCATCTATCTTCATGTCGCCAAAGCACATGACTTCTTCAAACTCATGTCCTTCTGCTGCTGCTGTGACACACACACACACACACACACACACACCAACACTAGACATGAGTGTTAGTGACACAGGCCAAAGGCGAGGTCGGCAGACATGTCCTTGGACAGCATTCTTCACGGGTTGTGTAGGACTTGACAACATACACAAACACACACACACACACACACACACACACCACCTGCTGTGGAGCCTAATGTGGAGCGATGATTCCTAGAGCTACACCATCTGCACATACACCATCTACACCTTTAACCCCCTCATATATAGACATATATAAACATGCAAATACACTGAGAAAACACGGTGAGGAAGGATTTTACTGTCTTTTATCTTCTCCGTGTCACATGTTTCTGATTGTTCCGAGCGCTTTATGAGTTAATTTGACTTCACGTGTCGCAAGGGATGAGAGGATGCTCTGCAGGTTCAGTAAATGCCTCCTCTGTGACAGCAGGAGTCTGCAGCTCACCACGTATCAAATATCACCTCCTGTCGATGCGTCTCTGAACACACATACAGGATGCATCCAGGGCGATGTGGGCATGTGTGTGGATGGCACATTAAAAGGACACATGTTGCAACAAAGAACAGCAGGTAAGGCTTCCGTTTATGTGATCTAAAATCCATCTGTCAGTATAGGTGGATAACAGGAGAAGCTCAACAGCTCATATAGGATTTTGAACCATATTTATTAACATTTTGGGCATAATGTTCAATAGCTACTTATGAAAAAGGTAAAGTATTCATCCTAAATATCCTATATCTGGTGCTCCTTTCAACACATATTTTTTTATCTAAACCCTCCTAATGTGTCCTGGTTAGTTCAGGATATGGCATTCTTTTCTTTTCGTCCTTTTCTTGGTTCGTCATGTTGTTGCTTGGTAATAAAGACTGAAAAATGTCAATTAACTTTTCCCAAATGAAGAGAAATGTATGCTCTGTCTACAGAAAAGAGCAAAGAGTGAACTATTTCAGTAAGTGTGGGCTTCTGTCCATATGTTTACCGTGTATTTGTGATGTTTATTCATCACTAAAAGCTGTGCAATACAATTGTTCAGATATTATAGTATATTGACTTTTTAAGCAAATTAAATTAGATTTACTACACTTAGTTAAGAAAACTGAACATATGTTAAGTTCATTTTACAAATATCTGAACTCAGTCCTAATGATCATGTACCCATTTTCACATTAACGTCTCAACACAATTTACTGTAGATGCACTTTGTTTCTAAAAAATTATGTTTCAATACAGTAGGTGCATAAGGTTTAGATGGTTTTTGGCCTCAGTCTTCCAACTTATGGAGAGTTAAATAATCACTCATTTTAAAAAAAATCCAAAAACCCTATTACACATTACATTGCAGTCTTAAAAGGGCATGCATCCCTCGCAGACCATTACTGAAATCCCTGGACAAATAAATATTCAGAGAGTCACAGTAAAGTGCTTTCTAAATGTTGTGCCATATATAAGGCTATATAACCCAAAGATCAACCAGAAAATGGGGAGTAAGATATTAAAAAATTTACTTGGTTGGTGTATAAAAGGAAACCTGGCAACGTGATACAGCCAGGAAAAATAAATAAATAAATAAAAATCACACCCATGGTGTAATATTAAGAAGTGACTGGTATGAGTATAAATGAATAAGTAGTCCTAAAATACAAAATCCTCTCCCCTGCCATGAATCATTCATTCATGATACATTAAACATGACAGAGGCAGCCAGGGAGAGAGAGACCAACACAGTCTATGAGTGGGTCTCCTTCAGTGTGTGTGTGTGTGTGTGTGTGTGTGTGTGTGTGTGTGTGTGTGTGTATGTGTCCATGTCCATTAAAGGTTTAATAAACTGGCTTTTGCTCTTGGGGGCCAACTCTAGTCTCTGGCTGCAGGGCATTGTGGGAATGGACCAACCAGGAAGTGATAAATTATACACCTCCCTTCTTCTTCTGTCAATCAAAATTGACGGAATGGAGAGAGGAGATGTGGAGAGGAGTACACATGCTTCAGCCCCCACTGCCTTCACACACACACACACACACACACACACACACAGGACTCTATAGCGAGACAGGACACAGCTGCATGAACTGCACACACACATTTATAGCACTATCATCCACTTAGCCCAGTGCTGTTCCACAGCTGCTGTTTCCTCTGAATTGTTCGGCATCAGTCAGGGGCACAAGTACTCATTTGGGTTCAAGAATATTAAGCAGCATAGCTGTTAGCAAACTCCCCACAGATAAGTCGCACAATCTAAACAGAATATCTCAATAACCTCCAACAGTAACTAACTACATTTATCTGCAGAGTACTAATACTCTAAAATGACAACATCCTGAATTTGAAACAGATTATAGAAACAGTGTATATTCCACCTAAAGCTTCTGAGTTTCCTGATTAAGATGATGTTAGTGCAGTTTTAGGACAATACTTTGGACATGATATATTCTGAATATTTGTTGGTATTTTGTCCACAGGTGGTGATAAAAAAAGTCTCTGTTGTTGTTTTTCAATATATGTTTACCATTAGTATATAGATGTAGATGCAGGAAATGAGAAGGGGGTGGAATGATGTGCAGTAAATACCCTCTGGCTTGAATCTAAAGTAGGTCACTGTGATAAGGCTGTGACCTATGTGGAATGTGCTCCAGGTGAGCTACCGGGGCGCTCTGACATACAGCCTGTTGATCGTTTCCAGTTTAAGTTCATGTCTTGCAGAGATGGATGGCAGGAAGACATGCCCACTGTGATCAGAAGGACAGGCACACTACTTAGAAACATCATTTATAAACTTTTGAAAGCCAACAGGTTTTTGGAAGAAAATAAAGAACTAAAGCAAGACTGTCAATTCTATACAATATCTCTAAACACGTAGATATACCAGTTCTAGTCTATTACTAGTATTTAATTTGGACATTTAGATGTTTGAGTTGTGCTTTTAAAAAAACAACAACTAATAACTGTGATCAAGACATGTTGGTTTCTGCTGACATAATTCCATTTTTGGGGCATGTAAGTTCATTCTGAATATGCATCTCAGTCAGAGTTTTTAAATCACACTTTGAAGCTCACTGTTTTTTTTTTGCCTGTCATTGAAAGTTTACTGGAGTTCAGCAATGAGTCTAAACCTGCTTTTTGTGTTTATCTTTTTGTTCCAGCCTCTTCCATGTCTTCCTGCTTCCACTGTATCCCTGTCATCCAATCAGTACATGCCTTCAGATCTTCTATTGTGTCTCTCATTGTTCCTCAATCATCTAGGAAAGCATCCTCCATGACCCTAAATCCACTTAGTCCAGACTCTTCAGTAGGGGTGGACTCTGACACAGTCCTCTATAGTGTTCTGCTCGGCCTCACTCTAGTACTGACCACAATCTCAGAATCTGTGCGAGTGCCAAAACCTTCATTCCAAAAACTAAATTATAATATTTGATTCTCCTGTGGTGAAGTCTCTAATAGTTAAAGTGATCGGCTCTGTGGTTTATACTCTGTGGTTTCAGGCAGGAATATAGATCCATGGGCTGAAGAAAAATTCACATTTTTGGTCAGAAGGCCAGGCACGCCTGTTCTTAAACATTATGATGAACTGAATATCAACATGCTTCAGAATATGTGGGGCTGACATTTGAAGAAAGCATCTGAAGGAATGAAAGAGGGTATTCATGCAGACATACAAATCCACCACAACTGGAAAACATCCTATTTTTAATCAGGAACATGTATAAAGTATAAACAAGAAGATTAGTGAAATCTTCATTTTCATTTATGTAAACAGTTTATGACAAAATAAATATATATTTTATGCTAACAGTGCTCTAAAAAAATTCTACGCTTTATGCATTTCTCAAAGATACAATATTGTCCTTGTTGACAGCATGACAATAACAAGTATCATTTGTTTCATCCAGTCATCCATTTGTTTCCTTTCTAAAATTTTCCACTATTGCTGTTGTGGCTCCATTAGCCTAGTACAGAGCCTCATTTCACATTCACATCTATTTCTCCACAGAACAGAGGCATAAATTACATTTATGAATGTATAGCATTCATTTCTGAGGGTGCACACATCTGTTGCTCTGTAGGAATGTAGAAAACACATGGCCATCCTACACACAAGAATTCACTTTTAAATATAAGTATAATACGTTTGACCACTAGTAAATGATGGTTGCACCCAGACTTCTTCCGGTAATTTTATTCTTAATACACACACAGGCTTAGTCAAGTTTATATTACGTACAGTATTTTAAATTGAATATAATTTACAACAAAAATATATGTGTGCTCAACCATTAGACAATCAAGAACAGCTACTGACATTGTGTTTGTGTGTGCATGTATAATGTTTGGTTAACCCCTTCTAATTGTTTCTAACTGGTTCATTGTCTTTGCTTTGATTGATGACAGAAGTTAGCTATTCAGGCACATCCTGTCTCAGGAGTTGTTTCTAGAGTGTGTTAAAGTAAGAAATAGAGGACAGCACAGAGTTTCATAAACAGCGTTTCGGTCGATTTAAAAAAAAAAACAAAAAAAAAAACACAAAAATAAAGATAATTATTTCAGGCTGCATCTGTTGTTTAGACAAAACATCTCCCTGCAGACTCCACTTCCATCTCTAGCCTCGGCGTGACAAAACATCGCACCCTCTGATTTGCGTATGTGTGACAGAGATGAAGCAAGAGTCAGTGAAAGAGAAGAAGAAAGCCTCTACTTGTAGTGGTCATGGTCAATTTCAGGTTTTTCTTGGTCAATAAATGGGACTCACAAAGGCATCAAAGCTGTGTGCTTGTGATCTACACCCTGGTCATCATTCACCTCCTGTTAGCATCAGTGGCTACACACCAACACAGCTGAAGACTGCACAAAGGCACAACTTCTATGTGGTACTTTTTTCCCCTGTATGGACACACTTGAGTTTGAAAATAGACCTAATTTGACTGTTGAAGTGTTTGCAGCTGTGCTCTGGTTCATTTAACATGTAATCATACAAACTGAGCAGCATCTAATAAGACATACTGTATAGTTTTACTTTTCCTGAATGCTAATTCTGTCCTTCAAATTACATTAACAAGAAGGATGGCTGTGTTTTATAGGCAGAACATCAGTTAATGTGATGAAACCGAGCAATTCATTTCAAATAAGTGCATCAAATTGTCCTTGGTTCTGAATTACACACAGTATGGTTTCATATACCGACAAAATATAACAAATATGCATTGTGTAACTGCATACAACGAAACCATGAATTAGATTTAGATCCACAACTCAGCACAAAGACACATTACATCCCCCTGTAGCAGCGCCTTATTTTGACCAATAACAGATGTATTAAAGCCACAGGTTGTGTCTGCAAATTGCATCAAGTCACATTCAATATTTTAAGAGGCCTT
Organism: Siphamia tubifer; assembly: GCA_020466265.1. Classification (NCBI taxonomy): domain Eukaryota; kingdom Metazoa; phylum Chordata; class Actinopteri; order Kurtiformes; family Apogonidae; genus Siphamia; species Siphamia tubifer. The sequence continues at coordinate 17,636,221 of CM035800.1, forward strand.
TTATGGTAGCTTTAATAAAACGTAAAACCAATTTCACCGCTGATATAAAAGTCTAAATGAAAAATCAACTTGGCCTATTAGATGAGAGTGTTCGCTTCCTCGCTGGAAAAACAGCACTGAAAAACCACACAAAGGTTACTGGCTTGTGTTTTACAGTACTGAATGTGGCTTTAAATTTAAGCTATTACTTATTTATGACTAATAACTATAGCAAAAGAGCCTATTATAAGACAATGATGCATTTTGTGGCACCGGTTTTTATTGAGGCAGCTTGTTAAACCATTCTAATAAGTAAAAAAATCACACTTTTGTACATTATAAAGGAGCTCCAAACCATCAATAATAGAGGTTTGTGTTGCTTTTATCCTACTTGAAGATGTATCGTCAGGAGTCTTAATGTGAAAGGTGAAAGTGAAGAGCAACGAACCCAAAAAAATCATCGATTGAAGAATCTACAACAATCGGAAAATGCTCCTGTGAATTGTGAAACTTTTAAAACAATCCATAAAGTTTTAATGAATGGAAGAATTAATGAATCCACTAGTTACACTTGTAACTGTGGTGACATTAAATATTCTTGTTATTACTCTCCTGTTGTTTCTCAACACGTCAAAAACACAAAATGGACTACAAACACAATACTGGACTGCACTTAGAGGAATACACTTAACAAAAGTCTTCAGAGAGCATGAATATAAACTGGGTTAGCAAGGAAAATAAACAGAAAACTGGAAAAAAGGACAAAATAATGTATCAGATGATACAAGGGCAAAGAAAGAAGAATGAGTGGAGGTTCAAGGCTGCAGAGGCTGACTTCTCAATGTTATGATAAATATTCCCAAAATATCCCAATAACCTTCATCATGTATATTGGGCTCCTCTTCCTCTATACCAGGGGTCTCAAACGTGTGGCCTGGGAGCCAAATGGGGTCCACTAAAGGTTCCAATGTGTAAAGTAAAAAAAAAAAAATTCCACAGTGAAGGTTGTGAAATTAATTTTAGTTCAGGTTCCTCAAATATGATCCTAATGAAATCTACAATAAAATAATGGCATTATAACCTTAAAAAATAGTACTTAGAATAACTCCATATTTTCTTCTGGGCTTGATGCAAAAAATATATATATATAATATTGCATAACACCAATTAATAATGACAACTTAAAATTTTGTCATGTGATGTATCCAAATATAGTTTGGTGATAAGGCCATTTATACCAATATATATATATATATATGCAATTTTATAGAACAGTAACAATATATACCAGAATACAGTAGATGTTCTTTGAATCCATATCAGACATTGTTTTAAACAGTAAATGTCACCTAAACCCCGTTCAAGGTCCTTGTTTTTTTCCCCTGGCTGGTCAGAAACCATCCAAATTATTGTCACGTGTCCATTTCATTATATTCTGTCTTTATTTATGTTGCCTTTGTGGAAATGTCCTGGGTGTATCCTCAAGGAAGAACACAAACCACCACTAATGTGGCAAAAAAAAATTAAAAATACTGTATCCAGAGCAAGGCTGGTTATTACCACATTTTTTTTCTTAAAGAATCACAATTTTTTTTTTTCAATAAATTGAATTTGATTCAATAATGAGTTCATTGTGGATAATTCGGTCACAATAGTTTCAGATAAATCATGTGGAAAACTGTATTAATGAATGTTTTTTTTCTTTTGGGGGGGTGGGGGGTTGTCAGATATGATTTGAATGTTACATATGTGTAAAAGTAGAGTTTCTTGTTTAAACAAAAATGAGCCGTCTCATCTGGAGCAGGTCATTACTTAAGGCCAATTAATGCAAAATCGAACCAAAAACAATTTGCAATTTGCGATGTTTGGAATAAATTGAATTAATCATTAAAATTATGTCCCTCCTTCACTACTTTCATAAGTCATATTAAAGCAGCTTTAATTTTAGTTTTCTTGTTTGCTATTTCTCTTTAAAGTCTATATTTAATTCATGTCCACGTGTCACTAAGTAATGGTGAATATTTTTTTTTTATTTATGTTTTTATTGTATTGTTTTATTTACTTTATTTAATCTATTTTTTATGATTATGATTCATAACCTCCTTGGCGGACTTAGTTATGTAGTTAAAAAAAGTGTCCTACTACTCAAAACATGTTTTATATTTTAGATTCTAGAAACATTTTTGCTTTTATTACAGCTTTGAGGATTTTTGGTATTCTCTGGATGAGCTTATTGAAATGTTTTCCAACAGTCTTGAAGGAGTTCCCAGTGATGCTAATCTCACACCATTTAAATGAGTGGGTGAATCCAAATTTATGGCTGCTAATGTAAACCTGACCAAATTAAACAACTCCTCACGAGTTTGCACTAAACATGATGTATAATCATTTGATCATATTAGACAATATGATCCTTTCCATTTATCCACAGTCTAATCTTTGGTGGTTATATAACAAATATAAAGCTACTCACTGCATCAGTTAAAGTTAAATAACGAGCTGAAACATATTAATCAGTCATGATCCAATGGAACGATTTTATCTATTTGCTTTGCGACTTAAATTGGCGAGGATGTTTACATGAAGTTATATCATTCAGTTCCAGTTTGAATCATTTCTTTACTTAAAACCGTGCATCATGAATTACACTACGTACATACAGTATAAAGTTACTCATTCCAGAGAAGTACATTTGGTCCGTATCGCCCCCACCTCTGTGACAAACTGACAACAAATTCCCTTGGCATTGGTTACCTTTCCATTTTCTTATCCCCTTCTCCCAGTTTCAAACCTCCCACTATCTGTGCTGCTTCCCCAGTTTCTCTTCCACCTCATAACTCTCTCTCTCTCTCTCCCCTTTTCTCTGGGGTAGGAGGTTGCTGGCTGTGGGTGATAAGCAGCAGCACTACTAATCAAGCCTGCCCTAAATTCACCCATGCCCTGCAGGATTACCACGTGCATGTGAGTGTGCATGTGTGTGAGAGCAGTGTGTGTTGGCTTATGAACTGGTCGCCTGCAGTGTTCACAGGCCTCACACAGGAGGCGTGTGTGTGTGTGTGTGTGTTGTGTTGTGTGCGTTAAACCGAGTGTTCACATGAGAAAGAGTGTGTATGTGTGACTGGTAGAGAAACAGTTCCTGTATGAATGAGTCACTGATTCAACTCAATCTGGATATTTTTAACTTACAGTAAGACTGTACAGAGAGATATAATGAAGCTGTCTTGTTGCATAATATAAATGTCTCAGCATAATATCCTACGCAACCATGAATCTTTAAATATACTGTAGTGTTTTTGCAAGTTTTTATAGAATGAAGAAGCAGAAACAAAGAGGAGGCGGGTGAAGGAGAAATAAACAGAAGAGGTCAAGTAAAATGTATTCAGAATATTCAGAGTATTGACCTCCAAAGGCTAATATTGACTTAAATCAGTCAATTCATCAATAAGCATTAAAACATGCATAATAAAGCCTTAAAGTCATTATGTGCTTATTAAGGAACTCCACATGAATTAGGAGAGATATTGTTTCTGAGACAAACCTGAATAGAAACCTTTGTTACAATAAAAACTCCTGTTCTCTGTTTAGTTTTTGGCTGTTTGATTCAGACTAAACAATGAGAGAATCGTTGTCCTTTTAAAGACAAGGAGAGAGAAGGGAGACATAACATCTGAATAAAAGGTGGACAAGACGCAAAATTCTGCTTAATGTTACACAAAGAACCAGCGCCACATGAAAGACTTACAAAAGAAGAATGTTTTTTTTTGTAATCAGTTGTTAATTTGGTCGAATGGAGTCTTGTTTTACTTCTTATCAGGGGGATTTATCTCATTTAAGTTTGAAAGCTCGAAGCAGCTCCTCAGGAAGTAATGGAGTTTCATCTTTCATTTGCAACTCTTTGCATGTATTACTTCAAATTGAGTCCCACAGGTTGCCTTTAAAAAGACAGAAAGATGAAGTGGATCTCTTATAAATTCAGCTTGACCTTTAACCTCCCCCTGAGGAGGGGACAGGGAGAAGTGAAACAGAGAAAGTCCACGGGGATCAATCATGTCATTAGTGCTTGAAGCGCTGACAACTTTAATAGAAGTATTCCAACTTCAAAGCTGTAGATAAGCTGGATAAATTCACTTCTCCAGAGAGTTTTCTCCTGAAAGATGACAGGAGGATTTTGTTCATTTCTGACTGACTGATCACATTGCTTGTGTTATGCGTCACTTGTGTAATATCGGAGATACAGATGTTTTCCCTAGGGTACAGTGCACACACACCAGGAGTGTGCAATGTGACAGTTAAACAGCCAAGAAAAGTCTGATTTGTTTTTTGTTGTTTGGGGGAAACCAAATGGAGTGTGATCAACAAGCTTTATGCACACGCGCACACACACACACACACACACACACACATATATACCTGATATAAGCTTGATAACAGGGTCTGATTGGAAAAAAATATGCAATGAATACATGTTATGATTCAATCAAGACGCATGTGTATTATCTTTGCATGGGTAAGAAAATAATTTCTTTAATTTTATTTAATATATTATAATTAGTGGAGTGCATGTGCCATTATTATTATTTATTTTTAAAATACAATCAATAATTCATGTCCTATAATTTAACACTTTCCAACAGATTGATTCCTCATTTCTAAATTGTGTCTCCAACTGTCATATACGTCTCACCCAGTCTTGCAGCCAGTAAACCAAGCTTTAGTTTGGTAGCAAGGCTTAGGTGTGTTATAAATATGTACCTGGGGACAAAAGAGGAGAGAAGTTGTTTAAGGTGAGGTCAAGCCCTGGATTTATTTGATCCTTTGTCAGACTTTTTTGTTGAAAGTTTGTAAAAGTTGTTTTTTTTTTTTTTTAACAAAAATAATGATCTGATCTGAAGAACTAGACAAAACAGAAGAAAATAAACTATTTTAGTAAATGTATTACTATAATAGGTAATATTACTATATACTTATCAAATAGAACAGCACCATATTCTTGCTGCATTGTGCTGAAATAACCATAACATGATCTCATATTGCATTAGTTGTTGTTTTATATGCATCTTTAAAAGTACTGCATATTGGACACTGAGATGTAGTATCTTGCATCATCTTTATTGATGGAAATGAACATTGACCTAATGTGTTAAACTGTTCTGAATTATGAGCTGAGGTCAAGCTCACCGTTTGATTCAGGCCAGTGGACACTGATGTATGCATATAATATTCATATTTATTTGCCATAGTATATTTAAAATGTAGATTTATTTCAAGTTTAAAGTGTTATTTCTGGACTTTAGTCATAACTGATGGTGATTTCTAACTATTCTTTATGATTAGAACGTGACAAAGAGTGTAACATTCCAGAGGTCTAACAGTACATTGACATAAAATAATACCGAAATACTTCACAACCCGAAAACATACACTGTGCAACACATCCAGTGTGACTGGAAAATCTGTAAATCTCTAAATCCTTTAGCCTTAAAACTTAACTACACGTCTTTATCCATTTCATACAACCACACAGGACCCCACACATTTCTCATTAAAACCTACACAGTTCCAGCTAACATCTGTGTGTGGTGACAATCACACACACACACACACACACACACACACACACAAAGGACTGACATCACATGCTACTACTGAAGCAACAGCTGCTCAGTGTCACATGTGTGTCAGTGATGACCTCTGGGGTCGCAGGTCAAAGGTTGTGGTTTAAAGGGTCACTGTGATACACACCATAATGGTCCTAGTGGAGTTTTTAATTTGTAGCTTTGGGCATCAAAACTAATTTAACAGTTAGGAATGAATATAAGTTCTTGAGACAAAGGTGACTACTGAGCTGCTGTCCTAGTTTCAGAGGAGAAGTAGTGGTGTTCGTCATGATGGTTTCAGTTAACAAATGTGTCATTTTGGTTTTAGAGTCACAACCACAGAGCTTTGTTTGGCTGTTCTCACAGGTCCAGTAATGATTAAGAAGAGCTGTGTGTGTGTGTGTGTGTGTCGTTCACTGAAACACTAACATGTTGAAATTTGGGATTAATAATTAACGCAATTTCCTGTCTGTTGATGACGTAATTGCAAACACCTATGTATGTGCCTAAGTGTATGAAGCAATGAAATGACAGCATTATGTACTCAATCCACCACATGACACCCACACAAAGAACATTTTCACTTCCTGTCATTCCTATGATTTCATAGATTTGGATTTTCTGTGATGAATTCAGTGAAAGAGGAGAAATGCACCGATTAATTTGACATTGTATCGGCATAATGGCTGTCAAAACTCTTTCAAAACAAAACAAAACAAAAAAAACCATCCATATATGGATTTCATGGCACAGGCGATATGATTAAATATAATGCTATATATTTCTTCCTTTCTGAATTTGTTTTCCAGACTATTTTGGGGGAAACGTCATAGCACTTACGAAGAACTTACTATAATGTGCATAAAATCTGAGCAGAAGTGATGTTTTATGCAACTAGAGCAGTGGGATCTACATTTACATCCAATATCAAAGCACTAATTTATGGACAATCTGAAGAGCTGAATTATTTTTAGCCCAGATCAGAATGGAAAAAAAAGATTCTGCTATGAATCTACTAAGAAATGTAGTGTTTCAGAGAACGAATTCAGTCCAACATAAGTTTCCCTAGGTCTTCATATGGCTTATAGTTTTAGCATTTTCCATAAAAACTGTACATTTTTCAGTGAAATAGATAATATTACTTGTTTTCGGACTAGTTGGTGTGATTATATAGATAGACATATGTAAATAAAACAGACATTTCAAGAATATTTGGCTCCACCAAACGTTAGAATGAAAGGGAAAATCTTGATATTATAAAACAATATCATGATATTCAAGTATATTGATATTTTCTACAACTCTTATAGTTATTGATAACCCCCCCTTTCTCCTTTTCCCTGCTGTTTACGATCTACAGTTACAGTTCCTCTACTGATCCCTTCCCCATGAGCTCATGATGCCATCATCTATGCCCTGAGGAAACATGCAAAGGGTAAAGGTCATGTTGTTATTGTTAATAGAGATTTTAAAGCATCTCAGACAGTGATGTGGAGATGCAGAAAGAAAAGGAAGAGGAGAGTGTGAAGGCGTCAAGAGGAAGTGTTACAATGTCAACACAAATAACAAATGAGAAACGTTAATGAACAAGAAGTCAATGGCAGCTACGTCTCACACATTCATATCAAAAAAAGTAACTGAAAGACGACATGGTTCAAATGAAGAATAGGACACAAGCCCCCACACCAGTGCTGCACATGTCTCATTAACATTAGCAGAAACCATAGAGGTCTACCTCCCATGTGGAAAAAAATATCTTCCATCCACACACGCAGCTGCAGACACCACAAAGGCTCGCACGCATACCAGGTAACCCCACATCCGAGACACCACAACCCGAACAGCACTAAATGTTCTCATGCATTCAGTAACCCATAGTTGTTTCCACCCTCTGCAACGTGTACCGTCTTTTAAATATATATATATATATATATATATATATATATATATATATATATATATATATATATATATATATATATATATATATATATATATAATATGTATAGGTTAAAAATAATCAAATCTGGAGTCTATTCTTAGTGTTATTGCAGTTTATGAGTAAAACTAACAGTTTGTTTAAAGAATACGCAATGCATCATAGAAAATGCAAAGCAAACTAAAAAATGTAATACAGTAGCTGCAGGTACAGTCATTTTTTTCTCTCTCCTTGAGCTCATAAAATGACTGTAAAATATGGGTTCCTTAATTAACATATGTTGATTGATTGATTTTTTTAAGTACAATATAATAACAGTTTTGTACAAGAAAAAAACTTTGTAGCCAATTAATCAACATGCTCAACACTTTGACAGACACAGTGTAGCTGTTAATCTAAACATTTGAGTTGAGGTAAATCACGACGACAAATATCAAGCATAAAACTGAACAACAAACTGCCATAATATCCCAGTGAGGGTAATTTTTTATTTAATCAGTTCATGGTCACTGTTTGAGTGGCATTTTGCAGATATTAAGAAATTAATAGATTAAAAAAATGTTTTATGAAAGAGACGGAGGGGTTATAGTTTAAGGGAAAATTGAAATCTAAAGGTCAGAAACGTGCGTACAACACTGAAAGGCTTCTGTATCACTGTTATGGAAGTTAAACTGTGGAATAGATTGGTTGCAGCACTAACACAAATTTCCAGTATGACTGCATTTAAAGAGGCATAAAGAAATTTCCCAGAGGTATATTGATAAATAAACTCAATAAGGGGTTTGTTTGTTATTTGGATATCAATGTGGCTGGGTATATTGAATGTGTTGTAATATGGTTGAGTAAGTAAATGTTTCAAAAATTAAATGTACCAAAATTGCTAATAAATTTGGGACTGTGTTGTTTGTATGGAATGATTTGAAGGGGTAGGATTAAATAAATGTATACTTCTTCCTACTCCTTTTTGCTCATGTAAGTTTTAAGGTTTAAGACATTGCAGTTTTAAGTTGTTTTCATTCTGTTAACTATCATTTATTTACATTTCTGTTTTTAAATTGTCATTTACATGATTGAAATAAGGATATCAATCAATCAATCAATCAATCAATCATTAAGCATCTCATCACTTATCACTAGACTGACCTATTGATCTTCTTTTAACAAACAATGCTACACATTCTACCACACTGTAGACTTCAACAAATGAAGGTTTTCTTCAAAACTGAAACTGTTGAAAATGCTCAAAATCAAAATAAAACTACTTCTGTCAAAAACCAAACTGAGAGACTATCTAAAAGGCTATAAGACATCTGTATTCTTCAGAGCTGAACAGAGTAGCCAGTGTGTTGAGATCAAAGTCTGCGACATTTAGCCAATGGCGTCTGATGAACCATGAAGGATGTGTGTGATTGTGTGAAGTGTGTGTGTGTGTGTGCTCGTCAACGTGCCTGAAGATGTCATTACTGCAACCAGTGTTAGAATATGAACAAAATGTAGACTGAGTAACTCTCAAATGTCTATTAAAACACAATAATACCGCTCTTTAATATCCACCAGCCCATAGAAATCCTTCCCTTTCACTCCATGGCTGAGCTCCAGGTGTTCTGTGCAGATCTATGGGGTTCTGGTGATTCTGTGTCCCAGCACAGCTCACTATAAGTGGGGAGTGACAATTTCTGTTCACCCCAGTCCACGGCTCCTCTACTTTCATTTCCAGTCAAGCTAAGAATAAAGGACGCATTGTTTCAGTGACACGAGAGTCTCTAAATGCTCTTTGTGTCTTTCTGTATATCTCACATTACCAAAATAACTGCCGCTTCCTGCAGTTTAAAATCTAAGTTACAAGCTCAGTAGTGTTTCACACAGTTTCAATGACCCAAACACACACACCTCACCATGTGGCAGTCAGTGTATTTGTATTAGAGGTTACACTTTAGTAGTTCTCACCAGACACTGACACAAACATGACACTCTCTTTGACCTGTGACCCCTCTCTTCATGCAGGCTGATCTTTTCACACATGTCTAATGCATTTGAATCACTAGTACATCGATGAGAGACTGAGGACGATGACCTTGCACCTGCACCGAAACCAGTCTGACCAAATAATATAGTGAAAACACACAGATATCCCACATCAGAGGAAGAAATAAAAAGGAGAAGGAGACTCTTTCCTTCCCTGCTGTCCTGCTTAACCTCCATACTTCACTGCTTTGCCAAGGTCAGTTGGATCACAGTTTGTTTTGATGCTCCTTTAAATTGCATTTGTTAACAGTTCACTAACTCTCTCTCTTTAAGCATATGTGTGTGTGTGTGTGTGTGTGTGTGTGTGTGTATGCGACTACTTTTTAGAAGCTGTTTAGCATAAAACCAAAATCGCACAAGAGGAGCTCCACAGGGGGTAGAAACAGAGAAGGAAAGGGGGGAGAAGAGGGAAATAGAGGAAGAGGCACTGGGGAACTTGAATGAATAAAGGTATTGAAGAGAGAGAGAGGGAAGCAGAGAGAGGCAGAACGGGGAAGAGATGCAATACAGGGAGCTCAGGTAATGATGAAGACAAAAAAAAGCCATCTGCACCCCTATTGAAAAGTGTTGTTTTTGTGCCATGATATAAACTGACAACAAAATACCGTCTAATTAAATACAAATTCTGAAGCAAGTAACAATGGAAATTCCCTCTGCTCTTTAAATATCTTTAATTATGCATGGGATGGTAAAGGATCAATATTCACTGGAAATGTGGTGCATCCGTGTGGAAGTGTTAGACTAGGTAGAATAATGTGGGATATTTATGAAAAATGCTGCAATTACAATGTTTAGCCGTCTAAAAACTGCCCACGATGTGCTTCTCAATCACCCAAATGAGAGAAGACCTTGTTTTATCTATCTCTACAGTGTATTTGAGTGTTGCCAGCACCATTCACCATCAACCTGGACTATGGTCAAAGCAGGACACAGCAGGGCTATGAGTACAAATAGTGTAAGGGGAGAACTTGTTTTGGTGGATTTGCATATAAAGAAGTGAGCTGTGGAAGTAACATGACTGAATCTCAGCAAAAGAAGCCACCACAAGAAAAGAAACTTTGTCAAAACTTGCCTTTTTCAGAGTTAAACTGCATCTTGAAATTTTTTTACATGGTGGGAGGAATATTCTGACAGAAAACATTCTGTGATGTTTTCAACAAATTGCCACATAACTATTTTGCAAATGAAATGAAATTAACATCCCCCAAAGGTGCAGAAAATACCAGAGATGCCGTTGAAATCTACAAAACCAGTTCCCATGATAATACAACAGATAGTGTTTGGAAGTGTTCACTCACAAAAGACTGAGGGAAAGATCATGGTAAGACAAGAAGAATGTCATCAAGATTTGTAGATGACTGATGACTGTCACGAAACAAAAGAACATGAGCAGGTCAAACAAGCAGTCAACGTGTTCTCGAAAAGAAACCATGCTTTAAAGCATTGATAAACAATCAAACTGTGCTGGTTTGTCCTATTTTTTTTTTTTATTATCTTCTACAAATGACCCGTTACTTACTTCATGTATTCAAATATATACATCAAAATGCCAAAAGATTGCATTCACAGTTTTAAAGAAGCTTCATGATACCTCAATCTGTTTTTCTTCTCTTACTGGGAAAGCAGTTTGCTGTATAGATAGATATGTGGAGCTATAATGTAGGAACTTCCTGACCTGATGGGAAATGAGAAAAAGACAGGAGGATGAAAATACCAAGGTGAAAAGATAGAAGTCTGTAATGACTCTGAGCCCTCTTAGACCATGCTGTGGTTGTATCTGTCTAAAGTGATATATAGCAGTAAAGGTCGTAGGTTAAGTGCTTTGTTCATATGAAATGGGTGCTAAGGGTCCTCCGTTTCGAAACAACTGAAATTTCTGCATGTCCTGCAGGCAATGTTCTGATTTAAGAGGCCGAACTCAAAGAGCAGATGGAGCATCGTATATCATGCCTATCTGTTCCCGTCATCAGTGTTCTAAGTGTTATTTATCTGGCCACGCTGAATGAAAACACAGTCCCATGTTAGGCCATCACTTGTAGGCAAAAATAATGGCTGTAATTATAGTTTGATGTCTTCACATTGTCTTATTTAATTTAACCTTTGTGGTGTGAAATAACCAGCAGAAAAGATGCCAGTTTGTATTCATATACAACTTTGGTTCATCTCTAAATGTCTTGTGTAAACTTTGATGGATCAAAACATGGCATTTCCAAAATGTCAGCTTTGTGCAAAATTAATGAGATGCAACCCTTAAGGGCAAGTCCTGGTATCCTATTTGTTTCTGATTTATTTTAAAAATAGGTGCGTCTGGCTTAGTATAATGCATAATTAGATCTTGAAAATCCATTTGGACCATGCTCAGTGTTGTATGAATCAGTTACTGCAGTAAAATACCACAGTCAAGGATCTCCATAATGGATCCCTTTTACTGTGATAGTATCTTTAATACTAAGACTGGAACACCTTTGTATTAATAACGACATGATATAGTCAACTATAAAGTCGTTCCATTAAAAGCTACAAAGACTTATGATCATAACAACAATAAACATTTGTAAATAAGACATGTTTAGGTGGAGAGTTGGGATGTTCTCTTCACTTCTGCATGTCATGTATAATATGCAAGCCATCTTAGTTTGCCTTGAAATTTAACATTTTGCCCTATAGTCTAAAGATTGACATATTTTACGGATAGATACAGTATGTTTAACATATTTCAAGGAAGTTAAGCCTAATGATTTTGCTTTTTTTTTTTCAATATGTTCAAAGAAGTTCAGGTCAATGATCTTTTTTTAAATTTCAGACCCTATAAATGCTTGATGTTTAGGTGCAGTTTAACAATGCTGCACACTTCATATTTACTCCTAGTGTAGGTTTCTGCTGCGACAGTGATCCTTTGCTATATCTAGTGCCCTGGCAATGACTGAGGAGAGATTATTTTATGTGTAGTCTGTTGTCTTTTGCTTTGTTTCATTCCATTTTGTTTTGCTAATGTGGGGCTGTGTTTGATATACACCCATGCTTATTTCAGATTTCTGTAAGGACCATTCAGCACCGTATTTTGAGAAAATTTAGATAAAAAGATCAACTTTGGTCATTATATAGAGCTGGATACATATTAAAGGCACTATTAAAGTATTATATGCATGAATGCTATATATGTTGATAAAATTATATATGTGCTTTGATGTGATTTTTAGGAAATATTGCTGGTGCAAGGTGATGGCAAATGGGTGTGAGTTCAGCTGTTGCTGCTGTAGAAGCATCTGGAGGTTTAGATAATTGTAGAATGTCTATGAAAGCGAGCAGGTACAGAAAAAAGACAAACCCATGCTCTTTTCAAACTACATATTTGTTGCATTTTCACAAGTACAAAGATTTTACAACTTTTGTCATGTGACCCTTTAGGTCAAAGATCCAAATAAATTAAAAAATACATTTGCAAATTTACCACAAAAAATAACGAAAGAGAAAGAGAAACAAAACTAAATCAATACTTTTACTTTCATCTTCTGGATCTGGACTAAACCAGATTCTTATGGAGTTGAACGATTTTAGAATCACAGCTCTAACGTGCACACAATTATCCATGAATAAAACATGTGTTAAAAGAGATCAGGGCGTGTGTGAATGTGTGATTGTGTCACAAACAATAGATCAGAGCAGAGTCACAACAGATGAATGCCCTCAAATGTGGCTGTCACATCACTTTTATTTATTCATCAGTAGCCAAGGTGAAGACCAGAACCTGTATCAGCACCATCTCTCTCTCTCTCACACACAAACACACAAGGAATGTGCATTTATATGTGATTATTTTTCACTTAGATCTAAGATGTAATTAAGACAAAGGAGGGTTGAAACATAGGAATGTTTTCATTATGTACTTTTAAGAACGTTTCAAAATGTTTGGAGACTTCCTGAATCGTCTAAAAAGGCAAAAGCCCATCAGGCATAAAAACCTTTTTCATACAAGAGTTGGGTAAAATACAATAAAAAAAAAAAGGTAAGTTATTTCATGCACCATATTTGAATAATAATAATAATGCTTTACTTATAAAATGTATAGTTAATGTTAATATCTGTGAAGTTTGTTCTATCTATTTATAGGAAGGGAAACAAATAAATATTTCAAACCAAAATGACTGAACTGAAGCCTGAATGCAGCACATCAGATAAATACTGCCTGCTGACATTAGTGAAATGAGATCTTATTTACCAACAGCTCAAGTCGGTCAAAGACAACATCAGCATTAAAAAGTAAAATGCCAACAGACGGGACAATCTACCCGTTTTTTTCTGCTGTGTTTAGCACAACTATTACACTATACAGCCTAGTTTATTGAATTGAAAACATCTTTACTGTTCCCAAAGGCCAATTTGATTTACAACGTAAGTATATATCTCACATATCACCAAACAATCAATCTCACATAATACAATAAATACAATAAACACAATAACTACAGTAGTTCCTTATTCCTTGTAAAGTAGTTCATGTTTATAAAAATATTTGGTAACACTTTATACAGTATTACAGACAATTCTATGGTAATTTTGATGTAATTTCGTGCTAATAACACCTTTTTAACCACTTATTACAAGTAATAAAGTGCTAATAAGCTGATCATTCTTTGCAGTAATTTTTCAGTGAAGCTCCGAAAAAGGTAAGGAGGAAAAGTTTCTATAAAGTACAGATGCTATGAAGCTAAATTTCTAATTGGGCTCAATAATTGTGATTGTATTCTGTCTTAAAACACTGAAGGATCTGAAACCTATGGAGACATGTCTGTAAAATATGCAGTTTGTGCTTAAACAAGGGAAAAGCAGACAGTACCGTGGTAACCAATAATGGTTAGCTATTATATACCAACCTAGCTAGCAGTAGCAGCTATGTTAGCATACAGTAAATCAGTGTGTTAAAAATAGATGGTACAACAGGCACATTTCATACAATTTCAGTATCTTGTCACAAATTACCACCTCATTAGTGATCCATTATTTGTAATAAGTGGTGTATTATTACCATGAAATTACATCAAAATTACCACCTTATTAGTGATGCAAAATGTAAAATGTTACCAAATATTTTATGGAAGTGTGGCCAAGATCTACCAGTATGAGAATACTGATGGTTGTTTACGTAATCCTTAACATCACATATCAAACAGATACAAGTCAGACGTTTCTATCTATGGGTAAAATGTAGGTGGCTGTGTGTTGGAATATGTTATGTGACAGTAATGGGTTTTTGTTCAGCTATTATCTCCTTACAGAAGGTAACCCAAGACAGGTGAGAAAACAACCTTTTCCCATACACACCCACATTCAGACACACAAATACACAGGGGCCGGTCAACGTTAAATAAATGATATGAGGTTTATTTTCACATGGCTGAAGCTCCTGTGCTGATTCACTGCACTGTCAGTGAGCTGGCGTACAAACACACAGCTGAAATCCCTCAACACACACACATGCGTTTGGCGTGCACACACCATTAAGTTCCGCACTCAGGCTACTGGAGTTTAAGGCAGTTCGAGCATTTAAACGCTGGGTGGGAGTGAGGGAGTTAACGGGTGAGACAGAAGTCAAGGCAGATTGTTTATACGAAGCCTTTAATGTCAGGCAGGATGAGGGTTGAGATGAAGTTCAGCCAACGAGGAGTAGCATCCAGTCCCATTGGAGCCTTTCCATCGTACGGGTAGCTGCAGGTTAAGCACGGCTAAATCTTGTTTTCTTTTTAATTAACTAATCATTTAAATACTAATACAAACAGAACACTGCTTCTTGTACTCAAAAAGAAAAATCACAGATGTGCCCTGAGCTGTTTCCAAGTTGACTTCTCTGTAGCGTCTAAAATGTACACATGCACAAGCTTCGAAGAGCAACTAGAGATGAATTGGGTCCCCATCGTTCCTGGTCTGTCACTTTACTCCTGCAAACAAATGTCATTCATCTTGATATGATGTCAACTTGAAACTGCCTCAAGCCTCAAATGGAAACTTGACTTCTCTAATGCCAAGGTAGGTTATGAAGCAGAAGAGGACAACAACGTACAACTATAAAGTCTTCCTACTTCTGTTAATTCTGCCACAATGACATTTAAGACCAAGCTAAAAGTCATAAATATCTTGTGGTTGTGTAAGCGCATAAAGCTGTGACCTCTATTTCAGTGAACACAGAACTGATGCTTCCAGTGTAGAAAAAGCTAAGATATTGCTGAAACTATAAACCAGTAATCCAATGAATCAATAGTCAGACATTAGCTTCTGCACCCCCTCTCTCCTTCACTTGATTAATGCTTGACCAGAAATCAATACTCTGGCCTTCTCTACAGAAATAGTGTGAGGTAATTCATTTACTGCCTGCGTACACCTCATATGCTCTGCAACCAGTCCTGGATAAGACCAGAATCTGACAGTGAAAATACCACAGATACTTTAGTGTTTGTCTTTAAATGACCTTTACAGCACATCTGCTCCTCCTCGTCAGATTTTGATGGAAAACTATAAAAGGCATCACATCCTATATATGCCTGTGTGATAAAGATAATGCAGGTTTGACATTTATGAAACAGTAGTTGCTGAGAGAAGTGAAAAAGACAGTGGGAAGTAACGAAGTATACTGTAAGTACTTTATTATTGTACTTAAGTAGATTTTTTGAGGTATCTGTACTTGAGTATTTGAGTATATATTTATTTTTCTGGCAACTTTTTACATTTACTCCCTACATTTTTGAATAAATATCTGTACTTGATATTTTATACAGAATAGTTACTTTTTTAAACTACACAGATGTGACAATACAAAAAATAAGTCAATTAATTAGTGTGGAGGACATAATGAGCACACGGTCAGTCCTAAAAAGGGGTCCAATTTTTTCAAAAATGTCCTGCCCATACCAAAAAAATCGCAATGTGTACACAGTAACTCACTTTTAATGGCTTATTTTAGGTCACTTGACAATTTTATTTATTTTTTTTGGTTCAGTAAGTGTTGTTTCATTCATGGAAAAAAAAATGCTGTTTTACTTTTTAACTTTGTAGTTTATTACAATTGAGAAGTTGTCTTTTTTTTTCATTTTAATTTTACTTAACTGCTTTAATTTTACTTAACTACTTAATTTTACCTTTTAATTATACTTTACCAGAGTACTTTTTCCCCACATAAGTAGCTGTACTTCTCATGTACAGAATGTGACTACTTTTGCCACCTCTGGTAAAAACCAATGCTGTTACAATACATGGATGTTGGGCTTCACCTCTGGAACATGCTGCATCTCTTAAGACCACATTAGCCATAAGCTACATTTCCTCCCCCATATGCAGACCCTGTTTACAGACTGATACAGTAAATCCTGTTTTTTACTGAATTCCTGGCTCCTAAATCATATTAAACAGTTAACGTTCCCTTCTCTGCGACAGTAAACATTTGTCAAATACTTATGCCGTGACAGGAATAACAAAATGCACCCACCTCTTATGTTTTTTGTCTACATAGACCTGACAAACAGACAGCTGCTGCGATAAACAATGATCAGAGTTGACTGTCTGCCCTCGTGTGTCCTCGACGTTTCTACGTGTCTATGTTTCATCACCACTTCACAACATGAGCTGCATGGTTCTATCTGCTTTTGGGCCAAATCTCAGCAGCTGAATAATGTTCTATCATCTGTGGTGGATTTTTGTAGCACTAGCGGTGGAAAAAAAAATGTTAGTGCAATATTTCAGAATGACCTCAAACTGATTAAATGTAATATCACCCCTGTCGGACTCTGACTCAATCCACTGCATGAAAAGTGTCAAAGAGATGTACGACACTGAAGGTATTCAGTTGCATCCCAAAGACAGAGAAATAACATTGCAGCTGATGCAGAATTATAAGCGTTTGGGGGGAATTTTGTGTTACAGCCTAAAATGGGCCCATCTAAACAATCAGTATACGTTCAATTGAGCTACATTCCCACATATTTACCTGAAATAATACAGTTCACTGCTCTTCAGGTTCCCTAACAAAAATAATTCTGCAGCCTGTGTTGTTATGACTTTGGTGTTACATTATTTTACACTCAAACTGCGAAACAAAGGAACCAATCGAGACAAATTTTGTGCCACTCTGGGAGTGAGACGGTTCCAAATACAGTGAAATAATGCTTCCATTCAACCCATAATGAATGAGGTTTGGCAGACTCACACAGTAGGACAGGTGGACTGATTAGAGGGTGTTGCATTTTTATATGAAATTCATGACATACAAAGACTCAATATTGTTGATTTTGAAACAGGAATAATAATATATATTATTATATATATATTTTTTTTTTACACCAGTACTGTAATATGTGTCCTTGGTTATAATAATGATAGTAATCTACTGTAACAATGCCACATTAGTCAAACAACACACACAAGGTTACAAATAACAGAATTTCACTGAATGCAATAATAGTAATAATAGTGTTTTTCTTGAAGACATTCAGTTTATCTGTAAAAATTTTTTATCTCCAACCCTGATGTGGTTCATCATCGTGAAGTCATAAAACTCATCTCAAAAAAGTCTTGAGTATCTCTACCTGCAGATAACAAGCAAAGGAAACACTACCACTACATGAGCTGCAGCTACAAAACTAGGTAAACATGAGCATTTTCATACAGTATTTGTGATTCTATGTTAATGCTAAGCAATTGTGGCTGCAGTCTAAACTATGATTGATGGAATATGCTAATTTTCACAGAATAGAGGTCATTTTCTATGCAGTGTTTTGCTGAGTGTATATACATTATGTAGATGTAGCTCCAGACTAAGAGGCATTAGATGTTGCTTACAGTGCACAGCAGCATTTATTTTCAATGGATTCGATTAGTGTTAATAGTGTCTCGACACATCCAGATTATGTGTCAGGTATTACCACACACACACACACACACACACACCAATAAACACTCGCACACAGTACAGCTAGTCATTTATCATGTCATTGGGTTTGCCTCCATCCATATATCTGTCCCCTCACCCCTTCTGTCACACTCACTCACACACACACACACACACACACACACACACACACACACACACAAATTGCTGACATGCAATACACTAGTGTCTGTAGATGAGTTTCCCAGTCCCAGGAGTCCAGCCTCTAAACCCGATTTCATATATCTTCTCCTCTTTTTCTATCTCACTCTCTCACACACACACATACATCTTCATATCCAGAGGTCTAAAGGTCATTTCCCACGATGCCCTGCGGATCTAGGCTCCACTGTGACGTCATCGTCACTCTTGGTGAGAAGGGGAAATAAAGAGGCGTGGTTTTCCTTCCTGACCTCCTCTCTAGTACAATGGAAATACACACACACACACACACACACACACAAGTATGGATTTGGGAACTGCAGGAAAAGCTCTCATGGGGGTTTATGCGAAGTCTGTGTTAGTTCATTTGTGTGTGTTTCTGAATGCTTTATGAAGTCCACTCTCCTGTCCATGTAGTGAGGACCAGCCATCAAAACAAATAAACACACACGCAAAGCTCTGATTAGTTGCAAAAGGAAGTGGAACTAAATAGAAGGTACAAGTGGAATCACAGCAAGAGAAACAAGAAAAATGGTCAAGGGATGTTGCACATGACCGGTGTATTTTGTACAAGCGGAACCAAAAGGAAGAAAAAAAGGTCAAGTCTTTGTTGAGTGACACGTAAAAATGACTGCAGTGAGGGCTTTAATACCAAATATGAAATGAAAGACTTCACAGATTAGAACTGTGAGATTTGTCACTCTTTAGCTGTTGACATTTTGTGTGGAAACAGCCTGAGGTCTTAAGAGGCGAATTGATCTTCTCAGTTTAAAAAGAAGAAACAAGTCTGACCACTACCTCACCTTTGTCTGCAAAAATTCAATACAGCTTTTCAGAAGAACTAGCTCAACTAAGAAACTTCCGTCAGATTTAATCACCTATTACTGAATGACATATGTGCATGTGTTTGACAGCAGCAGTGGGAGGAGATGTAATGAATGTTGCCTCAGTTAATAAACTAATGTTAAAATGCACGAGGCCACGCAAGATGCAATTCTATGTCTATGCATGTGTTTTTATTTGGATTTTCAATTAAAATCCTGTGTGGAGACAACAAGAATAATAAAAATAAATAAATAAAAACCCTCTTAAAAATCTAGGTTTTTTTCCCCCCACTCCGAAGAGGTATGTGGTATAGTCAAAGGTTCAAAGGTGTTATTTAAATAAGCACAATGGAAATAGATTTAGTAATAAGTGTGTGTTTACATGTGTTAAACAAACAGAATCAATGCAAAGAACAAAGTGGGAAACTGTATTAGATGAAGCACAGCAATTAAATGCAACTGTACAAGACGAGCTATGGAAATAAATGGCTTTGACGCACGGTGTAAGAGTTTAAAGTGATAACCAGCTTCAGGTTTTTGTCAGAACGTACTTTACATTTGTCAGCCCCTCATGTTATAGTATTAAATAATACATCCACCCGAAAGAAATTAATAGAAATATTCACCCTCAACACAAATGGATGGAAATGTGCAGAAATTTTGATTTTTCTTTTGCTTGTTTTCCTGAAAATTCTGTTAAAATATGTAATGGAAATCAATTTAATGGAAATCCACCTTAAGCTACAAACAGTTCATTAAAATGTCACTAGTTATTCCACAAAATAATCTAAAAGGGCGAATCCAGTCTTTTTTAAATATATTTTTATCTCAGTTTTGAATGTCCCACTGTAGTCCGATGCTAACGCTAAATGAGGACATACACCCAGTGATAAGAATGAATGACAATTAGCTGTAGAAAACACAAATGAGTTGCTGATTAAAGGACTAAAATCCCTAAGAAAGAAGCTGAAGATAACAGTTAAAATGCAGAGCAACTGAAGAGCAAATCATTTTTTTATTTATTTTTTTAAATCTGCTTTTTCTGTTTTGTTTTTCATTATATTTCTATCTCATACAATCAGAAGAAAAATGTAGTCACCTTAACACATACTCCCATTCATGCATACATAGTGTAAACTTGCCTTTGGGCTGTTTTGGAGAACCCGTATCCCCAGGTACCATCCGCCCCCATATTCTTCCTGTTAATACCACACCTGTAGGGCCTGCTCCACAACATCACTGACTAATGTGTTCATGCAAGTGTGTGCCTGTGTGTTGCAAAACACTTAAATTAGGTCACCTCAAGGGGGTCAATCCTCAGCCACAACCTGGCAGCTTGTTATGGCGCCAAGAAACAAGATAAGGAAGGGACAGGTGCTTTACAGTTATAGTGTAATGTACAGTAGCCAAATTCATTAGACTGAGTCTTTTCCTGGAATGCAACTTTTATAGTGGCAACATCCTGCATGTGTTTCCTCTAATATCCTGCTGACTAACACACATTTTACCTTCGGATTTCTTTTTTTAATGCATCAGCCGCATTAACTTTATGGACCAGAGAGATCAGTGTATTGATGTAGTTCAATTGCTTGAAATGCAAAAATAATCGGGGGGAAAAAATGCCAATAAAGCTTTCTGCTGTGTTGTCTACTTTACTTTGCTGCTATAATATGTGAACTTTGCGGCACTGGTTGAAGACAAATTGTCCTTTTTGTCTCACCTGGATTACAGGGGTCATCTGTTTAAGCAGATTTTTATTAAAGACATTTTTTGTGAAACTTAAAATGAGAATGAGAAGGCAAAAAAAAAATGTGTCCAGTGCAGTCCCCAGTGAGCATTTATGCCCTTGAACACAGAGTACATCATCAGCCATTTATCCTGTTAATATGTCCTTGCTAAGACAATGAGTTATTGGTGACCGTTTAATCGTATTTTCAGCGTCATGTGGTAGGAACACGTACAGTGAATAAGTCACAAGATAGAAGAAAAAATGTTTTGCATGAACATTGACTGTACTATATATAGACCACGGGGGCAATCATGATGTTGA
Organism: Siphamia tubifer; assembly: GCA_020466265.1. Lineage (NCBI taxonomy): Eukaryota > Metazoa > Chordata > Actinopteri > Kurtiformes > Apogonidae > Siphamia > Siphamia tubifer. The sequence continues at coordinate 17,657,711 of CM035800.1, forward strand.
CATTGGTGGGGACATAATTTCATGACTTCCTCACGAGAGACGGCAACAATAAATAAATAAATAATCTTGTTTTGTTTTTGTCAACTAAAACTAAGAGACATTTTAAGAATTTTTTTTATTTCTTAAGCCACATTTTGTAAGATTTTTATTGTTCATCAATAACTGCATTATATATACAGTAGTTATCGTCACAAGATCGACATTTACGTCTAGTTTCATCTCATTTTTGTCACGTGATAAAGGTTCGGTGATGAAAATATTTAGTCACTATAAGGTGCACTGTCAATGAATGGTTTATTTTAAGTTCTTCATATATAAGGTGGACTGGATTATAAAGCACATCACTGTAAGTGAAGTCAAAATTATTAGATAAAAAGTGAAACTTAAGTCTAAATTCCCAGTCACTAAGCACAACCATAATTCATATATAGGCCGCACTGTGATTTTTGAAGGAAATTAAAGTCTTTTAAGTGCGCCTTATAGTCTGGAAAATACAGTAACCTTTCATTTCCCAAATGTCATGTAATTCCCCGTCTGAAAATTCGTATGGACATTTTAGAAACATCCAAATATTGGTACAGAATGGACATGAAATTTTACGCCCATGACATAGACAATAAAACCATTTTCAAAGGGGACTGATATAACCTCTTCAATAATTATTGAATCTATTGACATTATTTCCCAGCTCTGATTCCAATGCTCACTATTTAGAGAGAATACCTGAAAGATAGAAAACTGTACTGTAGTTATCTTACATATCATTCGTCTCATCATCTTTTAGGATGTTAATGTTCTGCCCTTTTAGTGAAAATCCTGTTAATATTTCTCATTACTACTGCAGCATCCATACTTGTTAACCAGGAAATAGGCTGAAAAGTGTCGTAATTCACAGATATATCAACTTATATTATCAAAAGACTATTTGTTTAAATCAGGTAAGCAATTTGCAGTGAATTTGGAAATGCTGAGATGACTGATATCATAGATGAACTCAAGTCAACTAGTCGTGTATGAATAGGGGTGAAGATAAAATGCTCTCACTGTGGTGGTGACCATGGGGATAGTTTGTTCATTAATCAAAAACTGAACAATATTATCACACATCACTGATTTTCCCCATATGGTGCAGTCCTACACTGAATAATCACTGCTTTACTAGATGACGAAGTGGCATCTAAATCTTGCAAATAAAAAGTATCTCACTGCTGAAGTCATTTGCATCAAAGATTATCTGGATGCACTGGCCTTGATATCGCTTTGTGTGGCTGCACTGATCAGCACATTCAAGTTCAAATTAACCTATTTCCATGATGTCACTTCTCTCACAGGTCTGATGTTTACACTGCTCTGTTAGCGCAAAGAAACATGAGTCAGCACAGAGCAGCATCACAACACAGGTAATTTACCTTCCCTTCACAGTTGTGCTTTCTGCAGCAAAAGTACAACCCATAACTCCAGATCAGAGTAAAGAGCTTAGTAAAAAGCAGCTCTGCAAAAAAAAAAAAAAAAAAAAAAAAACTAGCAGAGACTTTATAAAGTATTCAAAGGATGAGTCTCATTACATCCTCTCTTACCCCAAGGAGACACTGTTCTGGGACAAAAAAAAAAAAAAAAAAAAAAAAACTCTGGAGAGCTGCTGTGTCATTATGTAATCAGCACTGAAGATCAGGCATTCATGTGTGAGGGTACTGTGTGTCAGGGTCTAAAGCACAAATACATAAAATAGGTGTATTTAAAGACAAAACCACCTACACACAGTTAGTTTAGAGTGATATTGACAGGAATAATCCTGGCCGGCTACACATTTCATCAATGTTGACCTTGCAAACAAACAAAGCAGGTCTCTGAAGCGTTTCTAATTTCCCACTCACACCACCACTTATAAAACATTTCCTGTCACTTACATGGTCCTCTGAGCAAAAAAAAAAAAAGGTGGTGTCTTAAAAGTTAAATCACCATCTATGTCTCCCTCTTGCCCACCCCACGGTGTGACTTTCCCCTCAGCCACCTCTCTCTGTCAGGACTGGCTTCATCCACTGTGTAAGCCAGCAGGGGTGGTCGCCTTCATCTAATAAGCCCCTGTCACACAGATTAATGCCCGCTGATGATAAATCCCCCCCGGAACGGGTCGAACCAACTGTCTGCTTGATTAAACCCAAAGGGAGAGATGGAGCGGGTCACACAGCGAGAGGCAGATAGAGGAAAGAGGCTCCTGTTTTCATCTCTCCGCCTCCCAGGCTGCCAACAGGCTACAGGACATGACAGCTCGTCTTGACTTCCCGCCCTTGCTCCTCATCTATGCACCGTCTTCCCATTGACTCTTGAGTTTCTCGCAATGATATGAAAAAAGTCCAACTTTCTCCTTTCCCACTTCTAATCCTCCTCTGTGACTGATTTTTCTTCATTGAAAAAATTCTCCTTTTCCCCTTCGTTGTCTGCTTTCCTCTCCTCCTTCCAAAATCAACTCTTCTTTTCCTGATTTGTTCATTAATCTCGGCAACACCTCACAGCTCATACATTTTAAGACGTCCCTGTTGAAATCCATTTTATAATTAGGCCTTCTAATAGCATGTTTATGACTTTTTTTCTGTATTCTAATATATTCTGACATGAAAACAGAGCAGTGTGTCATGATACATTGCATGATAACTCAAGTTAAAAATATGTGTGCCTGTGTGTGTGTGTGCACGTGTAAACATACAAGCATTTTTAGCTACATGACTACATGAAAATGCATTTTAATTTTTAGGTTGTTTACTTTGAACATGTCCCTACCATGGATTTTACAAGTTACCTATTTTTCCTAGACATAGATTCATCAGTGCAACACATTGTTACATTACATATACTGAATCTTTATAATTATCTAATCATATCTGCTATGTTAATACCATTTTTTAGTTATTAAAAATACAAACCAAAAGAAAAACATTATGGTTAAAAGAAAGGCTTGAATTTTACAGGAACAATGAGCAGAAACAACTATTTAATCTTCTGCACCCCCTGCCTTCATAATCACTAAACACTCTTAAATCCTCTTGTTCCCCTCAGTGGGCCAGCACCCTAAAATCCCTGTGCACCACCCAAACAATCATCTGGGAGTTAAGTCAGAGGGGTTTTTTTTGTTTACATAACACACAAGGACAAATATAAAACTGACAAATGCAAAAGACAAGTGTCCAAAAAACAAAAACATAATTGGAATTCCACCGTGAGCAGCACCGCCCTGCACAGATCTTTTTACTTGCCCCATTACAATGCTTACAATACAGGTGTATCTACATGGCTGCACCTGTCCTCTACATGAGAACACACCTCAAGGGTGGTGCCAAATAACTTTGAGTAGAAATATAAAAGCGTGACTGGGTTACAAGTGCAAAACAAAATGGAAGGTTGAAAAACAAAACAAAACAAAACAAAAAAAAAAAACAACCCAGCCCTTAAGTGAGAGAACAGCTTTACTGGTTGTTCTTGCCAGGATCTGTGCATGTGTGCGCACATACGAGTGTGTATGCACATGAAAGTTTAGTGTGAGTGTTTAGAGCAGAGCAAGATTAATGACCCTTACCTCATTCCTGGCGAGCAGTCAGTGTGTGTGTGGTTGACCTAACAAGGAAAACTTTGTCCGTGTGATGGATTTTAGCTTCTGTATTAGTAGGAGAAAACTATTATACTGCATTCATCAGCTTTATAGCTACATCAAAATAGTCTCATGTTGAATTGTGTCTGTCAAAATTTAAGAGTTTAAGCAGCTCCAGTCGACTGTTTCCCTTTTCTGGTTGACTGGGTTATTTTCATAACGTTAGCCATGCTTGTTATTTGACATCTTTATCAGTGCTTGATAGGGTACGAGTCCCGTATAACAGGAGTGACCTCCCCACAATGGTTAAGTTGGCCTGTTGACAAACAACCAGCTGACACACACACACACACACACACACACACACACACACACACACGTAGATAAGTAGACGTACTAAGACACTGAGAAAAATGGATGCATGAATGAGTTTGATAATTATCACCAAAACCGTTCACGTTTCCTTCATGACGATTAGTCTGACGCAATATGCGTCATATAGCCGGCATAAAGCACACACTCCAGCCCAGTATAAGCAACACTAAAATGAGCTACTGAAATAACAGACGGTTAAAAGGTTAGTGGTGAATAATTGAAAGCTCCATTAGCCTCCCTCTCTCACACTCATCAGTTCTTCCAAATATGTCACACAGAACATTTCTCACCGTCTTCAAATTTGCAAGATAAATCAATTAAAATTTTGTAATGCTTCATTACCTGCATATTTCCTGCCGTTAAGTGAGTTCTTCATTTGAGTCATCAGAGATATCAGAGATATTGGATCAGAATTTTTTTATTTATTAATTGTTTTTGGAATTTTGTACTTTTTAAGGCGTTGAAAACAACCGCAAGAAAATGTGTTGTGCATTTTAACTGTGAAAATGGAAAAGACATTCTTCTTTGGAAGAAACATAACAGGTGCTAAAAAAAAAAAGCAGATTTATACATTGAGATGAGACAGTGCAGATTATGTAAGAAGGTTGACTCTGACTCTGGCTCCTGTAGAAACGTTCAGGTTTCAACTTTATGAACAAGTACTTTACAACTGAAAACGCACTCATTTGACAATTTTTTTCATCCCAAAATACTGATTACATTTGGGTAAATGTTATTTACACTAGCTGTGCATTAACACTCAGCATGTCTGGATTTGGCTGATGAGATGAAGCCTTCTCCTACACTCAGATTAATTGGTGTCAATTTGGGACCGACTGCGAAGGCTAGTCTATTTACTGCAAGTCATTTGTCAATGCAGCATTGAGCTACGTTAGCGCACAGCTGCAGATTTCCCTCATATCGTGCAGACCTAATGACAAGTATTCATTCACATGCTTTTCTGTCTTCCCCTGGGTGGTTTTTGTTTGATTTAAAACAAATATGGCATGCAAAGTCATTCTCCATTCATAATGCAAACCAGTTCGGCTGACAAAACCAAAGTACCACATGGTGTTCAGCAGAGTAACGTCGCCACTGTTTAAGCACATATTTAAACATGATATTTTATTGCCTGCCCTTGAAGAAGAAAATCCAACCCTATGTCATCACTAATAATTTTAGCAGCCGTGTCAGGCTCCGACTATAAAAACTGAATTCACAGACAGTTACAGAGGTTATTAATGGGGCTGCGCCTTTAAAGCTAAATGAGTGCAGCCCATTGTCCACCTCGCTCTTCACCTTCAGCTGTCATCACCAGTACTGCAGGTACATTCTGTATGAAAATATGACTCATGGTCAGGGTTGAAGTCAGCTGACGGTGCATTGTGAATGGTCCTGCTAAAATATACTCCAACAACTGGAATGCATGCGCAGGTATATTTTGCATGAATGTGTGAAGAAAAAAACAGCACATAGGTTCTTAGTGCTGAACGTTCATGACCCTCATGTAGGCAAAGTTTTCCCAGGGTGCTGTTGCCTGGCGCTGGGAGGCAGACTGTGGCAGAATGATGACACTGAAACAAAGCTACTGCGCCTTGTAGATTTATCACACTTTCCCCTATAAACAGGTTTATATAGGAAAATATTGGCTCACAATTCTTTGTTTTGATTTAATGCGTATAAAACAACTCAGCAACCTGTTGAATATGTTGTTTTTCCATTGTCGTACTGCATAATATTCACAAATTATCCCTGCTTTTTAATTATAGTTTGCACAAAACTGCAGTTACATTAAAAAAATATGTAAATAAAGAGAAGTCTATGGGTTTTAAGTGATTGTTATAGAGGACAGTAAAGTACACAGCGTAGCTCAATATGTGGTGATGGGATTACTTGTACAGGTAGGTACATAACAGCTCACTGAGCTCCATGAATAAGCCATTAATACTGTTAATCATTCATTAGCACTGAAAACTGCAGGCAAATAACACAAGCAAGTAGCTCTGGCTAATGTTGTGTGTTGTCTGATGTGTGTAACTAGGCCACCTGACTAGGACTGACTTCCTATTCACACACACACACACACTTCCTCCGCTTATAAACACGTCCGCACACATGTCCTGCCAACATCAAACTGGAAGTATATAATACACACGGACATATTCCAACACGTACAATATAGGAACATTGGCAGAGTTTCGTTATCAGCTATCACATATCAACTGCATAATACCCAGAAGCACAGTTAAAAACCCATTATTGAGGTAATTCACATTAGGTGCCCAACTAAAATCTTATTAGTGGAAGTCACACCCCTAAATTCCTTCTTAAGTACACAAACACCGATACATTGACCTAGCATATGTTTGGGGAAGTTAAGTCCACATCACCTCCTAGTGTCTTTAATGCATTAAATCCTCACACACACACACACACACAGCTCCATTAACAGATTATATCTATTTAACACTCCATTAGTCCAGTAGATGAAGGACATCATGAACTAAATTTAACTTTAATATGGATTTGAACCATTTGCTTCATCAAGACCCAGTAGAAGTAGAATGAGGAAATATTTTATTGCTGTATTGTAACTGATATGACAACAGATGAGGTCAGTACACATGGTTAAACACGGGTGTACATTTCAATTCATGTTTTCATATATTTATAGGTTTATATTTCTACACCCAACAAGGCCACAGCAGTCACTGAAGTAATCTTTTGTGTTCAATATTCAATAATTAATTTAGGTTTTATTTCTAAAATGTCTGATTGCGACAGAGTGAATGAGGTAAACATTCATGTATTATCCAAGTCAGATAACCAATTTAATCAACTTCACTCCAAGTGATACACAATCTGCTTAATCCTCAGATTAACACCCCACCACGTACTGGCAAAATAATTACAGAGTTCAGAGAAGTTTTTGTAGTTTCTTTTCTCCTGTCTTATCTGTTTTGTCTTCGTATGCATTTAATGTTAATTTCATCACGTTGTGATTTCCACGTGAGATATGTACAGTATCAGTAGGGGCCGGGTGTTCTGGTCAAAAATGTTGTCAACAAAAAAGTTAGTGAGATGATGTCAATATTTATCACAATGTCACATCATTATATCTTTCAAGCTTGTAGGATGAAATTTGAAAAACCAAGAGATATTTACTATTTACCATTTGATTTTAATTCAGTATTATAAGATTTGGAGAGATGAAAAAGAAGTATAAGCTACAAAATATGAGGGGGGGGGGCATGTAGATAAAATTCAAAACCAAAACCAAAAATTATAATAAGCCTGAGAATTTCAAAACATCATCCAGAAATCTTTGGTACCTTTTAAAAAAATCTATCACATCTTACTCCAGAAATCAGAAAACTATGTTTAATTATACTTACATATTTCACAGTATTTTTTTTTTCATTAACTGACATTTATTCAAAGTCCACACGAGTCCATTTGTGTCTTTGTACCAAGGCAGCATGATATTAATCTACTGTGGACTGCTGGGATCTCATTACCATTCAGTCCCATATGGACGACAGGGCTGTTATATAAAAGCACTTAAGCTGATGAGATCGACAAAACTCTGGATGCCATGATGTCATCCAAGTGCACACTTGGTTGCATAAAATCAAATCACAAACTTTTAATTACAACTTTCAACAGTAAGTGACTTGGCATCCTGAATTTCCAAGGCTGATTTCATTCATACGGTGTCACAGCAGTGTTCAAACTTCACAGTCCTGACACCTGCTGAGCTTTTATCATTAACGCCAGCAGCTCCTTCACTGTTGATGTTAGGACTAAAATACTGGAATGAACCTGCATTGGCTGCTTTGGTTCTGCTCCAAATGCAAATAATGAACAATTTACCTCTCTGTTGGACAGATAATGCAACACATGTACACTATATGATAGGTAATGCAATGTAGACATTAAATGGATGACTTCTACTACAGCAATGATTATGTTGGGAAATATGCTTGCTCATAAACTAAAATAATAATCTTACCTTATCACATGTCATAGGGGCTGCAAAATTCTGTCACTAAATAAGTTCAGGATACAGCAATGAATTGGACAACATCATTATCAGCAGATATAATTTCACTAATGGCAATGGCCAATGCTTTCATTAATCGGTTGTATTTTTTTTTAAGGCTTTTCTGTAAATTTGTGAAATTGAATTGTACTCGTTTATTCAAATATAATTTCATAAAGAGCTGAAGACTTAAAGAGAAATGATGTAACTCTTCAAATAGGTTTGCTTGGAATAAATAATAACAAAATGAGGTAAAGGTTATAAAATAGCATTACCATTGGCAATAATTTTGCAATAGCAACATGAAATTTAGAACAGGCTATTTTCTAGTTGCATTTTAAATAGCCTGAATACCATTGTCAAAACACTGCAATACTAATGATGCACAAACGCATTTCTTTTTTTGTTAAATAACAAAACAAAGAGCAGTCACACCAGTGTAAAAAAAAGGAAAAGTACTTTAAATCCTCTCAGTTTGGTTTTAATTCACCTACATTTCACAAGAGGTGAGAACAATTGTGTGTCAGAATGAAGAGTGTGACTACATGCTAAGATCATCAACCACAATAATAAATAAGAAAAGAAGAAGTAGTAAACTGGATAATTTCATCTATCATTTCACACAAAAATCACCATAATGTAATGATAAAACAGCTAAAATCCCATTATTTATTTAATATCTACCCATTATCAGAGCCCGCTTTATCCTGACTAGTCACTGGATGCTATCCCAGTTACTTACAGTATGGGTGAAGGCGGGGCCGCCAGTTCATTGCAGGGTAACATTTAAAATATTTACAGATTATTGTTCAGTTCATTTGTCTTCATCATTGTTCTTTAGCAGTATTTATGGTTGCATTTAAGTCATATTTTCTTCTTACGAAGCACTTGGATGTTTTAATTGTATTTTTTTACAGTATGCTGTTGTTTTCGTGTCACTACTACAGTACACATGTCACTACACATTAAATGTAAGTTATATTCAACAATATCACTAAAGTATTTTCAAGGTTTAATTGCTGATTTTATTTGCTTTCATTCCTACGTTGTATATTTATTATTATACTTTTTTTTTAATCCTTATTTTAGGACTGTACAGCCGTGATAACATTTTATTGGCATGTCTTGTTTCATGTTTTACCACTTTTAGCCTCTGTATTATTTGTACCTCTGCACTACTTAAAAAAAATGAATGAATGTCTATTGTGCAGCCCTGCTACAGAGGGGTGTAATCTGTCTGAGAACAAGTCCTTTGTTTTCTTCCAACCTCTTAAAACCACTGGTGTCTTCCCTAGGCTGTGATCTGCACTCTCTTCCATAAACCACCCAAAACAAAGGCTCTGTTAATGTGTTCTTACTATGACACCACTATCTCTGACTATGAAGTACCTGTGTGGTGCTTTGTAATGTTGACAGGCTTTCTAGATCAGTGCGGTGATGCTTTCAGGAGGCTTTTTTCTGGTTTTATATTACACACAAACGTGCACATAACCACACATTTTATGGACCCTGTCTTTCATTGTAATGTTAAAAGATGAAAGTATGGTGCCTGTCTGGCTCTAAAGACCCTCTCTCTTTCTGTATTCCCCCTGGATGCACACACACACACACACACACAAAACACACATACAGGCTCAGCAGACACCTCAATTATGATAATGTGGATCAACGTTAATGTAGGCTGGCTTTCAACAACGGTACAGTGATGATGATGATGATGATGAGTGCGTCTCAGACAGCAGCAATAGAGGGGCAGCTACTGTATCTTATTTAAAACAGGTTTCTCCCTGTGCAAGCCAAAAACAAGTCTACTTTGCCTCAAACACAAATATGCTCTGTTAAAACGAAACTTACACACAAAGCAAATGATGCTTCAGGATGAGGGAGGGATGAAGCCAGTGTTTGCAAAAAAAAAAAAAAAAGAATTCAGACAAAGACAAAAGACGAAATGAGGGAAAAAACACTCAAATAAAAAAGCAAGAGGGAGCACAGACGCCTCAGGGAGACAAACCTACAGTGTGTTTTTGTGTGCCAGCTTGTTTCAACACTCAAAAACTTTGATTATACCATGTAAAAAATGAATAATACATAAAATTGCTGTAAAGTGGCAGAGAATATACAAAACGGGGGCACTTGAAGAGAAAAAACAATGACAAATTCACGAAAAGTGTCCAAACAGCCAACTTAGATCTTGCATAAAAAGAAGAACAATTTATCTGGAGGAGCATTACCAACAATATATCAGGCAGTAAAGAGTGCTGATTCATATTTCAACAACTGCTTCTCCTAAAACAGTACCCCCCCCCTGTCATCTCTTTTGCTGCTCTTTCATCAAAACCCTGCTGTTTCTCTCCTCCACATATTCCGTCCTTTTGCCTCCTACCGCCTCTTTCCTCCTACACCCAGACTCCTTCCCTTCCCTGTAATTACCACCTCAGACTCCAATTAAAAGAAACCACAATAAAGAGCACAGAGGAGTGAGACCAGGGGTCGGTGAGGGGAAGACAGAGGGGACACAAAAAAAGAGAACCAGAGGGGGGGATTTAATAAGGGGTTTAATGAGGGGGTCTGTATACATAAAGACATACAGGCAAAACTGGCAGCATATGCAGGTAATACAGCATGTCAAAAACTTCTTAAAGGATTTTGTAAAGCACTGTGTGTGTGTATGTGTGTGTGTGTGTGTGTGTGTGTGTGTGTGTATGTGAAGTGTATGCATCTGCATGGTGGTTGTGCATGTTTGTGCTTGAGTGTGCAAGGAGGCACTGCTGACAGTTTTTCCTTTGTGTTAGCCCCTGTCTGTTTCCTGCCATTAAGTCTCTGAGTGCTGCTGTGCTTTCCTTAGCGGTGCAGACACACAAATATAAAGAGAGAGGAGGGACATAAGGTCAATATGTAGAAAGAAGGTGATCAGAAAGGACAGGAAGACGCACAGGAAAACAAACTATTGAGAAGAGCAGTCAATGCTGTCTTTTAATGCGTATAGAAACTGACCACTGCATACACACAGAAAATATTACCACAGCAAAAGACACTATCAATCAATAAACACAAAGCAGGAACAGCGGGGTAGCCCTTACTGTCAAGCTGCCTTTGTGTAAGTGTGTATGTACGGAAGAAACGGGCCTCATGGTTGTGTGCCAACGAAGACTGCCAAAAGACGCCAACACACACACACACTCACTTGCACACAAGTAAGAGAGCAAGAGTGCAGAGAGGTGGTTTGATTTACTGGGCTGCCAAAGAGAGAACGAACACAATGCACACAGAGGAAATCGAAATCTGGCTTCATTATACTGTAGTACACACTCGCAGTAGCCTCAGACAGCCTTATCAGTTTATCCTTTTTATCTTAGAGATCCATTACTCAGCTTTTCTTTGAAGACTCAGTGTGTGTGAATGGTGCAGACAGTAGTCACTGGGCTGATTTTACGACCAGGTGTGTTACCTTGATCATAACAACAGTGGCAAGTTGTTTTACATGATGCACCAAACCCCCTGTGGTCCATCTGTGTGGTGTTCTCACACACCTATGTGATTCAGCGAACTGCAAATTTCCTGAATACCGTCTTCGCTGTGTTCCTATTTTCACTGGAACTTGTTGAACCAATGCGAATTATGTTTACAATGAAAAGCCAGTTCAACTTGATTATCCAGTTCAGACAAGAAGGAAACTTTCACACCACCTCAGGACTGTATAACTAACTCGGTGCATCGTATATTTACTCTGTTATCACCTGGTTAATGGCACCTATAAATACATGAAAGTAAAATAAGCTATTAACATAATAATAAAAAAAAAAAGAATGTATAACACAAAATGTAAATAAAGTTCCTAATAATGGATTTTAGGAGAGTTGAGTTTTTGGGTAACAAACTACTGAGTTCCTCTGGCTCCTTTCTCTCAACTGCACCCGATATACTGAGATCCTGGGCCTTAATATTAGGTAATAAAGTAGGACCCACCTTAAGGGTTTTATCATGTCCTTTGGGGTTTAATGCTGCATATTGCCAGATAAATTTTCAATTAAATTAGCACAAATCAGTTGACTCCTAGTAAGCCTGGAGGTTTCTGAGCCTCTAGAGATCTGGGACCCTGGGGCCATTGCCCGCACTCCATGGTTAATAATTCTGCCTTGAATTTATGTGGATTTGGTCACAGAACATGAGTTCATGCAGCTCGCTAAGAATTTGGCTGCTCATCCAAGTATTTGCAAGAATTTATAAGTCACAAATGTGCCAATTTAAATGCAAAAAAATATTCAAAATGTAGCTTGATACATTAGGTCATGCCGTTTGTGTATGAGATCATTCACTGCTCATGCTTTACTTATGAACAGATTGTACACATATATTTATGCATAGAAAGAATATATTTTGCATCTGCTATTGAGGGTACGAATTAAATGTAAACTGGAAAAAACTGTTCTGTTAAAAAAAAATAATAATAAAAATAAAAAAAAGTACTTTATTTTTTGTTTTCCATGTTTTAACTGATAATATTCTGCAGGACACCATTCCACAATACCATCACATCATTCAAAAGGTTTTCTGGAAGTTCGAAAGGAAGTAGTGTTGTGTAAAAAAATAAATAAATAAAAAAAATAGAAAGCAGCAAAGACAGAATTTACAAGACACTTCCTGAGCCCTGGAACTAAGTCTACACATAGTGGCTTCTTCAAGCTCTCAGCTGTCAGAGAGAGTTAAAAAAATGCCACAGGGCACAATCCCAGAATGAGCTGACTGCAGCACTGACTAGTTCAGTTACAGGACAGAATGTGGCGTCCAGCTTTTTAACACTGTACAAACTATACTGGCATAGACAAGACAACACAACACAGCAGCAACTGTACAACTGCACAGGGAGTATTATGGTTTATGTTGGCTGTCGGTAGAACTGCAGATGTCATTGAAAAGTAGAGATCAGTGGCCAACAACAAGTGTGCGGAGATAAAACATGTGTTTGTAGCAAAAAGGACCAAGTAGTATTCTGTTCACAAGATCAGATGTAAAGAATAGAGTGTTTCCTCTCCTCTTTCCTCCCTTTGCCTTGTATTAATGCTGACACATATCCCACACAAAGAGCAACACACACAAATACACACCCCTACTTTTAGACATTGGCCTTGAATCCAAACAGATCAACCCATAATCACGTATGATTATCACTCTATTAATGCCATGTATCCAAATGCTATAAAGTAAGGGTTCATGAAAAGAAACAATTTAAAAACAGACATTTGGGTTCAACATGAGTCTGATAATGGCCCCATCACGCAGATGTAGGACATGAGGTCATGTCAGGAATGACAAATGGGTGCAACAATCAATCATTATTTCATGTAGTGTCACATTTTCAACAGAAACCAATGGGTTGACCAATAGGAATAGCAAAAAGGCTGAAGGAATAAATATTTGTTTTCTTTAATTTACATTTAAAAACAAAAGAAACCATATCACACTCAGTCAGATCCTATTGTATATTTATATTTTCTTTTTGATAGCCAGCACCTCCTCTCTGATGACATCATGCATGTTGTGAAAGATGGCAAGCTGGGATTGGTCAAGGAATAACATGTGTGGATGAGAAGCTTATGTACAAGCTGGTTGGAGTTTAAGGAACTACACAATGATGCTGTTGGAGGACAAACAGGCTAAGTCTGTAAATAATTTACATTTTCAACAGTGGAGTGGGAAAATGACATCCCATGTGTAATTCTGAGTCACAGATGTCAGATCAAGGGACATAAGCCTCATTGTCACAAATAAATCGTATACAGACAAAAGTAAACGTTGCTGATTATAGCTCAATTTAAAGGCAAAATCAAAATATGTGCTGCTGGTTCTGCTCTAAGTCACTGGTTGTCACAGTATATTTTAGAAAAAAAGAGGAGTCAAATATTCAGGGCCAGCCCCATTTATCTCACACAGTGACCACAGGAACAAATGAAAAGATTTTACACTCTGAACCCAGTGTAAGAGGTACAAAAAGGTGAAAAGAAAGAGCAGACCTTCCATTAATGGATGCGCCACCATGCAATAGTGACCTAGAGACACCCTGGCCACATAGAGATAGCAAACAGACAGACGCACACACTGATACACAGACAGTCTGACAGGCCGATTAATTGAAGACTTTTGTTAATTCCAGACTCTGGATCAATCAGAGTGAAAAAGCCACTAACTCCCTGAGGAACATCTCATTGTGGCTTCAGTGTGTGCTTGACCTCCAAGACGTGAACAGGTTAAGTGAATGCCATCACAGCCTGCGCATGAACAAGGTGACCCTGTATGACCTTTGACCTCAGCGCAATCTGTGACGCCCATCACCTTCTGCCTGTCTGCTTGAGTTTGTCTGTGAATAAGACTAATCAATTACCCTCACTGTCTCATTACATCAATAACTTTTAGGATTTTATTTCCCTCAAAGTCATTTATGTTTTTATTTCTCTCTTTTTTTTCTTCTCTGTGTTTTTATATTTCCCTCCCCTCTCATTGTCTGTTGTCTTTGAATTTTCACCATGTTCGATGATTAACCTTTTCTCCGTCCTCCCAAATTGTCCTTTACTCCACCTTGACTTGATGAATAACCAGATAAATAATGTTTGATATGATTGATAACACCTCGAGTCAGCAACACTGAAGTATGTGATCCCTTGAACAGAAAATAGAACATTAACTCAGACAAGATTTCATCATATAAAACAAAAAAGAATATATAAAATGTAACACTTCACCATAACTGGGGGGAAAAAAAAAAGTATAAAACCTTTGAGATTAGCTGTGCTTAAGTACTGAAAAATGCAACCGATGCCTATAATTACTTCCTAAAAGATGGGATTTTCACGCAACAAAGATCCAGAGGAAAGAGATGAGCAGAGAAAGGGTGAATGAATTCCAATGAGGTAAAGATATATGCCTGAGCTGTATTCTGCAGTCATTACTTCTAAAGCCCTCTGTAGGCAATAAACACTGAGCTCAAACTCACACATTCACTCTACAAAACTCTTTAAAACCTGAACTCCGTACTCAGCATTTAAAATATATATTATATCCCCACATTATGACAGGGCACATTTCACCAAATGTTCCTAAATGAAGGATGCAAGAAAGATTGGAAATATGTATAAATACCAGAGGTGGTCAAAGTACTCACATTCTGTACTTCAGTAGAAGTACAGCTACTTGAGTGAGAAAATACTCTGGTAAAAGTAGAAGTAAAAATTTAACTTCTTTACTGAAGTAAAAGTAAAAAAGTGCTACTTCTCAATTGTAATAAAGTAAAATGATTTTTTTTTTGCTACGGATGACATAATACTTATTTAAGCAAGAAAAACACAGAAAAATGTCAAAAATATCCAAAAAAATACAGCCTTTAAAAGCGAGTTACTGTGTAGATGATGTGTTTTATTAGGTCATGGTACTCACTTTAATGGGTATGGACAAGACATTTAAGAAAAATTCATAAATTGGAGATTTAAAAAAAAAAAGCGTAATCATGACATTAAAAAATTTAAATTGTGAGATTAAAAATATCAAAATTATGAGGAAAAAATGTCAGAATTATGAGATAACAAATTGATAGTTATGAGATAAAAAGTTATAATTATGATAAAGTAAGTCACAATTTCTGATCTACAACTTATTTTTCATTCTGTCACATTTGTCTAGTTTGAAAAAGTAATGAGTTTATTCTGAGAATATAAAGAGTATAAAGTATAGGTATTTATACAAAAATGTAAGAGTTGTAAAAATAAAGAGTTGACAGAAAAATAAATACTCCAAGTACAAATACCTAAAAACTGTACTTAAGTAGAGTAAAGGAAGTATTTCTACCTCTGATAAATACATGAGTCACTAAGAATATAAGTCTATCATGTTAGTGACCTTCTTCAGTTAAGTCTGCACACAAGGTAAAAAAAAATAAAAATGAGACAAGGAATTGGAGCACAAGTAAGAATTCCAATCACAAAAAGTTCTTGGGAATGCAACAACAGCAATGTGCTTGCGTAGAATATGTGTGTGTGCGTGTGTGTGCGTGGCCTTTGACATCTGACTCAGTGTGACCTTTCGTCTGACAAGCTCCAGTCACAGGAGCGTTTGTGTGGGCTGACCATTGACAAACAACGTGGGAGAGAGCATGAACAACTATGTACGTGTGCAGCGCTAATGTAATTCTCAAACACTTGGACAATGTCGGAGCTTCATAGAGAGTGCATTATGACAACCGGCACATGAGAAGTTAATGAACTTTGCTGACGAATGTAAGAAGGAGTGAGAGAGTATTTTCTGTAGGTGGTCAGTGACAGCTGGGAATTCGGATTTTGAACAAGCTGATGGGACATTTTTTCCCCCCTTTTTTTGTCTACCCTCATAACGTTCTTTCTTCCTTCCTCTCCTGTAGATTTACATTTTTGAGCTTAGCATCTGGAAAAAAAGATATAATTAAGGATGTTAGAGTATTACAGAAAGAGGAAAAAAATACAACTAAAAGATGCAGTTATAGAAAAGAAAAGCCCAATGACAGATAATGTTAAATATGCCAGAGAAGTTTTGGTGGAAACTTCAAAAAAACAACTTGACATAGTGATAAAACACTGACAGGCAGGTTTTAAAAGTATCACACAAAGCTAAAAGAAAGGCTAAAAGCATTTCTGAAGCCTTCCTGCATTCCCATGGTACCACTCAGCCCAAATACACCTTATCAGTACTCAAGAAAAAAAGAATGGGATGAGGGTAGGGGCATCGCACCCACTAAAGATACATGCTGATTATACTATCGCGACTTTTTTGTTCAGTCATTCTTAGTTTTTTTCTTGTATGTCCAATTTACTTTGTGGTTTTACATTATTTTCATCAGCTGATATGCATGCACACTCACTGGGAGGCTTCCAGGAAAAAGGGGTGTCAGCTCAAAATAATCTCTACTGAAGATAATCTCGTGTATTTTTTTGTTTTTTTCTTCATCATTCCTCGAACTGATCCCTCTGCACCTCGACTACTATCCTGCAATTTGGTGTAGTGCTTCAAAACAAGAGCTTAATAAGATCCAGCTCACTGAAAACAGAGTTGAGTCAGCTGGCATTTCACACTAGAATGTGTGTCTTGAGGAAACTTGCACATCAGTATTATCACAATACTATCAGTTAATACAAACACACAACAGACATGGCTTTTTTGGGCACTCCATTCTACTAAAATGGCTTTAAAGCCAAGAAGAAGAAGAAGAAGACTATAAAGAAAAGTGTCCTTAGGGTGAAGTGATCTGGCCGAAACATCATTAAACACAATATTCTGCGATAGAATCACAATCTCCCACTTATTTTAACATGTAGGAAAGTTCCAAACAAACTGAGTTTTTCTCTCGTTTCCTTGTGTTTTTAAAAGCTTGGTTTGTGTGAGATTGCTCTTTGTTGCTTCCTGACATTTTTTTTTTCTAAAATTGCTAATATTAGGTCTAATATTTGATCAACACAAGTCACATTTTCCTGCATGTATAGCCGCAGAGTTTTCTTAATCACTCAAGACTGTGGTGGCCTATTTTGTTCATCCCATTGGAGATTTTAAATGACTCATTAACATTTTCACACCATCATAACTCTAATGTACTGGTTAAGATCACACTCGATGCATGATGGAGTTCAGAAGTGCAGTCATTATTCCTTCATCAGCAGCAAAACAGCATATTACACAAACTCTACAAGCTAAACGCAAACATTTCAAAGTACGCAGGCACATAATATCACCATAAAAAAAGACTGAAAGTACAGACTAAAGTTAGCAGTACTAATGCTATGTGCAACATTGTACAAAATAATGTATTTACAGTGATAGCTGGGCCATATCTGTACAACATTTCTAAGAAGATCATATGCCACATTGACATGCCAGTCTAGTATTATGAAATCACTCAGGTCTATCTGGACTGTGTAGGTACTGTACATACATTTATGTTAAACCCAGATCCACCCAGAACCAAGATCATCTTGAAAAGGTCATTATTAAAGCAGATCCTAGTCAGAAGAAAATCACTTTAGGCTGCATGCTTTTAATATAAAGATAAATTTATCTGTTTACTTACTAATATAATGTCTAATGTCAATATCTATTAATGATTCATTTTGTTTGTGTATCAATTTTTGTTATGTGTGATTTGTATATGAACTAAAGATTCCACTTCTGATGTTATTTCTGTCATTATTAGTTATTGTCTATCATGAAAAAAATAAATATCTTGTTTTGCTTATTCCAGGAAGTATGGGTGTTACTGTGGTTATAACTAATGGGGCTCTTAAGTACGTAAATAAGTAAAGTAAATTCATCGAAGCACAGAAATGATGCAAGACTGGAATAATGCCCACAAAAGTAGCAAGAAAGAGTGAATGAATAAGGGAACTGGGTTGCAACCAGAGAACAATATACAGTAAAATGGGATGCAAAGATGAGGAAGAAGAATGACTGCTCTTTTGTCTTTTGCACAAACATTTCTTATTCCCGGTGGGTGACGACAATGCAGACTCAACCCAAACACATAATTTATTGTAGTCCACATGTATCCTCACAGGCACAGCCCACTTCAGACTGTTTAGTGGCTACACTCTTCCGGGTCTCATCCCCAGGCGTTTCAAAGATATTGCAGTGTTGAGAAATTTACAAACTTTCTGTGCAAAGGCACTGCTTAAAATGCCATATATTATTAAATATTAAAGGCTGCTTTGTGTTACCCAAATGCATCATGAAACAAGATGTTTTAAGCCTACAATTTAGGTTAAACAATTTCCTAAGGGAAACCTGGAAGACAGTCTGTGAAGTCTATTCTTTTGTGAACACTGAGTCATGTCTTTGTTAGATATATCCTTGTTTTGGACATTAAAAAGAGCTTTTATAATTTACTACCACAAGACCTAAAGGTATAAACAGTGAAAGAATAACCAAGTTGATTCATCTGAAGTGTGAAATACATTACAGCTTGACAGCAAAAAGACAAAATCTTCATAAGCATTAGTCACGATCAGAGTTGTTTACCTACTAATGATATTTAGTGTGAAGCAGTAGTTGAAACTGAAAAGTCTAATACTCTCCCCCCACTACACACTGGATTCAAATCAAGGCGCTGGCTGTCTTGATTAGGCTTTTTTTTCTTTTCTTTCTTTCTTTTTTTTTTTAAATATATGAGAGACTACCATCCGCCCCCACATATACACATAGTTCACCACTAGCCAAGTGTAAATGTTGGCACTACAACAGAAAACTATAATAGAGCATGAATGTTCCATCTCTAAAAGCTACTGGGGTGTGAAATGTTTGAATAGAGATTCTGTTAAGCTACTGTTGACTACAAACAAAGAGAAAGTATAGTTTTGGAGAGAAGGCAGACAAACTGATCTTCGAGCCAAGCAGGTGGCACAATAGATGGTCAGTGGGTGGCCTTCAGAGAGAAAGACCGACATGATGCTTACCAGCCTTGTACATAAATACAGTAGTTTCTGAATACAAAGACTAATAAAATCAGACAACTCCTCTTCAGTGCACTGTAAGTGGGTCCTGGTCGATGCATTTAGTGCACCACTGGGAGCGAAGCCCACCCCTATGTGCCGACACCCTAATGAGTTTCATGTGAGGGGCATTAAAGGGGCTGCTAGAACAGTGTATCTGGAGCTTTACACGTAGACCTGTGAAACCACTGTAGCGCTTCTAAAGTCAAGAACCAACTGCAAAAGTATTTAAATACTGAATGTCTCGCCAAACGCTGAATCGTTTATAACAGCCCAATTATAAGCAGCTAAATGGGTTTGTTTGTGATTCGCTTCAATTGAAACCCCACACTCTGTTGGTAACTTCATTATGCAGTGTGTAATTTCACCCAAACAGTTTTATGACTTCACCCCTAACACTTCACTAGGGAGCTGGAACAATTCGGCCTAATTATCCACCCCAACATTTAATATGAACATATCTAACAAGCACCGAAGACACAGATGTATCGCGCTATTAGCGTTGCCTGTGTTCTAGACAAAAGCTGGTGTTGAGTCAACATGCGTACAAATGCTAATTATGTCATGTATTAGTTCAAACACAGTAGTCCAAAAAGGTGGTTCACAGCTGGCTGTAACCAAAGACAGCCTGAGACAACATTCTAACAGCGTCATAAATTTAGGATATCCATCTCTAAGTTTATGGAGCCAAAAATATTTCATCTTAAATTGGCCTCTTTTCCTGCGTCCATATTTTCCTCCACCCCCTCATATGTTGGATATTTTTTCTGTACGCATTAATGCCACTTTTACTATAACAGCTGATGTTAAATTCCAGTGCTTGAGCTTGTGTCGTAGCCTACAGTCAGGTAGGTGTTACTATCACTTGTCTGGATGTATGTCACACCCAAGTTTATTAGATATATTGTGCTCTGTGGTTGGAAATAAATGTATGAATCTCACCATCTCTAGAAGCCTTTAAACATCTCCAGTGGACTGTTGTATACTGTGTTTCTGAATATACAAAGAAAGTGAGCACACACATCATAGGAGTAGCTGCTCATAACAAGTGCACTGCCTTATATAAGAGGTTCTGTTCAGTAAAAATAACACACATGCAAACACAGACACACGTGAACTGAAATAAAACTGCCCTAACCAGAATGAGATGTTATATCTTTAGAATTATGTATATTAATGTTCCTCTTTATCTAATGTAGTTTTGTGAGAATAACTACAATCAGAGTAGAGTATCCTATTAAATTGTCTCCCTCCCGCTCTCTATTTGTTGGCAGTCACTCCAACTGTATTTGTTGTCAGGCCAAAGAGCCACAGGCCATTGTTGCGTAATGATACATACACAGACAAGGACCTAAGTTACAGGCACTGTATTCATTCAGCAAATAAGCCTGAAGTGCAACTAGAAACTGTGTGAAGTGTGATTTTAGATGTAGCTTAGCCTGTAGATGTAGGTCGGTCACACAGGGTTAAAGTACAATAAGCGCTGCTGCAGAGTGCTGCGGTGGAGCAAAGCCCATTAATACAATCAGGTGACCGGAGTACAGGCTAACGGTCAATGGACACACAGTGATGCAACCTCTAAATCTTTCCTCCTCACTGCATCAGGGTGTAAACACCATCACATGGCAGAATAAGAAGGGAGAAATACAAGTCTGTACCTTCACAATCAGAACACAGAGAAGTCTATTTCAGGTTAATGAAACTGGTAGTGTATGAATAGAAGATTAAAAACAGCAGTCAGTTGCAGAAACAGAAAATAGTTTCAATTATTCGCTAGTTATTACCCTGCAAACAAAGAAAATACATTCAAACAAGACAGACCAATATAGATACAGACACACGCTGCAATCCAATCTCCAAAGGGTCATGAAATAGCTCTGTCTGATTATTGTCCCATAAGCTTCTTATTATTTTGTTGTGATGGATGTCTCCTCTCATTTTACGTTTTCCATTTAACTGTCTGTCAGTTTCCAGAAAACAGGAAGGCTGGTGAGTCTGTGGAGCTGACCCCATCGGACGGGGCACAAAGACGGAGCTTGTTAGAGAGCCAGACTCGTCTTCCATTCACACTGACTTCCACAGCAATCCAAATCTGTTAGGCTCGCCTCATGATTTTGCTTTATATTCATGCAAACACACAAACAAGAGCTCAAGAGCATCAAGTTGTAATGCTCAGAAACAGGATGCACACAGAAATTCTGCAAAGACAGCTGTGCATATGTCAACACATAATCTAAAAATCAGCGTCAGCCATCATGAGAACCGATTCTGAAGAGACCCTGAGCAAGGTCTTACATCTGCCAGCTTATAGGGCCACTAATCCTGACCCATGCCTTGTCTGGAGGAGGATAAATAAAAAAGACGGGGCAGGAGTCCCTCCAGTGGTAAACTCATTTGACTGTCTCTTTAAATTTGAGGGCTTCTACGTGTTTGGATAAATCAACAGCCCAGTGTTTCTGCCCAGTTTGTGTGCACTTGTTGTTGGTGTTCAGTAGAACAAGTCTGGCACCTGCATGCTTCGCCAGCATCACCATTTATCAGACCACAATAAAAGCAGAAGGCAGCCCTTTGGCACCGCGCTATGAGTGCGTAAAACCAGTGAAGAGCACAATATGACAGTGTGGACACGGGTGCAGTTTTTAAGTTGACTTCAAAGAAAAGTATGTTCTGCAATAAACAGAAAGCACAATAGATCTGGCTGTGCATATGAGAACAAACTGCACATGCAAATCCATAGGTGAAGTTGCATATGTTTGCAGCTGCCTTAAGATCAGTAAAGATCGTATAGATGGTAAAGTCATACAAACAAATAAGACACATCTTCAGCTGTTTTTAAAGCAGGTTTGGTGTAATTATCAGCATATCGGACCTGCTGTATTCGCCTTATTGTCATGCTTTTCTCCACCTCACTCACCTCCCAGTCCACTCAGAGTGGCTGCCCACGAGGATCCGAACAGAACACAGCACCCCAGGATCACGACCGCGCTGACGGGACCCATCATGATTCGGTTCCTGCTCTGGTCCAGGATGAAGGCGTGGATCTTGAACACCACCAAAGTCCCGAACTCGTGGATTCAGACGCGGTGCATCCTGATCTGACACTCACCCGGACCCGGACTTCGCTGCTCTGTCAGTGCAGATCGGTTCTGTCCAACACAACGTGCAATAAGTTTGGAGGATGATTCCTCAAGGCTATAAATGAGGTTTAAAATATTTCTCAGATTGTTCAGTCGCTTCCTGACGGTGCAGTGTGTACAAAGCGCACACAAATCTGCTTTTATTATCCACTGTGGAAAAGCGTCATAATAAGAAGCAGAAAATTAACTATTTAAAAGAGGTGTGCGTTGTATTCCAGTTACAACTTGCGTTTAAAAGTAATCCCGAAGTAACGTCCTGTCGTGTAGGAATATTGTCCACTATCCTGGGTTATAATAAGCCGGAGCCTCGGTCTTATCCCGGTCCGTGCCCCGGTGTCGCGAGCCACTCTGTCCCGCAGCTAAATAAATAAATAAAAAAAAGAATATGTATTCTTTAACGGCTTTAGTAGACACGCAGATTGATAATTAAATAAATCAAATGAACCTGCGTGGATAAAAACACTCGAATGGATATGCGCTACGTCTGCTCGTGCGTTGATCTGAGGGCTGGGACCGGCGCCACGGCTCGAGCGCTGCTCAGTGGAAGCCTCGTGCCCCGCCCTCCGGAAACACACGAGTCAACAAACCAGGTAGAGTGACGTCACAGCGACAGGTGTACAGTTGTCGAAAGGACTCACCAAAATCTATTCATACTGAGTCACATTCTGTGGAAAAAAAAATACCCCTAATTACATTTATGATGAAAGAGACGTTTTAGGAAGTTATTCAGAATTTTGCTTCTTCCAGGAATGACAAACAGTGATGTCAGTAAATTATAGGTTTTGTGTCCTTTTTGTGGTGCAGTGTGTTCTGTCATACTATATGAGACAAAAGCATACTGTGGTAAAAGTGAAACCTGTGATTACAATAGTTATTCCCTGGAGGATGGACTTTAAAAGAGCCCATTATTTCTAGGTTAACCTGGCATTTAGGCTACCCTGCGGAGTGTGGTCGGAACAAAACACAGTTCAGTTCCCTTGTACACTTGAAGAAATAATGAACGTTTTGTCTGAATAAGATCACCCATTATGACTGTGTTCACACTGCTGACTTCAATATGTCTATATACAGTGGTGGAAAAAACGATTTGGCACACCCTTAAATTGTATAGTTTCCAATATTATCATAAGATATTTGCAGAAAAACATTTTTTTTGTTTCAAAAAATGTGGCTGCATCAGATGAAAATGCTAATTATTTTTTGTTTTGTTTCTAAAAAAAAATAAAAAAATTATGGTGATGACCTGACAGTTTCAGCGCGTTATGACCTGAATGTTTTTCTGCTGAAACATCCAGTTTTGACCTCGACATAACAGAACATGTGCAGAAGGGAGCATGTGGGTTTGGAGAAAGGAAAAATACATGGCACATTTCTTTGACTTAAGAGTAATTCTTAATGCAATATATCACAAATGCATGTGGTGTCCAAAAACTCTTTGTCACCACTGTTTTTCACCACTGTACATATGACCTATATATTTGATATTTTCCACAAATTGTCAATTTCATAGTCAAGAACATTTTTCAGATATCCTTAAATTGCAAAAAAAAAAAAACCAACAAGAAAAATAAACTTAATATGAACAGTAATTATGACAGATGTATCAGAATAATGCAAACACCTGGACACCTCTAAACTCTCCTGTATCTCGTTACTTCATCTACAAATATGTGTATATTTTCAATAAATCACTGAAAAACTATTTCATCTTGACTATATCTTACCAAAATAGTCAAATGTTGGATATATCTTGAATGCTTTGCAGCGTGACTCCAGTCCAAACAGTCATGTTGCATTTTATCTAACTGACATCACTGAAATGCAACAGACATAATTCTGCACTGGATGAGAGGAGGGAGGCAATATAGTACATTCTCCAAACACCCAGCTCAGTTTTCTCCAGGTTTCATTTATTTATAAGCTAAAATAAATGGCTAGTCAAACCTTTCCATACTAATATTTCACAAAGATAATGTTTTCTGTCATGCATTGGTACTTTTTTCCACAACTTTAAATTCTTTAACATGTTGAAAATGTACAGTAAATAGACAGTGATCGAAGGAAGAGTACCACTGTTACTGTATAAGTCATGTATAATTTTGTTCCGTGCCTCTTTTGAGACACACCTTTGTCTTCTGGTTTAGACTGAAATTTAGGTTACCCTGTGGAAACTGTGGTTCAGTTACATTCTACATTTAAAACAAAAAGGAACATTTTCTCTGAATAGATCACCCACTACTTTTGTTCATAACCTTAAGAGCATGCAGTCCCTTCACACAGTATTATGTTTTAGTTATTTAAGGTTCTGGATGGGTCATAACACAGTATTTGAAATGTCTCTGATGGGACATTTTAGAGACAATTTGACAGCTTAATGTATAATAATGACCAACATTTTTAGTTTTAAATTAATTTTTGCTTTAGTTTGACCATAATGGATGATCTAAAACAAGGAGCTACTTTATACTGAAATAATTGTTGAAATGGCAACAAATTAAAGTTCAGTCTCTTTCATCTATACTTATTTTCTATGACAGCGTGGGCTACAGAATGTAAAAAGTCATCTCTGACAGGACACTTTTGATCACTATTTAAAAATCTGGCAAAAGAGGTGAAAAATAACCCCATTTTGTGTCTAATGAAATGTATTTACACAATTATTTGAGAATAACATTTCTGTTTTTTAGAAATATCACCAGATACATTGTTTTGAGACTATTTAGTCATGCATACAATTGTTACCGGTCTTTTTTATGTACACAAATTGATCTCCAGGATTTTCGTACCCTGCTACAGTAGAAGTGCACAAAGTTTGTTGACAATGAAGGATATATATATATATATGTATATATACACCATTCAATTCTTCTCAAGTTTGCTACATTTTTAAGTTGATAGAAATAGATTCTCTGACTTTGTCTTTTCAAACAGTCTTTTCCAGACTGATTACACAGAGATAATGTTTCTGTCATGTAATGTCACTATTTCCCCAAGTTTCACTTCTTTAACATGTTGAAAATATGCAATAATATAAAATAAGAAGGTGTAGTGGCCTCAAAAGCAAAAGTCATGAATGATTTATTTTCCTGTCTCTGGGTTAAATTGGCATTTTAGGTTATCCTGCGAGGAGTGCATGTAGTCAAAATGAGCAAAATAATATATCCTCCACATACCTGTAGGTGTACTATATTCTTAGAGTAAAGGGAATGAGGTGTCTGAATTAATTTATTCAAACATACACATGTCCACACTAAAATGCCACAGAGGTTATGTTTTCTGTCATGTGGTGTTGCTTTTTATCAAAAATTCTTAAAATATAAAGCAATATGGAATAAGGAGGTGCAGCAATTACTAAAGTCATGCACTTCTGCACGTTGTGTCATTGATGTCTTGGATTGAAGTGGCGTTTACACAGAGTTGCACATGTTTACACATGTTGCTGGCCTAAATAGAGACCAATCATGCATAGTTCTTGAATGCAACTCAGTTTTTTTTTCTTCAAATTTAAGAGAATTGTTTGACTGGATTACCCACTATGTCTTCTTTCTACACTATTACTCAATTTTCTGTCTGTCTTCATTGTTTTCTCCATTGTTTACTTCTTTAAGGTCTTTAAGAGTAATGTCATAAAGAGGAAGTAAAGCTGTACAACAGCAGCCTTCTTACTATTTTAATATTAAGTTATGTACATATATTTTACCCCCCCCCCTTTTTTTTTTTTTTACTGTGACTAAAAAAGTAATTCCCTTGAGGATGAACTTAACTTCTGCTATATTTACTGTAAGCTGAAAGGGAAGTTATTATTATACTGCTCACATACAATTCCTTTCCTATTATATTTACAATGGGATGAATAGTTTGTTTGGATTAGAACACCCACTACATCTATTCACACAATTTGCACAATATTTTTTTCCAGATTAACTGACTAAAATAAACACATCTTTAAAAAAAAAAGTGTATCACAAATGTGAATAAATTATGCACCTACACTTTTTGTGTTCTTATTTTGGGCCTCACTTAAAGAATATGCAAATGAGCATAAGTCTGCTGCGTGGTCTACTTTTCCATAATCCACCTGTCACTTATTGGACATCATGTGGGGCGGAGCCTCTGTAGTAAAGATGATTAAACAGTAGATGTGAGGTCAAAGGCAGTGCATATCTTATCCACACTAATAATCCACAGTGAAGTTGTTTGCTGCCATGTGCTCTTCATTTCTCTCAAACATTTACAGCTTTTAGGATGTGATGACCCATAAATTGATTGAGAAATAACCATTAGCAGCCCTCTGAGTGTGTAAACTGTGTTGACATTTTCATATTTTGGATGAATTGTGCAGCAGCTATAGCAGTATTCAAAACTGTTGTATACTTTTGTTCCCTCCTTTTTTTTTTCTTCCCAGAGAGCAGGCTGGCAAAGCTGACTGACCAATTTCATGGGTCGGGGGTGGCGACATGTACCCCAAACCTGACAAAAAGGAAGGGTCGCAAAGGATCCTGGATTAAAGGATTTTGTAGATGAAGAGGGGGGGGAGGAGGAGTACAGGGGTCAGAGGTGAGGGAGCGATGATAAAGAAAAGCCAAATGCATGTAAGATGTGAGCGGCAGCGTCTCTAATTGAACCTGTTAAGCTCATACTGTGCATGTGTCATCTTTATGGGTTTTGAATGACTAAACATCTCTCTGTATCACAATGGATGTCTTCATCAGTGACAGTTGCAGTGGCCGTTGGAGCTGAGGTCACTTTGGGGGAACCTAACCCTGCCTTCACCCGTGACTTTTGGGTGACTGGATTATTTATCATTGTCAATATGGAGGTCCAGATCCATGTCTGGTTCAGGCTCTGTCCAGTTTAAATGAGGGGGGAAAAAAAAATCAAAGATACACTTTTAATTCCTGCTGTATTTCTTTGGTAGAGAATTTAATTTAACACTTGTTGCCCCCTGTTGGACAGGTGAAGTCAATGCAAAACTGTTAGAATTAATGATCCAGATGTGTACATTAAATAGATATATAATCCCAAAACAATGGCAAATATTTTCAATAATCTTATCTGAGACAAAGACAAAGCTAGCAGCAGTCTGTCACAATGATTGAAGCCTCCAAACCTCACTGTTACAAACTAAACATGCACATTTGCATAACGTGGCTGCACAAATTGGCATAAATTAACCACAAGCACCAACCAGGGAAAAGTATGGTCTTAAAGGGATTGCCACGGCTGCTTATCTGTCCCCGCACATTAATATTCAGAACCTGACGTAAGGAAGCTGCAATCCGTGACCCGGCACTCTTTTGGGTAATGTGTACATGCATATCTGCTTATGCATTGGCACATATTTATAAATGAGTGTTTTGTTATTTTTTAAATGGACAGTATTATGCAAATTTATTTATGTTATATGTTGTTATATGATGTTATATGATGTTATGTTATGTTATGTTATGTTATGTTATGTTATGTTATGTTATGTTATGTTATGTTATGTTATGTTATGTTATGTTATGTTATGTTATGTTATGTTATGTTATGCTATGCTATGCTATTTATGCACGTACAGTATGTAGACATGAACTGGTGGAAATGAACAAGTCTTTTAAAAGTTCTTGTTTGTCTATTTATGTTTTAAAATAGATTCGTAACATATTCTGTCCAATTATTCAGAGTGAATACAGATTGTAAATACTTCATTGTCTTCCGTTATAGTACTGTTTCCTCTTTCCAAATGTATGTAAACACTCTATACAAATGTCAGCCATAATTATATAGAAATACAAAAGCAGTGTGATGTTTTACCTGCAAGAAAGGATATAGAAATAGTTTTATTTTCAACAGCATCAAGTTAGAGGGAAAAAAAAACATTGAGTAAAGTTGGAAATAATGTGAATTTAGTAGAATACAGTGTTTTTATTTCTGAAGTACAACTAATCTAAATAAATATGGCAGTAAATACAGTTTGTGTCTCATCTTTTTTCATATGGCACAAAATGAGAGAAAAGGACAGAACAGTGTAAATTAACAGTTTAATCAAATATGCAACGTGACCCCCCATTTTCCTCTATAGTCTTTCCATTGAATTTTGTTTTATATAAAACAATCATAACCGTACTATTGAATGTGCATAGAATATACCAACACAGTTACGCGCCTCTATTCTAACAATCCTAAACCTATATAAACCTTATATAAACGTACACATCCAAAATGAATACATGAAATACAAATAATTGAAATAAAATAGAAATATATGTATATATCCTTAAAATAAGAAATTGTTTGTGTCCATCCTTTTACTATATATGGTAAGACAGGGTGCCACATTGAATAGAATGTGGCTACATTGTATTGCACTCTTGCGGTATAGTTTATTTTCTCTGATGTCAGATAATTTATAAGGTCTTTAAACCAATAGAATGAACCAGTGAAGTTAATGATGTGGTTAACATGGTGCGTTCTGTGGACTCTCTCCCTTACCTTTTGTTTTCAATAACATTTTATGATGTAAGACATCAAGAACAGTTTCTTATTAACAACATCATCATGACAAGTGTCTGAAAAAACACTTCAAAGTGAAAGGAAGAATAATAACATTTAATGGTGAGAAACCAAAGCAGTTAATCACAGAAAATAAATAATATGCACAGTCAATTATATATGTCTATTAATAGGTCTTTAAGAGAATACATCAGAAGTTCAATATTTTTAGATCATTAGGAATTAAAAGCAAAAACAGAGATACATTTGCCGTACTCCCCAGTTTTTTGTATATGTGTTTATATCTATGTAAAGTCTAAAAGTGTGGATACAATGAACAGAGGTGCTGCAGCAGTTAAAACTGGTGAGGGGGGAAAAAAAATCAGACAGTAGAGAAGGATGGAGAAAGACAGAGAGGCTACCTCCTCTGGCAAATGTAATTATATGGCTCAGGATCAGTGAGAGCCGCTCCTTGATCAGCTGTAGACCAGATAAACTCATGGGGATGTGACATTGACCTTGTCCCTGGACATGAGAAGCAGTGGCTGCGTTTCAGACAATGAATATATTCTGTGTGTTGTGACGTCTGTGTCTGAATCTGTTTGCTGG
Source organism: Siphamia tubifer (assembly GCA_020466265.1). Lineage (NCBI taxonomy): Eukaryota > Metazoa > Chordata > Actinopteri > Kurtiformes > Apogonidae > Siphamia > Siphamia tubifer. The sequence goes on from CM035800.1 coordinate 17,687,429, forward strand.
CTTAGTAATGCATGCAGTCATGGTTTTTAATTCAGTTCCAGCATCTTATTCAGCGACAGCTTGTGTGAGTGTGACTGAATGGGAGGAGGGGTGGTCACAAAAAAAGGTGGGGGCTTCTGCCCTAAGGAGCAAAGGGGCAAATCCACTCACTCACACACATGGAGAGAAACACTAATTTAGTTAACAGCTTTCATTTCCCTAATTAAATGCTCCACCAAGATGTTGTGTGACTTTCCATCTCTCTCTCTCTCTCTCTCTCTCTCTCTCTCTCTCTCTCTCTCTCTCTCTCTGGCCCCTCAGTCAAATGCTGCCATTGTCTGTTTCTGCAAACCACTGATATGTATAATCTCAATGTGATTTGTCATTGAAGAATCCGCTGCCATTCTGAATTGCTTCCTCAGTGGGCAGGGGGTCAAAATTCAGGACTGGTATTCCCATCCTGGCTACTGTAGGATTTTTAGGTTTAGCCAAGTACTGTGCTTTGCTTAGGATTAGGAAAAGATCATGGTCTGGTTTAAATATTATGAAATTCACCATAAATCAATCTTTTTTTGTGTGTTAAATGAAACCTTTTTTTTTTTTTTCTATCGAACCAAAGCTGTCAGCCTTAAACCTACATATACAACATGTGAAATATTTCAACATGAACATCATTTCTATGCATAAAAATGGTTAAATAGTAACATATTATGGTTATTTCTGGGAGATATGGTAGAATACTGGCAGGGTTGGTGAAGAGAGGATAATAAAAAAACCAGAAAATTGCTGATATAAACTATTAGAAGAGCTACTGATGCTCATTTTTATCTCGATTTCTGCACCACGTTATCCAAAACAATTCAACCATTCATTTCAAAGGGCTAAAGATTTGATGAATCACACCTTAATTTAATGCATGACTTATTTAAAACATACATACTAAACAGTCAGAGGAGATTAACCCATTTAAGTAACATTATCAGGCTCCTCTGTGTCTTGTTGGAAATTTTGGGAAATGCTTGAAATATATTTTTACGTGACGACCCAAATAAAGTCTCCTATAACCAATGGAAATGGTTGATTTAGAGTAAACAAAACCCCATCAGTGCACCGAGCATAATCTCACTTTTTACTTTTACTAAAAAAAAAATCAGTAACTGGACAAACAATTTTCATGTAAAAATATTTTGGTAACACTTTATAATAATACCTACACACAATTCACTAGGGATTAACCATTTATTACATATTTATAAATGGTTGTTCAATATGTATTAACCCTTTGTTACCTATTTCTTAATGTCTTGTAAAGGTTCATACTATTGTCTTCCAAAGATAAATGGAAAATTTGATTATTTTTAACCAACAGGTGCAGTGTTTACAACTGTTTCTTTGTTTACGTGTAAAGCAGATATACAAACAGTGCACCTGTCTGGTAAAAATAATTGAATTTAACAGTCATTTGTTAACAAATGGTTAATTTAGAATTAATTGTGTATGAACAAACCATTTACAAATAGGTAACAATTAGTTAATACATAGTGAATTGTGTGTAGGTATTATATAAAGTGTTGCCAATATTTTGACTGATGATTTGATCATTTCAGAGAAATAAAATAAGCCAGTAGAATCTGTTTGGAACATAATATAACACAACATGTTATACAGCAATTTCAGATATGACTGTAGACCGTTCAACTTTAACAAATCTGTGTACTGTAAATCTATGAAAGACACTATAATATACTGTTGATACTGGAGAAAAAAAAATGATTTTTTGAATTATATTAAAGAACTTTCACCTCTGTATACTACTAGACAACAATATAGTCAAGTTGTTGTTTTTTAGAACAATAATTTCTTTGTTAAAGGGTTGTTTAATAAAGAACAAGACAAAAAAATTAAGAAAAAGAAGGTAGAATCTGCCAAATTGATGTTAAATATCATTATAGACCAAGAATTTTGAAATCCCTCATTGCTAAACATGCATTTAAAATCCTCAGAAACATTAATATTGCACATATTTGGTTTATGCAGAAATCTATAATGGTAATATTTTCTTCTGGCCTCCTCCAGACTCTCACCCTGACATCTCTGTTTCCCATCACACTTTTCACCTCCTGTGATGTATCTGAGCACAACTCCCCTTCCTCCATCTGTCTACATTTGTCAATCAGGCTGTCAATCTAAATAAAAACATAAAATTTAGAGCAAGAATCTGTTCTGTCAGAGCGAGTCTCCCATATTGTGGAAATGACAAGCGTGCCCACCATGTGTGAGACCCCCAGTTCTGGTTTAAATCACAGCTGGCTGGTTGCCACCTGATTTACCCCCCATCTCTTACCTCTGCTGTGAAGGAAATGGAACAAACAGCTCACAACCTTCACTTCTAATCCTTCAACAATAGATTGTGCTGTTTTATTGAGGTTGGAAATGGAAAGGATTCAGGCAGTGGCTCTGAACCGCTGTAATGAGCCCAGGTAAGCCCGCAGATTTGGACCAGTGCTCAAGTTAAGGCATTTATTTAGCTTCCGTTCACCCAAATAATCAATGACTGCTTGTATTCTTTGACCAGGTTAAGTAGGATTTGAGGAAATTCTAACTTGCCACAGAACAGTGAGTTATATTCGCCTTTAAAAATGGATGATAAGCAGACAAATCAATCTATTTGTCAAATTTCTCTGCTTTTTTTTTTAGTGACTAGCAGACTGTAATTTATTCCTGATCAGAATTACAACAAACAAACAACAAAATATTTTTAAAAAATTCAGAATTCAAAAGCACAGCAGCATAATGAATGGATAGTAGTTTCATTTTCTAGTTATTTTTTTTTCAACCAAAAAAGAGAGACAGATTGATAATAAAAATAAATAAATAAAAATAAAAAAAAAATCAGTCAACTTGTTTCCCATTCAGTTTCCAATCCTTTGGTATTGTTGCCTGTTTTTCCTGCTCTTTCACTATTTTTTTCTTTGTCTATTGACAAAAAAAAAACACATTGACGATATAAACAGTAATCTTTCAATAATCTTTCGCATTCAAAATTGGTGATTGTTATCATACAGCAGTAATTTCTGACTGGAGACTTTGGATAGTTTTTGTAATTTCAGTCTTATCTTGCAAAACCCACACATTCCTGTGATTATTGTCTGAATGACACAGAAAATTCATGCACATTTGTCACAACTGCAGCATCCAAAACAGACTTAAATGCACCATTCGTACATAGAACATTAATACAAAACAACATTGATTCTCACCTCTACTATATATTTTACTGCATATTTCATCTCACTTTCTGCCCTGTTTGCCTGATAATTTAGTCCTTTTACAACTTAACTAAAGAGTCTTGGAGGATATTGCATAAAATCATGCACTGCTTATATGTATATTTATTCAAACAACTTGGAATAGACGTTATCTCTAGAGCCACGGTGCATTTATTATTTGAGTTAAAATTATGTGTGAAGGAAACAGGTCTATTTCTTTTTTTTTTTACTTTGTTTATTAAACAAAAATATTTCAGATGTTTTCTCAATAATGCACTTTTTTCACAAAATAATGTAAATAAATATAAAAAAAAATACAATCTTCCCAAACCCAAACAGAAATAAATAAATAAAAAATATGTCCATGGCACAGGTGTAATTCAATATATATTAATCACTCTTTTTTATGTATGATGTATGAAAGGATCAGACCTTTGTTTTATTTGGTGACTCAGTGTGTTTGTTCTGCAGCAATAGCATGCAACAAAAGGATAAAAAAAGTCCAACAACATCAAACACAGCAGCTCCCAGCACAACACATACTTCAAATAAAGACTTATATACATTACATATTGCTTATTGTACCCTTTTATAGTGACTAAAAGGAAAGGATTTTTTTTCATGTGTGTTTTATGGAGAAAATGATCATTACACATTGTGACAATGTCAAACTTTATCACAACTTATAAACTGCTAATTATGGCAAAAGTACATTTGTGTACTTCTTTGTAGATGCCGCCTATTTTTTAAACGATTCGCATTGTATTCTGGGAAATTTCTCATATCCCTCTGTTTGGAGTGTACCTCTGGAAAATCTCCGTTTGAAGGAGCTCTGTTATAAAGCCCTTCCCCCTAAACATGAATTGAGACACCTCTACCCCTACATGTGGATGTGCAAAATGAAGGGGAAATAAGATTCAACCTCAGAATATTGTCACTGTAACACAATGTCTGTGAATATACTGTACTGTACTGTTATTGTTTCTGGGGGGGGTTTTGTCTGATCTATGTCTTGTTGTTTCTTTGTTCACAATGTCTTGTTAACTCTCACTAATAAAAGAAAGAAAGAAAGAAAGAAAGAAAGAAGAAAAAAAAAAAAAACCCTGCTCTATCCCTGTCATGTGCTGCTGTGTCCTTGGGCAAGACACTTCACCCACCTTGCCACCAGTGTCACTCACACTGGTGTATGAATGTGTGTAAATGTTCAATGGTGGTTGGAAGTGCGAATTGGCAGTCACGCTTCAGTCAGCCTCCCCCAGGGCAGCTGTGGCTACAGACGTAGTTTACTGCCACCAGAGTGAGAGTGTGTGAGCGAATGAATAATGGATCAATAATGGAAAGTGCGATAGAAATCTAATCCCTTATTATTATTTATTAAAATTTAAATATTGCACTTGCAACAGCACGTTATTATGCTATTCAATGAAATAAAGGACAGTCTCAGTCACCACAGAAGATAGAAGGAAGGCAAAAATCCTGACAATTGAATTACGGACCTTAAATGGAACATATACTCCAGCACCGAAATAGACTCTTAACACAAACTCAACAGAAGCAGGTTATAAAGATTAACCCTCAGCCTTATGATAGAAGTATCTTTTCTTTTTTTTTGTATTTATATGTTGGGTTTTTTAAAATATTTTTTAAGTGTGATTGTTTTTATTTGTTGCATATTTAAAATAAATTGAATTTAATTGAATCTTCTGGTAAAATTTGAGCCACTAATTCTATCAGTAATTAAACCAAATGTATTTCAGCATCATATTATGTATCTTTTTTGGATGTTCAGAGTCTCCATAGTGACAATGGAAATATTACAATTTTAAGGTAAAACTTATGTAATTTGACAAATGAAAGTGGTGGCATGATATATATTATTGGAAAAGTGTCTTTTTCTTCAATTTCTTTTGTTATTATTAACTTTTTAAATCAAGAAAAAATGCAGAGGATAATATTGTAATGAATAATTTCCATGGCACAAGTCTTCAAGGGTGAATGTTTGACACTTTATAATTCCTACACAGAATATTATACATTAGGAGTAACTTTGAAGGAACTTAAAGGGTAATGAGGAGAGTTAATTTACATATACCTGTTTTTGATAAGTGTGCACAAATTTATAAACTGTATGTTTAAAAGCTGGTTGATAATGTTGTTATTATAGGTATGATTTTTACTTTTGTTATTTTTATTTTTAAAATTTTTGGTATAACAGGCAAGAGCAGTTTTGGACCCACTGCCATCCACATATTTTTCTGTTTTCTTAATAACTTGTTGTGACTTTTCATGGCCGCACGACCAGCCTTGGTCACGAAGAGACCAAGCAAACATCAATTTCGTTTAGTATGTCCTTCTGATATGTCAAATGACAATAAATACTATTCTGAGTTTAGAAATATTTGGAATCATATACATGTTGGGAGAGAAAATCTGTACAAATTGACAAAATAACTAAAATCAATGACACACAATTACATGAGGTTAAAACTATAATAAATACAAAGACAATGAGAACTAGAAAAGCACTCGGAGAGCACAGACTCCGCCAAGGCAGAACAGATTCCCCTCCATTGATCATCATCAAACTTTTACCACTTGTTCTGTGTGTCAGTATCAACTTTTCCTGAAAATTTCAGCCAGATCCTTCCATAAATTTTTGAGTTACGTTGGACACAAACAAACAAATAATAACCAAAAACATAACTACCATTCTTTTGTAATAAGGTAAAGTCATAGTCACGGTACACTTCAGACTTTCACAATATCTGGTTGTAAAGATTGAATATATTTGACCCATTTGATCCAGAGTTTAATAAAAAGCAATTTTCTTAAGGCAAAGAGAAAAAGTCTTTCTTTCTATTAAATAAATGTTCACTGTATTTCTCCACTGACGGTAAGTTCAGGAACCAACCATCATCTTGTGAGTGGTTTTTTTGCAGGCGACTATCAAAATATTAAACAAATATTGATCTAACTGCCTTCTGCTAAAGTCAAAGTTCCTTAAAAATATTGTGGGGAATTGCAACGGTAAGTCAAATTTACATGTTTTTTTTTTAAAGCTCTATGAACCGCTGTACAAAATATGTTTTTAGCTGCACAAGAAAAGAAAAACCAACGCTATTGTTGCCATGACACTTTTTTTTTTTTGTGGATTATCCAACTGCTTTTGTTGCCAAAGCTGCCTTTGCCTTACTTTCCTGTCTCCTATCTTCACTTACTAAACTTACTTTAAATGGGATTTCTATGCACATGGGAAGTCATTTCATGTTGGCAAATTGCTCTGCATGAAAACTCAACTCACCAACATTTTGGCTTCTTGGTCAAAGTCATTCCCATGTTACCGCTTTAATTACAATAATAATAATGGAATAAACGTATATAACACTTTCCCAGACACCCAAAGCGCTTTGCATTATTGACCCATTATTCATTCACTCTCACATCCTCCCTCTGGTGGTGATAAACTAGGGTCTAGTGTGACAAAACCACAACATGAAAGCCACTTTAATGACCACAAATGCAGCTCAGAGAAGCAAAATAAACATCTTCGAGTCATTTAGCATCAGTGTAGGACGCATGGTGAGTGTTTTCTCATGTGGTTACAACTGCGCCTGGTGAGGTGTTGCAACACAACGTTTGGCACAGGAAACAAAGCCTTCTTCCAACATCACATACAGTGCATTTTACATTTTCAGTGTTAATAATCACAAGCATAAGCCAATGTTAGCAGGTGCACTTTGAGTCCTCCTTTCATGCAATCATCTGGGAGTACAACATATGTGTGTGTGTGTGTGTTTGTGTGTGTTATGCACTAGTTTGGTGTGAATCAAAGATGTTTAAACAATGCTAGCAATCAATTATTTACATGTCATACACTCACACATGAGCACATCTATAGCCATAAGCAAACACATACATGAGAGCACACACACACACACACACACACACACACACACACACACACACACTTCTTCGTATTAGAAAGCCTTGTCTAATTAAAAGGATCATATCGGATATAATTAGTGCGTGGTGGAGTCATTCTTTACAAGGAGCTGAAATAAAATCATTAGCCTCATCTATCAAAGTGGAAGGAAGTGCTTTGTAAGGCACACATGCTGCTAACTGAAAAATACCGGTCATTCATATTGAACACGGTTAAAATTATATGTGATGATTTCATTTTTTACATTGATCTGATCTGTAAGATTTTATAGTTTATAATTAAAGGTTCAATATGCCAGGTCTTCAAGTTTCATTAGTGTGTGTGATTTTCTTAGCGACTTGCCATCTCCCTTTAAATTATAGCTGGTACATACTGTAGGTTTCCGTTGAATTCATCCAATATCCATTTGTTCCACATTTTCCATTGTTTCAAACTCATCCAAGACTTTGTACTGCAACAAAAATCTAAATTTTACCAAGTGTATTTTCTTATTTCTAGTCAAAATGTCTAATCGCACTTAAAATAAGACTGAATCACCTAAAGAGTTTTTTTTTTCAGTCAGATGTAATAACTTCTTTCTAGAGTTCTAGAGTTCTGGAAAATCAAGATAAATTTCACTTGTTCCATTAGCAGATTTGTTTTTGTTTAAATCAAGACTTTTTTTTTTTGGTTAATTGAAGCAAAAAAAATAAAAAAAAATCTACCAAAGGAACAAGTAAAAATTACCAAGGTAAAATTCTCTGAAATAAGATTTTCCAGATCCGTTGTCTAAAAATAAGGTCTTAGATCTCACTGAAATGTTATTCTTTAGATGATTGTGTTTTATTTCAAGTGCAATGAGACATTTTTGACTAGAAATGAGAAATATACACTTGGTAAGACCTCGATTTTTCCCAGTGTGTAACTAGATTCAACAGCATGACCTAAATTGTAGCCTTTCGTTGCCATTTCTATCTAAAATGTTGTCATTATTTTTCTTTGCTGTATTCATTCAGTCAATGCTGTCGTTTCTTTATTGCTCTTTATGTGCAGAAACACATCATTTTACACTAAATCAGATCTATTACAGTTATTTGCACTTTTCTTTTACCAATATTCCAACTTTTTGACATTTTCCAAGGACAAAAGCTTTTCATTGTATTATTTTTCAAATTTTCAACTATGACCCTTTCACCAGAAAAAAAATCTGATTAAAATCCCTTTTTAAACAAGTGTCCTCAATCCTGTATAGTAATCAGTGTACAGGCTGTTATGAAGAAAAACAAGATATTTACTTAGAAATCAAAGTACCGACCATTTGTAAGCACATGAACACAATTTACATATTGAACCTTTAATATTTTCAAGATCCTCTTCCTCTTTAGAAAAAAAAAAGATCTCAGCAAATCGTTCATCTTGCGACAAATATTACTCCATATGCCCACATAGATTCACTCTCCTTATGGCAAAGGTAAAAATGTAATTACCCAGTGTTGTTTTAACCTAATTCCTTATGTGTGACATTCTGGTAGATTGATTCCACAACAGATGGTGCTATCAATAATTGAGCCTGGGAAGACGGTACTGCCCTCAATCAGATTAAGTAGATTATGCCAACATCAACTCCCTTATGATCTAGTCAGTTTCTTAGATCAACACACGACAGCAAGATCCACCCCCCCACACTGCAACTCTATCTATCTATCTATCTATCTATCTATCTATCTATCTATCTATCTATCTATCTATCTATCTATCCATCCATGTATCCATCCATCCATCCATCCATCCATCCATCCATTTATCTATCCATCTATCTATCCGTCCATCCATCCATCTATCTATCCGTCCATCCATCCATGTATCCATCCATCCATCCATCCCTCCATCCATCCATCCATTTATCTATCCGTCCATCCATCCATGTATCCATCCCTCCATCCATCCATCCATCCCCCCATCCAAACTGTTGTCATCCCCCGGGAATATTTGTGCATGTATATTTTCTTTTTAATATATGCAATTTTTTAAATCTGACCTAAATACGAAGCATGTCGAGCTCTCCAAACATTACCCAACTACATACCACGATGGAACCAGTGCCAATGTTCTCACAGTTCCACCAAACCCAATGCAAATGTCCCCTAATCCTGTTAACCCACTCGTACTGAAGGAAGAAACACAGAGAGTAGGAGAGAGCCTGGGGCGAATACGACATTGTACCCCTCCACCCTGCTGAGATCTAATTGAAGAAACAAGTGCTCTGTACAAAGTGAAGCTCCTTGTCTCACTGTGACGTTAATACATGACTAGTGCAGAGAAAAAGCACCCTGTGATCTATAGCGTATAAATTTGAGGAACAGGATTGTGAATGTGGGGGTGCACAAAAAAGAAATTTAACAGTTCCCCAGATTGCAGTGAGGGTGATTTGAACAGTATCTTACACAGAGGATCATCTCATCCACAGGTGCCTTATGTACAGCTTTGTTTGATTTTACCTCTATTAACTTAAAGGTCAAGTGTGTACAATTTACATGGATTTAGAAGGATATAACAGCAGAAATTAAATATAATACTGGTATGTATTAGCCAGTCATTAGTGAGTGATCATCTAAAGCAGATAACACCAAATTGTTCTTTGTTTTAATGTGAAAAAAAAACTTTAAATTATGAAAGTACTTATATTAACTACCCCCAAAAAGATGTGAATAACCTGAAAAAACTAGAATTTCTGAAGAAAAATAAGCACAATTTATACAATATTATGCCTCAATTTATCATTTATTCATCTGCATTATGGATTGGATCTACAAAGACACTAAACACTTAATAACAGAAGCAGTGCATGGTTCAAATTGTGCTCAATTTTCTTTATGCATTTCAAATTGTTCATATTTGTTTGGGTTATTCACCTTTTATTGTTACAAGATACTTTCTGAATGTAAATATTTTCATCATTTAATGTTATTTTTTTGCACTAAAATGGTCATTATTTATCAGCACAATATATATTTTTCTACATCAAACTGGTAAGAAAATGTCATAGTTTATTATATTATTATCTTATTGTAGATCATATTGGTCTGTATGTGGAACCTGTACTTAAATGAGTTCCACAGCCTTGAGTGTGGAATTTTTTTCTCAATGAAAATTCGTCCCACGGGCCGGACTGGAAGCTTTGGCGAGCCACATTTGGCCCCTGAACTGGATGTTTAAGACCCCTAATCTAAAGCTATTGTTTCATTAGAGGAATTTGATTTTTACGTCACTATTAGCGTCATCATCTCACCAGTTCACGGGAGAAAATGGTTAGAAAAAAATCCCCATACTATGTGCTATTACTATCATTCATCTAACCAACTTAAACACTCTACTTGTTGTTGTTTTTGCAGGGTTAAAATGATCATCCATATTTATTCATCATTCTCTTTTCTATGTGGACAGCCTTGAAATATTCACACAACTGAACTAAATGGGTTGTACTGTAAAGGTTAAAGTCATGATTTAGTGTGACCCCTGACCCCATGACAGGAAATAGCACAAACAATGAGAAGCATTTGATATGTGTTCAATGAAAGTTAGTACCAAAAAAAAAATATAAAAAAGTAATGCGATAAATGTAATTGTCTGAAGAAAAGGATTAAAGACATACTAGACATGTTTTTTTTTTAAAGTTGTTTTTCCTGCTGTACATACTTCCCAAATATCCACATTACAGACAGAGAAATGCCTATGTGTGGTCTTCAGAACTTTATTAAAACCAATAAATCTAATAAACCAATAAAACTAATAAAGAAATTAATTACACTACTGTCAAATTTTATAGTTGAGCATAGACCAGAGTTTAGTTTTTTTTTTTTTTTTTCTTGTTTTCAGACTCACAGAGTGGTGTAATCTTCAAGAGAAGATTGCACAGATTGGGATACCCACTCTGAAAACGCACATGTACAGTCCTAAACTCTAAACACATTTTTTTTAAAATCACTTTTTAGAAAGATTTGTACAGTGACTTAACATTTTGTGCAACTAATTCCATTCAACATTTTGTCATTACATCTGTTTATTCCTCAGGGGAAAGAAAAAAAAACAGTCACCTTCCATTCAACAATCAACGTCTTGTTTTTACCTGCATTACTCTGAGCAAAGACCAGTGTCTGACAAGCTGTTTACTTATAGATCTATGTCATGTGAGACGATTGGGGTCATTGTTTCTTAATGATCAAATCTGACCTCTGAAACGATAAGACAGGTCTTTGTGTGCTAAGCTCTTCTTGGCATCATGCTCTAATCCTCAGACTTGGATAAGGGTTGGGGTGGGTTTCATTAGCAGGAGTTAGTTATGTTTTACAGTAAGTTACACCAATAGAATAGATTTCATGAAAGTATTTAATTACAGAAACACACTTGTAATAGTTCTTAGTGTAGCCAAAACCCTTTACTGTAAATCTGCAGCTTTTGTTGACTTTATCGGTGTGCTCCAGTGCAAGACTGTGTATATACACTATGTAAAGCAGGACTTTCAGAGGCAAAGGTGCATCACTGAAAATGTTCAAGGACTTTCAGTGTTAAAGCATTTATTGATTGGGAAAAGAAAGTTTTGACTGTTCTGGAGTCAGGGCTATACAACTGTTCCACTAATACCAAGAAAAATGTTCAATCTGGACTGGAAAAATAGGTCTATTCATCTGCAAGAAACACTGATTTATTTCACATTGTAAGCGTGCATGTGTATATTTTCATGTAGTAATTAACTATTCTTAAATTTTGCCCCATTGGATGATGTTTTGCTTGACATTGTGCTAATATTTTTTTAAACTTCCACAGCTTTCATCCATTTAAAATCATTATCAAATGTAACTAAATATTGAAAAAAGTGGAAAAAGGCTGCTTTTTAAACCCTACACATTTATTTACGGGATGAATTACATTGCAGCTAGACTGTGAAACATCATATTGGAATAATTACACAGCAGCCAGTGCTGAAAGGATAACCGATTATAATTATATGAAAGAAAGATTATTTCATTGAGTTGATTCAGTGGTTGATGTTAGCTGATTACACAGATTATACTGTTCTATAGATCATTGATGAAATAATTCACTGAGCATATGTGTGGCTGTCTACAGTCAAAAGAAAGCACTCTAACTACGATGCAGCTCTGTTGTTTGATTTTGCAAAAATTTGCATATATTTGTCCTGTCTGCTGTAATTCATGAACATCACTGAATACATGTAATTTGGCTTTTTTAAATCGTTTTTGGGAGGATTTTTCTTGCCCTTTTAAGCACAAATCCTCATTAAAATATATTCTTAAAATATATCATTAGTCTCTTTATGTGTGGATCTAGAGGAGCCACATCTTCAGCATATTCATTCAGCAACTGCACTTCAACAAATGACATCATTTTGGAGCATTCATTTAATATCTAAAGCTAAGCAGCATTTGATTGCATATTTTCGCTTACATACAAAAAAAAAAGTCTGATTTCTGAAAGACATGTGAATCTGAACCCAGTCTAAGGAATTATATTACCACCTTTATTACCAGCTTTAGCTGGCCTCAATAATAAGATATTTGTAAACTATTAAAAATATTGGTGATGAAGCTGCACATTTGAACCAACTAAAGTGGCCACAAAAAAGTCCCTCATTAAAGCTAATGTTTGCTTTGTTTGGGTTTATTAGTTAATTAAGTCCACACTACAAGTATTAGATGAGAAAAAATGAAGAGAAGGATGTGCATTTACAGCCAGAGAAGCACAACAATGCAGCATGAATGTCAAACACTCCATCTGGAGATACAACCTGCTCCTTCTAAGGTAACAAAGACATAATGATTCATATATTTGTGTGATTATACATAATTGAAAGTATGATTGTGTATATGCTATTTCAGTTCTACCAGGATTCTACTAAATTCCCTTAATCTGAACCTTAAGTCATGTAAGTAAGAAACAATGAAAACCAGAATGGTTTGTCTGTATGCTTCAAATATAGGTTGAACTATGAAAAATCCTTAAGAAGTGGGGATGTAGCTCAGTGGTAGAGCGATTGCTTCGCATGTATGAGGTCCTGGGTTCAATCCCCAGCATCTCCAAACTTTACCTTCACAAAGTAGACACTCAACCTTTTCTGATAAAGAACATTAAATTCCTTTGAGGCCATGGCTGCAGTTACATTCACAGACATTCTAATGACTACACATTCAATAGAAACATCCCTTTTTTTTGACATATGGAAAGTAAAATAATTGTTCAAAATATCAAAGCAGAAAATAATGAACACAATTCTTAGATTTTCATGATTAAGATGACAAAATATAGATGCAAATGTATTCAAGTAAGAATATCTGAGATAATTACATTTTTTTTCTCTTATTTTCAGTTTATTAAAAGCCTTTCAACCAAACAAACAAACAAAAAAAAAAAAAAAACACTTGTTTCACTACTTCCATGATTGTATTCCTCCCTGAAAATCTTCAAATGATAGTCTTACACTTCTATGGATCAAGTGTGGACATAAAGAGACACAGCCAAGATTGTAATACTGGACAAACTATCTAACATTTATACCAAATCTCTCATTGCAAAAGTGATGTAAACACTTAGTGAATGAGGAATTAAATTCAATAAAACACTCTTTAAGGATGTTGCGTATAAATACATTCAAATGGAATTTCTGCACCTCCGACTGCAAAAGAAAACACTTTAAACTCCATTGTTTTCTGGCCGTGGAGCTGTAATCAGGGTTATTTGAGCTCGGCTGTCCTTCAACTCTCTATTTCGCAAACTGTGTGCTGGCGTTATAAATGCTTGCAGAATAATATGAAACAGGACGGTTTTTATTGCATTTGATTTTTACTTTAACCTTTACTTATCTGTCTTCCTCTCCTCGTTTGTCCCTGTGGGTCCAATCCTTCAGCAAACAAAAAGCAGAGGCTGAGATGAAAGGAAGAAGGTAAATATAAGGGGGGTTAATGCTGAGAAGAAGGAAAACAAGAGAAGAAGAGTGGGGGAGGAAGAAGAGTGGGGGAGGAAGAAGAGTGGGGGAGGAAGAAAAGTGGGGTTATAAAGAGACACTACAGGGAAGAGGGATGGATGTATGATTGGATGGAGCATGCAGTGTTAGTATAGGAACTCACTATAATCACATCTATTTGGAAAAGACATGGTTCAGTAATCAGTGCATGGATATGGATTTATAATTTCATCAGGGGGAGGAACAGGTTTGTGGATGGATGGAGGGTGGGAAAAATTCCACTGAACGTCTACACATTTGACAACAGCTCGTTCGATTTAAGCTCTCACAACGGCATTTTAAAAAAAAAATAATAATAAAAGGAAATATGGATGGAATTAAAAAGAGAGAAAAGTGACAAGAAGACAGCAGAGAGGTGGAGCAGAGTCACATCTGTCACTCCAAAACCTATGCTGACTGATTACCAGGTCACATTAACATCCACAGAGGAGAGGAGACGACTGAAGTTCCATGTAGAACTAAAAACAGGACACACTCGGCAAAGAGCATATATGAAACATTTCATCTGTTCTTTAAATACTGTATGAGATTAGGGGACATGTTATGTAAGTGCTTTTTAGGAAAGGAACATTTTATGGCTTATGATGAGAGGGATATTCAGTCTCTGTCTCACTGGTTTAAAGGTGTGCAGCTAGAAAAGGAAGAAATTGGATTTTACTTTGCAAATGTTAGATCTTTTACAAATGCTCTTATACAGTGGACTTTTGCATGCTTGTTTTATAAACTCATTTTACCCATTGAAATGAATTTAAATGTAATTAATCCATTCCAGCTTCCAGAAACCACAGAAAAATCATCTTTAAGAGTTTTTAAAACAGAAAAAGTGCAGTTAGAAAGAATACTAATAAACTAGTTTTTAATTTACCTTAATGATTAGACGAAAAAGATGGTGAAGCAGCAGAAGGAGAATCTCTTAAAACATGAGGAATAAAGATTTGTCTCTCTCTTTACTTAATTTGGGCTTCCTATTTTCACTCTTTGAACGGCCCACACTTACAGGTTGTTTCAGTGAAGGATTAAAACACTATGGCATATATTTTTCATTTTAATAAAACTGGCACTTGCTCATAATTTATAGTATGTCTATCTTTGGATATACGCCAGACAGCTTTTAGAGAACATATCATAGCATAAGAAAAACAGTTCTAAAAATTTTCAGCTCTTCTTGAACATTTGTGTGAAATAAAATCAAAGCAAGTTTTCATTTGGCTGTGGTTCAATTTATGCATCCCATCACTTGAACATGAAGCATTTTAAAATGGTGTTCTACGAGCAACATACTAAAAGATACCCACCAATAAAAGCACAATAACTGCCTTACATCTTCCTCTGCAGAAAAATAAGCACTTCATATACAGCATTACTATGATGATACAACTAATACAGTTTAGTAGTTGGTTATTAGCAATTTTCTAAATTAAATACATAAAAAAAAAACACAGAAATAAGTGATATTTACAACATATTTCAAATATAAATCATCAGTTGTCTAGATTGACTATACTTATATAGATATAACTTTTGCTAGTTGAATTAATTTTAAATATGCTCATATATATTCACTCGCTGGTTCACTATATTCACCTTGCTAGTATAAGAGATGTCTAATCAAATGGCTTTTAAAGATATCTTGGACCAGGAAGAACAATTTGTGTGGCCAAAGGTGCCAATAATTGAAATAAATCAACAAATTGTAAAAAAAAAAAAAAAAAAGTTCTTGCATGATCATAAAAAACAGGTAATTTCTTTTCTTCCAATTGTATTGAACAACACATTCACCCGAAAAAAATGTTGCTATTGCATACATTTCTGAAAATCACATTACTTACTGTATAAGGTCGACATTTCTGCACCAAAAATATATTGCCTATCAAGTGTTCTACAATCACCTCTCAGACACAATAGCAGCTATAAAACAGATGCAAGTGTTACATTCATATTCATAACATGTGATGGAATTATTCAATACCTCCTATGGATTCAAAACAAGATCTCTCAGTGAGTTTGTCTGCATAAGAAATGCTGATTGTTAACATTTTATTGGTGAATGGTTGCACTTCTAATGCTGTCAGCTCAGTAAAGTGCAATCACGTGTACGATTTAGTCACTACGCTGCATAAACAAAGAGAAATCCTTGACAATACCATCCAATATTTGAGATATAATGGCTTCAGCTCTATTATAATAACAATTTAACTCGCAGCATAGCCAGACTGAAAAAAATTTCTTTTAGACAGTATGAGAAAAAAATTAACTGTGTTGTTTTTCTACTTACTGTATGAACAGGTATAGTCTGAGTGGTAAATGTAACCTGACAGACATGGTTGCTGGTGATGTCCCTTAAGCAAAAATATACTGACTACCGATCTGTTCAGGAGTAACAGAGGAAAACAAGCATAAAAATCTCCAGTGAATGTCAAGTCATGTTAAGTCAGTTCAACCAGTCATTCACTTCCTTGGACAGTTATTTTGCAGGGAACTTTTCAGGACAAGAACCACAAATCAAAAAGAACCCAGTAAGGGGATTTTTTTTTCTTGTATCTACTTCTTAAACGTGGTTAACAAGTAAATTCTATGTAGGTTTATTATCCAGGAGGTATTTCTTTGAAATATGCAACAAAATACACTGACTGACAGCACCTTTTCATAATTAGAAGCTGATGATTAGTTTTCCCACTACTGTATCTGCACATTGCAGCTACACTTGCTGAGTCTATGACAAATTATTTATGGTTAAAGCTGCAGGGATGAAATCAAGAGAAATAAAAACAACAGCATCTGGAAGCAAATGCCTTTTCTTTCTGCAGCTTTCTACTCTTGGTCCAAATCCAAACATAGCCTGATGTTATATTATGCACTTTTCCAAGATTCTTTGTGGAGAGAGTAAAACACTAGAATCATGCTAGGTTTCTCCAGAGAGAATTTCATCAGCGACTGGTGATTCAATCATATTTTAATTCCCCTACCTATAAGAAAAGACCTGTGACTGGACAAGCTTGAAGCATCACATTATACATTTTCTCTCTCATGTCCCTTAGAACACTTGAATCACAATACAGTGAAATATGTAGTAGCTTTAAGGTGTGGTTAATGATAGGCACCATCAAGTTACTAGCATTTAAAAATCAGTCTGGCATACTGGAAGTGTACTGTTGGAGTACGGGTGGATATTTATCCTAAAATAAATGGATATTTATCCATAAAGAGGAAGCAAGGGTATTTTTTTTGTCTGTTTGTGTGTTTCTTTGTCAGCAACTATGGACATAACTACTGGACAGGAGAGGTGCAAGGTGGTCCAGAATAGAACCCATTAAATGTTGGTGAACGTAGGTCATGAAGACCACAAATGTGTTTTCGCAATGATAATAGATAGAGCAAATCAGGTAAAACATTTGTAAAAGGTAAGGTTTGTTGTGCCTCGTACAGTAATGGCAGGATTGTCATTGTCCTTCTCAGTATGTGTGTTTTATTGCTTTACAAGAAATACCAATAACATAACATCTCAGCTGCAACTACACATGAAAACAACACGTTTCAACAATAACTTTTCTTTCATAGGAATTCATTTGTTTTCATACTTCCTGACATGTATGTTCCACAATTTCACAACAATTCCTGTGCTGACATGAGTTTTCAAATGCACTTCCAGACCATCCTCCATGCAGTCTTGCATAAGAACTAGAAAACAACCCAGATAAAGTTTTACCCCTATTCCTGAATAACAGTGTAGGGTGCCAGACCTATCTACAGCCCTTACAGTTAGGTCCAGTTCTGCAAGTTTAATTGGGAAAGTCTGTCCCATCGGAGAACGTGGTCCATATCTATCTTCAATCTGCTTCTTAAGCTACAGGAACATCCAATACCCTAAGATCAATTTATTAATAATACATAACTTGCACCAATATGTGGTCAGTACAGTCTGGTACACAGAAACATTTTGCAACTTTCTTTTTGTTTTTGTGCCTTTCTGCAAACCATTGATAGGTTATCAACTGTGTTTCTGTGCCAAAAAAATGTACCATACCAACATTTCTTAATATATCAATGTCAGCATTTTAGCATTTTAACAAACCCAAACACTAAAATATTTGCCCTTTCCTCAATAGATAACACATGATAAATGGTTCTCTTTTCCATAGCACTGTGGAATGAAGATAGGGCATCTATTGAATATTGATATCAGAGGAAGGAGGTGTGGAGGAAAGGTGTCTATTGTCAAACTCTGCTGTTTTGTCCAGGTTTTGACTCCTGCAGCTTAAAAGGAGAGAATAAGTCCACATTCACTTAGTAGTTGACAGTAATGCATCTTAGCAATGGATGCCAAACACCATGAAATAAAAGAAAAAATTGATAAGAAATAGTCTCTTCTGAGCTACTGGAAAAATGTAGTGGACTGTGACAGTTGACCTGCTGCCTCTCTAGCTATAAATGGCAGAGTTCAGTTATTTTTATTTGAGCAGTTCACCTTAAAAAAAAAAAAAAATTTAAAAAAAAAATTTAAAAAAAAAAAAAAAAAAAGAAAAGAAAATACAGAGCAAAGAGCAAAGGACAAAATAAGGAGTCACCACTCAAATTGGAAGTTAAAGTGGCAAAAGGTAAATGTAAGCATACACTTACAGTAAGAAAGTTGTTAAATTATTCATATTTCCTGAAAAATCCTGAAAAAGTGTGGGCAATTATTCTAGGAAGGTGACAATATGTAGAAATGTAGACATGAAACTTTTTTTTGGTTTCGAAAAAGGAATGGCAATATTAACTCTGGTGATGGGGTTGTCTTTTATTTGACATCCTGGCAACAGTTACAAGCCTCAGCATATTTTATATTGATTTAGTGTATTTATGTATAGATAAATATGTAAAAAAAAAAAAAGTCAAAAGCAAAAGTAGTTGATTTTCCTTCTCTGGGTCAAACTCACCACAGCCATTTAATATTTTTCATCTTCTATTTACTGTTTTTTTTCCCCCTTTCATATCTTCATCTCCTCCGCCAGCTTTCCTCCCTTAAAGATGGAGTCTTCAGAGCTTCTCCTTTGAGCTCCTTCAGCTCCAAGAAGATAGACAGGGAAGCAGGGCCTGGGGGGATGGGGTGATGGTGGTACTGATGGGGGATGGAATAAGAGGAGGTGCGAGAAGAGTGTTCCCAGAGTGTCAACACCCACACATGTGCACAGTAACTTACATACATGGTGTACCCACACGGTGCAGAACCAGCTCCATATTGACTGGCACACACACAAAAAACACTTGCACACATCTGCTGCCAGTCTCTGCACCCCAACACCCCCCCCCCTGTGAGGCCCCTCTGTGATTTAATTGGCGTAATTATATTTGCATAAGGCTGTCCTGTTTCAGCTAACACCACACACACACCCTTGACAGGTTTTAATAGGGGCAATAATTGAATAAGGTTCTCCCACTAGTGCCCTGAAGCGTCTATCTAGATATACTGAAAAGAATCAGGTCTCTTTACATTTATTCAAATAGACAAATATTACTTTTGCCACTCACTCACCAGTTAATTATTGTCCTCAAGGGTTAATAAACTCAAAGGGAGCAATTGGGTGCATGATTTTACGGCCAATTCAGAGAAGTAATAGCCTGTGCCCAGAAACTGAAACATTTACAACATGATACTTGATAATAAAATTGATGGTGTAACTTTTGATTCAGACAGGATGTAGGAAGTGAAGAAAAAAAGGTCATGGAAAGTAGAAAAAATAATGAGGGAAATGATTGAAGAGGAAGTCATAAGCATAATTTTTCCCCCCTAATTATTTAGATTACGGATTAATATGTGAGACTGAGCAAATTTGTTTCTTCAGAGTGAAAAAGAGGGGTGTTGTAATTAAGTGCTAAGCAAAGCAGCTCCAGAAGCTGATTAAATTAATTATAAATACATATTGCATCGTTGTCTTTACAGCTGAATTAACTTTTGAAGCCTTAAGGTAGCCCTTTAAAGAATTGTTATTTTAGAAGATAATAGTATACATTTACATATGACATATACATTAATGACTTGATCACATCTAACAAATATTACCATGTAAAACAGCAAACAGTAAAGAAATGCAACTATAAAAGTATCATCAGTCCAAATATGTCATTGGAAAAAAGAGATTTTATTCCAAACTTTCAATAATTATTCATTGTGTGATGTTTAAAGCTTTATGATGGAGGTTTTATGTGTCAGCAGAAAGCAAAACATTATTACAGCTGTCAGTTTGGTTTTCAGTGAAAATTTGAATTGAATCTGTATAAAACTGGTGTCCAATCATTTTTTTAAATATTTTGCGAGAATGTAACATTTAGAGTTTACAAAACCCAATAATGCTCTGACAAGCATTAAGAAAGTATTGGTGTTAGTGTTTGTGTAAAATAGACGGACACTTTCCATTTACCCCCAAAAATTATAACAATAATTTATGACAAATATGTAATAACAATTTGATAAATTATAGCATTTATTTGCATAAAATGAAAACAGGTCAAAATATCATGCAGTGAAAGTAATAAGAGCAATGACTAATGCAATAAAATAAATAAACAAATAAATCCCTGTTACTTGGCTATTCATGCACCTTTGATGCAAAAAAAAAAAAAAAATGTAAGCAGCCCTGGCTTATTTGATGTTTTATGAGCATCTATTCTTCTCTTAATCAGGTTCCACAGTGAAAATTTAGAGTGTTCTCTTAACGTCTGCCAAAGCTGTACATTATGGGCACATTAATCAAAGCATGATTGTGAGTGAGTAAAAGAAATATATTTGTTGAATACGCATTTTTCCCCTCCTCTTTCTTTACTTCTAAATCTCAAATTTGACTCTCTGCCTCTTTGTGGAGGAGTATTGGGAATGTTGGAAGCCCCTAATTTATGACTAAATAACTCTATGAAGATCATAGTCATCTAGTAGTAACAGAATCATAAGCTTATCAGCTCATGACCCCTTGGATTTATCTCACAAATCATTAATGCTCCCCATGGTTTCCATGCTCCCTTATCACCCGAGCTCTGCATCACATCCTGCCGACCCTGTAGATGTATTACATATATGTAAAATAGTGTCGACCACAGGGGGAAAATGTAACACACTCAATGCTCTGAAAAACCTTAAGGATACTCTTAAAAGCATTCTTTATACAAATGGACTTTAAATTAGCCAATATTTTATCCAATGGTATGAAGAATACCTTAGAAAAAATGTAAAAATAACAGCTAGTCTTGTACACATTATAGCACTTTGAGATGATTTGGAATTCAGACATACAGTAGCACCACTGGCCATGAAGGTGTGACAGCTGCAATTTTAAATAATGCACTGTAGTAATTTCTTTAGGCTTTTTTCTCTCCTTTTTTTTTTTTTTTAGCTTTGTTAACCATATTCCCTTCCCCCTCTCTCATTCTCACTCCCTTTCATTTATGAACTCACCTCACCTACGCTATCCATCCCTCCCCCTCTCCTCCTCCTCCTCCTCCTCCATCTCTTCCTCATTTTCCACATATACCAAACCCCTTGCCTAAAAATGAAATCCGATTTTTTTCCTTCTCTCTTTCTATGGTTGAGGGTCTCTGGATCTTTTGTTCATCCACCCGCTCATGTGGCCTCCTCTCGTTGCCAAGGCAACCGAGTGTATACATACTGTTGCTCCAGGAGAGAAATGGAGATAGAAAGAGAATGGGATGCACATGGTTGAGAGGGAGAGGTTCAGGGAAGAATGGAAAAGGAAAGAGCAAAAAGACATAAATATGGAGTGAAAGGGGAAAACAGGAAGGCAGAAATGAAAAAGACATCCTTTTACTTCAACGACTGGTGCAGTATTTCCCCATGTCTGAAATAAACCATGCAAAACTAAAGCAAATTCTTAGGTGTAATTTATCTTCTGGATCTCATTCATCATTTTCTCTCCATTTCTTTGGTGGACGATAATTGAATTTTTCAGAAGCATAGCAAAGTTTTAATCTAATCTACTGTCCTGAAACTGCTGTGTGTTTCACATCAGCATCAGTGGTAATGCAGGGGCAATAAAACTGGCAATGCTGGAGCTGCAAAAATGTTGCAGATCAGTGCATCAGCATAACAGATAAAATGGAAAATGTCCTAGAATGAGATGTAAAACGTCATTACTTTCTAACTCAGTGCAGCAACATATGCTATCTGATTAAACTGTCATAACTGTGTCACACTGATGTTATTGAAAATGAACAGAGCTATAATAAGTGTATCACCACTTAAAGAACAGGTAATTTACAATCTTTGCTTTTACAAAAGCTCCAGAGCAAAAAAAAAAAAAATATTTTTAATGATTTGATATTATGATTTAATACATTTAATATAACTATATTATGAGGATTTATATTCATTTGGGGAAAAAAAAGATGTTAAAGTGTATTTTTAAGCTTGTGTAAAGTATATTGTGTATGTATGATGAAAAAAAATAGTAATGTAAGTGATATGGTGGGATTGTATGTTATTTATCACCCTGGCTAGTTGTGGAGTAATTAAGTGGTGATGAATGAGCAGAAAAAGAGAAGAAACGACACTTAAAGGACAAATAAAAATTGGTGGAAAAAAGTTGAGAGGGCGGAGAAAATGAAAAGTAAAATGAAAAAAAAAAAAAAAAAAAAGAAGCAAATGGAAAAGAAGACACATGGAGAAGCAATAAATACCTGCATCCTCGTCCGGGATGCATCTTCCTCCACCCAGTTGTCTGTGTTTGCTGTATTAGAGGCCCTGTAGGAATCCAAACCCTGCAGACAAGCAGCCATCTGCCATCCTGGCTCCCATCCAGATCTGCTTCAGAGCCAAGATGGCAGTCAGTCACACATTCATAAGAATTACATCCAAACTCAAGAGTCACTTTTGAGAACACATCAAGACAAGACAGACCTGCAAAAGACTAGCCAGAGTAACTTATGTGCAACTGGCTTAAAAATGACTATCTGATACATTTTAAAGACATGCATTTGTCAAACTGAGGCCTGATATATGTATAAATATGTTCAGTGATAGTGAGTGTTGAAAGTAATAGAAAGGAAACAATATGCTTTTTACTACATAATATGATCTGTATTACAAGCACATATGCAAAATGTAATGCTTAAGGCAAAATATTGAACACACTTGATGTATTGTAAATGTATGAGATCAAATAAATACATTGTAAGAATAGACATTTGGAAAAACTGAAAGTCTGCACCTCATGCTTCAAACCAAAAGAGAATGGGTGTGGTTGCTCTGTTGGAGCTACAGTGAATGGACTTGCCTGATATCTAATAACGTATTCAAAATTATTCTAAAATTCTAATATTCTTATTCTAAAAACATATTTTAGGGACTGTTAAGTTTTTTTTGTCTTGTTTCCTTGTTTTATTTTACTTTTAATATTGCTATTGTTACTCTTAATTATCAAGCCATAGTTGTAGTTTTCTTGTATGTTCTTGTAGCTGTATTGTAAAGAACCTTTTTTCCATATTCTATCAGAGATGTTTTACTTATGGCTTTTAATATGTCCTTATTTTCACAAAACATGAACACTTTTTGTTGTCAAGGTCCATTAGCACTGATGATTACAAGATAAAATGTTGGGGTTTTTTAGGTCAAATGTATATAAATTTGCATTATTTGCTTGTAAAGCCTCAAAAATAGAACACGTTTTTGTTTAAATCGGTCAGGACATTTTCTTATTTATGCCTGTTGTGCCTGTCGTCTGGTATTTGGTTTACATTTTTGGTGTCTTATAATCTCCCATAAGGGGTGGGCATATTCTTAGGTAAAAAACAATAATAGTAAAACGTATTCATTCATTCATCAATAGAGTGACTCTGTAGAATGTGTCTGTGCTTAAAAATTTTTTTAAATAAAATTAACACATGTATTAATGTATTATAAAACAGCAAATATAAAGATGTTAATACCGACATATTAAACTTTCACAGAGTGCTATGTCTGATGTGCCTCCACGTTACTCAAGCTCATCATGTGAAACCGTTTTTGTCCTTTTTAGGGGTCACTGTGTTTTTGGAGACGTGTTGTGAACATTAGCGATAAGAATTTTATTTTGTTTGGCAATTCAGGCAAAATACGACAAGCTATGAAGTCTGAGCGATGTGGTACCCATATATCGATACCTCTGCTAGACATGGCAATCAATGGAAATCCAGGTCGGCCAATTATCCGTGACAGCTACCAACAAGTGCAGGTTGATTATAATTGTTTACCTTCTGCTTTTTCTGAAGTAGTAACAGTGTTGAAGCATCGGTCTGTTTATACTATTGAAAGTTTTGAGTTCATCAGTGCACTCCACTTCCCTTTGTTCTCTGAATATGTCATATCTAGACATGATTTTGTTTCCGTTTTATATTTTAACTTGTCTGATCTTATATTAGATTTCATGGTTTTATTGTTTCTTAATATTTTTACTAATATTCTGCTGTGCTTTCAATTTTCTCTACAGCCACTGTGGTTATTTTAAAGTACCTTAAAACAAAGTTGGATCAGATTGGAGTTGGATGATTATATGATGCATCAACTGTAAGTTCTATTATAATGTCACATAGTGAAGGAACAGTCTGAAAAAAATATGCCTCAAATGAATCAGATATGACAATAGCTAAACTCACGTAAAATAGCTCAAGTAATAGCATTGATTTATCCTGCAGAGAAATTTAATACAGTATGACATAAGCACAGAATGTCAGTGTTTTAAGATTCTCATACATGGATAAAGGCAAAAAGACCAACGTTGACAGAAAAAAACCATGGCTGGATATCTGCATGTAATACTAACACGAAATATCTTTAGATCAAACTCTTCCCCCCATGACAAATGAGGACACAAGATAAATGCTAACACCAGCTGACACAACAAATGACCGCCCATTGACTGGTATGCGTAGTTGGTGTCAGTCTGTATGCATTGCTGGTGACCTCTTTAGATGAAGATTGATTGGCTGAGCTGCAAGCGAGTAAAGGAGTGATGAGCAGAACCAGTGAATTTCCACGTCCGAAACGCATACAGCCTCAGAAGGATTGTGACACGACACGCTGGTCTTGAGCTAATACTGCACCATAGCCTTACTGGCATTGTTCCCATTTTATACACAAGCGCACACACACACACACACACACACTGTACTGGCAGCACCCCATCCCATGCATATATATATATCAACATGCTCAGAGGCCACCAGAACACAGCAAATACAACAAAACTGTATATGTTTATCCAGTTAGAAGCAACTTATGACTATGTTCATAAATAATGTATTTCTCTGTAAGCAACACTAACATGTATAATGAATGGATATCTGCTTTTGTCCGCTTGTACTTATGTTTTTCCATTTTGCTCTATATTTTTCTGAATAAAACTAGAGGGAAGAGAAAACTATGAACTAGATATTTCAAACTTTTGGGAGTATTTAGTTGGTTTGTTTATGAAGCAAATACATGAGTTAATAATCATCTAGAGGAAAACATTGACTAATTGAGCAAGGTGCAAGAATGCTGACCCTAAATGTAGACAATAAAAAAACAAAATCAGCTGAAATATGTCTATTTTATCTTACGAACTCTAAAAGACCTAAACAGTTGCTCGTGACCCCAAAGCAAATACTAACTTCGCAACCACTAATCCTATCAATACAAGTAAATAATTCAAATTAAATGCAGTATATCAACTTTTCAGAGGCATCAAATATGACTCATTTAATTAATATGGAAAAAAAACACCATCTTTCACAACATTGATTCACCAATAAATCTACACTGGAAAAAAAATTCTGTTGGTTTAATGGGAAAAAACTGGCAGCTGTGGTCGCCAGAACAATACTGTAAAAAAAACCAAAAAAAAACCACAAGAACATATATGTACTTATTTACAGAGTAACATGTACATTTTACATTTTAAACATGTATATTTAACATTGGATTTAAATTAACCACACTTCTATACTGTTGTTTGTACACATTCAGGGTGTCTAAAGTACTTTATAAAGGGCCAGGGCCTATTGGATGAAATTTGGGGTTTTGTGTCTCGCAAAGACAATTTGACATGTAGACAGTCAGAGGAGGGGATTTGAACAGACAACCATTCAGTAATTGGACAACCTGTTCTACAAACTGAGCCATATCTGCTTCCATGTATGTTTAAAATGTTAAACTGTTTACTTTTTTATGACTTCATTTTATTTTTTAAGTCAATAAGCTGTTATTTTAACATTGCAGCCTTACAATTTACACTGTATCATATTGCTTTTCAATTTACAGTTTTATTTTCTCAAAACAATAGAAATACATTCTACATACAAACCTGTTTTTCTTCACATACTATTCCTATAAAAAGTACGGCTATATTTGATTTAAACTATAATGCAAATATATATTTTTAATAAACAACTTTGTATTGTATTTTCACCTACATTTTTTAATGTACGTTTTGGTGTTAAATCCACAGTCATTTTTTTACAGTGCAGTGTAGTTTGAAAGGTGGTAGTGACTGTATTAAAGGGATAGTTCACTATTTTTCACATGAATCTTGTATGGCATCACCATCTTTACTCTGGTGCACCTACATTGACGTACCCCCGACAGTGTCCTGTGAGTCAAATTCTGGTCCAGTTTTGGTCAAAGCGAAAGTAGTCCCGGCAGGTTTCCTGGGGTCAACAAAATACAACGTGATTGTTCTCAAAACAATATGTGTTTGAACAAGTGATTTATTTGTATAACAAAACCATCACGGAACAAAAGCTCACACCTCATAATTGCTTGGAACAACTTTCTCTCAATAGCGATCAATGCACGTTGTCACTGCTAACAGCTGTGCTCCTGAACATAGCAGCCGCAAACACTACTGAACAACTCATGAAAGTAGTTTACTAAGGCGCACAGGTGTAACAATAATAAATAATGATAATAAACAATAATAAACAATATAATAATTATACTGTTTCTAATATAAGAAACGGTGAATCAAGGTCAAATATGGAGAATTAATGTTTGGGAAACAAGATGAGGGTTAAAATGTTAAGAATGCTTGAGTGCTCATTGATCATATGAACTACAGCACGTCTATGTCTTTTTTTAGCAGGTCAGAGGGATTATATGCGTCGATATAATTACAGATTACATGTGCTTACACAAGACATATTTATGAAGCACTGTAATCCTGATATCATTCTTCTGACGTGTTGAAAGTCAGCATATTTAAATTGCTATGACCAACACTCAGGCAGATTAATAATGTGTAATCGCTTTGATAATCTTCATGTGTGTGCGTTTGCACTTATGCCGAAACACATCTCGAATCAACATGCATATAATGAGGTGAGTATGGGGTCAAATGCTGCGCCTCCACTTTACATCTACAATTTAACAAAATTGATTTGCAACTATTTGTAAGGTGATCAGATGAGGAAATACAAGGTCTAATGCATTACTAAATATGTGCCTGCACATACATGTGATGCAGCGCACATATGTATGTGTGTTAACATGTGGCCACGTCTCAGCTGGAGTAATGTGGGTAAACGCTGAGGGGGCAGTATCTCTCCGAGGGGATTGTCACATATAATAAAGATGTTGTTAATAATACTGGCTGTGTGTCAGAGTGAGGGGTCTATAATCTGTAGGATTAGTGCATCTCAATTGAGGCGGAGATTAAATTCAACACCAAGCAGGGACTACGCCACAGTTTAATAATACAGTATGTGTGGTCTTAATCACACAGACAACCTGAGTAACCATTTGCCCTCAAAAGAAAGTAAATTTCCCTTTATTTTTTTTTTCAAAATTTCTTCATCCTCAATGCCACATGTTTGACCTTTAAATATCATGTCTTTTTTTTTTTTTTTTTTTTTTAAATGTCTTTGTAGAGACACAAACTAAACCTGAAATTGCCTGTGGGTTTCTATTCACAATCTCACAATCAATGCTTTCTGACATTTAGAAAAGGGGGGAGAGGGAACATGGGCATGAATATCCAGGAAAAAGGGACATGGTTGTAGTGTAATGTATGTGAAGTTTAAGGTATGGATGTACACTCTAGCGGGTGAGGTTATCATCTCAACATCAAGTAATGACATTTACTTATGTATTCATTGCAGGCTTTGTAGTGGCACCGTGTATA
Organism: Siphamia tubifer; assembly: GCA_020466265.1. Classification (NCBI taxonomy): domain Eukaryota; kingdom Metazoa; phylum Chordata; class Actinopteri; order Kurtiformes; family Apogonidae; genus Siphamia; species Siphamia tubifer. The sequence continues at coordinate 17,715,758 of CM035800.1, forward strand.
AAGCAGCACTGATGACACTTTATCATAGTGTCAGTATTAAAGTTAATAGTGTGAGATGTGTGATATCTGATTAAATGTCATCGGGGGGTTTCTCCACAAAGGAGATTCTTACTTATACACAAGGTTTTTCTTCTTAAAGGCCATACATTATTCCAGAAAATCAACTATTATTCATGTGAGTGACCTAAGCTGAAAAGCACACACAATGCAAGCGCTCCATGTCTCTACCAAAATCAATACACAAGTGATTGAGCCATTCCATCTAATGGAGGCTGAAGTTACTAAAAGTATTGGCATGATGTGCACAGTGGAACATTCAATCAATATCACCTCCCATATTATTTTAAACATAATTATGAAAAAATAAGGAATAAAAGCTGTTATGGATACAATGTCAAACTGTTCCAAAAGGAGGATCATTTTTGGCACAGAAACATTTTTTTTTTTTTTATATCAAACATGACCTATTGGAAAATTGAATCAGCCTCCTACTGCTACTGTAGACACAACACTACCAATAGCCAGTTTGTGCAGCACACACACACACACACACACAGATGTACACAAATCGACTAAGCTAAGATGGGTTTTGTATTGTTCTGTGGATGTAGAGAATATGAATGAAAGCAAATAATGTCAACTGTGCACTGCTTTGTCAACTCTTTGGGTTTTGTTTGTTCCACAGACAGATCACCTCCTGGCTAATTTTCTCGCAGAAATGCAGACACATTTATAAAACTATGTACCAACATTGCTAAGTGTTCATTCAACTGGTACACTGCTGTTGGCGCGTGCAATCAGTAATCGACTAAATCCTCACTGCTGTCATGATGGTTTCAGGACAGTGGCTTGTCAACAGCGACAGTGAGGGCTGCTCAAAGTGTCAAACTGATGAAGTAAAATATGGCTCTTTTGTGTCCACACAGCTGTGGCTTTGACAAAAATACAACTTGTCTGTGCCATGGGAAAAGACATTAATATTTACAACATCAAGTGTCATGAGAAAATTTTTGTTATAATGTGGCACTATATAAATAAAATGTGATTGACTGACAGACACCTATATAGTCCATAATTTAAAAAAACTTAGTAACTTATTGTTGGTAATTTTGTGAAACATTAAATATAGTATAGGGCCAATCCTGTGTTTTTTTTCATTGATTTATTCCAAATATAGAGTGGTACAGTACAAGCTTCGTAACTGTCACCAATTGACCTTCCCACACAACACAATATTGAAAAAAAAAATAAAATAAAAAAAAAAAAATCAAGGAAACAATAAAAATACACACAAAAAAAGAAAACAAGAAAAAGAGTCATATTCAAAAAGGTTTTATGTTGGTTTTTAGAATCACTAAATTGTATGGACATTTTGAAGCTGTAAATAGTGAATACGAGTCATTTTTCTCAGTTTATGACCTTATAACAGTTTGCATGGTTTTACTTTTTAGCAAGTGTAGCATGGATATTCTATTGTAAGAGGAGGTAAATGATGACATCTAATAACACTAAGGTTGAAATTTTGAATTTCAGAGTATTTCAATGATTGTCCTACAAAGGGTTAAAGGTAAAATAACTTTTCCTGATTAAAACTCTTTGCACGTACCATATTTATGATCTCAGTGCAGTCTTTTTACTGAAGAATTCCACACTTTTCTTGTCTTTCAACGGGCAGGAGGTGTTTGGGGTAAATCGTGCATTTACAAAAATCCATTACTTTGTAACTTGAGACTGGTGTTCACAGTCCTGACTACAATGAGGTTCAGATTTAAGACCGTTACACACCAGGGACGTGACAAAAACATGACATAGAAAGCATTAAAACCTTTCACACAGTTTGTGAGAGTTGCAACACATGTTTGACAGAAGGTTAGAATATAAACGCTCTGGGTTGGGTCAACAGAAACAGTAATGATTCTACATCACCTGCAGCCTGTGTCTCCAATCTGTTTGATCTATAAACACTGTCCTGTGTTAGTGTAAACACGACACACAATCCACTGATTCACACGATGTTCATGTTACAGAAACTCCTCCCCGTCATAATTGTCTAATTGTTTGGAAGTGGTGCTCTCCATACATAGACTTTTATTTCATTATCTTTATCATTTTAGTCTTTCATGCTAGATAAACATCAGCAGGCTCAACTCAATCACTGAGTAGATTTACATGCACTAAGAAATTTGAATTATTTCCTTCCTCCTTAACTGGAATTTGCCAGAACTCCACGTTTACATGCCAGCAAAAGAAAGTCAAATTACTGCTCCACTCCTAGACACTAGGTGCTGCTAGACACCCTTTGGCATTAGCATGCTTACAGTTAAACAATAATTAAACAAAAGTGGCAGATTTGAAGCAGATGTAGTAGGACACCAACAGCGAGAGAAAGTATTGGCGACAATGCAGCAGTTCTTAGATACTGTAAACTCTGTTTTATTACACGTTAACATACATGTCGTCATGCCGTGTCTCTGGTCACTTTTGGAAGGGGGCGTGTCCAGGCTAGTCTTAGTCGAACTAAGGTTGACTGGCATTTACATGCACGGAGAAATTCAATTACAATCTCATCATCCAATTTGCCTACTCCGACTTCTCAAACTCCAGTTGGATTCGATTCCACTCTGATTACGGTGTTTACTTGGCTTTGAAAACGCCGACTTTTATCCGAGTAAGGCAATAATTGGAATTTCTCAAAGTGCAAGTAAACATACCTATTGCTGTTGTCACATGGTGTTCAGTACTGTGCAGAAGTCTTTAGCTGTGTTGCTTTTGCATGCTTAAAATAAGTTTGCCTATTTAATTTGTAATTCAGGAAATTTCTACACCACCTTAAAAGACACACATTTGAAGGGGTTTAAAAATGTAAAGTCAACACAAACAGTTAGAAACACCTTGTGTTAAATGACAAGTGGGTGCAAAATAGAAAATCGATGCAATAAACCTCATTTTGTCTGAAAAAAGTATTAGGAAGTCATATTCAATACTACCATATTGGTTTATGCAAGTGTTTTTTAATTTAACATATTGAGATTGTATCTTAATATAGAAAGTAAAGGGCACTTTCACACAGCATACAAAGCAAAAGATAGAAGAAGACGAACGTCAGTGGCTGTGGCTCAGTTGGCAGAGTAGCTCGTCCAATGACTGAAGGGTCAGAGGTTTACATCCTGGCTCCGACGGTCCACATGTCAAAGTGTCCTTGGACAAGACAGTGAACCCTAAATCACGCCCAGTAAGTCTGGCAGCTCCTTGCATGGCAGCAGCCAGCTACTGGTATATGAGAGTGTGTATGAATGGGTGAATGTGAGGCTAATGTAAAGCGCTTTGGGTACCTTAAAGGTGGAAAATGGATTATATAAGAGCAGTCCATTTACCATTTGCAAACGCAGAGTCAGACGTTAGCCTGTTTAAGGTAAAGAGAAGAAGTGTGACCTTCCTTGTCCCTGATATTTCACAGAGTGGTTCGGTAGATAAGGTGAACCTGTGCCATGTGGATCCAAGGCTTTTAAAAAAAACAAAAAAAAAACAACAGGAGCGCTGTCTAAGATTTTGTGATTATTTACCCACTTCTGTTGGTGGAATGGTGAGATAAGATCACTTTTGGACCTGGAAGCATGGAACGGATGCAGACTTGGGTACTGGAGTCTGTGCCTGAGGACCCTGTGTGAAACAGCTCTGAGAAATGCACATATAGCCATTAGAACTTTACTGAACCAACAAACCTAATGTTTTTTGACTTTGCCACAGTCTTCACGCTTCACATAAATGATTGGGTGATGGTTTTATTCACACTGAGAAAAAAGAAATTAACCTTGGCGAGAAACACTTTTCTTTTTTTGCTGTAAAATATTTGTGCCCTGTGAGAAAGTAACCATGACTGAAATACCAGCCTGAAAAAAATGATTGAAGAAAAAAAAAAATATATATATATAAATATATATTTCTGGTGTGTTTAAGACCTTTGGGGAAAAAGATAGGATTTATTAAATTGTAATAAATGTCACTAACATTACTAAAATGAGCATAAATGCATTTTAACCCCATCATTTTGTGGTGTATATAAAATAACTAATAAATCGATGAAAATAAAAATACATTTTTGAGATACACAGCTGAAAAGCAGCATTAAGCCTGAAAAACACTACAAGGTTACTGTATGTGGGTTGAGAAATGTTGACATGATGCATTTTCAGCTCAAAAACCTTGGTATTATTATATGTTTCCATGCTTTGTACAAACTACAATCTAACTTTGTTATTCTAGTGACAGGGTGGATCAACCAAAGCTCAAATTAATATCAATAGTTTAAAGATTGAAAAAGATTAAACATAACATTATGCCACATAGCACAAATACAAAAGGGACAAAAGATCAGTGGACCTTCCAGAGAATGGCTGTGTTTTAAACTGCACAAACCAGCCTGCTCTTTATTGGAAACACTGCTCACTGCCCGAGGCTGCCCTCAGGGTGTGGGACGGCTGACCAGTTAAAGGTTAGGATGTGCTCTGGGGTTGAGGTCACCACTCCAAACAAGGTCAAATAAATGGTCGATCTGTGCCATATTCTAGCATATGTGTGCTTCCCATTTATTAGTTATTTTGGTGTCTATCAGAGTTCATTTACAGAATCACAAACTGTATAATGTTATTTATTTATTTTAATAAATCAGGATATATCCCATTAAAATTAAGAACCTCATTTACCAGAGAGTCCTGGCCAACATAGACAGCAGCAAAGCAAGATATAGTTAGTGGAATACACAATTAAAATACATACAACACACACATTAGACAACAAACAGTTGGATTAAAAAATAATAATAATTAAGCAGATTAGGAAAAACAAGTGTAAGTTAAAGAATTAGTCTTGAGAACTCTCAGTTTAGACTTAAAACTACTCAAAGAAATCAACTCCTTCACTTTCCAGTCCTTCTGCAACTGACCCCAAGTATGAGGTGCAGAAAAAATAAAAGCCTTTTTGATCCATTTCTGTTCAGGCAAATGAAACAGACAGCAAAATGTAATCACTTGAAGGGAGAGAATACATTTCAGAATTTGTCCTTTCAATATATGCATAAAATGTATCCAGGCAAGAGGCCAAGTATTGTCTTGTAATATATAAACAAGTGCCAATGGTTGGTCCTTCTGTTGGCCAGAGCAGGACATCCCACAATAATTGCTGTGGTCACAATAATAATAACAATAATAATAATAATAATAATAATAATAATAATAGTAATAATGTCTATTTACATAGTTTTTGTATGAGTTAATCCATCCCTGTGGTTTTAGTAAATTACTTTATATATATTTATTTTACTTATCTTTTTAACTTAGCTTTTATTCATTTGTATCCTTGTAAATAATGTAGGTATACTCTTAGTTCTCATGTTCTTTTACTCAAAAGACTTACTGCAACTTACTCTAACAATGCTGACAGTATAAGTTGATAAATTGTCTTTATGTTGTCAAGTGTTGTCTTGTCTGTACCGATGTCATGTGATATGATGTGTATGTGTCATAGCCGACAGACCTTGAAGTCCAAGACAAATTTCCTCTAGAGGACAATAAAGTGAATTCTGACTGTGATTCATTCTGAATAATACAGGGTTGAAAACCATGAGATCTTCCAATAAAAATCTACTCAATCCATGACCTGGATTAAAATGAACAACTAACTAATATATTTAAGTATCCATTAGGCTGGATCCTAACAACATGACAAAACAACTGGCTTGTAGGCACTGTATGACACAGATAAACAGTGTTGTAAATGTTATCTGTCTAGACGGTCACAGCATTATATTAAAACGCATCGACATCCTGGAACCAGTCGACCGATAGACAACACATTCCTTAATGCCACAATGTCCCATAACAATAGGATTGGACCAGCATTAATACTCTTGTTCCAAAACAACCCTTTCATCCCCTTCTAAAATCCCCTTCCTTGTTTCACCCCAAAAAACACTTCCCTGATAATCAGCTTAAGTGTTAAAACCAAGGATTTTTTTTTACTAAAGATCACAACTCAAAACAGTGATTTCTGTTACTTTCACATAGTTTTTTTTGGTGTAATTGATCTTGCTTGCTGAAATAAATGTAGAAATTAGATCTTCAGTGTCATTTTTACACTCCTGGGTGTTTGCAAGATGAACTCTATTGTGTTACTGAACAAAATCCTTTGCGACATTGACGATACCTCCTTTAAAATCAAGGAGTTGAATTGTCATTTTTAAACGTTAGGTGAAATTAAATGTGTCCCGGGAATCAATAAAAAGTATAAAAATACAATAAAAATAGCTAAGTATAAAATAGATTATGCATATATAAGCTAAGTAAATAATAAAAATGTACAAATATGTGTTCATCACATCAAGAATTAACCTATATTCAGCTTAATTAAAATAAAGCCAATTTTGGCCTCCCTACCTGAACCTATTATCTTTTGTTTGGACACAGAGGAATATCCCAGCATTAATCTCTCTCAGTGTTCATACTGATCTGTCATTGGCTCAGACTGGATCAATAAGACTGATTTAATTTGCAATTGGGGTGGTCGATACTTCTAAGTAATGCTAATTTCGATGTAAATGATACCATCCAGATAATGAATGCAAGGACAAGGTCATGTGAGGCAAAGACTGCTCTGTGTTTCATTCCAGAATTGCTAATTTGCTGCTCATGCTTAAATTTCAATGAATAAATACAAAATCTGAATTGTTTAAAAATCAGAGAAATTAAATTAGTGTTGTACGTGCATCTATAAACTGAAATTTTTCTGACCTTGAAGCAGTAGGAACATCTCAAATTAAATATTCAGTGCTTCATTTTTTAATTAATTATTTCTTTAATTAATTAATTTATTTATTTTTTGCCTCATCTTTGAGCATATTACAGGTTGTATCAAAAAAAAAAAATAGGCTCTCCAGAAAGTATCCACCAAATTTACAATAAAATATTCTCACGAAACGTCTTTGTTTGCATGTGTTGGTGTGGACATCGTAGGTCTATACCAAAATGTATTGAATAATTTCATACATGACTGAACACAGACTCATTTTATGGTTGGTCAAAAAAAAATCCTCATTAAGAAACACTGCACGTATCATTTGTTTGTCTAGGTTCATGTCAAATCCCACAATATGCTTTAGAAATACAAAAAAAAAAAAAACACTTTTTATAGACAGTACCCAGGGAAGGAACTTAGCTATGAAAAATCTGTTTGATTCAGAACACGCTAACAATACACTGTTGCCCATAAAGGTGGAATAACTTTGTTTTCAGACTTATTCTTCTTTTTATTCCTATTTATACAAATCAGTAACCCCTTCTATCCAGGTGCATTAATTACACACTGAGTCCCCGTCACAATATGAAGTGAGAGTGAATCACATTATTACAATAATTTAATGAGAAGATGTAAAAAGATTTTATTCCAAGTTTATTGGCAACAGAAGAATCCTTCTAGTGATGCTCCTGCCTGAAACTGAACATGTTCTGGCTGCTACAGGAAATTCACAATGCCAAGTTACAGTAATTGAGGTTTTTTTGGCGGGACAGGGTGTTACAAGTATTTAAACAGTAAATATTTCTTTCTTCCTTCCTTCATTAATTGTATGTACCTGTATAATCCTCTGAAGGGTGGGGGTCTGGAGCAGATCCCAGCAGTTATCAGGAAAGGCGGGGTATAACCTTGGACAGCTCTCCACCACAGTGCTGCCAAGCAGAAAGAAATGTTCATTCTTAGACTCATATTCAATTCTAAATATATATAACAATCATACAAGTTAAAGGTTCAATGTATACAATTTTTAAGCTGTGATTGAGTCAGTTTTGTGCCAAGGTTTTAGCTTAGCATTGACATTAGCCATCTTAATTTCTAAGCATGTAAAAGTCAGTGGCAGGTCCTTCTTGAATGACACCACCCCCTTGAGTTAGATTTGCAAGCAAAACCTTTAAAGTTGCAAGGAAAAAAATGTAACTGACAAGCAAAGATGACTGATTTCTAAGCAAAATTTGCTTGTTTTTATTGCAACATAACATCTTTTGCTCTCAAATCTTTTTTGATGTATTCTTTTTAATTGAAAATCCATTATATATATGACTTGTGTCAACTTATATGAAAATCATTATTCTCATTCCAAAGCTCTTGCGTGAGTCTCTTCCATCTTAAGAGTGCAATAGTAGCTGACATTAGCCAACATATGAAATACATGTCCTTACACAAGCTGCACACAAGCATAAAGACACGTGTAAATGATACATATTGAACCTCTAAAGCATTCATTTCTGCAAAACAAAAACAAGATTTCAACTGTAATCCTACGGTTGAAATCAATTTGTGACCAATACATTGGTCACAAATTGAATGATTCGCCTTCATACAACAGCCCATTGCCAATCTTCCAATTGCCCACTCAGTAAGTCCCACACCGAGGCTCAACGAGGATAGATGTGGGTACAACTGGGACATATGTGGTCACGGTAATGGATTAGCTGGCAGAACAACTGCTAACACTCACCATATTGCATTTGAAATTAGCTAATACACTCGACTTGACAGTGACGGCAGCTAATTCCACCCAAGTGATCATGAATGTTTGTGTGTGGGTAAATCCTCTAGTTATCGGTAGAATAACCGACTCTGACCTTAAACGCATGGGTTTAATTCCCAAGCCGGCGCTACGGTGTCGAGATATGGCCTGAAACACACACAAACACCCAGCTGGCTAGTCATGAGACACACTCCCTACAGTGTGGGAACAAACTCTCCTGAACAACAAGTGGAAGCATTGTAACGTACGTGTGTTGATTTGTGGAAGTGCTTTGTGTTCATTCGTTGCCCGTGAACTCACCTGCGTGTGTTTTTTTTTTTTTTTTTTTTATAATCACTCATCATATGTTCCTGTGTGTGTATCTGAGTTTCAAAGAAGAGGCTCACAGAACAGCCACTAACAATGATATCACTTCAACCTCTATTAATCTCTTTCTACCTCCCACTGGGCATGGAGTTGTGGGAGCAAAGAGAAGAAAACAGGAGTGTTGGGAATGAAAGAGAAGTGTGTATTCGCCTGGTGGGTGATGAGTGTGTGAGGGAGAAAAAGGGAGGGCTGAGGGAAAAAAAAAAAAAAGGATGTGTGGTTGTTGGTGTGGTGCAAGAATGTAAATCAAGGTTGGAGAGGACAGAAGAAAGGCTTCATTAAAGGACAGGGACCAGAGGAGAAGCAGACTTCCTGTCATCTTTATCTATTTCTTCTGTTCTTTCTGTCTCCCTTCACTGTTGACTTCAGCTCTGGCCTTTGACAGGCTTTCATACTGTCTATCCAGTAAACAGGGGGAAGAGCATAATTAACAATGTCCTGACATGGTAGTTTAGAGTTTGGGGGTGTGTATGGTCCAGAATGAATTGCATTCATCTAAATTATTTACAATGTGAGAATTGAAATGTAAAATGCTACAGTTTCTCTGCAGTTTTTTCTATGTAGTTTTCTAGTGAATGAAGAAAAGCAAGGCAGTGGTGGAAAAAAGTTTTTTTTTTTTGTGTATTATATTAAATTTGTAGAAAAACCTTTTTCACATTTTAAAAACATGTGGCAGTACCATACAGACCAGAGGTGTAAAGTAACTCAGTAAAAGTACTTAATTACTGTACTTAAGTTGATTTTTGTAGGTATCTGTACTTTACTTGAGTATTTACTTTTCTGGCAACTTTTTACTTTTACTCCCTACATTTTTGGGTAAATATCTGTACTTTATATTCATTACATTCTCTGAATAGACTAGTTACTTTTTCAAACTAAACAGATGTGACAGTATGAAAAATACGTCACTTCAGAGGGAAAATCAGTGGAGAAACTGATTTCATATACTATAATTATATGACTTTTCATCTCACAATTTTGACTTTTTATACCATAATTTTGACCTTTTTATCTCACCATTTTAACATTCTATTTCACAATTATGAACTTTTCTCTTAAAATTATGTATTTTTATCTCATATTTATAACTCATGATGATTTTTTTTATCTTAATTGTGACTTCTTTTTTTTCCAAAATTTCCTGCCCATACCCACAAAACTGAGTAACTGTGACTTGATCAAAAACATTGTCTACACAGTAACTCACTTTTCAAGGCTTTATTTTACTTTTGAAACTTTTCAGATTTCTCCTAATTCACTAACCATTATTGCATTCATGGAAAAAAATGCAGTTTTATTTTTTTACTCTTATATTTTATTACAATTGAGAAGTTGTACTTTTGTACTTCTACTTAAGTAAAGTACTTTTACTAGAGTATTTTATCACACAAGTAGCTGTACTTCTACTTAAGTACAGAATGTGAGTACTTTGACCATCTCTGATACAGACACAAACAAATGCAAAGAACTGTTTAGCGTTAAAAAGAAAAAAATAACTAAGCTAGAAAAGCACAGCCTGAAAGAATGATGCAAACTGAAATGGAACACTTAAGCGCAGACAAATATTAAAGTATGGCTATTGTTATATGGCTACAACCACAAGAGGATATTTCATGACTATACGGTGAGGTCACAGTAAACAAGACTTATACCATCAGAAGTCAGGGCTAGGGGTATATACCTGAACCTGATGTCATGACCTGAGGCATCTACCAGGTCATCCGCACATGATTTGAAGTCCGACAAATAGTTCCAGAGATATGAACAACAGAATGTTGAGTGATTTTAAACTTTTGACCACCCCCTTGTAGGCAATTTAGAAATGGTAAATTGTCGAAAATCAAATCACTTCTTCTCCTCCATGATATTCATTGATATGGAAAACATGTAATTTCTAAAAAAAATTTAAGTTACCACATTCACATGGCAGATATTTAGTGGTGGTGGTGGTGGTTGGTCCAAAAACATAATATCCACAGAGGGATAAATATCATATTAAAACAAACATTAGCTAAATAATAAAGTTTAGCTGGGTAAAAGAGCCATTTATTTTTAATAATATGATATAGACCTGGACGATATATGGATTTTATCCATTAATTTGAGGTTTTTTTTGTTGCGGCCAATTTGAAAAATAAAAAACTTTCTCCTCTTCCTACTCCACTTGGGAACTTCCAGACCCCTGCCCCCCCCCATCCTCCTCCTCCCCTCCTCACTCTTCAAGAATACTGGCATGTGCAAACGCTTGTTTCTGAGGATTCACACACGCTGTACAGCAACAGTTCGAGCATTCCCGCTTCAAGCTCCAGTTCAGTTTGGGCTCAGGATCCCATACCGACTCGGGCTCGTACCTCAGAGGGCCGACGGGGTGGGCATCCAGGGCAGGGGGGGGGGGGGGGGGGGGCAGCGCTCAAGGATGGAAAAATAAATAATTAAAACTGCAGCCAGCGCTTTTAGTAAAACTTACTGACTCTTAAATAGCTGTAGGCCTGCACAGCTGTAATGTGAAGTCATTACATCTTTTGTCTTTTTATGTTCAAAAACCTTTATATCATTATTGTTTATATTTTTATTATTATTTTTCTGGATTCTTTGGTGGTGGCATGAAAGGAATTGTTGGGTTGGAATGGGGAGGGGGGTTGTCGGCAAGGGCTTTCATTCAGAGAGTAAATCCCTCTAGGATCGTCACTGGATCAAGTCGTAGCTCAAAATCTGAGACGAGATTGACCCGCTCAACTCAAACCAAATAAAATGTCATTACGCGCATAAAAAATACACAAATGGAAACGAGTTGTACATTAATGTTGACTTTAAGGGTTAAAAGCCAAAATTACCAGAAACATCTGCTCAAGCACTGATGAGCAAACCACTCTTCCCTGTCAAGTGCAGGTGTAAAAACAACTGAGACATAAAAGTCCTCCGTCACTCATCCTTTTCTTCCCTCTCACTTTCATCTTCATCATTTGGAAAACAACACACGAAGCCACGCAGAAAGCGGAAAAATTTAATTTCTTTTGGATGAAGCACACAGATTCTCAATTTACTCATTTCTTCATTTTCTTCTTTTCCTCTTCTACAGTCTTTTCTCTCTACCTTTTCTCTCCTCGTCTGTCTTTCATGTTCAGATCAGAGAAGCCTGCCACTTATCACAAGAGTCTAGAGAGGCTTTTCTATAAAAGCTGGCGTTACATGCCTGATTTAACAGGGCACCCTCACAAAGACTCCTCTATCTTTCTCTCTGACTTGTTTCATTGCATCTCTTGGATATCCCTCTCTTCCTCTCTGCATACAGAAATAACGTCGCTTACCCTCTTTTTTTGTACGTACACAAACCCTACACACACACACACATATACAGTGGCCTGCCTCGGCTCTTGTTCTCTCACAATGGGATTAGTGGTGTGATTCCTCCACTCCTTTTAAGTGGGCACACCACCAATCCACTTACCATAGACTGTGCTGAATACTGAAAAGAGTGAAGAGGAGGAAACGGGAGGGCAGGAGAGTAAAAGATGAAAGGACATAGACAAGAGATGAGTGGAGTTTAAAACAAGGGAGGAGGGAGTAGTGAAGGACAGACACGTGACAACAAAGAGAGCACACAGTAAATGCAGGTTACATACAAGCTAATATTCAATTTTACTCTAAAACCTGTAACACCTGTATGTGTTTTAGCGTTTCTAAAATATCTGAAACATACATTCAATTATTCATGCATTTTCTGAATCGGTTTCATCCTCCCAAAGGTCATAGGGGTCACTAGAGGCTATCGCAACTCCATATGGACAAAGGTTGGGAACAGCCTGGACATCACTGGGTACTTGAAGAAGATGAATCAGAAAATAAATGACAAAAGTGCTGGTTAGTTCATGTTTTTGGTGTTCATGGTTTGTTATTACACATATATGGTGGTTTATGTACATATATACAATGGATTTGTAAATATTCCACTAGAAAGAACCTGTAAAGTGAATGGATCATAATGTGCAGACAAGTAGATCTGAGACCAATATTGCTTTGGACTAAAACCTATTCTTTTGTTAGTTCTACAGTATGAATTTCACATTTTGACTTAAGACTTATCTTGGTAACTTGAGCCAACCAGCTTTTAAGACTTGAGTTTTCTTTATCAGTAACACGTGGTAAAATTTCATTAGTTTTATTCCAGTAGAATTTTACTGGTAGACCAGTGTAATCACTCTCACATTCACACTTATGGTCAATTTAGATGAACTGATTAACCTATCAGTGCTCGTCTTTGGATGGTGGGTGGAAGCCGGAGTACCCGCAGCGAACCCACGCAGACACGGGGGGTGACATGCACACTCCTGAGACATGCAGTTCTGTGCAAATATCTTGGGCCAATTTTAGCCTTGCTGTTTTTCTACACAAACCCTGCATCTTTATTTCTGTCTCTTCAATAAGAAGTAACAAGGTAATGCAAGAAAATTAAAAGAAAAAGAAAATTAACTAAATTATTTCAACAGATTTATGTCGATATCTAGTGTGATATTCACTTGGATTTATTACATTTTAAACTCTGAAAAATGAGCTTCAGGCTGAGTATCTCATTCTTTCGCCTGTGGCTGTCTTTTTTTTCTTTGTCCAAATGATCCTGTATAGTTTTTTGTTTTCATGTTTTTTGTTATCTTGTCCTCACTAGGGTCACTGCAGGCCTAATCCAGTTACAATGGATGAAGGCGGGGTACACCCTGTATGAGTCTTCAGTTCATCTCAGGGCTGAACATATATAGACAAACACCTATGGACAATTTAGATTAACCAATTAACCTATCAGTGCATGTGTTTAGATGGTAGGAGGAAACTGGAGTACCTGGAGAAAACCCACGCAGACACGGGGAGAACATGCAAACTCCACACAGAAAGGTCTAGTGTTGGAATCGAACCAGGGTCCTTCTTGCTGTGAAGCACGAGTGCTAACCACTGCACCATCATGCCACCCCCATGTTTTTCCTAAAATATTTTGTTTTGAATGTTTAGGTATTGACTGTATATTCCAGCTGTACACATACAGATATAGAGTCTCATTCTAACCTTGCTCAAACAATAATTATAACAGTGCCGCATATTCCTGCAATGAGATGAAAATGCTGCAAATAAAAAAGCAGAATTGAGTGGAACAACTGTTGCTAATAGAGATAAGAATATTATATCTGATAAATTGAATTAACAGTAAGGTTGGCCTCTTTTGCTCAGAGTTATGTAGTGCAATGTATGAGGCGATACATTTTTAAGCATCCACATTACAATGCAACCTTTGAGTTTCTGATCTTAAACCATGAAGACCCAGAGATACTTTTGTCAATTCCAAAATTAAATCTTTACTTTCTAAAGGCACTTCTCACCATTTCTTATATTACCCTATAAAGTTTGCGTTTTATCAGTATAAGTCAGATATTTTCCTTTATTTAATTTACTAACCATGAAAATGTTAAGAAAAAGTTGAGGTTTGTTGTATCGAAAACAGAAAAACTGCAAAAGAAGTGACTTTTTCAGGAAAATCCATCATTAACTAAACATAAACCTTGTATTCTCATCCACAGCCATTAATCAAATTCCATGGGTTTTACTGGTGAATCAGTGTTGTAGAAGATGAGTGTTTCTACATTCACTATAGTATGAAGTCTCTGAACATCCAAATGGGTCATTTCTGATGACCATAAAAGGATAACAAACTACATTTTACACCAATTATTTACATGAATTGATAGTGTTTGTGGATGAAATGACAAAGAGTTTAGGTAAGTAGAGGCTTTTGGTTGTTGATGTTTGGGTCTTTATGGGTTAAAAAGGGTCAGTAGTCAGTAGTTAATCCACCAGAGTAGAGGTGGGGTGAGATATGGTAAGGCAATCCAAGAGTACACTAAACTATAGTATTCCATCCCCATTTACAATAGCTATATGATTATGCCTGTGTTTCAAAGTTTGGAAACATATACTCTCTTGCCTATTAAGTTGGAATAATTTTGTTTTTACACTCATTCCTCTTTTTACTCCTATTTATACATATGAAAAAGGCAAGAGGCAAACATTTGTTCCAACTTAATGGACAACAGTTTAAATTGATCACAAGCTCAACAAGTTAAAGAAGGGAGGAAGGAAGACTATGTGCATGTGAACAAGAAGACAAAGAGAAAACTTCACACATTAATTTCAAATGTGTACGTGATTTTAAAAAGAACTGTAGAAACTTGAGGTTTGACAGAGGAAGCAGACAAGAAAGAGCCAAGAAAAGACAAAAAAAAGGGCATGAATAAGAAATGGCAGCTTATCTAGAGGTGAGGCAATCACTGCTAACGAGCACACAAACACACAAGTGGACCTGTTGCCAGGGTGACGGGAAGCAGCAAAGCCCCGCCCTCCCCCGCTGTGTTTCACACAGTGATGTCATCGGTTGCTGCCGGCTGTGGGCAGAACTTTGGCCAATAGGACAAAAGCACCGGAGGGCGCAGCCTGTCCTTGTCTGTTTTTTTCTCTCTTTTTACTCTCCATTTCTTTCATCAGGTGCTCTCTCACCCGCCCTCTAGTTTTTTTGCCCTCTTTTCTTTAACACTCATTCAAGTGAGCCAGCAGGCGACTGCAGAAGTTGAGGCTTTAGGACTTTGACGGCTGATGAGAAGTGAAGCTGATTAGAGGGGCAGTGAGAATATTTTATGGGGGGAAAAAAAAGGCGACAGCAAATAATCCAGTTTGTTTCAGTGGTATCCATCCTCTATAATCAGTTTGTTGGCTCTCCCCAAGTGGATGCTTCTGAAACAGTCTTCATCACCAATACAAATCTACTGGTGGTGGAGAGACCATTTTTCAAGTTTCAAATAAATTCAGCTAAGCCGGAGTACACACTTAAAGATAATCAGGCTGTTTTTTTTTGCCCGATTTTCTCACCCCGACAAAGAAAAGAAAATGCCAGATTATCTGATGTCTTATAAGATTTTCTTACATGACCATCCTGTGGTCTGAGGTGTGTTCAGAGTGAATTTGTCAAAACAATCAGCTCTGAAACAGATCAGAGCTGACAAATGAAAATATTTAACTTGTTCAATATTTCCGATGAAAATTCTTCATGTGTGTCGGGAAAGCCGACAACTCTCCAACAGAGTCCTATATGAGTCCGCTTTTCCAAACCGCCCCCACCTGTACCTGTATACATTAGATCTGCAATCTGACCTGAGCTGTGATTAAACACATTAGCTACACAGATAGTCACTATGAAGGGCTTTATTTCTACCTAAAACACACCATCATTAAATCTCTAGTATGAGCAGCTCAATGGCAACTGTGGGTGGATGTAAACAGAGGTGAAGTTCACTTCAAAATAAAACTAGAAAAGCACTCAGTGTGCAGATTCCACCAAGGCAGATCAGCCCCCACCCCAATTCCGTGAGCAGTAGTCTGCCCCAACCAACTGAATGAAACACACACGTGTGCCCCCCGCATGGTTCCACTGATTGCCACCAAAATGTAATCATGTGTTCCTTATGTCAATATCAATATTTCATGAAAATGTCAGTCAAATTCGTCCATAGCTTTACGAGTTATGTTGCACACAGACAGACAAACTAGAAGTTGTGCATAGCACGATATTTGATCAAATTGTATTCAAATGATTTACATGTCGAAGACATTAGGTTATATGTTGATGATATGGAAGTGGATAATTCAAATTTCGAAGTTTGATAAATGACATATCATCCTTACATTATTTTGACATACTTTCAATGGTATCATCACAATTAGACAACTGACATCATGTATAGAGAAGAGCGTTCCTCATGGAAGGCAAAAGTTACATTTTAAGTTGAAATCTTAAATAGGACATAAGTTACAGCAAAAAAAAAAAAAAATTTACCTTTCTGGATACTTTGACATTGACCATGAAATTAGAGACTTTGAGTCAATTATGTCAAGTTCCATTGTGATATTCAACTAAATGCTCAATCATAATTGGCGAAATTGATGAAAATAAGTTTTAGCCACAAAATTGTTTTTATATCAAAATACCTCATGATGACATATTGATAAAACAAACCAGTTGTGGATCAACCATGGTCAAATTACATGATCATCATCATTAAATTATTTTAATTGACTCTTCTTTTTTTTTCATTTCTTTGTCCACTATGCACTCGCATTATGTTTAACTTTAACCGTGCTTGCAAAAAAAATTTTTTTGGTTGGTTTTACCTGTCCCCATCTTCTTTGTTTTTGTTCGATTACATTTGGTCATGTTAAATCAGATGTCCGTCTTGGGGGAGCAGATTCTAGATCAGTGTTGGGACAGACTTGTTGTGTGTGATGTGCTGTGTTGAGATTATCAGAGCACACCATACAGTACGATCAAAACTGTTCAATGCCTGATTTCTTATCTTCATGAGTGGGGACTGACACATAAAAACTCACTTAAAAATACAGTGAAATTTCAGGAAGACTTAAGAGCACGTAAAAGCATAAATCTAATATCAACTAAATGATATTTTCATCAGTGCATGAGACCCGTTTTCATTATCACAGAATAAGTTGGGGTCTGCCATGTTTTAGCAGTATGAATCCACAACTTATTTTTTCAGTTTCATCATGGGTGTCATCCAGCATTAAGGTGCATTACTGTTACATAATATGTTTGAGTGTGGAGTCATTATCCTCTTTACTAAAAAGCCACCAGAGGCGATGGTGTGGAGGGATTCATGTGGTTGAAATCTGAAGCTGTATTGACAGTTGTCTCGAAATATCACACACTGAATATTTAAGTCTTTTACGACTATATCAAGTCAATTCAAGACCTTTTCACATTAATAATCGGCACAAATGGAAGAAATTTCTAAGAAATATAATCCAAGACATCTTGTCCAGACGATATTTGAATGTTTTAGTCATGTCAGAAAAAATTAAAGAGCTCTCTTGCTTTTATAGAACTGTGTTATAAAACCTAATGCAATGTTGTGTTTTAGTACTGGCATGGATCCAATCAGTCTGGAGGTCACTCAACAGACATGCATTTACATAAATCTTAAGAAAGCAAGATATTTTTTTCCAACAATGGGGGAGTCCATAACAATGTTGTAGGCAAATAAAACTTCTAAAGTGCCTCTTGACTTGGTTTTCCAACCTGTGACAGGAGAAATTTGGGACATTATTGCATGGTCTTTATATAATCTGTTTTCTTAAGTGTTTAAGCAGTAATTTAAAAAATCTTAATGAATTGAAATTAGTTTAATTTTAACCCTCAGGTATTCCACTCAGAAAGTGCGCAAAAAGACACATTGGTTGAATAATGTAAAAAAAAAAAGACATACGTTTCCAACTTTTTTACATTTTTTCCATTTCATCAAATTGAGCTGTATCATTTTATTTTCATCCCTTTAAATCAGGGGTCCCCAAACTATTTCCAGTGAGGGCCACATTACTTTTCCCATCTCAGATGAGGGGCCGGGGTCAATTTGTAACAGAAAAAGTGTGACGAATGCAGGAGTGCCTAAATGTAAAGAAATATATTGTTTTCCAGAAAGCCACCACCCTTTCTGGATTCTTCACAGAACAAAAGTCAGAAAGATGATGATGACTTAAATGACTCATATGAGCAGTCTCTCAAAATTATTGTATCAAACTAGTTAATAATAGTTCATTGTTAGAAAGCCCACGCAGTTTAATTGTTTATTTGATTGTTTGGTTATATTTGCATTGCATTGGTTATATTTGCATTTCCGTGAGGTGATTTGTGTGTTCCATGACCCATGTAATACATCTGAGTGACTCATATAGTCGGTCTTTATTAATTTATTATTGTGTGTATATATTGTTATACTGAGTGTTACTGTATTATTACAGACTGCAGTGAATAAACCTTAAATGAGGACATCTGTATCCGTGTTCTTTAATCGGAAACACAACCCACACCTTGCCACTCTGAACCAAATCCTGGAGACAACCCATGCTCTCTGCTTCATTAATAATGAAAATAGTTCATAACTAAGGAACATTTTATTGTTATCAAATACAAATACACACGTATAAAAAAAGTCTAAATGGTCTCTGGTATTGTTCAGGGGGCCGGACCAAATGTGGAGTGGAGCCATATCCGGCCCGCGGGCCGTAGTTTGGGGACCACTGCTTTAAATAATCTCTATTGATTATGATGTCACTAAATTTTCTGATAAAAAAAAACATCCCTGCAAAAATGATTGTGTTTTGCAAAACAAAACAGTGGTTATAATGGAAGAAAATAGTGCATTTTTGGCACAGTTTGGAGACAGATGTTAGTCTTGCAATTTTATTTTCTTTACAGTGTGCAAATGTTAGTTGGTCAGAATGATTATTACATTTTGAAGTCAGACCTTATTTAAATTCCAAAAAGTGATACTGTATGAAGTTTTTTTAAGACCACCCAGATACCGGAGGGCATCATGATACTAAATTCTATCCAAAACCATTCTCTTAGAAGCAATATAGGAGCCCCATTACCTCCCCATTGCCCCATTATTTTACGGTACATCTTTTTTTATACCCACATTTTCTTTCTGTCAACTCAATCTGAGACTCACAAACAACAAAGTATGTGAAGACTGAACATCTCTACATCTGCCTGTTTCTCTACTGTTGTAGTGAATTTTCATTTATTTATGTAGTTATTTCCCATCGTTGTTAATGATGTATTACCTCTGATGTTTGTCTTTTTTAGGCTGCCTTTCAACAGCAGGCCAGGGACCTGAGACGAGCTCTGCAGGTTTACCTGTGGTTCATTTACTTTATTATATATATATATATATATATATATATATATATATGTTGTTTAATGAGCACTGCCAGTCAAACAAGGCAACAAATTAAATGACAATGACACTCAGTCAAAACTTAAGACGAAAAGAAAAGAATTGCGCTTCTCTATATTCTACAGTAACATTTTCTTCCTTCTTACCTGTCAAAACTGAAGTTACAAAGACATGGAATTCAGATTTTTTACTTCAGACTTTCCAAGAAACCATCCTCACTCTAAAGGAAAGGTTACTTTTGAAATGGTGTCTCTACTAAACACTCGTTTTTCTACATTTGGGTAAAAAGTGCTGCATCACATTCCAAAGTGGGATATGTTTGACTATTAAACAAACAAATCTATAAATAGCCTTTCCTCTTGTGACCACCTACAGTGGTTCTTCCCTGCTCTGTGATAGACGCCCGACAGTTACTCACTATCTACTGTCAGAAAATGAAAAAATTTAACATGTCAGGAGACATCACACCTTTGCACAATCAAAGCTCCAAGTAATAAATAGATCTACCTGTATAGTTTTTCTACATGTGCTGTGCTGTATAAATTTCAATGTTTATAGCTGTTTAATAGCTGTTGTATGCATTTCTTCCTGGGGCAGACAAATGAGAAGAAAATCTGAGTGTAATGGAAGTGAACATGTATGGGACCTCATTACCTAAAGTGCCTCTTCCATTTCCTTTTATCTTTGTACTTCTGTTTGAGTGTGTATGCACTGCTTTGACTTCTCTATTATCCTGACTTATTTTAATATGTTTGTGCACTTGGCTTAACCTTGTTTCTATTCCCCATTGCATTACTATTTCTTCCCCACTTTATGCAGTCAACTTTATTTCCCTCTTGTTGTAATCTCATTCAGCCATTATCTCATGCTCCCTCCTTTGCTTTTGTTAGAAAGGAGGAACACACCAAACGGAGTGTTGTTGTGTTTTAAAATCCCAAAGCTGGAGTCTGAAAGGACTCTTCAAAGTAGATAAGAACATTCTCCAGACACACACTTGCACACAGCTTGATAAGAGACCATCATTTAGGGTGACCATCCATTATGCAATTCAGGGTGTGTGTTTGACATTGTGTGCACACCAGGTCAGTGAATGGAGCCACCGGGGCGAGACTGATTGGTAATTATTGCGTTGGATGTTGGCGGCATGTGGAGAGAGCATGAGATAATAGGAGGAGCAGATAGCAGTGAGGGCTGTCAAACGTCTGTAACAGACACAAACGCACATGCTTCGAAGCCACTTTCCAAAATCTCTAAAAGGGTCAATATGTCACAATTCCACTTTCAAATATTACAAATGATTTACAATTATCATTCATGTTTAGAATAAGGAACTCTGAAGTTCTGTCAAAAACACCAATATGTTGGATTATAGAGATATGTACTGAATATGTTTATACAGAGAGGCTGACAGACTTATGTCACCAATAGAGAGAGGAAAAAAGTAACAAGATGTGATGAGAACTGCGAAGAAACAACTTTTAGGGTCAAAGGAAATGAGTCATAGAGGCTAGAAGCTATTGTTTTCCCCACCTGACACAGCTGTTTGATCAGGAGGCGTATGAAGGTATAAAGTTCACATGTGATGTTATTATCTTTGCCAAGTTGTCATTTGTTGATGCACGGTTCAGACTAAAGTGTGACAGTTCTTCCAAACATGATATTGTGTTTTACTGTTGCCGTTTTCCAACTAAATCCAGAGCTAAGCTATAATGTAAACCAGTGGTTCCCAAACCTGGTCCTCAAGTACCACTATCCTGCATGTTTTAGATGTATCCCTCGACCAACACACCTGATTCAAAGGACCAGCCTGTCATCAAGAGGGAAACATCTAAAACATGCAGTATAGCGGTACTTGAGGACCAGGTTTGGGAACCACTGATGTAAACTATCAGCACTCATGCCTCACAGCAACAACGTTCTTGGTTTGATACCAACACCAATCGATGGGGGTGGGACCTTTGTTTGTGGGGTTTGCCTGTTCTCCCTGTGTCAGCGTGGGTTCTCTCCAGGTACTCTGGCTTCCTCCCACCATCCAAAGTCATGCACTGGTAGATTAATGGGTTAAACTAAATCACCCATTGGTAAAAATGTGAGAGTGATTATTGGTCTCTATAAGTCAGACCTGCAATGAACTGGCAACATGTCAAGGGTGTACCCTCTTTCACCTGAAAAATAGCTGGGGTAGGCTCCATTGACCCTCACGACCCCAGTGAGGATAAAGCGAGTTCAGAAAATGAATGAATATAAACTATCAGCTGATGCAACATGTGATGTTTATAAGACACAGTGTTACCTCAGCCAACTGACAAAACAACCAGGCACTAATTTCTGCATGAACAAAACTTGATACCATTATACAGATATGTGTGAGCTCTATACTTATCTGAGTAAGTGATAGCCTATAATAAAAGTGGCCAGAATGCTGGATGTTTAAGATGACTCCCTCTTCCATCACACCTAATTCAAATGATCAGCCTATGATCAAGCTCTACAGAAGCCTGATAATGACTGCCAGGTGTTCTGGAAGAGGGAAACATTTAAAACAGGTGCCTGCAACCCTGGTCCTGGAGAGCAGATATCATGCATCTTTTAAAGGTATCCATCTTCCAACACACCTGGTTCAAATGATCAGCTCTGCAGAATACAGATAATGACCATCAGGTGTGCTGGAAGAGGAAAACCTCTAAACCATGCAGGATCTTGGCTCTTCATGACCAGGGTTGGCCACCCCTGCCCTACAGTCTGCGCACACACACACACACATATATGTGTGTATATATATATATATATATATATATATATATATATATTTTTTTTATTATTATTTATTTATTTATTTTTATCTGTTTTTTGTTTACAGCCCTCTACCCTGTCCCCTCTAGTGACTCCGGTCTCTTGGCAGGTCGTCATTGTGAATAAGAATCTGTTCTTAATGACTTGCCTGGTTAAATAAAGGTTAAATAAAATTGAAAAAATAAAAAAACATACACACCTCATTGATGGGTTTGGCAGTTTTCAGTCTGTTCTGCTACGTGACTTCCTCCTGCTGTTGAGAATTTAGAATATCAATACTATATAGATATAAGATTTTTCTCTACTTTGGTATAAAAATAAACTTTAGGTATCTTGCCTAGGTACAGAGGAAAGGTAGCAGAAACTTGATTTGTTTTTAATAACTTAACTGTCATAGTACATACTTTGTTTGAGTGTAGAGGTCATAACTGTCATGTAGTTAACCGTTTGACACTTTTTTTTTTTTTTTACACCCCCCTCATTGCTCAGCAGAGACAGGAAGCCAGTGCAGTTATGTGAAGATAATTTTCCTGTTTTTAAAAACAAGAAGAAGGGTGAAGTGAAGTGCTTTTCTTGCCTTTCTGATACTGCTCCTGGTAAAACCATTGATGTCAGCAATGTCAACACATCAGGTCAAATTCAAGGTCTGTTGTGCTTTGCTTAACATGCTTAAGATGGTACCCTAATGAAGTGTTTAATACGAGTGCATGTTACACTCACTTCACTTCACACAACCAAAAAGCCACCAAGTATCTGAAAATACTCCACGGCTTTTTGTGAACCACACTTCGTTGAACTTTGGTGCTCAAATATTGGTGCAGCAGAGTATCACCACCCACCCCATCATGTGATGTTGTTTTTAGGTCTGCTGCCTTTGATTTCTGTCATGGGAAGGTATAAGATTTAAGTCAACTTTCAGTGACCCTGTTCTCCATAACCTCATGAATCAACATCAAAACACACTGTTACTTATATGTTTAAATCCTGTTAAACCATGTTGGATCATCGTTACATACAATTATAATGTAAATAGTTATAATGACACAGTTATTGTCCTTGCTTTTTAATCGCATATAAAAACTCAGACACGATAAAGCAAAAACATCTACTGAGTTTGTCAGCTTTTCATGGTCACCTGACCCATTTGTATGTTCAGAGGCTCCATAGTGAACATGTAAACACCGTCATCTTCTACAACATTGATTCACCAGTAAAGTTTGAGTTGGATATGTGGATATACACTATGTTTATGTTCAGTTAATCATATATTTTCCTGAAAAGGTCAAATTTTCTTCTGTTTTTGTCTATTTTTAAACAATAACCTTTTAAACCTTATTTATACTGAGCTTTTATAAACATCTACATGACCAGTTAATTAAATCTCAGAAAATAGATGATTTGCACTTGAAAAATACTAAAGTCAGAGGATAATATTACAACGAGAAAAGCACTCTGAGAGCGTAGACCACCGCCAAGGTAGACCCCCCCTCCACCCCGATCACCCCCAAAATGAAATCTGTCCATAGGTTTTCGAGTTATCTTGAACACAGACGCTGGCAAAAACATAACCTCCTTGGCGGAGGTAATAAATGATGATAAATGACTAAGGAAATGGTAGATCGAGAGAAAAATTTAATTTGAGAACTGCCACAAAAGTAACACTGGGTTCTTATGGGTTAAGTTTAATTTGGGATTTTGACAAAGTGAAAATTCGATTTAAGATACAATAAAATATGTGGTTCTGCATTATAAGTCATGGATATTGTAGGACAATATAATTTATAATTCACATGCATTGTCCATTCCAAAACAAACATTTTCTCTACACTTGGACTATTTTGTACATGTAAAAGTGAGTGCTTGTGTGTAAGAAAAATGACTATATTACAAAACAAAGGTGTCAAAATCCAATTTGTGCATTTATCTTTTTGCTTTAGGCCAAGAAAATACACCTGACACATCAAATATAAGTCACATATATGTATAAGTCAGTGTTTTACCTGCAGCTGGTTGTCATCAACATGGACACATTTGGAGATCAATGCACTGATGCTAAACCTCTATAGATATAGACTATGGTATTTGGATTTCCTATGTCAAATATTATCTGAAAATCCAGTGTCTGCAGTTTCAAGTCTACCACAAACAATGCTCTGTGCAAGCATTTTGTGTGGGTAGTGGATTTATATATATATATATATATATATATATATATATATATATATATACATATATATATATATATATTTTTTTTTTTGCATTATAGTCTAGACAGGGTAATTTATAAAACAAAGCTCATATGGATAGAAATCTGAAGAAAAAAACAATAGGGGAAAATAGCTGATGACTAATGAGTAAAACAGTTATGAAAGGATAATGGATTAAAAACAGAGTCATTTAAACAGTGACAGTTGAGTTTTGTATGGCGTAAGTGCCCAATATTTATTTTATTATTATAATTCTAATCTCAAATTTAAGTTGTGTGATGTCACAGCAGCAGGGTTGTGATATTTATTTAATTAACTCTAAAAAAACAATGACCACATACAGTTCTGTGCAAATGTGTTAGGCCACCTTTCTTTTGTTTTGTTGTTATTTCGCCACGTATGTATATCTTTTTTCAGATACAGGCTTAAAAGACACATAAAAATGTAACTAAATGGTTTGTAAAGGTCAGTATTTTGTGTGGCCCAAGACCCAATGAAAGGGAGTCGAAACAAATGATATAAAACATCAGAAAATTAATGCAATACATGTCACATTTGCTGAACAAAAGGATTAAAGACATGTTAATCCCAAAGGAAAGTCACACTAAATACTAAGACTTTAGTTTATAGAAGCCCTTTGTTCCCCTAAAACATGTTACATCCAGATATAACGTACATATACGCCCATTACAACTTTACTGAAACAGAGCTAAAGGTGACATAAGCCTTTTCTACAGTACTGTTCAGTAAGAAAAATACAATTATAAAATACATGTTCTAAAAATGTGAGCCCTTCATACACATCTTTGCCATTCCCACAACTCATTGCAGTTATTACATAAATATGATCCAGTGCAATAGATTGCAGATCATATCTTCTTACAGAGAAATAGGCACTGAATCACATTCTGCAGCATCAGAATCAGATCATAGTGTTGAGATGCTCATTAGCGTAAGTGATGAGCTGCAAAGCTCAGGCCTAATCTGTGTCTCACACATGTCATATGATCCATCGATTAAGAGCAACAGTTACTGATTTATGAGGTTAAGAAGGGACAGAGACTGAGAAATGTGTTCTGAACTCTGCCTTGGCGTCACAGAAATCGAAGGCTGCGAACATGAAAACAACATCATATGACGGGGTGGTGATGCACAGCTGCACTAGTATTGAGCCACTCAGTAACAAAGATAACACAGGAAGTAACATGACTCGCTGGGAAAGAAAAGTAAACAAGGTAAAATGTGACACAAAGCAAGAATAAGTGTCAATAAAGGGGGAAAAAATGAGTAAAATAAGCATTAAATCACAAAACAAGACCGAATCACACGGTTATACTTGTTGTGACCATTACAAATAAGTTGAAATCACAAATAATCATTTAATTAACTTCAGTTTTGTTTTTTTTAAACTTTAAAAGACTTCGAAAAAATGATCACACATTTCACATTTTTGTCTACATCATCTCTTCCCACATGATCCCCACGCACATGTATAGATGAGACTCTTGCAAAACAAATGCTGACTGAAGATTAACATCGAAATGGATGCTGATCCCCAACGGGTAGAGGTTGTTTTGTATACGTGAACACCTCTGGCTACGAGTCTGTTTGTTCAAGGAAAATTAACTGCAACTAAAGTGCAATATCACATCAAAGGGAGGAAAACATCCACATGATATTCAAGTGAATTCAGCCGTGGGCTTCAATCCAAAAAAAAGAGCATTCAGTCAACACATACAATACAACCTGGTTAGTTGACTGTAACTGACGAAAGAAGGTTTTATTGTGAATCGCAGCACTTTAACATATGGGTTGGATTACCAATGAATTAAAGTCCTTTGAGGCACACACTGACACATACAATATGCAACATAAATACAATTATGGAAGTTGAAATAGGTCACACAGTGCAAAAAAAGAGATGATCATTGAAGCATACAAAGATGAGACACTGTCAGCAAGGAAGAGGAAGTTCTAATATGATAATGTCTGATTAAGATTATAGAAAAATAGCATGATTGCAGATGAGCAAACACACACACTGGTGCCTGTGTTCTTGTAATTAAGACAAAGTATACTATTAGTTCTCCATTAGTGACTGGAACAACTACATCTCCAATCAAGTGATTTAGTTCACCCCTCAGTTTTGGTTTCTATGGCAACAGCCCTGTTGAACCTCTCAACACTTGATTAACAATAAGTGCGCACCATAATGCAGTCCATTATGATGTGCTCCATCTACTGTTAATCAAATACAAGACGAACGCTTTGATAATCATAGAAAAAAAGAAAAAAAAACCATCATGCATATTCTTATGTGTTCCATCTTTTCTCAAACTTAAATTTACCGACAGAACAATTAGGTCACGTGTCAAGTGAGGTGAATAATAATTGCATTTTTCTTCAAAACATATGTCCGAGATAACATTTGACTGTGGCAATAGTCCGAAGTTGATATTCCAAATGTAGCATGTTCTGATTAGGACATGAAGGACATGTTACGGGACTGTTACTCAAGTTTTAGGAGCATTATTTTTGCCATATATTTCATTTAGAATATGTTTCAATTGGAGTATTTGCGAAAATTTGCAACACATGCCTTGTCCGTTTATGGCCAACAGTTTGCAAGACTGATCCAAAAGTCCATATTTCTGGTCAAAAGGAAAACCGTGCCCATTTTTAAGTATTATGAAGGACTTAGAGCACTGACCTTTCCAAGAAGCTGTCTGAAGGGATGAAAGAGAGATTGTACTTGCACGGTTGAGTAAATCACTGGCGGAAGCACTTGAAATGCAATCCAGACACTTCCATATGTCGATGTGAGAAATGGACATAACTGGAACATACTTGGATGGATGCAAACAAAAACATTAAAG
The DNA here is from genome assembly GCA_020466265.1 of Siphamia tubifer. Lineage (NCBI taxonomy): Eukaryota > Metazoa > Chordata > Actinopteri > Kurtiformes > Apogonidae > Siphamia > Siphamia tubifer. The sequence goes on from CM035800.1 coordinate 17,743,344, forward strand.
GCATTGTAATTACCAGTATATAAAATAGCCTAGGAGGAGTATTTTCCTCAGAATAAGAAAAGTCAATGTCAATGTTTCCATTAAAGTGACGAAACATACTTTTACTGCTAGTGGTTATTGCATTGTCAATACCAATAGAAGAAATTACTGGAAAATGAATGAGGAAAAAACACAGGCAATAAAAGGCACAGTGTGAAAAGTTTCCAAAGCAGAAATCAGGAGAATTATATCTTCCCACAGTCACACCCCATGTTTCAGAGCAGGGTTATTAAAACTGGCCATTTTCTATCAGTACCAAAGATACTAAGACATCCAGCTCTATCTATTCTGAGATGGCTAAGAGCCTAGCCTAGTTTTTCACCGTGGATTAAGCAGTTTTAGCCCAAAGCAATTAGGCAAAACCACTAGCCCCGTCAGCGAATCCATTGAACCCACTCGTACATTGTGAGTTCAACGACTGGGTACATTTTCTACCTTCTCTTCTTCTTCCTCCACTTCATCTTTTCCTCATTCCTTTTACTTCATTTCCTTGTTCCTCTTGTGATGAACTGACAGAAAAAGTGATTAACTGCTGAAATCTGCCTGTTGGCCCCCCTCACACACTCAAATTCGTCATTCATGTTTCATGCGAAGGGGTTGTGAATAGCGCCGTTTGGAGAGGCCAATTTCCATGACAACAGGTTTGAGGATTAGGGTGAAAAACTGTCATTCCGGAGCAATTGTCAGAGCACCTTGAATCAGGAGAACACTTAAGAAAAGAGAAGGAGCATAGGAAGGGGGTGAAAAACAGGAATTTGGGTCGTTTGGAAGGATAAGCGTAGGAATAGAGTTGAATATAATGGTCCTATAATGATCACTTTACTCTTACATACATCCTCATTTACTGGATGAGAGGTAAATGTCGGAATGTAAATGTAAATGTACAATAGTGTGGCATGTAGACTAGGGGAAAAAATAAGAATGGAATGAGTAAATATAGACATGGGAGGTTTTGCGTCTGGGAAACTGAAAAGGAGGAGGAAGGGTAAAAACATGAAGCATTAAAATAAATGTAAAACAGGCTAAGAATGTACAAAACCACTGAAGCTTTTGTTCAGACAGTTAAGTTAGAAGTGAAGTAAAATGTATATTAAAAAAAGAATCTTATGGTTGACAAAATGGTGATTTAAATTTTGACCTTTAAAACCGTTTTGCCTTTTACATCCATTAATCCAGTGTATTAGTGTCTGTACAAAACATGTATATTGATCATTTATGCTGTTTTTGGGCCTACAGACTTTAACACACTGTAACTTCAGGAGAGGTTTAAAAAAATAAGGCCAATGTCCCTGACCTCACAGCTGTGATGTCTTACCATCAACAAAAGAGAGTCATTCAATAGATCATAAAATCAATACCAGTGTGTAGCTGTGTTTTTATCAACAAATGTCAAAAACAGTGTGAATGGTATAGGAAGCCCCTCAAGCTCTTCTGGGGTAACATCTGACTGAACAAAAGTAGGTAACTGGGTAACGACATATGACTGTAGTTAAAGCTGTTAAATGCTACGAAGGAGGTTGTTGGTAAAAAACCAATATTGGGGCAATTATTTTCTTAGATCTGGATTGAAACTGAACTCAGTGAATCAATCGGAAATGAAATCTGTTGACAACTGAGGGAAGAGTAGTGATTTTAGTGAGGTACTGGAGAAATGAAGTTGTAAACAAATTGTTTACAAAGGTAAATTTTGACAACCAAAGTGATCAGTTTTGTCTATCTAATTAATCAATCAGAAATGAAATCTGTTGACAACTGAGGGAGGAGGGATGTTAGTGAACTGTGGACGACGCCGATTCATTATGATTTTTCATTATGTTATTTCTACATTTTACCATTTTGTCCTACTTTTCAGTATTATTGATGCATTAACTGTTAATCTCACTTTTTATTTACCTGCTATAACTTCTTTATGTCCTATAAAAACATATCCATAATTGTCTGTGGTACCTGACCCATATGCACACATATTTGGTTGTGTTATGAGTATTTGAAGTGCATGTGTTAACACTGAAGAGGTTTTCTTAAATATGCTCTGTTTTTCTATAGTTTGTGTTCAGAATCGTGTTTTATGGTTGGTAAGTTTGGAAGAAGCACATGCTGCTTTTTTCCTCTAGGTCTGGAAAATCTAATAATTATTTCATTTAATTAACATTTTGCTTTCTGAGAATCATGAAAAAAGCCTTTGGCCCTTGTTGATTACCAAAAAATTCTTAACTAACAGTATACTTCTTGTAATATAGTCATTACTTATTTGACAAGGATAATAAAGTTCAACATAGTTAAAAGCTGCCAGCTGATGTAATGCATATAGTGTTAATTCTCAGCTCCCTAAACTATTTATTTTACACTCCAAAAATTTGAATCTTACTAAGTGTATTTGTCTCATTTCCAGTTAAAATATGTCATCACACTTAAAACAAGACACATTCACCTAAAAAAATATACTTTCAGTGAGATATAAGAACATATTTTTAGACAACAGATCTTTACAAATCATTTTCCAAGAAATCTTTCCCAGATAATTTTCACTTGTTTTATTGGCGTTTTCTTTTGTTTACTTAAACTTTTTGTTTTGTTTGAAGCAAAAATAATATTAATCTGAAATTGGAAAAAGTGACAAGTGGTGCCAGGCACAACATACCCTGCCCTCCCCTTGCACATATTTTACATGACTTGCCCTATCTCTTATTGCAAACATGCATTTTCGGTGACTGTGACCTTTGACCTACATTCACCAATATTTTATGTAAAGTGGTCCAGTTTTGCATCAAGTTGCTGATAAACAGACAAAACAAATATATAAATAACCAAAAACAATACCCTTCTCCCCTTTCTGGAAGCAGGTAATTATCTAGGGAAGATTTATTGATATAAGATTAAAAATAAGTTCTTATATCTCACTAAAAATTTAATTTGACGAGAAATGAGACATATACACTTGGTAAGATCTTGATTTTTGCAGTGGAAAAAAGTGTTTCCCCAATCATATACGATATAAAGTTTTAGTAAAAAGAGTATTTTTGAATCAAAGAATAAAACTATGCAAGAACTATTACTATTATACAACAGCAGTGGCAAAAAACAACATGAACTTGCAGGACTTGATGAACCATATGTGTTATATATAAAACTAAATATGCTACAGTATGTAGATATCTTGTGCTCAGTCATAAGTTTCATATTTAAGGTATTTGTTTTTGTTGCAGTGTAAACCTGTAGCTTAAATGGTTGCTTTGATAAGATCACCATCCCCGGAATGTTTTTTTAAATTAATTAATTTATTTGTCTAAGTATAGAAGTTCGTACGGCTGACATATGGTTCAGGTTTTATCACATATCTGTGAAAAACATGTGCTGGTTTCATCATTCAGTCCTGTCGGAGATGGACGCAGGTAGGTGGAAGGATGACAGACAACGTGGTAGTGAAAACATAACAAGACCATGATGAATTGCAGCTGCAGAAGTAATTTAAAGTATGATATGTTAACCTTGAAATGGCTGGAAGCTGGTCAAAAGGAATACCTTGAAATTTTACATTTCTGCTTTTTTTTTTTTACTTCACCTAATCTTCGTACAACAGAAGGTTCACCTGCCACAAATTTCATGGTTTTCAAAGCATGGCCAGGAAATGAAATCTAGTTTGAGTATGTCATTTGTGGTTTTCTCTTTTCGTAAGTTTACAATGTTAAATATTTTGGTATCTCCTCATATGATTATTTATCTATTATTTGTATTTTGACCATTTCTCTTTACATGTCCATCTGCTCAATATTGTTATATTTCTTCCATCATACAAATCACCACCCATTTGCAAATTAAAGTCAAGGCACATATTACCAAACTGTACACACATTAAATAAAATGTAATGTTTTTGTTTTGTTTTTTTTAATATAGGGGCTTTATGCAACTACTAATGAAAATCAGACATGGCTCAGGAAAAGGCAAAAACCATGTTTACAGATGAAGAATGTATTAATGTTTTAATCTAATTGCATTTAGTGACCAATATTCTAATATAAAATAATTCACTATATTTCTAATGAAATATCCCCAATTTGCACACACACACAAACTTGTCCATAAAGTTGGAATAATGTTTTTCACACACATTCTTTTTACTCATATTTATATCAATCAAAACTCACCTTTGATCAGGTGCAATGATCACATGCAGAGTCCCATTTACACGTTATCAAACAAAGAATCAGATTGTAATAATCATGTTATGAGAAGATGTACAAGTATTGCATTTCCAACAGTGTATCATTCCACCATATAATTTTCATCTTCCAGTCTCCTGCATCTATATTATTAAACATTCGCTGAAATATCAAAGGCCATCACATTCAATTACACCTGCGCTATATGCTCCTTATTTCATAATTTAAAAAAAAACAGGTTCTGAATGGAACTATAATCAGTGAAAATTTGATGGAATCATTTATTTGCAATATGCTTCAATTCAAGTATGAACACCTATGCTAGCTGTCGCTGTTTTTTTTTCTTTGTATGTCATTTTGACATATTTGTGTCATATTGTTTGCATCACTTTTTATATGTCTGTTTTAGCTTTTATCGGAAATATATCTGCATAAATCATTTTTGTCATCAAACCTCCCCTTTGCAATGTGCTAAATTGTATTATCTTGTATGTAATTCCGTGACCAAATGGAACAAAATGAACTGTTCTATATATTGCAGGTACAAAGCAGTGTTGGTTGATATGTCATATTTCTTACTTCAATGTTATTGATGGTTGGCTTCTTTTTCTGTGTACATGAACAAGCTATGATTTAAAATAGTGTTACTAAATCTATATGTGCAATATCAATTAACATTTTAATAAAATGCACTTCAAAGCTCAGTAACATGTATGATCTGTGAAATAATGTCCAAATAAAGGAACTGACAGCCTGGAAAAACATCCTCACAGTTAATATATTACAACAAATATCAGTTTGCACATTCTGCAGAGGAAGCACTCAAGCCAGTCATTTGATTTAGGTATTACTCATGACTTTCATTAAACAAAAACTGAATCAATGAACAAATACATTTCATAAAAATATTAATAAACAACATGAGTGCCCCAGGCAGAGTCACTCCGTCATCATGCGATTATGAAGCTGATCAACAAACCAATCAATCATTCTATTTTAATTGAATCTTCTGCAACTGCTCCTTTTTTTTTTTCTCCACAAAGATTAACATGTCAGACCACAGCTGGTAATCTATACTGTGAGCGGCTGCTTGTTCTTCTCAATGCTGAGTGGAGAATTGTGGGATGGGAACAAAGAGCTACAAAGGAGTGCATTGTTGGGGAGTCACGTGATGCATCGGCAGATCGGATGAGACCATGTAGTGCTATTGCCGTTACTGTACGGAGCTATACTGTCCATATTGTCCACGAGACGAAATAAGCAGGAAGTGCTTCCTCACATATAAGGCAAGATGACACAAAGAGGACTAATGTCTGAGGATGTCAACGTCAACATATCAATGGCAACTTTCAGAAATCTGATTTTATGAATCTTACGATGAAGTTTAATATGTGAGACAGGTGGTTGAATGATCAATTACTTCTAATGTGTTAATCTTGAAGATCATCATATGCGGTGTGATCACCGTGATAAAACAATAAAATCTCTGGCGCTGACCTGACCAGAGTAACGTCATCTCGTACCCTGAAGATGTTGATGTTCAGGACAAGATGAGTCATTCACGCCCTCTTTAGAGCTTTCCTCCGGAGAACATCTTGTTCATGTGCTACATTAGAAACACTGACTTATTGATGAAGCTTCAGTCACAAGATCATCAGGAGCTTTTGTTGTACGGTAGACAATCTCCTTGTCCTACTTTTCTCACACAGCTGATGCACAATCCCATTAGGATGACCTCAGAGCTGCACGGAAAACAGCTTCCCAAGATGTGATAATGTGGTGTAAGTGGTCAAAGAACCCTCTTGTGGCCTAGTACCATGTGTATTTTCAGATTAAAGGAAAAACATTTGCAATAATATGTATATCCAATATTTTTTGCAAAAGAAAATCTACTTCAGACCACCATATTTTTATGACCTTCTGGTTCTGTGATCTCTGACCCAATAATAGAGATTAGTAATCTAGTCATTCCTCATAAAACCAGGAAGCTGTAAAACCTTCAGGAAATATACTGATTTTTAAACATTACAACACCACAAAGTAACACTAATGGAGATACATTAATGGTTTGTGGTGAACAAACATGGCCTAATGGTGACATGAATGCTACATAGATGGCTTAACTGTGCAATACGGTGGAGATTTATTTGCTTTTTGAGCTTGAGACCTAAAAGTGAAATTTGGCATCTCTTAAATTTAGAAATAAAGATTATATAAACTGCAATAACATCTGCCTCTTTCCCCAACTCTCATGTGTTGCCCAATTCACATTCAAGAAAAACTGCCCAGTTGGGGAAAGAATGTCAGAATATTAATCACAACTAGGAGGATTAAGTTTGGAATTTCTTCCAACACTGATAAGTAATGTCAGTTGGCTATCAACCCACATATACTGACAGGCAATGTATTGCATTGTATTTTCACTCTAACATGTTATTTTCAGTTCCATACTCATAAGAGAAACGAATCACAGCCAAACAGATCAGCATAGAAACAAAATACAATTTTCCCAATCAACAAAATTAATTACATGCATTGTTGTTTTCAAGATATAATCATTCATAACAAATTATTCTGATATTGTTAGTATTTCCTGCACATTATCAGCTGTTAGAATAAAAAAAGCCCTGTTGCAATAATTATCACAAATATTTTGCTTTCATGGTTTCCTCCATCTACTCTGTCAAGCAACGTACAGTGTTGACCTTTTTAAATGTTTTACTTACATTTGGTCATTAATATTTTGATGTTAAGCAAATATTTAGTAATTTTGATTGTTTTAATCACCCTATGTCAGGATTACAGAAAACTCCTCATCAAAAATAAACTTTAAATCCGCAAATATCCACCTTACTTAACATTGATACCAATATGGACTTTTTTCCCCCTTGATAACATTTTTGGTTGTTAGCAGTTCTAGTCTTTGATCCAAACTTGCAATTGGGAAGGACAATTGTGTTACAAACTCATCCCAGCTGCACCAGCATGAGCATTATGTCCCAACCCGGTATAACAACAAGCAAAGCAACAGGTTATTTCCACCTCCAATACCCTAAAAACTCAAAGTACAGGTTTGTTTCTCACAAACACCATTTCATTCCACTGAAGATTAGTCAAACCACTCAAAGTATTAACACCTACCTTTCTTAAGCCCAAAGCACATAAACACAGACACGCTTTCGAGCACAACAATTCCCTTAATACTTATTACACAATGACCTCCAGTAACAGACCCACAGCTCCTCTGCAGCAATAGGCAATTGGATCTGAAATGAGCCTCATGCGGATAAGAGAATAGCACGGTTTATCTCTTTTCGTATTGCTAAGCTATAGCAGATGGAAAACAGTATCAGCTCTGAGCAAGTACAGTTCCAGAATCAGTCAAACAAAGTTGATAGGACCTGAAGGGTTTGCCGCTAGCAATAAACAGGGTATCGAAAGGCTGAATGTTCCACTGCAATAATGATTTTAATTGAGTGTAAAACCAGCACCTAATATGAGGTCATGCCTTCAGGTGATTTAGGTGAATACTTTTGGTGTGTTAGTTACACCTCCATTTAATATGTCAGGTACAATATAGCAGCTCATGCACAAAGATGTGTCTTTATTAGAGCTGATTTATCCGCTTTTAGGTCTTTTCTGGCTGAGCTCTAGTTTCAGCCAAAATTAAAAAAAAAAATTTAAAAAATGCTCTAAACCAGGTATGTCACAATGAGGGTTTAGAGCAGGCATGTCCAAACTATTCCACAACGGGCCAGTGTAGCTGCAGGTTTTTGTTCCAACCAACCAAAAGTACACAGTTTGACCAATCGACTCTCTGAAGACTGAGATCGGTTGGTTCATTGAGTCAAATCAGGTGTGCTGCAGCTTGTTTGGAACAAAAACCTGCAGCCACACTGGCCCTTTGAGGAATAGTTTGGACATGCCTGCTCTAAAGCCTCATTGTGGCATTTTATTTTACCTCTTGTCTAATGGACCATTTCTTCAAAACAATCTGTTAGGTCATGCCTGTCGTGCCAAGACAGAAGCGTGAGAGGTGAACTGTGCTAATACTGTAAACGACATTTTCACAATCCGTGTTTACTCCGAAATCAGCTTGTTACATGGATCATAAAACTATGTGGAGACCAGCTTACATGCTGTAACAAGAGTTTTGTGTTTACACTGAATTCTTTTACAGACTTAATGGTTATTGTGCAGTAAGCAGATGGCTGGCTTTGAAAACAGTATACTACACACATACTTTTCATGTGTTTTTGTTAAGTTTTGTTTTTTTGGGGTTTTTTTACAATTAAGATCAGGATTTAATGAGTGTCAATATAGAGTTAAAATAGATAACTCTGAATTTAATGAGACTGGACTGAGCTCTTTAGCAGGTAATTAAAAATCTGAACATAAAACCAATCTGGGCTCTTCCAAAATAACGCTGTTGTCTGCTATCTGCCTCCATCTTCAACTTAAACTGCCAGGATGTACTAAGGGGATTTTCTAATTTCATGCTCCTGTTCCCATTTTAGGGAATTAAACTAAAAACTTCTCAAGGCCGCAAACAACTTAACGCAAGTGACTTCCCATTAATTTAACCTCAACGTCTCTGCGAATGAAATGAAAAAGTAAATACCTAAGTGGTGCAAAAAAAAAAAAGCAACTAGTGTGCAAATAAGTACTAGCCTAAAACTACTGGGCAAACTTTCACCCCAATCCCTTGGAGTAAATCAAAATGGCATAGCGGATTAGTGCACTGTCGTAAAGCTCCTATTGACCTAGAAGTATGTGCCTTCATCACAACTAAATTAGGGAGCATGTGTGTGTATTTTATTAGGTCTGTGTGCATTTGTAAGTCTGTGTGTGTGTGATTAAGCACCAATCATATCAGTGAAACTAATCCCTTTACATGGACCTTCACAGTTAAAACCGAAGGCTCCCATCAGCCTCAAAATCATGGTGAAAACATATACATTCCCAATGCAATCTTATGTACGACAAAATTAGTTTGCACTGACAGGTAAGTGGGATGAGGTGGAGGAATAAAAAAAGGAGCTGTGTGAAGTAGCAGCAGGTGTGTGGGGACATTTTTGAAAGAGGGAAGTAAACAACGAAGGAGACAATGTGGAGAATTGGCGGTAAAACGCAATAAAAAAACTACTTCTAAATCTCTTCAGCCACAAACGGCAACATTAAGCCTCAGTCATCCGGTGACAGACCAGACACTCACATATGCACTGCTGTCAAATAGGGACTTTCACATGGACAAAATGTCACCTGGAAAAGGTTCTGCCAAGACCAGAGTTGGCAGAAGTTTGTTCCTCTTACATACAAACAGGCCACCACCATCACCATCGCTCCACACACATAACCAATCTTATCTCCTGTAAACATGTGCATGTTTCACAATTCCTCAGATCGGTCTCCTTCACTGACATGTTCCAATGAGTGTGTATGTGTGAGAGCGAGGACAAACGCAATATGAATATGCACGCATGCCTTCACAATCCAGCATTCACCAAAGCCTCTTACAGCACTTTAGAAAAATATGTAATAGACTGCAAAAGACACATATATACTTAAAATCATTCATCGGCATGAAAGCCTCTGAATGAAAGCTTCTGAGCTGTAGTATTACTTTTTGTAATCTTTGTCCTCGTGTATTTTCAGAAATCTTAGGGAAAAAATTCTTAAATTCAACTAAAATAGCAAGACATCAAATAAGCCGGCTAACGTTTGAAAAAAACACAAATGTAGGTTTATACTTTTCTGTCAGATTGAAGCATTGAGAAATTTTACTGAACATAAATAAGTAAAATGTTCAGGTTTAAGATAATTAATATTAACACAAAATATGTGGTTTTGGGAACTCCTTTTTTATGGTAAGGTAAGGCTTTCTTGATCCCACATTGGGGAAATTAACGTCACAGAAGCTAGTGATATACAGCAATTGAGGGACAGCAAAAATAAACATATAGATAATAATTAATATATCTAAAAAAAAAACAGATATAGAAACAAAAAGACTATATGCTATTTTGTTATGTAGCCTGCATGATAAATGATAGATGAAGTGTTTGAGTTTATGAATCATGAATACATGTGAAAAACAAACCATGCATCTTGCATATAATTTGTGGCATGCACTTGGTAAGAAAACAAAAAAATGCTGTTTTCTTGCAGAATGCTATCTGGTAACAAGTCCTAATATAAATAAGAACAAACTCTACTTTGAGGAAACTCAGATCCTTCGGCGTGTATAACAAAATGTGGGAGATGTTCCACCAGTCGGTGGTGGCCAGTGCCATCTTCTTTGTGGCTGTTTGTTGGGGTAGCAGCATCAGAGCCAGCGACACCAACAGACTTGATAAAATTAATCAGGTTGGCTCTGTGATCAGCCTAAGGCTGGACAACTTTCAGACCATGGTGGAGAGGAGGACGCTCCACAAACTGTTGTATATAAACAATGGAAATCCTTCCTCCCACATTGTACAATAAATCAATCTTTTTTTTCTGTTTATGCTTTGCACTTTCTGTGAAAAATATTGTATTACATTATTCTGGTTACTTTACACTCTACAGTTATCTGTCTTTACACATTACTATGCCATTGCACCTTACTTTTGTTTTGCACCTCACTCACATTTATTTTACCTAGTATGTGAATGCTGCTGCTGTTACAAAGCAATTTCCCAATTGCAGGATCAATAAAGTACTTCTATTCTCTCTCATTTTCTGAATCTGGTTTATCCTCACTACGGTCACAGGAGTTGCATGGAGCCTATCCCGGCCACTGAAGGGTGAAGGCAGGGTAGACCCTGGACAAGTCGCAACTTCATCGTAGGGCTGAACACACAGAGACAATCACTCGCTCTCACATTCACACCTATGGACAATTTTAGAGTAATTAATTAACCAATCAGTGCATGCCTTTGGATGGTGGGAGGAAACTGGAGTACCCAGAGAAAACCCATGCAGACATGGGGAGAACATGCAAACTATGGGGATCACCAGTGACACTATGGTGCATGTGTATTTTAAATAACCGTAACTCCTCTCTACTTCATATAATTGTAATTATTCAAACATCCCCTGAAAGCTGTCTGCTTCAGGGGATGCTCATAAAACTCCAGAAATTGTTTAAATACAATTTTCTGCAATCTCAGAAACGTTCAATCTGCACTTTTCAAGAATTTATAAAAAGAAAATTGAAAGTTCTACTCCTAGAAAAACAGTGTAAATTATTTACACATATAGCATTTCAGGTATGGATTTTTCATGGGTATAGGAGTTACCTGTCAAACCTGGATGCAGGTGTCCTGAGGTGAGCCCACGAAGAATAATGTCACCAGAGCTCACAATAAACGTTAATTGATAATTAATCCCGGCAGGGGCGAAAATCCCATTTCACTTTTTACTTTTTGAGAGAGAGAGAGGAGGAGGGGGGGGTGCAATAAACCATAAAATTTCAGAGATTCATATGCTCTCTCCCTCTTTCTCTCTCTCCTGCTCCTTTGGGCCTTGCCTTGCAGGATTGAGCCCTCAACATGTTGAATGTTATTAAAAGTAGTTACACCATCATGATTTAGTAGTGCATATTCTACCTGTAGTCGGGGTTTTCTATGTTCAACCAGCAAAATCAACAATGGTATTCGGTAAAAGGTTGAAATGATACACCTTTATGGCCACATCTAACAGAATTTGTGTGCACCCTGCTCTAATTTCCCTAGTCCAAAGTAGCTTTACAAGAAATTGAAGCTCAAAATAAGTTCCAGAACAATAGAGGGAATACCACCAAGAATAATCCAATATCAAACTACTCTTCAAAAACATAACACTAACAGTATGGTCCTCATCACCTGCTGCATTCTTTGTCACTGCTGTTAACAGAAATTGCAGGCTCTCTTTCTGGCCCTTCTGCCACTCTCCCTGACTCTGAACAGTCCTATAGATAGAAATGAGGCGATACAGATATTCAGAAATACCCAAAACACAATTTAACACAACAAGGGTGTCGTCTTTACAATACCAGAAGTCTAAATAAGACAGTTTTCCTTATTGCACAACACTAATAAACAACAGCTCAACAAACTGACCTGAGAGTATGTGCCTCAGTCTGATTGGCTCTGGCTCTCTGTGCGCAGCTGACTTGACTTTACCTAATGAAACCAATATGAAGCATTTTCATTCCTTTGTCATGGATATATTTATCAAAATGCCTTGATATTATCAGGGTATTTCAACTTACTTGGTCTTTTGGGGGAGTAAAAAAAATTAACGGACGTCTAATTTTTCTTTTCTCTGGCATTTCACCTAACCTGGTTGGTTGACAATTGGCCACACACACACGCACACACACGCACACACGGTACTGTCATTAGAGTGGGGAAGCTAAGTCACGCCCTTCTACTTCCGGTCCAAGGGTACTGAGCTAGCAAAAAATTTGAATGGGACTGAATGGAGCGAGTCAATGATTCTGATTCCGTTTGACAAGTGCTCTGAAATTCACATATGATAGCGGTTAATATGAAATGTTTGATGTGTGGCATAGGCAGACCACCCGTTTTTGTTGGGAATCAAACGTGACGTTAGTTTTTTATGTGGGCTTAGTAAGAGACTACAATGCGTCGCGTATGTGACGTTGCACACCGCTCAGCTGTGGCGCTGAGTGTGGTGACGTCACGTGTGCGCCAGGCGCGTAGTCCAAATTATTAACGGGTTTTGCACGCAAATTAATCAGCTGTTGGTTAACAGAACCAGTTGAAACGCACATCAATAATTATAATTTACTATGAGGTACAACATGTGTGTGATTCAGGGCACATGACAAGAAGATATGATTTTAGCATTTTATTTCCCATTTAATGCCATTCGTTCATTCGGAATCAGAATTTTGCTTGACTGATTTTGCTTCACTCCCATTCAATTTCATTCAATTTCTTTGCGAGCTAAGCACTCATGGACCGGAAGTAGAAGGACGTGACTTAGCCTCCCCATACATCCACCACTAAATTAAAATAAAGATAACATGCATCATTATCCAAGATTCATTTTCTTCAAATTAACTGAACAATGTTTTGTTACAAGTTTTTTAGAACAACCTTTGACTCCAAAATAAAGTAGATATTTGTAAAACTGAATATATAGGCCTAGCCTAAATCATTAAAAAAAACTGGCATCAAAATATGCTTTTCAAAATATGGATAGCCTGTTAGCAATCAGAAGCCAGGTTATTGGCTTACCGGCGAGCTGGTTTCAAAACAAAAGAGAGAGGCAGATCTCGGACAAAGCAGGAGAGAGGTCAGTTTCATGCTATAACCTCATGCTTACAGGACAAGCGGTGTGTAATTTGACGAAATAATCGCTTGCTGGTTGACACGGAGCTCATGGGAAAGCGGCATATGGACTAAACCACTTTGAGGGGAAAAAAGGGGGGGTCATAATAATACGGAAGTGGGGGATCTTTGGTCTAAACAATTTCTTGAGGCAATAGTTTGGTTGATATGCCTAATACGGTCTAAGATAAGTCTTGACATTGGCTAATATATTATTCACGCCAGAAGTGTACATTCATCAACACATTACTTACCTGACAATAAATGCATTTAGTCTGGTGCAACTGTTGATTTTCCTCGCCTGTAAAATAAAACAAAAAAGTGTACAAAAACCCGTACAGTTAAACTGTAATGAATTGTAAATGCACCGGAAAAAATCCTGTGCGTTCTGTCTTACCAATAGACAATCTTTGTACACTTTCACATCAGAGCTGATCAAAAGTTGAAAAAGACAGTCGCAGTTGGCGCAATGTTATTAACCTATTAAATCAAGCTTCTGTCCTTGCTAGCTTTATCGCTAACAAAAGAATGAGACCGGCAAGTCGACCGCATGTTAGATATACATTCTTTTGTTAGCCAAGATTGTGTTAGTGATAACTATTGATTATTTTTGTATAACCTACTCGAGAAAAAGCCACCCGGGGAAGAGAAAACAGTGAAGGTACTTGATGGATTTTATCAAAGCTAATAATTTGGCTAGCTAAGTTAGCCAAAGTCTTAACAACAAGTATCTGAGCTCCCTGAACTATTTCCTGTCTAACTGTCCTATCATTACCAATTAAGACAATTTGTCATGTTATGATGTTTTCAGCACACAGTATGTGGAAATGTGGAGGGTTGGTGCTAAAAATGTGCCCTAGTTCTATTTTGTGATTAATAAGTATTGAGTTTTTTGTTTTTTTGTTTTTTTTAATGAAGAAATCCAGCTAGGTGTGACCTAAAAACTCACTTCTGGACTAAATTTGTTTGGTTTTACGGTAACAAAAATGATGGGTAAGAAATGTGCAAGATCAAAAGTGTAAATGCAAAAATAAAGACATGACCTGGGTGGTGAGAAGAACAGATTTTGGTTTTGAAAAGGAGAACTGAGCCAGAGATGGATGAAAAGGGTAGAAGATCAAACAGTAAACACACACGTCCACACAATATGCCCTTTATATTGGATCTTATTGGTGAAATAGCCCCTCTCTCTGAAGATCAGAATAGAGCAGGGCTTCAGGATGCTGGGTTTTAAAGCTCAGATGATAAAAGCCTGCCCAGGGCATAGCTTCTGATTACAAGGGATTAGTTCAGCCAATGGCTTTTGTTTCGATAACAGCCCCAAACCTTCAGGTGTTTTCAATATGACATGCTGTCATACAGTATTTGTATCTATTTTGAGTTCAAGTATTGCTGTTTGCACTTTGGATCTTAAATGTAGGGACTGGCAAGTCAGTGCAAATTGGCATGTATTTTGAAGTGCTGCAGTGGTACAACAGGCCCAATGGCAAATTAATTGCAACATGATGACAGAAAGCTGAAATCTCCCATCTGCCTTTAAACTTGTTCAACACTTGAATCCAAAGATGACTATGTAAAAAAGGGGGAAAACAATGTAGTTACTTAAAAGTGGGTTTTTTTAACCGTAATGCATCTGATTGGATTTTTTTCTTTCAAAGAGATAAATCTAGCTTTGTAGTTGATTCACATGATTATCAAGATTTATTTAATTGCCATATATTGCCAAAGGTAAGAATAAAACAAATCACAGTGATATTGTTCACTGTTTCATGTCAGCTTCAAATTAAATTACTCTCAGCAGTACATATGCTATTTTCAGATGCAGTAAAGTAGAACAAGGATGCTTCATACAATAATCCACTGTAAATTATGATAATTTGTAAGATATTCAATCTACAATGATAACAGCAGCAATTAGCTACCTAGGGAGTGGAATTGATTGTCAAAATGATTACGTATATATTTGTTTTATAATACACGAACCATGTAGAAAAATCCCACAGAACATTTTTGGTTTTTGTTGTTTAGTTTTTTTCTTTTTTTTCTTTGTAGAGGTGATGATTTAGTTCTTGCTCACTGAGGTTTGGAAATGAAAAGACTAATTTCCACGATGCTTGTCAAGACAGGTGGCATTTGATGTTAAAATGAGGGGTTTCCCTTGAGCCATGACAATGCTAATGATCAAACACTAAAGGACAGATTCACACAGACACAAGCCATAATGACAGGGTTTCAGATGATGAGATAGACTCTTGGGGTTTTCCCTTTATATCCCTTTGGTCACATTCTCTGTGCTGCATGGCTGGTTGGCTTTTTCAATTTTTTATAACCAGTGGAGCTGTTGTGGAAAAAAAGTGGAAGTATTTTTCCAAAGCTTTTCTCAAATTTTTCAACCAGTAACTACTAAATAATACCCAATTAAGTAAGACATAGTATCTGCTGTCAGCTTTGTGCAGTTTTATCCATTTTATTTTTTTACTTTCTGCAGCTTCAGTGACCTGGTTTCTCACAAAAATCACTTGTTTCCATTTGACACTGATCCTTGCATCATAGTACTGAAAGATTATGTATTTTACAATATTATTTTCTTTGTATCACAGGTATCATTCATGTGGCTTTATCTTCAGTTGGTAACTATACTGTAAATAACAGTTGCATTATGACAACAGATGATAAGAGTCAGTAATACTATAATTATTTAATGAAAAAATGAATATATATATTTGTTTCCATAGGTCTCAATTTTTCACAAGAACTGCTTTGCCTCCTAAATTGCTTCATAATGGATTATTCATGAGAATCGACTTGTAATAAATCTTTCTTAGAAATATTATTGTCCAAAACTTTCTTTAGATCCAGCTCATTTGTACTGTGTGTTTCTCAGCCATCATAAAACAGGCCCTGACTTATGTGCAAATGAACAGTTTATAACCTAGATTCAGTTAAGGCTTGCATAATTTTTGTGTTCATCTTGGCCTATTTATTCAAGTTCAGTTTATAGTTGCATGTACTGCATAAAATTACAACTAATGTCATTTTTTGTAGTGATTAATATTCCACCTCATGGGGTCCTATAAGGGCTGATGAACACTCTCAGATTAACAGGCGACAGTCATGATGGAAAGGCTGCTTTGTGTTTTTCAGATGGACAACAGGAAAAGACCAGCTGGTTCTTCCCACTCTGGGAGCTTGGTATTCTGGTCCTCCACATTTCCTCGGCAACCAGCAAGGATCCTAATTGTGGAAGCTCTGCCCCCCTGGTGGTCTGACACCTGCACAGTGCTCTGTGAGGCTCTGGACAATGTCCTCTCCCTGGCATGTAGTCTGGATGGACCCTGTAGGATCCCACTGCTCAGCATATATGCCATCAGCCGACAGCAGGAATGCCTCCTGCCATTTGTGGTAACATTTATATAAAAGTGTTGTTTTTCTATAAGTGAGACGAAGCACTTCCTCACCTCTGATTATTTTTTCTTGTTCATCCTTTCTCATCCCATTTTGTGTTTTATTTTGTCAAACATGTGACCTCCCACCATTATTTATTTATTCACTTGTTTACCTTTTGTCTTTTTCTATTTTTAGCAGGTTCATGGTAATTTAGCTAGGCTTCATTCTTGTGTTGAGGAGCTGAGGTCTATACCGGGTGATGGGTGTGTCAGGGGATCAGCCAGAGGAGGGGAGCTGCTGCGACAGGCAGTTCTGGACAGTCTGCAGCAGTTTAAACAGTATGTCAGACATACCGGTTCTGGCAACCAGACTAACACCAGTATATCTGTAGAGGTGAGTATACATAGTATAGGTTGATTAATAACAGATTGCCGATAACAGGTTATGGTAATCTAATGAAAGTCAAAGTATGGTTTTTATGCCTTATATTTACTTCAGACTCCATGTCTTTCAACTGAATGAATGACAAACAAATGGTAGCATCTGTAAAACCGTCTGAGTTGTATACCAGGACGTCATGCATGCAATGCATCCACTTACCACTGAGCTACATCACCACCCATGCTAACATTATTGGGTTTGTCATATACTGTACTTTTACCATAAAGTACTTAGTTTTCTTATGAGAAATCAGCCAACAAAGCTCTATTATCATATTCTGCTCAGTTAGCTCACAGTCGTAACAAAGACCTTGACTCAATTTGTTAGTTAAGAAGTGCTTTCACACACTGACTATTGTGATTACCATTGTATTATGTTTATTTAGACTGGGAATGCTGGGGATTGAACCCAATTTTTTATACCAAGTAGAGTGCATGTTTCCTCTGAGCTATAGCCCTGCAGTCCCACAGTGACTTGACCATGGGTAGATTACTGATGAGTTTTTGGACAACTCAGAATAATACAAATCCAAATAATACACTTCTGAGTATGTCAAGGGATAGTAAGACAAGTGAACTTCACTAAAAGAGTAAATTAAGTATTTCTTCATAGGAAGCTTTTTGTTAGATGAACTAAGGTAGGCAACATGACGAACACTTTCTGAGTATTTTATAGAATAGATGGAGATGCTGGAGATTGAACCCAGGACCTCATTCATGTCAACCATGTGTCTTCCACTTAGGTTCATCCCTATACTGGCACAGTGATTTAATCATGGGGTGAGCAGGTTCTTTGTATTTTATGGAGAAATTATGATCCTGAGGATTTGTACAACTCATAAATCAGAAGCAAAGATATATCACTGGAGTCAGTTTGATTTCATTGTTCTCTTAGTAGCAACGGTTTGCACATCCCCACAGTGTCATTGAGTCTTGAGCATGGACAGATCAGACCCATATTTTATGAAGACCTGATACTGATGAAGTTTTACTCAACACATAAGTCAGAACCAGAGCGCTGTCATTGGAGTGACAGCCTTAGTAGCATTTCACTGGCAGTTCTTGTCATGAAATACTTTTTAATAGCAGAATGGCCAAAGCTGTATTATCAGGTTTAGTTTAATTTACTTTTTTTACACAATGTGAAATAACAAACATAAAAGGCTTGAAAAGACAAGTGGAAAATAACCTTATTCACTGTGAAATTCACTCATTAGATATGTCTTCTTAAGTAGGCATTTGATTTAGGAATAACTTCTGAGCATGTTAAAATATAAGTAGAGATGTTAGGGATTGAACCTAGGACCTCATTCATGCTAAGAACACACTCTACCACTGAGCAACATCATCACACTAGTAGCTTCCATATTAATTAACAAGAATGTATCCTTTCCATTGAGGACATGACATCAAGTGTTTTGGAAGTTTTCCCCATTTTTGATTTTAAACAACCTTATTTTATTTCCATTAAGGCTCAGCTACTTTTGTCTCTACAGATCCATTATGAAGGAGCATCTCTTGAGCAATAGACGTTGGATAAAGCCCTTTGTTTTTCAAGTTTTGTACTTCATGCTAATGGAGGAGGGAAAGGGCTCCACTCATACCTGTTAAACTGGCTCCTTTTAGATCCAATTCAATGAATTTAAAAGCGAAAAAAAAAGATACCGAATTCAAAATCTAATTTGCATTTTTAAAAGCCCTAAAACACTCAGTTATCAGGCCGTCCTCTAAACCAGCTCATGTACATTTTAAATGCAGGAAATTGGTTTCTGTTCATCTGTTTGTGTGCTATCTGTCTAGAAGGAGTTGTAAAAGTAACATTGGGGAGGCTGCAGTAGCTTTTTCACCCGTCTGCTGGGAAATTACAATATATTATCATCTGTACTCTACATATCCGCAACGTGTGGAAAATGTTTCGTCCCATTCTTTTTTGGTTTCAATTATTTTTGTGCAACTTTCAAATTTTGTTCAGATTTTTATACAATATGCAATATAATAAACTATAAGTCTCTGCTCACATACGTATGCTCAAGTACATTGGTCTATTTTTGATTTTAAAAAAAGTGGCTTTAATACATCATATTGTGGATGTAGCTAGCCTCTTTATTTATATTACACTCAATGAGTCTTCACCAGGACTTTTTTGGATTTCTCTGTCTGAATAACATTATCAGAACCAAAACCACTGATAAAAACTGATAAATCATACCTTGAAACAAAAAAAAGGAAAAGCAGGAGATGTCAAAAAATTACTTTTCAAGAGTAACTGATATTACAGAAACGATTGTTTAATTTAACTTGTAGAGTGTGGAAGCCATTGAGAAATGAGCGAACCACTGCCCTTCTTGTCAAAAGTGAATAACGCATAGAAAGCTGTGGATTGTTGAAGAAGATTTCTCAGATCTATTTAGCTTGGGGCGGACATGCTATTACACCAAGACTCACCATTTGTGACAGCAGCAGATATTAATAGGACACAGTACAGACATGATCTATGTCTCTGTTTTTTGTCTTTATGTTTAAAACGTTTCCAGCATTATTGTGTCTTGTCCTTGATGCCTCAGTCTTTAATAGGAGTACATCAAACCCACCAATAATCTCATTGACAATCATCATTTTCTGCCTATGCTAATGTGATAAAGTGGGACACAGCCTGATACTTTATTTTTTGCTCCCGTTGGGTATGTAAATGCTGCTGAAAACTAATTTGGACTCTTATCAAATGCATCGCAGCAGCTCATTTATTGTTGTTTTTTTGCATCTTGAAAACCATCTTTTGGAAAAATCTCAATCATCGGAAACTTAGATTAGTAAAAACATGTCACAGTGAAAATGATTGCTTATCTGTCACAGTAAACAGTAAAATTACAGATGATAAGGAAGAAGTACTCTTTTATACAAACCCACACTTTTACAGTATCATCCATGTGGAGTTTTCTGAAGCGGCATTGAAGTCTCGGTGGGAGTTTTCTTCCATCTTAACTGAAAAGAGAACAGTATCGTTAATAGCAAATATAGGAACATGTAAGTGGGCTGTATGTTATGTCTCTGAAGGACAGCAGGACCATCATACCCTAAGAATGCTTTGTTGTGGTATTGCGGAGGCCTTTTCAACTGAAGATGTGAGGACTTTACATAAACGTAATCTTTCATAATTCCAGCTGTAACAATTAAAAATAGGCTTTTGGTAAAGAGTTGTGGGGAAGAACAAAGATGTTGTTTAATAATAGTAAAACAAAAACTGATTGAGGTTTTTAAGTGTGGTTGAAGAATAAGGTCTTTGATTGCCTTAATTACTTTTCCACTTGTCTCTGACCAGAGCAGATGGTGTTTATAGTCATTTTCCAGCAAAATGAAAATGAATTAACAGTCTGAAAGTGCCTGGCTTCTTAATCAAGCTCTTATTTTTCTTATATCTGTGTTCTTTGAGGGTTCCACTTTCTTTTTTTCCACCAAATTGAGCATTTGTCATGTAAAACATTTCCCCATTTTATTTTTCCACATTTCTTAGGTAACTATAGTGACCAGCCAGCATAGACGAGACGTTGTCCAACAGGTGGAGATGGGGCTTAAAGATACTAACCTAGCATCTCTGAAGCGGCTCCTGGTGGTCCAAATATATAGTTCTGGAGACTTCGGGAAGGATGCCCCCTCAGCTGAGGCCATACCTTCTGAAACTGACGGTAAGAGTCAACAATTGACAGTTTGACTCCTCTGCATTTGTCTTTCCTTGTGAACGGTGGAGGGTGCTTTGTTAGTTTCCCCACTGTGGATACATAACCCCTTCAATGCAACTGGTCATCAGTGACACCACAGGAAACTGCTGTAGAATGCAGGATGGATTAAATTAATGCCATAGAAAGTCCAAATAATCTAGGCTGCATTGAGTAGCCTTTCTGGTGTCGTTTTTTCCCAGATGTTGGTGTTGAAAGTGACTGATGGTTCATTTTTTCCTCAATTGAAAATTATGGCTTTCAAAGAAAGTAAAACCTGTGATTTTGACTTTTATTTCCACTGATTCACATTAATTTAATGAGGAATTTATGACCACGGCCAAATGTTCACTTCAAAGCTACCCAGTATCTAATAAAGTGATGAATCTTTTCACTGTCAACATTTTCCATGCCTTTACTTTATTTAACACTAGTTCAAGATTCAAAGTGTTTATTGTCAGGTGCACAGTGTGGAAACATATTTCCCTATACAATGAAATTCTTACTTTGCTGTCTGCAGAATGCCTAAGTATGTCTAAAGGAAATATAAAATAGGAATTTACAACTTTACAGTAGAACAGTAAACAAGTAACATAAGTAAAAGTACTAAGGCTAAGGAGCAGCAGTGACCTTTCAATAGTACTACTGACCAACCTCTAGAAGCATAGCTTTTCAAAGCATTTTTGTTGTCCTGTTGTTGTCCTGAACCAGGATGTTATAATGAGAATTCTGTGACAAAACAATAGTCTACATTGTTTTCACATTCCTTTTTGCTTTTTCACAACACCTTTTCCATACCATGTACAGTGTCATCTCACTTTGAACAGATCCAAAAAGGTAAAAGGTGCTCCACAATACTTTTCACTGATGAAAAAACACCAGTAAAGGCAAACAGTCCAGTTGACCCTGGTACTATGTGATAGAAAGCACCTTTGGACAGGAGTCTAACACGCAATGTTGTGTTTGGCCTTTATAACATAAACATGCATGATTAGTATACGTACTTGTAGGAGGCCTGCTATCTATTTGTAGACTTTGCTCCCCCTCACTTTCTACATACCATTCTCACAGTTCCTTAATCATCTAGTGTTGAACTGTGCTGCTTTGACCAATTTATTATACTGTATTTCTTCACTGTTGGTATGAAGTACATATCTGTGCTCCACATTTGTCACAATTTATAGACTTTGGCTGTACTCCAGAACATTTACCAATGCTCTCAGTGAGCTTAATTTCATAATAACATGTCATTGTCAGTAATTACACGAATGCTTTGGTGGTAGGAATAAATAAGTAAAGAGTGCAGTGAAAACATGATGGGATGCAAAGGAATGAAAAGCAGGAACTGAAAGAAAAAGAAAGTGAGAGAAAAGCAAACATCTGGATGGAGAAGAGAAGGAAAAGCTTCAGCCATCATTATATGTATGTCATACTGTCATTTGTTTCATTCAAATTAGTAGTTACTCGTATCAGTGGAGAAAATGACAGAATGGGCTAAAGTGTTTGGTATGACGGAAACATATTCCTGACAATGTTGTGAGTTTTAAATCACTTGACACAGTTATGACAGTTACGCAACTCCATCTGCAACCTTGTTTGTTGTCGTCGGCCCTCTCTGCTGCTTTAATGTTCTATTTAAAGTAAGAAAAAATACAGATTTGTCCTAGTTCCTCCCATTAACTGTTCTTTTTGTTTACAGTGGCATATTTCTTAGGTTTGGAACAGCATAATATACTCAGCCATTGTTAAATAAATCTGCTCTGGATAGGATTATATTATAGTTGTGGTTGACAAGAACTTTTAACAGGATAAAAATAGGGCGATGCAGTGGGTAGCACTTGTACCTCACAGCAAGAAGGTCTTGGGTTTGATTCCAACACCAGTTGGTGGGACCCTTCTGTGTGGAATTTGCATGTTCTCCCCGTGTCTGCGTGGGTTTTCTCCGAGTACTCCAGCTTCCTCCCACCATCCAGAGACATGCACGGATAAGTTAATTGGTTAATCTAAATTGGCCATAGTTGTGAATGTGAGAGTCATTGTTTGACTCTCAGTGTTCAGCCCTGTGATGAACTGGTGACTTGTCCAGGGTGTACCCCACCTTTGCCCTTAAGTGGCTGGGATAGGTTCCAGTGACAATACAATACAATACTATTATAAGCCAAAATATAACTGTTCTTTTATTTTCAGCCACTTTGTAATCAATTTGTGTTTAACAAAGTTCTGTTTTTTTTTTTTTTGTTTGTTTTTTTATCTTGATGAACAAGTAGTGTACAACTTTTGTTTCTCTATCAAAAGCATAAATCACATATAGCACATGACTGTTATATATAGAAAAACAATCTGTTGAGGGTTACTCATGAGGAGTATCCTGTCACTTAATCGGCGTGGATTTGTTTAGCTCTTAAAGACCAAGTATTGATCTGAACAGGAGGATAGAATAAACACTTAATAAGGATTACTCATGTAAAGCTGTGTAACAGTGCACCCATTCACTCCAAGTGTTATTATGAACAAAGGGTGAAGTGGCACACCCAAAGGAGGTGACAGGACACTCATTTCAGAAGCATCCAAGAAAAAAAAAAGCTATAGGCTACCTGTAGTATAAAAAAAACTGAGTAGAGATGTTCTGCTTCTGCTCTCATTATCACAAGGAAATCGGTACCCAAACAAAAACAGTGCCAGGGAGGAGAGAAGTGTTTGGAGTGAAGCCTGGGACACATGGTTTTCTACTCACCACATTTTGATTACACTGAGGCCTACACCCTCTTAGATGGTGTTTTGCCAATGGGTTCTTCTACAGTGTTGTTTATGGGACAGAGTGTTTGAGACATGATCATCTCTCTTTAACTTGAAGGACTACACCCTCCTATTTATGTCAACACCAGTGGTGATGCTACATCACTGATGTGCCACATAAAGTAGTTTATTAGAAATCTTTATTTGCACAATGGAGAACACAGTAGTGTTGCTAAGAAAACATCTTTATACACAGTGTCAGAGTGTGAACGTCATTAGAAACTAGTAAATTGTAATGTTTTTGGGTTTGATGTTTTAGAACCACTATATGGTTTGGTAATTATTTATCTGCATTTGGTATCACACCACCAGTCATACCTTTTGCATCGTTTAATCAGATGCAGAACGGTTCTGTATCTGAGAATTGAAAGATAATCATTATCAGCAACAGCTTGCAGCTGCGCGGTGCGGTCCAGGTGAACCTGGATTGGATCTGGGGGAAAGGTTGAGACAGGTTGTGACACATAAAGGTCTGAAAAACAGAGCACAAAGTAGGAAGATGTTAAACACTTAAAAAGAAAATAAAAGCCATATTCTGTACCCCAAGATTTCTTGAAGATTCAATTTATGCAGTGGGAAGTTACATTAGTTTGGTAATGTGCTAATAGGCAGTGCCAAACTTCCTCTTTTCACATTAGTTTAAACATTTTAACTTTATTTGACTTTATTTAATCCTTTCATCATTATATATAAAGGAATAGAATGACAGCTTTATGTGTTTTATGAACTCCGATGCATGCAGATTTAAAACAGAATAATGAATTGAAGTGGATATATATATATATATATATTAGCTTTATGTAAAGTGAAATGTTGCCACTGAATTAGGAGGCACACAGTATAAGGAGCTTGATTATATAATGAGAAAATCCAGTCATTTTTTTTCCTTTCAGATCTTACCAACACTGGATTATCTCATTCTCTTCTATAAAAATGATCCAAAACATCTTAAATTGACCCCAGATAGTCTGGAATTACACTGACACAGGCTAATATCAAAGACAAGAGCTTTATCTCTCTAGCCAGTATGCAGTGTTTGCCAAAGTCCTGAAACAGTTTTTTTTTTTTTTTTTAAGGTCGAGGACTATTACTTCTACATAGCAGAGGTGAGAAGTGTAAGAAAACTAAAATGAAATTTCTTAGGAAGCCTTTTTTTTTTTTTTTTAATAAAGAAGAAATGTGTTGTCCACAGCCATGTGGTTAGAGAGCATACCACTCCTAAATCCTGGCTGGCTGTACCATTTAGTGCTTGTCATTCCACAGCTCTCATTCCCTACACTTCCTGTCTCTCCCCACTGTCTCTATCAAATAATGACAAAATAGTCATAAAATAATCTTAAAAAGGGGGTGGCGGTTGGCCCTGGGTCCAATCTGGTCTTTCCGTTTGTAAAGCACTTCTTAAATTATCGTTGGAACAAGATGTGTAAGTAATATACTGGTCATAATATGCTTAAATGTAGCAGTGTGATTCTGGGAATACTCAGAAATCTGGGTGTGTTATGGAATTACATCTGCCCATTTGTGTAGAATTTTGCGAGGGAAGAAATATTGCAGCAAATGCGTGTCATTGAACACCACACTGTTTACTTTAGTTGTGTTTCAGTCAGTCAGGGAGTCCACAGAGTGCAGTATATACTATGTGAAGTGGGTGGGTGGGGGGGGGGGGGGGTCCTTCTTCTCATCTGTACCGAAGAGAGCACACTGCAAACTTTCCCACCCTGCATCTGTCTCTCATCACTGCCATTCACACATCTCTCAGTAGAAAATGGGGTCATGACTATGAAACAGACAGTAACAGTTTCTCACATGGTTCAGTGCTGCTCCCTGAAGCTCCTAGAAACATTTGTTGATACTGGAGGGTTATGCAAATCTGCCATATTTCAGAAAGCAGTCAGCTGTTCTGCTCACCCTCTATGTGAGTAATTGAGATGTAGCATATTTGATAATGTGAAGAAGCCTTGTCTAAAAGGCCTCTCAGTCACTTTATGAAAACCTTTTTTTTTTTTTTTGTTTTAGATGTGACATGAACCCATTAGGTGTGGACATTTTGGCTCATCCTTATCTCTTTGAGGTCACGCCTCCTGAACTGAACTGTTTAAAAGCTAAAGGTTATGGGTTGACACATAGCTGGGAACAAATCATGTCAGCTTGGTTCCTGTGAAATATAGAAATCCAAATGTTCCTGTTTGTGTCTCTGAAGGCCAGTGCTTTGATAAGCATCCTGTTTTTGTCGAAACTAAACCAGTGTATCCTTGCATCCCTGGGCTGTAGTATAATTGCACAGCTGAACAGCAGATAAAACACAGAAATGGGTCGCAGAGTGAGAGTGAACGACTAGAGAGGGAAAAGGAGCACACTGAGACAGAGACAGAGTTGATTATGGAACCAGTGGTTTAGGTTTTCATACTCACTTGTAAACAAACAGCTACAAAGCTACGTATTAAAAAGAGTCGACAAGTTCCTCAGTCACATTTTTTTAATCAACTTGAATGAGACAATTATTTTGAATGCTAATATCCTTTTTATCTGCATACTCACCTTTACCATCTCTATACTAATTAGTTGTCATAACATGTCTTTGGTCATTGCATAACAAAAAACTGCCATAAATAGTAATTGTTCCGTTTTTATCTTACAAATCTGACGCTTCTATAATAGTAGAACCATGTTTTTTAATTACTCTTCATGATGAAATTGGGTCAGAATGTAATGAAAGCAACCATTTTCAAAGTAACAAGTACTGTGGCATATTTTAAGATGTATTGAACTCTACAACAGGTGAAATATTTTCACAAAATAAAGATAAAGGGAAGAGATAGGTATTGATAATAATATTATTAGACCAGAGCGCTATCATTAATATAAGTAGAATTTCCAAAGAAATACTCCGTGGAAGTAATAATTGATCAAATTCCTGATCCAGGTTTATAGAGTTTTGTTACTAGCAGCTCATTAGTTATCCAGTTTTAGTTTTGTCCCAGAGGCTCAGTGAGGCACGAAGAAACTACAGAGGATAGAGATGTGTTCGTTGTGTATAAGGAGCAGACAATGTGATGGAAGACTTTGTTCCTTTGTCTACTTCAACATGCCAAAGGATGTCCCTGCCAGCTGTAGCAGTTTAGTACTTTAGTCTCTGCAAACTAATGACATGTAAAGTTTTGAACAGATTCAATTCCTAATGACTATTGGATATGTATAAAATAGAACAGTGTTATCTTGTATTCTGTACTGTGTGTTGATGTGCAGTCTGCTGCACTTTGAACTGTGCATTTACTCGTTTCCATCTCGGTACAATACAGTATATATTTTTTTTTTTACTTCAGTCTGGTGCTGATATGACTGCTTCAAATATTTATGGTGATATTATGAGGTAACGCACACTTTCTGAATGCACTATTAATGTAAACATACATATGAGAAAAGAGAAATTTACTGCCCAAGCAGTTTCATAGAATCGGAAAAAAAACCCAGATATATTCTAGGTACATGGTCAGAGGTTATCAGCACATGACAAATATTTTAAGAGATAACCACAAATATCTACACCACATTGTTCAGTCTCTCAGCAGGAGCAGATAACTACATTTACCATAAAAATGGGCTCTTATCTAATGACCTGATCTCTTTTTCAATTTCAAGACGTTCACATTCGGAAACTGATCTCCTTCAGAGTCCTCAGAATCATTTAGTAACACAGCAATGGTTTAAAATGATAGTTAAAAAAAAACAAAAACAAAAAAACAGACATAAATTCAAAGCATGTGCTACGTCTACATTAAGTGTCCCGTTTCACACTATCAGAAAACCTATTAAAGGAATTTCTATATGGCATTTTAGATGTACTGTATATAAGTGCGGTTTATACTACAGGGTGAGATACAGTTTTAAGGGCAGGTAACGCTAGGTATTAAATCCAGGACTTTTTCTGCAAAGTATGCACACTTCCACTGATCTACAGTCCTTCCACTTCTTATTTCAATTTTCAGTTACTAGTGAAATTGCTCAAGTTACAATCAATGTTTCAACATACAGGTGTTACGACCTCGGTACCAGTGATGGATCCAAATGCAGGACTCGAACACAAAAGAATGAGTTTACAGATTTTATTGATCACAATAATATTAGATTGTGTAGAACAGGGGTTTTAAACTCATTTTAGTTCAGGGGCCGTATTCAGTCTTATATGGTATAAAGTGGACCACACCAGTAAAGTAATAGAACAGGATAAAAATGTATAAATAAAGTGAAAATTCCATAATAAAAATCTTTACACCTATGAATTGTAATTGAACATAACATGAACAAATATTAACAAGCTAAAAATTCTTAAGAAAAAGCAGTGCAATCGTAACAATATTGCATGTTAGTTTATCATTTATACATCAGTATTAAAATTTAAAGATAACACAAATACACACAGTACACTGACATACACACTGAACAATAACGATCAGAATATTGATAAAATTATATTATACAAAATACAGCTTGTTTGTCATTAATTAAATACTAGTGTCAGATCAGTATGTGTTGTCAACAGATATCCAAAGCTTGGGAATCAATAGCAGAATCAGCTTTGGTGTCAGAACTGAAAAATGAAATTGGGGCATAGCAAATTGTTAATCTTAGTATTAAAGGATGGGAGTCAAACAATTACAGAATATTAGACAGTAAAACAGATTAAGGGTATTTTATTTTAGGTTTCTTTGTGTCTAGCTTCATATAATCTGACATGATGTCTTTGAAACCCCTTGAAATTCTTATTTGTTTGTCTTACTGAGTGGATGTTTTCACAGAGATAACAAATCCCTGCTTTATGTGGCTTTTTTTTTTTTTTTTTTTAAAGGTGTAGTTGTCAGAAAGCAGTGGCCATTACTGAATAAACATGGAAATAGATATATTCACCACTCTGTAAAAAATTCTTTGTAGACCCAGTAAAGATGTAATGACAGATTTTGCTGTGAATATGGGAAAGACACGTATCTAATTTTTGGAAATGTATGCAAGTATACTGCTTACAGTGTGATGTCCGACAGCAATCCCTGAAGTTCCTCTTGAATTCAAATGGTTTGTGTAGTCAACAATTTCATTAATAGTGTTATAAGTAAAGAATGGAGATGCTGGGGATTGAACCCAGGACCTCATACATGCAAAGCATGCGCTCTACCACTGAGCTACATCCCCTTATAGCCATGTTTGTAAAGTAACAGCTGATGAAGTCATGCTTTTGTGTCAGTGTTTAACTTTAATGATCAAAGTCATTATCTCTTATTTTGAGGGATGGCAGTAAAAAGGTTAGATTTCACAGATGAGCTGATAATACTTTACTTTATTTAAAACTGCAGGAACATTGGGAGGTAAAGACCATCTGAATTTGAAAACACACTCCTTTTGTAGTTTTCACCTCAGTCCAGGTGAAAAGACAATTTCAATACAAATGAGCCGACATCATTATATGAAGTCACTTTTCAAAGCTGCCATTTCACAGAGCTGAGCAATTGTCTGATTGTTGTCTGTAGTCATGCTAAATGGTCGCAATTATTATTTGATGTAAGATTGCAAAGGATATGCAATTTTTTTTTAGTCGTGATTGTTTTCTGTGATTCAGGATCAATAGTTGGCTTAGACACTGACATTTCGAAAATGGAAGTTTCTGGAAATTGAAGCCATGATCATCTACCATTACTATTACGAACGTCAGTAGAAGATGCTGCTTTTATGATGAAGGGATGCGAGCCCGAGGATTATGTTTGACAGATGAATGCAGGTGTAGTTTACTGTAGCTTTATTTCTGAACCAACATGTTGTCTTTGAAAACACTTGAAGTTCTTATTTATTTAACTTACTGAATGGAGGTTATCACTTTTCCACAAATCATATTTCCACGGTAGAGAGATAAGAAATCCATTTCAGATAATATCCAATATGAGGAAATAGCACTAACATTTTGGTAATGTATCGCCCAACAGAGATATACAACAGTATTTAGTATAACAGTATTTATGTGTGTAGTGCAGTTTTCCCTGGTGCAGATGGTATTTTGATGTCAGGTAGTGTAATACCTTCATGCTCCTAGCAGAGACAGGCTCCGTGGAAGCATTTGCAGCTGAAATGAGCGTGAATATTTCCATTATGCAGTGGTCATTTTCCATCTTTCTCTTCTTCACCAACAGCCTTTGAGCTGCAGTTACACACAGGGTTTGACAATGACACATTTTCGTGTGTCGATTTCATTCCCAGGGATTTCATCATTTTAATATCATATAGGTTTTTCCTTGCACACTTTGTCTTTTTCTAATAATACTTCAAATATAAAGGCGTCCTGACCTGCACTCAAGTATCAGCTAGTATCAATGACACAGAGCCTTTGATGGTCAGTCTGGAGAGAGAGTGGACCTCAACACATTTATTTTAATCAAAGCTGTGAAGGAAGATATTTCATCATGTTCAACGTTTTTAATTTACAACATCAGGCCTGATTTTATTGCATAATTACTTTCTTATAAGAATGGGAGACACTGGGGATTGAACCCAGGACCTCATACATGCGCTCTACCACTGAGCTACATCCCCTTGTCTCACGTAACCTTTTATTGTAAATTTAGCAAAAACAACACCATATTTCTCACTATGTTTTTCTCATAGTTCCAATTTGAATTTAAGGTGAAAGACTGGAAGATGACTGGAGCACCTACATATCTCTGTTTTTCAGTTTCACTAAACTATAGCACAATTATGTTGTTCTTGGTGGTATATAACTCAAGAAAGAAGCACCGTCCCAAGTATAATTTTGTAACTTATATTTGTCATAAACTAGATAAAGCAGATCTTAAATTGTCAGGGACCGTTTTGTTTGCATTCCATCTTTATAATTTAAGTGTAGTTCATGGTCACCTCTGCACAACATTAACAGATTAAGAGGAAGATGTCCAATTACACTGCTTACAATCTTCCCAGTATTCTGTAAGTAGCAGAGGACCAAATGAGGTGACCGAGTGGTTCTGTAACATCTGTGCATCCTTTTCCTGAACATATTTGTTTATTCCCAGTGCTTTTTCTAAATAATTTACATTTATATGCAAATAAATGTTAGTCTCCACACCTTCTTAACCCTCTCAGAATTTGCTTCATTTTAAAATAAGAGTATTATGAAAAGCTATGTGATGTATACTTCCTAAATTCCCCCGTCAAAACCATTTCAATGAGTAGCCAACATTTGTTTCCTCCTCATCCCACTTGAACAAATACTTATTCAAACAGAATTAGTCCTTCACATCCACTTCTCAGCTTTGTTAAGGCATTTATCTCAAATTCAAATACAGCGTGTGTTTATTCTCGTCAAAATGGCAACAGTTATTCCATCTGCATATATTTAGTCATAAATCCAGGTTTCTGACAGTTTTTACTGTATTTACCAAACACAAAACCTCTTTTGAGGATTTCTCTTGGAGGTGTATTATTCCCTCATTGATCTGTCTGCCATCCTCTCACATCCATAACTTCCATTATTGCTTTTGTGGTTTTGCTTTCAGGTAAATATTTCCTCCCACATGTTTGCAAACACAGCTGTTATTTTAGTCTTCAAGGGGTTCCCACTTTGTACTCTTGCTAACACAAAACTTTCACTGTAGATATTCTTAAATAGCTACATTGGACCCAGTAGTGGGTGTAGTTTATTTGAAGTTGATATTTTTTTTAGGAAATAACACTTTAGGATGTTTGACAATAAATGTGGAGATACTGGGGTTTGAACCCAGGACCTCATGCATACACTACCACTGAGCTACATCCCCATCTGAACTTAACTTAAAAACAGCACACTATAAGTCATAAGGAGTCAATCTTATAAATATCAATAAACATGAATTTATAGTTTACAGCAACAGTATGCAACTACAGCCATATTACAAATACAATGGGATTTCTGATTTATCAAGAAATGTTTTTTTTATAAAGAAATATAACTGCCTCACATACACTGGAGTAATAATAATCAACTTTATTTGTATAGCACCTTTTATACAAGATTGCAGCTCAAAAAGTGCTTCACATTGATAAAAATATGCAAGAAATAACTTACAAAGAAATAATATATTTTATCTATGGATTATTGAAGAGCGATAAAGAGCAGGAACAAAGAAAAACAACGAAGGTAAATCAATGATGACTCTATAGTGATTCTCGTAACACCACTAATGGCATCATACTATCATCAATGATTAGATTTTTTTGGCATTTATTCATTTCTGTGAATAATGGAGCTTGACAATTACTAGTGATGCTTGCCTCGACTGTCGCACCTCCTCCACCAAAGTGAACCCTGGGGACCATATTGACCTCGGTGTATTGCTCACTTTGCCTTCTCCTGCAATACCGACGACCATCATTTCTGTACAAGGTGACCCGACACTCACCAGTGAACAGAACGGTAGAGCCCTGCTGCATTGGTCACATGGTCTTGTGGCCACTGTAAACAGTGATGGCAGTGTCTTGGTGTCAGTGGAGTCACTTCCAATGGTCGTCTGGCATTCAAGCCAAAGCACTGAAGTTGGTTGTGAATATTGAAATTGATGTCACATTGAAAAGGGTTGTCTTTTTTTTTTTTTTTTTTTTCCTTTTTTTGTATTGGCCCCAATATGTGAAGCGCACTGTACATAGTGAGGCAATTACATGGAAAACATGAAATGAGGTATGCCTTTCACCCTAATATATTTACTATCCCAAAAATCACTGAAGTAAAACAATCACCTTATTATTAAATCCACCCGAGGACCTCACCATGTCCCTAACTTATTGTGAGTGGTGCATTTCTCATGTCACATTGTGTTGAAGAAGGGCCAATTGCAGCAAACACATTGTTTTTGTTTATCGGGTTTGCTTGAGACCTTTGGGCTAAAGACAAGCTATTTAAAAATGGACTCATATCTTGAAAAAGAGTAAGTCTTTGAAACTGACATCCTATCAGCAATTCCTGTATCCCTCTCTCAACAGAAAAGGATTATAGCCATTATATCTCTTCTAATCCTCCCTGGCTCTCTTTATTTATCTCTGTCTGTTATTCTCAAAGTGTCCACGACGAGAGCTCAGTGGTTTCCCCTCCAGATTTGTCTTTATTCTTTTGCCTGTCTTTTTTCATTTGTCGTTTTGTTTGTTTGTCTCTGCACTTTGTATGATATAAGTAGCACTTACAGGGGACAGATATGGAGACTGAAAGAGAAAAACGGTGTCTGTGTGAGATAGAGGCGTTTGTGTTTCCACTCTGCATGCTGGTGTTTAAATCCGTGTACAGTACGAGTGTCCTTCTCTGTACCTTTTCTGTCCTTTATGTGTGCGGTCTTTACCAGTGTCATTTTCTTTTATAATTTCCCCATTTTTTTTTAAATCATACTCTGCTTCACAGCATCTGCCTTGTTTCATCAAAGCGTAACAGGGGAGATGAGAGGACTTTTCCGTCCTTCCTGCTCTCCTCTCCAGCTACTTAATTACTTTCTCCTCATCCGCCTTCTTCAATTTCATTCTTCTCTTTTTGTGTCTTTTAAGAATAAAGAAGAAATGTCTCTGTCAAACTCACCCCGTCTCCTGACACCAATTTATATATCTTAGACTTTTCATAAGTATCCCATTTTCCTCTTTTTATCTTGTTCGGGTTTATTCTCTTGTAATACCACAGATTTATAAACGTAGTCTGATGTGTCTTAAGTACTTTGGATTTTTTGTGAAACTGGGTTGGTTTAGATATGATTAAAGCTATTGATATGGTCTGTCACAGTTATTTCAAAATCGCCTTTTTACTTTTAGAATAGAAAAGGGTTTTTTTTTTGTCAGATCAGATTTTCTCAACTTTTGTCATTGGTACTCAAAGACAAATAGATTTTGTTTTGGAATTGTTAGGCATCCTATAAGCTGTTAATGGTGTACACATTATAGAATGAGTCCAGTTTACAGTACCCATTTGGCAATTTAAGCAACTATTAAACCTGTAGCAAAGGCAGAGCTGCTGAAGATTAAACCCAGGACTTTATACACACGAGGCATGCACTGCATCACTCAGTTACATCCCATTGATAACAGATCAATACCTTGGAGCCTTTGGCCAAATTAGGTGACCACACTGATCAGCAGTGTTGCATCTATCGCACGCCCTTTCTCCACCCTCATTCCCACTTACATCAGTGAGAGGAAAGGCAATTGAACAGAGGAGGGGTGCACCAGCCTGCGTGGGGGGCCAAACTTGCAAAAGTCATCTGGACACACCCCCGTTGGCGCAGCACAGACCAGCTGCGTCCCGCTTACTCCTGGTATGCAAAACTAGAGCCCCTGGTGTGCAACTGTCCCCTGTTGTTGATCATTTCGAACAGTGTTTTTCAACCTGAAATTTCTAGTAATTGATAAACAGGACAAAAATATGAATAAAAACTAGAAAAGCACTCGGAAATCACAGACTCTGCCAAGGATGATCAGCCCCCAACCCCCCCTCCACTGATCAGCACGAAAGATTTATCACTTGTTCCTTCTACCAGGATCATCATTTCAGGCCAAATCCATTCATAACTTTTTGAGTCATGTTGCGCACAATTAGACAAATAGATAAATGCTACCAAAAACATAACTCTGCCACTTCCTTGGCGAAGTAAAAATTACTTCATTTTAGCAATACAAAATGTCTCCATTTTGAATATCTGGGATTGGCAGAAATTTGTGATGTTAAAATTAGGTCACGAGCCAAAAAAAAGGGTGGAAACCACTGATTTAGAACCCTTATAATGCTCGACTAAAATGTCATTGTTGTGATAATCATTATAGACGATGCAAGCATATGTCTCTATATATGAATATGCTATCATTAAACCCTATGATTAAGTAGCTAAGTGAATCAGTATTTCACATCGTGAGTGGATAAAGAATAAAATATTTACCCCCTGTTTAAATATTAGCTGTTAATTCTCATTAAGAAATGCTTCACTGGATCAGATTCAAGTTGAAACATGTATAGATAGTTGATGGGAATTTTTATTTTGAGAAAAGGAAGAGAAGCTTTTTTATCGTTTGTTTACGGAGCCGGTAGTCATCACCTTAATTATCATAATACATGCACTGTTTCATGGGGTTAACAGTTGGCCAATCAGAATAGTTTGCTTTTTTGCCTTAGGTTTTTTTTCTTACCTGTAACATTTGTTTTCGAAGGCTGAACATGAGCTGCTAAATCAGTCAACATGAGATAAACAAGCGTAAATAATGCAGTGTATTTTTAGCAGCAGGATAAACAATCGGCAATGCAATATTACAAACAAAACAACGTGTATACTGCAGACATGACTAAACAATACACATGCACTGATAGGGACTGAAACAGGACCTTCTAAATGAAATCTGAACTGAATGTATGTGTTGACAAGATAGTGGGTGTCCTGCATTGTGTAATCACTTTAACTGTTTCACTGCCTGGAGTCTGAACTGCATGGCTTTTCATTTTTGTGACTGCCACCTTGAATATGTAATTCTCTTTTTGTTCCAAACTGTTTTCCTTCTCCTTATGTGCCTCCTCCGGAACACTTAAGCTATTTGCACACCCTACACAGTTGCACTTGAATCAGCAAACATCCCACAAATCCATTCTGAGTCGCAACAATAATGACTCTGAAAATTCATGTCCCATGGGAAGGAGGATTATAATCCCATGGCCTACAGCCAAGAGTTATAAAAGGGTAAGCTAAATCTTCATCCTGAGGCTTTACAATTTGCCTTTATTTGTCGTATGATATTACAGTAATGATGGGAAACTTCAGCGTGTACCCGAAGGCAACTTATTCCCTCACTTGCTCTTGTTTTAAAGGGGTTTTTTTAGACCCAAAAAGTGGCCATTCTTTTGCAAAACACATTCTGAATAGGATTTCTCTTGTGATAGTTCTATGCTCCTGAACCTTGATGTTTTATTATTATTTATTTTGGAATTCCATGCAGTAATTTATATTCTTTAAATTACTAATCATTAAGATTTAACATCCGTAAGTGAACCAGTGATCAATTTGATACACAGAAATAAATTACTGCACCATCAGAAGTCATCAAAAGCAATGGTTATGCAATCAAATACCAATTCCTGTGTGCATCATGTGACTAAAACAGACAAAATAAAACATGGAATTAATAAAAGCACTGTTTTTGTCAGTACAATTACAGATATTGATGTAAGAACTGGAGTGATTTTGATTATTGTCAAGAAACCATGGAAAATGGATAGATATCAACTCTTAAATTAAACTTGAATGGGCTTCTTTTTTTTTTTTTTGGAACATTCACTACCTTCAAAAATGTGCTTCTTGTTCAACGTTTCAACCCAGTCCAAATGAATGGATCGTATAAGGGATACTATTTGTGGAATTTGTGATCTGTTCACTAACAGTCTTGCTTCGCCAACTCCACTGTCAACTTAACTCCCTTTAGATGTTAATAAATTCCATTCCAACATTTTTCTGTAATTGCTTCTGCGTGAAATCAACTTTCCACCAGTTTTCTTCCTCAGCTACTATTTCAACCACACACCTGCAGTCATTGAACCTAAGGTCGCTCCCTTCCTCACAACCCCCCCCCCCCCCCCCCCCCCCCTCACTTAATTTTCCGTCACAGTCAGCAGCACTTTGAGGTGCATGAGAGGAAACCCCACCCAGACCTGCTGACTTATGTGCACACATTCAAACCAGAGCTTCCGCAACACACACACAAAATAGGATCACTGTACTACTCTAGGTTTATTATAAAATGAGCAGCATGATTAAGGACAAAACTTTGGCATTTTCTGTCGTAAGATTTTTTTTATGATGAGGTCCCCACGTGTATAACGGTGACTGTGTCTGGGATTTTTCCACATACACACATGGCACCAAGGTCAGCCTGTTCACGCCTCAGTGTGACGTTCACAGAGCAGCAGGTGGCCATACAGATGGAGACATGCATCCTTCTTCACACTAGGATCTGGAACATATTAGTCCCATACTGAGAGATGGCTGTTTGCTCACACATCCTGCACACATTTTTCTTTATCTAACCTCTCCTAAAACCTTGCCTGTAGTCTCTTATCATTTTAGAATTTGCAATCAAAGTATTCCAACTTCATGAGAAAATAAATAGCATTTAATTATCTCATGTAATAGGGTAGGATTTCAGATTTTCCTGAAATTGCAGTTTACAGATGGAGATTTTGTGACCAGCAGTCTTGATAGCAACAGGAAGGAAGAACAGACAAACATAAGATTGAGAGGCTCAGACTGTTCACAGCTATTAAACACCCAGAAAAAAGTGTCATACTCCTCATTTTTCATCCTCTTATTAAGAGTCTGCCACTATCCTTTCCCCTTGGTCGAGTGTCTGCTCCAC
Source organism: Siphamia tubifer (assembly GCA_020466265.1). Lineage (NCBI taxonomy): Eukaryota > Metazoa > Chordata > Actinopteri > Kurtiformes > Apogonidae > Siphamia > Siphamia tubifer. The sequence goes on from CM035800.1 coordinate 17,780,574, forward strand.
TGTTACAAGAGAAAGAGTGAAGTAGGCCAAGAAAACGCCAAAGGATACTTCTGTGTAACTACTGCTACGACAGGACACCAATAAATTTAGAAGTAGTAATAATAAAATGAAATAAAACTGTAAGCAGTCGACCACCTCCCATCGCAACCACCTTCCCGTGCGACAGCCAGATGACATGGATTCAATATTCTACCAGAAATGCACATTTTTATGTAAATATGTAGGGGGCGCTATAGAGTGACTTATTTGAAATGTGTGTTGAATGGGTGTAGAATTGTGAGACTGACAACCAAGTCAAATTTGAACAAAATTTGGTGTTTGTATGCCCGAACTACAGCCATTTTAGTAAAGGCAAATGTGTAGGGGGCGCTATAGAGCAAAATTGCAATTTCTAATGATAAACAGGGGTAGGGCTGGGAGATAGCTGTCCGAGTCAAATGTGAGCCAGATCGGTGCTTGTGTGTCTGAACTACAGACATTTTAATATAAGTACATTTCTAGGGGGCGCTATAGTACAAAATAGGAATGTCTTTAGCTAAACAGTTGTAGACCCAGGAGATAGACGTCTGTGTGAAATTTCAGACAAATCAGTGTTCACATGTCCAAGCTGAAGCAATTTATGTAGTGGTCATTTTTCCCCAAAACTTCGTAAAATTTGTGATGTCGTAGCACAAAAACGATGCAACTTTTTTTTTTTTTAAAAAAGTTGGATAACTTTTTATGTCCCACTTGTCTAGATAGTGTTCACTGATTTTGAGCTCATTGGACCCAATGGCCAGGGAGAAGTTTGTTAAAATACAAAGACAGCGAAAATCCATGACTCAACAGGTTTGGAATTTCAATCCAAGATGGTGGACTTCCTGTTGGTTTATGGGTTTTTTGTTTGTCATCATATGGTGAACATATGGACCGATGTTCATAGATCTAACTTCACTTGGGCGTGATCTGGCCTAATACAATATATTTTTACTTTTCTAGGGGGCGCTGTAGACACATTTCATTACCGACTTTTACAGAACTATATACACACTCACAAATTTTCATACTTCTGAAGTGTGTGCAAAATTTGGTGAGTTTTCGTGCATGTTCAGCGGGTCAAATTAGAGCTCAAATGGCGGACATCACTGTCAAGTGTGATCCAGTGAGTGATCCACATTTACATTAAGACATTATCAGTCATATAACTTTATACCTTCATGAGTTTAAAAATCAAATTCATTCAGAATAAAATTGTTTTGGGTGTCAAACTCCATCCTTTTCATTTAGATTTGTATCCAGTACTGAAAACAACTTTCTTTGACTATTAAACTTGCTTGCTTTCTTAGTCAGAGGCTCCCTGTATGGTACTTAGTTTACATCAAGTTGGTAATATATGACCTGCTCTTTAACAAGGGGATGTAGCTCAGTGGTAGAGCGCATGCTTTGCATGTATGAGGTCCTGGGTTCAATCCCCAGCATCTCCATCTTTGTTACTTGTCTAACATACTTAAGAGACACTTATCTCAAAACTATAGTTAACTTAAAACATCCACAGTATCTTTCCACTTGGGGATTGGTGTATATATTTGAGCACATTTTCTCTGTTACAAATAGTAGTTACAGAACTATTGACCTCAATGCAGACCCACAAAAGCAATAATGGAGGACCTGTGATAAGACTGACTCACTAAACCCTCTGGTGGTCACATAAATCACCATGATTGTCAGTTTTTAATATATCTACATCCTGAGCATAACGTCTGAGCTCTTTGTAAGCACTCTTTTACTGATCCTTTTTTAAATATCTGAAAATACTAATTGTGTTATACAGCCCATTTAATCTGAAGGCTTGGTCCCTTTTAGTATTCACTGCACTGAACAGCCACTGAGAGAAAAGTTCATTTCCTTCCAACTCAGTGTTCTGTATCTAACCTCTGACCTGTTTTGTTTTTGTTTGTTTGTTTTGTTTTTTGTTTTGTTTTTTTGTTTTTTTTTGGGGGGGGGCAAAAATTATCTTTTATCAATAAATGCAATCATTTGCATTCACAAATAAAGCCATGACAAATGGCTATGCATGAATGAAAGAGTCAGTCTGATGAATTGGAGAATGCTATTTAATTTTTAGTGTTTAATCAACTGCTGGTTGATTATGTTGGTAATGGTTTACCCCAAAGTATAGTTTATGTCCACACTTTGGGATTTAAAGAAAAACAAATTTATAGGAAAACAGAGATTAAAGAATACAATTTTCAACATCAAAACAAATTATTCAGTAACTTAATAGTTTTCAGTGTAGTTCTCCATTCGCATGACTTATTAGTTGCAGCTTTTATATAGATTCTCAGTTTTACAGTGTCCTTTATGTTGTATCTAGATACACTGATCCATATCAATGCCATGGAGAGGAGAGTTGCTTCCTCTTCTGGTAGAGTGGAGATTACTTTTGTAAAGTGAAAGTGTAAGTGTAAATTGTGTAAGTAAGGATCTGGATTTTTTTTTTCTGTCCTGGGAGAGCAGGTTTGGCAGGAAGGCTCAGAGATCAAAGCATAAAGCGAGTCCGTTTTTAGAATCGGGACCATCAATCCAAGCAGCTGACACTCCTGACATTTTGAACACACTTCTAAATAGAGCAAGATAAGAAATTAACATATAAAATTATATTTATTGGCATGATTTCCTCATTCTAATCTTAGCACAGCCCTACCTCTGACACCTTCAAAGAAACAGAAATATGCCAAATGATGTTATTCCAGTACAAAAACTGTCTTATCACCATGGAACAGCAACATCCTTCCAAATAAATTCGCCGAAGGTTAGTTTATGTCTTAATAAACAACAAAATTAGTCTAGCCTCTTGAATTGGGTATCTATGATACATCAGTTAATCTCCTGTACCTTTAATACCTCCTGTAGAAGCACTGTCTGGCAAAATGACTCCCTTACTCCCTACTATTTCAACAGGACAAATATGTACTGCACCCATTAGCATTTCCCAGCTTTATCTGTATGTGACCAAATGGATAGATTGCCTGTCTCTCATCCTGGGCCTCAAACCACTTAAGGAAAACAAGGTCATTCAACTCATTGTTAGGTGTCCTTTGCAATCATATCTCCAATCTCTCAGTAAGGCTCTCCTCTCCCTACTTTATAGGTCTGTTGTCCCACCCATCTATGCTGTCATTGTCTTTCCCTGTCTCCTTGAAGTTACATGTGGCATGTTTTAGAGAGCTTTAATGGCATAACATGAGTTCTTTTTAAGCCCGTCTGTTTAGTAGTCTTGGATGTTTTGTCGTCTAAATTGTTTCATTGATAGATATAAATAAACTAGTTTTCCACATAAAAGTGTACTTTCATTGGCGCTTTTGTTACATTTCATCATCTCTTCCTGGTTTTCACCCTTCTCTCCACTCTCCCTGAATACTGTCTGTAGAACTCGTCTCATCCTTCGACATCGTGTGTTTTCCAGAGCTTCAAAGAGGATGTCCAGCTGCCATCCTCTCCAAGTCTCTCTGTCCTTCTCTCCTATATAACCCTCCCCTGTTTCCAGATTCTGCTTGAAAGCAGACAGTTGATCTCTTGCCATCACTTTACTCTCCTCTCTCTGCTGGCCCTGTTTACATGGGCAACATTTATAGGGATGACCATTTTTGTTTTGTGGTTGTGTTTATGAGGACATAAAGAATGTACGTGTGAGTAAAATGTCCCCAATTTGTGTTGATTTCTATTGGTTGGAAGAGTCTAAAAAGCTTAAGTTGTGTTTTAGGAAATAATTAACTGTATTTTCCACTTACTCAGAGAAAAGACCAGCTGTAAAAGGAGACATTTTGTAATAAATAATGTAACGTGAGCAGTTCAATAGTTTTAAAAAGTCATTAAGGTTGAGGACTAATAAAATCAATAAGTAAATCAGTCAAGCAATATAAAGGTGATAGGGAGAACTCAAAGCACGTCCATTATTAACTACATTCATTTACGTGATTAATCAGTAGACCCAAATTTAAAATTAGTGAACTGAAGAACAGTTTATTATTTATTCCATGTACACATATTGGTATATTTTAATGGGGCTGCAGTTACAATTCAGCTGTTGTTTTTGGGTGAAAAATATTGATCAGCGTTTCCCAGTGCCCAAGATGATATAAATGTTTTATTTGGTGATTAGCTCAAAGATATCAGCTTTATGCCGAAGAGAGGGAGGGTATAATATTTCAGTGAAAGAAGCTGTAGATTTGTTAGTTTGTTTCCTTGAAAATTACTCGGATACATCAATTAATTCAGAAGCTGACAACTATATTTGTGTATATATATATATATATATATATATATATATATATATATATTTTTTTTTTTTTTTTTACATACCTACAAACCAACTCCAAACAATGTATGTACTCAAGGACCTCAGTCCCAAAATCGAGCCAGTGTAGAAGTGTTTTCAAGTTGTAATAATGCTGATGGTCACTGGATTAGCTACGAAAACCTCGGCTCCCATTGGACCTTTATTGATCTTTCATCACGTTAAAAATGCTAATCGTTCTGCTCCAATTCATTTTATTTGGAACCTCAATGAGTGATCTGATCCCTTTGTTGATCATTATTACGATCTATGGTTGAATAAGAAGCATTGAGTGTAAATATATCCTTAGTGAAATATCAATTTGTGTAGATTTTTGCGCAGTTGCCTACCAACTGTGGTGGCTGTGGCTCAGTTGGTAGAGTGGGTCATCCAATGAAGTCGAAGTATTCTTGGGCAAGACACTGAACCCTAAGTTGCTCCCAGTAGGTTCAGGCGGTGCCTGTGTATCGACAGCAGCTGTCTATTGGTGTGTGTGAATGTAGACTGGAAAGCACTTTGTGACCCCTTGTCTGTGAAAGGTGCTCTATACTAAATAAAGATCACTTATTACTACTAAGTCTGACTTTTTTTTAGAGTTTCTCTTTAATGAAATACCCGTTTTCCTGACGGTTTATAGTTGTCATTAATGGGTTTCACTGATAAAATTAGGTTTTCATGCAGCGTCTAATGACGTTTACATTTTTATAGTAGGTTGGGATTGAGCATTAGTTTCCCATTAATCTGTCACAGATGTCTCTTCTCCTCCTACAGGTCTTCCCCTTTTGTCCAAATATAGTCATTTCAAGCATATCAACCGAAACCCAAACTACTGGCAATTCAGAGACCAATAAGTTTTGTCACTGATTATATTTAGTCTATGACGTGTTCCATGACAATAAAGGTCTTGAATCTTCAACAATCAGCCATCAAAAATGGAAGTCCCCATGTTTTTTAAGGATATCACCATACTGCATCTCCTCTTTTTATTCTATTCCTTCTCTAAAATGACAGACAGATAACAGTGCCTTTTGCCCTTTTCAAGTATCACTCAGCTTTAATTATCTGTATGACCACATGGCTTTACCAAATGTGACTGCAGTCCAATTATGTCAAACAGCTACTGGTTTGTCAAGAGTCTGCATTTCAGACCAGAGGATCAATGTCCTATTTGTCACAGTCTCAGATGGCATCAATGAACTATTCATCATCACTTCTCACATAGACAGACAAGGACAACGTGTGTCACTCTGTGTGAATTATGGATGTCGGAGGGAAATTCCACAGATTGGCTGTCATCAATGTGCCCTTGATGTTTATGTACACTTTGTAATGCTGTGTCATGAGGATGCATCAGGCTGATATGAAACTTCTGCCTCACCTTCATGTTAATTTGACTCATTATTGCAAAGCAGTGACATTTATTGCATTGCATAAGCAGACATTTCTGTAAGATAAAGGGTATCTGTTGAAATTGCAGTAGATCACTGAGCACAGAAAGCTTGTCAAAGGTCAAGTATCCAAGTAGTAACTGGAAAGCATGAAGAGAACAAACCTCTGCAAAGGAAGCTCAGTACCTTAAAAATAATACTTGGTCTTTAATTCAAATAAGCAACTTTATGCAAATCATCAAGATTATTTTAGAGAATGTTTTATTTTGAAGAAAAGTATACCTCACTTTAAATTTAAATTAAATCTGTGTACATGTGACATCACCGTTTATGTATTTACACATTTTATCGGGGTGCAACTATTAATTTTCTTTGGGTGAAAAGGTCAAGATGTCATACTCATGTTTTAGTTTCACCAGGGTTTGTTCCGTTAGCAAAAGAACTCAAAAAGATATGGACAGATTTGGCTGGAAATGTCGATACTGTCACGAGGATCAAATAATACAATGTTGGTGGTGCTCAGTAGGCATGATTCATTTGGTAGAGTTAAAAGTGAATTATATCACTAAGTTATTTATGAGGGGTAGGGAGTGGGGGTGCTCTGCCTTGGTGGAGTCTGCACTCTGATTATTTTCTAGTTAAAGAAGGCTTGAGTTCAAATCGGAAAGAAATGTGTACACAATCTGACCTTAGCATAGACATTTTTGTGGCATTAGCCATAGATACAGACACATATCTGAATTTCCATGCAATAAAGTCAGTAAATAAGAGTCAAATCAACCTCAGATATGATTCGTTTTCATTTTACCTTAAAAACAATACCCATTAATCACAGCAAAAATGTCCTGAATTCAGTTCCAACACCAGTCAGTGGGACCTTTCTGTGTGGAATTTGTATGTTCTCCCCATGTCTGTGTGGGTTCTCTCTAGATACTCCAGCTTCCTCCCACCATCCAAACCCATGTACTGATACGTAGGTTCATTGGTTAATCTAAATTACCCATAAGTGTGAATGCAAGAGTTGTTTGTCTCCATGCTCAACCCTGCAATGAACTGGTGACATATCCAGGGTGAACCCCGCCTTCACCCCATGCGACACCCCTGTGAGGATAAAGTGGGTTCAAAACATGGATGGATAGATGGATTTTTCCTGACCTAGACCTTTGTCTGAGAACAGCTAAAATTGTATCATATATATTAAAATTAATAAGTCCAAAACTATGAACACTAGATTGTTCAAACTCCAGAGAAGCTTATTTTTGGCAGATGTTCTAAAGTGAAACAATATAAGAGTCCAGTCCTGCTCACTAATCATTATGTTATTCAGTCATTAAGGGGAAAGTTCATTTCCTTGCAGCACAATCACTGTGTTGTTTCTGACTTCTGACCCTATTTGAGGATAAACAAAATGTTCTGTTATCAGTGACTACCATCACTTGGATTAAAAACTAAAGTTCATACCAGTGGATGAAGTATTGGAGAGTCCCCCCCCTCAGATGAGTTAGGGAATTTAATTTAATAAATACAGTACTTTATCAACTTCTGATTCAAGTTACGAGACTAAGGTTAATGTTGAAACAATAAACTTCAACAGAACAAAGCCAGAACTCATCTTCTCATCATGTAGCCATAAAATATTTATCCATTATAATAATTTAATTGTTGGGGCTTTCATGAGGATTCCCATTATTCCAGTCTGGATAAGCTGATCCATATCAAAATAAATGAATGAAAACATGGTAGTAATGTAGAGCTCTGCTTCCTCTTGTGGCTTTGCATTCTCCGTTACTTCCCATATGAGCTAATGTTACACTGGTCGATGGTGCAATCCTGCTAATGTACAGAGTAAAAGCATGGGTAGGACAGGGAGAGGAGAACAGGATGGGCAATAAGATGAAGGTACAGACAGGGGGGGGGGGGGGTCTGTACAGAAAGCAATGAATGTAGTAATTACTTCCAGTGATTTTCCTACCATTATGACACTTAAGAGCAGCACTTAAGTGTTTTCACAGCACCTTATAGTCAGTTTGTTGGCATTCATTTGTTATTTTATTGAAGCTATATATAGTTATACATGAGATACACATTGGCAGGATTATTTAAGGATAGTGTGCTTAACTCATTTGAGTATAAAGTGAACAATATAACTCTGGTTTTTTTCACAGTGAAATTGCTGTTTGACACTGCATTTTTTTTTTCAGGGAATGACCTCCAAATCCCACTCCATAGCACTTAAGCCCCACAGAAGCTAAAAGAAAACCCTGACCTGCACCTGATATAAATGTATGATTTGTTGTGCGACTATGAAAGAGAAACTCAGTCATGGTATTTAAAGAGATAAAAGGTGGCAATACTCACTGGATTTACACTGTGTGACTTTGACTTTTTTAGTGGGGGAAAAAAATAAATCAAGCTCAAACAAATGGGAATTGGGGCTTTCACAGTTCACAGCAATGCAAACACAAACAACATTACACCAAGGTTCACTAGAAATGCAGCGAAGGAATGTGACATCTGCACTTTTAGTCAGTGTTTGTTTATCTACAGTGTCCAGGAAAGATTATTTCCACATATTACACATGAGACACCAGGTTAACACACTAGTTTTCTACATTTTTTATCAATTAGTAACAGAGCAACATGTTAAAAATATGTGGCGTTATACGAATACTGTCTAGCCACAGAATTTTGATTTAATTATTAGATTAAATGATTGATATTTTTCAGGAGTGCAATGGGGAAAAAAACCTTCCTTAACCTTCATTTAACTGAAAGAACAGACGTCTGAATCCCTTCAAAACAACAAGAAAGGTCAATCACAAATATGTTTACTCAATTTAAGGACAAAACAATTAAATTCAGTGACCTCGCAGCAATGTGTCAGCTAGAGACAAATACTCAGATGGGGGTTGTGTGTGCGCAGAGTGCATCCATACATCAACTAACATAGCTGAGTCATCTGGGCAGGAAACACTCAGATAATTAGGCAGGTGGAGCCTGAGGACTGATGCTAATGCAGAAGTAAGTGGGTAGGGCATTAGTAGTCTTCCTTTACATGATCCGTTTGTTTTGGAGTGAGATGAGACAACTGGAGCTCATGTTCTGCAATTAAAACAAAACCGCTTGCAACCATTTCAGCAGCTCCATTGTAGCGCAGTTGCATTTTTGATTAACTCCTCTAAAGTAAACAGTACAGGTTCTGATCCGCAGCCAGTCATGTGAAATCAATACAATTCATTTTCATGCAAATTTTACGCCACTTGAATTATTGGTTGACAATATTTTTCATGATTCTGGTATCATGGTACACTGCAGAGTACTACTGTAGATATAGTCTACATAGGATACATAATTAACATATACTCTCAGTGTTCAGCAAGGGTCAAAGTGCAATATATTTATCCCTACTGTTTTTGGTCGATTGATATACTTGTGCTTGTATTTGTGTACGATACACCACAAGAGTAAATAAAGGCATTCTATTCTCTATTCTACGACTAAAAAAACAATCCCAAAAAGGATCATTCTGGCACTGTTTTGATTCATTGTTGCATCAAATATACCTTTAAAAATTATAGCTAAAAAGTTATCCTTGGTTACGTCAGACCCAAGCACATTTTCTTCATATGCTTTTTGGAGGCTTCATGTGTTTTTAATACATTTAACTAGGATTGGGTGTTTTTCTCTCTTGCCACCACACCCTATAGCCCAGACATATGAAGAATACATTATGTCACACTTGTACTGTATAGGCAGCAGTACTTACCAGAAATTCCAGCAGTTCCTTTAATGATGCTGTAGGCCAGGCATGTCCAAACTATTCCACAAAGGGCCGGTGTGGCTGCAGGTTTTTGTTCCAACCAACCAAGAGTAAACAGTTTGACCAATCAACTCTCCGAAGACTGAGATCAGTTGATTAATTGAGTCCAGTCTGGTGTGCTGCTGCTTGGTTGGAACAAAGACCTGCAGCCACACCGGCCCTTTGGGAATGGTTTGGACATGTCTGCTGTAGGCCTCTTGGCAACCTCCAAGACTAGGACTCAAACCTCCAAGACTAGGACTCAAACCTCCAAGACTAGGACTCAAACCTCCAAGACCAGGACTCAAACCTTCAAGACCAGGACTCAAACCTTCAAGACCAGGACTCAAACCTCCAGGACTAGGACTCAAACCTTCAAGACCGGGACTCAAACCTCCAGGACTAGGACTCAAACCTTCAAGACCAGGACTCACTCCTTCAAGACCAGGCCTCATCTCATCTTTTCAGCCATTTTGGAGGGATGTGCAGTTTTAAGTAATGTCATATTTTCTATGTGTTCTAATATAAACCTCATGACTTGGTACTTCTTTTGTACCCTCCTCCTGACTTTATAACAATAAGATCTCTCTCATGCAGAGGTCTTTAACCCTGGTCCTCAGTGTCCACTGTCCCACATGCTTTAGACGTCACCCTGCTCCAACACACCTGATTCAAATGATCAGCTCGTCATCAAACTGATAATGACCCACTGTTTTGAATCAGGTGTGCTGAAGCAGGGTGACATCTAAAACATCCATAGTGCGCCCCAAGGACCTGAACATCTCTGCTCTCATGCTTTGTAAACTCTATGGATTATGGATTTAAAGGCAGACATATGCGTACTGCCTCCTATTTAACATGAATGTAAATGTGATTGGTTAATTGGTTATACGAGGGACTGCACATTTGTACAATAACATTATTGTTAACCCCACCCCCCACCAAAAAAAAGTAGTTTTGTTATATTATGGAGTTGTATAGTTTTATACATCACATTATAACCCATAAAGATCCAAACCACAACAAGTGTCCAAAAGTATCTACTGATGTGAAATGTTTCATACCTGTTGATCCACTAATACTATCAATACATGTAAATAATTGCAAAAACAAAGAAAAATTCCAAGGCACTCTCTTAAAAGTGAAGAATAAAAAGCCTTTATTAAACTGGCTTGGTTACAAAAACCTATAAAATCATATAAAAACATATAAAAACCCCAACGCGTTTCGACATAAATGGCCTTCATCAGAGAGTTAGGAAATAATTGTTGAAAATTGCAGATTGTCATCTTTTCATGATCATCACATGTGACCCATTTGAACTGAACGTGGAAACACTGTCATCTTCTACAACAGTAATTCACCAGTAAAACCCATGGAATTTGACAGTGGCTTGATACATTTAATTTATTTTCAGTTATTGATATCTTTAATGAAAAAAATAAAACATTTCTCCAGTTTTTTTTTTTTTTCTATTTTTGGCCTAATAGACCTCAACTTTAATCAGAGGTTTCATGAACATGTATGTGATCAGTAAATTAACTACAAGAAAATACATGATTTTCACTGAAAAAAAATGCAAAGGATAACATTGTAATATATGATGATAAAACACTTTTGAAAAAAAAAACATTTTGAAACTACCACAAAAGTTGCACTGGGCCTTTATGTGTTGAAAAAGTTGTGAAGTGATTTATCATGTCTTCATTTCTTTACTTTACAAAAATCTGACATTTTTACAAGAATGTGTGGATGTTTTATATCCACTCTATCCATCTATCCAGTCCAATCCTGCACCTAGACTGGAACTGGAACTAGAACTAGAGCTGTAACAATTGCTCATCTACTGTTAACATGAATCAAAAAGTGTTTGTTAACTGATCATCAGTCATTTTTATAGATATTTCCTGGGTTCTTCCTTCTTCTGTGACTATGTTTATAGATTGTGGACACTATTCTGACCAGGGGGAAACACTATCCTTTTCTGATGATTTATAGACCAATAAAAAGTAGTAAAAGTTTAAAGTATAACGAAAGTCAAAGGACTCAAGCACATACATAGTAGATAACTGGTAAATAGAAACAATACATTGAATTAAACATTAAACTGAGACAATAATCAACAGATTAAACGGCAGTAAACTTACTCATTAGTTCCAGCTTCATTGTAAACCACAGTAGATAATACAGTTTTGTTTATGTGTTACTCAAAGCTTAGAAGTCATTAGAAGAATACCAGTCGCATCTCAAATAGTGGAAATAGTGACGTTAGGTGAATGTAAACAATTCTAATGATTAGGAAAAATTATCACACTCATCTTACATAATCACAATCAAGGGATTTCATAATTTTTGATTAGGTTACATGTATATATGTATATATAAAAAGCTAGCCACTTTAGTTTTGAGTAACACACAAACAAAACTCTATTGAGACGCAGCATCACTATTAGATATGTACACCAAAGACACCGATTATTTGTTCTGTCATAACTTAATTCATTTGTTAATCTGTCATAATAAAGAAACATCGAGACAGGAAACAGATTAAAAGAATAAGAAATAAAAAAATAAAAAAAAAAGGATGGAGTGTTCCAGTTGGCAGGGCCAAATGATAATGCATAATTGATTTATTTAATCTTACAAACCCACAGTAGATACACTCTTAATGAACTCAACAGAGTCAGAAGGAGTGGCAGCTGTAGAGATGTAACAGTGTAAACACATTCTTCATGAAGTTAGATAAGCCGACTGGAGACAGACAAACAGTCCTGGCCAGCTCCTCACTGTCTGAGCACTGAACACACACATCGAGGTTAACGACTGTCAACTGTCAGTAATATATTCTACTGTAGAAAGTTACTCACCCTTCTACTCTTTCCATCCCCTGCTCTTTCTTTTACCCACATATGGTCTAATTATTAGAGAACAACCTTTTCCAACAGCATGCTCCATTACCCATCCATCTCCTCTCTTATCTTATCTTCCTCTGTCCTCTCTCCTTTTCCTTTCTAGTCTGTACACACCGTCCACTTCCATATTCTCTCTCTCTCTCTCTCTCTCTCTCTCTCTCTCTCTCTCTCTCTCTCTCCCTCCCTCCACCTGCTGACTCCTCGTCTCTCCAGTCCCTAGACAGACATCATTTGAGGGAATGAGGATCGATTTTGCCTCAACCTTCTATCTCTGTCTGAGGATATCCCTCTTATCTTCCCATTATTATTACTATCCCTCTCTCTTCCTCTTCCTCTTCCTCTTCCTCCTCTAGTCTTATATGTCTGTAATGTATTCTCTCCATCCCTCTTTCAGCTTTTTATGTCTCTGTTTCCCTTTTCTCATTAGTTTTGGGGGTAATGTGGATTGATCCTGGATTCCTTCCCTGGTTATTGCCTTAAAATGCTTTCTCTGCACCCACGTTGCAGTGCTGACACAAGATTCAGGTCTTGTTTGTAGCACTAATCCCAAATTTTAGAACATATCCACTCGAAATTAGAGGAATACAGCATTTGATAGAAATGAGAGCGAGGCCTCATACATGGAAACTGCATTGATAAGAACTTATCTTTTTAATCCCCTTCTGTCTTCCTGTTTAAAGCCTTCATTCCATTCGCACCACAAATGTCCGTCTCATTGCAGAAATGTAGATGGAAAAAGTTGCAAATATCTTTTTCTTTTTTTTTTTTTTTCCTGCAGATGAAGTACTTATTCCAGGATGAGACACTTCTGAAAACTTTGGCCCGGAACTAAAAATAGCAGTGTCTGAAAGATGAAAGAAGCAATGGCATATTTTAGTCTAGGAATTTAAAGTTTCTTGCTGAGAGAGTTTAAGTACTTTGTCTCTTCTCCATCCGTCTTTCCTGCTCTCTGTCTTATTCCCACAGTGTCAACCTTTTCTCTATCCATCTGTCCCTTCCCTCACTCCTGCATCCCATTTCTTTTCCATGGCGCTCCGTGCTGTCCCATTAGTTATCACCTAATTGATCATTAACTATTCAGCAATGGAGGGTAGGTTTGCGTCCAGGCTCTGCTGTAACAGAAAGGACCCAGAACAAAAGAAGAAGAACAGGGTGGGGCATGTTCACAGAGCATGTTTTTCTATTATGTGATATTATGTAGAAACCAGATGACACAGAAATCTCAGCAGCGTCAGTCGGATGAGACAGAAGGAGATTTACATTTAAATACTTCAAATCACTAGAATAAACCAGAAAATTAACACAGCAGCCAAAAGACAGTCAACGTCTACTCCTTAGTTTGCATTGAAAAACCTGCTTGACATCTTTCTTTCTATGCCAGGTGCTAAGCCAAGCACTCTTATCCACTCAGGCTTAAGTGGGGTTTTGGATGATCCAGAGACACTAAAACCTTCCAGTGACAACAACTTTAAGTCGACTTAAGCAACTCTAAAAGTCACTGAGGCTACAGAGTGGATAGAGTTTATTGAATGTTGCTGCCATCTAGTGGTGGAATAGGGACAATAATGAAATCTACAATCAAGTGTGAAAATGTATAAAAAGTGGTCACAAATGCTGCTGATGACCAAGGATACATGCGTCAGTTTACTGGTTCTGTTCTATTTCCCATCAAAATTAAAATTCCCATCAACCCCAACAAAATGCTAATAGTGGTTCAAGTACAACTTTTATTGAAAAGAAACATCAATATTATAACTATTCTTATTGATTTTGTTTGAATATTTTGTTGTGTAAACTAAAAACACCCTTAATTTTTGCCTCAACATTACAAAATAAATGCAGTAAATATAATAAAGCAGTTTATTAGTACAATTATTTTAACCATAAAATAGTCAATTCTCCAAACCTACAGTCATCAAAAGTCATCAGAAACAATGGCTTTACAATCAAATACTAACTCCTGTGTGTATCATGTGACTAAAACAGACAGAAAAGAAAACATGGAATGCTCTAAAAGCACTGTTTAGGTCAGTATAATTCCATAGATATTAATGTAATTTTATCAAGAAAACCATGGAAAATAGACTTTAGACATTTAGACTTTAGACTCTATGTGTCCCAAAAGGGAAACTTGTTTTCACAGCCATCCACATATGCAGACTCCATCACAAATAGGGAAAGGACATTAGACGAGGACACAGAGAAAAACACAACATAACCACGAAACAATGGTTTAAATGGATAGATATCAAGTCTGAAATTAAACTCTTTCAATATATTTTGGTTTTTATCAATATATTTGTCAAAATAAATGTACCTTTAATTGTACCAAGCATTAAAATGAACAAGAAACTGAAGAAAACAAGGATTGTCTAATTGTATTTACCATGACTGTATAACTTGTCCCTAAAATGAAATATATTGACTCTTCTTTTTTACTTTTGTAGACTCCATTATGTTGGGCACAGAAGTTGATGTGCAGCAGGTGGACAACAGTGTGTTCACCATGGAAATGGTGCTGAAGGCGTGGCTTCTAGAACAGGGAGGAGACAGAGAGCACCTTCAGCTCCTGCTCCCAGGCTCGCCAAATTCTGGTGTGTTACTGCAGACCCACAGAAACACATATTAGTTTTTAGTTGGTTTTTATACTGTTTTGAAGCTCTTTTTCTTAATAGTCTTTGCCTCCTGTACAGTGTGTGTTAAGTGCGACATGCAGGAGCGACTCATTAGCCCCGCCCTCATTCCCATGGTCCCCAACATTGGAATGAAGACAGAAAACATACGTGACTTCCTTCCCGCCACTAAGGGTTCAGCCAAACAGAACGTCGAACCTCAGAGACTGAAGGCAATCAAGTAAGAAACAGAAGCTTTAGTTAAACATCCAACAAAATACCTGACTGATAACAAGGTCAAAGAACTGGTTATTTACTTGGAATCTCCAAAAAAAATACATATTTGTTTTCTTTAAAGACCCAAACTGTGACTGGATAGAGTGAAGAGAAGTATTTAAATGTGATCATATGTGTAATTTTGCCTCTGAATGGATCCATTCTGACTGAATGCAGTAGTGGGATGTTTCTGGGATGAAACTCTCCTCCAAAAAGAGTCGGCTTTTCTCTACTGGAGCAAAAAAAATAAAAAGTTTCATATTTAAAAGGCTCAGTCTGAAAGTTATTTGGGGGTGGGGGGCCTCTGTATTCTTACATTATGGATATTAAAAAAAAGAGCTATTTTGTTGTTTTTTATTCTTGCCCAAAAACTTCATATTGAAAAACTCATAATGAAAGCTATTCTAAAACAATACATTTTCCTGCAATAAAACTAAATGAGTCTATCAAATCCAAATCAAAAAGTCGTACAAGTAAACTGAAATTGCAAAATGAAACAACATCAAAACTAATAATGACAAACTCAGAACGATTACTAAGTACATACTGCTTTTCCCCTGATGTATTTTCAGGTTGTGACCTATGTAAAATGTTTTTTCCACTTGCCTCATTTGCATTTGTTTTCCATTTTCAGGAGTTGCAGTGTGTGTGTGTGTGTGTGTGTGTGTGTGTGCTTTACATACTGATGACTCATGATTTACAGGAGCAGCATTTAACTATTTATGTGAAACTAGAGGACAGAGCGACCTTGTTAGCAAATTCACCTTGAGGGTAGATGATGTCATTGTGTGTCTCGTGATGATTTGTTATGTGTTTTAGGAGCTGAGAGAAAATAGATGTTGTTTCTCTGACAACCACAGACAGTTTATCTCCTCGAAATGGAAAGAACAGCTGTAAAGGTGGTTTGCACAGTTAAGGTCATGTGTGTGTGTGTGTGTGTTTGTGTGTGTTGCATAGGAGCCTGCGTGCCGATGGAGTATGTGAGAGTGTGTTGTACGGCCTGCCGCTGGTGATCCGTCCCACCACCTGCTGGCAGCTGGACTGGGATGAGATGGAGACAAACCACAACATATTCCAAGCTCTCTGCCACACACTCAGGGTGAATTCATATGTTGTTTTTCATGCTTATTGCTCAGCACAGATAAGGCTTGCTATAAAAATAGAGTGGGGATTGAGACAGATCTGAAGCATCTATTGAACTGTTACAGCACAGATGTCAAACTCCAGTCCTCGAGGGCCTGTGTCCTGCATGTTTTAGATGTTTCCCTCTTCCATATGATTCAGTTAACACTTTAACTTCCACAGTAAAAAAAAAAAAGAAAAAAAAAAAGACTAAAGTAAGCAATAAAATGAACAAAAATGAATAAGAAACTAACAAAAATTAAAAGTAGTAAGTCACAAATGGAATACGATTAAAGAAAAAATAATGACAAAAAAAGAGAATTATTATTGAAATTTGGTGCCAGCAGTTTTAATTTTGTCTTTCTCTAAATTAATTGCCTTTTGACACCTGTTCCATGAACAACACTCCGTAAAAACAGTAAAAAAAAAAAAAAAAAAAGAAAGAAAGAAAGAAAGAAAGAAAACAGTTGATTTTTTTTCTGAATATTTAAACTAAACTATCCATTCAGAATGTATCAGCACTGACACTTAAGAGTTAACAAGAGTTTTGTATGTTTTTTAAAAAAAATGTGGCTGCTTCAAACAAACAGATGCAAATTTTTTGTGTTGTTTATTGTTTGTAAGATAAATGTTGATGTTTTTCTGCTGAAACATCCACTTTTTATCTCAGTAGAATAGAGCATGTGCAGAACGGCACATGTGGGTTTGGAGAAAGGAACAATACTTGGCAGATTTCAGTGATTTAAGAATGCATGCTGTGTCCAAAAACTTTTTTCTATCACTGTACAACGCACGCAACCTCTGACATGCAGCTTCGCACTTCTATCTATTACTAAAACGTGACTTTACAAACAGCTGTATCTGAGCTTTGTAACTTTCATGTCAAAGTGTTAATTCTCTCATTACATTTCTGAACTGTTTAATCCTCTGGAAGGTCAAAGGGCATACTGAAGCCCATCCCAGCTGGAGGGGAACACCCTGGACGTGATGTGATGCCAACTCATAACTATGTTAACATAAACTGATATTCATGCTCACATTCACGCCAATTTAGAGTAACAAGTTAACCTTCATGTGCGTGTGTTTGGACGGTGGGAGGAAGCTTGAGAAAACCCACAGAGTCACGAGGGGAGAACATTTAAGTTAAACACAGAGAGGCCCTGCACTGGTGATGTAAAACTCCTGTTAGCAGTAATTTGGCCGCATCCGAGTAAATAAGACACTAACTAGAAGTGGTGTCAACTAAAAGCTGCAGCTGACGCATCATGACATGTGACTGAAATCGACGGAAATATAGTGATCTTCAGTTGGACTCTCAAATGTGAAGACTACGGTAAATCTCCGGTTGTGTGACTGTGAAGTTTGTGAATACTCCATGCATATGTAACCCTTCTTCAGTCATTGAACTCTACCAAGTATTGTTCCATTCTCCAAACTTCCAGGACATGACATGTTGAAAGTGTCAATAATTTAGTTTTGTTTTTTTTTTTTTCTGAACAACATAAAATAAATGCACCAAAAAAAAGGTGTTTGTGACGATCTGATGCAGGCACACCTTCTGAAACATCCAAATATTGCATGATAATGTTTGAGATTATGTCATATTTATTTCATAAGAAGGAATTTATCTGTCTTTTAGCAAGATAACTCAAAGTGTTCTGGGTGGATTTGGCTGAAATTTTCAGGAAATGTTGAAACTGGTACAAGGAACAAATGATTCCATTTTGGTGGTGATAAGTGAAGGGTGCGGGGAGGGGGGGGGGGGGTCACGTATGTGTTTCATTCATGGTTGGGGCAGACCACTGAGCAGAAGTGAAAGGAGATGGTGGGGTGGTTGGGGGGGGGGCTGATCTTCCGGAGCACAGTCTGTGTTCTCTAAGTTCTTTTCTAGTTTTAAAGGTGTGCAAAAACTTCTACTGTATAAAACACCCATGAACACTTCCACATTCCATCATTTTTACATTTTAGATGTAGGTTTATTTTTAACTGGAGCTTGTTTGTCCTTCTTTCAGAGTCGTGATTTGTTCCTACTGCTGCAGTCAGACCCTCCCCAGAGGGCAACAGCTGAAGGCTCAGGTCAGTGTGTGTGTTTGTGTGATTGCAATGGAGTCAGAACAGAGGAACGTTGAATCCCACAGAGACATATGAGCATGTGCTTTCACTCCATCTTTTTGTGTTTGTACAACATACTGTAGGTGTGAACTCTTATTACGTCCTGCAGCCCTCCCTCTCCCTCTCACTCCTTTTAAAGCCTGTGGCATCCAGAGAGCTGCTGTTGCCCTGTGCATTGCCTGTTTCAACTCAGGACCCCACAGCTGAAGCCACACAAACTATACAGGTGAGGAGGGGAAACCTTTAGTATCTACATTTAAATGGCGCCAAAAGCTGATGCAAAAATACTTCAGTCTTAAACAGTTCTTCTTACCCCTTCTAAGAGATACCACTGCATTTTTGTTAAAATCCCATATACATTTTGCCTAAGATATGCTTACAATTATTTAATTGAATTGAATTGAATGCTTTATTGTCACTGTACATTAAAACAATGAAATTTAGGGTGCAGCTCCAGTGCAACAATAGGAATAAAACTCTATAAAACTTGTACATTATAATATAATATAAAAACACATAAACAACATTAATTGTTACATTGCCACTAGCCTCATACTCTCATTTCAGTTAATTAAAATGTAAAATTTCAAACATTTAAAACGTATTGTACCAAAAAGACCACCAGAAAATATAAAATAAAATCACCCAATAAGATAATAACATGAGATAACAATAAAAAAAAAATTCAATATAATTTTTACAGGTATAGTAGTTGAATTACGAGTCATGATTTTAGTGGGAATAATCATTTTTGCATTTTAATTTCATTGACAAAAATGTGAAAAATTATGTGACTTGCAGGCCGGGGCATCTCTGTTGCACCAAAATGTCTTAATTATAAAGGCATTTTGTGTCATATTTTAGTGTTATAAAAAATTCAGTTCTTTCAATTCAGATTTTGCATTTAGCTAATTGGAACATAGATAACTTTCTCTTCTTTTTTTTGTTCAGTCTTACTGAACTTACTGAGCAGTAGTGCCCTTCCTCTGCTCTAATTTCCTGCTACTTTACATATCAAATAAAGAATAGAATAGAATAGACTTTATTATCATTACACACACATTACAATGAAATTTGGAAAGTTATAAACTTGACTAAAACCTCCACAGGTTGTTGTATTGTCTGTGTTTTGTCTGTTTTTACAGGCCTGTCTCACTCTGATGGATGAAGAGGTTGTGTTCAACCCTTTATCTCTGAATGGTCACCTCTACCAGCACCTCAGGAGCAGAGGTTTGGTCTCACAGCCACAATACCCTTACAGGTCAGGTCCTGTTCAATGTCAAAAAAAAGAAAAAAACAGCATAATGTGACATCACCCAATGATGACTGTATAAACCATGCCATGATGAAGACAATGATGTTTTCAGGCTCCATCCAGCTGCCACCAAAGGACCACAACCACTAGAGGGCACTAAAGCTACAGGCAGCAGACAGCCACGACAGGTAAACCCAGCTGTTCTGTGACAGTCTAAGAGTAAAGATGTGCTCCTCATATACATGTGCAGACAGTCATAATATCAACCCAAAAATCTGACAGCACCAAGCCACTTTTTTTTTTTTTTTTACATTTTATCACACTATGGGAACATTCTGTATCATTGCAACTTCTTTCTTTTTGAGCAACATTAGTTGCTTTTTTAACATAGTCACTAGATGGCAGCACAGTTAAAAGCTGCAAACAGTTAAACTGTGCAAATGATTATTATATAAT
Source organism: Siphamia tubifer (assembly GCA_020466265.1). Taxonomy (NCBI): domain Eukaryota; kingdom Metazoa; phylum Chordata; class Actinopteri; order Kurtiformes; family Apogonidae; genus Siphamia; species Siphamia tubifer. Next base: position 17,800,821 of record CM035800.1, read on the forward strand.
ATCTTATGTTTATCACGGTTAAAGAGGTTTTTCTGCCAATTATTAGCACAAACTAAGATAACACTAAAATAAGAATGAGATTGATGCATGTTCATTTGTCAGATCATCTGTAAACAGCAGATTTATGTGTTTGAGTGTGGGCTGAACATACTTGATGTTAGTATTTTTTCTGATAAGACTGAGTTCATTCTTCGTCTAATTTTTACAGATTTTGATATCTAATTTCACCATGTTGTATTATTGTATCAAATAAAGCGAGGCTTACAGTGACCTGAGAGTTTATAGCCGTTGGCAGCGTGACTCATCTGGGTTGATAAGACTGCTGACATGCAAATACTTCACTACTGGCAAAAAATAAAAAAAATGAAGAAATTGCTCTGCCTGTGCCCTTTTTCATTTTTTTGGCAGATAATGTTTATTATTCACTATGGTTGCCATTAGTTGACTGTTTACATTTACATTTCCTTTCCTGATTTGTTATCTTGCTTCCTTTCTTTTGTCTCACACCTTCTTTTTTGTCAAGTGTACTAATAATTACATGTACTTCTTCATTTACTTAAGTGTTCCATCCAAATGATCACAGTTAATAGTGTTCTTACAGTTATTTCCAGGCTTTAATGTTACAGAGGTTGTGCCTTGTTTCTTTCAGCTGCAAAACCATGGTCGCCAATTAGTAGCACACAGCAAGGTCAGGGCCACAGTAGCCCCGCTGCCCTCCTCCTCATCCTTTCACCCATCCTCTTCATCCACGGGACCTCCTCCTGTCAAGGCTTCCCGTCCAGCTCTGACATTCTTCAGCAGCAGCAGCAGCAGAGGTGGGCATCAGGCCCCGACCCCTGCTTCTTTTACCCAAGTGGGACTGGAGGATGAAGATGAAGATGACTCCATGGTAACACTCTGAGAAAGCTTGAGGGTAAAAGGGAAAATGTTTGCGGTTTAGAGGGAGCAAAAAAAACACCAACACAACATTCCCAGTTCTCTTCAGTTTGACTTAACACACAGCATTAACTAGATCTGACTTTAACAAGCCTGTGTGTGTGTGTTTGGGCATGCGATTGTGCGTGCGTGTGGGTGAGAAAAAGGAAAATTTCACCTCCGTGCCATCCGTAGACTGCTGAGACAGCAAAAATGTCAATTTTGCACACTATAAACACTAAAAACTTGGAGAAAAGATGAAAAGAAGGGAAGCAGCAGGACAATGGAAGCCTGAAAGAACGGAAAGTCATGAGAAATGACAAAAAAAAAAAAAAACAAAAGGTGGATGGTGTGTCTGTGAAAACGAAAGATCAAAGAGAGATTAAAGCCTGTTAGATGGTGAAAAAAAAATCCTCTCACCCATTAAGATGTATTAAAACAAGACTGGAGACAGTTAGAAACCACTTTTAAGGAACTATTAAAGCCTGCCATACTGTAGCCATCATACATAGTGACTTATAGACAAATACACATGCACATTCCTTTTCCATTTTGCCCTTAAGCCCTGGTCTGAACACAGCTTCACTGTTTTAATGAGACAGAGAATAAAGAAGCAGACAGAGGGGCCTCTCTGCTCTCCTTCACCCCCACAGCAAGCGCCCTCTCTGGGGGTTGAAAGGCAGCGTGAGGAGGGGGTGGATGGTGGTGAGACTGATAGAAAGTAATTTTTTTCATATTTGGTTATTGAAAATGAACATTTAAAACATTTCCAAAGCAGACATATAATGATTAGGGTCATGGTTTATGATCATATGCATTTTTTGCGTCAGTCACACACATCTGTCGCCACTGTTATTAATGTATTCCTCATCAAAAAGCTTTGTCATCCGCTGACACTGGCTTAATCAGTCTCCCGCCATTCCACCCCCTTATGAACCTTATAACATTAGGGAGTACCAAGTGGCAAATGACTTCATGACGTTGTGATGTAATAGAACTTCCGCATTCACAAATTACACCCACAACGATCCTTTTGTCCCTAAAGGGAATTCAGGCAGACCTCAAAAACTACTCGCTGACATTTTACCCACTTCTATTGCCCTCCTTGCATCTCTCTTCTTGAGTAATAGCATCATTTCCTTAGAGAAACTGGGAACTTCATAAATTTGTCCAAATACAACAACAGCAGCCTCTCTGTCCCCAAAAAAGGTCAAAGGGGTGAAGCCAACGTTCCTTGGTTTGACACTGAATGTCGTCGGCCACGCTCCTTAACAAATGTCACCGCTGGTTAGAGTTTAATGAGATGTAATGGACTGTAAACAAAAGTGTGATTATTTGTGCCTTAGTCAGATTCTCCTTCAGTTTTCATATCAATTCTTTGTTCATTGTTTTTTGCATGTGTGACTGCATCATAAATGTTCTCATTTCAGAGTTAGTATCAAAATACAGAAGTCAAGTTCCTGTTCAGCTTTTGTGTTCCGGCATTTTGACACTTTGTAATTGAACTTAATGTGTGAACTGCGAAGAAAAGAACTCAAGTGAATGGTTCATAGCATTAACTTGTGATCAGTCGATATTTCAGCTGTTGTTTTGTCTATTTACATAAATTTACTCAGCAAATTCTCACTTCTCCTGTACTTATTGGTTGTTATTTAATATTCTCCTTTCAGATTAGCATTTTGCATGATCTGCTGGGTAATAAATGGACCATAAACCACACTTAATACTCAACCACCCACTTGTAAGAAAATAGGATTTGAGTACCACAGTGTTTTTCCACAAACTGCTTGCAGTGCCATAAAAAGGTAAAATCTTGCAAAGCATACATATATTTACCAACTTATTGCCAATGTGGGGTTTTCTTTTGAGTCATTAGCGGTTTTCATGTGGCTGATAAATGCAGTACGAATGTTCACAGTGAAACTTAAATTAATAACCTATTAAAATGGAAAGAACTGTGTTAAGTGGGTGTCAGGGTTAAAATTATTAATCCATGTTTGTTCTTTCGATGTTGCTTTTGCACAATTAATTTCCCTTAGCAGAGGATATATACAAAGCTTTGACGATATTATATTCACCTCAAATTATGTGGTGTGAGACTGTAAAATCAGTCCATTAAGTTCACAGTCGATAGCGTTTGTTATTTTTGCTCCATTTAAAAGAATAAAAATAAAAGCTAGAGCTGTTATGGAATTAATAATAAACAAATTTGAAATATTCACAACATTTTCATCCAAATATCTTATAAGACAGTGACAGCAAAGCCCTGAGAAACAACCAGTCAACCAGACTTACATGTGAAAATATGTTAAAGGTGAGAGCAATGTAAAATATAACAACAAATCAGACTAGACAGTTTGTCTGCGACTTTTACAGTTTTGATTCACGGCTTCCCGTGGGTGGTGAAGTGACCTTTCACCAGACCATTTTGTCTCATTTTGCAGACATGTTTATGTTTGCACACTCTGTTATGGTCCCACTTAATACACACATACATTTTCAGCTTCCTCATTTTTTTTTATTTCTTACATTTAGGGGTATTTACAAAAAGAAGGCTGACATGTCAATGTTTTTTTCTTTCTATTCTGATGCAATAAAATAATATTTCATCATTTTCTTGGCAGTTATAGTCTATGTTCTGTGTCTCATCAGCTTCTATATGCGAATCAGGATAATATTAGTGCTGTGACTTCCTGCTTTATTCTCAGTGTTCCATTTCCTTCTTTGCTGCCCTGCTGCAATTTGCAGAACAGAAAAAAAAAAAAAAAACTCTCTTTGACCATCCCTATCTGTCCTACAGACTGTCTCTTTCCTGTCATTGTCTTCACTGGCCACAACAGGACCGCACTTGGACTCAAATATATACAGACAATGAACAGAACAAGCATCAGTGTAAAGTCAACCTGCTGTTACTGTACAGCTTCACTGGCAGATCGTTGTTCACATGCACAAGCAGCACTGAAAGAACAGAAAGAGGAAGTGCATCTTTGTAAGGAGGAAGTGAGGAGGTGAAGTCAAGACCTGAACTAGGACTCTACTGACCAATACCTGATAGGTCTGAACCCCTACACAGACCTGGAAACTAGAAATGTCCGAAAAATTACTTGCTTCCTATCATTTTATGATGTTAAATTTATTAATATAATATCACACTTGGGAAGTAACTAGATACTTATACTTGGTTACAGTACATAAGTAGATTGTTTTTAGGTGTGTGTACTTTACTTGAGTATTTATTTTTCTTAGGCAAAGCAGTGGTTAGCACTCGTGCCTCAGTAAGAAGGTCCTGGTGTCAATTCTACCACCAGTCAGTGTGACCTTTCTGCATGTTCTCCCCCATGTCTGCATAGGTACTCATGCTTCCTCCCACCATCCAAACACATGCACTAGATTAACTGCTTAATCTAAATTGCTCATAGCTCTGAATGTGAGAGTGATTGTTTGTCTATATATGTGCAGCTCTGCAATGAACTGGCGACTCATACAGGGTGTACCCCGCCTTTGCCCGTTGTAGCTTGGGCATGCCCCCAGCAACCCCCGTACCACAGTGAGGATAAAGCGGGTTAAGAAAGTCAGATGGGAGATTTCTTTTTCTCAGAACTTTTGACTTTTACTGCCTACGTTTTTTTTTTTTTCAGAAATATCTGTACTTTATACTCCTTTCCGTTCTCAGAATAGGGTCATCACTTTTTCAAACTAAATGGATGTAATGGAAAAATACGCCGCTTCAGAGAGAAAATCAGTGGGTGAGAGAAGGAGCACAGACTGTGACTAGAGGCCTGCAACGGGTCAGTACCACAGTCCTCCATGTGTCCACTTGTTCTAAAAAAAAAAAAGTCAATCATGCACACAAAGCTGAGTACCACAACAGCTACTAATTGTACTCATTCTTGTACATGTGAACAATTTTTTTTATTTATTTATTTCCATCCCTGCATGCTTTTGTGGGATTACTGTCTGGTACTTGCATCAGATCTGGTACCTTTCACTGTGGAATTCGAAAACTCAACCTTTTATGAATATTGTTTTATTCATGGAAAAGAAACATGCTGTTTTACTTTTGTACTTTATTACAATTGAGAAGTTGGACTTTTTTTTTTTTTTTACTTTTACTTAAGTAAAGGAGTTGAATCAGTACTTCTACTTTTACGAGAGTATTTTTTCACAGAAAAAATACTCACTTCTACTTATGTACAGAATGTGAGTACTTTTGCCACATATGTATAACGTACATCACACTAAAACTAAAACTGCTAAATTTATGACAAGAAAGTTTCTTAGTGTCTTCAGTATTAAAAAAAAAAACTAGGGCTTATTTGTAATAATCTTTCATTTTAATAACAGATTAGGCACAGAATCCCCAGCCATTCAGTGCAAAGATATATGTAGAAGGTGTTATTTAGCAGTAAAGTTGAAGTTTAACCAATTACACAATAAACCTCTGTCTACAGCAGCCACACAAATATACGACAGTGTTTGCTCTGAACATGTAGTTTGGGTTAATATTAACTCTGGTCAACGCCTAAATAGAAAGTGACGGTAATGTACTGAAGTAATAGATGGTACCTGCTAGAAAAGTGTGTGTGTGTGTGTGGGGGGGGGGGGGGGGGGGTCTATTCTGATTAATTGTACAAACACGTCAGACTCCATGAACAAAGACCTACGTACTCTGTAAGTACAAACAGTTAATTTTAATGTAACTTTTTGTGCTAATAAGCTTAGTTTAAATAATAATTACATTTAATTTCTGCAGTTACACCCTCTTAATTTTACCCAACTTGAAAGAAAGAAGTAAATATCTACCTTTGTTGCTTTAACACAAAACTCCCTCCTTTTGTTCCCTCCTATATTTTCACCAAAGTGCAAAGAGTGTTTTTTTTTTTTTGTTGTTGTTATTCTACGACCCTCTAAAACATAGCAGCAGCTCCCGTTCACTTTAAATTGACATTCCCAGCCTTCAGCGGGGGTGGATTTTTTTCGATAACCGCCCGCTGCCAACGGCAACAAGTTTTGTCACTTCAGATTCACGGCACCATATCACTCCGCAAGTAGTTCGGCCACTTTGAAAGTAAATATTCACTACGTTGTAACAGCTATTTTATCCAGTCTGTTAGTGTAGTAGCAGTAATAAGCTGTAATAGCCCGTAGAATAAGCGGGATAATGTATAATATTTTTCTGATAGTCATTCGTGGGCAATACATTATCCCTTGCTAATATATTAAAAGTGCAAATTGGAACTTGATAGCCTCATAATACATTACTTTTACTCGTAATTGCACATTTTTACAGGATTGTAGATGTCATAACTTGAAACAGGATTTATATTTGGACACCTGACATTTGCAAAGCTAAACTTCAAAATACAAATTATTTTTAAATGAGGCTAAAAATAAAAAGTCACGTCATTGCCACAGTTCACCTTTACACAACCTGTGCTGACTTTTGTATAGGCAACCCCCTGTGTTTAGTAGACAAAAGAACCACAAGCTGAATGAGAAACTGTCATTTCCTTAAGATAGAACCAGTGACAGAGTAAATGATATTCTGTCAGACACATAACAGAACACGTTGCCCACGCACAGCTAAAAATAAAAGCCGGTGGTCTGCAGACTCAAAGCTGGAGGAAGCCAGACAGTTTCAGGTGTTTCTCAAGGTCTAACACACATACAACTCCAGAATTCAATAAAGTGTCATGTTTCATGTTCTCGATCTTAAAACAGATTGAGGAAATACAGCAGTGTTTTATGTTCACAAGTGCAGCTGGCAGGTGTAAGAGTAAGAACAAAATGTCTCCGTTATGTGGGGGGCTTGCACTGATAAATGTGATCGCTCAATGTTTTCCTGCAGCTCATAGAAGAAGGCTGTCAAACTCATGTGGCTCAATGTGATATACCAGTAAATAAATAGCATAATAAAAACCAAAGTTTTGTTTTTGGTCACAGTTAAAAGTATAAAAAAGTTCACAAGAAAAAAAAGACATTTCTCAAGAAAAATAAGTGCAATTTTAAAAATATTATGCTTCAACTCATTTAAATCTTCAATTTTGACTTTTTATGTCATAATTTTGATTTTTTTTTTTTTTTATGTCGTAATTTTTACTTTTTATGGTCACACTTTAAAAAAAAGTTAGTTGAGTGAACCAAATTAAATTGCATTGACGTTAGGGTTATTTTAATTTAATTTGATTCACTCAACTAGATTTTTTATGTGTGACCTATTGAAGAAGAATTTTTAAGTTGATTCAATGTTTTACTTTTTTCAGTGTACAAAGGCACAAAACACTTAGTAACAGACATAATATTGTTAAGATTTTTTAGTTTGGAACTAAAACAATTTTGACAACCTTGACTATTAAGGTGTGATTTTTGCACTTGACAGTTTTAAACTGCAAAAAGTGTATTTTCCTTATGTCTAGGCAAACTAGGCTTACGCCATTGGAAGTGATGGCTACAGGTCTAGACCTGAACCCCCCCTATTCTTAATGATGTCATGATGTGAAGCATCCCTGGGTCATGACCTTTCATTTGCACTTGATTTGAAGTCAATTAGACAAATAGTCCCAGAGATGTGTACAAGAAAGTTGTCGATATCTAGAAATGATAAATCATCCAAAATTGAATCAGTTCTTCCTCTCCGTAATATTCATCGAAGAGGAAAATATGGGATTTGTAAACCCAATAGTTTCCAAGTTATCACTTTAACATGCGGTATGTGTGGTGGTGGTGGATAGAGCGGCGGTAGTCATAAAAAAAATAAATATTAAAAAAAAAAAAAAAACATCATATCCCCCAGACTCCATTCAGGCATATAAACATCTCATCACACTTAAAAGGTGGAGTCCAAGCATTTGTTACTGTATTGCTTAAACTTCCCTTCACAACCAAATAACAACCAATTAATGAAGCGCTCCGACAAAAGAATAAAAAATATAATCATCTGTGGAATGGACAGGACTGAAAAAATACCATCCAGAGTTAATTTTGAGGGGTTTTTTTGTCTAAAAATAAGTTCTTATATCTCGTTGCAAAGTTACTCTTTACATTATTCTGTCTTATTTTAAGTGTGATGAGAAATATTGACTAGAAATGAGAAAAATACACTTTGAAAAAATGTAAAAAAAATTTCCAGTGTTATACATTTAATGTTAAGAGTTGTGCATAAGAATATTAAAAGTTGGCATTTCCCCAAAAGCTTAGAAAAATCCAAAAAAAAAAGTTGATCTGAAACAATGAAGTGAAGTTTGTTACACTTTCAATATGAGGGTGAAAGCTTGAGACACACACACACACACACACACACACACACACACACACACAGGAAAAAATAACCTGAATATTACCAAGTGTATTTTTCTCATTTCTAGTCAAAAATATCTCATCACATTTTAAATAAGATATAATCACCTAAAGAGAAACTTTTAGTGATATAACAACTTATTTTGAAACAACACATCCTGAAAATCTTAAAATAATTCCAATATTTTGCAGATATATATATTTTTTTTCTTGATTTAAGCAACAAAAAAAACCTTGAATAATCTAAAAATGTTATTTCTATCACACTGAAATGTTTTTGTTTTGTTTGTTTTAAGTGTGATGAGATTATTGCGACTAGAAATGAGAAAAAAAAAAATACACTTGGTAAGATTTAGATTTTTTTTCCAGTGCATGACTAAGCGTCAGCAGAGATAAACTGAACATATCTTTACTGTATGTATACCTAGTAGCAAACTATGACCCACCCAATAGACCAACTTCTGAACAAACTTGACAGCGCCGGCTCTCTTTGTACGTCTTCTCACGCACATGCCTGTTGGCGGCTGCAGCGCATTCATGCACACATTTCGGGCTGTTAAGCTGTTCTGCAGATGTGTGAAAGGTCAAAGAACACGGAGAGGAAAATGTAAAGTAGGTGGAAGAGGAGGAGGCAAAAAACATTTAAGATCATTTTAAATTTCAGAAATAAAAAAGGTCAGAATGATAGTGTTCAGCATTGTTAAAATATTATCTCAGGTTGGCAGCATCATGCTATAGTGGAAAGCAGGTCTAAGTAATATTAATGGGCTTAATTTGTTCAAGGTTTTGTTTGTAAATTATGTGTAAAGTTGTAATTTACAAAATGGTTTTCTATACTTACAATAGAGATGTATGCCTAAACCTTTAGTCAGAAATAAGCTTGAGAAAGAAGAAATAACAGATTAAAAAGGTAGTTAATGTATTTGTATATTGAGCCATTCTGTTGTCTTTTCTGTTGGTATTAAACATTACTCACACACACACACACACACACACACACACATATACATAGTTTTAACAGACAGCTTTATGAATCATTTTGTCATTAAATCTGTCCATGAAGTGGGAAAAAAATAACTCCAACTGAATTTTTTGGCTACTACCCAACCTAATAAACAATGTTATACATTACAGTTGTAGGATATTACTGTACATTACAAAAATCTAAATCTCATTTCTTATTTCTAGTCCAAATACTGTATCTCATCACACTGACAACAAGTGGTGCCAGGCACAATGATCTCTTATCATTGTGAAAATACACTTTGGCAACCTTGACCTTTGACCTACATTCACCAAAATTTAATGAGATCTATTCTGGACCACCTTGCACTTGTCCTGAATATTTCATGGAAATTGGTCCAGTAATTTTTGTGTAAAGCTGCTGACAGACAAACGGACAATAACCCTCTCCCCTTCTAGGGTAATAACACATTTTCACCAGAGTACATTTTCAGTGAGATATAAAGAACTTAATGTTAGACAATAGATCTTGCAAATCTTCTGTTGACAAATATTACTAAAATAATTTTCATGTGTTTCACTGGCAGATTTTTTGTTTGTTTAATTAAAAAAAAAAAATGTGTTTGTTTGATTCTTCATTCAAACACACAAACAAAACATATCTGGGAAAGATCATTATTTATTGATAAATTGATAAATAATAAATTACACAAAAGGTTCTGAATGGATTTTGATTAAACTTCCAGGAATGATAGATAATGGGTCAAGGAAGAACCCATTAGATTTTGAGCAATGAGGGTCAAAGGTCAAGGTCACACTAAATGTCAACAGCTACAACATATAAGTGGTAATATCTCAGGATTCAGACAAGATAGAATGTGGCTCTTTTTTTTTTCCCCCATTCACATCTTCTCACCTTCGGACATCAGATGGGCCAACACCTATGACTCGATCACATCACGTGTGAATGAAAAATCAAACCTTGGCGGAGATCTGCCTTGTTTTTTAAAATGTGTTTTTCATAGTAGGACTGCAATTTGGTAGAATAAACCATATACAGTATATAAGCAAGATAGAACAGAAAAAAAAAAAAAAAAAAAAAAAACAGTCACATTTCACCCTCATTTACAGACTTTATGACCTGAATATAGACAAAGTACACATGGCCTGTAAATATGTAAATGATTTATTTTGGTTATTCCAATGAGGAAGTGTGAACCATATAATGTAGCGAATGTTGAGGGCATAAAAACAGTCCCATGTGCTTTGTGTCCCCACAGTGCCTCTTTTTCCATAGAGTTCAACTAGAGTTTAATGAGAAAGACAGAAGTTTGTCATGCTTTCTGTTTTTCTTCCTCTACTCTGTCTGAGAGTAGAGGAAATTTACTCCCAAAATGTAATCCAGTTACTTTTGAACACCTTTCCTGTCTATGAAGTACTCCACTGGCAGGTGGTGAAATAAAGAATGAGAAGGACGGGGATAAGGAGGGATGAAGGGGATATAGAGCAGCAGTGGCAAAAAGAACAGTTTGTACCTGTTTTCAAGCCAGACAGACAGGTTCATCAGCCAGCATTCATTACTTTAGTCTCTTTTTCATAGTTTTTCTTCCTTTTTTCTGTCCCTTCGTCAGCCTGCACTCTGGATAAACACCCACGTCCCCCCTTCTTTCTTCAGTATGTCAGTTAGCTGGTTTTTCCTTCCATCTCTTTTTCTCCTCTTTCTGTGTTGAATCCCTGCCCTCCTAACAGTATCTCACTGCAGTTAAAATGCATGGCCTGTCGGACACAAACCAGTTACCATTAACTGTCGCCAGAGCAACCGAACAACAGAATTAATGCAGAGTGCTAGAAACTGGAGGAAGAAAGACAAAAAAGAAAGAAAGAAAGCCTTTGTGTCGATTTTGAGGCTCAACTTTAACAGTGTGATTAAGTGGTTGGAAACCAACTGAAACAACAAAAACAGAGCGTGGCAGAGGGAGGGGAGTGGAGGATGAGGTCAGACTGTTTCACTGTCCAGGACAGGACGTCTTTCAAACATGAAAAACTAGGTCTGATTGGCTCCATAAAACAGTGAGGAGAAGGACTAATGCACCGACTAGAGGTTTTACAGATCAACTGAGGACAGAGAAGAAGTATTTGAAGGTTTTGGAGCCACTTTTATTATTATTAGTTTGATTTACAGACAGCACAGCTGTATCTGACGCATGGACATGCATATACACATTGCAAAGGATTGATTAGTTTCATATTAAAAAAAAAAAAAAAAAACATAAAAAAGGTAAAAATAATATTATCTTGTAAAACTGACACTTTGTGCAGCGACCAGCCCCTATAATTTAATGTTCATGAGGATCACGTGACCCATATATGTCTTTATCCAAGACCCAAACGGGGTCTTAAAGTTCTACTTTTCAAGCTTCCTCCAAAACAGTAGCAACAATGTTCTTCCATCACATGAGACCATATCAGTCTCATATTAGTGTTCTGGGCTGAAATGTTGTATATCCTTTTTGTGTGGATAATCAGTCCAGAAAACACAAGCAGAAACGGTTCTTTTCGCTTCTACAGTGAACTCACCTCAATAATACTCCAACATGTCAAACAGAAATTCCTAGCTGTCACATATTGCAGAGAAACTGAAAAGCAGCAGTGCAAAAACACGTTTCTCACTCACTTCATGAGCATGGCAAGATAGTTTCAAAAAGGAGAGCCAAGCCACCCTCCAAGCTTGTTAAAGAGGAGCCTGTAGGCCAAGCTGCTCTTGGCAAATCTACACGCTTGCTGTGTTCAAGTGAAGTGGCTGGCTCCAACCACACTGTGGCTTGCTTCACCAATTATGGGTTTGACCACGCAAACACTCACTCTCTCCCTCACAAACACACACATATGGAAAGTGGCCCATGCCTACCCTCCAATAGTCACGCTCCATGTCTTAAAATGAAGGCGTCCAAGTGGTGGTGCGGTCCTCTCATGGTTGTGAGCTAATCCTACTGTCTCAAATAATTATTCCAGTCCACAAACGGAGGAAATCAGAAATGAAAAATGTGCTCAGTCAAAAAAAAGAGAATTGACCAAAGCATGGATTTTTGGTCATTTTTTTCTGCCTTGGTTCCTCTTTTCGAACAGGGATACACACTGCGGCAGCATTTCAGTCTACTTAAAAAACAAGCATGTCAAATGTCCCCCAGGTTGTCATAGATGATGTCTGGTGACCTCAGCGGCGCCTGCTGTTGTTGGCTGCACCACAAATTTGCAGGCTTCTGTTTTGACACTTTGCTGTACAGGTCCCCCCTCCCTCCCACTCCCACTAGTCCCCGTCCTCTTCCGCTTCCAACCCAAATGTTGTTGTTATTGTTCACATTACTACCTCCATGTTTCCCAGGGGGCAATGGGACAGGCTCTTTCCGGGTAAAAATGCCACCCTTCCCTGGCTTTGGGGCAGTTGTAGGTTTTGGCCATCGCGGCACCGGAAGTTGAGGTATTCCACGGCCCACGCTGAGCTGCGGAGGAGAGTGTTTGTGTGACTCCAGAGGTTTTCCGTGGGGGACGGTGGAGTAGTTCCCCTCCAGGCCTGAAGGGGCCAGCACCTCATCCTGTCTCCTCTGGCTATGTGCTTCGTCATAGATGGTCTTACTTCCTTTGGCACAGCCCTCAGGTTCATCATATATATGCTCAAGTCGATGAGAAGGGGATGACAAGGCCCCCTCTGCTTGACCTCCCGGGGGTCTCCTGTTACTATTCACCCCTCTTCCTCCTCCTCTTCCTCCTGTTCCAGCTCCATTCAGACTCAGAGCACCGGTTTTCTGGTGCAGTTCCAGGCTGATGTGGTCATACACGTGGGAATACAAATCTGGCGGCTTCCTGTTGTTGCCACCTTGGTGAAGATCACCACCTGAGGTTTCATCTCCCACCGGTCGCAGGCGAGGGGTAGGCACTGGTGGGTTGGCTTGGTTGCTGATAGTGGGGTTCTGACCCTTGATGCTGTCCACAGGGTCGGAGTAGAGGCAGTCAGTGGTCTGCAGAGGCAGGCGGACTGAGTCAGCTGGCTCAGAGTAAAGACCTGTCTGTTCCTCTGAGGAAGCACCCAGACCTTTTCCTCCTTTACTTCTGGGGGATCGTGGGGGAGTTCCTGCTCCCCCCAAAACCCCCAACATCGCCGGTGGCTCTGGTAAACTTCTCCCTTTGAGTCCTCCTGCTCCACCACCACCTCCTCTTCCTCCTCCATCTCCCCCTTCCCTTTTCCCCAGTACACCATCAGCAGAGCCTGGTTTGCTGCCTCCAGAATCTCCGTCTGCTTCTCGGCTACTGCAGCTGCTGCTGTCACCACTGCCTGCCGTCGTGCCACTGGTAAGAGCATTTCGAATATACTGTAGTGACACTGGACATTCTGGGTCACTGTTAATGGGGAAGCTGAGGCGGCGTTCCTCAGCCTGGGCCTTCTGTGACTGGATGGCCTGATCCACCAACGTGAAGATGTCATTACCTTGTTTGGTTTCAAAGGTGAAGTTACCAGGGCCTGAGTCACAGCGCCGGCCCGCCTCGAATGAAAACATCACCTGGACAAAGAAAGGAAAGAAACAGAGATACTGTCAAACTTTCCACATTTTTTGTTGGAGTTTTTTGTTGTGTTTTTCGGGGGGGGGGGTATGTTTTTTTGTATTTCATTACTTTACATAGTATGGATACATATGTAAAGACTTACTCATATGGAAATTAAATAATCCTATATTTTTGCAACAAAGAAAGGTTTTAGTTGAAGCTGAAGCATTAGTATTAGTAAGTGGAAAACAGTTTATGACTTCATTAGTTAATGGCTTCAGAACCAGTAGAAGGTTTGGATGTCTGCAATCTAGGTTCTGATTGACAGGTCACTTTCTGAGCTTACTGAATAAAACATGTACTCTTGGCATACACTTCTACTGTGGATATAATTAAGAAGTTAAACTAACTGGCTTTCAAATGATTTTTTTAATGCAATGATTTTTCATGAAGTTTAATGATACTAAAGTCTAATCCTCAGATGGGTAGTCTTTAGCTTAAATGTGGTCAGATTTCACTGACTTAATGAGCCCCATAATTATAAGTGGGTGACACGAAAAAAGAAAAAAAAATTCAAGCTTTCAAAACCATGATCTACAAACTAATGGGTGACAGCACATACGACCTTCTCTTTCACACTTGTAAAACTACACGCATTTTGTCCAAGTCCAGTTCTGAAGAAAAAGGCTTGACTTATACAAAAATAAATATCATCTGTAAATAGGTAAATAATAAACATGTAGACAGAACCTTTAGTAGTCTGATATTTTTTAGATCGCATCTACAAGCTGTGACAAAACAAAGTGACAAATGTAACCACAGACAAGTGAAAGGAAATTATTCTCTGCACTTCTGACCACATACAAACATACTGCTGATAAAAATAGTATTTGCACTTGGTAAGCATGGTCAGCCTATAACACCTGGCTTTAAATTAACCTAAATGTTATCACACATCTTTTTTTTTTACGGGGACAGTTCTGTGTGTCGTACACCCACCCGGTCTCGCCCGTATCTCCTCAGCAGCTTGTAAGGCCACACCTGGATGTTCCTTTTAGTCTTTGGCTCCTTTAAAATTAAGGCGTCGTTCTCGGCTTTGAGCCAATAATTACCGGCTAGCCCACAGCGCTCCGATGCTTCAGTACGCTGGATGCACACCCAGAACTCATTCACTGAAAGGAAAGATTTGATTCTAAATAAAAAAGTTCTTTAATGTTCACTTTTGGAATGAATTAAACCCTATTAGTGGTAAACACTGCAGGTGTTCTTACCCTCCTCTCTGGAGTAATAGATGAGGTTCTCAGACATCTGCATATCCTGAGGTCCTCCATTAGAGTCCGCCGTGCTGCTGCCACCTCCACCCTGTGGACACAAACAGACAAACGACAACCAGAATTAAAGTTTAGAGAGGCTGGATGTTCAACATAGAACAAAGCAGATGTAGTTTTCCCCTTGGAAACTCCCTCCAGCTTCCTCTGCAAACACGATAGATGCAGTGTTGTTTATGTTTGTGAGTCCATACAATAGATACTGAAACCCTTGTAGATGCTCCAGAGGCTTTGGGGGAAATCTGGAAGGCTGATGTATAGAAATGCAAACAAAGAATAAAGCAGCTGTTAAATTCTACATTTAACAGACATTGTTTTGTTTATTGTTCACTGTGGACCAAACTTGAGGGGTTTTGTCTTCATTGATGTATTTTTCCATTAGTTTTTTTTTTTTGTCATATTTAGTCTCAAAGACACTAACCACTACAAAAGATTGAACATGAGATAAATAACACACATGAAGGAAGCTCTTACTTGTTTTGTTCTATGATACAGGAAGGAAGGAGTTTTCAGGTACCTGAAATGCGATGTCACACATGGTATCCATCCATTCTTTGGCAGCGTTCTTCTCTGCAGCAAACACATGAGTCTTGTCGTTTGTTTCCACACAAAATGCAGCCATGTTATCTTTGGGGCAGCTCTCAGTCAGTGATGGCAGGATCGAAATACATTCAGACAAGCGGATAATCTTCTTGTCCAGTTTTCGGGTTTTCTCATTGGTCCCACTGCTGGAGCCTCCACCAGATCCACCACCTCCTCCTGAGGGCGAGTCATAAAACTCAAGGCGGGCGATGCCGTTTTGGCTGGCTGGGTAAAGGACAAACCAGTTCTTCTTCCATTTCTGAGAAAAGAGACAGATGGTGATCAGAAGAAAATTTATAGCTATGTAATCCTCTTTTTTTTTTACATGTTTTTTCAAGAGGAGGAAAAAAATGACCAAAAATGCACATGAAGAATACCAAATTATTTATAACAAATACTAAGTAGCAACAACCACCATACTAAGGGCAACAAAAGAAGCAAAAAGCCTGATAAAACATGTATAATAAGGTGCGACTTCAACAGAATAACTGTTTAATCAGTGCATCCATCTTTATCTATAACAACTAAATTAAAGGACTTAAGACCTTAGCTGAAGACATGGATAAATGCTGAGATTTCTCTACCTTTTTAAGCGTAAATATAAAATATTAGCCTGAACAAAATCCTTTTTTTCTATAAATAAGCTTTAAAGTTCATCTATTATTAATAAATCTGATTTATTTTTGATTCTCCGAGGTGATGTATTCTAATCACAAAATAATGCAAAACATGTAAAGTTTTTAAGTCAGCAAAAAGTAAAAAAAAAATATAAATTAAAAAATCCATCAATCACACACTACAACTATTACAACTTACTATGTTTATTAGTTACAACAATTTAATAGTGAATAAATACTTACTCTATTTTGTTTTATTATGTCTTGAGTTACTGATTGATTGGAATTTCCAGAGGGAATATATAAAACCATATCTCCTATGTTAGTACACATTCAGAAAACTGACCTTTTTAATCAATGTAAATAAATAGCGAAAGCAGGAGGAAAAAAAAGAAAAAGAAAGGGAATGTCTGGAAGTTGATGACAGGAAAAGGGGGAGGCTGGAAAACACATCTGTCCATTCACATCTGTCTAGAGAAGGAAAAACAATTTGCATGTGGTTTGTTCATACAGCAATGGGGGGAAAAAGCTAAATGCAGAGTTCGCCACAAATAATCAAAAACTGACGAGGAGAGAAATGGAGAATGTTAACCTCGAAGTCCTCAGAAAATCTGAGTCAAAATTATGTTTCCGGGTTTCCTCTGTCATTTCCTTCTGATTTCAGTGAAGGTTAAAGTAGGAGGGTGTGAGATGAGACCATACATCTCATATAGTTTGACTCAGATCTTATGCACACATAATTTTTTCCTCTATATTTAATCACCAGCAGTGAATTACAGATACATTAGTCACTGCTACTTAAAGAAAAGGAGTAATTTCCACCCTGTAATAAATGGCTTATTTTTAAATCCTTTACTCCACATATGTGTCAGTTTTCTGCCATAATTGCTGCTGAAAAAGGGATGGGACAAGTACTTAAAATCAGAATTACCGACAAAGAAAACGTCACAAGTGTCATCACACTGAATCGTGATTACATCATGTATTTTAACATGGAAGGTTACATTCATACACCCATCACCGTCTGTATAGATATACAATTGGCATGAATTATTTCTTTAAAAGGGGGATAAATGTGTCAGTTTTAACTGTTTTTCTGAAGTGTGCTTAGAGGTCAAAATGCTGTACAGCCTGGTTGAAACGAGCCAACAGGTGTATCACTTCTCCCCAGAGACAGCAGTGCGGAAGCAAGAGCTAACAATAACCTCTTCCTCCATAGGGACAAACAGGGATATGACTAAACAAACACGACATGCACCTCTAAACAATAAGACTCACAAACATAATAAGCTAAAAACAGATTGGATGATATGCAACTGTCAATCACAAAACTAACTACTTTAACTATGATTAATCTGAAAGTCCCTGTCATCTACAGTATCTACTGGACGTGTATGTGTTTCACTGCCTACTGCTATGTATCATCTGAGCCACATACATGCCTTGTATTTGTCAAAAGAGGCACAGATTTCCCGTAAAGTCACCTCGTAGGGCGGAAACAGCCTGACGGTCAGAGCTTATGATAGGAAGGTCAGCTGGCAGGGAAAACCGGACAAACTCCAAAAAAAAAAAAAATTCCCCTTCTTCCTCATTGGTCAGATAATATGTTATAAGTAAACATGACCTAGATCTTCTCTGAGCTAAAACTTGAAATATACAATTTAAGTGTCATTTACAAAAAGTGATTGACATAAATATGCAACTAACTTAATACATAATCTTAATAAGTAGCTTTTTATGATTGTTGTATCTCTTCCAAAATTTACTTTTAATCATTTTTGCCCATAGAATCTAATAACATGTATAATTAACTCTACAAAATGTGTCACGCAAAAGGTAATTTTCGGTTAATTTATTACATGTGGTTTCAAATGCACATGAAGTTACTGACACTAAAATTGTATCATTTATAAAGTACAGTATGTTTTACTAAATTACAGCAACCTACTTAACCACTTTTGTTAAGAGATTTTCCTGAGGATTTGACAATAAATGACAAACACTATATAAATGTTTTTTTTAAATGTACTATTAAAAAAAAAAAAAAAAAAAAAAAAGTAACTCCTAAATGGTTTCAACTTGATCTACCACTGCTGAAAGACTGGTTGAAAATAGTTGATAAAATTCACTCATTTGTGAATTTTATCAACATTTATACTGAGGCTACAAGCCGACATTTAAATGATGAGGTGGGGACATTTCTTTTAAGTTTCTTTAAAAACAATGAATGTGTGGTTTGTCTTATAGTCCTGTTAAATCTTAAATTAAAATGCTGCTCTAAAAATGTACTATTTCATACCGGTAACCTAAAAAAACTAAGTGTAAAAATATATATTTTTACCATTTCCTTTGCTTTCTCTCCATCGTGCTGATATGAAACAAATGTTTGGTACAGCAGAGTTATTAAAAGCAGGTTATTAAAAACAGTAACAGTATTTCAATGATAGATCTGATATAAACACAGCCTGAAGTGCTATACATTCATCTAAGAAAAAAACATAGGAGCAGGCGACAATGTAAAGCAGATAGTGTAAGATAAGTAGTTTCAGAAGTTCATGTATGCATATGTGCATGCAGTTGGCCCTGTGTTAAAACTTAACTGCCAAAAAGGACAGGAAATGTGTGGGATTGTCATTACCCAGGATTCTCTTTGCTTCCTTCTTTTGAGTCCAGATGTGTGTACTGTATGTGTGAGTATATGTGTGTTTATGTGCATCTATTTTGGTTGTTTTCATGATTCCCTTGGTGTTGCATGAACCAGCTGTAGTTGCGCTCACACATGTGGATGTCAACTTGATGCACATGTGTTGTGTTATAGTGCAGTGAATTTCAACAGGGTATGACAGACTAACACCACCACAGCTTCTCCATATAAGGATACACAATGGCACCAGTCACTAATACACCGAGTGGAAATTATGCAAATACATGAGAGAGAGAGAGAGAGAGAGAGAGGGAGAGACAAGATACTTCCTCACTGATGACAACACAAAACCACTATCCCCATTATATTGTCCTATGGGTTAAAAAACAGACGGATCATTCCTTTTTTTGTCTTTTAGCTTCTCAACATTATTTTCCTTCTTTTTTATTTGCAAAAAAAGGGGGAGAATTTAAGGTAAAACTAATGAAAACTTTAAAAAGCCCATCCTGTGTTTTTGATCTTATTAAAACACAAACCGATTGCTGTACTTTGTGTTCCATTGCACAATCTTTCAGTTGTTCTTATAAAGCTGAAAACTGTTGCATGACAAATGTGAATTTCTCAAATTGATTCGATTTTGGGGCATCGAGCTTCAGAACTAAGCATGTGGAAAAACTGCTTCACTGGTCATAGTTTTTAATTACGTAGACAGTCTACATGTGTTTTCCCTAAAATTGTAAAAAATAAAAATAAAAATAAAAAATCCAGTGCTCATTTGTTCTCCCCCTGAGACAACTCAAAATTTCATCAGTGTTTTTTATTTTTCTACAGTTACGCTCATTTGTTTATGAGTTTATGTCCGATTTTCATGCTGTTACCAATACCATATCACTACAATGACATGACCACAGAATTTGAGTAAAATGAAATATTATATCCACACATAGTGGATTAGTTTCGGTAAAACTGCAGGGAAGGCTCTTGTGTAGATTTTGTGTAAAAGTAAAAAAACAAAACAAAAAACTATCATGATACTGGATGGTTAGTGTTACAGCATTTGAATATTAAAAAGACATTTTACTTCCCTTTTAAAAGGTGTCAGTGTTATTATGATAATTATCTGTCACTGCTCAATTACAGAATCCCCTTCATCTGTCATGATACACAGAAACTATAATATAAACTACACCACGAAATCCACTCGGATTTGTCACAAAATGTTCCTGTGTTAAAACTTAAAATTGTGTTTTATAGATAATACAGATTAAGATCCTGATCAGATGTTCATATTGTATTACTTCATAACTACCATCACAACATCATTTTTGTGCAGTTCCAGCAAAGGAACCAACATCTGCCTCTTGTAAAAAGTGCTTTTTAGGATCCTTCAAATAACCATTATTTACTAGAACAGTATTAAATAACATATAAACAATAAAGGAAAAACAAAAATGAAGCTCTCCAAGATCTGCATTTGAATAAATACCTAACAAGTATTCAGAGAATGCCTAATGTCGCCCCTATTTTGTGCCAATCTCAAGATTCTATGACAACCCATTCTTGAATTAGAGCCAATAATATGACTTTGACCTTTCTGCTAAATGCAACCTTAACCTTTGACCTTTTGCAATATTGATAATTTCGTTAGATGTATATATGTGCGTGTAATATTATGATAATATATCCAGTATTGATTAAGTTATAGCGTGATATGTCCATGCTAGTTACAGACGTTCATTTTGCAACATGTCACCTTTGACCTCCAGAGATTTCAAAAACTGTTGGTCATAGGTGATGACACCAATTATAAGAATTGTAGAAACCTTGATACGGCATCATTTGGTACCAATCTAAAAGTTCTGTGACCCTCTGTTCTTGAGTTATAACAGATAATGTAATTTGTGACCTTGACCTTTGACCTTTACTCAAATGATCATTGCATCTGATGCGAATTAGGTATATGTATATACCTTGAGTTATAGCATGATATGTCTCAGCGGACACACACACACACACAGACACACAAGGTGATTACAATAATCTAACCCAACCAATGTCGGGCAAGATTAAAAATATCAATAGAATACTTTTTAATATCAATACAGCATTATGAAATGAACTATCACAATATATTGCAGAACCAATATTTTCTAACACCTCTAAAATCAATATGTATGAAGTGTTTCAAAGGTAAGAGTGAACCTATGTATTGAAGCAGGTATGTTCTTGTGGAGGTGGATCAAATATGTGTGAAAACCTTAGCATCAGTAAAAAGAAAAGCAAGAGGGTAAGTATGTTTGACAGAGATGGGCCAATCCTTTTACAACATTAATCCTGCCATAACCCCAGCTCCTGCATCATCCACTAAACAAAACTTCTAAACATGTCTGAATGGACCAAATACACAAAATTGAATCTTAAACAGAATATTACTGTTCACTTTACTGTATCTACACTGAACACATACAGTAATTGAATGATTAATAATAAAGAGATAATTATGTCCACTGTAAAATTCCAAGTACGACAGTAATAATCCCCACTGAATTTTATTGGAGAATGATCAGAAAAAAAAACATCTGGAAATTGAATTTATAACAGGAATGATTGTCTTTATGGTATTTACATGAATTAATAACATTATTGTGAGTAAGTCTAAAAAATGACATCACTTCATTCTTTTTTCTGCACAGTCTAAGTCACTCTTTCTGAAAATGCACCTGCAGATGATTATATATGGAGAATTACACACTTGAGTCTGTGTCACGTTAGTTTTTTTTTGTTTTTTTTTTTATTCTGAGATCATACTGTCAACCAAAGGTTTATTTTTTGAGACATTTGACCTGGTTTATGAGTTATTTCTTCGTTGCTTGTAATGAAGGAAGCAATAAAAGACACTTTATGACAAATGATACACCCATTAATCTGTTCGGAAGTTACTACTCTAAACATGAGTCATCATCTTTATATATTTACTGTCCTCAGGCGGTGGAGTAGTATTTTGTCTTGACACACCCCAGCTGTTCAGGTTGTTACTATCCCCTGGCTAAAGCTAACTTCACTACTGATAATAAGGGATCATATACCGAGCCCACATCAAAGTTCACTTGTAATCAAGGAATTAAAACATCAACATAAAAGCTTTGTTGTAGCTGAAGGGTGCAGATGGATAAGAACGTGCAGGTCTGAATGTGTAGCAAACAGCTAGCTAGCATTGGACTAGATCTGAGAAATTCATGAATTATTGTTTACCGGAGGGCAAGCATATTGGCCAGTTTGTCTGTATGCACTCACTCACATCTGAAGAATTGATAACATATTGATACCAAACCATGGCCAAATAATTTTCCATAATCTCTAGTCGGCTAGTTTTTTTTTTTCCAACAGTAGACCAAAGTGCAGCTAAGCTATAAGACAAAGTTCAAAAATGGATATTTCTCCATAGGTTCTATCAGAATCATCACATCAACGTTAAACCAAAGCCTAAGTGTGCATTTTTCCATTCTGCACTCAATTATATGCATCATGATAATGTGGGTCACACCCACATAAGCACCCTGGGGGGGGGGGGGTCAGGAAACTCAGTTTTCTGAAATGTCAAATTGGCTGCATCAATAATCATCTGATCATACCAAACTTTAACGTGCAATATCTCTGTTAAAGTTCGTTCTCATATGCCATCTTTAACAACTCTAGGTTGTATGTCTTCAGTTACTCTGGTAATATATGTAAAAATTTGTTTGTCATTATTCATTTGTCACTTCCATTTTGTTCATTGTAGCAATTTCAAACTCATGTCAAATCATTGGAAATTCAATTCTCTACCTCGTCTGTCATACAAGTCTATAGATTTTGAGTTAATGGCATCTGAAGTGACAAAAGCTCAATAACTTAATTTATTTCACTTGGTACTAACTTTGTTGACCTTTGATGACCTTGAAAGGTCAAACTTGAGATGATTTTTCAAAATACCCCATTTTTAACCATGTCTGCCTCAATTTGGAGATGGATAAAAATGACTAGTGTCGGATTATAAAGGTGTGAACATGTAAGCCAAAGTTCTCTTTCAAAGGCCTCCACCAAGTGCACTGAAATAAGTCTGAGCCAAAGCCTGCATTAAGGATCGTTTCACATCTACCCCTTTTGATCTGAACTTTTTACTTCAATGGGAACCAAATTTACAGATAAGAAACTAAACACCGACACACAACATGAAAGCAAAACCAACTGAACCAAATCTATATCTTGGGAAGACATTTTTTTTACCCTTTTCTGGAAAGGTACTCTTGTGGAAAAGTATGTCCAAGTTTTGACTAAGCTACCCATTTATTTATTGGTTTTTACTTTGTATATTATCCATGTTTCTGTTTCAAGCTCTTTATACTTTCTTCCATTAAGTGCTCTATAAATAAGAATTATTACTAGTATCAGTATAACAATTGAATTGTATGAATTAAATGTGTCCAAATACACCAAGTTCATTGATTTGTTCACAAACTATCAGGATGTAATTCTAATATTTTACCAATATTTCTGAGAACTAGCAATGGGCAATCTAAATTTGTCATGTGATTGAGGTTTGAAAGTAACTGTATGATCATGTCCTTTAAAAAAAACACATTAAAGTTCTGTCAAGTGACTATAAATTAGCCTATACTCTAATTTATTAATTATAGGAAGGACTTGGCATCAATGTTCAGCAAATAAAACCTTGTAAAAAAAAATCTCAATTTGTGGTCTTTTTCATTGACAGTTCAGAAATCTTCAACCTCTCTATCACAACAAGTTGGTTCCTTCCTCTTCCTTTAAAATTTCCTGAAAAATAGGCAGGATCTTACGTTGAATTGGTGATTTCATCCTCACTAATCATGTGACCAAACCCCTTTACCACAAATCTTTATAAATGAATCACTATCTGGTTAAAATACGGGAATATGCTTGTTTAGTACAGACCCAAGTTAAAAAAAAAAAAAAAAAAAATCTACATTTTATATGATTAATATGACAAATCAGTCAAACATGATCTCCTTTTTTGGTAGATCATTCAGTACTACCTCCCACTAATTCATACATAGTCATAAAACACAGGTGCACATAATATAGCCACAACATAAAAAACATCAAATGATGCCTCCTCTAAAAGTGTTTTACAAGAGCAGAGGCTTTTGTGGAATGTTAACTGTACACTTAAAACAGTTCTTCCACAATGCAGTTAGTACATAACACATATTTGGCGTGTTTTCACACAGTGAGCATTGTTAACTGGCCGAGACTAACACATATTTCACATGTTAGGAATACCATTATATTATGGAGTGTGAGTCGTACCTGAAAAAGGAGCCAATATATGTCAACAAGTCTGAGAGAAGGTCTGAGAAAGAAGAAGAAAGGCTACTGAAAGGACAGAGGGCAGATACATTACCATTTGTAATGGCCTTCTGTTAATCTATTTAAGGATAATTTGTCAGTTTGTCCCTTTAAACAAATGTGTTTCAAGTTTTTCCATGAAATAATTGAGATTCTGCTGATGCAAAGCACATGGGAGCACCATTGAACTTCTCATTAAATATAATTAATCAAAATAAGTTACATTTTTTTAAGGTTTATTTAGTGTCAGTGTAGTTCTACCTTTTTATGGTGTTTAGTTTGTGTCAATAAGATTTTTAAAGGTGCAAGCAAAAAATGTCAATTCAAAATGGCAAATAGAAAAAAAGAAAAACATTATTCAAATGAAAAATATAAGTGTGTAGATCATATAAAATATTTGCCTTCACATCTTTCTCAGTTTTGGTTTTTGCCTTTTTCCTTTATTACGACGTCAGCCTTTTCGTTTGTGCTCCCTGACTTTTTGATTTCAGTTTTGACACAAACGTGACTGGTAGGGGCGGGACTTCCTTTGGCGGATTGCTATTGGTTTATTTAGGTTTGACAGATAGCTAAGCAAGTGTACCCAATCAGAAGCACAGCAGCTGCTGTAGCCAGAGACATTTCATACGCTTACTTATCTGTCCGTCAAACCTAAATAAACCAATAGTAATCCACCAAAGGAAGTCCCGCCCTCACCAGCCACGTCAAAAAGTCAGGGAGCGCAAACCAAAAGACTGAAATCGCAATAAAAAAAAAAGGCAAAAGCCAAAACTGAGAAAGATGTTAAGGCAAATATTTTACCACGATCTGCACTTTTTTTTTTTCATTGAAGTCTTGTATTTTTCAATTGAATTTTTTTTTTTTTTTTTGGTATTTTGAATTGATATTTTTTCCTTGCATTTTTAAAAATCTTTGAATTTATTGACACAAATGAAACGTCATACCTTTTGACTATAAAAAAAAAAAAGAGAAGTGGAAAGTCCACTATTACATCCTGTGTTTGTTTTGTCCGTTCTGTGCTCTTAGGTGAAGGGGATACTAACTTTTACCCACATTGAGACATAGCAGATGATGTTAATGAAGCTCATCGAAGGTTCAAGTTCATTGAATAAGACTAAACATAGCTATTTCTCAGCTCCGTTGGCTGATTTCCATCTTCATTCAATCACAACCAGACATGCTCCCAATTTCAAGCTGTTGAAATTGTAATTTTTTTCACTACGCTGCCGTCATTTCTGCTTCAGGACTGTTCCAGACCCAAATCATCGTAGTCATCTGAGCCTACTTTAACTCTCCGAAGGAGTCACATCAGCTCAATCAATCTTCATCTTCATCATCATCACTGCCGCTGTCTTAGCTCCAGGGGAGTTTCCTGAAAAACCACAACTCCTAATTTGTACACTTTGTACATTGATCTTCCTACTGGGGTCTAAGCTTTGAAGTCATATTTGGCTAATGTTATTATTTTCTCTATATTCTATGTCTGTTCTGATTGAAATATACATTAACACTGCATACCACCTGTTGTGAAACAAAACAAGAAAAAGAGGAACTATTCTAAAACTCCAAAGAAGCATCTCCACCCCCGTAGATTAAAAAAAAGTGCTGATTGTACAGTAACAAAATGACACTGGATTATACACTAATGAATACATATTTATCAATTATTTATGAAATTAAAGTCTCGTAAACTCTTCACTTCACCTTCAGGGAGCAGGTCTTATTGGAAATGGAGACCTGTAATGATTATTTGCATTTGTCAATTACTTGTTTTTAACTTTTTTCTAAGGCCAGATTATTACATTTTTATATTTTCTGGCACCTCTGCTCTTCTACGTTCATCTTAGACAATGTGTTTCATTGAATTTTTTCACAAACATCTGGTTCAATTCAATTTACTTCAATTTCATTCAATCTACGTCATTTAAAGCCTAATATTACATCACCTTAATCACTTATACTGATGCTGACAATTTATGGTGAATATATGTCAAAAACATTTGGTATTTGATAATGCTTTTGTTATATAAACTATATATATATATATATATATATATATATATATATATATATATATATATACTCTATGTCTAAACTTAAACTGCTTTAAAATATTCACCAATATTAAATAGAAGTAGTTTCAGACTCAAATACCATTTACACCCTTCAAACATTACTGCAGTAATAACTACATGTGCACTGCTGATATGTCATGTGATGTTTCTATACTGCCATTTACTTTATACATCACAGAACTCATACACAAACCATAGTCGGACATGGCCGCTGAGCTGTTGAGTCACATTTTCCAACCTTGCACGTGGGAACAAACCTATACGTGTGTGTGTGTCCACTGACAGCTCTTGCATAATCCACCCAACAAACCTCACACTAGTTTCAACACTTTCAGATCAGCCAACATTCAGCTTCCTGTTATATTTTTTCCACTCTGTTGCTTTTTTGATTCAGTTCATTTCAGTTCAGTGTTCTTTTGCTTTGTTCGACCCCACTCGGGACAGTTATCGGGTCATGTTTTAGCTTGTTCTCATTGTAAATAGGTTTTTTTCAAAGCCATGGAAAGTGTGTTTGGAGCGCTTGTATGTCTTTTGTGGATTGGTGATTTCAGGGGCAGGAAATGGGGCCAGATTGTTTTGTTGGTTCATGTCATATGACCAGAGAGAGACAGAGACAGAGGGACAAAGACTCTCTTTTACATCTGAGGGAGTAGATGTCTTATCATGTGGTGCTCTGAGTCGAAAAGCAAGGTAGCATGGCGGCTACCAGGCACATAAACAAACACAGAAGGGGTTGTAAATGATACTTCAATATGTAGCGGTTAATCTGGATTAGGTGATCGACATTAGTACTAATGGATAAACTGCATTTTCATTGCCACTGCAAAATAAAGACTAGAGCAGCACAATTAATCCAATCAGTGTCAACCTGTGTAAATATGTGATCGCAAGGGTGAATGTAAAGCAGCTATATTTTTATTTTTATATGTTTAAGTAGTTGATAAAGGTCATTAATCCGTCCATTCCTTTGTTGTCTCCTGAACAATGACTAAAAAAAAAAAGAGGATATTCATGTGCCATATGTTCACTAAAAGAATGACCAAAACTAATAATTTCTAATATTTTGAGTCTAGGCTAAATAACATGCATACTTTATGTTAATTTAAAGTCACATTATCTTCACAATATATAAACGTGTCATGAAACATTGCATTGCAGATGTATTTGCCACATTATCCAGGTCTAATCTGTTGAAGCATAAGATATTGTGTGAGTCACTGCATTAACGTGGAGAGCAACATACTCCTTTACACCATCTCCATGTCCTTATTTCTCAGGCCATTCTCACTTCATGCATCGTCTGCATTCCCTGTCCTGCAACACACCCACTCCTGAAGACACTTACATACTCATAACACATACACACACACACATGAACAACACAGCAGCTTTACTCCACACCAACACATCATAAGAAGACCAGATCAGCGAAAACACTCCAGGGACTTCCTCAGTTTCTGTGCATCTGCAGTACAGTCTATCGTTTTATTCTCTCAGGCAAGTGGGAACAAGGACTGGTCTGAAATTGCACCAATATGTGGCCTATTTATTTGCCATGGCGATGCACATGGATGAAGAATAGGAACGACAGACATGTTAACAACAACCAAACGATACACTGTCATTTATCCCTTTTAACGGAAAACTGCCATTTTTTGTTGTATTTGTCCCATATATTAGCAGTAGCTCAACAGTAACCTCAGATACTCTACTTTCCGGTTGTTCCTGTAACCTCTGTTGAGCGTTTATCATGGTCAGAAGTAACTTTATTACACTTTGAGATGGACTACTGCCCTGTAGCTACTTGTTAAAACACCTATAACATGTTCAATTAGCTAAAAAGCAAACCTGTCTCTGCTTTATAGTTGGGAACAGGACACAGAAATTTGTGAATAATTTCTCTCTTTTTCTGCATCGTATATTAGAGCCACTCTGTTTGTAGTCTTGTCAACATTAGTGAGTTTTCTATAAGTTTCGTAGCTGGGTTACAATATACAAATGAAGATGTACCATTGGCCTGAACAAGCGAGTAATGCAATGAGAAACTACCACACACCAATACTCATTATTCCATATCACTTAGTAAAAATTAATCAAGCAGTAACCATCACAGCTCAAATTGTACGTCAAAGCAAGTATTTTAACATGACATTCAGGAACTTTATTTGACAAAGTATCAGATGTGGAAAAATATACAGTTGTCATTCAAGGTTTAGAAAAAAATACCAAAAAGTGCTGTTCCTCAAGTAAATATTTAACATACCACACTTTTCTTAATGTATGAGAGCACATTATATCTAAAAATTAAACTGATATCATTATATCCCCAAACAAAGTTTCAGGGACATTATGTTTTTGGTCCAACCGCCACCACCGGATGTCCTTCATGTTAATAACTTGAACAATATTTTATTTAGAAATTCCATGTTTACCATATGAATGAATATCATGGAGGGGAATAACTGATTAATTCGATTTTGGATGATTTACCATTTGTAGATTAAACACAAGGTGGTGCGCAAAAGTTGAAAATCACTAAACACTCTTTTGTTCATATCTCTGGAACTATTTGTCCAACTGACTTCAGGTTAAGTGTAAAAAGAAAAGGTCATGACCTGGGGATGGGTCACATCATGGCATCATGGTTGTCTGGTTGAGGATTGGGGCGTTCAGGAATATACCCCAAGCTGTCACTTCAGACACCATACGTCTAGTTTTTAAGTTTAGTTTTAAAAGACATTCATTAATGGTAACAGAGTGAGAATCCAAAAAAGTAATAGTGAGGTGTTTGTTCAGTGTGATGGAGTAGAATAATAATCAAACATTTTATTAAGTTACTGAGAAAATGATCAGTCTTTGGCTACATACCTTCCATTAATTTAATACATATATATCTGTCTACTGTTTAATAATAACATGCAAAATCGTTATAGTATTTCATTATTATAAGATTAGATACAGGTTTATATTTTGAACATATTTATTTTCACATTGCAATTTACATTCTGAATTTACTGTTCTTCCTTTACAGTAAATTCTTATATATTTTCTTACACATCCAGCATAATTCAGGTGCAAATTAACAGTTTTAGAAAAGAGAGATATACGTCTTTTATCCTGAATAATCAAAAATATTGTTTCTTAGAGAAAAAAAAAAGTATCCTGATGTGCACCTACCCTTGGCCAGGTCTTGGAACACTGCACATATTAAGTATTAGTTTTTAAAAAAGTTGGTAGTTTATCAATTGTTTCTACATTTTTTAGGAATACAATGTAGATATTGGTGAATAATCTGTCATTATTGTGTCTCATATTGTAGTTGCTACCAGACATTATGTGATTTAATTAAAAATATTTTAACTCTTATGTTCTCATAACTTCTGTAGAAGTTGAGAGAAATGACTTCATTATACTTTCAAATGTACCACTACCCTGTAGCAGTTCCTGTAGCACATATAAAGTCTGAGGTTATCTAAAAAAAGAACTCATGTCCACAGGTAGGAACAGAATACAGGTATTAGTGAAGTACATCTGTTGTTTCTGTCTCATATGTAGCTGCTACATAATGTTAATCAGAGATTGTGTGTTTTTTTTTACTGAATACATTTGACTTTTATGAGCTCTGTAGATGGTTTCTGATGGTAAAAGCATTAAGTAATGGCTTTAGTACACTTTAAAATGTACCACTGGCCTGTTCCTTATGAAGCCTTGGTTATATTAAAAAAAAAAAAAGAGAGAGAGAATAATGTCTGTGTTTTACAGTTGTAAATAGGAACCAGATATTTCTGAACTATATCTGTCATTTCTGTGTTTCATATGATAGTTGCAACATAATCCTCAGCAGATGTGTGTTTTTACTAAATAATCTTTACTCATGGGTGAGACATAGGAATAAATAAGCTCTTTAAATGGATTATCAGAGTTAGCAGTGACTTTATTAGACTTTAAAATATCCTGTAGTAATTCCTATAGAGTTTCAGGTTATGTGTGTTATAAAAAAAAATTAAATATGGTTTGTGGTTTATAATTGAAATAGATATTTGTGAAGGATTTCTGTGGCAGCATCATTTTAAGTGTGTTTTAACTGCACAATATTTTTTTATCTATGTTTTCTGTGAGTTGTGAACACGGTGTATATAGTTGTTTGGAGTGAGTTTATTGTGATTTTACTATAACAGGATAAAATGTACAGTATTTCCTCAACACATGTTTAAAGTCTTATATTTTATCCGTGCTCGTGTTTTAGTGATGTGTTAAATTGAAATGTTTCTGTATCATTTTGTTGTCGTGCATCATCTTTACACGGTTTATCATGTGTTCATTGGAGTTTTTATGTCAACGCCACAAACGGACCAACTTAAAAAATCTTTTTTTTTTTTTCCTGTTTTCTGAGACTTACCTTTCCAAACTTTTGATGCTGCACATAAAGTTGTCCTTCCTTTACGTGAGTGTCCATTCCCCCCGACCCCTGGGTTGTCGGTTCCTCAAAAAAAAGACGAGGTTTTGACTTGAAGTTGACAAGAAAAAAAAAAACTTTCTGAAGGTTTATTTTTCCTTTCTCCCTTCAATTCGTCCCTTTCTCTCACTTCCGCTCGCGGACCGTTAAAACGCATTCACCATGAGACCCGGCGACACTTAACAGTGTCATGGTGAGAGTGAAAGTGTCCAAAGTGTGTCTGGGTGGTCCGACAGAGTTAAATATTGTCCAAATGTTGTGAGAGAGGTCGCCTGCCTGTCGCCTTCACTCCTCCTGTTGGGTTGGACCCGGTTGCCGGTAAGTCCGCCATAATGAGAACTGAAGGACTTCCGCAAAAGCCTTTCACAATAAAAGCGCAGGGATTTCACAGTAGCAGTCTGGTTCAACACTGACTTATTGGGTCGTAAATTTATATACTTATATATCAGTAAGTATTATTTCACGTATTATAATATAAGGTAACGCAGGTTTATTTATGTAGCACTATTTATACACAAGGTAACTCAAAGTGCTTTACAAAGGCATAAAAATGACTATGAGATGGAAATTACATCCAAGAGTCCAACATGAAGATGACATTGAACACAAAGTAAAATAAAGGATTTAGTCAAATGAAAACGATGCAAAAGAAGAGAAGAGAATAAAAATTAAAAAAAAAAAACTGGAGGTGAATGATGAAAATGATGCAGATGATGCAAACATGTGAAGATAAAAATATGAAAAATATGTATAAAAAAAAAGAAAGAAAAAAGAAATACATAAAAGGTGTAAAAGGATAATAAATAACAAAAAAGACAAAGCAAGATAGACACAACATGAAAGAAGGTTAGTCAGTTGTCTCAGCACAAATTAAAATGCTTTGATAAAGGCACTGGTTCACAAATTGGTATTCATTGAGGTAGTGGTATTCATGGGTGTTGGTGGAGTTACGACAGGGGCCACATTACTTGGGAAGGGGAAATTGCTAAATGTAATGTTAGAGCTATCAGTGTTAAATAAACCTACTCAGGAGGCACTAATTACTGCTATTTTGCCCCCTTGATTATACATAATTCTATTATATTTCTTAAAATATTATCGTCTATAATGATAATTTTCCTCAGAGGCGGTGGTAATGAAAAATTACATTCACTTTGTTACATTTACTTGAGTAACATTTTGGATAAATTGTAATCTTAAGAGTACTTACTTGAGTTGAGTAATATTGTTTTAAGTAACACTACTCTTCCTTGATCTGACTGTAGCCAACCTCTGAGGGAAATTACCTGTGGACCCATATTTATACTTTTGCTACAATGAGATATAAATATCAAACCACGTGTTAGAAAACACCAGAATACAGGAAATTATATCTATTCATTACAAAACTTTCAGACCCATCTTCAGTTGTCCCACATGTTTTACCATATTTATTTATTTATTTATTCATTGTGTTTCTGGTGCTCATGATTTTTTTATGCATCTGTCAACTCATCATTCTAAACAATACTAAAACATTTTAGAAACGGGAGATCTAAAACTGACTTGTATTTCTACCAGAGCTGTCAAAATTAGCACATTAATGTGCATTAATCCATCCATCAAGATTAATCTGATGAAACATTTTAATGTAATTAAAGTGAGCAGTTGTTTACAGTTGTTTTATTTCAATTTGTTTTGTTGAATCTAAAAAAGGTCAAATAAAAATGTTAACCGCATAAACCATATATTCACATTTTGTATATGTTTTGGATAGTTTCTCAATTTTTTGGTATTTTTTCTGTTTTTTTTAGAAGGGTTTATAATACGTTTTGAATTTTGCATAGCTTTTTTGTGAATTCTAGTGGATTTTAGGATGCTTTATCTGTTTTTTTCCTCCACGTTTTTTCTTAGTGTATTTTGTGGTAAATATGAGTACAAAATAAACCCTGAAACAGAACAGTCAAACGTCACAAAGTGTTTTAACTATGATTAATTGAAATTAATCCAAAGCAACCCTGTGATTAATCTAATTTTAAATTGTAATTATTTGACAGCCTTAATTTTTCACACTTTACAGCGAAACTAAGAAGTAAAATAAAAAAGACCCTCAATAAATAAGCCACAGCTGAACAGTTGAGCTATGTTTGTTTTATTCTGAAACTTTACTTCCGGGTTTTGCAGCTAATTGCGCTGCTTTTCAGTGATTCTGTGCAGGAGGAGTGAGCAGCATGGTGAGCATCGAGCTTCTCTTTTTCCTCCCCTCCCACCTCCTCAGTCTTGTGTAACTACTCTGGTTGTTTCAGATGCAACACAGACACTTTACAATGTATTGATTAAAAAACAAATAAAATAACATTTTAAAATATAAAAAAAAAAAAAAACAGATGATGACACTACAGAAGACTTGAAAATTAACACCTGAAAGTCAAAGTTATTTCTCCTGCAGATAATTAAATTGAATAAAATCTGTCATGTTTTAGCTACTTAAACATTCTGTTAAAGTTCAATAGTCAATAGTAGTTGTAGAATAGTTCATCGAGTAAAGTGTTGTGTGTTAGAGCTGCCTCCTGCTGGATCCTCATGTAATATGACATTTAATGTACTCAGTGAACAAGTGATGGAAGAAGGGGCAGAAAGTACAACTTAATGTCATCTTAATGTCATCCATATACCATCCAAATACAACAGAAAGTAATAAGTCTGCAGTTGTAGTGTTGTGTATTGCTTTGCCATGTAAAAAAATGTAATTTAGTGTAAAGTTAGACAAAGCTGAGTTAAAACTACTTGACCCATATATGACCTACTTTGTAGTTACCGTGGAAACACTGTCATCTTCTACAACATTGATTCAGCTGTTAAAAACCCATGGAGTTGAATCAATGACAGTGGATGGACATGTTTGTTTTATGTTCAGTTAATGATGAACTTGCTAAGAAAAATCACTTTTTCTACAGTTTGCTGTGTTTTTTTTATAGAATAACCCTAAACTATAAGCAACTTTAATGAACATCAGTGGATAAAATATAGGAAATTACCTGATTTTTATTGAAAAAACAACATACAGGGGATAGTATTGTACTAAACAAAATTAAGTCACTTAAAAAAAGGTGACATTTGTTTGAGAACTACCACAAATGTAGTATTGGACCTTTATGGGTTAAACTTAAAAGAAATAGAAATTTGATATGTATCATGATAATCCTTGATAACAGCTGACATGAGCATGTTTTTCATAATTATATTTAAAATGAGTGGCAATGAGATTTGATGTGTATTTGAGTATGTGACGTGCCTATTTCGATTAATTTTCACCTGGTTTAGGCACTTAAACAAATGTCCATGCACTGCATAAATTTATTATGACGTATTTATAGCACTTACAGAAGCCTTGTAAATAAGATGTTTCTGATTAGTGGGGATAAACTGATAAGAAATTATACCTGTACTATTAATAGAACGTTCGTGAAAATATACTAAACTATTAAAATTACATCCGAAAATGTAACACATTTTCCCTCAAAGTTTAAAATTTAGATTAGTTTTAATAAAATAATCCAGAATACAGTGAAGGAGATATGTCACTGTGTTTCTTAATGAAAATATGGTTAAATAGTTGTTGTTGTGTTTTATTTTATTGTGTATCATATACAGTTTTTTATATTGTTTGGACTTTGTATAGCTGTGACAGTCCTTGCTTCGGACAGAGATGTTGATGGAACTTCCTGGTTAAATGAAGGTAAAATAAAAATAAAAAGTTAATTACAATTAATATTTAATTTCAATTCTAATTCTAAATGTTCCAAAATAGTCATATAAATGCCAGATTTGAGATTTTTGTCTTAATTTTTCACTGGTTTATTGTTTTTCTGTCTGTCTTTTTCTCTACACTTTCTTGTTGTATGTTGCTGCTGTAAAACTGTGGGGTTATTAAAGTCATCTCTTATCTTATATTAGAGGTGTGACAGATACTAATCAAAACACTAATGTATGTAACCATGATAAAACCATACCAGGCATAGATGACACTCATTAAAGTATCTCTGCATCTTCTGGCTGTGGGAACATTTACACTTCTCAAAACTCAGGCTGTGAGAATTTTCATCCCTGGATCAAATTATCAGTGCTGGTCAAGGATGTTTAAGTGAAACAGTGGGACTATGAGTATTATCTCTATCTGTGCACTTTATTGTTTTTCTGAGTCTTATCTTCTAATGTCCTACAGAAAAACAACAGTTGTAAGAAAACAAAGACAGTGATTAATGTGAAGTAAGTGTAGTTAGTGCTAAAGACGCAATAAATAATGAAAAAAGCTAATTGATTTGAATAAGATATAATGGATAGATAAATCAAACGCAACAAATTATATCAGTATAAAAACACTCAACAATATACCAACCTAAATAGAAAGTACCTAACAGTAGTAAATGTGCAGTATGAATAGAGACCTGAACAAGTATTCAGAGAATGCCTGTTCTTGATAATTTCTCCTAAATATAACATTGACCATTTGCAATATTGATCATTTCATTATATATATATATATATATATGTCAGTGCGTGTAATATTACAATATATCCAGTATTGATTAAGTTATAGTGTGATATATCTATGCTTGGCACACACAAACAATGTTACAGAAGTTCATTTTGCGACATGTCACCTTTGACCTCCAGAGATGTCAAAAACTATTGGTTGTAGGTGATAACACCAATGTGATGAGAATTGTAGAAATCTTGATTCTGCATCTGAAAGTTCTGTGACCCTCCATTCTTGAGTTATAACCGATAATGTGATTTTGACCTTTGAGTTCATTGTGACCTTGACCTTTGACCTTTACTCAAATGTATCATAGCATCTGATACTCATTAGGTATATGTATATGCCCATGTAATTTCATGGTGATATCTCAAGTATTCATTGAGTTATAGCATGATATGTCTCTGTGGAGGTTAACTATACATAAACGTTAATCCACAGTTTTCTCCATATCAATAATTACTTCAATGATCAGTGTCAAATGGTATCTATAGACTGTCAGTATTGGGGTAAAAATCTTTAAAAATAAACATTGATTTGACATTTATGTGTTAATTATGATAATAAATATGATATTAAGTGGGCTGGACCAGTGAAATAATAACATAATAGAAATAGAAAATAGAAATAATGGCAACTTGAGAATTACGAGATGAAAACTTTTTTTATCTGGACACAGTACTGTCCCATCAGAGACGGACATTTAATTGATTGCCATTCCGACTTTTATTTCAGTATCAAGTATCTCCTTGTTTTGGATAATCCCTTATGGTCCAACTAAAGCAAAAATTACTTTAAAACTAAAAAAATATGGGTCATTTTGCAACACTAATGTGTCAAATTATTTCTGTCTCAGATTAGTGTTTTGACCAATCTACAAAATATCCTTTACAAAAATGGAAAAACAACAATGAATGTTATGTGAATGTTCAGCTCATTTGTGTGTTAAATACATCTACATTCGTTGGAATACTGAGTTTTCTGCCAACACTATTTTATTTTTTTTAAAAAAGCACCTGTAAACAGTTGCTCAAAAAGTGCAAATATTTGTTCAGACAGTACTTGAATACAACAGTTTATCCCTTTTCCTACATACAGTATTCCCAAATTATTATTACAGAAACATTATTGGAATCATATGTGAATAATCCTGAAATGAATCTTCAGTCTCATTGGCTGCGACTAAAAGGTGTGTTGGTAGAAGACTTTGGCATTGGC
This sequence comes from Siphamia tubifer, assembly GCA_020466265.1. Classification (NCBI taxonomy): domain Eukaryota; kingdom Metazoa; phylum Chordata; class Actinopteri; order Kurtiformes; family Apogonidae; genus Siphamia; species Siphamia tubifer. The sequence goes on from CM035800.1 coordinate 17,837,340, forward strand.
AAAGTAATCCATCATTATTTTCTCCCCAAGCGCTTGAGCTCCGAGACTGGCGCCACCAAGGGCTGACGACTGCTGCAACACCAAGAGGCTGTAGCCACGGAAACGACCCTTGAACCTGTCAGATGATGCCACTTTATTCAGCACCTCAGTGAATCCTGAGAGAAAGAGAAGTGAGCAGCAGATTCAGCAAAACCGTCCTACTGAACATAACACTGTGCACCATACAACTGTCTGATCTCATATGGGAGTTTGTGAATATATAAATGAGTTTTTACTGAACATACCGGATTGGAACCTCTAAACATGAGACCGAAATGTCAGAGATCTACTTCAAAGACATTTAGTTTGCACATCAGTCAAGATGACGGACAGATTTTTCATCTAATCACATGCAAGGATTTTAGATAAGGCCCCTCCTTTGAAAATGGATCGGTTGCGGAAGAGTCCCAGATGGTATTGTGAAATACCATCTGGCGACAGTCAGGTTACCGAAGGAGAGGAAAAGGGGTATTGTTTTTGACTTGGTTTGTTTCATTGTTAACGCTCTGGCAGCAAAACTATTGGTTGGATTCACACCAAATTTAGTTTATAGATTGCCAGTGGCCCAGAATGGATCCCATTACATTTTGGGAACAGTATGTCAAAGTTCACATTTTTTTAGAAGTTTTTAAAATGTGGGGTTTTTTTGGGGGGAGGGGGTTATAATGGGCAAAATTTCAAATGTCTGTAGCAGCAAAACTATTGGGTGAATTCATACCAACTTTGGTTTATAAATTGCCTGGTGAGAAAGAATAGATGTGATCACATCTTGGGAAAAGTAGGTCAAAGTTAAACTTTGTAATGATTATTTTTTACTTCTTTTTTTCTCCACTTTACTCATAACAGGCAGTATTTCACATGTCCATAAAAACATCAGTTTAATTCAAATTTCCTTCAAACTTGGCACGTACATAAAGGTCATTGATATCCGCATCAGCACATGCATAGACATGATGGCATCGGCTAGATTGATGTCAAAATGAGCTATAAATATGTGCAATGGGTGGCGTTTGTTGTGCCTGGCACCACTTGTTTAATATGTTAATTCCCTCCAGTTACTCCAGCTTCCTGCAACCATCCAAAGTTATGCACTTTAATAGCTTAATTGGTCAAATTTAATTTTTGAGTTAGATTAAATGTTTTCTTGTGGATTTCCTTTGGCTCCATGATTATGAAAACATTTTTGTAGAATTTGGTAAAACTTAATTTGGATGGTCCTCCCACGCAGAGGACATTAAAGCCTGAAAAGTAACAGAATTTCTGGCAGTATATAAATCCATAAGACATGTGTGATATATGCAAAAAAATAAAAATAAATACAAATTCTGGGTGAGGAGAAACTTACTTAATGATGTGTTTGAGCCACTGACCTGGTTTTAGAAGGTTCCAGCTCCTCCATACTGACCCCACGCACAGGATGGGGAGACCAAGCTCACCATTCAACAGAGGCTACCATGACATGAAAATATGAATTTAAATATACGAATACAGTCTGCATATAAGTGTACTATAACAGTGTGCATTACCTCCTGTGCTGCAGGTAAGACAGCATCGACATGTTTGGCCAGGACTCTCCCAGCCTGAGTGAACACATACTGACAGAGAGCATCACCTGCCTCGGCACCTGATACACAAAATAGCCAGTTATGAGTTTTAGTTAAAAGACAAACACTTGATGTTGCCATCATATAGATGAGTGGAAAGAATAAACTTCACACTTTATTCAGTGAATGATACAGACTGTGAATACATCTGACATTAATATTACATAGAATCTCTTTAGGTTTTTAATGAAAAAAACTATTCTTTCACTTAAGACCAAGAATCTATATCCATCAATATTTTACCCACATTGCTAAGCCTTTATTTGGATTCAATTTTCACAGCAAATAAGTTTTTAAAGCAATCAGAAAAAAAAAACTTCTGTGGCACTCTTCCATAATACAATAAATCTATAATTGTTTGTCATTAATTAGTTAAATGAAGCAAAGTAGGACATGATGGATCACTTACCCTCAGCCAGCTTCTTACAGAAACCAGCAAAATATGACTTCTGGAAGTTTCTGTAGAGGTGGGGCAGCATGTCCATCAAATTTGACACCTGAGAGAGATTTAATTTTTTTTTCTCACATGTCTTTTTAGCTTTAATAGAATAGAAGCAACTGACAAAGAGCTGGTTGTTGGAGTCTGACCTGATAGTACTCCTCCATGGCTTTTCTGACATGTGTAATGTCATGAGGAGGAGGAGCCATTTTGTCTTTGGCATCAAACACCGTCTTCACAGCCAAGTGAGAGATCCAGTACGCTGAAATAATGAACCATGCAGCTTTAAGATTCATTAAAGTACCTCTACACATTCACCCACAGAATTTCATGCACAATCATTTATTAACAATTGAAGCTATTGTTTCTTAAGATGTTTTTTTTTCATGATAGGAGATGCCACTTCCATTCACAAACTCATGCTCACTGGGTGAATGCTGAAAAATTGTTACCAGGCTGCACAGTTTCCATTAGTGCTTAATGTTTATGTGTTGGTTTAATTTGTCATTTTGGGGGCATTGTTTAGGACAGAATGAAATTAATGTGAATTTATAATTATAAAGTAATGTTAATGACAAGACTTCTCAGCAACATACAGTATTTAAGGCCTCAAACTGGTGGGTTTTATATTTTTAACTTTGAAAAGACCATAATTACAAATGCAGGGCTGCTATATGTATTAATGTATGTGTTGCCATGGTTACCTGATCCTTCATCACCCATCATGTGACCCCAGCCTCCACAGCCAATCTGTGAGCCATCAGGGTTGATTAACTTGCAGTTTGAGCCTGTCCCTGATATGAGCACAATGCCTCCTGCAGAACAAGACAAGAACAATCTGGACTCTGAACAGTCATATTACATGATATGATAATATGATAAAGGGAGGGTTTTTTTTTTTAAAGGTAAGACTGACACATGATACACTTTGATATAACCACACCTAAAGGAGTAAAGTATGAAATCACAGCCTGTTATGCTGATTCTAAGTCCAGTCTGTAGTTTGCCATGAAATCAAGCTTTACATATCACCAGCTGCTGTTGAGGTGGAAGATTTTAGTCATTAAATACACAAAAATAAGACACTTTACCTCGATCGGTCGCAGTAGCCATGGCTCCAACGGCATCAGTGGTGATGAAGTAGTGCTGGCTGAGACTGGGGAATTTTTCTTTTATTTGAGCGATCAGCTTGTCAATGGCTTCCTTCTGCTCACCTCCACTCAGAGACATACCCTAAACACAGATCATAAGAAGAGGGCCATCAAATCGTTAATACAAGTAAAAACTACAATATTCTCATCTAAAAATGCTCAACAGTAATATGGCAGCAAAGTGTGGTTGAAGTGCTCACTGTCGAAGAATATACAGAATTTCTATTTTGTCTTAAATGTTGCTGCTGCCAATAAGAAACTTTATCATTTAACTGTAGTCAAGATTAATTCATATAAATATACCTAAATTGAATATCAACTACTTGGAACAAATGCACTGAAATAAAAGATAAAATATTTGCATCCGCACCCTAGTGAAATATAACTAAAGAATCAGATAATTGATCTGTACTAATTTGTTATGGTTTTCTATCATTTCTATAACAATAATCAAACACAACCAGATTTGGGAGACACATGTTTCTTTGGTTCATTTACAGTTATTCGGTGAAGAATGAGTTCATTTTATTTATTTATTTTCTTAGAAAACAAAACATGACCCTAGTAAGGATAAAGTAGGTTCAAATGACGAAACAAAATGAAAACATAACATACAGTCAATGTTTGAGACTTCCAGTTGAGTTACTATCAAATATTTACTACAAATTAAGGACAATATTATGATGAATCTGTACAATGTTTACTTTAGAGTGCCTTAATATCCCAAGAAGACCCATGCAGTATTTTTTTTCAGTATAGGGGTATTCATTAGTGCTTGAAAAGTTATTGATTATTATGACAACAGAGAGTGTACCCATTCTTGGACATAAGCATTTGACTACTGTAATTACCAAAGAGTACAGCGGCACATTTGGATCCAGTCCTGCTGCAGTCTTGGCTCTCTGCACCATGTCATTTATAGTTTCAATGCATTTGTCCACCCCCACCAGCTGTAACATACACACAAAAAAATCCCATTAGTTTTCAGATAATTTGTCTAGTGTTCAAGGCTATTTGTCTCCATTTCCCCTGCGATTTATTCATTACTTCTGCTCACCCAGTGGTTGGTAGATGGTCCTTCAGTCTCTACCAGGATCTTCCCATTTCTAGACACCAGGATGGCTTTAGAGTGGGTCCCTCCACTGCACACGCGCACACAAACAAACAAACATACACACACCGTAACATTGCTGTTACTATAGTAACAGTATAGTATTGTATATACTTTGATAAAACAAAGACAACATTAATGCCAATATGACGTTGAAAAATACGATAATATCGATACATTTGAGGTAGCATGAATAAGCACTTTTCTTGTAATGAAAGCCTTACAAATATTTAATAAACAACTCAAAGTCCAGATGAGACAGATCACGAGACACGCTGAATCTGTTTAACTTTCATTACAAAAAATATAATTTCAAGTCGACAACCTATACTGACGGCATATATTATCATGTGAAACACTAGGACTATCTTCTAAGAAAAAAAAAACTTAGCAAGTTGAACTTTTTGAGTTTTAAATCATTCTCACCCCTCTATTCCACCGAACACCGATGCCATGTCTGACTTCCTGTGTTGGTCCATGTAATTATCGCGAGATCAGCAGCCGAACTTCAACCTGTAATGAAGCTACTGACCACAAGATGGCCGCTGCGCTTTTCCCTGTCATATTTATGAAATCAACCATTTAACTTCAAATGTATTACATGTTTTATACACAAACATTTTCGTTGTAGCAAAAAAAAACCCATTAATTTATATTGCACTTTATAGGGAGAGCACAGAAAACCCCAAGTGTTGATTGGTATCTGTTTAGTCCAAATTACAGTAAACAAAATAACAATTCTATAACTTCTCTCTCACTCAAACACATTAATTTAACTTACTGGGAAAATATTCAGAGCAAGCAATTAATCTATAAATTATTTTTCATATTAAAATGTGTCCCCGTGTAGCATTAACATCAGTTGTACTGTATGGTCTGTATAAAGTACAAGTAAATTATAGTCCTCAATTTGGAAGTGTATAAATGAGTCAACATATGACAGACTGAGCACATGTGTGTATGTATCCATGTTCTATATTACTTGGAAAGGCAAACTGAGTATTTCCATGTTTTCCTTGTACTAAGTGATTTATCCACCAATATCTGTACCCAGTAGAAGAAATTGTACTTTTTGTTCATCGTGGCTATAGTACTTTAATATTTTATGTACAAAGTAGAAATGCTTCTCACATAACAGTGTGGTGACAAATAGTTTGGTATGAATCTGAAGTTAGAATTATAACTGTCATTTTCTGTTATACACCTAATTAAGATAACAAGCAGTCATAAAGCAATAAGAAATTAAAGGATCAAAAAGGTTCATCAGTTTCATGTATCTGGACCAGAATGAAAGAGAGACAAAAAGGCATTTGTCTTTAACATCTTTATTCATCTTTTTTCATTATTTTTATTTGTAATGAAATTCATACTCTGTTGTGTCTTCTGGACCTTTTTTTTTCCTTTTTCTTTTTATCAAACGGCTTCCATCATCTAACTCAAACAAAATCACCAAAAATGATTTCATGTTGTACAATCCACCTGGCGGACATTCCTATTGGCTTCACCAAGGCGCCATTCAACCGCTGTGGTTTATTCCCCTGTGAGGAAGGTCCAAGTCTTTACTTACACTGTAGTACTACTGACAGAGTCAAAGCTGCACGGATGGATAAAGTACTCTCATCAGGTGACTATTTCTAAATGAAAGCAAGTACAAGTGTCCACATAACACTTTTAGCAGTGAAATGCTTTAAGAAATTATGGCTAGTGTTACCACCACAAAAAGAAACATGGTTGGTTTTCCATGCTCAAGTGAAAATTAAAAATGTCAAGGTTACTCCCTCTGTAACACTTCTCCTGTTGATTTTATGTGAAGAAAACCTCAGTCAACTCATCTTCGTTATGGTTTATGAGATTTCATGAAAAGCACCATCACATTTATAGCTCTATCGTATGTGCTAACAAATTTCTGGAATTTATATATGCTTTTTGAGAAAGAAAAAAATAATCTGACAACGGAAAACTAGTTTTAAAAAAAAAAAAAAAAAAAACTTGTGAGAAGTCAACCTACGTTTTCAGATGGGGAGAAGAGCAAGGAGCCAATAGCATCAGCCAGAAGGGTCACTTGGAGCTTTAATCTGGCTGTGAAAGTACCGTCTCCTCGCATTTCCTACTACAAACAGCTGAATGGACACCAGTGGCTACTATACCCAGCAGAGACACAAAACGCCTCATCCTCAAAAACACATGAAGAAATAAAGAATAGAGGAGGAGAGGCTACTTGAAAACCTGATTCAGATATGGACACTTGATCTGATGCTGGACAAACCAAGTTGTCCTGGCAGAAGGAGACAGCAGCTGAGTTCCAGACTGAATACTGCCCTGTAACAAATTTGCTCACTACACTTCATAAATCCAAAGCGAGCCTCAAACAAATGAAGCTGTGAACAAAAAGACAAACTGTGAAAAAGCTCTGCCCTTCGCTCCGAGAACATGATTTTCCTGCTCATATAATAAAGCATAACATGGGAATATGACACCCTTTCTTTAAACTGGACATAAAGAAACCTGGACATGGGGAAATTAATCTCTTCCATGACTGATACCTGTCTGTTCAAAACAAGTGTGGAGATACTGTGGGCTTGTATTTGGTTTGAAACGAAGCTGCTGCAGATACAAATAAGAACCTGCAACCTGGGTTTGACTGACAAAGATGTGTTTTCAGAGCAGCCACAGACACCCACCGAGCACCCCTGTAATTATAGTCATTCTAACCTTACTGTAATAGAATCCATCAACCCTGTGGCAATATTTTTCATCTTTGATAGCACACAAATTAAGTTTGATGTAAAATTTCAAGCATGACTGAGGATTTTTCCCCCCCTGGTTTCACTCCTTGGTAGCTGCCTCAGGTCTAAGGGACAGCGGTGAGTTCTGTGCGCTCTGTCAACATCAACAATGTCATCTGAAATGCAATGATGAGCTAGCGTCCTCTGCAGGACGATGCTGGTATTACACCCCTCCCCCACCCCTGTTCCCAATGTCCCTCAGTTTACAAGAAACAAACAGGAAATAAAAAGAGTAAAGAAACAAAAAGAGAGAAAGAAAAAGAAATCCCCCCACCCCCCGACTGGGCCTGCCAGCACGCCGTTGACTTCAAGTGTGTCTGTGTATGTTTTATTTGTGTGTCATATCAGTGTGTGTGCGGTCATGGCCGCCAGAGTCTCTGAGAAGATGTGAAGACTGGTGTGTGTGTTTGTGTGTGCGTGCACGAAGGCTCCACGGGGGTGAGGGGGACTCCTAGTATTTCTTCCCCGGGATGAATTCCTTTGCTTCGGGATTCAAGACACTCTTCCTCTGCAGAAAAACAAAGAGGAGGAACATTTAATATTTGACACGGAATACTTTTATCGTACATACATACATACAACCATTGTGCCATTTTTAAAAAAAATCATAACCGGTAGAAATCTACTGCCAGTGTTTATGCAGGTGTCACTAAGGATCACAGAATGAAAGAAATTCGATGTAGCATTAATATTTCAAACACTCAATGGCAGGAGGAAGTCATCACAACAAACTTAGGACTAACATAACCACGAATAAATAAATGGTATGTATCCACAGACTATCACGCATAAAGCTCATCATTTACATACATCTTTTGTTAAGGATTCATCAAGTCTTCTTCTTCAAACTAAGGCTCATACTTTACATTATACCTCCGTTAACTCGGCTCTGTTTTCAGACAGAAAACCACAACCGTAAAACCACATATCACCTCAGTTGGCCAAACATCGTTAGGACTGTCACAGTTTAGTCTGAACCATCAACAATCATCCAACTTAGCCAAGAATCACATACCTTTATACCTTCATAAACCTCATAATCAAGCTCATGTATAACCCCCCCCCCCAGCATCAAACCACTTTGTTTTCATTTAGAGCCGTGTACAGTGTAAAAGACAAAGCTTCCAGCTTTTACCAGTTGTTTTCTTCAGAGCTCACATCCCATTTGTGACTCGCTACTCCCTTTAGTGACTATAGTAGGTTATATTATAATGGTGTCTTCACATGCCTCCCCCCAAAAAAAAAAACCCAGGTGGCTGCAGCTGATCCAGAATTAGATTAGCCTTTTGTTTACCCTACAGTGGGAGAAATTCAGTCAGCAGCAGTTCTCACACACACACACACACACACACAAGAATATACGGTACACTCTTGGTCCATCTCCAGTATAGGTGAGGAGTGGTTACATCATGAGCTGGTGTTCAAACTCTTCCAGAACCCCTGACATTCTGCTCCAGCTGTTCTTACATCCTCCTCCTGTAGCTACTCTTTCCCACTCTGATGTTCCTCCTCGGTTCTCTCTGCACACTCTTCATCAGCTCCCTGTCCCGCGACTTGAAAGCTCTCCTTTTGTCTTAGAGAAGGCTTTTTAATGCCAGGAGTAATCCGTGGTTTGTTGTTTGCAAACAGTCTTACTGTACTCGTGAGCATGGTGGCGTTCACACAGAAATTAATAGTCTATGACGCAGCTGGTAAGAATGTCAGTGTCCTCTCCGTGGTCCTCACATGACATCTCACACCATGGTGTCAAAACAATCTTTGAAAGTCTTCATCGACTCTTGGGACCAGATCTATGTTGTGCAGGTGACTGCTGGTTATGTACACGAGGCTTTCACAGGGTGAAGAGGTGGATTAGGTCATGATCCAATCTTACTCAGCATGTTTCTTTAATGTTGACATAGGAAATGTTCAGTGTTTTATTTCTTCTGATGCAGCAGGTGGCACACTGGCTGAATGTAGACAGTATGGAGAGGCATGATTGAAATCCTTAGTAATTAGGAGGAGAGCTTGTGGATGCTGCATTTGCAACCTGTTTACACTCAAGTAGAGGACATCAGTGGTCGAATGGGCATCAGCAGATGGAGGAACATGCACTGCCATCACGACAAAATGCATGAGTTCCCCTAGTAGGCAATATGGCCTCAAGCCAATGGCTAGCAGTTCCATGTCCCCACTACAAACTTTCTCCTTGCTGGTAATGTGCCCAGGATCACACCATCTATCATTCACAAAAACAACAAGCCCCTCCTCCCTTTATCTTACTGCTCTCCCGTGTTCTGTCTGTCCGTGTCAGCTGAAAGCTATCCAGAGTGACATCAGAGTCTGGTGTTCGCTCCATTAACCAGGACTCCATGAACAACATCATGCTATACAGTGTGCTTTTGATTCCTGTTACTCTCTTTGGTGCCACGTTGGAGTCATTAGCACATCCATGTTGTTGGAGATGGATTTCATATTCCCGGTGATGATGGTGGGGACAGTAGGCTTGAAGTGCTTTTTCTTATTACGGCACTTGGCACCCAAGTAGCAGCCTCTTCTCCTTTTCTTCAGCCCATGGGAACATTGGGCCTGTAGCCGGTTAGCATCCCTGTGTTACAGAGAGCTAACAGCTGTTTGTGTATGCAAACAACAGAGTGTCCACTGCTTGTTGACTCTGTGACCGCTGAAGTGATGAGCCAGGTGAAAAGTAACAGAAAGACCAGGGCTAGCATAATGGTTCTGATGTACATGTTGGCAGAGCAGACTTGTAACTTGTAATATCTTAAATATTGCTTCAACTTCAGTATCATGGTAACAACCAAACACTGCTGGTGTGGTGTGTGTGTGTGGGAGAGATTCATGATCTGGTTATCGTGCTCACATGAAAGGAGTTTTTTTCCCCCAATCACTTTTTTTCCAAAGCCCAGAAGGGATAGAGAGAAATGCCAACATATGGTATGAGCTTGTAAGCGAGAGAGAGTTACAGTTGTAAATGTGAGTAAACACACCTATGTGTTCTCTGCATTTCATTGATAGAAAGAGGCCAAAACTTGAATGAAATTCTAGAAGACCAAAACCTCTCCATCTACTACTGTGAGGTGAATATATGACTCACCGCCACCTCCTCCAGGTTGCTGTGGTGGTCGCTGACCGAAAGGCCGTTGAGCTGCTGCTGCAGCTGCCCCACCCCCTGGTTGTTGAGGTCACGTGATGGGATGAACCAGTCCTGGTCCTCCTCCTCTAGCATCTCTTGGAAACAGCGTTCTAAGAACTCCTGCTCCAACAGCTCCTCTTCCACCTGACAATTGGGGAAAAACAGACAATGGGTGCATTAGCAGGGATGACATGAATGAACAGGTGAGAAATCATCTACACGTGTCCATCACAGAAAATCTCCTAAAGTGGTAGTGGAGACATTAAAACATATAATTCATCTGGGAAAGTAAAAGAAAAAGGTGTTGACAGCAAAAAAGGCCACTGAATGAGAAGATATACTAAAGGGAAAAACACTATTCACTGGGGTGTTGTACATCAAGCAATGAAACTTGTGTTATGCTCAAATGACATCGGACCTTCAAGGCAGAAGGGTAACTTGTCAACAGCAGAGGAGTCACAAAGAAAACCACAGTGTGTACTTGGTGGTGAAGTGCATGGTTATCGGTCATCAGTGGCCTTGAGAATACCAGTCATGGGAATGGACAACAAATGCCAAGTAGAGGTAGAAGATGACAGGATGTGGACAAAAAAAATGGCAAAGCACAGTCCAAGTTCATAAATAGAGATGTTTAGAAACAAATTGTTGTAAGAACTGAATACCAGATGCAATTTATGATGAACCTTAACATCTCATCAACAGTAAAATTCAATTTATTTTTATATATTTCAATAGAGCCGGTGTGCCTTTATTAAGAAATCTGACCAATAGCTCGAGTATGATTAATGTCTCACATCTAAACCGTTTTCTCAACGACATCTCCAACAATAACAGTGCCCAATTTTCACCAACTTAAAAGTACCAGACCAACAGAGGAGGACTGGCTTGAGGTGTTTTATTATATTGTCAGAAACATTTCTACTTTAAAGGACTTCTGAAAAGGATCAAGACTTTTAGATCCCGAGTTGCAGTACTCCATTTTTAGCTCATCCTATTGCCATCGCACTTTGTCCGCTGTCATCCAGAATTCACTTTAAAAAAAAATTTTTTTTAAATTAAAAAAAAAAAAAAATCGCTTCTCCTCCCTCAATTTTCAATGGATTTCAATTCTGATTGATTCATTAGCTAGATCTAAGGATTAGGCACAAAACCACTTTTTTTGTCAAAATGTAAAATTGTTTATCCTATTATTAATTGTCACAGCTCTGCTCAAACCACACCCACCTGTCTGTTATACTCTTCCTCGTTCTCCATCCACATATACTCAGCAAATGGGTTGGCATCGTTGCCTTCTCCAGCGTGCCCATTGGCCACCGGCTCCTTCCCCTCCTTCCCCGGAGCACCACCTCCCGGTGTCTTGGCCACCTCTGGACCGCTCATCTCAGCTGGTTCTGCATGACAGCACAAGTAGACACACATGTTACTGTAGGGCTTTAATATTTGAAGCACAAAGTACAAACTCCACAAACGGGGAAGATGTGGCTTTTAATTTTATAATCAGACTACTAGTTACCAAAAACAAACATTTTAAGCAAAAGTTAAATTAAAATTGGATATTGGTCCTGATAAACATTTTAACAGATTGGGAATGTATAAAAGCAACCAATCTATAACAGATCCCTTCCCTTAACAGTTTTGTGACACAGGTTACGTTGTACACATTGAATAGTGCTCCAAAAGTCATGTGACAGACTAAACGACAAATGAGCTCAACATTTTGTCATCTAATTTCAATCAGATCTGACACTGCACAGTGATCTACCAATCACAGTTACTCTTAATCCATTTGCCAAAGCAGAACACACCCCTGCACCCAGAGGGTGTTGCTGGTAACATTGAAAAGTGAAAAATGAACGAGACGTTCTATGTTGATATCTTGCACCCGTTGCCACAATGAGAGGTAACAACTAATTTGTTTGACCATTTATGATGGCACCACACACCCATTATATCGTCAGGATTTTTTAAATTAAAAAATATCAGGATAAAAAAAAGAAGAAAAAAAAAAATCACAATGTCAGTCGCCCCTCCCCAAAAATGTCGTACAGTCCTAGCTGTGAGGTACTTCAGTAGTTGCCAACATAACCATATGCACAAGGATGTCACAATTCCTCCCAATGTGTTCAATACCAACCCAAGACAGGGTCCCCCAGTTCAAGCCCCCTGCACTAAATCAACATCGGGTTGGTATTGACCAGGTCCACAGCATTGGTTTTGGCATCAGAACTAAAGAAGCCAGATCAGTGAATCCCCATTATAATTTCTCCTCTTTCAGTACCAAGCCACAGGATGTTATTGGCTGTAAAGTTTCCTATTATCTGTTTTTAGTCTTCAACTTTTCACCCTGGAATCCAAATTAAGCAAATTAACAGGCCCAGTTACACTTCAGCTAGAAGCACCTCCCTCCGGTAGAAAACCCTGCACCGAGCTTCACTGCTCATAAACAACGAAACCACCAAACAACAACTTTCCATACCCCATGGTCTAAATGAAGACACAGAACAGCAACACCAGCTGCAACTGATCAGCAAAACCACAAACAAAACCCTCATAAAAAATGTTTTTCAGACTGAATATCTAAATGGGACAAATGACTTAATTAATGGAGGTGTTATTTTACAATAGTGATCAATATATTTTACAGGTTGGTGACATGCAGTGCTGCAGTAAAATACATTGTGTTATTAACTAGGACAACACAGACATGGAGAACATAAATTACAGCACCATTTAGAGACAAACAAAAACTATCTCAAAGCCAATCATATTATTCAGGTTATGAAAGAATGCTTCCCTTAGCCTCATTGTCCTGCGGATGGCCAGAGAAACTGTTATAACCAACTGGTCTGATGTGTTTGTGTGGTGAGGTTGCTAAAGCCATCGGCTCATTCAACATCTTTTCCTCAAATCAGTGAGTCATCACATGTAATGTTGCTGCTTATTTCAGTTCTCCAGGTGCAGGTGCACACACACACACACACATCTGTCTTACTGCTCAGCTCAAAATAAAAAATGGTTTAGTATCTGCAGAAGCAAAAGATGACAAATGAGAATGAGAGCACACATCCTTAAAACAACTCAATGTTGGAGCTTGATACAGGTGGATTCATGGTGCTGATAAAGAACACAATGAGTAATTCAGAGTTTAACATAAGATCAATATCATCTGGTTTCCATTTGACTTATACTACTATGGGGGTACAGGGTAGTGCAGGCCGTGCTTCCCGCAGATGTGAAAGTGAAACATTACTAGAGGTGAAATGATTCTTCGAGGAATTTGAATAACTGGAGGCCAACAAAATGTTTGACGCAAATTAATTGCCTCAAAGATTCCTTTTAGTTCATGTCAAAGTTCATCAGTTTGCCATCATCTCACTCTGTTTCCCCCGCCATCATAATTTCGCATGAATTGTTTGAACTGACGTACTGTCAGTCTGAACACGTCAAAGATGTTTGGTGCCGCAGTTCACTCAACCATGTCTGTGTGTTCAAGTGTCTGAAAAAATTATGGCAGAAAGTAGAAGCATGTTTAAAAAAACACAAAACATGTTCAACTTCTGACAAAACATGTCAGAAGTTGGGGACCATTTTAAGCTGTGTGAGGCAGACAACAGTGTGCACATGACAAAATAGCATTAGTGTTAGCTTCAGCTTATACCAATGGGTCCACAACAAAACTGGAAAACATTAGCCGAGCCGCACTAGACACCCCTAGCAGCAGCAAATCTTATGTGCTTTCGTAGTAGTCTAGTTACACTCAATGTAACTTTTGGCTAGATTTCCCTGAAATTGGCTGACGAATCATGGTGAAGTATAGAGTTAGAGGGCGGGCGTAACAAAGTGACACTGCAACGATTCGGAGAGAAACAACCAGAAAAGAAGAAGAACAATGGGTGGCAATTTCCTTTTATCAAAGATGAGTGAAGAATGTGAGAAAACATCAGCAATCTAAACTCTTTTTACAGAAGCGACAACAGTCGTTAAGCTTCATAATCCCCAATTTTGTTTAGTCATTCCTCACTTTCTCTGGACTCCATGAACTTTCTGGTGTCTAACTGTGTCATCCTAAAGATTATGCTGATTGGTTGTAGTACTGTCCTATTGCATACAGAGGATTTGAAAGACAAGCCCACCTCCACTGCCTATGAGGGGTTCCTCGACTTATACATGTAATTAATACAGATGGCGGGTCTAGGCTAGGAAAACAGTAAAAACAAATTCCAAACCATTTATTTTTGGTCTCACTCACTGCTCCGTTTTGCCCCACTGCATGTTCAGAATTATGAAAATTTAGAATAACTCATACGTAGAGAACACTCACCAATGACACGTCAGAAGCTAAAGGGTTAAAAAAAATAAATGGAATTTATTTGATTACTCGATCAATTTATTTACAAAAATATTTGATAGTTGCAGCCCTAAACATTATGCTTATTTACCTTTTCTCTACCTCCTAAAGCTTTGCAAACTTTCATTTAAGGGGGTGGGATGTGGCTCTGTATCACAGGAAAACCTTATCAGCTGAGGCATGTGTTACCAACTACTCACTCCATGTGCAGGGGTGTAGTCTGCTTCGGTAAACTGATTACGAATGAATGTGTGATGTAACTATAGTGCACATGTACATCACGATAACGATCGTCAAAAAATATTCAACTCTTCTATGCATTGAATTGTTGCTACACTAACAATGGAATAATGAATATAGGTTGGTTGGTTTCTGTTCTGTATTTTTAAGGAAAGGAATTAACTAAATTTCAACAGCATTTTGTAATTTAATAGCTTTTCATAACAGTAGTATTAATTGCATCATGAAAAAAAATCTCTTCACACACCGTTCTTCCAATTAGCTCAAAAAGGTGGAGTGTAAGTTTTTACACCATTATATTGTACTTCCAGTATTTTTGCACATGCTCACTATGCAGGTAAATTTGTTACAGCATGTAGCACAATGACTTTACACTCATATTAGCCACGTTTACGTTAGAGTTTCCATTACTACTTAATTCCGAATAAAAATCTCATTTTAAGATGACCCACGCAAACACCCAATTCCAGTTGAAAATGATTATTTCTAAATTAAACAAAATTATACATATTAATTTCCTTCCGTTAGGCTTCCAGACATTAAGCTGCCAGCCGTTCTGTCCAATCAGTACCCTCTGTACCCCCAGCTCTTAAAGCTGAATCACCTACAGCGGAATACACGCGTTTCCCATGTAAACTTTTATTTGGAATTAACATGTCAATGTAAATACGAAAGAAAATGCATTAATTCAGAATTATTTTGTTCCGAATAAATCATTCAGAATTAAAATACATCGTGTAAACATAGCAAATATCACAGTAAAATCTTACCAGCAGAATGTCATATCTTATAACCAGATTAGCCTACCCTAGTATAACCAAGACTTTTGCAAACTGTGTCTAACAATGTAGTGAATAATTACTCCACCTCAAAGGCTTTGTGTCCAATTAGATGTGTACACCATCCTTGCATCACACTATGAAAACCTGACATAAAGCCACACGTTTCTGTCAAAGTGACCATGACCCAGTCAATAATCAGCTCACCCTTGAAAGTGAACATTTGTGCCAAATATTATGAAATTCTGTCAATTTGTCCCTGTAGTGACATACTTAATAAATATGACAGGTCGAAGACATCTAGATTAAAAAAATCGCACAAACCAGAATAAATGTAAGAAAGTTTTCAACATTATATTTAAGTTTATCTTGACACAACACTGGGCACAGCAACTGATCTGAAGACCTATAATAGAAACATGACAATTCTCTATTACTGGAAAGAAATGAAACCATATTGTCCAGATAGTGGCAAACTGTGGAGGCATTTCTTTTTTCCTTCGTACAAAAGGAGGATTAAACAACAAAAACAATATAAACAAAAAGTAATGTTGGTATTTGCTACCAGCCAAGTCATTTGAAAAGAATAGAAAAAACACTACTGGGATTTGTCTGCCACTCTGGAGACAAAAGATACCACACCACCAGGACAGGAAACACAACGGAAAGAGATTTATATGGGGAGGAGGGGGGGTGTGATTTCATCTGTGGAATTCACGTCACTGAGCAGGTTCGTGTCAAGTGTAGACTGAAATCATATAGTAGAAATGTTAGATAAAGAAAGAAGCAGTAAGCACATTTAAGGTCCTCATAAAAGAGGACTAAACATTTTGTTAAAAAGTTTTCCCCATCAGCCATTATCAGAACATATTCAAAACAAAACGTTCAGTCTGTCACTGCTAAATACTGACTCAGGTCTCTGAGGGAGCTGAAAAACTGGTTTTGTGAAGAAAAAAAAAAGATAAATTGCCCAAAACGTAAATTTGAGACTAAATAACACCAAAGTCCATGAGCATTTCCCCCTGTGCATCCCATGCTGTGTGTTTTGGCCTGATCCTCATGCTTATCTCTCCTGAGACAGTCGCTGGATTTCCTCCAGACCAAAAGGAATACAAATCACAACTTAAAGCATTACTACTGCTATCTCTCTAGTGGAAGATTCAATAGTGGAATGTATTGATTTTTGCACTTCCAGGCTTGCCATTTAATTTATATTTTATGAAGTGTAACTAAAGGCAATGTGAGTTGACCTAGTGCAGAAATACAGACAAAAACTCTACAGACAGACACTGCTTTAACACGAGACTCAAAAATGTTGGCGGATTCTTTTGCTGCGTTTATGTCCAGGTGTCCGACATTTCATCATCTAAAGGCACAGAGAGTCCTCCATGTCTGATGAGACAGGCCCACTCCAGTGACATAATCCTCCAACTGCCAGCCAGCTCCAACAGACTTGGCATGACTCAACTGCAGCCTCACAGGAGGAGGAGAAAAAAAGAAGAAGGAGAAAAAAAAAAAAAGAAAAAAGAAAAAAATATTATCTCAACTGAGCCATGCATACAGCCATGGGGTCAGCCCAAAGCACAAGCACTCCACTCAAATATTTCACCAGAGAGGAAACTCACCTGCTTTAAATCCACTAAACTTAACCCATGCGATGACCTGATTTCACATTCAGGACACTGTATTACTTTGACGCCTGTGCCCCGTGTCCGGTTCCGTCGTCGGGACTAAATCAACAGATGTGGGCAGAGTTCGAATGCTGCTGGCTGTAGAGATGCACTACCTTCTAAACAGTTCACATGGACATGTATAATCTAAGGAGGTTAGTGGACTAAGAGGAGGTGCGTCTGTCGGCGGTGACGCTTTAGTCCAATTATACAGCGCAGTAATTCACAGGATGACAGGATGATGGTTATAACACGAGGCTTGCAACAGCGAGACGGCAGGTTGAAAAAACAAGTTAACCAACCAGTCAGAACCAGTGAAGTTGGACAAAGCTTACTGAGAAAATTTTAAACCAAACACAGCTTTTCAGATACTTCTTATTCCACTGTAAATGTTATATGCTATAATCATTTTCCCCCCTCATTTATATCATTACTTCATTCTTCTTTTACTTTATCTCATACTGAATTCATATTTATATTCCATTATATCACATAGACGATTTAAGCTACTTGTTCTCATAGTTTTTATCATGTCTTTGTCCAGTTGGAGGTTATGATGCATCCTTATTTCTGTTATTAATCACAGTTGACCAATAGTAATGCTAATTTCTAACGGGACAATTAATTAGCCAATATAAATCGCCACTATCTGAGACAAATTTGTTATTTGGAAACTGTAAATATTGAGCTGAACAGATAAATGCATTCAGATCACTAAATTGATAAATCTCGAAGCAAACATATTGGTGACTATTGTGATATATTGATTTTTCTGTTAATTTTTCCCCTCTAAAGTCAGCAATTCCAGTTAAAACACCTAAAATTAGCCATCAGAGCCAAGTTCTGCTGATGTCAACTGTTTATAAAAAGGATTAACCATGCTGATTACTCGGCCTATCCCTGTGTGACAATGAATCTAAGTCAAACGTACACCACACATGCTCAGGGAGGCAGGAAAAATACGTGCACCGTGACTACAATTGAAGCCGCAACTATTTATTTAGCAGATGAAGTATTTAGAGTGATTTAACCAAATTAATAGCATTTTCACCTGGTTACAAAGTCAAGGTGTCATGTTTCAAGTTATAAAACATGCATGTTACATCAGATCAAATTCAATAACTATGAGCTTTTGACTTCTAGTTGAAAAAAAAAAAATAAAGAAAGATAAGAAAAGTTGCTTTGTATGGTGGAAAAATAAACAGACCTCTTCATTTAAAGTCTAAATAAAGAGTAAGGATACGAACAAACAGTGATAATCATAATGGTAGCCTTATTGAAGAGATGTAAACTTAGCATGTGACTCCAACCACAAAAATCAATCAGTAGCTGCTAAGACTCATGGAAAACCCAGAGGCAACAGAGAGCACAGCAGGACAAAAAAGGATGAGGTAAAATGTAAGCCATTATGTAGCCCCTGTATGTAGCTCTTAACATGTTCACGTTGCATAACCCATGTGTTGGACACTATGTAATATTCAGTCAGTGGAGCAGAGGACGGCCCATCCTCCACCCCCGCGAGCACAGTGTGATTTGATCCAGTTCGATGAGGGTGAAGGATAAACACTGGAGATGTAAAATACTACGCTGCAGTCAAAATACACAGAAAGTTGACAAAAATATGATATGGCTTGCTCTGCCCCTGACAAGGAAGTTTGGGTTTGGCTCAGGGTTATATGGAAAAATTCTCTTTCTGGATGAGCCTGGTTATCTCAGCTGTGATGGATGCTCATTTCAGGAACTGACTGGAATTGAAATAAGGGGAAAGAAATCCTGCTAACAACATACAAAAGCAACCAAACAGCAATAAAGCACACATAACTGATTTATCTAATGACAAAAAGTCAATTTTTCCCACCATCTCCAATCTGAAAATAAATCCATTATTTTCCACGTTTTATAAATAAGCATAAATCAGAATGTGTTGGCTTCAAATAACCCACTACTAAAAATGTTTTATCCATTCATCAAGCATGAAATGTTCCTATTTCAAGTACTACAGCCTACTAAACTGTAGTCTCGACAGAAAACCATGTACGAGACACTGACATGGATATGTCTAATGAGGTTGTCATTCAGATGAGTTAGACTAATTTTATGTTTTTCATATAATTGGGCAAACTAATGCTTAATGTAATGACAAAACCATTGAAACGAAGTAGGTAATTCTAGATATTTCAGGTTATAAAGAAAAAAAAAAGGTCGAAGTGAACCTTTGGGGCCTCTTAACTACTGAAGTGAGCATAGATACCTTGGCTCTTATATCTTGTATAAGTGTTAAAACCTTATCCGTTGTATACGTGCATTTGCTAAAAAAAAAAAAAAAAAAAAAAAAAGATCACAATCTCTGATAAGAGCGACAAAACCTGGAGAACACGGTGAAGTGCAGATATGCAACTCCATTATCAGTGGATAAAAGCTGCTTTGAATGAGCAGATTATGTAATGTAACTGTTAGTATAGTGGCTGTAATGGGGGCTGCGCCTCCGTGGCTCATAGCCTGCTAACGTCTGAAGAGCTAACATGGCTAAACCAGGTGTCCAGGCCCACCTGGAAAGTTGGTAAATGGATTGGGAGGCTTTAGCCGAGGTACTGCTAAGTGGCTAGTTGTCGTACAGTGACTGCGAACAGATGGATCCCAAGCTGCGCTGTCAATGAACGGGCCTAAGGTGAAGCTATCCCAGCAACAACAAAGGGTAGAGCCCTGCGTGCCTGAAAACACTAATTTCCATCACAGTTAGGAGACGCATTCACATTTAAATGTCTGAAACGCAAGTCAGACACCACACGTTAAGACACCGTGGAGCTCTTTGGCCACTGCGCACCGAGGTCAAACTTCGTTCCCAGTCGGATGCTTGAGGCCAAACAAAGTCGGTTGCTCCGCTATGTTAGCACGCTGCTACAGCATGGCAGCATCACTGAAACAGGTCAACAAAACAAGCAACGCTCCGGGGATTACAGCAGCTTTACTCACAGCAATGACGGACACAAATACAACCATTCGAGGTTAAAATTACCTGGCATTGTGCTCTCGGCGTCGCGTTAAGGTGTAATGTCCAACAAACTTAGTACAACTACACAGCGAACAGTAAGTAGTCGTCGTTTCTCCAGTGGAGGTTTGTCTCTGCTGCGATGCGACGTAGCTCCTTTAGCTAAACCTAGTTAGCCACCTTGCTAACGTTAGAAAGCTGAGGCCGTCACGTGGGCTGGTGGTGCTTTCAAAGACCCAAGAATGTGGGAAATTACACATATTCAAATCTATATCGAAGTCAATCCACATGTCCGGTCAAACCGTTGCATTAAATTGCATTAAGTGAAACCAGGTCTGACTATTATCACTTGTAAACCTTATTTTTGAAAATGCCAAATTATTACAGTAAAATTAAAAATGTAATGTTAATTTCTGTTTAAGGTTTCACTAAAACATTTCAATGCCAGTTTTAGCAAAAAAAAGAGGATTTAATTATACTATGCAACACATCTTTATCACAGTTATATATTGAATTTCCCCCCTAGAAGCAAATTTCATTGATGTAGTTGTAGTAAAAATTAATGCATTAACAATGATAAGCCATTATTATGATTAATGTAATTAAAAATGGTAACACATTTAACCCATCTAACTCAGAATGTCTCTGGCAATACATCTCCGGCAGTCCAAGTAAAGTTACTGTTAGACACATTAAAAAGGACAGAACCAGTAGTGACAGGTAGCAGAACAAATCAATAATGATGGAAGACACACATTGAATCTCTGGATGGGAAATTTCCGTATAAAAATAATAAGATGGAACAGTTCTCTCAAGTTGTCTTTTTGAAACTGCTGACATTGTTTAACACATTATGTGCATATATATTCCCTTCTTTCTTGAGTCTGTTCGCTAATGCAAAATAAAACAAACTTAATACAGATTAAAAATGAATGATATTTAATCATAATGAATCAAATTACAATCCACAGCAACCCTTGGATTAATTTGATTAAAACACAGCACTACTTATTATGAAAGGAGATAATTAATATTCAGACAGTCCCATGATTCCGAAGCAAGACAATGAAATGTGAACTGACTCTAAGACAGAATATAATTAACAATGTTTTTTTGGCTATTAAGTGACAAACTCAAAATTTCATTGTTTTGACAGAAGCTCAGAGAAAATATTATTCCTGTGATGGGATGAAGCTTGAATAACAAATGTTCAAAAACATTTACATCCGTACTTGTCTGTGATTGGAAATATGGGATGTTAGTAAAAAGTTTGTACTTTATTTGAAGTTTAGATTGATTTGGCCGAACACAAGACAATTTGTCATGTGATGTCATACTTGAGAGCCCAAGAAAACAAAATATATTACTGTACATGAATAAGTATAAATAATAATGAGAAGAATGGTGAAGTAATGCAGCACCATAAACAGTCATCCTCATATCACTTCTTCAACTAGCTTTTGTTTTCCTTTAGACCAAAATCACCTTCAAACATATATGACATTTCTATTGACGAAACATAACATGCTTCATGTACATCTTCATCATGTTTCAGCCTCCTGGTTCATCAAATGCAAGCAGTTCCACTTGTCTGTTTTTTGCTCCTTATTACAAATACAAAATCAGTTAGATTTGGTGCTGATGTAGATTGCTCTTTAATTTTCCAGAACCAGATGATACATTTCAGTTAAGTCAGTTTCCATAAATAAAACCTGTTCAACCTCCTTCACCAGACGTGACTAGCAAAACTGGAAATTGACCAAACTTTATCTGTAATACTCCCCATTTCTTTGTTGCGAGAATAATAAAGCACGATCTTGTGTCTAGCCAAGACTTATATATGCAGGATCATCATGCATGTGCATGTTGATGTAAGTGAAGCAGGAATAAAGAGCACCTTGACTGAAGACCTGTCAAAAAGTAAATGCATTCTGGATAAGAAAGCAGCTGTTGCAGAACATGTGGTAATATCTAACATCAGTATTCTCATTCCTCTTCCCCCCAGAGGCTAATAGTGAACTATTAGATAAAGGATCCCAACACTGAGCATAGTCCAGTAATGATGCAATCTGTGCAGAAACCAACTGTAACTTGCATTTACTCTGGTTCAGATTAAAAGAGAGATGTTAATTTCTTCCTATGGGTAATTGGAGTGGATATTCACCAACATCCAGCATTGTATTAAAAAAAAAAACACTAAGTGTGAAATAGATAATTAAAATGATGTCTCTTTCTTGGTCAGTTTAATGTTTGAGGAGTTAATGTAATTAGTTAAAGTAATTAAGTGATGGACAGCGCTGCCGGCAGTTGCCAAGCAGCAGAAGGACAATACTTTTGTTTCAGTCTGTGATAAATGGCAGAAATAAGAAGAGACTTCTTTTTTTCATTAGACCAATGAAAAACTGGAGGATTTTACTTTTGTCTACCTTAAAAATAATTGTAAATGTAGTAAACGGAGGCAGGTCACTGTTTGCACATTCAAGACTAATATAAATGTATCATAATAATAAGTTGACATGTAATATTGAGTAAACTAGCAGTTTTCAT
Source organism: Siphamia tubifer (assembly GCA_020466265.1). Classification (NCBI taxonomy): domain Eukaryota; kingdom Metazoa; phylum Chordata; class Actinopteri; order Kurtiformes; family Apogonidae; genus Siphamia; species Siphamia tubifer. Next base: position 17,860,176 of record CM035800.1, read on the forward strand.
TTTCCTTACTTTTTCCTTTGTTAAGGTATATTTCCCATTTGATTTTTTTGGTTATTTATTCCTCTTTTGTCCCAAGAAAACACAGATATTCTCCACTGAGAGGCCTTCATTCAATAAAATGTAATCATAAAAATGAATGGAGTATAACAGATAAATATGGGACACAGCTGTTGGCAAAATAACTTATTTTCTTATCTTATTTTCTGATTGCTCTTTCAAAGCGCAAATAATGTTCAGCTGAAAAATACATACATGGTTTTTTAAGTATTTTTAAAAAACAACAAAATGATGTATAATATATATGACAACTAGACATAATACATAAAGTATTATCTGAAGGTTGAACAAAGTTTGTCAAGCATTTGCACTTTGTATTTCGAAACATTATTTTATCTACCTTGAAAAAACACTGATATATTGGCATTCTATGAACAGCAAAGCAAAAATAAGGAGTATGTTTCTTCACTATGCATATAACAAAAGCTTTGAATCATGAATAAAAGTCTCACAATTCTTACTTTTTAAAATACAAGATCAGATCCTCAGTGGATGAAAAAAGAGATTAGAAAAAAACAAATACTGTAACATACAATAAATAACTCGAAATATTACACTGTGTCATGTCTGCTTCACTTCAAGGTAAACAGGATGTGTGTGTTTATTACTTATGTATATGAAATGGACACAGAAGGTGGAGAGTCGGGGTTTCCAGTGGGTCAGTGAAAGCAGCATGTGAACAAACAACCAACACACACACACACGCGCACACACACATTCACTACTCTACTCCAAAACACAAATGCCTGCGTGGCCTTGCTGTTGAAAGCATTGCCCTCTATTAATACCAGATAACCATATAAAACAAGTAAACCGATGCTGAGGCTAACGGTAATAATGGCAAATAGACTCAGTGAGAATAATAATCCTTATTGTTCACGTGTAGCTTCTGCTCTTATACTGATTTATACTTACCCTGTTCTAAACACTGGACACTTTGGCAACTTTAATAACGGTATAATAATTTAGCAGGTAAAAATTACATTAATATCATTAAAAGATTTTAAGATCATAACCTTGTGGTGAAGTTTATGCAACAACTAGCAATGTATGTGTAAAATTGCTTAATTTTGATGCTTTTTTTTAGTACAAATTACCGTTTGTACCTGTCGTAAATAAATCCACACATGTATTTTCTCTTTCTGCACTTAAGTAAATAACTAAATGCCCTTTACTCCCCCCAAGAACAACTGACTCACCCCACAACTTCAAGTGCAAATAGGGGAGAATCCGCAAACCAGCTGTCGGGGTCTCTTTTCCGCTCCCGGATGTCACTGAAAAAACAGACAGCGACAAAATACTTCCACAAATACCCACTTTGACACTAAGCACGTATCTTCTTAGTCAAGTCGGCCCCGTTATTGATTAAAAACAGATAAATAGAGTGTTTTTCTGCCCTAATCGCTAAGAGGGAAAAACGTTGTGTGGTGGTCGCGTTTGTCCAGCTGTACAATTCTGTCATTGGCGGATTTACACGTCAGTCAATCATTTTCTTAGTGCTGATTGGACGAGTACACGCCCCTCCCCGCCTCTCTATACACATAGGTAAACAAAATATTACCCCATTTTTCTTGTTTCCTTTTTTGTGGCCGTAATGACCGGTTAATATTTGACAAAGTGGATCTTATAAGATGGTTTGATCTATATTTAGCAGACAGTGTCCCATATTGGTGTTTGTTTCAGCTGCTAAGAGGTGAAAAAGTGAGAAAATGACTGGACTATAGTGTGTGTAAGAAAAGTGTGTATTGTCTGCCTTTGTGCAGTAGCTTACACAAACTGACTTAAGTGCTGTTCTTCTCTTGGATTTTCATTTTACTTTATTTACTGCTGCTATTATTACATTTTACTCAGCAATGTTTTTACACTTTTTCAACCCCACCCTGGTCTGTTAAAACCTCCTTTCTCTTAAAAGGTATTGAGTTGCAGTGTTGATCTTAAACTGAAGGGGAAAGTGTTTCTGTCTGGTCTGATTCTCTTTCTTCAACAAAAAATCTCTTAAAACCCTTTTGATTCACTGAAAAATGCACTGTCATTAAGCTGAAAACTCCTGCTCATGAAAAGTTGACTATATATGTTTCTCACATAACTACCAAAAGTATAGGAATTCGTTTATTTGAGCTGAACAGCAGCAAATGTGAACCAAAATACATTATATATATATATATATATATATATATATATACACTCTCACAAGAGTAACGTCTATATATTTTATTGCACATTTATATTATTTTTATTATATCATTTATATCATTTTTGGGCGATATTTTCGTCATAATTTTACTTTTTTCAACCTAGAATGTTTGCTTTCTTGTGTTTTCATAACGTGATATTATAACATAATCATATATACATTAGTGGTTGAGTAAAGCATCTAAAAACTTCCGGTAGATTACAATATTTCCTCCTTGAAGTAGATAAGAGGTTTAGGTCAGTGGTGAAACATATGGTGCAGTGCCTTGAAGTCACAGCAGAGGGCGACAGTAACACAAAAGTGGACAGTGTGCAACGATAGAAAATAGAGTAGTTAAAAAAAGACCCTTGACCTTCTGCCAACTTCAGTACATTGAATATCTGTAGAAGAATCAGCCTTTTACTTCACAGAACACATGGCTTTTAATAAGAGGAAAATATCAACAGAGAAACTGGTCTGAACTTACGTAAATGTAATATAATGTTACTATTGATGTTTAAAAACCAAATGAATGAAAAATAGTAGGAATTATACAAAGACCACAACAAAAATAACAATAGTTTGATCAGTCTTTGATAATAAAACTGTGTACACAGGTATAAAAATTTGACAAATTATGTTTTTCCATTAGCATTTCTTACATTTTTCATTTCATGTATTTGCCAGTAAAACTCTTCTGAATGTATTAGAAACCTTACAATTGTTCTTGAATGTATCTGAGAAATGAAAACAAATATTTTCTATTCTGCTTTGTTATTCCTATTTATACACACTATTATACACACCTTTAACCAGGTGCAATGATTATATACTGAGTCCCACTTACATTTGATCTATCTGTGATGTCTTTGTCCAGTCTGTGTTGTTTGTCTGTCATTTCCTGTTTAATTAATAAGTTAGATTTCCTCCTGTGTTCTGTCTTGAGCTTGGTCTGACCTTTCCCCTTGTTCTTCCATGTGTGTTGATTGCACCCCTGTCTTCAAGTGTTTCACCTGCATCTTGTTATTGTCGCCTCCTCCTTCTGTATATATACGAGTGTGTTTCCCTCGTCTCATTGCCAGTTCATAGCCTTCATTTGTGACTTATGTACCAGTGTTCTGGCTGCTTGCCTGTTATACTCTCTTGACTCTAATCTGTATCTACTACCTTCTTGTATTTGACCATCACCTGCTTGCGGTACCATCTTTTGCCTTGACCCCATGCTCTGGTCTATTGCTTATCCATGTTTGACTTGGACTTAATCAAATTAAGGATGCCTTCTACCGCTCAGTCTGAGCCTGGTGCACCCCTGACCAGTGGTCAGCTTCAGAGAAGATAACCATATCGCCTGTAAAGGTTATGTGTTTGTTTTTCACTCTGTACTAATAAACACCTTTTTACTTATTTCCGGGCCCCACAGTTGTGCTTTTGGGTTATTCCTCCTAAGTTTGATCTTTATACTATGAACAACAAGTGGTGCCAGACTTGACAAACCTGGCCCTTTGTAAACATTGTACACACACACACACAGCTCACTGGAGGTCTTTATATGAATAGTGAAAGTTCTGTCCAAAATTTGATTTTGAGCGAGTCTTAAAATGTGTCCTTCCTAGTTCTGATGTCAATGCACGGCAAAAGGAAGCCTTATGCAAAACTGAGTATACAGGAATGACATGGGAATTCCTGATTTGTCCAATCTCATTGTGAAAACACATTTTTGATGACTTTTACCTACATTCACCAAAATATAATGGGATATATTCTGGACCACCTCATGCATTTCCTGAAAAAAAAAAACTTTCGACTCCCCTTCGGGTAATATATCACATGGTGACAATGATTTCATGAGAAGAGGTAAATAAATTTTATTTCAATGCATACATGTAGCCTGAAAAACACAATTAATTGTCTGCTCCATGTACCTGTTTGTACCATGTATCATGTACCTCCATGATTATTTCATATGCAGATGCATGTATTTATATATCAAGATGATATGATTGTAATATATGACTTTATATTTAATACAAATGACATCACACTGATATTAGCCAAATTCTTATGTCATATATTAACACTGAAGTCTAAGTTTTGTAGTGTTTGTTTCTAGCGCATATTAGTTCACATACTGACATTCATTATGGTGCTAAAATTTAACACAAAACACAAATGCATCAGTTTAAAAAGTGAAAGTTAGATCTGTTGGTTACTCAATATGTCCTGTGATGTAAACTATCACTGGAACACAATTCTCCTTTACTATCTCAGCTGTGTTCAAAACATATTGGCCACGTGTGTCAAGGGAGAGATGGTGACTTTAAATCAGATGCCAGATGTTTCCAAGTGTGTGAGTTCAGATCTATGAGTGTGTGTTTCTGCAGCTGATTTATTCACATTGACCTGTGATAGTTCTTCTCTGGAAACTCATAAAGCCCTGCATGGGTGTAATTACACACCACGCACATAAATACGAGTTGTATCCAAACAGGAGCCTGTGGCAGAATGCATTTACCATCAACACTGAATCTGACAGGCCCTGTTTTACATGCAGTTTGAGATTTCATGCGTGGACTGTGTATGGAAATATCATGCAAGCACTTAAAACAGCTTTTCTCTCACTCTTTTTCAAAACAGGCAACATAAGACAAGTCAGATTTATTTGTATAAACCTAATTCATATATAGGGCAATTCACAGTGCTTTACAAAAATGGTAAAGAAACAGGTTAAAACACACAATTACAGTTAAAACATAATCAATAAATATTAAAATTGATTGATAAATAATAAATACATTAATAAATATGAATCAATTAAGTCATGAATTAAAATATAGAGCAGAAATATAGAGGGATAGCACAGTGGTTAGCACTTGGACCCTGGTTCAGTTCCCACACCAGACCTTTCTGTGTGGAGTTTGCATGTTCTCCCCATGTCTGTGTGGGTTTTCTCCAGGTACTTTCCTCCAATCATCCAAACACATGTACTGATAGGTTAATGGGTTAATCTAAATTGTCCATAGGTGTGAATGTGAGAGTGATTGTTTGTCTATATATGTTCAGCCCTGAGATGAACTGGTGACTCATAGAGGGTGTACTCCACCTTCGCCCCTTGCACATTGTTTTAATTTGCAAATGTATTTCCAATGATATTTGGTCTGTAATATGTTTGGGGAAAAAAACATTTGGACACAGTCTGGGAGTGGGTTTGATTTTCTTCATTATATTATTTGCATAATTTTTTTAATATTCAACATGCATGGGAATTTAAGAACAATGGAATAATACAATTGGTAAACAAGCTTCTTAATAACATGCGTAGCTTGTTTTTGCAGTAAATGTAAAGGTCAGTAGGTCCAATAGTTTCAGAGCTTCTTCCAATTTACATTCTAACAAAAATAAAATTACTGTACTCATTCCATTGTATATCTTTAAGTTTTTCCCCCCAGTTTCTATATATATTCAAAGCAGTTTTACAACATCAAAAATACCCTGTTTATAACAACTTGAGGCTGTTGTTTGTGCATAAATCATATAAGGCATTTTTCAATAGAGCTACACAATAGGCTACATAAAGAAGAATAAATGAGCTTTATAATTTAATATTTCCCTGAATTTTTACTGGGTTTCATACAGACAAAGGTATTCTTTTCTTTTTCCTCCATTACTCTCTCTCTCTTCTTTCACTTTCTTTCAGTCCTTCTGTTAATAAATCTCACCCTCCATCTTTGCTATTGAATCATAAATCATATATTTCCTTCCTTTACGTCTCTCTTGCTCTTGCCCGCTCTTTCTTTTTTATTACACAATAGGCCAGACTTTATGTCAGAGGGCATTCATGTTTAATATGTGTGTGTGTGTGTCTATATATCTTCTATTGCAGCCTTTCCTGTAGCCATGCATCCACGCCCCTGGCTCTGCCTGTGAGCTTTTCCAACATGCACACACACACACACAGATGTACACATTAATATGCACACACTGAGGCATATGACACACCCTCACATGCACATGAACAGGAAGTGGCACGTTAGCACACACATAGGTAGTCAAAGGTACAACATTACCTTTATTATTTTCTGCACAAACTCAATATTCCTGCACGCACATGTGCTTATAAGCTAAGATCCTGTTAACACTCACCACTGAGACACTGTTAACACTCAGCTGGCAATAAGCAACAGGCCTATGTCCTATTTTAACAAGGACCTTTGTGAACATGGAGTTATTCCTGCTGCACATTTGTTCCAGAAACTGTAAGAAAACAAAGGGTCAGTCAGTACATTTTTTTTTTCTTCATTCCCCCACTAATGGATCCCCCGTGTGTTTTACTCTGAGGTATTCACATTCAGGCTGTGGGCCCCTTGATTGTGAAATCACTTTGCTTGAAAAATTTTACTATTTTCGTTTAATTAAAAGGCTTGTGATTGTAATGAACAAAAATATAATTTATGTTAAAGTTTCCAAAAAAAGTTGAGATGGTATCAAACATGCACAAACACTTCCAAGGCACTTTTTAACAACTTCATGTGTCATTTTTCATATCATCACCATTGGAATCATTAACACGTTCCTTACAATTTGGGAACTTGTTCCTTAACCCATCTAGGTAAGGAACTTAAAAAATTTTAATAATTAAAGGAATGAATATCCAGAGGGGAATATTATAGATTTAGGTGGATTTATATGTAAAGATTGTGTAAAATACAAATGTTTTTGTGACTTCCATACAATCATGCATTAATGACAACTGCTGTGTTTTTTCATTACTTCAGAATGAGTTGCTTAGTTTGTCTTAGTCCGTCATGTTGCACCATCATGTTTCTACAAGCCAGTATAACTCCTGACACTAGCCAGTGTCAGGAGTTATAATAATATAAATGATTAGAAAACTGCAAAGGTAAGATAAAATATGCAATCATCCCTCCAGAATTTGACATTTTTACCTCATTTCATTTAGTGACTTTTCCTTTTAAAGAAATAATTGTTAATCAGCAGCAGTGGTTGGAGTGAAAACTGAAAATATGTCCAAACTTCAAGCTGATAATCTAAAATATTCAGTTGTGGGTTGAAAGGGACAGAGCAGCAGAGTCAACTAACTAGAGGGGGTAGATTCTGAAGTGGCTCATTTACATTTTAAATGTCCAAATAACATTTCTGGTGTCATTACTCAGAAATAGGATTGAAGATGGAAGTTGAATTAATGAAGAATTCAGACCTAAGCATAGCATTTAAAGTTTATGGAGACCACAATGGAATGTTTTAAAATGCATGATTTCATTTAAAAAGCAAATTATCACTTTTTTTAATATACCAAATAGCCCAAAACATTCCATTGGATAATTATTGTTTTATTCATGTATTTCAGCAACTTCTGGAACTTGTTTTTATTATTAACCTTAACTGATGCAAGATTAGAGTTAGTTTAGTTGGTTAGGCCTGACATCTTATAAAGTCATTGAAATTAAAGAGAATGTATGCAAAAAAAAACCTTAAAAACTAAAGGCTACAAGTTTAATTCTATATATTAGTGTGGCTTTTTGTGTGTGCCAGGGCTGTGTATGTTTTTAAATAATAGCAGATCAGTGGTGGGAATCACAGTTAGTATTACTCAGAACCTCCAGGATTTCGCGATATTGCAATTTACAACTTCAACGCAAATTCAGCCAATCCCTGTGAATTCAGCGCGATGTAATTTTAACCAATCACTGTGACTTTCCAGCAAAATGTGACCAATCATTTGTGATGTATTGAGCTGCTCATTCTGCCTTTTCCTGTTAACTTTAAAGTATGAAGCAACATGTGCGCAGCCAGCAGTTCACATTTGACGACTAAAACGATGCACTAGTACCAACAGGTGCATTTGGAAGAGTACTTTTTTGTTACATTTGAAAGTTTTGTCTTAATATCTCAGTGTCTTTGTTCTATTTTTGTTAGAAACTGCCTCTACTAAACAGTACACAGTACTATATAATGTTTTTTTTTTTACTGGCTGAGAAATTTATATTATGTTTTATAACTTCATGTAGTGTTGTGAGGTCATATGAACTTTAACCTTTGAACCAACAGGTGCTTTGGAAAAAAAAATATTTTGTTGCATTTTTGTAATCCTCCTTATTTGGGAAAGTAGTTTTGTGGACCATATCACAATTAATTTGAATTAATTTTCCAGTAACTAAATACAGTATTTTAAATATTACTTAATTTTGATTACAAAAAGGGAAAGTTGCAACTATTTATCGCAACTTTCACTTCCTCCTGCAACAAACGCCTACAAAGCACCGCAACTTTCATCTGAATTTTTCAGAAAAGCTCATGCAACATCAGACATTTTAGGATGCAGCAATCTCAAACAAGGCCCGCCAAATCCTGGAGGTCCTGATTACTGTCACAATACATTGTCCACATCATGATAAAGCAATACAACAATATTTGACCATGTCTGTATCAGAAGAAACTAACATGTGACTAATGATGGATGGATGATAGCATTCAAGGTTTGCATATCTTGAGCTTCTAGCCAAATAATCTCTATGAAAAAAAAACTACTGCATCTCACAGTGTAATTCACAAGAATTTAAATTATACATTCCCATATAAATATTCAATCCCACCTCTACAAAAGACAAAGAAAACAAAGCCTCTATAAAGATTTAATCAACTGATCTGCATGACCAGGAAAGACATTTCTTTGCTTTTGTATAAACACTGTGGTGTTTGACGCTGTCCGGATGGAAGTACCAGGTTCTCATTGATGCTTTTGAGATTGTGAGCTATTTAGAGGACTTGGATGAGGAACAGTGCCTTGAAGGGTTTTTTTTTAAATTTTTTTTATTTTTTCCCTCGCTCTTTCTCTGGCTCTATGAGTGTGTTATGGGTGTGTTTCCGTTGCTCGAGGACTTCCAGGGTCCCTGAGATAATGTGGAATTCATGAGAGGAATGCCACACAGGGGTTCTTTCCTGTCACCTGACTCCATCACTTCCTGCGTTGGCCTTCCTGCGTCTGGACCTTCAAGGAGAAGCAAAAGACTGCAATTAAGGCTGTGTTTCATGATATTACATATGTGATATAATGAAGAGAAGACAAGTGTTCAGACGTGAGGCAATCCCAAGCATGTGAAGTCTAGCAGTGGATGCGATCAAATAAAAACAGATTAAGTAAAGACATCAAGACAAATAGGCAATAAAAGAGGGAAGACAGATGTAGAAGGATAATAAAACAGGCAATAAAGAGAAAGAAAACAAAAAAAATAGGAGGAGGAGGAGGAAAGTGATGGCAGGATTCTTGTGGGGCCTCTTGGTTTTTGGGCAGCAAGGGGATACATGCCAGGTAATGGCTTCCAGACCCACACACAGTAATTCGATTAGAAAATCTGACAGGACAAGGAGACTGTGTGGATTTGTGTGTACACCGAGGGTCTTTCTTTCTCATACAGTAGAGGTCTGACTTCCTTTGCCCATTGGAAAAGGGGCCGGTCTGTCTCTCTCTCTCTCTGTGTCTTTATGTGTGTGTGTGTGTGTGTGTGTGTGCATTACAAACAGTGGGGGTTAATGTATGCTTTCAATCACAGCTCTAGTGGGGAGAAATCAGATCCCTGCAGAGTACATGTGGACCTCAAAATCCACACTCGCACAGATTTGCACGTTGCACATGCAAAGACTAAAATACTTACAGATATGGGGCAAGAGTGCAGCGAATGCATTTATCCACGGTTTAGCCATTAACTGATTTCTATTAAGCTGGAATGCAACTTTTAGAATGACTCCCCACTTTTTATTTATTTAATTTTTTTTTTGGAGCATTGAAGTGAAAGTCGACTAAATAACCAAGAACTTTACTGTATTTTATTTGTGCATAACACATATGAACTTTTGTGCAGTCGCTTCTAGACTCAAATAAAACAAAAGCAAAAGACAGGCATACAATTTTCATAAAAACAACTGAAAATCTATACACATACATATAATGTATGTGTGTATAAAAGTACATACAACCTTATTAAAAACCCTATAGAACTGTTTAAAAACCCAGCAGACAATAAACACAATAAATACAGTAAAATAAAATACACTTCAAGGAGTAAGAGGTAGTCATTTCACACACATCAACATACACCTATGTACATATAGATATACATAGACTCAACATATTGCAGTTGCCCTATTTAATGCTGGCCAACAGCATAACTGTGGCAGGGAAGAAGCTATTAACGAATCATATTGTGTGTATATAATGCTGTCTACATATCTGTGTCTGAGCTACAAGACTAAGAGAAGTAGAGCAGTTATGAAAAAAAGAAGCAGAGGAAGACCTAATTAAACAGAGGAAGGATTGATACAGAGGAGTGGGAGGAGAGTGAGGGCAAGATGACTTAACAGGGATACGCGAATACTCCACCCTCAGTCTCCGATACATATACAAAAGGCACTTTCCCAATGAGGTAAATCCCCCAGCATTCCCCCACTATGTGCTGTCACATCCCTCCCTCCCTTCCAACTGGTGTAAGTGTGTGTCTGTGTGTGTCACTGCTTAACTCTGACATTCCAATGTAGAGTAGAGAGACGGTGAGTTCGTCTGCAGAGAGCAAAGGGACGCAACTACATTTTACGACCCACAACTTCAATAAGACAAGAAGAAGAAGAGGAAGAAGAAAACACTTCATTGTGGTGTAACTTTTGGGAAACCTGAATGTACTACAGCTGGAAAACCTTAACAAGACTTCCTTATTCCTGACAAGGGATTAAAAAAAAAAAAAAAAAAGCATCCTTTCGTATCCATTTGCAGTTTTTTTTAAGTTTTTTTTTTTTCTCCTTCTTTCCATCTCTCTCCTGGGGGGCTGACTCCAAACTTTGGATTGCTGCAGAAAGTTGGGAAATACTAAAATCATAGCGTTGCAGTAGCAGCACTTGAAGGGGTGAGTAAATTAAATACATGTTTTTTTTTTTCCTGCAGGTTAAGTCAGTTTCTTTGCTGTAACAGAACAAAAGCAAATCCTTGTGCGTTGGCATTGGTTGTATTTACTGTTAGAAGCTGTCAAGAGTTGATGGACATTGCATTTTCTTTCATTTTAGACTTCAAAGTGTGTGTTTGTAGAGTTAATGGTGTATAAAAGTAGAGTGTATCCCTAGGGAGTTTGTTGCTCTTCTGATCTCCTTGAGTTCACTCATGTGTCCAGGAATAAAGAGCCATAAGTAACGAACAGCAGTGATTATCTGGAGCTAAATGGATGAGGTAAAGACAAGGGGTGAAGCAGAGGACGGACTTCTGGTTTTAACATCAGCCACTGGGATGTGAGCCAGTGCTGCACATACGCTCCAGTGCACATTATCTATAATGGTTTCAGGAATATCAATGCATGCAGGTGTAAAGCACAAGTGCCAAGTCTTTAATAATGATCCTCCTCATTCTCTCACTCGCACCTAAAAAAGAAATCTACACTTATCTATCACAATCATTTTTCTATGTTTGCTCTTGGTGGTGTCCTTCAGTGATTCCCAGAGCTGTGATCCATAAATATTGCAGATAAAAAGGAGGCACCCTCCCTATTTTTTTAATGCTTGTATCTTAAAGTTTTGGATTTTCCTGTATTTCATAACTCATTTTTATAACACATCTGTTCCTGTAAGCATGAAATATGTCAGTAGGAATGGGATGAAGCCGCTAAGGACTTTATTTTAAATGAAACACTGGGGGAAAAAAATCTTAATCTTACCAAGTGTTTTTTTTTTTTTGCATTTCAAAATGTGTTAATAAAGGGGAAAAAAGAAGCCAATAGGAAAATTCTTAAAATGTGATTTTCAAGCTATTTTGTCTAAAAATCAGTTATTTGTTTTATCTCTTTGAAAAGTTACTCTTTGGGTGATGTCTTTTTTTTAAGTGTGAGGAGATACAAGAGCTTTTGACTAGAAATGAGAAAATAAATTTGATAAGATTGTGAATTTTGCAGTGATTAATCTAGTTTCTGCGTTAAACATGTGGTCAAATAAACCTACATTTCATCCCTTTTAAATATAGTTGAAGTGTAACCCTAAATCTAACCGTGAACGAGGTCACCAATGTTGAATGTGTTTGCTATTGTGCATTTTCCACCTGTTGTCGTCCTGGAGGTGATGATTATTATAGCTGGAGGGTTAAGTGCACTGCGCTCCTGCTAAAACCACTCCCTATTCAATAGGGCACAATAACTATCAACATTTATTTCAATATCGGAATATTCCCAAAGCTATTGGTGTGATAAAATAGTTGCTATTACACGTTTCTACAAATTAAAGACAACACCATATTTATTCATTTGTGTACATTAATGTTATAGTGATTAAAGAGTTCACAATGTTTTTTTCATGTTTCCCCAAAATGACATTAATGTCACCGCATATTGTGACATATGTGTAATAGAGCTCTTATTAATTTTTAACATATCTCAAACAGTTTGACAGAATTTCTTTAAATTGCATCAAAATAGTCACTCTAAGTCTGACAAAAGTTTGACAGGCAAAGGTCAAAGGTCAGTGTCACTGTGACCTTATATCTGCATCTCAGGAATGCATTCCTCAAATGTGGCACAAACACTCGAGCTCAAGGATGAACTGATAAACATTCTTGTGGCAAAAGATCAGGGTTGTTGTGACCTCACCACACACAGTTTGACCAAACCCAAGATTTGAGATTATGATGCAGGGACCACACAATGTTTCAGCCTGGTATCAATATTGTTTTTTTGGGATACTGGGAATTTGGAAATGCTGATTATGCGGAGTTAAATAAATCTTTACTTTTGAGCTCCTCGTGATAAATGCATGACATTCTTCAGGAATTGTGCTAAGATCAAGATGCCATTAATTTCTGTTGAAGAAAATACATTGTGACATATTTACCAAATTCTAGATTTCTGAAAACGGGGGGAAAAAAAATCCCATTTGTGTTTTACAGCAGTTTTATTTCAGTGTATCTCCACATCAGAACTCTTACTTTTGTAATGCATTCATCTTGTTGTAATACTATTGAGATTATTAAGTATTTTCACAACTGTGAGGTATTAAGAAATCATATGCACAAGTTTGCATTAAGCCATTATCGGACAAGTGACTATTAGTAATTTCCACATAAATTAAGTGTGGGGCCAATCCTGTGCTTCAGTGAGGTTCAGAAGCATGTAGATTTTTATAATGCTCCTGCAGCTGACGTCACAGACTGGTCACGTGACGAGAAAATCCGACGTACCCATCTTTGCAGTAAGGGCGTTGGTAGATTGGCAAGCACTGGTTGCAGAGACATCGCAAAAATACAAACTTGCAACTAAATTCGGGAATACGTAGTTATAGCGCAAATAATTGTGGGAGTCAGGGACACAGTTGACAAACGATCAGCTGATACGAAAGGCGCCGCGGTTATTATTTCACTCATTGCAGGTTAAAATGGTCCGTGGGTGTTGTGTTGTTGTATAGTCAGTCTCACGACCGACCCGGGAAGCTTCAACAAAACGCTGTGTTTTTTTCCTACATGGAAACAAAATCTAGGAGCCCTTGTATCTGAGGTTACGAAGCGGTATCGGCTGTACTGCTGTCAGATTTAGCTAGCACAGCTAATAAACAACCATGCTAATGAGACACTTACTATTAAACTGGGATCATTTAACACTTACCCTTCCGGTGATGATGCCGCACTTTTTGGATTTAATATTCCACAACTGAATGTTTGACACGAATCCAGACTGAGTCCATTTATAAACCCCCAGGCTCTTGCTCTCAGAGTTCCCTGTGTAAACTGACGGCAAGCTGATGAGTTAGCTGTGTAAACGTTAGCATAGGCTACCTCAAAAGAGGAGATACTTTTGAAAAGGACCCCAGTAGCATTATACGGATCCGTTATATTTAATCTGTCCAATTTCTGCATAGAAATCTGGATTTCACACGAAATGAAGTGAGATGTGCACACCGATGGTGTAAAGATGTTGACTGCCATAATGTTAACAGTGGGGCAGCAGTCGTCATGTTTACTGCCAACATGGCGTCCTAACACTAAAAGTCACGTGACGACCGGAGCTCAATCGTGAGCCAGACACATTTTATAGACATTTCAAAGCTTTAAATTGTGAATATAAATTAGTTTTTTGGTCAGTTTATGACCTTATGACAGTTTTTATTGCATTTCATTACTTTTTGTCAAGCATTGTTGGGATGATGCTAAGAGGCAGGATATGACAATTTCCAATAAAAATGAAGGATTGAAACTTTTTATTTCAGAATATTTCAATGAGTGTCCTATAAAGGGTTAAATGGTACCTGTAGTGAATTTTCATTGCTAGCTATTTCAAAAGATCACATATGTAATACTCGTGTTTCCATCACATAACATCAGTCAGCCATGGTCAGTGATGTGTAGGCTCCTTCACGGGCTGTTCCACCACAAAGTATCATATTTTTCCATTAGTTGGGCTGCAATGAACTGGTCGTTGACCCTGTAAGGCAGACAACCTTCTAAGATGACACATAATTGTTCAGAGCAGGGTCACGTCTTCCGGCTAATAGTGGAGTGCAAAACTTACTGCTGCGCAAACAAGCATGAACTCATGCTTTTCACTCAACCTTGCTCACTTACTTTCCTCAGGTTACTGAGGAACTTTAAAATTTCACACAATCTTAACTATTATCATGAAATATCTAACTAAGTAAGAAAATATCTAACACATGAAAATCTTTTTTTGTTACTCAAGACATATAGCTGCATCAGACCGACAATGAGAAAAGGATTTCACTGTTTCTTGTGAAAAAAATAAAACAAAATTCTTGACAATTTCAACATGTCATGCACTAGATATCTCACGGAAACATTCAGTATTAACCTTGACAAACCAGAGCATGACACTGACTTAAGAGTGATTACCCTGCCCCCTAAAAAGGTAGACAGACAAGTATTGTTTTTGGTTGTTTTTTGCCTCTTTGTCAGCAACTTCACACAAACACTACGGGATCAATTTCCATGAAATCAAGAAAGGTGTGAGGTAGTCCAGAATAGATCCTATTAAATTTTGGTGAATGTAGGTCAAAGGTCAAGGTCACAGTATGCCAGGGGCAGGGTTTGTTGTGCCTGGCACAACCTGTTCTCACTGAAATATACCACAGATGTATGGGGTGTCCAAAAGCTTTATTTTGATATTTGGAAATATTAGTTTGTTTTTATTGGTGATTTCTAACTTTTTTTCACTCCCTAAAATAAAATTTATGACCTCAATAATGTGTTTCATGGCTCTTTGGTGGGTCATAAACTGATTGTGATGTCTACACCACTTTAAGATGACAATATATCAAGATATCTTATCTGCCGTGATTCTACATTTCCATTGTATTCATTCCAAAAAGCAGTTTTCGTCATTACTTAATCTGTTTTAATTGTGTTTGTATTTAGACCCTGGCTCCGGTAAAGATGGCTGATGTGGTGCAGCCTGACCCCAACAGCCTGCAGATACCCAGTAAGATGCACAAATGAGTCTACACATATTTAAATACTGTACGGCAACCTGGTCAGAGTGACTCATTCCTCTTCCTTTATCTTCTACCCTTGGACACTCTTTCCCATGTCCTTCTCCCACTTGGGAACATTGCATAAGTCAGATTCCAGTGGCATTCCAGTCATTCCTACTAAACATGAATATTCAATCTCACATCTAGAGCTGTAAGTCAAGTGTGCGTACACCCTGAGAGTGTAGCTCACTTGAGAAGTAAAGTGTTCTCTGTAAATGTTTTGTGTCAGTAAGTAATGACAGACAAATACTGCCTCTTTCCTTGAGATAAGAGGCTTTTCTCAGACCTGCTTATCACGTCATGCACATTTTTTGGCTATTGTGTTCATTTTCCAGCAATGTAGTGTTTTCCCAATGCTGAGAACACATTAATAATTAGATTTTGTAAAGGTTAGTCATCACTTTTTGCTTATACCCACTGATCTTCTCATCTCTGCTCATGTTTTTTCTTCTAGCTGATAATTTATCCATCCCATCATCGCCTGCCACAGCCAGAAATGACTGCAGCATCACACCCCTTACGCCCTCGCCCTCACCGGTAACCACACACACACACAAACACCGCAGGCCCTCCTTACACACCCTTTCCTCTTTCTACTTATTTTTCTTCTATAGCACTCCTAAAGTGGACCTGTAAACCCACATCCACTACACCGTGCTATTAGTGGTTTATAATAACACTCACTGTGTAAAGTAAAGAGTAGATTTAAAGCAGCACCCAATAAAAACTACAACCTGCGGTAGAGAAGCGCATGTACACTGGCACTATTAGAAAATGGAAACCGTAAAAATAGTAAAAGCAGGACATTACATGTTCTATATATGACAGCGGTTGAAGAAAAAGAAAGGCTGCAGTGCCACATCTTTGTAGAGAATCACATATTAAATAGTTTATGAGATTAAAGAGTGTTATTACATGTAAAATACACCTGTGAACAGTTTTGTGAAGGTTTCTTTTAGAATTTATTGTGACATGTTACTGCTAGTTACTCTGTTATTTGTAATGTGGGGGATGTAACTAATCTACTACCAATAAAGACTATTGCATCTTGATTTCTTTGTTTACCCATTCATGTATGAAATAGGAGAAACTTAATTGAGTGTTTGTATTCCTCTAGGCATGTAAAATATGTATTTACCCAGAAATTAAGAACATTTTTAATGCTGCTAACTTGACGTTTCCTCACATTTTAAAACACTCTACTGGTTATTACTCACTTGTTATTGCAGATCTGGTTTAATCTACAAAACTAACAGCAATGGTATGAATTACAATGTACGGGTTGATGCTAATATGGAATTAAAACAATAAAATCCATGAATATACAAGAAAAGACCTTTGAACAGCTGTCTACCATAGTGACTGCTATGCATGAAAGGGTTAAAACTGATAAATGGAAGTTAAAATTACAAACACTCTCTGACCAATGGGGTAAAGTTACTGTCACAATATTTGTGTATGGAAGACAAGTGCACACATATCAGTCTATCGTTGTGCAAAAAATAAATATTTGCAAACTCTTCATGCGTTCAGTCACACATAAATTGTGTTGTGTGTATTTTATCCATCAGAATACAAATTAATGTTTTGACAACAAGAATTACAAACACAAAATGCAACATTTCAATTGTGCTTTTTTTCTTTACGAATGCAAACGGTTAATATGTCACCACTTCACTTCACAGGCATTATATATTGAGCAGAGGATACATTGATTCCACAGATAGTCCATGTGTTCCGGTTCCTTCTCCGTGGTTAGAATAATGTACAAATCGTTTGATCTGATTTCCTTCTGTGACTTTGTCAGTAATCTTGCACAATGATCCTGCCCGAACTTGCAACAAAAAGGGAACCAGAACTCATGCACAGTCTGTGGAATTGCTATATCTTCTGCTCAATAAATAATGTCTGTGAAATGGTGGCATATTTTTGACAGTACAGTCATGTTAGTTAATTTGTATTTGAGAATGAGCAAGTGCAATCATGAACTTGCGTGTCTTTTTCATTCCGATTCTAACATCCAATACGCAGAATACATTTTGTGTGGGATTGAACTCATTCAAGAGTTTACAAAGACTTATATGTACATTAATATTTTGACAGCTTCTTTACTCTATATTGATCTCCCTGATTGTTGAATTTTCATGTAAGGCAAAAAAAATTAGGATTTAAAAAAATGTCCATGTTTATCATTATCCAATTAATTTATACATGTCACTCTTCAGACACTACTTGGCATAATTACCTTCACCCCAAAGGGGAGGTGAAGTTAATTTTTTGCTTCATGTTTTTGGTTGTTTGTCAGCAACTTTATACAAAAACTACTCAACCAATTTCCGTGACATTTTCAGGAAAGGTGATGTGGGGCACAATGGATCCCATTAAGTTTTGATGAATGTACCTTAAGTCAAAATGTGTTTTTGCTATGATTAGAGATAGGGCAAATCAGGTAGGACATTTGCGAGGGGTGGGGTTTGTGAACCAGGCACCACTTGTTTGGTTTTTGTTCTGAATTCCAATACGTCAGCAGAAAATATCATCCGTGTTTCTCTTATTAATGTCTTAAGAGACAGTAGCTGGAGCAAATAGTATTATATCTATTCTGGACAACCTTGCACCTTTCCTGAAAATTACATGGGAATTGGTCCAGTGGTTTTAGCATCAACCTGTATAAAAACTCAAGGATGCAGCAATAAACAAAATATTGAGTGCTGGATTACTAAAACATTACAAAAACAAAAGTAAAAAAAAACAAAAAACAATGCCATAAATCCTCAAAATTTTACCAATAATCTAGACAAAACAAGCTAAACTTAAAAAACACTAAGGCTAGACAGCTTAACAGAAAAAGGGGGTCAGAGGTTACTGGCTAGGCATCAGAGACAGGGTGCTCAACGGTGACGCTGGTGAGGACATGGAAGACAACAGGTCCAAAGATGGTGGAACACTTGCTGTGACGTAGATTGCGGTTCTAGATGAAAGCAGGTTCCAAACTGGGGTAGTTGTGGTATGAGTCCTCCTTATATACTGTGAGTAGTGATCTTGGTCAAACCCATTCCAGCTGCAGCAATCACGAAATACATTCCACCTGTTCACATATACAAGAAAAAGAAAGACAAAGGGACAGAGTCTGCTACTAGGCAGAGCCAGAGGGCATGACAATCAAAAATTAATGCTACAATGGATGCGAAAAACACAAAACCATTTTGTGACACTACATAAGCATATGGCAAAAAAGTCTAAATCTCCTGTAATCAAAACCAAAGGTGGTGTGAATATTTTTTTTGGGACGGGCAGTGTAAATCACAGTAACTCTGTAATGCTGCTACTCACAGATCTCTGTCTCTCTGTTTCTGTTTGTTTAATTCTCAGAGGGTGGAGGTCAGACCCAGGATGGCCTGTCCATTCTCTGTTGTTGTGGCGATAGACTTTGGGACGACCTCCAGTGGCTACGCTTTCAGTTTTACACAAGACTCGGAAGCCATACACATGATGAAGTATTAGACTTTATCTGTTCCTTTTCATTTCATTCTATTGTTCGTCTATAAAACCTTCTTTCAGTAAGATTTTTTTTTTCTTCTCTCTATTCCATGCAGACGGTGGGAGGGCGGAGATCCTGGAGTGGCCAATCAGAAGAGCCCCACATGTCTCCTGCTGACTCCAGATTTAAGGTTCCACAGTTTTGGTTTTGCTGCCCGGGACTTCTATCATGACCTGGACCCAGAGGAGGCTCGGCACTGGCTGTACTTCGATAAGTTCAAGATGAAGATCCACAGCACGAGTGTAAGAGCCGTACTTCCAGATATCCACCTCTGATCAGGTCATCAGGTCATCAGACACATGTTACTGCTAGGGCTGTCACATAATTCAAATTTTTAATCAGATTGATCACAGGGTTGCTTTACATTCATTTCAATTAATCATGATCAAAATATTTTGTCAGTCGACTGTTCTGTCTTACACAAAAATACACTAAGAAACGAAAAATGTGGAGAAAATGATTATGCAAAAAATGTTAAAATCCACTAAAATTCACACAAATACATAAAAGAACATAAAAAACAATGAAAAATTTTAAACCTTTTCAAAAACTCTTGAAATACAGAAAAAGCACCAAAAACTTTGATAAAATATCCAAAATGTATGCAAAAATATGAATATATATGCAATTACCATGTTTATTCAACACCTTCAACAGTTTTAACCAACCAACTTGAAATAAAACAACTGTTCCAATTAACTGTGTTAAAATTTTAATTAGATTAATCATGATGATGGATTAATGTGCATTAATGCGTTAATTTGGACAGCCCTAGTTAATGTCAGCTGTGAACAGCAGATAAATGAGGAAAACTAGATACAGAAGGATTAGAAGAATTTATGTAATATGTCAAGGTTGAAAAGTATCCACAGTTTTTGTGAGTCTGCACTATGTACGTTTCTTACCTTAAAATAACAAAAGAAAAAAGGCCTGTGTCAGTGGCATCACATCCCTGTGTCCTTTAATAATGACAATGTTAAACATTTTGTGCTTTCATTATAATGAAATTACTTCATTTACATTACTTAATTACATAATTTACATAATCCCAGAGGTTCAAATGCTGAAGTTCCAATAATTAATCTAAATTAAACTGGGCATCCATCTGTGTCCTCTGCGTATCCATAACCTGGGGCAGAATAATTTACATTAATTATTGAAATATCATTATCGTCTTCCTGTAAGGAGTGAATACATACTTAAATACCTTACCTCATCTGTAAACATGACTTTTGCCTGAGAAAGGTAGATTTTCTTTGGTAATAGTGATGACAAAAACAACTCCCATGATCCCATGCTACTTCTAATTCAATCCTTTTTTTATTAATACAGCACACATTTAAACAACCACAAAGGTTTCAAAAGTGCTGTACAATAAGATAAACACAATAAAATGTAATAAAAAATAAAGGATGAAGAAGAAGATAAAAACACAACGAAACGTAAAAACTAAATTAATCCATAAATAAATGACAAAACATCCATGAAAACAACATCCTATATGCTGTAAAAAGCCAAGGAGAAGAGGTAGGTTTTAAGAACAGTCTTAAAATCAGATCATCAGGAGGTCTGTCTAATGTGCAGTGGCAGCTCATTCAATATTTTTGGAGCTGCAACAGAAAATGATCAGTTCCCTCTGAGCTTCAGTCTCATTTTTGGAAACTCTCAGGAGCAGCTGGTCATCTGACCTGAGAGATCAGCTGGACGTGTAGGGATACAAGAGCTCAGAGAAGTATGCAGGGGCCAGACCAAGACATTTAAAAGCAAAAAAAAAGAGATTTCACAACATCATCTGCACTGTTTTTTTTTAAATTATTGGTTCGTTTTAGAAAAATCACATTTCAACAGATTGTTAAAAATTTTACTTGGCCAGGTCATAAAATATTCTTACATAAAAGAGTCTATTCAACTGGAATATTCACCCTTTGCTTCGTTCAGCCATGATGGATGGCGGAAGTAAAAAAAACTGTCGCTGTCTTCGAGCTATTTTATAAGTTATACGTTTATAGTTTAAGTTATTTTATTTAATTCAGTCTTGTTTTGCAAGATAGTCCTATATTGTTGTGCTGTGGTTTGTGCCAACAGAAAAGAGCATAAACCCAATGTTACGTTTTTAGCACATTCCTTTTGAGGCGGAGAGGAACCGCAAAGACTGGCAGCCTTCGAAATATTAATGACTTTGCAGCGAACATTTTGTACATGGTGAGTTTGCAAACTTTAGAGTTTCATTTTTAACTCAGCTAATTACTAGAGCAACATTATCTGTCACTAAAAATAGCTCTTCGTGAGACAGAAACCACAACCCTGCCGGTTTAGCTTAGCCTGCTAGCATAACATGAGTTTAGCCAGTGTCAGTGTGTGCAAGTTAGACCACATACATTTGCTTCAATGAAAGAAGATAATGTCTTACCTTTACCATTACAAGGTAGCCTCCAGTGCCGGCATAACATCTAGCATTGTTTACCTACAAAATACTGTTATGCATAATACTTTTGTATGCCGTTAAGCCAGTGCCTGTATACGGTGATACGCTGTTTATGACATAATGGTAGAGGTTAATGGTGAAATCCGTCAGACTCGTTACTTTTGATAATTCGATGAGTAGGTCTGGAGGTAGTAGGTAAGGATCGGTCTGCAATCTGCCAACTTCTCCAAATAAATACTGCAGCGTCTGACTTGTAGCTATATCTAACAATTCAAGCAAACTAAGCAAGGGATAATGTGTTTCCCCACCCGTTACTATTAGAAAAGGGGAACTATTTTTCGATAGTCACGCGTGGGCAATAAATTATTATCGTTATTCTACGGGTTATTTACTGCTTATTACTATTACTACTCTAACAGATTGGATAAAATAGCCGTTATAACGTAGCGAATATTTACTTTCAAAGTGGCCGAACTACCTGCGGAGTGATACGGTACCGTGAATCTGAAGTGACAAATCTCGTTGCCATTGGCAGCAGGCGTTAATGGGCGCAGCAGGGGGTTATCGAAAAAAATCCACCCATTCAAAGTGAATGGGAGCTTTCACAATGTTCTAGAGGTCTGTAGAATAAATAAATTCAATATATGTTAATCTCAGAATATCAACGTTTAAATTCCCACTACTTTCCTTTGAGTATTAGTTCACTACGAGTTTACTTCTGCCATCCATCAAGTCACGTGTCTGGGTCAACTGATTAAACATGCAAGTGTATATCCATCTATATACACTTGCATGTATATAGATGGATCTAACTTGCTGTTTATTTTTAATCTCTGAGATAAACTGCAAAAAAGTCAACAACTTATCCAAGTATTACTTCTTGTGGCTGATATTCACTGCAGGATCTCACCATGGAGACGGAGCTGGAGGCGGTGAACGGTCGGAGGGTCAGGGCCATCGAGGTGTTTGCTCATGCTCTGCGATTCTTCAGGGAACACGCTCTGAAGGTGCAGGAAACCCTCATGAACACATGGAAACACATTTACTCTAAAAAGCAAGGTGTAGACCAAAACCAGCACAGGAAAATACTTAATTCAATTTAATTTTGCAATGATAGTTTTTGTTATGATTTGAATACTTACTCTTTTGATATGTTTGTATAGTTAACTTCTTAAACTGCAAATTGCTCATTTTTAGATCATCAAATTAAGTGGATGACTTTTTGTTTTATTTTGTGATCGTTTTTCCATCGTAATCGAGCCTTTAGTCCAGTTCCAACACCTTATTTTTTGTTTTTTATCTGACCTCCAAATAGGAAAATAGTTTTTTTTTTTTTTTACCCCGCCCCCCAAAAGGGGAGAGGTATATTGTTTTTGGTTGGGATTTGTTTTTGCTTATTTGTTTGTCAGCACATTTATGCAAAAACTACTGGGTGGTCCAGAATAGATCTTATTAAATTTTGGTGGAAGTTACCAAAAATGTGTTTTTGCAATGATAAGAAATATGGCAAATCAGGTCAAATGTTTCCCAGGGGGCAGGGTATGTTGTGCCTGGCACCACTTGTTCTTTATTATTTTATTACCCCGCCCACCGAAGGGGAGAAGGGTATTGTGTTCAAGTCTGTTTGTTTATTTGTAATTAAGTTTGTGCCAAAAATACAGCACCAATTTTGGTCCAGGAAGGTGCAAGTTGGTCCAGAATAGATCCCATTACATTTTGGTGAATGTAGGTTAAAGGTCAAGGTCACCACCATCAAAAAATTGTTTTTGCAATGATAAGAGATATGGCAAATAAGGTAGAGTTTGTTGTGCCTGGCACCACTTGTGCTTTATTAATTTATTCTAAGCTGCCTCTGCTCACAGGAGGAACAGGCTCACCTTAACCTTAATCCTTGACATACTTTGAATTGTGTCAAATTTTTGCCACCATATACTCTTTGTTTTTCTAGAATTTCCTATCCAATGTACACTGATCAAGTGTTCTATTTTGCACAGATATTTACTTGTTCTTACTTTTTAACCAAACTACATTTCTCCCTCAGTTTGCTTTGCAGTAGTTAATCTTCTTCAGTGCAATGTTATTATGAGATCATTTATACCACTGAACAATGGATACAATTACTGTTCATGAACTCCGTCAGTGGATTTTGTTTGTGTGGTGCAGGAGGTGAAAGACCAGTCATCATCAGTTCTGGAAGGAGAAGAGATCAGATGGGTGATCACTGTCCCTGCCGTGTGGAGACAACCTGCCAAACAGTTCATGAGAGAAGCTGCATATCTGGTATGAAACCACAAAATGATCCAGATATAACAGAGGAGGAAATATGCACATGCTTTACTTGAGTAAAAATACTAACCCTAACCCTAATCCTGACACTACAAATAAAAGACCTGCATTAATAAATATTCTTAAAAGTACCTTTGACTGATCACATTAGTGATTGAACACCTTGTAACTTTCCCAAGTACTTTGAACTCCATTTTTTTTGGTAGATTATTAAAACATTCTCAATACCAGTCAGTCACCAATAATTGTATTTATTTTATGAATTTATCAGCTCAAACCCTGGTAACATACATAACAGTTAAGATCATCTGTTCTGGTACACATTCCAGACTTTCTTCGGTTCCCTTTTAAACTTGTCCCAAAAAATGGGACACTCAGAACAATCCCAAAATCCATCAGACAAATCCAATTGCCCACATCCTCTCCAACAAAGAGGATTAGATTTATAGTCGTAGTTGGCTATTAGTTCGGACTTCATCTTCCAAGTAAATTCTTTCCATTTTCCATTTTGAGACACGTTTGCAGTTTGGACTATTTCATACCCAGCTTTATACCAGATAAATTGTCAAACATATGATTTGTGTGAAATGACATACAATTGTGAAAGTATTGAATAATTAAATAACATAACATTCACTAAGTGACAGGTTTGAAAATAGTGTAAAATATCTATTTGGTGGAAGCTTTAAGATCAAATAAATATGCAAACCCTGAAAGACATTAGGAGACAAAAAGGTTGGAAAACCCTTTAATCTTTAATAATGTCGTGCATTTTAAAAGCACAACCAGATCTACAGTCGGGCTCATAAGTTTACATACCCTGACATAATGTGCATGTGATGGTTATAGATGTTCCAACATGACAATGACCTAAAACACAAGACCGAGTCAGACTGTCATTGGCTGCAGCAGAAAAAACCCCCAGAAGATTCTGGAGTGTCCATCTCAGTATCATTGAGCCACTTTGGGGCGGTGTCAAACATGCAGTTCATGCAAGAAAACCCAAAATTGTAAAGGAACTGAAAGTTGTTTTTCAAGAAGAGCGGACAGCTTTACCATCTGAGAAAATAAAGTGTCTGATCCACAACTACCACAAAAGACTTTCATCTATCATTAATGTTAAATGGGCCAACTAGGGTATGTAAACTTATGGTCACAGTCATTTGGATAGTTTGTGTTATTGGTGTGATTTAAAAAGAGCAAAGACATTTATCAGATAATAAATGGCTTCACCAAACTACGAGCCACAGATGAAAGAAAAGTTTTCGTATTATCATTTATCTTCTCTCAAAAATGGCCACGCAATCACACATTCTACAGGGGAATGTAAACTTCTGAGCACAACTGTATAAACACAATCCAATAGCTGCGTGTCAGTACAGATAGGCCTGACAACACCCTCTATCATTCTGGCATAGGAATACAAGTTCTCAGGGTTACTTCACTAGTTCTTTAGTAACTCTGGATGCAGGATATGAAAGTGCTTCTGCAGGGCAGTGTTGCTGAAGAAGTTGTTTTGGTGGAACATGTGCTCATAAGGAAGTGTGTCATAGTATTGAATGTGCTTTCAAACCAGATAATGGAAGAAAAGTGACAATCCTGACACTGCTGTGAACTTAACTGGGAAAATCAGGCATCCTAATCATCTCTAATCATCAGGCATTACCCAAAATGGACTGAAACTGATGGAGTTGGTCTCATTGAACACTTATAAAGGGGGTTTAAATGGCAAGGGAAGAAGTGGCAACTATTGTTAGATGTTTTTTTTATACACTGGTCATCTAAATTTTACCAAGTGTATTTTTTTTATTTCTAGTCAAAATACGACAAAATCATCTAAAGAGTAACTTGTAATTGAGATATAAAGAACATATTTTTGGATAATAGATCTTGCAGTGCATCCTGGTTAATTGTGCTGCTGGCCAAGGTAGTCTTATAAAAATAGATCTTTAATCTTTGTAAGTCTTTCCTGGCTATATTAAATACATAACATAAACATTTACCATTATTCCAGGTCATATGAAATAGAGGTATCTAATAATCACCTTCAATTATATCACTTGGATAAATGTACTTATATTTACTAATCTCTACAACTCTATCAACTCTTTCTAACAGCAGCCACTACTCTCATCATGTAATTTAATATCGTTGACTTATGTAACGAGAATAGCAGACACACTCTTTAGATACACACACATTTTCAGACTGTGTGAGGGTTTGTATGTTTGAGGAAGAACAACAGGCCTGTAGAAACAAAGGCAGTGAATAAGCCATGAGATAAAGGCCGTCTGATTAATGTTCCCATGGAAGATCACTAAGTGCACACACAGAAACACACACAAAGATCATAACGCTGGACTTTTGCCTTTTATTTTCCAAGTATATCTATTCACCATAACACACGCCCCTCCTTGATGTACCGTATGTGTTACAATGACTTGTAGGAAGCGTGCGAACATGGACAGGAATGCAGGGGGTCTAATCACAATACACATCAGAGAGAATGTGTGTGATTTCATGTGCTATGTACAGCCCAATCCAGGGGAAAGTTTGAGAGACATAAAACCATTAACCTTTAATGTCACATGTTCTCCTTCTTCCTCTGTTTTTTATTTTAATACACACACACACACACAGATGCTGGTTTCCATGCCTCATGAGGAATTAAGTCTGTAATCATCACTTAGGGTAAATTAAAGTAGCCATTGGGTAGTGAGCATAGATAGATTTTTTTAAATGTAAAAAATAAATACAATTATGTAAAAAATATCTAAAAATGAATAAATGATATAAAAAATATAAAATATTATAGTAATAAAATATGATAACATAAATTTATTTTACTTAATAAATAAACTAAAATAGATATTTTTTTAAATTTAATGAAAAATTATAAATTCAAACACATTAATTATTTAAAAAATAATTAATAAAATATATAAAATAGTAATTAAAAATAAAACAAGTAAAAAGAATTTTTTAAAAATTAAATAAACATGTTTTCATATTCTTTCAAAACTGCAGGTTTCCCTATGCACCCGTATCCCTCATGCTTTCATGGGGACTTCAAGAAAGGACAAGTTAATGTGTTTACAAGGGACATACTTTGTATAAACCTCTATTTATATTTAACTCTTGTGGGGACCTGAATTTTGGTCCCCATAGTGTCAAAGGTCCCCATGGCGTGACTGTGTCAACATATCAATGTCCCCATAAAGATAGAAATACAAGTACACACACACACACTATTTACCATCTGACATTCACTCACTCCAGATGACATTTGTTCATCTGTGTGCACATACACACTTTCACACGCATGCTGATATGAACACGCGCTCCTTGCTTAAGGCCGGCGGGGCGTGTGCACTTCCTGCTGCTGGTGATGTCATGAGGAGTGAACAATGAAGGAGACCGGCGTACAAACACAGGAAGTGGAGTCCAGACCCCCGCCCTGCGCACACACGTAGACCAACACACACAGTTTCAAACACATCTTTAACCCTCAGACACAAAACTCCGCTCAGTGTGTCAGACGTGAACTTGTGTCAGTGTTTTCTCTCTCTCTCCTCCACTCTTCACCCAGTTTATATTCCTCCGTGTGCACGATTTTCTTCTCTTTTACTGTTTCTTCTCATTTTTACTGTTTCTTATTATGTATCTGTACTTTACCTATAAGTGTTTATTGTTCTCACATTTGTTTTCACGATAATACAAATACCTGCAGTTTCTGTAGATACGTCTTCAAAACAGGCTTGTTAAATGCATCTGAGAGAAATTGCGAATGAATTTATTGTCATATCACACTCCCGAATGATTTCAACCTAAGTTAATAGAAAGAAGATTCTTGTTTTTTTTTGTGCCATAAGACAGAAATAAAATAAGCAACGTTGGTAACTACTTTAAACATTGTAACTGTCATGTTTCTTGTTTTCAGTGTATTTCAGTATATATATTATTATTTCATATTATGCAAGACTGGTTTAATAGTATTGTTATATTATTGTGATACAATATTCTGTGAGTTTTTGCAAGTAAAGCTGGTCAAAAGTTTATTTTATCTGACAACTTTTGACTTTGAAAGCAGTAAGGAATCAGCGCTTCTTTTACCAGGGTCAAATCAGCAGAGTTGGGTAATCCCAGCTCCAAAGAGTAAAGGTCCCGGCATGTATTTGTTCCAATCAAACAACTCTTCATCCAGGTCGATGGATATTTAGTGGAATCACCTGTATGAGGTGAACAGGAAGAACCAATACATGGCAGGTCTTTTACTCTTTGGAGCTGGGATTAGCCAACTCTAAAAATAAGTATCTGTACATGAGTTGAATGACCTTGAATGTTCTGAAAGGTGCCTATAAATAAAATGTATTCTTTATTTATATTTATAGAGAGGGGGGGGGTTTGTGCCCTCAGAGTGCTTTTCTAATATATTTCTGTGTTGTTGTTATTATCATTATAACTACATTTACCATTTTCCCCCTCACACACCCTTCTATCTTTCCCACTTTTATTCACACGCCCCTCTTCTCCTTTTCCCTTTCACTAGGGTGACCATAATGTCCGGGTTTTTCTGGACACACGGCTCTAAAACCGGACTGTCCGACATCTGTCACGCATCTGCACTTTTTACATTTCATCCTAAGAACCTATGGATAAAATGTAAAAAGTGCAGAAAAGTGACAGACATCTGGGCAGTCCGGTTTTAGAGCCGTGTCTCTGGGGAAAACCCGGACATTATGGTCAGCCTACTTTCACCCCTAATCAGTCCATATTGTTGAGTTGCTCATATTTTTTCATTGTAATGTGAAGTTATTATTGTTGTTAGTCATTACTCTTGTAGCATCCAGTCAATTGTAGTGAAGGCCAGAACTGATGGTTTAATGACTTTAAAGGTGCCTTTCTTTAGTCATCAACCAACGTAAGGGCTAGAATGAGAACAAATAGGTACAGTTACAATAACAGTCATGACTTTAATGACGAAAATAGCTCCTACATTAGTCACTTTCCATATATAAACACATTCACATTACATCTTTAGCAATAAACAATTCATATAGCTCTAAAACAGTGCATTTTACATGTACAAACCTTGTTCTCCTCTTGGCTGAAACGAAAACTTTGTTTTTATATACTTTTATGCCTCTTTTATGTCAAGCTTGTTTCCTTTCTCCTTCTTCCTCTCAGCAGGAAGTTACCAAAATAAAAGCTTGGCAGTCAGAACGGTTTCTATAAATACTGGTATATATTTATTTACATGAGTTGAATACGTTTGTTCGTAGTGTTCTTCTGTGAATGAAATATAGCAGTTGTGAATTCTGAAGTTGCTATGGTTACTGACCTCTGACCTTTACATCTCTGTTATTGTCTTCTTTTAGTTTTTTTTTTGTCTCATTCATGGCATGTTGTTTCTGTGTCCACAATGTCTTGTCAACTATTACTATTCAGTCAATATTATAACCATGTGACCAGTCAGTGGTCATAATGTTTGACTGGTGCATTAAAAGCTGCATTACAAGTATTTTGAACCCACGATGAGGTGCTGGTTGTAAAATGTTTCTTTTGTTTCTGCAGGCTGGTTTAGTGTCACCCGACTGTCCTGAGCAGCTCCTCATTGCCCTGGAACCAGAGGCTGCATCCATTTACTGCCGTAAGCTCCGCCTACACCAAGTGATCGATCTGAGCCTGCAGCCTCTCACAAATGGCCTGGATCTGGACGGGTCCCGCCCCTTCGACTCCAGCTTTAGACAAGGTGAAAACAGAGAAATGACAGATTTCCATCAGGGGGGGAAGGGTCTTGGTTGCAGGCTTTGTCATTAGCATAGGCATGAAACCACACTGTGTTCCTGGAAATGCTGTTGTTTGATTTCATTTGGGAATTGTGGGTTTGAAATCTGTGTTATAAACAACACAGAGAAAGACAGAGAAAGGAGGAAAAAAGAAAAAAAAACCCATAGAGAGCACTGAGGGTAAAGATTTGACTTCAGATGCAGTTTGTGGTTTTGCCTCAGATGACTTTGCAGTTCTGTATTTGAGAGGTCGTCCATACACACATATGATTTTAGACGTTTGAAGATCAGGCAGAAGAGGGTGAAAGAGGAGAAGAGTTGAGCTGAAACAGACCACAGGATTCACATAAAGCTGAAGAAACACTGAGCCAAACCAGACCCTGCATTCAAATCCTGCAAAAAGATGGTCCACAACTAACTTTGCATTACATGTAAGAAAAGTCATTATTCAGATCATAAAAGTGCGATAGAATTGTACTGATCATTCAATTTCAGGAGGAGAAGACATTCCGGTGGGCAAACACAAACATATCGATGCAGAAATGAAAGAGAAGCAGGTTTTTTTTTTTTATAAATATTTTTATTGAAAACTTTGACACATCGGAGACAGAAAATTTACATTTCGAGAATTTTGAATTTTGAAACGACAGTTCCTTGGTCCATCCATCGACATATATCTTATAATGACAAACCGTGACAATTAGAGCATAAATGATGTAAGAAGTTGAAACAGGAGATTAGATCACAAAGGAAAAGTGTCATCAAGTTTGGTTTTCTGTTCATTATTGGTATTTTACATGTACATAATTTAACTCTAGGTTTTAATAGTTTTCATTATGCTAAAATAGCATGAGCTAGTTGAATGTGTACTTGGGCTTAAGTAGCTGCACTACCTTAGAAATAAGTATGCTTTCATCAAATGTTCATTGTCAAAAATATCATTACTGGTCATTTTTCAGTCAGTCAATCACTGGTGTCAGTATCTGCACTAAGGATCTGTTCATAATCATCTGAACCAGATCACAACTGTTACAGTTTAGTCCGAACCGTGGATCAACAAACAGAAATAAGTTTATGTTTAATATGTTTATACAAGTGTTTTTCAACTTTGGGGTTGGGACCCCATATGGGGTCGCCTGGAATTCAAATGGGGTCATCTGAAATATCTAGTAATTGATAAAAAAAATACATTCAAAAACCTTACGTTACCTTACCTTTAGATAGATAGATAGATAGATAGATAGATAGATAGATAGATAGATAGATAGATAGATAGATAGATAGATAGATAGATAGATAGATAGATAGATAGATAGATAGATAGATAGATAGATAGATAGATAGATAGATTAAGAAAAAGTCTCAAAACCACACAATACACATTCATAAAAAAGACCATAGTACATAAAAAATCATCACAATAAAAAGAACAACAGGACCCTTAATATCAGTTGTTTTTAAAACGGCAACTGCTTTTGGAACAAATCATTTTTTATATGTGTTAAGGTATAATTTAAAAGCTATAATTCAGCTGCAGTAACAGATTTGCCGAACTAAAGCTTGCACCTATTACTGACTGAGTTACAACAGAACATCAAAGCTGCTCACAAATGAGACTTTGCTACAAGAACAAGCCATTAAAGCAGCAGAGAGTGAACAAAGGCCGATTTCAGCTGATGCAAAACTGGTTGAGCGTACACACTGTTCAGAAACCCCTGCACAGGCCCACTTATACATATGCAGTCGGTGACACACACAAAGAACATCTACACACACACACACAGCTCACACACACACTGAACACAGGATATTGTAATTGGAACAAGGTGCAGCTAGACTATGATCTCACCCCCTCCTGGCCTGTCATTCTCCCTCTCCTCCACTCACTTTCATTTGTCTTTGTTTTCCCTCCATCTTTCTTTCTGTACATTTCATTTTTTTTTCTTCTTTTCTGCACAATCATTCTCTCTTTGCAAAGACACGCACTATTGCAGCATGCACACATTTGGCATCACCGTGTGGATTTTTTTTTTTCTTTTTACAACCTTTAGGTTTTGTCTCAGCTCGTTTCGTCTCCAAAGATAGCAGCAGGAGTCATTAAGACGCACACACACTTATACAGACACACACACACACACACACACACACACACACACACACACACACACACACACACGTACATTTCTTTTCTGCTGTTTCATGTAAATGGTTTCCAGACTCACATTCCGTTCATCACCCCCATAAAGACCCACAACACACATATGCACACACACACACACACACACACACACACACACACACACACACACACATACATACGCACGCACTACACAAATGAAATCACACTCGGTATGATTGTGTTGGTCTTTGTTCAGCTTCATTTACAATGTATGAACACACACACACACACACACACACACACACACACACACACACATACATGCATACATGCAGACACACACTCTTTCATTTCCCACTGTGTCGACTACTTTGCTATTTTTTGGTTCTTTTTTAACTTTTTGTTCTTTCTCATTCTTTCTTTCTTTCTTTCTTTCTTTCTTAATGAATAAATTAATCCACCAATAACTTTGTGTTTGATTGTTTGTGGGTTTGCTTGTTAGTTAGGAAGATAACACAAGAAGTTATGGACGGATTTGGCTGAAATTTTCAGGAAATGTTGATACTGGCACAAGGAACAATTGGTAAAAAATATGGTGGTGATCAGTGGAGGGGGATCAGCCCCACAACTCCTGTTTCTCAGGAGTGGGGGTTGATCTGCCTTAGCGGAGTCTGCACTGAGTGCTTTTCTATGTTATTTATTTATTTCTCTATTATCTCTTTCTTTCTTTCTTTCTTTCTTTCTTTCTTTCTTTCTTTCTTTGTGCTGTGCTCAAGGGATTTGAGGTAACTTGATAGAAACCCACTTTTACCTTACATACACAAATACTTCCCTCCTGACTGTCAAACCAATAACTTAGGACTGCCAAACCCTCTCACACACACACACACACACACACACCTTTCCCTTTGGTGAAAGGTGAAACAGCTGCAGTTAAAATTTTATTTTTAT
The DNA here is from genome assembly GCA_020466265.1 of Siphamia tubifer. NCBI lineage: Eukaryota > Metazoa > Chordata > Actinopteri > Kurtiformes > Apogonidae > Siphamia > Siphamia tubifer. The sequence continues at coordinate 17,893,035 of CM035800.1, forward strand.
GAAAACTGTCTTCACAAAAGCTTCATAAAAACACATATATGTGTTTAAGCCCTGATTGCAGTTCATCATAAAGCCATTATGTCTCATTACGTGCATGGACTTACACGCATGTATCTGCTCTGTCAAACAGGCTGTCAGGTATATTGTATTCCTGTCGGCTGTGTTTGAGCGTGGTGTTTTCATTGGCTTCCATCCATCACCGTAACCTGCCAGTCAGACGCTTTACATGCCCAGAATGAAAAGAAAGTTTCCAACAAATTACTCCTGTCATAGAAAAACATTAAGTCTCTCATTTTTGTATGCTTTTCTTGTTTTACTTGGACTGAACGATATCATCTTATAGCCTGTGTGCATATCATGACTTCACTGGTTATGAAATCGATTTAAGACTCACAATATGTAACATAAATTAAAAAGGGTGCAATATTTTAGAAGTCGTACAGGAACTACTGGTTTCACAATCCACATATATATCCATTATACACCCATAACATGAGGAAGTCTTCATAAGATGTATAAAGAACAAATGAAGAGAAAGTTTTGGACTGAAGTAAATACTCTTAAATGGGTGAACATTTCTGCAGAAAAGAAAGGAAGTAGCTGGAAATATCTCGGCAGTAAATCAAAATTTACTTAACAGCTGAAGTAGACTGAGGCGTAATATTCTTAAATACAGCCTTATTTTCTTGTACTGACATTGGAATAAATGATGCTTGGCTGCATTTTTTTACAACTAGAATGTTTTTTGTTTTTTTTTTGTTTTTTTTTTAAATTTTACCAGTGTAGTTTTTTTCCACAAAATTAAGACAAAGAAAACAAACTTATTTAATTTGCTACAAATGCACAAATATTTTATCTGATCAAACCCATGGCCCAGGGCTGATTTTATTCTCTCCAATGTTAATGAACAAGAGTAATGTTTCCTCAATCCAATTAAAATGTCAAATTGACTTACATTTCAGTGTACAATGTATAAAATGTGATCTATATGTGTGTAGTTTTTTAATGGGCTTCATGCGTGTGTTGCAGCACGAGAGCAGTTGCGACGATCCCGTCACAGCAGGACCTTCCTGGTGGAAAGTGGGACTGGAGAGTTGTGGTCCGAGCTGCAAACTGGTGAGACTGTCTGTGCATTTGTGTTTGAGACAGACAGGCAGACCCCATATGTCTGAAATATTGATGATTTCGACCTTTAACCCCAGCACACTCACCATGAGAAGCAGAAACACCTACTTATTCATGTATACTGCCTCAGATTACTGGTTTTCCTTCCTGAATGGACCCTCCTCTTTTAACTGCTTTCACAGTGTCCTTTTTACTGGTTTATTACATCTTCTTTTCCAGTGGATTTTGTCTTGGCCTAGAATACACTGGAAAAATCCAAAATTTACCAAATGGGTTTTTTTTCCACCATTTCTAGTCCAAAGGGCAACTTTTCAGAGATATAAAAATGTGTTTTTAGACAATAGGTCTTGAAAATTTTATTTCAAGAAATCTTACCGAGATCATTTTTCACTTGTTCAAATGTCAGATTTTATTCTTGAACTAAGCAAAATAAATAGATGAACTAGAAAAGCACTCTGAGAGCGCCGACCTCCGCCAAAGTAGACCCCCCCCCCCGATCACCCTCAAAATGAAATCAGTTCTTCCTGTTCACATTTCCAACATATCCTGAAAATTTGATCAAAATCTGTCCATAAGTTTTCGAGTTATCTTGAACACATACAGACAGATAAACAGATAAACGTCGGCAAAAACATAACCTCCTTGACGGAGGTAATAAAAAGTCTGCCAAAGGAACAATGAAAATGATCTTGGCAAGACGTCTTTAAATAAGATGTTCTAGATCTATTGTCTAATAATAAGTTCTTACATCTCACTGAAAAGTTACCCTTGAGGTGATTATGTCTGATTTTACATCTGATGAGATGTTTTGACTAGAAATGAGAAAAATACACTTTGTAAGATTGAGAGATTATCAGGCAAGGCTAGTTTATTTGTATATGCTATGAATAGTGCTTTAAAGAAGCATTAAAAAAATCACTTAAGAATAAGACATTAAAAAGCACAAAAAGGTACAAGACATTGAAATAATCAGATAAAATACAGTAACCACAAACATCTATTAGTTCATGGATAAAATTCAAATACTTTTGAGCAGTCCCATTCTAAACCATATGATGATTATTAAACACAATTTACTGAGTAGGTAAGGGACTGGAAATCATATGTGCTCTCATATGTGTCACATGACTTTACCTCAACAACCTAAATACACGAGCAATGTACAACCGAAACCAACTAATAAATAATAATAATAAAGAGATTTATCTGATTGATAAAGTAATTTGAAATTTATTAAACAGAAAAAAGGTCATTAAACAAAGTATCGCAATAAAAAGGGGGGAAACTTCTAACACAAGTTGATTATAACTAAAAGTGCACTCACAGCAAGTGTAATACAATAATAAACAGAATAAAAAATGAAATACTCACACAGGAGGTTGTTTTCCAAATAATAGTGTGTCCACTCAAATGGAACTAATATAATCACAAAAACACTTGTGGTTGACACACTAAACCTCTGCACATCTCTGCTGTTGGTACTTTACACACACAGCCTCTTTAACTGCAGTTCACCAGCTTATACTGTATATACAGTTTGAGGTCCTGTTCGAAGTGGTTTCACCTCCTGGCATCAGATGTGGGGAATGATGTAATGTTGCAGCCTGGAGACAATAGTTGCTTTTCTATTGGATATTATGTGCAAAAATGTACCATCATTTACTGAATGCAGAAAAAACAGAAGAATGTACTGTCCATTTTTCCATTAAATCACAAATGCGATAATTTGTTTATTTAATATCGCGAGAAGTCATTCCATAAACATGGTGATGAACATAAATATTCTGTTGTTTTACAGATATTTTCATTATTCTTCTATATTCCCCCTCTATCGCCGACTGAATTAAAAATGATGTGGTTTCCTGGTGTATACTGCACCATGTTTTTGTTAAAATTCTTCTTCTCTTCTTGTAATGTCCGCCAACATTCGTTTTGACTGTAGTTGCGAAAAAAAAGGTCGCAATGTAATATACAATTCGTGACCCCCCCCCCCTCCCTCCAAAAAAAGACATCTTTTAAAAACTTGTACTCCAAAAATGAGGCTTTCGTTGAAATTGATATTTTTCCATCAGGTAAATTTTTATGCACAACTTATAATTGCACAATTTGAAGGTCAATGGAAAAGTGAGAGGAAGAGAGACGTATTAAAGACACCGACAGGGCTCAGGGACTGTAACAATTGTTTCATGAAGATACTATGAAGAAAAACATGATATAGGCTGTAGTTCAAAATGAAATACAAATGTTTTTGTTTGTTTTTTTCTTTTTTTTCTTTTTGGGTTTAGACTGGTCGTTCTCCACTGGGTTAAAATTATCCCTGCATTCGCTTTGACACGAGTGAGTAACAGGCCTTCTGTAACTGTTTATAGTAACAACAGAGATTTATGAACAAGGCAAATATTTATTTCTAATACCTATTTTCATTCGCATTCATGTTTGGCGAGAATAACTTTATACAATAATAGTTGATGTGGACCATAAATTGAACATGGCTACATTTGAACCTACTGGCGATCACAAATCTTGCAGCACCAAATAACATAGTGAATCAAAAATAAAAACTATATCACATACAAACTACAGCTGCTAGTGAATCTGACATCTGTCGTAATGTTGCTCTGAAAATTTTACAACTTCATCCTCTCAATATCGGAGCGTTTTCCTTTCTCCACCAAAAATGTTTTACTTTGACATGTTTACTAGCAGCTGGCTTAAATCTATGAACGTTCACTCTTTTTTTTTTTTTCTTTCTATACCGTCCTTGGCATATTTACCTTTATTTGACAAATGACAGGAAATGGATGGCTGTTAACCTCCCAACCACCCAGATACTGCACATGATAAGGATCCGAGACTCTTTAAACTTCACTAGTTCTTCACTATCACATGGCTCTTTCACAGCTGAGGTGATAAAATGTTAACCCGGGACAAAACTATTACACCAAGTCCTTTTGATTTATGCACAGTCTTTTCTTTTTGTTGAGCCATGACCTCGATCTGTGGAGCCACGTGCCCCTTTCGACCCTTTTCGATCCCTTTCCTGTCCACACAGGAAGGACCCAACCCATGGGATTCTCTACCACCCCCGTCACTGTAAATAAACCCAAGAAGTCCAAGCTGTTTCACCATCTTCTTTCACATTTATTTCTCCCCATCCTTTCCTACGCACTTATCTTTTTTTGCTCATTAGTTAATTCTTTTTTTTTTTTCTCCATCCTTTCATTCACCTCGTACTCTGGTGTTCAGGGTGGGGTTAGTTAAAACGCAGCGCAGCTACGCCAAAAGCAGTCCTTATCACATCATGTATCATAAACACATATGAAAGCACGCATGTAGAGAGGGAGTCAGCAATCACAGATGCCTGGGGGTTGTTTATATTTGACGTTTAAGAGCCCAAATTTCAGAGGAAACACACTCACAGACATTGGAAACATGACACTCACACATTCCACAAAAATAAGGACTTGTTCCAGATTATTATCCACACAGTCTTCTTACAAATTCAGAAGAAACGTCATAGTCTTATTTGTCTGTACTGTATATGAAACTGATTTTTTTTTCCCCAGAGTGGAATATGGGCCTTGAAACCAACATGAAAAATTTTAGAAAAAAAGTCAAATGTGGTAGAAATTGTTATATTGGCTAGAAATAAAGTACTAGACAAAGTCACCCCCCCTATAAATGTGTGTTTAAAATGGTTATTAGGCAATAATAATGAATGGCTACATCCAATGTCCTACATGTTCTTCACAGTTGAAACTAGCCTTCAGTTGGTAACATCTTCACATAGCCTCCGCTGATGAGGATACATGTTTGACATTCATAGTCATGCATAGGAGTTTCCTTTTAAAATAATGCTATTTTTTATTAGCTTGTTTTTCGTATTAACCTTTCTTGTATTTTGATATATTACTGTGGATATATATATATTGTCGTCAGTGATTTGACTTTGGTTTTCCTCAATCTGAAGTCATGTTAGTTATTTAAAAGGATGAAATGCACTCGATGTGTTTTAAGTGTATTTTAAAAAAATACAGATGGCATATCTCCACCTCTACACTTGTGCATTATGCCACATTATAAAGTAACTGTGACTACATGACAGACAGATAAGGCAGATATTTTACATCAGATTTCTTTTTTCAACGATGTCTCTGCTGTAACAATGTCATTCTGTTTAATTTATCTATTTGACAGGGACAATGCAGCTGATGTAATGCATATAGACTTCATTGCTAATGCTAATTCTTAACTCCTGTCCCTGACTTGGCCTCTTACACAACGTTGCAGTACAATATAAAATATATATATGATTGTGCAATATAAAATATATATAATTTAAAATAATCATACCATACAGTTTAATAATTCAGTGTTGCATTCATAGGATATGAGGCCTTCATTCACTCAGTTACTCTCCCACACAATATACATAATGGTTACAGATGAGAACAGCTGTGTTTTGTCTTTAACCAGGTCATGTTAAATACCTTACGTGTTCTCTTTGTTTCCTTTACTTTTATCTGTGGTGAGAAAGGGGTTAAGATGGACAACTGAGAAGGGGGGAAGGATTTGTAGATGCTTTGTTTAAAGTTCAAAACAAATTACAACTGGTTTAGGAAAAGATAGTAACTCGGTTTAACACTTTTGCAGAATCTGAATTATTTTATTGTCAATGTATCAATCAGTCAATACAATGGAATTTAAAATTACAATACAACAGTGTAGTTAATAAATAAGTAAAAAATTAAATAAAACATACAAAACTATCTACTTAATGAGCCGATTTAAGGTCTTTCAAATATAAAATTACTTTGGTGTGAGATCAACATTGAAAATATGCAGGAAATGAGCTCCAGAAGAAAGTCTGAACACTGTAAATGTCTCTAAATCACTGAAGTGAATTTCCCTGCTGCAGGTGACAGGTACATAGTTGCAGACTGTGGAGGGGGAACAGTCGATCTGACGGTCCATCAGATCGAGCAGCCACAAGGGACCCTGAAGGAGCTCTATAAGGCATCAGGTACAGAGCTTTCAATTCTGGTCCAACGTACATTTCCATGAAACTGTTCCAGCTCTGTATAAAGCTGTGTCTCTGTCAGGTGGGCCGTACGGGGCTGTTGGAGTAGATCTGGCGTTCGAAGCCATGCTATGTCAGATTTTTGGTGAGGACTTCATCCAGACTTTCAAAGCCAAGCGTCCAGCAGCCTGGGTGGACCTCACCATCGCGTTCGAGGCGAGGAAACGGACGGCGGCTCCTGGGAGAGCCAACGCCCTCAACATCTCACTGCCCTTCTCTTTCATTGACTTTTACAAGAGGCACAAAGGGCAGAGCGTGGAGGCGGCACTGAGGAGGAGCAAGTGAGTGTATACTGAAGGAGGTGTGTGTGAAAGAGAGCTGTTTGACCGCACTGAGTTAGTTTTGTGTTTGTGTAACAGTCGGCCTCTGTTGTGTGTGTGTCAGCATGAACATAGTGAAGTGGTCCTCCCAGGGGATGCTGCGACTCACACAGGAGGCCATGAACGAACTCTTCCAGCCCACCATCACCAATATCGTTAAGCACATCGGTGAGAGAAGACACACAGATGTTTTGACAACATAAACTATATATGGAGCCACAGTTGCCCTGGGGCAGACTGACAGAAGTGTGGCAGCCATTTTTGCGCCTACGGCCCTTCTGGCCACCACCAAACATTCATGCACCAGTGTAAGTGGCACTGGAAGCAAGGAGGGTGAAGTGTCTTGCCCAAGGACACAACGGACTGACTAGGACAGAGCAGGATTCAAACCACCAACCCTTAGGCTATTAGATGACCCGCCCTACCAACTGTGAGCCATGGCCGCCCCAAATATCAACACTAAAAATCACTACAGACTCGACAGAAGGCCTTTACCCTACCATCGAGGCCTAGAATTGGGGAATTCAACTAAATCCTTCACAAAAATGTTCCAGATTCTTTCAATGGTTCTACTCTAATGCATTAACCTTTCAGGCTATCATGCTAAAAAATTAACAAGACTTGTTGTACGTTAGTCTTTTCTCCTCTGCACATTATATTTCAGTGACACCTTCAAAACCAAAAAAGATATATATATAAATGCTGAAAAATAAAAGCACGTCAATACTCAACCACACTTAATGAAATAGAGGTAGGAAATGCAAAATATGTTCTCTTTTGTGCATAGGCTAAAATTCCTCTTTGTAATTCTAGTGAAAGAAAATTATTTGAAGTATTTTTTTTCTCTTTTTTTCCAATGACAGAGGAGCTGATGGCCAAGCCAGAGGTACGTGGCGTACGTTTCCTCTTTCTGGTTGGCGGATTTGCAGAATCACCCATGTTGCAGAAAGCGGTCCAGAAAGCTTTGGGACGTACGTGCCGTATCATCATCCCCCATGACGTCGGCCTGACCATACTGAAGGGTGCTGTGCTTTTTGGGCTTGATCCCACAGTGGTGAGGGGGAAAAAAAAGAAGCCTGTACAATATGTTGACAGTTGATGGAGCAGCTGCAATGTTATGCTTACACTGTAATCCAGTGGTTCCCAACCTGGTCCGCAAGTACCACTATCCTGCATGTTTTAGATGTATCCCTCTACCAACACACCTGATTCAAATGATCAGCGTGTATAATAATTTTTAAATTATTATTTAAAATTTAAATTTTTTTAATTGTTTTTTTAATATAATTTTTTTATTATTATTAGTTTTTTTATAATTAAAAAAAAGAAGAAGAGGGAGGACACTGAGCCACGAGGACCAGATTTGAGAAGCACTGGTGTAAAGATTTGTCCTGTAGACGCACATTAACAGATGATTTCTTCTCCAGGTCAGAGTGCGACGATGTCCTCTGACATATGGCGTCGGTGTCTTGAACCGTTTCATCGATGGGCGTCACCCTCGCGACAAACTCCTCATCAAAGATGGCCGTGAGTGGTGCACCGACATCCTCGACCGCTTCGTGTGCGTTGACCAATCGGTGGCTCTGGGTGAGGTGGTGAGGCGGAGCTACACTCCTGCTCGCATGGGCCAACGGAAGATCATCATCAACATCTACTGCAGCGCAACAGACGACATAACATACATCTCTGACCCTGGAGTCAGGAAATGTGGGACGATAACTTTAGACCTACCAGAGCCATTACCGCCACCAGGAGCCGTGGGAGGAGCCGGAGCAGGAGCAGAGAGGCGGGAGATCAGAGCGACCATGCAGTTTGGAGACACAGAGATCAAAGTCACAGCTGTTGATGTCATGTCTAACCGCTCTGTTCGCGCTTCCATTGACTTCCTATCCAACTGAGGAGAAGCCGGAAGTAGGAAAAAAACATCTGAAAAGTACAAGGATGCACTCGGATAATTAGATTAGAAAAGCGGTACTTTGGGAGTGGGTGCCATATTTGTTGGAAAGAAGAAACTTTATCTTTCACATCATGTGAAAACTTGTGAGAAATTATTGAGGCATCCTGCATCCACAGAAGATTAAACTTCATCATACTGAAGTGGAGTGGAGATACTTCCTGTCCCCCAATTATCTGAGGAACACTTATGTGAAACCTAATAAATGCTGGAGTCAGAGTACGTTCCCTAAAGACACAATAATTAATTGTCTGAAGTGTCTTTTGACAGTAAACAGTGTTATCTGTTCTATATTAAACAATATAAAGCCTAAAGGTCAAAGGTGAAGACTGTTACCTCATTTTAATCCTACTTCACTTTGTGTATGAGATCAGCTGTAATTCTTTGCTGAGTCTGATTGTGCTCCATCTAGTGGTGATAATACTGAACTACACCAATCACATCATGCAAAAATAGAATACTATTGTTTTTTAAGTATACATTTCATCCACATTCATGTCTCTTACATTGCTTTCTCATATGTTAATGGCTAAGTTTATCATGTGACTCTTGTACACACGTGCAATAATACATCTGTGGTTTTTCCCCCATGTCACTGTTGTTAACCATTTCAACTGTAGTTTTATTTTAAAATAACATTTACAAAATAATGAAGTGGAGATGTTGGTACCATACCTATCCACTTTCAAATCACTGTCATCCTGCCACATTTAACCCAATTTCTGTATTGTTCATATTATGCATATTGTAATAAACCGTATCCACATTCATGTCCTTACATAAATGATCAAGATGTTTTCCAACTGTTGTGATGTTTAGTTCATATTAGTTTTTTTCAACGTTGTCACATATCAACTTCAATCACACTATGCAGTTTGCAAGTTCATATTCTATTAGACGATAATTAACTAAACCAATATTTAGACTTCCTTAACTTGAGGATTAATCTTTCAATAAAATAAATGTTTTTCTCATTCTATAATGTCATATAAAATATTTTCCACATTTCATCCAACAAGACTTTAATACTTTTTTAAAAATACATTTATACATCTATGTTGTAGAAAATGAAGGTCAGTAAAGCTATATTTGATTCCTTACCCATAACTGGCAAAACAAAAAAAACAAGCTTCAAAAATACAAAAACAAGTGGTGCAAACCTCACCCCTTAGCAGACGATTCACCTAAATTGCCCTGTTATCATTGTTAAAATACATATTGGTGACTGTGACCTTTGACCTACAGTCATCAAAATGTAGTCGGTAGTAGTTTTTAAATGTGTGTATATTTTCTATCCTGTTACAACTTTTATTCATTGGAATAGAATAAGCCTTTAGTTAGTTTGATTATTATCAAGAAAACATGGAAAATGGTTTGATATCAGCTCTGAAATTAAACTTATGAGCTTTTTTTGTTATCAATATATTTGTCCAAACAAATATTGCATTAGTTGTATCAGGAATTAAAATTAAATTAAAGAAAACATGGGTGGTCTAATATTTTTTTTTCCTTGACTGTACATTTCATATTGTACACAGTGCTAAGGGAAATACGTGTAATTTAGGTTTAAACAAACATTTTTGGGGTTTTTTTTCTGCATTTGTTCTCATTGTTTAACACCACAGAGAGGGTGTCAACATTGTTTGAGATCAATGCATTTTTTAGTCTCGCAGCCAAATAAATAAACGTTTAATGCCGTTTACATATTTTAGGGAAATTATGAGATAAGTGCATGTATGGTCAGTGAAACCTTTTTATGAATACTGTTAAAACCAGCTTACAGACACACATGAACACTTTGATTCCAGCTGTGAATTTATTGATGTGGATGGTCCAATAAATAGTTTTACACAGCGTAACTGGTTCAGAACTGCTTGACATCCTATCAGTGCTTTATTTTTCATGTTACGCATCAGTTTGTGGTATTCTGTAACACAAAACCAGATTAGAAACGAGCGGCTCCTCCAAGTCAGAAGAATAACAGACCTGGACGAGACAGAGCGACCTGTGTTTGCAAAACAAAGGGGAGGTGATCTTACATCCTACTACAAAAGGACATGGGTGCAAAGACTTGAAAAAAGTCACACAAAAAGCTGCAACAGGATGTTATCGAATTAACACTACATGTGAATAACAGTTTAAAAAAAACAACAAAAAAAACAGGAAATCATCACCACCTTAGAAAAGTGACCAAAAAAATCTGTCTTTGAAATGAACTTCTCCTTTAGCCCCTTTGTTTTACTACATCAGCCGTGTGTCTGACTGGTACAAAAAGCCTCATTTTTAACTGTAAATAAAAAACAAATGCAGCCATAATAAGCCAAGTTACATTTGTCATTGACATCTAAACATAACTTGTCCGGTGCTGCTGCTTTGGATTTTACTCCAGATTAAAAAATGGGGCATTATCCCTCCTTCCTCTTAGTGAGCGTGTGGTCTCCCGCGGCCTCGGCCTCTGCCTGCGCCCCCTGGGGGTCCGTCCACTGTGCTGCGAGGGTTCTTGATGGTCTCGTCCACCGACAGGATGAGGCAGGCGGCTTCCGACGCTGCTGTCAGAGCGTTGATCCTGACAACTGACGGCTCCCAGACGCAGTTGGTAAAGTTGTCTGCGATGTCTTCGTTGTTGATGTCCACTCCATACCACATGCCACCCTGTGGGGGAATGAAAGATGTGACACCATTAGGTCAATTCAGGCAAAACTGACTTCCATATCAACGTAGCGATCAATGTGCGTTGTCACTGCTAACAGCTCCTTAGCAAACTACTTTCATCAGTTGTTCGGCAGTGTTTGCGGCTGCTATGTGCTTAAGTTTGTATTCAAGTCTCACTAGTTGCTGATTTTCACAGGATTGAGTCGAAGCGATACTGACCACTGAAGAAAGCCCTAAGACCAATATGCTTTACGTATTCTCGGGTTATCTTCGGTATTGTTGCTGAAATAAAATAAACCACTCATTTGTTGTCCTGATAAAGAGCAGAACAAAACTAAATTTCCCCAAATAGCAACATTTCATATATACTACTAATTTCCTTCAAACATGTTAATAATCTGAGATTTATACAACTGTTAAAGATGATTCATTACAAAGACTGGCGAAACGTAAAAAGGAAAAAAAAAAATGCTTTACTGAAATCAACAAATACAATGCTAGTGTTACTTGGTCAATCTATTCAAACTAAATTAAAATATAGCAAATGGTATAGAATGCATTCCTTTCCTACCTGAGCATGTTTAGCACGCAGTTTATTGAGGATATTGGTGGCGTCAAAGCCAGCGTTGTCACACAGCTGTCGGGGAATGACCTCCAGGGCCTTTGCGTAAGCACCGATCAGTAGCTGCTGTTTTCCAGGGATCGTTCTGGAATAATCCCGCAGGTATTTGGACAGCTCCATCTCTATGGCTCCTCCACCTGCGACAACGGAGTCGTTCTGGGAAAAAGGTACATACAGAGATCAGCGATGGTGTGTGCAGGGTAGCTGACAAAACCAGCTAGGAATATCCGAAATGTAACCAATGTCAAACAATGTGACAAAACTTGCATTGGAAATTTAGTACGAGATACAATGGCTTCAGTTTCTGAGCAAGTGTCAAGCATCATCAAGAAAACTGGGATGAAATTTCTGCACGTTACAGAGTTAGAAGAAAATGTAGTCTACTATGAGTACATAGATGTGTGTGTATTCAATGGTTAAAGGTGTGTGGAGTATCAGAAATTTCCCCAATAGTTGCCATCTTAGCAACATTTCACATCACATCTGAAACAGCAGCTCTGCTCCCTTTAGCTCTGCTGATTCTAAGAGACTTTAGCAATGATACAACACTGCATAGATGGCAAAGCAAGTTACACCGTGAGTGAAACAAGAACATGAAAAAGCATATTTATTATAGTAAAGGCAAAATAATTTGTTTGGCAGAGGAATCGGCATCCGTCAAACTTATACAACCTGTCAGTAACTGCAAAAGCCAGTGTTGATGGATATAGTAAGATTGTAGTCTAGTTCAGGAAATAAAAATTATTTACCAATGCCCTTTTCACCCAGGATAAGTATTACCTATGGACCACTGGTAATCTGGCATAATTACGGAGAATGTCCGAGTTCTCTAGCAAAAAATCTGCCCTGTTGCAATTCTAATAAGAACACCATTTTCAAGTGTGCTCAGATGTACAAATTGAAATGAAATGTCCATCAGTCTCACGACATGATGGTGATCTTTAAAAACTACTAAAAAAATGAATGCATTAGACAATACATTTAATTATGCCGACTGACCTTAATGGCTCTGCGTACAATCATGATGGCGTCATGCAGCGACCGTTCTGTCTCCTCTGTGAACTGCTCTGCTCCCCCTCTGAGGATGATGGTGCACGTCTTTGCTTTGGGGCAGCCCTTGAAGAAGTTGTATCTACAAGAGGAAGATGCGATAAGCGACAGGTGCCACTGAGCAGAATGATCTGCTGAAGAAGACTTCTTCATCTCACCTTTCTCCTCCGACTTGGACCTCCTCAAAGACTTCACACTGTCCCAGAACATCATCTGTCATGGCTCCTACTGAGGTCTGGATGGAGCCACCACAGGCCTGAACAGACATTTAAGTGACAGCAATTCAATGATTGAAGGATAAAGCAGGTTCACATGACATGCAATTCAATGATTGAATTGAAAAAAATATACATGTGTTTGAAAAAATTAATTTGTGTATTTTATCAGGTTTTTGGGTTATCGAGTGTGCCTCCTACCATCATGGTTCTCTTCAGATCCTCCTCCTGGACTCTGCCCGCGCAGAACAGATCTCTATCAGCAAAGTACTGAGTTGCCACATCACCAATTGGCAACTTGGACAAAACCACCTTGGCTCCCGACTGGTAGATCTTCTCCAATTTATCGTATAAGATGTTCCACTCTGCATCCACAATAGCCTGATAATCCTACAGGAGACAGAAGAAGGGAAAGACATTAGAGCTGATCATAGAGCATTCTGAAATCCTCGTCCCAAGTTGCCGTGATCTTCATACCTCCACAGATTTCACTCGGACCTCAGCATTGTCCTTCTCAGCCTTAAGCTCCAGTTCCACGTTGAGCAGAGCAATCTTTGGGTTTTCATATTGTTTAGGTTGCATCTCAAACCCAGCGTAAGAGAAGGTCTTCTTAAAGGCAACTCCAGAGATCAACTGAGAGTCCTATAAGGAATAATGTCCCAGTTAAACAACAGTTTAATCAATAATAATGGTAAATTCAAAATTATGTCCATCATAAATTAGTGAAATTTGGTAACTTTTCCAAACAAATTAAGTGCTCCAGTTTGCCGACTTTACAAATTTAAACCTTATCTAACATGTTGATTCGTCAAGTTTGTAACAGAGGTAGATAAACTATTACTCAAAGCTCAATTTAATAGCTTGATACCACAACAGCAGAGATATATAGCATTCATTACAGTTGACATGTCATCGGTTTTCTAATTCGAATGATCACTGTGATTATCTACATGACACATTACAGAGAACACATGTTTATGTTAAAACTGCTGCATGAACTATCTTGCTGCTTATGCATGTAAATGGGGCAAAGACCCTGATATATTCAAGAGCAATTAATTGGTCAGTCAATCAGTACATCTGGTAATAAGTTTTCAACAGAAGTAATTCTAACTCAATTTAACCTGAAAATTCCCATATCTGAGACTCCAGGTTGATTGACAGAAATAATTTTCTGGTGCAGTAAAACTACAAACCTCGAGGGCTCCTCCCTGAACTTTCTTGATGCCAATCATCTTCAGAGACAACAGTTCATCCAGAGACATGACGGCATCCACCACCATCTTGGAGAAGAAGTCCTTCTGTCCTGCAATAAGCTTTGAGTTTAGTGCCGTCGCTGCACACTTCTCCAAAAGCTGCCTCTGCTCCCTGACAGAAAGGGGAGAAAAACAAATTGGAGCAGTTACAACACCCATTATCTATTCATCACTCTCTGGGTGGGATTCACATTTTGTCATGTTAAAACACTACTGTGAAGTAAATCCATAAATGTTCTAGTCATTGGATCAGAGTGGCTACATAACTTATGTTTAAAAAGTGAAATACAAATAGGAGGCATTTTTCTTTTTGTGTTTAAAAAGGAAAACATTGGACAATTGTCAAAATATTTTTTTGTAAAACAAAATTCTAAGCATTAGTGAAGAGAAACAACACAGGCCTCACTGGTGCTCCATCTTTACAGGAGCAACAGTGAGGACGATGTGGTCCAGAAGAAGAATTACATGGCATTTTATTATTAATTTCCATTTCTGAAAAGAAAATGACCAAATAATAGAAATTTCTAAGTGTTAAACACAAAAAAGGGACTCACTGCTTGTCATCTTTCTTGACAGGCACAGCAATGTCCTTGATCTTGTTGACAGCAAGGTTTGTGGCATTGCGGAATGCTCTGATGATGGTCTGAGGGTGGAGACCCTCCTCCACATATGGTTTCAACTGCTTCAGGAACTCTGCAGCCAGGAGGGTGACAGAGGTAGTGCCATCCCCAACCTAAGGTACCAATAATTTAAAAAATATATATTATCACATGAAACTGTGGTAGTTTACCTTTTCTGAGGCTGTTCACATTAGAAATTGAAAAACAAAAAACACTAACACACCTCAGCATCTTGGGAGCGGGCGATGTCCACTAGAGTCTTGGCTGCAGGGTGAACCACATCCAAAAGTTTTAGGATGGTGGCTCCATCGTTGGAAATTGTAGCCTTGCCTGAAAAACAGTTTCAAAATTATTGATCAGGACTTTCTTTCTTTTTTTTTTTTTTTTTTAAAAAAAACAAATACGTTAAAAAATCTGTTACTTCCTATATTGTTTGGCAATACCCTCTACTCACCTCTACCATCCACCATCAGTTTGTCCATGCCCCGGGGCCCCAGGGTGGTCCTGACAGCCTCAGCAATCACCTACAGTTATAGAGATAGATACGGTTACACGCTGGACACAAAATCAAAGAGATTTACTCCATAATAAAAGGAATAAAAATGAAAAGTGTCTAACCTGGCAGGCATTGATGTTACTGATGAGCTGGGGAATGCCCTGAGAGGTGTCAGTCCCCTCCTTCAGCAGGATAACCGGTGTGGGCTGAAGAAAATGTTACACAACAGCATGTCTTTATGGCAAGAAAACTGGATGACTTCTTAGACTAAAATGTCAGAAAATCCTTACTCTTATTTGATATTTACAAAATAGAGGAAATACTAGTCAATATAACATGATCGTGAGGTCTTTTATGAATCTACAAAAATTTAATTTGGCTTTACAATTATTACTCAAACAAGTTCACAATAAAAGCAGCTGCATCTTTCAGTTCCAACAAAGACAGTATGGACTTCAATAGCAAATGGGCAAGTATCACTGAAGCTGCAGGGCGTGAGAGATGTGTTGTCCATCAGAAATCTGACAGTGACCAAATGTCAATCACTTGTTATGCTTTCTTACAACCACTTCTGTTCTCCACAGTTATCTCAATGATATAAGACTTTAGTACAATGACAACAAACAATTATGTTCAACACGAGCCAGATTAGCTAATCTCTGCTAAGGACAATGACTCCAGTTATTGTGATCTTCTCTCGATCAGCATAATATTTTAAATGTGTACAAACACCCACAGAACAACACAAAGAGAAATTTTAACTCTATTAAGTTTTCTTTTTTGTGGAAACTAGCCTTGCAACAGGAATACAAAAGGAATCAAGGATGCTAACTGCTATATCATGACTGTCAAACAGCAACGACCACAAAGGAAGGAATTACTTAACTCGAGACTTGCAGTTCATAATATAAAATAGCATTCACAACCGTACCTGTTAATATAGTTTGTCTTTCCATAAACAGTATGTAATAACATGCTTGCTAGCTTTAACATTAGCATCGTATACGCCCATTGATTCTGTGAGCTCATTATGCTAACAGCGTCTGGCTCGCAATAAAAACGCTTCAAAAATGATCTGAATAAAATAACTGCCCGTCTGGACTGAGAAACGACAGATATTTGATTTGAGAGTATTTCCGGTACAAAAGGGTAATGATAAAGTACAGGATGGTCATGGATTTTCACTTTGTGTGCAGACATGAATGCTAACTCACTCACCATCATCTTTGCAGTTCCTTCGAGAAGCTTTCACCGGTTTCCAATCCCACAATGCATTTCGACACGAGAAGCAACCGGGGATGCGTTCAAGAGCAAACGGAAAATTGTTCTAATACTATCTTTTTAATATATAAAGATAAAGATGTAAATATTTCCATACACCTCAACTCAATGCATCCGAAAGCAATTTATTAGTTACAATGACCACTTTTATGATGTGAAAATTCAGAACGAGGATTTTTATTCTCAACTACATTGAATCACATTTACAGACAGGAAGAATATTACATACATTTATTTAATAATTTATTTGTCTGTTAAATTACGACTCAAACTCTATCTGTGGTCCTCCACATGTTTTACATAATATCCAATATTCCTTATAGAAACCAGTGGTGGGCCATCAGGACCAAGCCTTTTCTGCTGTCCTCATCATTATCATCATCAGAAACACTCACCTACATTTACAACATATAAACTATTCTGATATTTGTTACATTACATTGCACTGATTTAATGTCAACAGATGCAATGCCAGGATTAATCTAATCTGCTGTGAACTTTCAAAACCAGTAGTGAAGGCCGATGTAGATCTAAGATTTGAGTTTCACCTCACAGGGCTTGCTAGCCCCCAATATTGTCAGCATTTATCCCTCCTCTGATTGCATGGTAATAACAAAACTTATTTGACATAGCCTTGGCAATATCCTTTTTTAATTAATGACAAAAAAGTTCATTTTAATTAAATGGAACAATTAATACGTTAATAAATACAAGAGGGAATGTATTTTGCCCACAATGGCTGCCAGATGAGAGGGAAATGATATGGTCTCGTATTTTCAAGGAGAACTTTACCAAAAAAGGTGGACATTGTGAGCAGAGGTCAGTCAACCAAAGCTGAGAGTTTTCTGTGTGTGTGTGTTGAGTAGTATTGATGGTTTCTAGAATTGTTATTAGGTCGAGCAAGTCTCCACTGAAGGAGCAGGGGCCAAATGCATGTCTGCCACTGCTGGAAATACAGTTAATTTGCCTTAATTCCATAAACCTTCCTAACAGGGATCTAATAATTTGGATTTAGGATTATGATCAACACTTAATTTAAAAAAATATGACATTTGTAAATACCAACCTGCTTAATTTATTACTTTTTTGTTTTCCATTTTCTTATGAAGGCAACTTGTGCTTTCTAGTGTTCCAGGAGGCATAGAAAAGATTCCGAGTTTAGGAGGAAGTTACTCATTTGCCCGAATAAACAACTATTTTGTGAAAAGCTTTGTCATATTCTTTAATAGCAAATTCCGACGTCATTGGGTGAGTTCTAACGTTAACAAAATTCATGTTTTTTGAGACAATTCGAGCTGTTGCGACAGGAGATACCAATTTACGGAAGCTTTACAGTTTGCCATAAAGCCTAAACATGAACCGAACGAAACCCGCACGCACACACACACTTTAACATTATATTGAATATTTTTTTATATCGCTGAAACCAAATGTTAAATAACCAAACTAAACAAACAGGTCACTAATTTCAATAATCAGGTTAAGAAATAAATTGCTGAACCACGGGACTAACTGTCGTAACCAGTACTAGAACGTCAGATAACTGTCATGATTGGTTTAAAGTGCCGCACGTGATCTAAGTTAGTGGTACGCTCGCTGCTACGTTCACATCAACGGTCAAATGAGTGTTACTATCTTGCATCTTACCTCTAAATATCTTTGGCTATTTCCAGGGTTATGATTGGCTGACGGGTTGAGAGTTACAGCCTGAGTTACGCTTGGTTTATTCACCGGGGAATGCAAAATGTGCGGTGTTTCTCGATACCTTACGTTACATTATGGACTCCGCACCACTAAGAGACTCTGAACAACAAAACATGTGCACCAACTTTGCTATCAAGAACTAGCGCGAGAATTAGAAAATGTGTACACACAGGCGGCGGGAGATGTAAAGAGTAAAGAATCAACGACTGTTTTTATATTGAAGATAGCGCCAATACATAGCTCGTTAACAGAAATACTTCGGAGAACCTTGCATTGATTTAAGAGAAGTACAAAAATGGATGAGTTTGGAGTTTATGCGGTTTTTGGATTGAACAATCCGCCTCAGAGGCTTTTCTGGTGAGAGAGTGTTTTAATGATGATATTATTTGTATGTAAACCACGGCTTGTCTGTCTTTGAAAACTTGCTTTGACTGTATTTTGTAGCTGACTCACTTCTGTATAATACGTCCAATTCATTTACAGTGGTTGCTCGCCTCTTTAGCGTAACAAACCACGTTTTGCATCTTATTGGCATCTCATTAAACGGGCTCAACCCGTCTGGTTTCTGTTGTCATTAAACAAGTTGTGTCATTTAGTCCCGGCCGGTCAATGCTATTTGGGTTTAAATGTTTCTTAATACTTTCCCGTTTTCGTTGAAAGCGCCGATGGATCGTGTAAAGTGGTTGTTGCAGTTCCACCGACCGTCCGGCAGGTGGTGCTGTTTAGTAGTGGCCCGTGGGGAGACAGGAGTTGTGTCAACGCGGAACTGGATGATGCAGATCGGATCCCAATCACCATCGGAAAACTGACTCCTTACAACAAGTGAGAGAACTGGTCCAAATACTGTTATCAGGTGTAGGAGGGATTATTACATTGACTTGTTTTGGGGTTGGGTTTGATTGCTATCACTCAATATCAGCAAAGCCATTGGTTAAATGCATACCAAATTTGGTTTGTAGATTGTAGTGACACAGAGTAAATCTCATTTACATTTTCGGAACAGTAGGTCAAAGTAAAACAAAACAAAACAAAAAAACAGAATTTGTTTTTCTCTTTTTACTTTCACTATTTACTTATAATATTTGGCATTTCAAATGTGTGATTACATTTTGGGACAAGTAGGTCAAACTTACAATTTCTTCTCCTATGTACTTGCAATGGATGACATTTCAAATATCTATAAAACATCAGTTTTGTTGCAATTTACTAAAAACTTGAAACATATTTTATTGCAATTGATATGCTTGACATCACTACATGCATAGAGAGGATGACATAAGCTGGATCAATGCCAAAATGAGATACAATATGTGCAAGGGGCAGGATGGGTTGTGCCTGGCACTGCTTGTTGAATAAATATTTTATTTGGGAGATATAAAAAAAAAAATACAATGCCTTAAGCAAATAAGCCAAAAAAAACCCTATTCTATTGTCCAAAAGAAATGCTTAGTACAATTTTAATGTTATTTATTATTTTGTTAGTCCAACCCTGTTTCCCTAAATCAGGGGTCACCAAGCCTGGTCCTCGAGGGCCCCTATCCTGCATGTTTTAGATGTATTCCTTTTCCAACCCACCTGATTCAAATGATAACCCTATGATCATGCTCTGTACAAGACTGATATTAACCGTCAGGTGTGTTTGAAGAGGGAAACATCTAAGACATGCAGGATAGGGGTCTTCGAGGAGCAGGGTTGGTGGCCCCTACCCTAAAGCATGTATCACAATATTTTACCATCCTGACATTACTTCCATACAAACAAACATATTTAATCATAACCACAAAAACCCACAGGACCCTCCCTCTAATGGAAGACAAAAAACAGACAATTATAAATATTACAACCACAACAATAATATTCTTATTACTGTTTCCCCTCACACCATAATAAATAAACAGGAGAAAACACCCTGATATTCAGACCCTTTGGTCTCCATTTCTCAACAAAATTGCCTTTCTATACCTCTTTTTAAATGAAAATACATTTGGATATTGTTCAGTTAAACAGTAATTCAAAGAATATTTTTTCTGTATATTTTTTCTGTGAGATCAATATGGACGAATAGAATGTCCACGTCCATTAGTAATACTTGCATATGGTGTCTTATTACTTGAGGTGCTTGTCATGGGAGCAGTGGGAAGAGGAGACATGGATGGACAGCGTCACCCTGATTGTAACTGTGGAAGGAGGAAACCTGGTAGATATCAAACACACAGATCTTCAGGATTAAACACACTGAGAATAAGTAGATGGGGTCTGAAGTGAGGGCGGTATGATGTTGTTATTGTAGTTAATAGTTCTATGGGAAAAGCTTAAAAATGTACATGTGGAAACTGAATGCACTAATGGATCTGACCAAACAACTAATGGAGTGAGAAAACACTGCAGCAATACTAATCATTCCATATCTGTTTTTAAAAAATAATTTAGTGGCAAACATAATAGCTGAATTTGTAGGCCTACGCAAGTACTTAAACATGCTGTTAAGGAATAATAACCAATTACATATCCAGTTATAATTCAGGTACAAATTAAATAAACACAGGTTTAGAAACTACAGATATATGTCTTTCATGCTGAGTCACCAAAAATGTTTGTTTTAGAGATGAAATAAATTGATTCTGATGTTTAATTTTTTCCTTAGGGGAACCCAGATTGTTCAAAACCTGAACTCATCCTTGCTGTGAAGGAATACACACCCAAGGTAATTTACCTGACAGATGTATCAATCATTTTCATACTTGATTCTTGGCAACTCTTTTTGCTTCTTCAACAGAGCTTGTGTTTATAATTCTATAAGTGATAAACTGTTCCGTTGACTTCCTCCAGGACACAGTGGCTCCCCTTTCAACCCAAGAGTTCAATGTTAAGAAGAGGAAGAGGGAACAAATAGTTGAAGAAGAGTGTGATAAGAAGAAAGTGGCAAAGAGAAAAGAGCAAGAGAATATTTTTCCCAGTGACACGGATAAGACCACACCTTTACGGAAGGTCAGAGGTCAAAGCAAAGGAGGCCAAAAGCTGTTCAGCAATGAAGGGGATGGAACAAAGATGAAGGGAGCAGGTGAGTCTGATGTTATGTTTTGAGTTCAGCCGGCGATGAGTCATGTGGATAAAGATGGCAGTTTTGTATTTTGTTTTTGTTTTTTTGCAGTAGATATTAAAAGTATTTGTGTGTCAGCTGGTCAGACTACTGTGGCTCATAAACTGTACTCGATCCCCACCTGTGGTTCAGTGTGGAGGTATAAAACCTTTCTTTCTTTCTTTCCTTTTTTTTTTTTTTTTTTTTTTTTTTTTTTACAACTAATGGAACAGGAGAAACACAAGGGATTGTGGGAAGAACGCCTCCTCAGAGTGCAGTTAGGATGAAGAGTAAGCAGGCCAAGACTCCCACACAGAGCGGTGAGCTTGTGTCGAAACACCACAGATTATTAGGAACGTTAAGAAATAACTTGATGGGTTTTGCCTTGTGTCTAGAGATTATGACCTCTGTGAAAAAACTGAAGCATTGTCATCTCATTTTCCTGCAGCCACACTGGTCAGTCCATCAGGTCGTTGGGGTCAAACACTGTGTCCCATCGATTCTCAGACGGCTATTCTGATTGGAGGACAGGGATCCAGGATGCAGTTCTGCAAAGACCCCATGTGGAAGCTCTGCACCGGTCAGTCACCAGTGGAAACCATGTTCAAATGTTTAAAGCGCAGAAGTGATCAGAGATTCAAAACAAAACCATTTTAGGGTGTTGTAGAGTCAGAGCAGTGTTAACTAAACCATCTCTGCCTCTTAAGTCTCCAGTGGCTGTTTTCCTCATCATTTATGAGCTGTTTCTCACCCGTTGATAGCACAGTGTTGTTGCTAAGTGTTAAAACACATTCAAACAGTTAAGGTTGTCTCTACTTGGTGACATTAGGTTTTTCCTAACATTTTTTATTTTTTATTTTTTTTCAGGAATTTTCAATCTGTAATATACAGCATTATATACATTATTATTATTATTATTATTATTAAAATTATTTTCTTGTTTTGGGAATCTTTCAGTGTTACCTTGGTCCATCTTTTTGTTTCTGTCTCACAGAGGACATGTCCTGGGTGGCAGCGGAGACCTTGGCTGAGGGTCCGACCCCTGAGGCCAGGATCGGTCACACGGCCATTTATGACCCTGACTCTCAACGAATCTTTGTGTTTGGAGGTTCCAAGAACAAAAAGTGGTTTAATGATGTTCACATCCTCGACACACAGAGCTGGAAGTGGACCATGGTGGAGGTGGGTTTGGATGTGTCTATAACAACTTAATATGAAATACAAGAATCATAATAATAAAATGGCTAATGCTACAAGAGGGTCTGGCATGCTTCATTATCAGTCAGGAATAAGAGTCAACATTTTGGTTTTGTTTTACAAGTTCTTAAATGACCCTGAGTCAGGTCACTCCAACAGTATATTGACAAACTAATGTATCAGTGCATAAATAGATGCATGTCCTTGTCAAAATTTGCTATTCTCAGAGTTTCTTTGTAGCTCAGTGGTTATTCTTTAATGTAGAAAGGCAGTCTTTAAAAAGTGATAGAACAGACAGACAGATGAAAGGAAGAAGAATGACAGTCCTACCACTGTTTAACAGCAATATTCATCATTATTCCAGTAGTGCATCTGAAGAGTCAGGTACGTTAAATGTCATAATCAATGTAACAAGAATGAAAGTACCACCTATTTTATGACATCTAATCAAGATTAACTTAGAATACATACGATGCACAAGATGAAGTGAATTGAAGTTACAAAATATACATGACATGTATTAAAAATCTGAATATTTATCTTTGTGTCCACACTTTAATCACTAGTCTTATGCAGGACTTTGTTTTCCACTGGATCCAGACTCTCCAATATTGTTTCCATTATTTGGCCTTTCGTCAACACTACCTTTTTACTTTTACTGGATGTCCTCTCCTTGTCTCTTCATCAGGCACAAGGTAAAGTTCCTCCACTGGCCTATCACAGCTGCAGTATGTTCCGAGGAGAACTCTTCGTACTGGGCGGAGTGTTTCCTCGTCCAAACCCAGAGCCTGATGGCTGCAGTGACTCCCTGTACATCTTCGACCCGCACCTCTCCATCTGGTACCAACCCATCGTGACGGGGGACAGCCCTTCCCCACGCTCAGGGTACGATGGGTCTGAAACGTCACCTCGTAGACTGTTAATTCACAATCACATTTTGTGCTTTTAATGCTTTTATTTTTGTTGTTTTTCAGTCACTCTGCGTGCGTGATGCAGGAAAGGAAGATCTATGTATTTGGCGGCTGGGACACACCTGTCTGCTACAATGACATGTACATGTTGGACCTCGGTGAGCTCCACCCACTGCCACGTTGAAATCAGTCTGCTCTTAGAAACAACAGGAATTTAAAGCACAACGTATTGAGCTTCTTGCTGTTATTTTTCAGGTCTAATGGAGTTTTCTGCTGTCAAAACAAATGGAAAAGCTCCCTCTCCTCGAAGGTAGACACATCACTTTTATTTAGTTCTCAGATGGCTACTTCATATTAACACAAAAAAGTGTATCTGGCCTTATATCTGTGAATCTATAAACCGTTACATGGTCTGAAGTGTATGTATCCATTGTGGTGTTTGTCTTCTGCAGTTGGCATGGCAGTGCTGTCCTCTCAGACACAAAATTTCTGATCCACGGTGGTTACAATGGAAACAACGCTCTCAGTGACACGTTCATCTTTGATATAGGTGAGAGACAGGTTTAAACACTGGTTGATTATAGATTATAGAAAGCTATTTTTTGTTGTTATCATTATATTTGTCCAAGAAAATAAATCTTTAGTTGTACCAAGCATTAACATGAACAACAAACTGAAGAAAACAAAGCTAGTCGAATAAGTTTCCCCCCCCCCATGACTATAATTTTATCTCTGCTAGAACAGAAGCTAAATAAAATGGTAGAATTAAAATGCACTCAAACTGTCATTATTGTCTTGATTCTCAGTCACATTTGGTCAAAGTCTTCTGTTTGCATGTCAACTTATAAATGAAACTGTCAAAGTGATTTATAAGTGGCATCCATTTTCTTTCTGGTGTAGTGTATTGAGTCCAGTGTCTTTATCATTGTTTATTGCTCATGCAGGTCTCTTCAGGACAAGTAAATGAATCTAAATTAATTATTAAGGCTTGTAGTGTTAGGAGATTATTCAAAACCTAATGAAATTACCATGATGAAAATATAGACCTTTAACATTTTTGCGGGATAAATTCATTACATAACGTTAATTACATTGTCTCAAAATGATCACTATCAGTCTCATACTTGGCTCATAACCCATTACTTTGTACTTATCCTAGTGTAGAAAACTTAGTCTCTCAATATGCAAATTTACATTAACATGCACCATAGAGATTTTTCTTTACAAAAATGCATGATAAATACTTGTCACTCATCAAAATGTTTCAGATACGAACAGCTGGACGGAGGTGACACACCCTCAGCTCTCCGTCTCCAGAGCAGGACACTCAATCATCACCATGGAAACACCCAGCCGGTACCATTTCTCTGAGGAGGGCAAAGACGCGGCCATGGACGTAGGATCCGTCAGCAGAACTCTGCTGGTTTTCGGAGGTGGAGACAATGAGGGCAACTTTTTCTCTGACCTGACGACTGTGGCTGTGGAGGAGCTTCTCGGAGCTATTTAAAGAATCTGAGGTGAATCCTCACTCCCTGATGCCATATGAAGATGTTTCAGCCCCCACACACCTGAGTTTATTATTTATATCCCTGGAGTTTGTCTTTTTGCATTGTCCTGATTGAGCTCTGTTTACTTTCTGCTGTGTTTTTATGGGATTTACAGTTTACAGCCTCATACAATACTATCCTTGTCACATCATCCAATAGTAATTTTGTTTTGCATTAGTGGTATTCAATAATCAAGGAAGAAACACATTTTTTGTATATAATTGAAAGCCCTTCTCAGGCTAAATCTAAATGTTTCATGCATTTTAATATGTAATTTGTGTTCAGAACCAAATCACTGCTGTGCACTTTTATTTGCCACCAAACATTTGCTTTTGTTTTACTATAAAATGCTCATCTCATGTTGCTGTACTTGTTATCTTTCCTCAGTAAACATATGGAGTTCTACAGAGCCATGTGTGTATGTGATGCAATCAAAAATTAAGTAAGATTAGAGATGTAGGGCATATACAAATGTTTCCACTTGGAGAACCACTAACCCACTTTTTCAGCCACACATGAAACTCTCATGTATCCCTTTTACCGAGAGGTGTCAACCTGATGTAAATTAAATGAGGTTGACACATTAAACGGAAAGGGCATTTAATCACCTTCCACGTTGGCCTCGTAACTCAACACTAACATACGCTAAAGTCAGACTTGCTAATATGGGATGTTATCTTCAAAGAACTTGACCTAAACACAGAAACTAAAAGATTAAAACCCATTCAAGAGGGATTCTTTTTTTGGACTGGTGACTGTGAGTTGAATTAAGCCCTTTTTTTGTTTTACTCTTTTTGGCTTATACGGCCAACTGTCATCATCACATATGTATTGTGGATTTTACATTAGAATTAAAATAGTAATGTGCCTAAAATTCTACTATGCAGGATACTAGGGTCATTTTTTATTTTTAGTATTTCCAGGGTAATTTAAGGACGGATGTCATATGCACTTACTGAGTTTTTTACTAATTCAACTTTCAAGCACAAAATGACCTAAGAGAAGACTAAAAATAAAATAAATTGAAGGATATAAGCCTGAGCAGCAGCACTTCCTTTGGCGATACAAAGGAAAGGCTGATTTCCTTAACATTTTACATCAAAAGTACAAGCTTATTTTCTTTTTTGTTATAATATACATTTGCTCTGATTTAATTCTTGTTCAACTAATCCTGCAGCTACATAAAAAAACAACAACAATACACTTAATGGATTGGAATTAAGACAGTTGTATTGGACAGAATGAAAAGCAGTAGGAGTTAACATTTATTAATATTTTTCCAGATTTAATTCTGTACTTAAGTGTGTCATCTAGCACAGTTTGTACTTGTTTTTTTTTTGTTGTTTTTTTTCCACCTCACTAATTTTGCCTACGCTGTGAGTCAGTACCTGTCAAATTGCCAGGTTCAGGAACGTTTTTCATCTCCCCAAACTATTAAATTCTGTATACGTTTTTCCATCTCCTTTAAGTATGTGCACTCTACCTGCTTGTGTTTCATTCTTTTCTATTATGATGCCGTTGGAGGTGTTCAATGACATATATAACCTAACTAATTTCCTGACTCACAACATGCAGCTCGATAGTTTATACTTTAATGAAGTTTGACCACATCACTGTGAAATCAGACACTGTTTTTATCGGATGTCACATCACCAACAGCAGAACAGAGTTTGATTTTCATAGAGAATACCATTCATTGATATTTGTAGGTATCCAGCTTGTGTTGAGAGAATCACTGTTATTACAGTCTCAATCTAGCCAGATATACTTGGCACTCTGGAATAGGAGGCTCGAGATAAAAAGGCTGGTATGTTTTTTTTCTGATGTTCATCCAGTGAGACTTAAAATATCCTCAAATCAGCTGCAATTAACAGTTTGTGGTTCATCCTACTACTCTGCGGTTCATTTGTTCTGCAAAGCAAAATAGGAATATGGCAGCCAAACAATATGTTTTCATCCAAATATTTATGGGACACAGCAGGAAATACTTAAGACAATGGGAAAGACTGTGGAATATGTTCTTTATTTTTCTAAGCTGCAGGTACATATATACATATGTACCTCAGAGAGAGAGATTGCTTCCAACATAAGCTCTTTGTCAGCCTTTTCTCTTTTCTAATTCACTCAAATAGAGGAAATAGCTTATGTAGATGCACTATTTCTCAGTCCAATATAGGCCTGATACAAATAAGGGTAAATCTAAATTCTTGTGTCGAGATCAGTAGATTGGTGCAGTAAATATGGTTTAGATCAGACATGTGTAAACCATTCCCAAAGGGCCAGTGTGCCTGCAGGTTTTTGTTCCAACCAAGCAGCAGCACACCAGAATTGATTCAATTAATCAACTGATCTCAGTCTTCAGAGTTGATTGGTCAAACTGTGTACTCTTGGTTGGAACAAAAGATAGAGAAAATGATTCTTTTGTGATTGTTATTCAACTAAAACCACATCATTTCAAGTTTTTATTATGGTAATGTTTAGACAACACACACATAACAAAAAGAATTAATCTGCTTATCATGACTTCAAGAAAAACCCTCTGTTCAGCATACCGTAAAAGCGTTTCACACCATAATAGTATTTTTTTTTTCAAGGCTTTCTGGACTAACCTTGTTCTATGTACTGATATTCAACACTGAAATTAATTAGAAACACAGATAAACAGATAGATGCATGCATACAACAGATACATCCATACTCTGTAATACATAACCGAATCCTGCAGATGGCGACACTAGTACATTTCCCTCAGTATGAATGCAGTGTAATTAAGGTCATATGCTCATTTTCTCTGCATTTTCAAACAATGACAAGTGGCATTCTCTGACATTTGGTGAAATACAAAAGCACAGTGATTCTCTCCTCCACAGGAACAATGATGTGGATGCTGCATGATGCCCAGACCATAGAAGTGTTTGTCTCATGTACCAGTGTATACCCTTGACCACACTCCTTCCATCATCAGAGGTGTGATTTTCCCTTGATTCATCAGGAAATCCTGCCAGTTGGATGCTCTCCCAATTGTTGATAACAAGCCTTTTGTACCCTCACACCCCTTCACATCCTAATGTGTTTTTAATTTTATCCATCGCATCCTTGCATTGTGTAAATGATGACAGTTCTGCATTGTTGCTTGTGCCTCTTCAGTTCTCTTGGTTGAGTTCAGCCATTTCCAACAGTAGCCATATCATCTTCATCAGTCCATGACTGTTGCTAAGTAACTTGGAAATGTCTATGCCAGCTGTCAGCATGTCACAGTCACACTTATGGATAGCATGAGCACATATTAACAAAGCACACTTTATTTTCACAGCTGCAGTGGGAATAAGGGCCTGCAATTACGCAAACAAGAGTTTTGAGACTTGTGTTAGGTATTGTCATGTATGAAAAGCTGAAACTCATCCTTATTTGAAATGTAAAGTAGAATAACATCTTTTTTTTTTGGGGGGGGGGTTATTTGGTACTTGGAGTAGTGGTGGTGTAAAGGCTGATTTTATGAACATGATGTTGGCTGTTTCATTATATTAAAATATGAATATTTAATTTCAGTCAGTATCCCCATAAATATTGCATCATTATTTTTCCACTCTAAAGGCAGATTTTTGGGCTGCAGTGAAGGTTGAAGGGACCAGGTGGCTATTTGTGTATGTGGTTTTTAAAACTCTCTTTTTGGCTGAGTGTATTTTTTTAAAAAAAACCTAGAGTTGAAACATTGAAAACACTTAGACTATAACAAAATATTCAAATATTGTTTTATTTGACAATATCAGCAAAACCCCAAAGACAAATGCAGGAATAAAAAACATGGCTACTGACCTCTAAATAAATGTTTCATAATATTTTACAAATGCATATTTCATGTATTATAGTGTGTTGAGGTATGATATCAAACTATATAATGATAATTGTGTTGCAGCTCACCTCTATAGTTCAAATGAACACCACTTTGGGAATTAAAATGAACTTAATCTATACTTGATGCTATTTATAAAAAGTTAGAATATACTGACCCTTTCTACCCTGAGAGGCATTAAAAGAAAACAATGTTACAGTCACTGCATCTTTCAGGTTTAAATACATTGTTTTATCTAAGACTGTTTAATTTCCAGACTTTTTGTTAAAGTCTGACTTCAGGACTTGCTTTCAGTCCTTCTGGGATCCATACTCAAAGGTGGGAAAACTAAACTAGGGTACACACTTGACAAGTTGTGAATTAGGTACAGAATGCTTACTAAGACTTTACTGAACTGAGGCTGCACCTGCCATTAAACCAACCTGAAGAATCTCGGTCACTAACGAAGGCTCGAAAAGAACCGACCATAGCCGAACATTGAACGAACCTTCTCGTATTTTTATCCCCTTCTTCTCTTTAAGGTTCTTTTTATTTATTTATTCAAATTTGTATTTATTTATTTATTTTACTTTTTGGTGTATCATTTTTTCTGCTCTATTTTGTGTTATGTTTTCAGTTTATGATTAAAAAATAAATAATATTTTTTTAGTTATAAATGTACTCCTTATTTTCACCATTTTTTATTTAATCTTACGTGTTTTCTTGCTTTTTTTTTCCTATTTTATTTTTTTATTTTTTTGCCCCCTCCTTCCCAGTCCTCCTCTTTCAGTCGTGGTGCAGCAGCCATGTTGCTGTGAGCTTGTTCCGGTATCAAGGCAGGATCGTGCGCATAGACTGCAATCGGGCGCAGCTCCTTGCCTCTCTCCCCCCGACACGCACCTCTTAACAAGAAAACCACAGTTTACCAATAATGGATTTTACAACCTGATGGTACTTCCTTCGGTCGGTCGTCACAGGAATAATAACGGTCGTTGTACCGACAGGACGGACTGGTATATCGCCACACTGCAGTGCAGCACTGGTGAACGACCTTATTCCAATCACGCAACACAAGGAAGAGCGCCGGTGATTTCCGTGGATTTTGAGTTTTGTGGGCTGTTCTGTGGCAGTCACTGCTGCTGCGGCCGCCGGAGGATAAGCTAACTAGCTACCTTGGATTTGAAAGAAACCCAAAATTCGCTAGCTACATGGGCTAATAACGGCCAGGCAGTTAGCTAGCTCATTAAATTAATTCTTGTTTCTCGCCTCTGCCATGTGACCACTTCAAATATTGCTGTTTTTATTTGTCGGATACGGTGCCTTGGATATCTCGTTGGGGAAAAAATCGGAATTGTTTCGTGTGAGTTGGGAAGGTCGAGACCTCGCCGGGAATAACTTTGGCCTGAAAGTTTTTTAGACCCCGGACCTGGTTTAAGACCCGAAAGGAAACCTACTTGTATCAAAAAGTGAAATAAAGACGAGTGCGGCACGTTACGAAAACAACGCAGGATAAACATTTGTCATAGATTTTGGCGACATTCGGGGCTTCTCTAGACATTAGTTAGCAGCCGCACCAGTTAGCATGCTAGCCACCTAATTGAACCTTGTCTTGTTCAATACAACCATTGCCTAACTTTTCTTAAAGCTAGCCCAGTAGCTAGCTGGTCAAAACGTCACAGCACCAGGCTGTTAGCTTGGGGGTCGAAACTCGACGCTGGTAAATGCTAATTTGGAACTGAATGCCTTCACACCGTGACAGAAAATAAAAGGACACTTACTTTTTTCTGTTTTGTACTTGTTGACAAACATGGGACGTGCGGTTACTGCTAGCTAGTTTCTAGCTAGCTGGCCAACTTGGCTAGCCGCTGATGTGGGATTCAACTTGTTGATTCACTGGCTATCTGTTGTGCTGCTAGCTGGCTAGCACTGGACATCTATTGGAAGTTTCCCTCAACTATCACCTAAACAACTTTTAAATGCACAGCAGAGACTGAAAAATCGTTCTTGTTTCACTGTTCCTCTCCCCTGTTTGGCAACTCCAAGTCTTTTAAAAATGTCAACAAGGACTCCATTGGTGCAAGTCATTGAAAACTCGGCTGGGCAGGTAAGATGTAATGTATTATTAAATAAATCCAGTGAGTGTTTACATCAACCTTTCTATGTTTACCTTGCAAACTTTTGTTGTTTTACAGAGAGGCCCTGTTTGGCCTGGTTGTGTCTTTGCTTTATCTCCGTCTCTGTTGTCTTTGCCACACACCAGTGAATCACCAGCTTGCCTACGCACTTACTCTGGATTTCCCACTCCTTGTAGAATAGAAGAACAAATTTAGGTTTCTGTTTAGTCTGTGTGTTAGGGCATGTCTCCTACTTGACTCTTCATGGCTTTGACCTGTTGCAGTTCAGACAACTCTTGTCAACCAGTCCCACATTACTTATCCACAACATTTTGTGACATCAAGTTGCTGGTTTAAAATATTGCTTTTCCTCTATAAATTGTATATATTTATTCGTATGTATTTATATCTAGTGAGGCATCGTTCAGTCTTGAAAAATTTCAAAGGGGTCCAGTATTCATTTTAAAGTTTTTTTTCAAAGCGTGACACGATACTTGTATTTTTGTTATACTTGTAGCTTGGCTTCATTCAATAATACTAGGCATACTATTAAAATAAACTAGTGTACAGTATTGTTTATGAAGTACAATCTGGGCTCTTAACGTATAAGAAAGGACGATTGGTTAAAAGAAAATTAACTTAATCATACAGTCTGTTTCACATGTTAATGTTTCATCATGATGTATAGCACGTATTACAATTCTGTGTGTGTGTGTGTGTGTTTTTAAATGGTAAATTTTCAATTTAGACAATGGTTTGCAGTGCTCAGTCAGCTGTTGACAGACAGCATGTGGTATTTTTCTCTTTAGATGGAACGTCTGATGGTTGGATGGAAAAAAACTACATTTGCATCTCCATGTTGACAGTGTAGTCAGTGGGTGACGTCGGCACGTGTCTGAAGTTAAAACCGTGTCTATATTTGTGCTGCTTGAGTTTCTGTAGGTCTGAGTATACCTGTGTTAATATTTTGGCCTGAGACATTACTTAAGCACTTGTTCGGAGCTTAAATTGGCAGCACAAGTGAAGCAAATGTGAAAACAAGAATCGCTTAAGATGGAAAAACTGATTTGCCAGCTCTTTGGGACCTCCAGTTCTTTGATGGTTCTTTTAAGTAATAGCCGTTATTTTTTAGTGCTTCAAATGAGATTACTTTTCACAACATAATATTGTTTTGTGAAGACGTACAATAATGTGGTAAATAAAGGGATGGCTCTTATGGCAGTGCTTTCAGTTTCTCAGAGCTGCTGCACCCTCTGTCAAACAGTGTTTATCTGAAACATTCATAGCTTATTCCAGGTGTATAAATGGCTACTATTCAAACAATCAGCCAGCCCAACAGATCCTGTCAGCTAATATAAAATCATATTGGTAGCAGACACTCAAAGGTTCAAAGATTTCATCGCTTTGCTTCATGTACAGATAAAATGCTGACATAAGTTGTCTTTCGATACCATGATCTCATTGCATATGTCAGTGTGCGCACTGGCTTGTCTCACACAATGGATCACTACCTCCATTAGGAGTGTACAGGAAAGCAGATTGACTCCTCAGCTGGTATGTAAGTATGTGTAGGTGCAGGCAAATGAACACGCATATGCTTACATGACCACACCCTTACCTCAACCTGGAACAGAGGTCAGACAATAAAAGTGATTATGTAAGTCTTAAATGTTGCTACTTAATACGGACTCACACAGAAAGGCCTTTGACATTTAATTGGTTTCAAAGGTTGATGTCACACTGGTGGTTTGATGTTTTTAGAGAACATTGGTGCAACACAGGCACATACAAATAAGTGACCATTAGCCCTCAATACTACTTTATTTCATCAGGTCAATGTGCCTACTGTTTGGATCTTTGCTAGGATTTATGGACAAATAAAATCCACAATCTGCCAAAAAAAAACCTTTTTCTGCCCTCTGCACTGTAGGACATTGTCCAGCTCTATGATAACTTATTGAATACTAAAAAGAAGTACAGTTTTACATGTCCCAGAGTGTAGTGTGGACACCTGTGGCAAAGTTAAAGAAAGAGAGAGGGGGGGTTTACTTCATGCACACTGCATTTACATGGAGCAACGTCTAGTTTATTCTTATATGTCAGGTGCTACAGTATAGTCTGCAGTGCATACATAGGTACATTTGGATGTTAGTGTAAATTACATGTATGCCTGTTCTGAAATATAGGTATATGTCCGATGCACAATTATAAATCAAAACTAAAGCCATAGGAGTCTACCCACACCAGATCACTTTGAGGAGTGTTTGCAGTTGGTTTTGTTTGTTTGAATATGCATTACTCAGTCTTTAGCATCTATTGAGGAATGATAGCTGAAAGAAAAAAAGTTTGGGGTCATGGCAAGTTCTTAACTGGGTTTTTAGGGTAAATGTCATGGATGGATACTCCCACACAGACACAGTCTGTTTTAAAGGCCATGTATAGAATCCTTTGGTGTCAGGTCTCAAGATAGGACAAAATGGCACCGGAGATGAAGATGTTGACATGAGTGTCTGAGGCTTGTATTTATTTTCATTTGATTAGCTAGTGTATCATTTATTTAAAGGAAGTGTTTGCAAAATCAATACCTGTCAGAAGCCTTCTTAACTGGAAAGGACATGATATCCATTTCATTGTTCTACATATCATCCTAATTGTGGATTTTTAAAATGTTTTATTTTGCAGATAAGTTTGTTTTACAGTTGACTGGAGTAGTAGTCTGACTTAATGGTTATACATTTGCGTGGGGACTGTGAATTAAAAGTTACAACCCAGACCAACCATCATAAAAGTTTGCACTGCACATATCGTAGAGGACCTGTCAAATAGGAGAAGTGACTTCTGACATGTTTCTGATGGTGTGAAATGGCAGATATGTCGAGTAGCTTTAATCTGACAGTCTGACATGTTATACAGGGGATGGCACTAGCTGTTAGTTTCAGGAACACATTTTAATATGACAATCAGTAACAGAATAAGTGTCTTATACCTGGATGTTTCAGTTTCAGTCAAATAAAAATGTTTTGCTCATGTGGTCAGCTTAAATGATTATAAAACATTTAAAGTTTTGTTTGTTTTAACATTACCAGTGTGTTGTCCCCGTCATCATCCATACATGTGTGTATGTGGGGGTGGTGTTCATTCTGTTATAATGTGGTGATTTTCAGTCAAGCTATCTGTTATCTCTTTGACTATGCCCATTTGTGTTTAAGTAATTAATTAACTTTCTAACCAACTTACTAATTGCCAACCTCAGTCTTGTACAGCCAGAGTATTTCACCTCTGTCAGTCAAGCAAGGTGCCCCCTAATACAACTGTAGGGGAAATACTACTTCCTCATTTGCTTACATATTTTGAAAAGGATTTTAAAAAAAAATACAAATATGTATATGAAAGTGTTTGTCATGATTATAATATCGAGAATGGCTTGAAACTACTAGTTTGTTTGACTCATGGCCACAATTCACATTCAATAACTGATAATTTTTTTTAAATTCTGGTAGTATTTTGAGCGTAGAAGTACCCATAAAATCAAAGCAAAGGTCAACATATGATTGAAATGTATTGATCACTGTGCCGAAGCTATTGTGGTTGCAGTCAGCTTCACCGCACATGATCACTTGATTGTCTGATGTCCTGTTTTGTTTTGCCATTATGCATTGAGCGATGTCTTTTGAAAGACAGACTAATGGGGCTAGAAATGCTGGTCTGCCTCTTCAGTCATTACTTCATCCTTTTGTTTCATTGTTACACACCAGCTGAGTGAGCCGGATTCTCTCCACATCAAGGTGTGTAGAATTGTGCCCCTGCAGATCATTTCCTTGTTCTAAAAGTTATCAAAAAGGGGGGAAACAACTTTTTGATTGATAATTTTTACATTAACTGTATCCATTTTTTTTGTCTTTAAACCAGGGCCTTATGCCCCAAAGGAAACTAGAAAAGTACTTGGGAGAGCACAGACCTCTGCCAGTATTATGTATTGAGTTCAGGCCGATTTTGACAGAAATGGTTCTCCCAATAGTAAAGAATCCTTACCAAAAAAAAATCCTGGATCCAGACAGTGATCTGGATCACCCCCAAAATCTTATCACTTGTTGCTTTTGTCATCCTGGGCATTCTGTGAAAATGTTGTTGAAATCTGTTGATAATTTGTTGAGTTATGTTGCTAACAAATGGACAGACACACTAACAAACCACGATGACTACATAACCTCCACTTGCGGAGGTAATCAAATAAGGTATAAGGAAAACCATCAGTACCTGGCAAATCTTAGGAGTTATTAGAAGGCTGCTTTCTTTTATAGCCAACTGTCCACCTTGTAGGCTGCGAAAAAGCTGTCTATCAGAAGCAATCCTATTGCACTTCATTGTCTGAACAAAAGAAGAAGTCGGGGGGAATCACTTCATACCACTTTGTCTTGCCCTTCATTTGGCAAAGGTTCAGCACAAATCCTTACTGAAACAATTCACAAGGTTTTTGACGGTTGTTTGAGATTTTATATTACTAAATAAACAATTACATATCTATAAATAAATTAAACTGCATAGGAAATGTCAGATTGACACAAAAATTTAAGAGATTATTAGAACAGAGCAAAAGTGTCCTTATAGTAAAAGTGTTTCTATTACATTCCAATCAACCCAACAAAGACATTAGAAACTATATAGGAATCAATATAATTTTAGCCAGATATTTTACTGATTAAAGTAGGTTAGCAGAGTTCCTTATTATGAATTAGTTTCCTTACATTTGTGATGTTAAGGTATATGTCATATTCTGCTCACACTGCAGGACTTAATCCATGTCTAAACAATTCTGTTCATGAACTTGTAGTTGGACTAATAATGTGTAACTGCTTTCATTAATCAGACCTTATTTCTAGCCTATAACTGATTGACCTTTGTAACCTGCAGTGTGATTAAAATGCAGATGTCTATAGTTTCTGTCAGCAACACAGACAAAGGAAATATTACATTTGATATACAAGTGTTTTTGGGCATAGTTTGATGCCCTTCACCTGACACCTTCAGTGTGAAAGTGTGGCAGAGAATCCCAGTAAGCTGGAAATCCAATATAGATGAGTATAGCACTCAGAGTCTGAGTATTGATATAGGAATTGGTGATGAGGGTTTGCTTTAATATTCAAGTGTTTGCATTTTGCCTATCTTCATTCATGACTGCCTTGAGTGAGTCATCATGCAACGAAATCTATAGCGCAGACACACATTTGCATTGCTGTTACGCCCAGGAAACCATAAATTATGCCTTTCTCTGCCTACCAGACCAGTCACTAGGCAGATGAACAGAAAGACAAAGCTAGCCAGGGCCCTAGCAACAGAGAACCTGCCTCAAACACACACACTTACACACTTGATTATTCACTTCACCACATTGTACACATACTCCCTCTTTTCCGTTCACATTCTGATACCTGCTTAGTTGTTAATTGGGTTAGAAGTACAGTTTGATTAAATTAATCCTGTCAAACATATTTGAGTTCCACCTTTTCAACCTGCTGTTTAACTAATTAGACCAAGATATTCCAACGTTTTTCCAGGTCCAAAAAGGAGAGGTTGTACCTTGCTGATCACATGTACCACACCTACAACTGGCTCAAGGTTTTCACAATCAAAGTACATTGGGCAGCAAAAAAAAAACCCCACGTGGATTTAAGTAAACGGGTAGTTCACATCCTTCCATTTGGTAATTATTGCAATGATTAATATGTTTCAGTAGGAAACTAATACAGTGAGTAGGCTCTCATTTCTTAAACATCTATCTGTTTAACAGCATAAGGATTGGACTGTTAATAGAAAAGTCACTTTGTCCAAGTCCAGAGTGATTGCCCATCAGTGTGAGAAGAAAGGTAGATGAAGTGTTTGCCATTCATGCCTAGTGCCTGAAGTACAAGCCTATGGAAATAATGTTAGGATCTGGGGTGGCTTCATTTGGTCAGGTCTAGGTCCAACAATGTTATGAGTACAAAAAAATTACAATTTTTGAAGTCTGGAAGAGAACACTAATGTGATAAACCCTTTGGAGTAAGGTGACAATGGCCGTTACAAATGACTGAAATAATACAGTTTTTAGTAAAGAGTCTTGTCATGAGCCGGAGGGGCACAACATTTGAAAGTGGAAATTGCCAAATTGTCAATGCACAGAAAACCTTATATTCCCAGCAGACACTGGATTCAAAATCTGAACCTTTTTGTTATTAACTCCACACAAATGCTAAGGCAGATAAAATATAAATGTGTGGTCAAAGCTCTAATCTTAAAACTATCCAATTTCAGATGACAGTGTGTTGGCCTCAGGCTTGTTGGAGTTTGGGGTTTACTGCATCTCCAACATCATCTCCTGCTCCTCCTTTATCCCCACTGCATCTCACAGCCAGGAACAAGACACTGGTTGACTGTAGTTGTTGTATATTTTGCTCAGTTTGGTAAAGTCTATTGAATTAGAATCACATACCCTGTCTTTAACCAACATAACAGTGAAGTTCACTGCTTTGTATGTTTTTGTATGTGTGTTGAGTTGTGTGAAGAGAGCCGTTTCAAACAGGCCTTTCCAGTTGAACCGTGTAATAGGTGTGGCTGTTAACCGTAGACCTGGGATTTGAAGGGCTTGACGTCATTCAGGTGTAGGAGTGTCAATCTGTTTGCTTCAGTGTAATTCTGCCTTTCTTTACTCTTTGTTTACCCGCGATGACCAAGGCTTAGATTTCTCTAGTGTTTTGATTTGACAACTGATAAACAACCTGGGTGACAGTTTTTAATGGGCAAACCTCTGCAGATTATGGCCTTTGTACTGTCAAATGAAGAGGAAATTGCCTCCAAAAATATGATTTAACACAAATAAGCTTCACATAAAATTGCAGGGCACTTTATAAAATCAAGTTGGTTTAAAACACTTAAAGTCCACAGTTTGTGGTGTTCAGCATTTAAGCTGCTACTGCTAAGCTGCATCCTACGGAGGCAATTCTCTAATATCTGCTGAGTCACATAAGACCTGATATAGAAATCCAGTCACTGTGTTAAAATTGGGTTAGTTGAGGTTTAAATCACATAAAGGTAACTGTTGAAAAAGCAAGCCACCATGCAGAGGATAACATATCTTTGACCAGTGGCATCCAAAAGATCATAGATTGTTTTAATTTAATTTTAGTAACATAATTACTTGAGATACCTTTATTGCTAGAAGTAGTACCTTTGCTCCTTTTTCTAAACTGTTTTTATTCTGTGAAAGTATATTTCCAAGGTAGCCGAACATTTCTTTATGCACCCCACCTTAACACGAAAGTCTACATTACATTTATTCTTGTATTAGACAAATCAGTTGCCCTGTGAAAGCCACACAAGACTGTTTGCTGTGGTGACTCTGCTCTCGCACACACACAGAGTTGCATAGCAGCAGAACAAGGGCATGCAAGTGCTTTTCACTGTATCCCAACTCTGGCAGCAACAGAGCAAACAGGAGCCCTCAATTGGTTTGACACACAAATGCACCCCCACACACAAATATGCACACATACCTGGGGAGTTGGGGTAATCTAGTGCAGGAGAGCACACAGACGACACCACATTCACAGCAAACTGAGACCCAGGGTGACACCACTATGCTGAAGTATAGGGCCTGTCTCAAATTTACTTTGCCATGTGTAAGTGATGCATGATTAATATAGCAGTGCACTTCTATTCACTTTATATACTAGATACTGCTTCACAGAGTCTGGAAGGAGGAAAACATCAACATGCCAATGCGAATTGGCTAAATTACGATCTGAAATGTTATTAAAAATATTACTTTATTGCATTTCAATGAGGCTCAAGCCACTACATCTGGGAGCACACATCTGCATTACAGCTGAAGAGCTGTGTTGTGTGTAATTATTTACTGCTGGGGGATAAACTGTCATGTTAAAAATGTTTTGATTGAGCCAGCTCTAACTGCCCCCCCCCCCCTCCATTAACATTTAATGCTTGATAAAAAAAAAAAAAAAACCTTTCTGATAACCCTTCTGTGGCAATCTCTTCTAAGAGGATGCATAATGAGAATGGATTATCAAAACATGGGTATAATATACAATTCTGCGATGTCATTGACCATATTTATAACAGTCACATGTTTATTCATGCATTGCATTGATGCTTCAAATGATGAAGGGCTTTGTGGGGTTTTTTTCAGATGCTATAGTGAATGTGGAATGATTGCTTTCATAGTGTTTAGTACACAAACTTGAAGAGAACTTTCTCTTTAGAGGTTATAAATAAAAAAAACACATACTGTATAGGATAAAGGACAAAATAGAGGTAGAAATAAGCTGTAAATTTGCAGTTGAGTAGCAAATATAGCTGATATTGGTGACAAATGTGAGAAGACTTTCTCATTTAGGTATGAAGTGCATGACTGTTGAACTGAGCATCCAATCAATAAATGCATAAATAAGGGAATAAATAAAGAATTGCGATTACTTTAGTCAGTCAAGGAATACGCTAACCACAGAAACCTGGTGATTCTCTCATAAAGTGAATATTTGCCCCAAGTTTTGCTGATAGGGATTTTCCAACTTGTTTTAGTTGGTAGCTGCAATATGCAACATCTCTTAAATATTGAGGAGTACTATATAGGACTCACCATTAAGATATTAAGATCAGTGTCAGTCATTTCATGGATTGTCTGAAGCTGAGAAACACACTTTTCCTGGAAATTCACCCTGGCATTGAGAAGTATAAATAGAAACAAACATATGAGTAGGAGCATCAGAAAAGACAGAAAAAAGGGAGGGTGTAAAAGAAGGACGACGGGTGAAAGGGATAAGAACTTAGATTGTAATAGAGGGCAGGATTCAGCAAGCGACAAATCTCCATGGCAACACAGCCATCACGACCTACAGTTGGGAGGTGTATGTGTGTGTTTGCGTGCATCATCCCACCCACAAATTTCAGTTTAATACAGAAGCTTTTAGACATGGTTGTATTCAGTTAAGATGTTGTCTTTTCCGGGATTTTGTTTAGTCCATGTGTAGCCTCGATGGAGAAATAAG
This sequence comes from Siphamia tubifer, assembly GCA_020466265.1. Lineage (NCBI taxonomy): Eukaryota > Metazoa > Chordata > Actinopteri > Kurtiformes > Apogonidae > Siphamia > Siphamia tubifer. Next base: position 17,933,131 of record CM035800.1, read on the forward strand.
TGAAGTTATGTTGTAGGGGCGGGACAAAAAAATCAATTCACATATGTATCAGGATTTTTTTTGTTTTCTGATTTTTAAATCGCAATTTTTTTTTTGTTCAAAAGTTAAAAAGTCCTCATATTTAAATGGTTGATTTTAAGCCGCTTGTAACGACCGTGGACGACTGTATTAGTCACTCAGATGTATAATATGGATCATGGAATACACGGAAATCACCTAACGGAAGGCACACAGATGACAGCTAGCTTATTATCGTATTAGCTTCCACAACACACAAACGTTAAACAGCATTAACTTATGTGCAGACAAACGATACACTATGCTAATATCTATTCCAACTGTATTGTGTTATTAATCTCACCTTGTGTCGTTTACACATACACACACCAAAAAAATCGTAACAGAATCGAATCGGCATAAAACCATATCGTCCTAGCCCTATTATCTTGTCTAACCAACTCTGTAAAGCCCTATGATATGACCTTGTTGTGATTTAAGGCTTTACAAATAAAATTGAATTAAATTGAATTGAATTTAAAAATTTAGCGGCTCCCTTAATTCATTTGTGCGTAAAACCACATGAAGTTTTGCTGATGCTGCTTTTCTGTCACTGCAACTATTGTAATTTAGATGCATCAAGTCAACAATTAGCAGTGTCTTTTTGGTAATGAAGAAATTCTACCATTAACAGTATTAACTTTTAGAAATGTATTTATTAATAGATGCGTTTATTTCAAGCAAATGTAGTTACAAGAGCCCTGCTAGTTACTTGCTACATCATATTATGACAGGTGTTTTTTTAAAGGTGGGGTATAACTAATAATCAATAGAATTTTTCGATATAAGATTGCTTTGGTACTCATGTATCATGTGTGTGTGTGTATATCCTTCCCGGAACAGTATCATAAGTAAAATCAACATTGAAATAAGAAATGAACATTCATTCATTCATGTACTTCTTTATAACCTTTCATTGATTTGGATAATCTTAACAAGTTTGAGAGGGGAAAAATGGTCATTTCACCAATTCCTGGCTCTTAAATTGGACTATTTTTCTAGTTTCTTTATTTGTCTTTAATTGTAACCTCATTATTTACATGTTTTGGACCAAAGAAGACATTTGGAAAAGTCATGTTGCTTTGCGAAACACAAATTATTTTTTTTTCTCATGTTATAGCGGAGTCCACAATGAAAACTATGATTTAGCCATTGCTATCCTTGATTACTAATTACTGGTATTGGATCATCAGCCCTGAAATTAACTAGACTGGCTGATCCCGAATTAAAGGCACCACCTTCAGCGTTTTATGTAAAAAATTAGTAACAACATTTATCCAACCCCGATAATAAAACATGAAACTGACATTACAACAGCCTTTTAATGACTCTATGGTGCTTGGCTATCCTGTTTTGTAGTTTTAGCATTTTTTAAAAAAAAGAAGTACAAGACTCCAATTAACACAAGAGGTCAGCGTTATTAGATTCTTGGTTGTGAAGTCAGTCAAAAATTTTCATCCCACACAAAAGGGGCACATATATATATTTATTTATTTATTTTTTCTACCAAAGACCACTGTGTTAAAAGCACATTTTCTCAATCATTATTACTTAACTGCAACAAACATACACGGCAAATTATAGTCCCTGGCCCATTGAGAGCTGACCTCACACCTTAGGGAAAACAATGCACACCATAATTTAATATGGGAGAAAATGGTATCTGGTTGTGTACAAGTGTTAAGACCTCTAGTTTAACCTCATAAATTACATTTCGGCTCCTTACACATAATGTAATTAGGTTTGATTTGATTTTCCCCTGAGGGTTTGAATCGTCTGTCTCTATTTATTACTGTCCTTTCCTCAAATAAATACTTTATGTGTGGTGCATTAATATGTTCCTTCTGTTTCCAGTGTTCGGCTGAGCAATTTCTCTGAAGTTACGAACTGAAGTGAGGAAGGGGCAGGAGTACAAATGAGAGTGAACCATGGGATTACATTTAATTGTTAGCAGGAGGTTCTGATGTGGTTTTGAAACACAGTACAATTTGCATCAATGGCGTATAATGAGCCACTATTTTTGTTGACAGAATTGTTGCCAAATTATAATTGTGTATAATTGTGGTAATGGGGGTCATGTGTGGTTGCACCCTATATTTCAGTAAAAAAAAAAGTAATATAAAAAATTTTTTATTTCACCTTTTTATCAGCTACAAACCACAGAAATGGGTATGAACTGATTGTTCAGGAAGAAGAATGTGACATGCCGAAAGTCAGAATAATCTGAAAGTCTGATCAGACTTTAAGTTGCTGGTTGATCAACTTTATGTAGTGTTGCAGTAAACAGGAAAAGAAGAAGAGTATCCTGCAATTGTTTTGTTTTTTTTCATATTCATTATTCAATGTGCATTTTTCAGCTCTTGTGAGGATCTCTTTATATTTTAGGGGGAAGAAATGACATGGGGGAGGGTTAAACTATATATTAGAAAATTGTTAATTTCAGTGATGATATTTTCAGATTTTGACATTGCATTCGGATATTCGCAAGAACTAAAATGAAACTTATTAATCAGAAAAGCGCATAAGCAATCTTATGAAGTAGTCCTGTACTATTATAAGCAACATTCGCAATATACAGTATCTTGGATTAAACACTAATGAAGTTATTTTAGTTGTATTAATGTAGTCCAACCATAAATCATTACAAAATATAATACAAATCTCAGCAAAGTTTTTCCCTTTTGATTTGGCTTCGATAGGCAGTCTTGTCTTACCTCAATATATTGCACCAACTTTACTTTTTTTTTTTTTTTGCCTGATTTTGCTTATCTCGTATTGGGGTTCTGCCGTCTCCTGATAGTCGTTTATTGTACGTGCTTCATGTGCAACCCTCCTTTCAGGTTACTTTGTGAACCATGCTGTGTAAAATTCCATCTGGTTGTATCTGAGTGGCTTCCTCCCAGAACTCAGATTAGTAAAGGTCAGTGATAATGAGGCTTAAGTCAAAACACAACCAGTACTGGCTTGGATTAACATTAAGGCTGAGTGTGTATGTGTGTGTTTGGGTCATGTGCAGATGCTTATGTTTGCAGTGTGGCAGTTAATGGCTTTCAGCTGCAAACATCTTGTCATTGAGTTTTCACTTTGAGTGGACATGTTGGTAAGGGGGTCTGAATTGTTGTGCCGGATATAAACATTGCACTAATGATCTGTCCACACGGTAGGCAGTGGACAATAAAGACCCCCACCCTATGAAAGGGACACGCCCCAGCCAGTGATCACAGATTCGATGCAGAATATAACTCATGATTAATAAAAGTCTAAAAACCATGATTAAGGGTTCCATGCTTTCTGCAAGTCTTTAAAAAGTGAAAGCTGTAATAATTGTTCAACTGTAATTTGAAATGTATTTATATATTCAACTTCTCAAAATGCTAATAATAACTAGAAAAGCACTCTTGAGAGTGTAGACCTCTGCCAAGGTAGCCCCCCCCAATCACCTCCAAAATGAAATCAGTTCTTCCTGTTCACATTTCCAACATATCCTGAAAATTTCATCAAAATTCGTCCATAAGTTTTTGAGTTATCTTGAACACAGACAAACAGATAAACGCCGGCAAAAACATAACCTCCTCGGCAGAGGTAATGATCATAATGTTCATGAGTAGTAATGATAGTAGTTAGTAATGTATGTAGTCCTTAGGTACCAATGTAAACTTTAAAATGCGCGTGTGCGCATGCTCGGCACCACCGTCCTATTTATTTTAAAGAAATTAAATACACGTTAAAACAAGTGACACTAAAGATGCTATCTAGAGCTTCCAGCTGTAGGGCTTTCTGCTGACTATTTTTTGGGGGATATGAGTGCAGCTAAAGTGAAAGGAAATGTGGGCACAGAAGTGAAAAAATAAAAGCATATTCTTGGATGAAACTGTGGATCCGTGGTTGATCAACAGCCAGTTTTTTTTATTTTGAAGGAGCTGTATATCAGGCTACAGATGTCACTGACCAGCATTGATGGTGTGTGTTTTAGCCAAAAATAAAGCCCTTAAAATGAGTTCCTGGGTAAATAAAATGTTTAATCATGGGTTGGGTACAGGTTTGCAGAGTGGACTGCACAGGACTCTGTAACACTCGCACTTCTGTCACATGTCCGTGACCGTCAGTCCACCTGGGGTCGACTTCCTGTTGACGGAGAGTCTGATTATTAATCATTAAGTTCTGTTTCATTGTTTAATTGACATTAGCTGAAATTAGATGCTACTTTGTTAATGCTAAATGTTAGACAGATGAGTCTCAGTTTTTTCAAAAGGCCAGTAAATATGATGAACTGAAAAACGCAGTGAAAAAAAGGACTGAAATGGTAGAAGACGACGATGACTGCTGGTTGGCTTCCTGAGCAGCCCTACCACCAGGCATAGCAAGATTTCTGGGGGAAATCCTGTTTTTATATATATATATATATACAACTACATTTACTTTGCAACTAATTTTTTTTTACTGAGTTTCTCTACATTTACATTAACTTGCCAGTTTGAATATGGAATTCACTGTAAATTTATTTTTCAATAGTTTGAACTAATAAACTGTCCAGCCAGGAATTATAAAAGTTAAAGTTGCATAAACTGCTTTTGATACAAGCTCATTCAATCCTCATAATTCAGCATCATCTAAAGTTGTCAGACATGTCATGTGATCTTTGGGTTGCGTGTTTCTAATTTCCTACCTCTATTCCATCCACAAAAAGCCCCTTTATTCTCTGCAAATGTCATTTGCAGACCTAATATGTAGACACGTTCAGCATGTATTACTGGCAGTTGGACAGCTATTGGGAGCACATCCAATCATGAACCAAGTTAATAATTAAAAAAATATATACGGTGCATATTAGCAGTTTTAAGTAAGTATTAGTTTCACATAAAACAGCATAGTATAAGAACAAAACAATGATGTCATTTATTGTTCTCCAACACATCTATAATTATAACTGGGGGCAGAGGAGAGAGGTGAGTATGTGCATATGCGCATGTGTATGTATGTTTATATCCGTGTGTATGTGTGTGTGTGTGTGTGTGTGTGTGTGTGTGTGTGTGTGTGTGTGTTGGGGGAGGGGTTGCTTAGCCTGCAGCTGCCCAAAAATGAAGGAAGAATCAGAAGACAAAAATAGTCGGACATGAAAGAGGATAGGAGAGACGGAAGACTAAAGAGTTGACGACTGGAAGAGGGATACTTGCTGTACTTTATACAGTAACTCTAACATAAAGCCAGATGTCTGTATTTTAATTTGTACCACTTTAACATCTAAAATTGGAAAAAAACTGCTCAATAGGTGTTTCAGGACTATATATTCCTACTGTGGTTAAGGGCGTATAGGTTTATGTTAAAGAAGTTGAAGTATCTGACCAGATGTGACTACTTTATCAAACTTTGTCTCACACCGACTGCACTGTCATGAAAATACTGCACACAGTATTTATTTCGGCAGCATTGGGTTTAGTTATTGGAAAACTACTTCTCCGATGATGGGTAAAATTGTTTTGAATGGCTGCAGTTAAAGTCTGAGCACGAATAGAGAGGGGGGACTTGATAATATTTCAAATGGAGAGATAATGGCATACTCAGAGGCATTGTGTAAGAAATGGAAGGAGGTTCTGGCCTCCAAATAGCCGGCCAATCACTGCACGAAGTGGACCTGATTGTATGATGGATTGCCTCACTAGTTTCTATGTCGGGAAAGTCTTAAGAGGTGCTTTCTAAACACCATATTGCAGTTGAACAGTGAATGATGTTCCCATGTTCAGCGAGCAATACCAATTCAGTGTTCTGTGTTGGTTTGTGTGGGCTGTAATTTGATAAAATACCTATTTTATGCCTTTATTTTAAATTGTGCTTCATATTTAAATGTAGTTTCCCAATCCCACAGTGCTTGTATTTTATTCATATCTCAATTTTAATACCTCAGCCTAACGTCGGTGCGTTCACCAATATCCACATAGATCCAAATTAGAAAATGATTTGGATATTGTTAGAATGACATTAATAGTGTCTTTGTTTGTGTTAGTGGCCTTACCGGTCAGGCAGGCTATTTACATCCACCTGACAAAGTAAATCTGAAAAGCAGGTTTCACAGGAAATTGAACAACATGCTGACTTGCACTGTAGTAACCTATCTAATGTAAGGCTATCTATACATTCTTCCGGTCAGTTATCAGATTTCTTCCCTACCTCCGGAAAGCATGGCTTGCATTTTCTTTATTCATGTGGAAGGAACGGTGAGAGGACAGGCAGAAAGGAAGTTTTTCCTCACAGTGCAAATGAACAAATGTGATGTAAAATCTGGTTACATGGCCAAGAAATCAGCTTTGCTCAAGAAATCTGGCTGAGGGGAGGTGTTTTCTCTAATCCCCCGCTCAAACAACAGAAACTGAGATTCTCATAACCATAACATTTCAGAATAACTGCAGATTAGAACAGGTGATGGTAGGGCACCATACATCACATCACCTGCGTCTGTTATTGCCTGTAATAGTGCTGCACAATTTGAACAAAGAATGTAATCTGGTTACCCCCCTTTTTCTTTGTTTGGATGATCAACTATTTTAATAAATGTTTTTCTTGGACCTTACTACAAGGCGTGATTTAGATATACACTTTATAAACTGATATTTGCAGTATTATTGAAGAAGGAAGAAACACTTGCAGAGGAGCAAATGTGCATAATTACCCTGCCCCTTGAAAAGGCAGAAGGGATATGTTTTTTGGTTTATTTGTTTTTTTATCTCTCTGTTGGCAATTTAACACACAAACTACTACACCAATTTCCATGAGATTTTCAGGAAAGGGGCATGGTGGTCTAGAAGAGATCCCATTAAATGTTGGTGCATGTAGGTCAAAGGTCACAGTCACCAAAAATGTATTTTTTGAAATGATAAAATATAGGGTAAATCAGATGAAACTTTGCAGGGGGTGGGGTTTGGTGTGCCTGGCACCAGTTGTTTGTTAAATAAATGGAAATAAATTGCATTAAGTTGGACTGGAGAAATTTTATCAAGCAAACAAAACAATTAATAAATTCAAGTTTTGTTTTTTTAATGGAAAAAATTGAGCTGTTGTAGTGTTTGCTGTTCATGCTCTAAAACATGGCACACTCCTAAAGCTCTTGGTAGAGTTGTCCTTGGGCAGCTTAAGAGTTCACTTGAAACTCCTTCACTATGGGCAGCCCAGTTGAATTTGAAATCAGCTTTGGACGGTCACATTGGGTTTCATTGTGTCAAACAGTGCCCACATATGACATGCTGTCTGTCTCCCTCTACCCTTGGCTTCACAATCCAAAAATAAAAATAATTTGCTTTTCCTTTGCATAGGGCCACATCAGGCTGGTTTCTGAATCCAACAGTCATTTGTTTTTAATCCGTCTTTCCCTGCCCACTTGTGCAAAAGCTTAATCTGGCCTATTACAGTTTGTGCAGGTCTGCACTGTCAGCATGAGAATGTGGGTAGATGGGGATGGTGGGGGGGTGGAAGGGGGTGCGGACATTAGATCATACCATCTGGAGAAAGAAACGCACAATGAAGTAATCATATTTATCCTTGTTTCCCATGACCCAAGTTATGGTAAAGAAGGAAGATGTTGATAAAGCTGTGGTCTGTGGGTAATTTGCCACATAGCGTTAGTCTGTAATTTGTTCAAGATACTGAAAGACAACTTTATGAATTAAGTGACCCGATAGGAAAAAGAGCAAGAATAGGACAAAGAGTTATTGTGTATTGTGTAGACCTCTTCACTCCACACTACCAGTCTGAAATTCACTGGTCCGTCTCTCTCTCTCATCTGTGTCAAATCTCCTAGAAGAGTGTGTGATTTTTGCCCCTACGTATCCCTGCGTGCATACCCACACCTTTGTAGCAGTGTGTATTGTATTTCTCTGCTGGTGTTTATAGGACGGCCCATGTGTGTTTGCGTCTCGTCACCCTGGAGCCAGTCGTCCTCTCTTTTGACCCTGATCCCCGTCACCTGTCCACTCAGATCACATACACAGACATAGATGTACAGACTCACTCTGTCTCACACACACACACACACACACACACACACACACACACAATTGCTGTGACCCTTTCCTGGAGTTGAAACCCAATCGCTGCTGCCAACCATGCAGAACTTGCCAGCACAGCAAGGTTTTGTTTTCTTTTTGTTGGTATGTGTATGACTGAAGACCTACTGTTTGTAGTATAAAATGAATTGAAGCTATATATGAACGTAAATGGACTATGAAGTGACTTTTTTCGTGACTGGCAAGGGCTCCAGCTGCGAAAAGGGCCAAACCTGTGACGTTTGCACACACAAGTCACACGGATGACGTCAGTAAAAAAATATCATGGCTTCAATGTGAACAGCGCGAACATCTAATCAGGTTTATATTGAAGGGAGTTGATTATCTGCAATGTGAAATATTAACTATAGTAAAACAGTAACTCACCATGCCCCACTCAGTTCATGTACTGGATGTTCTGGGGGTGGGGGTGTGGAGGGGGGTCAAATGTTACCAGTGAACTAATTAATTCAAAGGATATTACACATGTTGGAATTCTTTTGACTTTCTTTAAGTCATTTTCTCCAATACATCTCAATCCCTATCACATCTGGATGGCGTTTGACCCTGTCTAAAAACACTGACTCTAACAGATCTTATTAAATCCAAGAACTGATATTTTGATTGCATATTTTCCAAACAGAATTTTACGGTGGTTTAATTTGCTGGAAACCTTTATGATGTAGGAGAAAAGATGAGATGATGTAGTTTTACTCTTTCAACAAGTCTTATTTTTTTTTTTTTTATAACTTCAATGCATTGAGTTTCTAGTTGATTCGATGTTTGAGTGGTGCTTTCAAGAAGATCCATTATATGAGCTAGAAAAACTTCAGGACTTTGGGTGAGTTAGTGTGGAAGGATCCAACGGGAAAAGAGATCAACAATAGAGATCAGTGCTGTACTGCTATTTGTTCAGTTGTATTTTTTTCTTTACATATCCATACATATTTTCAGATAAACATATTAAGCTGTTAGAATATCACATAAAACAATATGCAAGGGTTTTTGTCACTTTATTTTGAGCTTTCTATATCAGTACAGTTTTGAATGCTCAAATCCTACTGATTAAAAACTGAATGGCAAATTGTTAAATTGTACTTGGCCTTATTTTAATAAATGAATCATGTATAAGCTTTTGACCTTCACTTAATAGTTATTTTAGAATAATAATGGCTATCAATGCTGTTTTTAACATATTTGGTACGTTTGTGTATTTTATTCACTACATGGACTGACCCGTTTTCTTCCGTCGTTGCTGTAGTATTTGATGTAAAAACCAACAACCACCAGCTTTAATTAATTTATGGCTGTACATTTTAAAAGTAGTATGTATCCTTCAAGGTCTGTTAACATAAAACTGAGATGGGGTTTCAGATTGTTAAAGTTTAAGTTAAAGCTTTGACATTCGAATTTAATTAGAATGTTATATTAAAAAAAGAGCCGTTAGAACGAATATTAGGCAGCTCTTAATATTCGTACCTCTCTATGGTATGATTAGGCCTATTTCTTTTACTTTTATGAATGTGGTTGTAAATGTTTTCAGTTCAGGTCGTTTCTTTTTTTTTTACATCTGGGGAAATTTGTGAATCACGAACATGACTGTCATTATCTTTGGGTCGATCTGGGCACCTGTAGACATTAGCGTCCAGCTGGCCCGTAACCAACTGCAGAGTGGTCACTGGTCAGTCCCGTGCATTCATGAACAATACCTGAGGCACATCAGAGAGTCACAGTCTGGAAAATGTATAAGTGTTATAAGTTAACATCATGAGCACGTAAAAGTAATCTGTGACCGTTTTTGTACCTGCTCATTTTGTCAATGTTCCCTTTTGATTGTCAATGAGGCTAACAGTATAGAGGGTTTCATCAGTACAGGCAACCAGGAAAACTAAGGAACAGCGTTTCACACACAAGGCAAAATGATGATGTTTGTGGATTATGTAACGCTACAAGTGTCGGCCAGTAATAATGCTCATTACTCAGACACTGCATGTTTCTTCAGTATTAGTCGTAAACACTGAATACTGCCCCTTAGTAGACTGAATATAATATTTAATTTTAATGCTGAGTTGTTAGTGAGGCATTTTCAGAATAATATTATTAATAAATATTCAAATATTATTCGACTATCTACATTAATGTCCAAATGAGCTCTCAATTTCTTTTTGCCACATTTTATATAAAATCTTTCCACAGTCATGTCCTGTCATGCTCATACATCACCCCCTCTTTTTTTCTCAGGACTCCAAGTCATCTGGCCGCTCCAGCATGCCGCGATGTCGGAACTCTGTCGCTACAACCACATCAGACGACCAGCCACACATCGGTAACTACCGGTTACTGAAAACTATCGGCAAGGGCAACTTTGCCAAGGTCAAACTGGCACGGCACGTCCTCACTGGAAAAGAGGTAGGCATGCACACACACAGGTTATAACCAAAACCTTTAATCCTTCTTTTGTTTCCAATTAGAATGGCCTTGTTGAGCCGCATTTTGTAATAACGGTGCATTTTGTAACAAACATCCAAAATGTAATTACTTTTTCATTTCGTTTTGTAATGAAGCCATATTTTGTAATACATTTTGCTGCATTATGTAATAAGTTTTTACGTTTTGCAACAGCAGGACGCTTTGGTGGTGCGGCATTAAAACTCAAGGAGCTGTTTGGGAAACATTCCAAGTGGTTTATGGCTTGGCTGGTAATTAGACATATTAGACAAGGACAATTTGAAATCAAAAATATATTTTGGAAATAGAAATGCGGCAAATGTATTACAAAATGCAGCTTCATTACAAAATGAAATTAAAAAGTTATTACATTTTGGACGTTTATTACAAAATGCGGCTCAACAGGCCTTGACTTCCTGAACCCTGAAAGTCTATATTTAGTTTCTTAAGTCATAGAAATTGCTTTAGTATTCCCTCAATTTAAATACAGACTGGATTCACTGTTATAAATGAAATGAAGATGAAACCTTAGTCTTATGCTCGGCAAAGTGAAGCAAATGTTGCTTTTAGTGTTCTGCTTAAAATAAAACACCACACAACTACCGTGAGAAGTTATTAGCTGCTGAAAACCCTCTTCCTCTTTTTTTTTTTTTTTTATTGATTTCATTCCAAGCCACTGACTTGTATTGTGTGTTTAGGTAGAAAAGAAGCAGTAAATGATTACAGCGTACAGCAAGAATCACACACTGTTGCAGACGTATTTTTCATGACATATCGCATAGAATCTGATGTTGCTTACAAGTTGGGTGTCATAACATATGAATGGAGTATTTTTTTTTTCCATTTTTAAGCACATAGAGAGAGCATTTTCCTTAATATAGTTTTGTAATTGCAATATGAAAACAAAGTTAATTTTACCCCTTTTTTTTCATTGCCATGCATTTTTTTCTTCAAGTCTTAAATAGAGCAACTTTGCCTCCAACATCACACCTAAAAAAATCCTGGAGCTGTTTTAGTGAGCAGATTTGTCTTCTGGTTTTTGTTTGATTTGGATTATCCAGCGCCTAGCAGAATTAGCATTGAGGTCATGCACCCATTTGTTTATTATTCCTTGAAGGATTTAAATGTTGTCAAAGCTAGAGGGTATAACCCAAACTTGTGTTATTAATAAATTCACATGCTAATGCAAGAACTATTGCTGTAATATGTGAACAGGATTTCCACGTTTTTCTGTGAGTTTACTACCTTGAAAAATTGGTGAAAGCACTGTAATGACAGCTGCATCTTAGCACTGTTTTCCTCACAAGGGTGTAAAACATATGGCGTATCTGATTAGAGGGTTTTAAAGGATGCCATTTCAAAGGAGTTTTTAGCTCGCTGGCCAATATGCTATGAGTTATTGTGAAGATGTTGTTTGTTGTCATCTTTGTCTTCTTTAGCAATTTCTTCAAACAGCCACTCCCAACAAAATTAGTGGTTTGGAGCTCTTGATGTTTTATTTTATCCAAATAGGTTTCATTCTAAAATCTCCAAAAACCAACAAATATTAATGTTTCTCAAAAATACTTTCTAACTGTTCAAAATTTGTTGGAAAGTTCAGTGTCAATCGTTTGTTTATCTTGACAATTATATGAAAAGAAGAAAAAAACAACACAAAAAAAAAAATACTGGTTGGGCTCTTTTAAAATTGCATTTGTAGATTCCTTTGGACAATGACTAGAAGGTTGTTTATAGTTATAACAAATCTCCGAAATATTTTTTTTAAATTGCCTTTACTTATAATTGGCCATATTTTAGTGGCTTATAACATATAAATGGTTGATAGTAAGACTGATAGGAAGTCACAAATAGACTTTCATTTAATTAGTTGAGTTCTCCTCCAGTGAAAGTACCACTCAGTTCTGCTGAGAGATGAATCTCCTGCCTTTAGACTGCAGCAGAATCTGACAACCGTGCAAGTTCAGGTTGTTATTAACGCTTGATAGAACATGCTGGTGCACTCCAGGACCATTTGTCTTATTTTTAAACGTTTGTATATTAACTGGTGGGGGGCGGGATTTCCTTTGGTGGATTACTATTGGTTTATTAATGTTGGACGGACAGCTATGTAAACGTACCCAATCAGAGGCAGAGGAGCTGCTATGGCCAGAGCCGCTTCATACGCTTACTTAGCTGTCCGTCAAATATAAATGAACCAATAGTAATCCACCAAAGGAAGTCCCGCCCCCACCAGCCACGTTTGTGTCAAAACTGCAATCAAAAAGTCAGGGAGCGCAAACAAAAAGGCTGAAGTCGTAATAAAAGAAAATGCCAACAACCAAAACTGTGACGGTACGAAGGCAAATATTTTACACAATCTGTGCATTTTTTTCCATTGCAGTCTCATATTTTTCATTTGAATTGTTTTTTTTGTTTTTTTTTTTGTTAGATCTTTTTAATTTGGTATTTTGAATTGCTATTTTTTGCTTGCACTTTTAAAAAATCTTCCTTGAATTTACTGACACAAATTAAACACCATACAGATGCATCATGGTAATGAATTCAAGAGCCAAAAGACATGTACCATGTACTGAACTGTACAATATAAAAGCTAAAATTAGATTGTGGTTGTTATTCATGAGTTAAGGCTGTCTGCTTGAGAATTATCTAGAAAAACACCTTCTTCCTTCCTGGTTCCTGCAGATCATGCTGTGATGCTCAGTAGGTCTGGTGTAAAACCGAGGATTGTGTACCTTCAGAGACAGTACATCTGCTGCTGCAGATTATATCACCATTGTCAGTATGAATAGGGGAGTCTAAATATCTCTGGCTTACTGTAACCTCCAGATGTGATGTAATTTTGTGATCTGTCCCTTTAAGGGAAAAGCTGTGTCTGCAGTGAGTCCATGCTGGGTTGTGTCTGAGGCTCAGTCAAATCAACTCTCAGCCTGTGAGAGAGCGAGTGAGAGAGGGGTGGGCGGGCTCTGTCAATGTGTGACGGCTCTGTGCCTGACACCCTGATAACACTCCATGTGACTGGCTACCACAGACACACACACACACACACACACACACACACACGCATATATACAAAGAAAACAAGGGAGAGTCAAAGTGCATGAAAGAGTCAGACAGGCACAACCAGAAAGAGGAGTAAAATAAAGGAGTTAGTTGACAGTGAAAGACAGAAGGGGAGAGAAAAGTAAATGTCCCCTTTCTGTGTTCTTGTTAAAAGATAATGTTTTGTTTCCTTGCTGTTGCTCTTTGTGTCCTCTGTTCTGTTTTTCCTCCAGTTCACACTTAGCATATCTCCCATCTGCCTGCTTCTGTGTTTGATTTTTGACACTTTCTTTGATTCTCAGTGGTCTTTACTACAGTTTGCTGTTGGATTAAGAACTATAGACCTCATTATCGCATGGATATAAACCATGCGTCAGCTCTGTCTCTGTCTCTTTTCTATCATATTATGTAATAGTTGTCTGCTGCGATTGTGCGTTTATCACTTAATGCCGAGAGATTGTATCTGAGTGTGTGAGGGTGTGATTTGTCCAAAAAAGATAGCAGTTTGTGTGTTTTTGCTCCGCTTGATGTGCTCACAGGCCTGTTGCTGTGTGGGTTTGTGTGAGGAGAACGGTCCAATGCTGCGGTGTAATAAATGAATAAAAGTATAATAATAAATGGTCACGTTCTTGTTTTTCTTCTAGGTGGCTGTAAAGATCATTGATAAGACACAGCTCAACTCTTCCAGTTTGCAGAAGGTGGGTCTATGTAAAGGACATGCACACACACACACACACACACACACACACACACACACACACACACACACACTGAGGCATAAAACTCAAACCTCAGTCCTTACCCTTTCTCTCCAAAGTCACTCTTCCTCCCCCACTAGCATTTATCTTCTGTACTTTCTCTCTGTCTATCTTCCCTTCCACGCTCCCTCCCCCTCTTTTCTCTCTATTTCTTGTTCTCTGAAGTGGTCTAGTTTTCAGAGAGAGTTTTAATTACAGGAAACAAGCTGCAATTACTTCTTTGATCGTGGCAGGGTGGGGTCTGTCCACTCACATGCACGCTCTCTAACCATGTACACATACACGGCGAACACACACACACACACACACACACACACACACACACACACACACACACACACACACACACACACATACACATCAAATAACCATGCATCAGCAGATGTAAGACATAAAACATACAGTAGTGTGCAAATGTGACAGACCACGTGACAAGACATTGCAAAGACTCGACAAAGACACTAAAGGGGCAAATGTACCATGAATCCAATTATGTACGGTCATGGGCACAACACAAAAAATATACATTCATGAACTCTGGTTTGGAGCGCTTGATGTTTTATACTGTCCAAATGTGTTTCATTTTAAAATCTCAAAAAACCTCACAAGTATTCATCTATTTCCTATTACTCTCTAACTTTTTAATCTTTGTTGGAAGTGTAGTGTCAGTCATTTGTTTATCTTGACAATTACTATATATGGTAAAAAATAAATAAATAAATGAAACATAGTTTACTCACACAGGGGTTAGTATTACTCGGGCACCTCTGGTAATTTGTAATACTTGCAGATTTTCTGTGCTCTTAGTCTACCCTGTGAATCTACCCTGGCTGTAATTTGTAATGTAAGAACTCTACAGCAAACTACCTACTCTATTTCAGCTCTTTTCCCTGGTTGAAGATTGTGGAGACCATGCTGGTGATAAATAAAAGTCTTTGTGACTGCAAATTCATGAGGCTGAGGTCATGATATTGCATGGAAAGAACACATTTAAATCCTCCCTGAGAGCAAAATTATAGATGATGGTGGAGGATGGCACGTAGAATGAGCATTTTTCTGTTTTGACAGATACTAAATGTGCAAGTGAGAATACAGAAAAACAGAATCAGGGATTAAAGTCAATAAATATGAGTAAAAACAGGCTTCACATGAAAGGGTGTTCATTTATAAATCTAAACATTTGTCTTGTGTGCACCAGGCTTCAGTCATAATTGAGATGAGGTGAAATGGCACACTAAATTACCCAATATGGAGGGAGGGGAAGGCTTACATTTATTGATGTGAACATGTATTTGAAAACGTGTAGATTGTATGCACTATTTTGTCTTATCAGATACATTTTTCCCCAGTGTGTACTGCTTTGCTTAAGCATCATCCTTGAACGGAGCAAGTCATGATAACACAACGGCTGTTAATGTTGCGTAACAGTGTAAGGTTATGTGTCACAATTTTTTGTTCAAGTTTAGAAGTTTCTAAATGTCTGCCTGTAGTGTTACTTGGAAGTTAAATAGCAACAGAAAAATGCTGTATCCCTACCGTAGACCTAGCCTTTCTGTTGATTAGCATTACAAATGATGCCCCATTAGACACCCTGTTAATTTTATAAGGTTACATTTGTGCAGGTGGAATTGGTACCTGCTTGTTATATGTCTATGTTTAAACGGGTATAGTATTGCTTCAGTCACTGCAAGCATGTCATCACTGTTTGCTTTTGCTTCCTCTCTAGTAATCTGACCCATAAACAGGAAATAGATGTTGATTCTATTGAAAGTTTTTCCAGCTCGAGTCGGACCTGTAATATGAGCGGGAATGCTGAAATTGACATCTGAACTATGCAACTTTTTCGACAATACTGCCCACTCTCGTATACACCGAAACAACATGCAACAGACAGAATTCAAGGGGAAAAGTCAGAATGTGAAAATGCACACAAGAAAGACAGAGGATCTGACCCTGTTTAATGCTGTGAATGAAAAGCAAAAAAGTTTCAGTCCCATCATTGTGTTAATAACGGTGTTTGTAATTAAAACCATCAGCCAAATCTTTAACCATCCTCCCTCTCTTACAACACCTATGAATAACTAAAATCCTGCACAGGAGGGTAGATTTTCTTTGGTCTCTACATAATTTCAAGAGGAAACTCAAGAGTTTTTCCCCAGTTATGTCAAAAAGTGGACTGCTTAAACACATACTCTGTAACAGCAGGTGCATGCACGTTGAATATATATGCAAATCACTGTAATATCACTTTACATCTGGTAGCATATCTGACATGGCACCTTGTGCTACTCGTTTCTCACAGCTCTTCCGGGAGGTGAGGATTATGAAGATGTTGAATCACCCCAACATAGGTGAGTCACTCTGAAGTTTCCACCTTTTCCCTCCTCATGATCAGCAAGACATAATTGGCGTACCAAGGTCAAATGATAATACTGTTTCTACATTTCTCTCTTATTTAATTTTTTTTGCTTTCACTCTGCTGTTAATTTTTCCTCATTCGTACTCTCTCCTCCTTTTATGTGTCCCATCTCTGTTCACTTATCCCTTGTCTTTTCTTGTCTTTCTCCATGTACAGTCAAGCTCTTCGAGGTGATAGAAACAGAGAAGACTTTGTACCTGGTAATGGAGTATGCTAGTGGAGGTAAGTGTGTGTGTCACTGTGAAATCATTCCCCCTGAGGCTTGGCACTCTGTATGTTAGTCATATTGCTTCCCACCAGCACAATCTGTGGCTTCCATGGCCTGTTTTTTTTTATTTTATTTTTTTTATAATTATTATTACTGTCAGAAACAGACTTTTTTTCTTCACATATGTGGGGTATTTTAACACCAGATGATGGGTGATAACTAAATAATAAAGCAAACAATGTTACAAAATGTAACCATTATATTTTATTTTATCCTTGAAACAAACAAATTGTGCTTGGCTCAGCAAACCTCACCATTCGCACATATTTCACCCATTATAAGTAAATGGCTAAATAAAAAAAGATTAAAAAAAAAAAATTACTTCACCACTGACCTAGAATAGATGTTATTAATCTCGCCCAACATTGGTTGAGTGAGATTATTGTAATCACCTAGTGTGTGTGTGTGTGTCCGTGTCCGTGTCCGCAGAGACATATGCTATAACTAAATGAATACTTGCGATATCACCATGAAATTACATGGGCATACACATATAGCTAATGCGCATCAGATGCAATGATACATTTGAGTAAAGGTCAAGGTCACAATTAACCAAAAGTACAAAATCACATTATCAGTATTAACTCAAGAACGGAAAGTCACAGCAATTTCAGATTGGTACCAAACGATGCAGAATGAAGATTTCGACAATTATCATAAAAGCTGTTATCACCCACAACCAATAGTTTTTGAGATCTCTGGAGGTTAAAGGTGACATGTTGCAAAATTAAGTTCTGTATCACATTATAACTTAATCAATACTGGATATATTATCATAATATTACACGCACTGACACATATATACTTATAATGAAATTATCGATATTGTCAAAGGTCAAGGTCATATTTAGCAGAAAGGTCAAAATCACATTATTGGCTCTAATTAAAGAGCACGTTGTCATAAAAACTTGAGATTGGCACAAAATAGGGGTGAGATTCGGCATTCTCTGAATACTTCTTACATTTTGGAAAAGGTGGGGCAGTCTATAAACCTAATTGGGTGTAACTTGAACCAATAGTTTTGGTGCTTAAGTGTTAATAAATAAGAAACAAAGAAGAAGAAACACAATACCCCATGTCTCCCCTTCAGAGACGGTAGAAAATATTCTCTTAAGGGCATCAGCTTTGACTCACTTAGGCCCTTTGGATCCTAAAGGATAATATTGAGTTCAGTGTCCCATTGACCCAGTACTCTGGATTTAAGAAAACAAGCATCAGGTTCCAACACTAAAATCTGCTCTCCTCTTCTTTCTCTCATTTCTCAGGAGAGGTCTTTGATTACTTGGTGGCCCATGGCAGGATGAAGGAGAAAGAGGCCCGTGCCAAATTCAGACAGGTGTGTGATGGGGTGAAAATGTGTCAACATGTATAATGGATGTTTGATGGTATGTTGGATCCAAATGTTTATTTTCAATGTAGTGATTTGAATAGAAGGAGTTTTTGTGTAGTTTTACATTTTCAGGATATACGCGGTCATGATTCTTAGAAGCTGAAAATGCACTGAGAAAAGTGTTTTCCCCAACGACCTTAAAACTGATGGAAAATGGATCTAATTATCCATCCAGTTTCGTGTAGGTTGGGTTCATGTTGCATTACTGTTATTCCTTAGAGTTCATTAACTGTAACAAACTTGTTTGGACAGTCATTGTTAAAAGTGACATGTGTATCATTTATTCACTAACTTAACTTAACTCCTGAGTGCTTTAGCTGTCTTCCATATCTAATTTAGTAGGGTTATACTGTTAAAGTAGACCAAGTCAATTACTGAAATGCTTTAAATAATTTATCATGTCATTAAAATGTAATCAGTTGAGAGGATCACTTAAATTTTGCATCCCTAGCATGTCCTCGCGTTTGCTGCGTAATAAAATCCTAATGAAGACTTCTCAGTGTCTTGAACACGGTTTTCTCACCTCTCTAACTCTGTCCATCTCTCCCTTCCCTTCCCTCCTTCCCTTTCTCACTCACTTTTTCACTCTCCAGATTGTGTCAGCAGTGCAGTATTGCCATCAGAAGTGTATAGTACACAGAGACCTCAAGGTGAGAACACACATTATTGAATTATATTGAGTGTCAAAGCAAGAGCAAGCAAAGCCTCTTTCTCTCTCTCTTTCAATGTCCATTAATCTTCACATGATTTAGCTTTTTGAGATGAAATCCTGCCTCCCATGAATCAGCAAAGGTTAATCACAAAGATGATATAATATCCCTCTTGTGGTATAGGGATTTACCCATGTGTCAGAACACAGGCACCTTCTGCCACTGTATTTCCCTGCTATCCTCTTAATTCATTGTCCCCTCGTTTAGAATTGCCCCCCCCCCCCCGGTCAATATTTGGTTTCTCTTTACTGGTACTGAAATATTGCCAAAACCGAAACACAACACACAGAAAAATAAGGCTTCCAGGTCATTTTGGTTAATAGTATTATGCAGAACTGTAAATCCTCTTACTGTGTTCGCAGGGAGACCTGTAGAAATGACATTATCATGATTACTGTTACAGTAACCATACAAAAACATCTCAGTCCATCAACGATTTGCCACAATGATGTTTATTTTTGTTATTTTAAGCAACATTTCCAGTGACTGGAGTTGACAAAGTATTTTCTTCTTTGTTCACAGGTAATATTTGAAATTATGATCTTAAAACAGTTTTTTTGGCTTATGAGGATAGACTGTTCTCATTACTGTAATGCATCTCATCCTGCACTTTATCTTAATCACTGCTTATCTCAGATTACAATTTGAAATCAGTCACAGATTTGTCTCTAGTATGTCCTACACTGCAAATTCACATTCTGATAAGCCTGCATTTCGCACTGAAACTAGAATAACAAAGTCTATGTATAACTGCCATCATGTCTTAGATGCCCCCCCCTGTATACAGTACTGATGTTTCTTTTTCGAAGGCAGCCCCTTAACAAGTAAACATCAAAGTGTCCACATTTGTAGGAAGTGAGAGTTGATCTTAATTAGCCATACATAATTAAATCTGCCAGAAAAAATAATGAAAGGCTGGTACTCATTTATTTCTAAGGTCAGAGCCTGGAGATGATGTCAGTTTTGTATTTAATCTGCGCATACACACACAAGCAGCAGAGTATTCAGAGCAAGTGAAAAGGAGAGCGCACCTGTTGCTAGGCAACCCCAGCCTCCCTGCTCACTCTAGGCCTAGGATGCACACAGGAAAACTGTGCTAGCTCCCTTTGCCCATTGTGCTGCATGTAGGCCTCAATCTGTTACTCTGTAAACCTCATTCTCTATGCATTTGTGTTTCTTCATTTACTCTGTTGTGTTTGTACTATGTTACTGACTCTTGTTTACTGTCAGTAATATGGTAGAATATATTTGCTTCAAACTCATGTCGGAAAAAGTACAGATACTAAATGACAGGGTAGTCTGTTTGTTAGGTTTTGGCCATTGTTTGGAGGAAGTTCAGTGAAAAGCATTTTTGTATGTTGAATATCATATTACTATATGACAAAAAATTACAAAACCCTCCCCTCTTTTTTTTTTAAAGCTGGAGAGCCCCAGGCCACTTAGAATGGGAACAGCAGAATTAAAATGACATAAAAGCTAAACTGGGTGCTGAACCATGTATGCTATTCACAGAATTGTTGAGATATTAAGTAACACAAATCTCTTTTTATTCAGTATGAAATTTCAGTATTAGTTTGACATAAAAAAAAAAATTATAACTAATACTGTGGTATGAGACAGAGTGCTTTGCCTATGCTCCTCGAATGTGCTTCTACTTTGTTATGTACCATTATGTATTTACAGGTCACATATAGCCTTGAGGGGAAAAAATGTCCTTTTCTTTTTCTACCTGTGCTTTCCCTCCATACTATTATTTTGTTCTTTTATTGTCTATTGTAGTTCAGCTTCAGTTCAATTCAGGATGCTGTTCTGGCATTAATGACAGAACAATATTACCAAGGATTGTATAAGTTCATGAATATAAGCAAAAGAAATTTATAAAATAAAATAAATTGATAAATATGCAAGAAAATGGCCCAAAAAAAATCTATTGCTTTGTCTTTGCTCTTATCTTTTTTTTTTCATTGTGTCCCAAACACTCTGCAGGCAGAGAACCTTCTGCTGGACGCAGACATGAACATTAAGATAGCAGACTTTGGCTTTAGTAATGAGTTTACTATCGGGAACAAGCTGGACACTTTCTGTGGCTCCCCACCCTACGCCGCTCCAGAACTGTTTCAAGGCAAGAAGTACGACGGGCCAGAGGTGGACGTATGGAGCCTGGGGGTGATCCTCTACACACTGGTCAGCGGTTCACTGCCTTTTGATGGACAGAACCTCAAGGTCAGAAGTGGGGGAGTGTGCGCTTGTGTGCATGTGTATGTATTACATAATCGGATGTCTGTATTCTGTGGGTGGTTGTAGTATTTGTCATGCTAGTTTCTGTTCCTTCTCTGCTACAGACTACAGTGAATGTGCAAATGTAATCAGATTGGAAGCATCAGTCCAAATACTTTGTTCTTAAACTTGTTGTTTAGGTGGTGTGATGCACAAAACTAGCCCAAAAACGTGGTTCTTTATTCATTTTCGTTTTCAAACAAAAGAGATTAAATGCTGCCTTTGAACTGTAGTTATTCACACCACCTATCACACTGTGTAGTCAGTACCCATATGACTCATTCTGGAAGTGCAGACACATTTTGGGTGGGCGATATGACATTGAATGCAGTGATATTGATATTAATATGCCTGTGAACAACCAACTGGGCTTATCAAGAATGTCTTTGCACACTGCTGTTATGGAGTTTGGTTTAACACCTACGTTTCTGCTCTTACTATTTATTTAACTCAGGTCTCTGATTTAACTCGTAGTAATCATTTCTGTCTTTTTAAATGTACAAATGCATATGAAATACTGATGCTGAATTGTTAAGGAGCATCTCATAATTTTATTGACATCTTATCAAAGCTGCAATATTTCATAGGTTTTTATGCAAATCCAATGCCTAATTGTGCAAGTTCATTGCTCATCAAAGGATTTTATCCTACATCTCGGCCATGACACAACCCTCCTTCATAGATTCATCTCCATTAGTGTCTTAATAATGCAAACTAATGAGACCCCTCTAGAGGGAAGTGCGGAATTATAGAGGTTAATGAGTTTAGTGCAAGCCATTAAATATGTTGTGTGAATAAAGGGCACTGAAGAATATTACATATTAATGTGGTTAATGTTGAATATTTGTGACTTGTGGCTATATCAGTACTTTCAACATAAAAATTGAATTGTATGAAAATGTTTTTTTTTTTTAATATGCACCCAGTGTCTATCTGTAAATAGTAGCACTTATTTCATTGAGAATTAATCAAAAGGGTAAAATTTAGTAATGTATCTCAGTGTTAAGTCATTGCCAACCAAATGATAGGCCTTTATCTGTAGTAAACTTCAGGGTGAATTCTAGCAACCCTGTATGATCCTTCTGTGTCCTCGTATTGTCATGTTTAGTCTGTTGTTGATTCTCTATTCTCTTGTTCAATCTCAGGAACTGAGAGAGCGTGTGTTGCGTGGCAAGTACAGGATTCCCTTCTACATGTCCACAGATTGTGAGAACCTGCTGAAGAAGTTTCTGATCCTAAACCCTTCTAAAAGAGGCAGTCTTGAGGTATGGCCCATTGCACTCGGGTACAAAATCCAGCATTTAGAGACAGAACACAGAAATGGCACATGAGGGGTTGTTTATTTAATTATTCAGATTGATCAATATTTAAAACTACTTGAGAGCAGCTCCTTAAAATGTGATAATTAACAGACTAGAGGTGCTTGAGTTTCATCTGTTCCTAACATAACATGTTATGTGCAGTACGACGGTAATATATGTATACCAGGCTTGCTTCACCAGTTACATGTGAGTTTGTGGTTGAAGTGTGAAGTGGCCTCTAAAAGGCATAGTAAATGCATGTTACCTTGAGATTTATGGGTTACTAAATTGAATGTGTAACATTTTTTGATTGATTTCACTTGGATGAATACCATGAAAACATAAACAGTCATGTTTACTTCTGGCTTTTCTTTACCCACTTCTCCAACATGTCATTTTTGCTTGATCTTTTCCTTGTTTGACCTACTTAACATTATGATGGCCCTGTAAAAATAAAGACAACTAAAGCCCTAGTGCTAGAATTTGTTTTCATTCGCACCTGCTGTAGAGGTTGTGTGTGTAAACAAGGGAGTCTTAACAAACTTGGTCTGTTGTGATTTTCATTTGATATGCAGGTCTTTTTCTTTTTCCGAAAGCGACGTGCATATAAATACTTTTCGCTGTGTTAAAGTCAAGTTTTTTGCACAACTTTATTTGCCAGAGGCTGTATGAATTGAATTGTAAACCTGTCTATGAATCATGACATTTCAGTCCATTTATCAAGATTTATTGGCATATTGAAGATAAAGTACACCTGATTTCCTTCACCATGAAAAAAGGGAATCTATTGACTTGTATTTCTCAGTAACGGTTCATTTTCCCCCTTCTTTTCTCCCTGTTAACCTTTTCTCTTTCTTCCTTTCTTGCCCCTTTATTCTTTGTGACATCTTGTGTCCTCTTCTATTTGTCTGACTGGCTTGCTCCCAGCAGCAGATAATGAGGGACCGGTGGATGAATGTGGGCTATGAGGAGGATGAGCTGAAACCTTACATCGAACCACAGCCAGACTATAAGGACCCCAGGAGGACAGGTAGGGGCACAAGAACCATGAAAGAAAGATAAATCATTTCTTTTTATTCTCCCCCACACACAGGCCCACTATATTACAGATGTTCCTTTTCCCTCTAGACTTGAGGATAATTTATCTTAAGCAGGGTAACAGACCTACAGTAAGTTCTTCATTCTAATTATAAACTGGTTTTGCTGCATGTGCGCAGACATTATGTTGCAGATGGGATTCTCTCAGGAGGAGATTCAGGACTCGCTGGTTAACCAGAAGTACAACGATGTGATGGCTACGTACCTACTACTGGACTATAGGAACTCTGAGGTATAATATTTTCTCTGCTTAATAGACCTTTAGTCTTATAGTTTGATTTCAGTTAACTTTCTATTAGTTTTACCAGTGCTTAAGGACAAAGGACTTTGAGAATTTGATCAATTTTATTATTATAATTTTTTTAAATCTAGGTTTAAGTTCAGTTTTTCAAGAATTGTAGCCTTTTTCAGTGATTTTTAGATGGTATTGCAAGAAAAGGCTCGGGATTAGTGATAGTTTTGATTTCATTTTTTGTTGTAGTTTTTAAGTTTGTGTGTTTGTTTGGTTTTTTTTTTGGCTTGGTTAATTAAATTCTTGGTGTTTATTTTAATCTGTTTTTTTTTGTTAACCTTTCTATAATAATTCTGTCTCTCATATACACATAGACACTGTACTGGCGCTGTTTATGTAAAACCCTAGCGTCCCCTCAGCTTATTTTCACATAAATATCAAACAAATGAGACCTTGATATATATATATATATATATATATATATATATATATATATATATATATATATATATATATATATATATATATATATATATATATATAGATATAGATATACTTCCTATCATCTCAGCATGTATTTATGATCAAAACGTTGAGTCTTCACATAACACTACCATATAAAAGGACTATTTTTAGTACTTAATGTTTCTGTTGCACGCAGTCTCTTAGATCCTCTCTTATGCCCATGATTTTCTTTTTTTTCCTCAGCTGGATGAAGGTTTTATCAAGCCTCGACCAGGAAGTGATGTAAGCAACATAAATGCTCCCTCCCCGCCTCACAAGGTACAATAAGAACCCAGATTTTATTGCTAACACATAAAGCAGTGTCCCAGCGCCCTTCAGGACTGCTGCAGGTGTATTTGTAAAAACATTGGTGTTGTAACAGTGGCTGTTAGCGCAGTTCTTCTGCTGGCATACTAATGCCCCCGAGTGTGCTTACATTCCCTGATGCATACAAAGCCCACTCTGACCCCTGTGTCCATCTTGCCTCTCTTAAGGTACAGCGCAGTGTGTCATCCAACCAGAAGCCTCAGAACCGCAGAACCACCGACCAGGGTGAGACTGGTGTGTGTTGGAGGGGTGGGAGCACTGACAGGGTGAAGCTGGGGTTTGAGATGGTAATGGTGAGACAACGTTGGAAAAAGATTCAAATTAGAAAAGGATTGACGAGTTCAGGGGCACAAATGCAGAGCTGTACAGTTGTTACAGATTCTTGTTAGACTCGTCTGGGCTCCAACGCTTATCGACAAGTCGAGTCGTCACACCTTTAGACACATAAGTTAAAGAGACTGACTGATGCAACTCAGAAAAACATCTCTCTATACTTTTAGGCCAAATGGCAATACACAATATATTTTATTTGAAGTGAGTTAAGTGTGCTGTGATTCATATTATGCAGTAGTCTTAGACCATTGTTAGTTTTTTTTATATATATATATATATATATATATATATATATATATATATATATATATATATAATTTAGGGTGAGTAGAAAATGAGGGCACATCATTCTGTGGGTGTAGTATTCCTTTAGTTATACTCTAGTTTTTTTTCAAGTGTGTGTGTTTATATGGTGTGTGTGTGTGTTATATATTCAAAATTTCCAAGTCATGTTGCTTGATGCAAATGGTTCATGAATGTAGCAGCAACTGGACCAAAAAGTCATGTTCTATTTAAAATAAACAGTCGGGTAACACTGCCCCCCAGATAATGCATGCAGTGTTTTTTTTCCTCCTTTTCAATTTTGGTTCATTGTCAGCTTGGTCTTAAATTTAATTTCAAACGGCATTAAAAAAAAAAAGTCTTGAATTTAACTTGGCCTGAGCTGTAGGAACCCTGGTATAGATGGCTCATGTTAGTTCTCCTGTTGTCATGTTTGTGCCTGTAAGTGAGATGAATGGTTTTTGTTTTCACCTCAACTGCAAAACAAATCTACCTACAGGTATTTATAAAGTAGCCATAACCTCAACCTTACTGTAAGAGCCAAATGAGTACAGTACAGTTTTTCCATAGAATTGTTGTTTTTAGGGGTTATATCAGTTTATCGTGAAATTGTGTTGGCCTGTAATAAGAGGCACATTAGCATGTTGTACATGTTTAGTGTTTTTACATAATTAAATAATATTGCCATAACTAGTATTGATTTATTCAGTGTCTTAACTGAAAATATTTCAAAGAAGAAACCAGATATACAGCAGAATTTAGTCGACATCTGTAGTTATGGTGTGAAAAAATAAGTAGAGTAGACAGAAGGAAGAAGGATGCTTGGCCAAAAAAATTATGTAAGAGTGACAGGTGGGCAGAATGTAGTGCAGTCAGTATCATATAGTGCAGCTGTAGTCAAATCAGACCAAGAGAAGAAATGAGAAAACAGAAGACACGAGTCAGTGGTGGCTGTCTGATGCACTTTGTTTTTCTTTCCTTAGGCTCCTCCTACTCTAAGAGGGGGGGTCAAGTAGACAACCGCAATGCAGGGGAGGATTCTGGGAGAAAGAGTTCATCAGGCAGCTCCACTACCAAGGTGCCCGCTAGCCCCTTGGTCTCCTCAGACCGCAAGAAGAGTGCCACACCCTCTACCGTGAGACCTAGCACCCACACTGCTGACATGACACATTTATGTGCTACAAAAGCTACAAAGAAACTGCAGCGTATCGTGATTATATGTTGCTGATTTTACTACATGGAACAGGCTAGTGCTGAGTGAAGAAGTTATAATGAAATATAATCACTTGATGTAATGGAAAAAAGTACAATCATCCTGCTGCAGAGATAATGTTTTTAGATTTTTGTCTCTTCTTATCTGACATCTATCAACCTGTGTCTTAGGAGTATAAAAAAAACAAAAAAACTTAAATTTCAAATTGAAACGTGGAAACAGGTAGAAGATTTGAGCATTAGTTGTTTGTTTTTTTTAATTTCTTCCTACACATGCCACAGGACTCTACTTAACTGATTGACTTACCTGACTCTGCTTTGTTTCTATGGTCTTGTGTGTGTTGTGTTAATATCTTCTTTGGGAAAAACCTCAGTGTAGGGTCACCCAACATGAACTTAGCATAGAACTAAGAACTGATCACACCATTGGGGTAGATTTTTGTATGAGTTAAAGAATGAAAGAAAAAGTTGTTATCATATGGCATTAACATTTATTTTGACAAGCTGCTGAATAGATAGAATGAAAATGCTTACAGTCATGCTTTGAGAAATTCATTGTAATCATCCTAAAATAAATGAGAAGCAAACTTGAGGCTTTTCTAAGAATTCATATCTTAGACTCTAAGATATTATCTCCTACGTTGTAATTTCTGCACTCAAGTTTTCGCTGTGGGCCCTTTAATTTTCTATGGCTAACTGTTTTTTTATGCCATTTTTTTCTTACTTCAGAATAGCATCCTGTCCACTGGTACTGGTCGCAGTCGGAACTCTCCTCTGACTGAGAGAGCCACGCTGGGTCAGGGGATTCAAAACGGCAAGGACAGGTAAAAACATAGATGCATTTACACACAATCACTAAAGAATGATGTTGACAAAGGAAAAGACAAGTAGACTAATAACTTTGTGCTCACGCACACCACTTTTAATTATTGGCAACCAAAGTAGTTGCTGTGAGGCAGTGCTACTTCCTCACAAACACACATATAATCCAAACACACTCACCGTGGTTTGTGAATGAAGCACTTCCACAGCTGTCTGAGTGAATCCCAGACCTTGGCTGGTACTCTCCAGAGCTCTGCCAGCTGGCTCAGGGAGGCTCGCAGCCTTCCCCCAGGGTGGGGTGTGAGCCCTCCTGGACAAGGAAATCAGGCCCTCCTGAGAATTTAGGCCAAACCTTCAGTAGATTACAGATTACCCATGATGGTCTGATGCCTGAAGCCTGCCAGTCAGTGTAGGCAGGACTCGAAGGACACACACTTTCTCATATGACACAAGTACACACGCCAGACTTCAAACTTCTTCTATTTTTTTTTTCCTTTTAAGATAAATAATACGTTTACGATTTCCTTCTGGGATAAGTATGATTTTAAAAAATAACAGGTAAGGATTTAAAGAAGCGCAAATTCAACTAAAGTCAAACATTTATTGATAAAGTAATTTAAAGTTTGTTTTTTTGGTGAGAATTAACAAAATAAAAATGTAACCCTTTAGATTTGCCACAAATCAAACCCCCTCTTATTTTCGTTTTGCTACTTTACATTTGCGTCGTGTACATTTTGATATTCCCTCCCTTGCTCCCCTTGTCATAATTGTCCATATAATGCATCCCTTTAAACTCACTGCCTCTTAAACAATTCAAAACAACATGGACAATATGATGTTAAATGCTTCTGATGTAACCATGCACAGACATACTACATACCCCATTCATGCTTAACCAGCCATATGCTTTTGTGCCTTTTCATAAGCATTAAACATAACCCCATACGTTTGATGCAGTTTTCATTGTCATTACTGCTTTATTACTTGTTCATGTGTCTGTCTCAAATGACTTCCTTGTTTCCAACACAGTGGTTCAACTACCAAATCACAACAATGAGGTATCGGGTTGTAAAGTTTTACAAATATCCAATTTTTCCCTCTTAACCTCTCCAAATTAAATACTAAATGGAACAGAGCAGTCGTTTGAGACAGCATTGCTTTTATTTAATTTTTTTGTACTGTGGGTCACTTAGTTTTGGTAGACTCTGCTAACTTAACTTTCATCAGCTTTGACTTTAAAGGTTTTTAATTTGATCATCATTAATGCTCTGAAGTTTGGGCTTTTGTTTTTGTGTGAACCCCTCCCCTTCCCAATTCTCTGTATTCTCTTTTCTTTCCATTTCGTTTCTTGCTTCATCCTCTGGTCCCTGTAGATGGACATTGATATTTATCTTTGCACCTCCTTTCATTTCTTTTCTGCCATTTTTCCACTTCGTCTTTATATTATTCTTTCCTTTCTTTCCTGTCTCTCTAAGGAGATTAGGAAGACTTGTGATGGAATTTTAACTCTTAGTGGCTCTATATGCTCCCTGTACCCGCCTCTTAATAGGCTTACACTTACACAGAAATATCTACACAACACAAGCTTAAACATACATGTCACACATGCTAAACTTGCCACATACTGAGTCGTCCAGTGAATGCTGTTATTTTTCCATCACAAGCTCTTAATCCTTGTCAGAAAGAGTATATGTGTTTCTCTCGGCTGTGTGTTTGTTTTTTGTGTAATTAGCAGCTGTTACGTTGACCTCTATAAATGTCCCTGTCTCTCCCTGTCATTGCTCATTCCACTGCTCTCGCTCTCTCGCTCTCGCTCGCTCTCTCCTCAGCTATCTCTCTCTCCCTTTCTGTACCACTCTCCCCTGTCTCTTACTGTTTGTTTCTGTGTGTGGATAAAGTCAAGTTTGAGCTGTCAGCACTGTGTAGGGCTTTGTAGCCCGTAGCAACCTTGCTAATTAACAGAAGGTTCAGGAAATACCCAGTCTTGTTTTGCTTAAGTAATTCAATAAAAATTCTCTTTGTTCCTGTAGAGTTTAGATGGTGTACAGTGGAAAATAACAGGAAGCTATCAGGAGGGAAAAAGTCAAGCACTTGACAACCAGCTAAATTTACAACATGGGCAAGCAGGGCATTTCAGGTGTTACCAAAATCATCCCATATCAGGACAGATAAAACGGTTTTCAAATCGAATGCTTGCTTGTTTATACTCAGAGGATCTGCTGCTTCTTACTTATACATTCTTGCCCAAATAAGTGTTGAAATGTGTATTTTGTATCGCAGGACTCATAAATCTTACATTAACGGAAACAGACTTTACTCAAATGTTTGGGTAGGTGACCTCACAGCTTCCTTAAACAGCATTTCATGCAAACCAAGGAATCAGCTTGAGCGATTACTGTCCCAATTAAAAGTATTGTAACAGTCAAGGGGAATTTAAAGTATGCAGACTAAGTTTTTACTGTACATCGCTCAGAAGCAGGTTTGATGTTAACACTACTCAGTCATGCAAAATATTTACTCGTGAGACACTAGTTATTGATTTGGTGATTTTATGAGATTCCTTAGAACAATTCTGTAATGCTAGTAGCCTGTCTGGGTGATTTTAATTTTTGAGCGTTTTTATTTTGCTGACTCTTACTTTGTTGCTAGTGAGTGTGTTAAAGTTGGTCTTTTGTGCTCCGTCACATAGATTTCACATCTAAAGATAGAGAAACAGAAATGCCACCTGTGATTTGTATTCTATGATTCTTCTTGTTAAAGGAAGAAGAAATGACAATGGCATAAAAAAGACCAACTTTTACTGTGTTGTCTGTTTTCATGTCTTTTTCTCTTGCTACGATCTCCCTTTGGTCTTTCTTTCCTCTGCGCTTTTCTCTCCCCCACCCCACCCCCATTACTGTGTTTGATAAGTGCTGCTTCTAACCATGCTTCACCTCACCTCCCTGCCCACCTACACACAAACCCCGCCCGGAATGTTTGTATGTGTACCTGTCACGTGTGTTTGATTATATGTATCTGTCACTCATATGTGGGTGTGACTGCATATTGTATGTATGTATGTATGTGTCGGGCGGGGCACTCCTCCTCCTCTCCTCCCCCTCCCTCCCAGCCTAAACACTCCGGGCTCCCGTGCCTCCACTGCCTCAGCCGCTGCCGTCCTCTCCTCCTCTTCCTCGCGTCCCCGTCACCACAAGTCCCTGTCCTCCTCCAATCATCCATGCCCCTCTGACCTGCACGCACCACGGCCCAGGCAAGTCTTACTCACTCAACTCTGTCACACACACAGACAGACATATGCTCACATTTCCCACAGCTCCCATCCACACACTTGACACAGATCATCATCACCTCCACAAGAACTAGATGGACAAAGAGTAGAAAGAAGAGGATAAAATAAATTGTTGGCTCTGAATCTCCCATTACTGCTACATTAGAGGGGAAAGCACCAGCTTTGGACAAAAACAGCTCTGCCTCTTTTCCACAGTGACTAAATCTGGCACACATTGGATAAGTAGTGGCCAATATTTTTCACCCAAAATTGTAAAACTCTGTAAAGAGGAGGATTTGTTTTTCCCCAAAGAGTTGGTGTATTAGTTAAACAATGCTGCTCTGCTTTTGCATAACACACAAACACAATCTACCATCTAATTAATTCTTAATTGTATTCTTTTTTTTTTTTTTTTTTTTTTACAACATGACACATCTATTTATCCATTTTGTTATGTTTTCTTATTTGTGTCAACCTCTATTATAGTAATGCCTGAATTATAAAATCCAAAGTAAAGTTTTTGCTAAGATAAGATAAGACTTTATTGATCTCACACAGGAGAAATTCACTGTTACAGGAGCTCACAGAAAAAGTACAAATAGGTGCAAGAAGGAAGTAAAGCAGTGCAAATAATAATGCAAATAATCATAGAGGTAAATAATAAAATTAAACTAGATATAATATATATATATATATATATATATATATATATATATATATATATATATATATATATATATATATATACTAGAAATAAAAAATATATAGAAATACTGTCTTATCTACCAAAAAAATTTTTTTTAAATTGTACAGTCGTGGAAAAAAATATTAGACCATCAAAAGTCATCAACAACAATGGTTATCCAATCATTGACTGACTCCTGTGTGTATCATGTGACTAATGGACAGAAAAAAATTAATGTCTAGAAGGACTGTTTTTTTGTCAGTACAATGACCTACTTTTGATCTAAGAACTGAAGTGATTTTGGAAAGCAGGTAATGC
This sequence comes from Siphamia tubifer, assembly GCA_020466265.1. NCBI lineage: Eukaryota > Metazoa > Chordata > Actinopteri > Kurtiformes > Apogonidae > Siphamia > Siphamia tubifer. Next base: position 17,964,912 of record CM035800.1, read on the forward strand.
CAGTGTAGAAGCAAAGGTGACAATGTGAACACTATTGTACAGATTTCATGAGAAAACAGGAGAGTGTACCTGTACGTATTTACCACTTTAAGATCACCATAGTGAGACATCCAATATTTTTCCACACACTTCACCAGTTACTTAGCAACAGCCACGAAGTAGACTGTGAAGCTCAGAAAGCTGCACTGACTAAACTCAGTATGAAACGTTAACATACCTCGTCTTTGACCAGTCAGTCAGCTTCAAAACTCACAAATATCTAGTAGACCAAAACACCCAGAGCCCCAGAACAAGATGAGCAGGTTTTTCTCCAAGCTGAATCTCTGACAAACCAGAGGTGCTTCTATGTGTTTTGTTTCCTGACAGGAAATGAAAACAGGAAGATTTGGAGTTGCCAAAGATTTTTTTTTTTTTTTTATGGACCAGGAAAAGACAGGAGAGTTGTTTGTTTTATTTCTGCCTTTAAAATAGAAGCAGTGAAATGACTACAAATAACTACAACAAATGGACAGTTCCTCAACATTTGTTTGGACGTGTTTTCTTTAGTGGTAGACAACACAATAGCTAATATACATGCCATGCTTCATGCAGAAGTTATAGCTGAATGACAAAATTCAAAACATAAGATGCAGTATTTATATATATAACATATTGGTTAATGTTCAAAAGCTGTGAACTAAACATTATTGCATTTAAGTTTGCTTTCATCTTTCCACAACTTTAACACTTAATTCCAGTCATCTGTAACACAGTTCAACTGCCTCCCTGAGCCTCATCAACCTTGAACAGTAGAGCACAGCAAAATGCTTATCACGTGGTATAAAAACACAGATACTCTGGGGAGAACTGGACAAAATACAGATTTGTGTTGATGCATGTTTCTTTGTGTAACTTTTCATTTGTTGCATGCTCAGTATTGATGTTGTAATACTCTCCACTGTTAGTTTTATTTCTGATGTGTTCTTTATTGATAATGGATTTTCCCTGGCTGGAACAAAGCAGTGTCTTCCATGTAACTTAATTAGTCTCTTTTACTGCATTAGCGAGTCTCCGTTCTTAAACTGAAGCAGGCCTGGGAAAACCCCATCTCCTTCATGAACTGCTAACTGTACTGCCACATGTCTAGTTAAAGAAGATACGGGTTAATGTAAAACCCTGACGGAAGTGTGTTTTTGATGACCTGTGTGCTCACTGTGTGCGTTTGGTGTATGTCTGCCTGGTTTGAGTGTGGCTTTTGTTGCCTTGCTCACCTGCATGCGTAAGATGGTGTCTTTTTCAAGGGCTACTTTGATATTATGGTTTGAGTCATCTCTTTTACACCTTTTTTTTTTTAATGAATTGTATGATGTAATATAGTTACCCTCATACTTTATATTGAGAGAAACTCAAAAATGTAGCGGAGAAAATGTCAACGTGGCCCTCCGGCTCTATGTGGTTTTGTTTGCTCTATGTTGAAGTCTTGTTCTGTTGCATGCGTCGTTCAGCAGTGAGCTTGGGCTGTTCAGAACCTGGTTGGGAACGCTGGAGAGAAGGTACCACTCCAACACATAGACTGTACCCTGAGTGGGGAATAGGCATCTTTTCTCAGGACAAGTCCTATCCATTCCTGTTCCATCAGTCTATGTAACCTCTCCCTAAATACCCATCTGAAACACTTTGAAATCCCATTGTCATGGATTTATATACAGCAGACCATAGCGTTATTTCAATGAACTAGAGGTGAAGTTTACATTATGGAAATCATGGAACGCTCAGCATGAAAATGACCCAGCTGCAGAATGAAGCCACGTTCACCTGCATCCATCTCATGCGATGTCCGTTTAAGATGCTCCTGGTCCTGCCATTTTCTTAAACAGGCAGTGGGGATGTTTTACCTTGTTGAATTAATTAGCAAAACTATTCCCCTCTTAGTCTTTTCTGATGGACAGTCATTGTCATAACTTGGTTCGGCACACTTGTCCCCTCTGATCTGCCTAATCCAGCCTTTCTTTCCTTGTATCGGTATTCAGAGAAGAGCTGCATGTTTGCGTGTCTGTTATGTGTCAGTGACTTGTTTTGGTGGGTGTTTTTTTTTCTTCTTTCAATTCTGCACCCATTTGACAACACAGGTTTTGACAGTTACAGCCTTCATCAGCAGATGCACTACATCAGCTGTTGGCACCTTCAAGAACTTGCAGCAAGTCCTGTGTTTTACAGCAGCAATGTGTAATAATTAGTGATATGTTACAGTACAAATGCAGATTGTGCTGCTCTGCCCTTCTGCTTAAAACATACACTTCCTCCTCAGAGTCAGACTGTGGGATTTTTAATTAAAAGACCATTAACTCAGACATAGTAAGTGTTGACATCCATCAATGTACTTCATTGATGGATGTCATTTGGTATGAAATAGAATAAAAGTTTGCAGTAGTCCATTCTGAGATCTCCAGATATAAATGGATCATTCTAATGTAATGAGTTGTTACTTTCAGCCAATTACACATCATTGAGAACTCAATTATTCATATTATATTCATTTTGTCTAATTTACATAGTTGTAATTGTTAGACATTGAGTGTTTTAAGAAGTAGCATGGATTAGAAGGTTGTTACTACTTCTATAAAGTTGCATTAATTTCATTCTTGCTTGTGAATGTGTTTTAGAGAGAAAAGGTCTTGCAAACTGTACAGCCCAACATAGAGTAGCTACTTCTCGAATTAATAACTTTTTTTTTATGTGGTTCACTGTAAATTCACACACTGTTCTGTTTTGAGATCATATGTGAACTCTACACATGAAAACTACTACGTCTTGCGCAAGAAAACACTTAAAATGAGGAACTTTGGGTATAAATGCATCAGAGAAATATGGGAAGTTAGAAAAATATAAAGCCATCCTAAAAAGCCACAACAACCACTTTCCAGCAGACAGTATTGTTGTGTATTCACATGAGACGCATCAGGGTCTAGCTGTCATATGTTTTGCTGGTACGATTGCAAAATGGGTCATAACCACATACATGACGGTCTCAAAAACATTAACGTTTTTAGAAACCAATGATATGATTTTGGATGAAAAATGTTTGTTTAAAAAATTAAAATGAAAAATGATGGATTTCAGTGGAACCATTAAAGAGATGCAAATCTGATACAAGCCTCATCCTATTACAATGCAGCCAAAGATACTGCTTATTCTTGGATGATGCATTGAACACGTCTTGGTTCTCTTGCTATTACACACTAATTGGCAGCCTTCCCTATTTTCATATGACATTTGATCTCAAAGTAATTTATCATCTCTTGAATTGGAGTAGTATTGCAGCTTGGGTGTTTATTTCTATATTTGTCTGCCTTTCTGTGTGTGTGCTTCACTCTTTGTGTTGTCTTGTTTGTCATTTGCTGCAGGTGTACTTCATGCCATATACTAGCACTGAAGATGCTTACAAAGCTAACAAGAGCCTTTGGGTCAATGCTGTGCTGTAGTGCACGAGTGTTTTTGTGACTTTATGTGTGAGAGAAGTGGAGGTTTTTCATGTTTTGTCCCCATGGCAGAGGCTAAGAAGATTAAGTGTGCCTATCTAAGAGTGTGTTTGTACCTGATGTGGCCTTAAATATTGACTTGGCTGACTTTAGGGATTAGATGAAGCATCAGTGCAGGCAGCTGTTGAACAGACATGGATACTTGTATGACCCTACACTGAGGGAAGCAGCAAACAGGAAATTATTTCTTCTGTTGTTGTTTTTCTAACTGTATATACCTCTCCCACTCCCATCCCCTTTTTTGCATGTTTTTTTTTCTTTTCTCTTATATCACCTCCTCTCCCTCCATCTACATTCTTTCACTATTTTCTATTTTATTCCTCCTCTTCTTTTGTCACCTATACCTTCTGGATTTTTGTCATTTGCACCTCCTCTTTCTTGCCTTCTCTCCATCACACACTCCAACCTCTTTCACACCTCTTTCCTCTACTTCATCACATCTCTGCATCTCTGAACTTCACCTCACCATCCCTCCCGGCATTTCCCGCTTCTCTTTTTTCATCCTCCTGTAGTGCTCCATCTCAGAGGGCGCCCGGTGCCTCTCCATCTGCCCACAACATCAGCAGTGCTGCCGTGACAGACCGCAACAACTTCTCCAGAGGGGTGGGCATACGCAGCACTTTCCATGCAGGCCAGCAGAGGGGTGCCCGGGACCAGCAGGGCGCCTACCCCGGTGGGCCCGCCTCTCCATCACTGTCACATGGTAATAGCCAGGCCCGGAGGACACATGGAGCCACAGGGATTTTCAGCAAGTTCACCTCAAAATTTGTACGCAGGTGAGTGGTCTTGGAGGCAGAAGCGTGGGAAGATTGACACATGAATTATTGCAGAATGTGAGTATTTAAAGTGTTTGAAGGAATGTAGGAAAATGAGATGAATAGGCTAACAGGAGCACATCAAGCTATTCTTAGAGAATTTTCACACCTATAGTTTCACTCTGGAAGGAATTACCTAATGTGCATGTACATTCTTAGGATTTTGTCCTTGGTTTAGTTCCTTTTTACACTGTACCATAGAAGCAATCACTAAACCAGATGAGAATGTTGACTCTGCCTCATAGTGAGATTATTTGCTACTATGGCAGGAAAGTAAGGACAGGAATTAGGTCCCAGGTTCATAGCTTGGCAGCTAGTTGCTACTACTTAAGTGCAAGTAAAACAATGTATGTACTATACTACATTCTAGTTGCAGCACATCTGGCTAAAGGTGCCATTTAGATCAAATTTCTAAATCTTACCAACTTTGATTATAGTCCCAACACAAACTGCTCCAGAGTTATAAACGACTACCTCTAAGGGGTATTGGGTTTTTATGCCCTCAGTTTTCACAGGACCAAAAGAGGAACACAAACATGGCTCACTCCAAAAATCGAAACCTTACCGAGTGTATTTTTCTCATTTGTAGTCACACTTCACATCACACTTAAAATAAGACATACTCACCTAAAGAGTAACTTTTCAGTGAGATGTAAGAACTTATTTTTAGACAATATATCTTGAAAATCTTATTTCAAGATATTTTTTGTGCTGAATTAAAGCAACAACAAAAATCTGTCAATGGAAGAAGTGAATATTATCTTTGTAAGGTTTCTTGAAAATAAAATTTCAACATCTGTTGTCTGAAAATAAGTTCTTATCGTACTAAAAAGTTACTCTGTAGGTGATTATGTCTTATTTTCAGTCTGAGATATTTTGACTAGAAATGAGAAAAAAAAATTTTTGTAAGATTTTGATTCAGGAGTGCTTTGATTCAAATGGAAGAAAGGCTGTCAGCGTGAAAACGACCATATTCTCAATGAGCATTTTAGCCAAATTTCACACTGCAAACTCAGAGCCATCATAATAACAACTGTTCTATTTATTATCCCAATTACTTTGTAGCCCAGGCTCAGTGCAGTGCTTTTTCTGACTACTGAGGTTTCAGCTGAAAAGAGAAAATAAGTAGGTTTACTTTGAAAGTCATCTCATGTGCATATTTCTTCTTTGGAAAGATGTAGTGCATCCATGTCATCACTGAAAGGCCTCGTCTTATCCCCATCACTAAACTGTAGCTGATCTCTAACTCAGTATAGTTCAGAGAATGAGAGAGGAAGGGAACAGCTGTGTCGTCTATAATTTTCTCGGGAGCAGTGGTGATTGAGGAGTAATTTTGGTTTTGGTTCCACATCAGGCCTAGTTTTCATCTCCCCCCTCTAGCGCAGGTTGGAGCAGTAAAACTGCTCTCATGGGTACCTGGTTATAATCAAATCTACCCTTGTTTTACTTTTACTTATTTTCACTTTTCTCTTGAATTGGAGCCAAATTTCTACCGTTGGTCCTGTACGTACAATTCGGTAAAGAGTTTAGAAGAGGGGAAGGAAAAGCCTGTATAATGTAGTATTTGAAAAAACAAAACGGTAATTTCAAATGTATGCTGCTGAAGACATAATTCAAGAATGTAAAAGCTGTCAGTTTACAGCCCTGTACTTCACAGAGCAAAAAAAAAAAGATGGATAAGAAGAGCAGCGTTTCTGAACAGCATATTATTATCAGAGGTTAGAAGTGCAGTGTGGAGGAGAGGAGGAGGCAGGAAGTGAGAACTCAAAGATGGCACACTGAGCAAAATGAAAAGAGAAAGTGAGCAATGCACAGAAGAGGGGGAGGGACAGCAGGTAAGGTTCACGTTTTCATCATCAGGCCTGGTGTCATGGCTGTCATGTCCCCACCAGCTCTGTATGGAAACATGTAGTGAAATATAAGGGGGGAGTGAAGAAGAAAGTGATACACCGCGTGAATTTGCTATGAATTTTGAGGGAGCAGTAGTGTTTTTGATCATTTTGTGAGCTTGAAGACAGAAATTGAGAATGATCAAGTATCTTGCTTGAATGTGTGTGTTTGCATGTGTAAGTGTAACAGGCAGAGGTACAGGCACAGTCACTCTCCAGGCCTCCCACTCAGAGATACTGTAGCTCCGTGGCGACAGTATCCATGGTTACACCGGAGATATCACTTTCCCCCTCAACTATAAATACCGCTAGTGGGGACACCTTGACTCAAATGCACACACATACGCGCGCGCACACACACATACCAGTTTGGCATGTTGGTAGGAAGTAGAGGTGGTAGAGACAGAGAGATTGTATTGCATTTGCACAGTTTGACTGCACACACACACACACACACACACACAACCTGAAGGTGTGTGTTTTATTAACATATCATATAACGTTACCACAGCACTTTCCCGCTTGGTCTGGAGAGTGATGTTTCTCTGTCCTTCAAACACACTGGTCTGCGATAGGTCTGTGTATAAAGGAGATTAGGTGTTAGCCTCTATTGAAGTTATTGCTTAACCTGTTCTCTTTTTTTAAAAAATGTGTCTTTGTGTTTGAACAGGAGATGTTATTATCAACATGCTTCCTTTTTGTGTGTTATCACGATTGAACTTCTCACCTCACGCACTTCTTTTCAGGATTCCCCAGGCCTGCTCTGTTGAGAGGCAGGGGGTCAGACAGGGCATGTTGGAAATTTCCCCTAGAGCCCTCTTAAAAATCTCTCTGCTGTGTACATTTAATCATGTTTGTTCACACATTGACACCAATAACATCAACAGTAACTGGTTTCCTTTTTTATTCAATGTTCATTTTGGTTTGGTTTTTTGCAATGTTGCTTTGCTTCTCCAATCCCAAAGTGAGCCTTGTTCATGTTGGACTTTCTCCTGTCAGTTTGTTTGAAAGTTTGCAATTCAGACGGCAGCTTGTTTGTGTAATATATGCGTTTTTATACATACGTTTTTTCTCTTTCTTTCTTTATCCTTCTTTTTGTTTTTGTAGAAATCTCTCGTTCAGGTTTCCAAGAAGGTAGGCAACATCCAAAACGTTAAATATAACCCCTTGATATACATACGTATATTCTCTCTTCATATATATTTTACATATATATCTCCTCCCCTTCTGGTGTTTCGTGCAGCTTTTTGTTGAAATCTTCCCTCGTGCCTTGAGCCTTATCTTTTCTCCTACCATTTTTTCTGTGGTTGGCCCCCTTTTTTTGAGCCTTCTGGTTTTGAGTGCCGTGTTTTGGCCCATTTGAGTTTGGTTTTTTTATATATATATATATATATATTCTTTTTATTATTTCACTAACTTCCCCCTCACCCACGCACTCACCTAACTCACTCACTCCATCACTCATGCAGCACAATAACACCTCACCCCTTCCTTTCTCTTCGTCCTTCCATCGCCCCACCTACCTCTTCCCCATCCTTACCCCTTTTTTTCTCCATTTATTCACCAGGTAGTGTGTGTGAGAGATTGTATCCCCCTTAGCATCCCAGATTTAGGTCACATTGTAATGGTGTAATAGATCAAACCACTTCCCTTCTTGCCATTTCCTTTTGTAGCTTCAGATGCAGTTAACATTGTCCCTTTCAGTCCAGTAGAAGCAGTAATATGCCAAAAACATATATATATATATCCTGTGGTAATGTCTTAATTTTTACCAGCATCTGATAGACCAAAGTGACACTATTAAGGTGTTCAACTCGTGTATTTCAGGATGTTTTTAACGTTGCTAACAGCCTAACGCCACCTTTCAAATTCCACCAAATCATCACCCATCTCACTCTCCTGCCATCATCATTTTGCCCATTAGAATAATCATTAGTCGGACAGGCTGAGCACCTGTTTTTAGGCTGTCCATGTACTTTTCCTGAAGATCCCATAAGGGAAGTCATTTGTAAGAGCAAGTCCCTGGTCGCAGTTAGTGGTTGGATGGAGGTAGATATGAGGAGGAGGGCCCAGGAGGGACGGGGCTGCAGTGTTTCTCAGGCTGCACTCTTTCTGGAGGCTGCACTCTTCCCTTTTTCTTTCATTGCTCTGTTTTCACTCTGGCACTGGCTCTCTAACGGCAGCAGCAACAGAACTGGATGGCTTTGACCTACTCTGGCTGGAAAAGACCTTTACACTGTGATCACACTTACTGAGCACAGATCGTGTCATATGTATATATTTGTACTGAAACAGCCCAACTGTAAGATAAATGCTTGTTTTATCTGTGTACATAGTGAACATATGACAACATACTGCACATTTTGCACAGATGGCTTTCTTTCAGCAGGTCGAGCATTTTTTTTTTTTTTTGTGTAACCCAGACCATTGCTCCACCTGGTGTTTAGAAAGTGTACTTCAGTTTTATTAACGGCATTAAGAACTGCTTCCTGCCATTTTTAACCCTCAAAGACCTTAACGGCTCAAAGACCTAACAGCAATCAAAAGCATCTGAAATGCTAAATAGCTTTTGAGCCATTAATCTTATCAATACATTGAAATAAATCAAATACAATGTAATTTGTGAGCTTTTCAGCAGCATGAGATGTGTCCTTTTTGGATGTTTAGAGGCTCTGTAGTGAATATGGAAACATCACCATGTATTTAATCAAAATTGACGTAGATTAACATATGATATTGATTTTAGATGCTTATTTATATGTATGCTATGCTATATTTACTTTGGAAAAGACACCTTTACTTTGAGCTTTCATAAACATATACATAATTAGAAAAGTAAGTATACAAAAAGACTTTATATTCAATGAAAATGCAAAAGGCAGATGATAATCTAAGGTAAAATGTAGAGAAAAATTCAATTTGGAAGTTGCCACAAAAGTAATTGTAAGTCTTTGAGGGGTACAGTCTTGGCTATTATAGATTCTCTCTCATAGTATTTGAGAGGAACATTTTGCATAATATATGCAAAATTTGGAAATTTAGGTCAGTGCAATATAAGTTTAGCACATTTTATTTTTGAGCTGTCAGTGCTGAGTAGTCAATTGTATGAGAGGTATTTGATGTGAGTTACCATCTTATCAGTCGTTTGTGTTCCCTTAACGTCACAGTTTCTCAGTAAGGTTGCTGTTTTGCATCCCTTCTAATGCAGGGCATGCAAAATGGCACAACTGACTTCATGTCGGTCATCAGTTTACTCTTTTTTTTTTTTTTTCCTGTGCAACTTCACTTCTCTCACTTGTCATTTCCCATTTCCTATTTTTAACCATGTTTCTATTGCAGGACCTATTTGATAAGTTTTTGGTTATTTTTTTTTTATTTTAATTTTTAATTTTTTTTTTTAAAGGACAAAACAAAAGTGATGTTTTTTTCTGTCCATGAATTGTTGAATTTGTCATGTGTGTGTCTACCATTGTCTGCATGTATTCTGCTGCCGTTTGTCTTGTTGTTGCCCTGTTTGTCCGCTTTCTTGTGTGTTTCCTGTCTCGTCTGCTGGTATGAGAGAGAATCTGTGCGCATGTGTCTGACATAAACGACACATTGTTTTCAGGTGACGTATGTGTATGGTAGTGCGTTGTGTGTAGGTCCAGTGTTACTAATAAAGGCTTTAACTCAGCAGTGGGATCAGTCATGCTCCTAACCTCCTACAGCCAAAAGGATTCGCCCTCACCATGCCAACCCGTTCCAAACCATTCCATTCCAATCAGAAGCAGTTCATTTTGTTCATGATGTTATAATTTTCACAACCCATTCCATTTCAAGCCATTCCATTCTATATGAAGCCATTTCATCCTGGTCCTAATTGATCTATTTACTAATGTTTTAATTCATGACATTGTGTTCTATTCTAAAGCATCCAGGCTACCTCCATACTAATGTATTTTTGTTTTAAATCCTAATTATTATTGCATGTTTTGAATAAAATTAGTAAATGTAATCATTTTAGGGTCCTAAAGACTGACTAAAGATGTTAATGACATGGTTTTAGTTTGTAAACTCAAGACGTGTTGTGGTGTAATCATCAGAAATGGACACTGATGGAAATAAACCAGTCTTTCATACACCTCCAACTAATTTTCTCTAGTAATTATTATAAAATGTCAAAACGTTATAAAATCTTTTTTTTTTTTTTTTTTTACTCCCTTAAGCCAAAGGTTCCCAAAATGGGATGCACATCCCCACAGGGGTACTTGGAAGGACCCCAGGGGGTTAAAAAAAAAAGTTATTAAATAAGTCATGATCTACCCCATACAAAATAAATGAGAATTAATGCTGAACACAATAAATATAGTCATAAAAGCTTTGTTAACATTTTAAGAAAATTTCCATTTTATGTTATTCTAAATGAGTTTATTTGAGTCACTAATAATTATTTTTGTTGGTGAGAGATTCATTTATTAATTAATGATCAATTTATTTTTCTCATCAGTGAAAGAGGGCACTTCAATTTATATTGCACACAAAATGTATTATATAACATGTTTTTTTTTAAATTGCAGTTAAATATATGTAGCTTTTTTTCCAAATTTTGAAAATGTAAGAAGAAATCTTTGACACAGGAGCAAATTTACCCTTTTTTTTCAATTAAAATGCTGAAGCAAGAGTTGAGGCACTTCACTTTTAAAAAAATAATTTAAAATTAAAACCACTACTTTAAGTCCAACATATCATCACCAAAGGTATTATTTGATCCGTATTCTAAAGATATGTACTTTACTGTCAGAGGAGTAAACAAATGAGAAAATACTCAAATTGAAGACGATGGTATCTCTTCACACAGACCATTATTTTAACAGATGGATCATCAATACCCGAGTGTCCCTTTCTCAGCTAAATAAAAAAGCAAAACATCATCCAGCAGCTCATTTAACATTCTATAGTTCCATCCAAGAAGTGTTATTTATTATAATTCTTCTCATCCAGAGTGCGTGCCTGGTTATATCATGGGTTTTATTCATCTTAAGGCCATTGTACAAGGCCATTCTAAAACGCTCTTATAGAGTGAATACATTAGTGTGGATGTAGTCTCTATTTCCACTGCATTCCAACCTTCTTGTTTTCTCTCCTTCATCGTGCCCTAACACTCATCCTTTCAACTTACTTGGACCGCTGTGGCTGTAATAAAGTGTTTGCAAAGAGTGAAATGGCTCTATTCCGATCTGGATCAGCCGCTGTAGCAATGCGTTATGGGTTGTGAAGTCTTGTGAACAATGGACGCAGTTGGGGTGGAAGGTTCAGGCAGGCATGGCGAGCAGCGGACGGCTTATTTACTGTTTAGAGAGTCCTGGTCTTTCAAAATAAAAGACTAAACTTTTGTTGATTTTTCTCGAGGAGTCCGTATGAGGGAGAGGGTCGAGATGAGGGGAGCAGGTGAGACACAGAACAGACCGGGAAAAAAACCCCACCCCCACCCCACACCCCCCCACCCCCACCTCTACAAAACCCCAGACTCAACCAAAACCGCCTGCCAATCAATAGCCTGGAAACCAATCAGTAGCTGATCTCTGAGCTTGTTGTGAATGGCTGGGAGAGGGAACCGAGGTGCCATGTAATTGGTTGGTGATGGTGATAAGAAGGGCCTAGTCTTAACCAATCAGGTTACGGGACAGTAGCAGCGATTGGTAGCATCCCAGAGAGTAAGAGTGCCGGTGTCGGACTTTGGCCTGCATGGTGGGTGTGTGTGTGTGTGTGCGTGTGTGTGGTGGGGGGGGGGACCCAAATCTTTCAGTACCCAAATGTGTGTTTGTGTGTCAAGTAAATCAGAAACCAATATTACAAACACTCTAAAAATGTCAGCATTTCTTTGTAACGTACACACAAATGCACACGGGGGTACTTAAATTTGCTCTTTGTCTTCATCCATTTCCACAACCTCATCATCTCCCTCTTCCTCTCGATCCTTCCATGTCTCCCTCCTCCCCTCCATTTTGTCTCTACTTTTTAAACTCTCAATTCTCACTTTTTTCCCCCCTTCCTCTCTTTTTTGATTTCACTTTTCACCCTCCAAATTCTCTCCCCCCTCCTCCTCCTCCGTATCCTCACCTCCCTTTATGCTCTCCTGCGTCACCCTCCCATCCCTCCTTCCAGGTCTATGCTGAGCAGCACTGTGGACAAGTCCGAGAAGACATCCGGTGGCGTTCTCTCCTCCTCTTCCAACAACGATGAGAACAACTCGTCACCTGGATCTGGAAACACTGGTCAGTTTCGTTGTCCACTGAAGAACTCGTATAGCAGTATTTTCAGCCGCGTTTTCACCTAAAATACAGAGACCTCAGCTCAGAACTGTAGTCCTTGAAGCTAAAATATTCCTTTCTACTTGTCTACATTTATACCAAGGTCTGCACTCTTGTGAAGATTATGAAATGACCTTGGTTCTATGTGGAAAAATGCAGAAGTTTTCTATCTGGATTTCATCAGTCAACGCTATATATGTGTGTGTCTGCAACCTTTTAAAATGCTTTCACTTCTCTAAATCAAGGCTTATATTCATAACTGGAATAAATACATAAAATACATCTAAAACTATTTGATTCACTTGTAAAATTAACAACTAAACTCAAACAAGTATTCAGAGAATGCCTAATCTCGCCCCTATTTTGTGCCAATCTCGAGTTCCTATGACAACCCGTTCTTGAATTAGAGCCAATAATGTGATTTTGACCTTTCTGCTAAATGTGATTTTGAGCTTTGGCAATATTGATAATTTGTTAGATGTATACATGCGTCTGTGCATGTAATATTTTGATAATATATCCAGCATTTAAGTCTATGCTTGTCTATGCTTGACACACAACAGTGTTACAGAGGTTAATTTTGCGACATGTCACCATTGACCTCCAGAGATCTCAAAACTATTGGTTGTAGGTGATAACACCAATTATGATCTGAAAGTTCTGTGACCATCCATTCTTGAGTTATAACTGATAATGTGATTTTGACCTTTTAGTTAATTGTGACATTGACCTTTGACCTTTACTCAAATGGATCATTGCATCTGATGTGCATTACTTATAGGTATATGCCCATGTAATTTCATGGTGATATGTCAAGTATTCATTGAGTTATAGCATGATATGTCTCTGTGAACACACACACACAGTGATTTCAATAAATAATAATAATAAATAATTAATAAAAAACTAAACTCAAAACCGATATAGTGAAATACAGATGTAATAAAACCCAATCCACTGACAGTGTCTGTGACTCACAGAGTTGTCACCACAGAAGCTAAATATAGACTCCATAACCATGTTTTCATTGTAGTATAATGTGAAAATAATAATGGTGGTTTTGTTACCTATGATTGGGCTGTTTGTACTACAGAGTTCACTTTGTTTCTATGGAAGCTGTGAACATATTTTTTTCTTCTTTTTCTTTTCCTTTTTATGACTGGTTGTGTTGAGCGATAACATGGATTACTGTTGTTTCAAGTTATTATACCCTTTATTAAAAGCCACAACTGGAAGACGTGTATTTGAAATAATTCTTAATCATAATTTTAATTGCAGTGACAAAGTGATTATGAAGTAATGATGTGCAATTTACATAGAATGACAGATGAGGAAAAAAATTACAATAAAAGAATAACTAAGACACAAAAAACACTCAAACAAAATCTAATTACCGGTATTTAATCTTAAATTCCAAAGGGTGTTAAATTGCTCAGAATCTTCAGCATCATCACAATAGTAATGGAAAAACATTTTCGGATATCCTTAAAATTTGACAAAATGTCTAATATTAATTGCAGAAAAGTTTTTTCGCATTTCAAAAGCTGTAGTTGTATCAGACACATTCTCAATTTGTGTATTTTTTGTCAGTGTTTAAAGTTTTTAAAATCTTTGAAAGTGAAGACTCCATATTAATCCCTGGGTGGACAGGGTATCAGTGAGCAGGAGGGGTAAGGTGTTGTGCAACTGGGCGGAAGTATTAGTACGTGCTGCTTAGTTTTTCACTTGTTTCAGTTAATAAGAAAAAAATAACCAAAATCAATTGTTACCCGTTTAAACCTGCCATGCCGTGGCCTGAATGAGTTTAATTATTTTGCTTTAAACATCCAGTTTTGACCTTGATGAAACAGTGCATATGCAGAAGGTAGCATGAAGGTCTGGAGAGTGGAACAGTGCATGTTCAGTGATTTGGCAGTGATCTTTAAATGCAATATTTCACAAATAAAGGTTGTGTCCATAAACTTTTTCCCCACCTGTAGATGCTTTTTCAGAGATAAGACTTATAAACTTGTAGTCCCACTTACATCGATCTTCTCTTCCTCTTCTTTCTCCTTAGGTGGCACCGGCACTCCCCCAGCCATCGCCAGCCAGAAGGACTCAGCCAAGCCGCGCTCTCTGCGCTTCACCTGGTCCATGAAGACCACGTCATCCATGGAGCCCATGGAGATGATGCGTGAGATCCGCAAAGTGCTCGACTCCAACAGCTGCGAGTACGAGCTGCGAGAGTGCTACATGCTGCTGTGCGTGTCGGGCAACCCGGCACGCGACGACTTCGTCCAGTGGGAGATGGAGGTGTGCAAGCTGCCGCGACTCTCCCTCAACGGCGTGCGCTTCAAGCGGATCTCAGGCACATCCATCGCCTTCAAGAACATTGCGTCAAAGATTGCCAACGAGCTCAAACTGTGAGTGCAGAGGAGCAGCGAGGAGAGATGAGATGGAGGTGTGAGGATCAGGAGGGTGAAGGGGGTGCTGGGATGAAGTTGATGCTGTATTTAGGGAGGGGCCGCTGTGGAGGTCAGGAGGTAAGCTACAGGGTGGGATCACTTTTAAAGAACCATGATTGTTATCTGGACTTAAGGTCTGAAGTAGGGCTATAGCAGTTCTCTGAAACTAGAAAATCCTTGTTTTCTAGGACTTTTTTTTTTGTTTTTAAGTTTAAGGCCCTGCGGTTAGAAACTCTGAGTTCATTTCCTCTGTTGTGAAGTACATACAGACTGAGGTGGTCTCTCTGCCGGGGTTTTTGTCACGTTCTACTTAGACGTTCCACTCTTCTGCATGTCCGATCTGCGCTCTCTGATTTTAGGAGTCACACTTTGATCACTTTGACCACTCCTGTCACTTCCTGCTATTTATTCAGTTTCTCTGCACAGTTTGGGGCTGGGGGAGGGGCTACACTAAACATAGGGCTGGACGGTAGAGACGGAGGACAAAGAACTGGGAAAAAAAGTAAACGGAAAAAAAACAACAACAAAAAAAAACTCTGAATTTTTAACAAGTGCTGATGTTGGACTAGAAAAAGAAAGTCCAAGTTGGAATACGGAGCCTTATTTAGCTGGAAAACTCCTGAGATGAGTTTGGATTGAATTCTCCAAAACTGAACGGACTCCAGCTGAGCAGATGCTGTGGCCCACATTGCGCACACACACACACACACACACACACGTATAAACACACAAACTGATGGATTGTGGATGGGTGAGCCCTGCTGTTGTTGCTGAACGGACCCTCTCCACCCTCCACCTGCCCCACCCACCCTCCCACCTTGAAAAGAACTTCTAAACCCACCCTCCCTCTAATCACACACCCGTCTCCTTCCTTCCTCTCCGATCTTTAACTGAACTCAGCACAAACACATCCATCCTTTCTGCCTCTTCCCTCCCTACCCCCGACCCCCCTCTCATTTTTAAGTTCTCTCGCCGTTCAGTCCAAGGAGGCCAGTCCGACTTGATGTCGCCATCGATCCTTCGGGCTGCAGCTTGAGTCCAGTTGTTATTTTATTTGTTACTTTTTAACACTTTAGTTTCTTGTTTTATTGCTTTTAAAGAGTTGTGCACTGGAAAAGAGGGGCATATTGTATTGGGGAGAGAGGACAGACAGATGATTCTACGTTGCCTTTCTTTGAAGAAAAGTTTAAATTTGGGATTTGTTTTTGTCACACACATCAGCACATAAATATTCAACCACATGTTTGTTTTTGTTTTGTTTTTTTTTTACATTGATTGCGTCGGTTGGCATCAAGCCTTCATATCCAGAATGTCGACCCTTGAACCAAGCAGCTTTCTCCCCATTTTTCTTTTCTTTCTTACTTTTGCCCCCCACCACCACCACCACCACCACTCTCTGCTTCACATGTTCCCAAAGAGCAAACAAACAACAAAAAGGTGTCGTCGGAGTCTGTAACAAACAGTATGTGTGTGTGAGTATATTATAACAGATCACTGGAAAAAAAAAAAAAAAGGAAAAAAAAAAGACAAACGAAAAGAATCAAACAATGACGAATGGTGAATTATTTCATTTTTCTTCTACTTTTTTGATTTGATAATATATTTTTGTCGTTTTAAAAACAATTGGGGTTTGTACAGATTTGGACTTCGTGGGACGGGGAGGGGCGGGCGGGGGGTGGGGTCAAAGGGTCATGTCGGATCATATCATCGCTTCCTTTTCAATGTAGTGCAACTTTTCAACACGTTGAACATCGCTCACAGCTCGTAGTGAACAGGATTATGGAGAAGAAGCAGCCCAGGAGTTTATCTGGAGGCTCTGACCAGGATAGACGTCGTGGGGATGACTACTGTTCGATCATTTCGGCCATTTTCTGTTTGAGTTTGTTCATATAAAACGGCCTTAACGGTGGCGTGAAGCAGAGAGAGAGAGAGAGAGGGGAAGAAAGCGGAGAAAGGAAGCACTTCTTCAGTTCTCAGACTTAAAAAAAAAAAACAAACAAAAAAAAAAAACACCTTATCAGCACACCTTCAAAACCACCAACCCGAAGAAGTGGCTTCCCTCTCTCTTCCTCCTCTCATGCTCCAGTTTGTCGAGCACCAGCTGCTACCAACGACAAACAGCTCCACAAACGCAACACAAAGGGGGTCAGACGGAGGAACCGACAGGGATGAGGCCACACCCCGCCCCACCCCACCCGTCCCGTCCCATCAGCTGGTTGTACCTAACTTAACTCCTTTTCTTTATTTCTTTCTTTTATCACAATGACACACTGTCGTTTTATTTTTCTTTCAGTTTTTAATACGTCGGATTATTTTTTTGTTTTCTTTAAAAGTTGATCATTGTATTAAGGTGCTGGGTATTGGATTCTAATTATTATTCTGGCTGTTGCTGTTATATTATCTCTTTCAGGGTTGATTTTATTTTACATTATTTTCGTTTTACATTGCTGTAATTTACATTGATTTTAAATGTGTTTTGAGCAAACTGTAACTGTAGTGGTGGGTTTGGGGTTGGGAGGGGTGATCAACTCCTGAAAAAAATGTATTATTTGTTTTTTTTTTGTTTTTGTTTTTTTGTTTTTTTTTGTGCAAAGACAAAATGATGAAAAATTACAATGATAGTAATAAAAACAATGATATAATAATGATAGCCTGCCTCTGAAATCCATTATAACCAAAAGGTGATGAATGCATTTTCCTTAAATAATCTCCTCGATGGCAATTTATACTGGTCTCAAAACACATACTGTGGTTGTTACATAATTGAACCCATTTGATAGAAAATGATTATTTCTTCTTTATCTTTTTTTTTTTTTTTTTTTTTTTTGTACGAATGCTGGAGATGAACAGAAGGGGGTGCTGTAGGAAGAAAAGATAGCCATGTTTCTTTGCATGTATTAAATGAATCCTTTCAATTTGTGCAACTGAGAGTCACACTGAAGATCTAAAGTGGATTATTATCAGTAAGTAGTAGATTTAATGAAGCATCACATGCATTTGGAGACTCGTCTTTGTGCCTCAAGAGGTTTTTTTTTTTTTATTTTGTCATTTTACCCCCCAATAACTTATTAGAAGAAAAGTTGATTTGCCATTTGTGTAAAACACATAGATGCTATTGTGTGGTCGCTCCCAGAATAAAATCAAAGAAAGCAAGAACACAAGACGAACATAAAACTGTATAAAAGCAGCTAGAAAAACTGTATACACATTTCAAATATCTATATACGTGTATAAAAGTGCATAAAAACTTAATATAAATACAGAAAATAAGCTAAAATCCATTATGAGGGGGTAGTCATTTCACATATAAATATATTCACACAACATATTACACTTGCTCTCATACTGGCCAGCAGCCCAACTGGCAGGGAAGAAGCCGTTTTTTAAAAAATCGTGTGTGTATAATGCCATCTGCCCACCTGTATCTGAGGTTTTATGTGCTGTTAACAATTCTTTACATATAATCATAATAAGATATATTTACTTAATACATCTTTAAGCTATAACTATGGAAGATGAGATTTTTTTTTAAAAATTATAAAAAGGGTTTAGCTACACATTAAAGTTGTGGTATGATTTAATTGTTTTGATAAATTAATTTTTGTTTTTGAAGTTTCCTCTAATTTCAGATCTGTTCATCTAAATGTGTAGGAGGGTTATTTATTTTTTTGCCAAATCATTTCGCTAAAATAATTTTATTATGTATTTTTCATTAGGCAATAAAGTTGGATTAGTGACTGTAAGAATTTCACATTAGCTCGGTAAGACTTTTTTTTTTTTTTTTTTTTTTTTTAATGTTATGTAAAATATATTTTTGCAAGTGAAACCAAAACATGAAAACAACAAATAGTTGTTCAGTAGCTTGACCCTCACAGCCACAGACTATACAAATATTGCTGAAATTATGGGGAGTGAAGTGCAAACATGTGCTTTTGAAAGGTAACCAGGGAACAATTTTGACTATTTCTTTTCACTTTCAAACACTGGTCCACTTTTTGTGTAGGAAAAAAACACTTTACTGATGATAAGTGACTTGATGAATATCTTCCTTTAAAAAGATTTAAGTAAAATATTCCATTATAACTTTTTATTATTATTTTTACCCTGGTTAAGATTTTTACCACCTTGAGTGTACAGACTTTAACTAAGACATTTTAAAACAGATTTCTTATATTTCTTGTGTTAACCTTCTGAGACCTACTAATTCAAAGTTTTAGCTTTTTTTTTACAGAAAATAAATGCTTTAATTGGAAGCTGTACGAGATAACTTTTTTATGCATTTTTTATGGGTTTTTGTGGAATGTTCTTTGCAGTGGATACTAACATTGGTCCACTACAGAGGAAACAAACATATTGCTGGGTCTCAACAGGTTAATGCATGTATTAACAGTTAAGTCACAAGATGAGTGTTCCACCTCCACATGAGTTTTGACTATTTTTATTAAGAAATTTAAAAAAATAAATAAATCTGGTGCTGCTGCAGACTAGGTTTGGTAAATTATTTTGTTCAACCTTTGAAGACCTAAACAGCTACCTATGACCAAAAGCACCATTTGATATAAAATAATACATTCTGAGCCACTAATCAATTAATTGATTGATACTTTATTGATCCCTTACAGGAAAATCAATACATGAAAATACTTAAGGTTAAATATATCAACTTTTCTGGAGCTTCAGAGGCTCTGTAGACAAACATGAGAATGCATATTTTGTGGAACACCAATTCAGTATTAAAACCCATGTAGATTGATGAATTGTTTATAAATTAATGTTTTTAATGCTAGCGTATTGGTATATTTTTGCTTTAAAAGTCACATTTGTTTTTGCTGTTATGTTTGAATTTACTCGGGTTTGATGAACACATACATGATCAACAAATTAAATGCAAAAAAATACTAGATTTTTGCTGAATAATACAAAATGTAAAGGAGGTTAAATGTAGAAAACATCCATTTGAAAGGTAGTTCCAGGTCTTCGAGGGTTAACTAAAAAAATTAGAAACGTTACTCTAAATGTTTAAGTCATAATTGTACCAACAAGTGATCCCAGGCAAAACAAACTAACTCTTGTAGGTTAGGGTTAGGGTTTGGCATTGATGCAGGTGACGTCATGTCAGTTGTGTCAATTTTGAAGTAAACTGGAACAAAATGTTGGTTTTTTTGTTTGTTTTTGTTTTTAGAAACGTTGTGCTCATAAGTTTTATTTTCCCCAAATCTACTCTGGATCACTGGCAGTCTATAAACCAGGGACGTTCAGGCAGGACATCAAGAGAAGTACAAAAAAAATAATAAAATAAGGATTCATATTTGTCCATTAATCTGTACTTTCAATACAATTTTCGTGTGATTCCTATTAATTTGGAATGTTTTATAGTCAAAGACGCTGAGATCCTGTATTTCCTGTTCAAATATAACAGAGCAGAGAGCTGAGGCAGTGATGAGCCGTGCTGTAAATTTCTCCTTGGAGATCAATAAAGTATCTATCTATCTATCTATCTATCTATCTATCTATCTATCTATCTATCTATCTATCTATCTATCTATCTATCTATCTATCTATCTATCTATCTATCTATCTATCTATCTATCTATCTATCTATCTATCTATCTATCTATCTATCTATCTATCTATCTATCTATCTATCTATCTATCTATCTATCTATGTCTCCCCAGATATAGCAATACTTTACAAACTGGATTGCGCGTGCAATTGTCACGTGCTTGTTGCCATTTTTCTGTATGTCTTAATTTCTATAGTGTTCAGTAATATATTTCACGTATGTATGTAATATTTAAGTTTTATTGATCTGTCTTAAATCCACAGTAGAAGTGTTGTTAAGGTACACAGTACCTATGTCTCACAGAAGGGGGCGATAGTGAGACACTGAGCCTGAAGTTCATGACCGGGTTTACTCTTGCAATGGTTAAAAGAACAAGAACGAAACATATGCACCGAATTTGGCTGTGAAAATGGAGGATTTGGTGTCTTAAATGAGAACATAGACTTTCATTGAAAAAGTAAGACGTTATAATTACTGGGAGACTGACACCGGAGCTACAATGCTAATTAGCTTCAAACGACGGGACGAAAGTGGACTGGTTTATACTGGAAAAATTAGCTTTGTGTCTGTGCTACTAAAACATCTTTACAGCTTTTCCCGTATTTTTATTCTCTACGTACAAGTAAAGGCAAGTTAAGCAATATTTTCATTTTAAAGTGTGTGTGTGTGTCAGGATTCTAACAAATATTAGCAACGGAAATAGCCTAACTGAAATGAAAAGTAAATAAACTCTACAGTGAACGACACAAAACGAACTAAAACAAAAGTGAATTGCGTCTAAAAGTTATATTTTTCCCATTTTAATCAGGGTTCAGACTCTCCAATTATTCAGCTTTTACATAGCAGAGGCCAGGGTTTGTAGGAATGACGTCCCTCCTGATAGAGCTTTTTAAAAAAAAATTAGGGTGGGTTATTTGGTGTGAAAATCACAATGTTCATGTTATCTTTATTGAAATATTGTATAATTGCATTGTCGAGCATACAGCCTATAAACTGTTCTGGTTTAAGGTTCTAAAAATCTGCTCCCTACTTTCACATCTGGTGCCTGCCCCAAACTGCTGTAAAGCCAATAGGTTTGTTTTGTTTGCTGCATATATGTGAAATTTCAACCATGATAAGTAAATGAGATGGGGTGTTCAAAAAAATTAAAAAATAACTCTTCCCATAATGTAATCAGATCTATTTTGGGTCATCCATAAACCCAATTTGATATGAATATAACCCATATTCTTGCTGCTATACTGTTAAACCAAACCAAAAATACCCCTTTAGTCCTATTGGGGATCAGGATGATTATGCAATAGATTGAAACCTTTAAGACCTGAATGTGAAAACATTTGTAGTCCTATTTTGCTTGTTCTCAGTTCCTCTCCATGTCAGTTAAAACTCTATTACCATTAAAGCTGATTCGTTTTGTCCTGGGAATGCCTATCGAGATGCTCAGCCCTGCTCAGGAATGTTGGATCCGCAGGTGGCCGAACCTGTTGGGAGTAAACAGATGGTGTTTTGCAAAAGATCTGGATAATGTACATGCACGTGAGTCTTACATGGGTTAGGGATGATAGAAATATATTCCAGAGTGGACATATGGTGGATGAAAAGCTTTAAAATATGACAGGTGCTACACTGTTTGGTCATTTCTTTATTCTAAAAAAAAAAAACAAAACAAAAAAAAACCTCAATTCAATTTTCCACAATGTAAACAACTTCTCACATACAGTTAACACACAAGCAGTTTTTGGAGGAAGGAACAAAGTTAAGAAAACAAGTCACTTTTCTGAGCAAAGTCAAAAGGCAGAGCCACTTTAAAGCCAAATGTGACATATGCTTTGATTTCCATCAGTTCAACTGGACACTGAAGGTCTCACGAACAAATGATGTGAGGTCAACTTCACACCGAGGCGGTGGCAGAACACAGGCAAGAAACATTCAACCAAAAAGAAATAACATAAAATATTCAGTCGTGTTTTTGTTCATGACGCTGCCTTTCATCATCATGTTAGGAATCATTCAACAAACAGAGACAGACTTGGAACTAGAGGAACATCTGAGGCAGGAGACAAACTGCACTGTGGCAGAGTGAGCAGCAAAATGCAGCATTTCTTTAACGTATATCAACAGGATACTTCGTTTAGACGCCCTTTGCATTCCCCTCTGAGGACACGAGTTAAATGCATCAACCAACCAGTGCTAGTGAGAGGAACTCCAACACCGTAGATCTGAATCTGGAGACAAGTACATTTACATGCACAGCAATATTCCACTGATACTCTGATGGGTGTCATTTAAACATGTTTACAGAGTCCAACTTGGGCCTTTTTCCATCTCAAGCATGGGATTTGTTGATATTCACATTTCACGATCACATTCAGAATATGTACCTCATATGCAGGTTTTATCGCAGATTATAACATAAATCCAAGATGAAAATGGAAAAAGTCTGTAGAAACTGACATTTACATAAAATTAAAGACCGTATCAACAGATTATTTAATATTGAAAACTTGGCTTTCTCAACACGGCGTTTTGGTTGCAGAATTCACACAGAAAAGAAGTGTTTTATACCCTAAAAACAGAAATAGTAGTGGAATATTCATGTTATTTGCGGACAGATTATTTTTCTTTTCAGAAGGGCAAAAACTCAAACTGTGCATGTACATTGACTCGTCCTACTGTGCTTTTAAAAAACAAAAAAAACCTCACTTTGGCAGAACATTTTCTTTTCAGTGTACATCTATCTGTATGTCAGTAAACCAGGTTCACAAAAATAACCTATCCATAGAGGCCAGTGTAGAGTTGAGTATTCCTCCAAACAAATCGACATAAAGCAGTGGGATTTCACTGATCCAGTGAAACCAAAATATGGCCGGTGTCTTTAGACGTAACACGGTCTGTATTAAATGGCCTTTCTCTTTAGAGCTCAGCCAGTAATAATAATGTACGCACAATCTAATCTACTTACATCAACTATCTGCCTAACTAAGATTCACCTTTTATAAGTCTAGTCAAAAAAGAAAACACCACTCCAGTTAATACTAGTAACACATGGCTGTGAGACCCTGAAAGCAGAACTTTCATGTCCACAGCCTCAGTTATTACAAGCTGCGACGGTAAACCCAGAGCTCTTTTCTTTGCAAAAGTACCTTTTTGAGAGTCCAAGTCTTAAAGCAAACTTCAAACAGAGACATTTCTTCACACCGTCTCCACTCATTTGATTGGTTTTCTAATCTACAGGACTCTCAGGAACATTTTTGTTTTGTTTTTTCTCCAAAGTGTTTGAACAACTTCATACCTGCCCAGTGGAACCTACAGAACGTAAGAACATATATATATACTTATATATAGTGTGTGTGTTCAACAGCACTCCTCCGCAGTCCAGATGTTCAGTAGTTGCCATGGAGATGAGCAGGTGGGTTTTGCTCTCTGTGGTCATGGCATTTATTTCAACAGCTTGATGATCCAGTGTCTTTTTTTTTCCAATTTCATGGAGGGGGTGAATATAGGTAGTGTAAGTTTTATGCGAGTGTGTGTTCACTAGAGAACTATACTCCTGGAAGAAAAGATTAAGCAACCTGTTTTCATCATATTTCATGCCATTATTCTGTGTTTTATTAAATGATGGTTATATATGCAACAATAAAATAGATTATGTTAAGACAACTTCATTAACAGTATGATTTTTACTTCATTTTGACTGCTCTGAAGTTTGTTGTTTTTGGGCTTGATTAAAACTTTTCACACTTAATAAAAATGCAGACCAAAAAAATAGGTGGTCTATTTTCACATAAGTGTCAATGGAAGACTGAAGTGGCGTAAAACAGGCCAACACTTGATATTAGAGACATGTTGAGAATATAGAGATGTCCGGGAAATGTTTATTTTGCTTTCAAATTTGGCAGTGTGACTGAAAATAAACAGATATATTGTAAATGAACAAAACTATACACCATGGTGTGAAAGCGTTCCTAGTTTGATGTCTAATTGCTCAAAATGACTGTTTGGAAGCATCATAAACTCCAAATCACCAGCAATGTCCTGTGAATTCCTCTTATGATGCATCAGAACAATCATTGTTGGCCTTCTGTTGCGTCAACTTGTCACTTTGGGTCATCTTTTTCTATCCAGAAATTACTACATGGTAAATTGTCACATATTTTGCCTTTTCAATTAAAAAAAAAAAAAAAAGGAAAAAAAATGGTACAGAATATGACCAACAGGTTCCTTTATTTTTGCCCAGAAGACTAAAATCTGGAGGTAGGCGTTTGTTAGTACAATAAAGGGTCTTTAAGTAGGCCTGCTGTGATGCGGGTGAAGTGGTGGCCGCATTTTTAAGAGCAGTGATGTCACCTTGGGACCTGAGTGTGCTGATTGGATCTGGGACTTGTCATGTGATGCATACTGGTCCCAGAGAGGGAAGGCTGGGGGCGATGGGAGTGACGAAGATGGGGTTTTCTCTGAGAAAAGAGAATGTATGGTGGATGCGTGTTTATGCTATTAAGTGTGTGTTTCTATTTCATCTGGTCGTAAGTGTGTGACTTGTTTGTCAGTGCGAGTTGGCTGGCTCCACTTTGAGCCCCACCAACGTTGGAGGCATCTGGGTCGCAGCAGTGGAGGAGCTGGGGGGAGAAGCCCTGAGGCCAGAGCTCCCGGAGGAGGAAGAAGAAGAGGTGACGGCAGGTCTGATGAGTGGGGGTGGTGGGTGGTTGTGGGGCGTGCGGTTCTGGAGCGGTCGGGTCTGGAGAGGAGGCGGCTGACGGAGGAGGCTGGGGGGAGCAGAGGGAGGGGCTGGACGCAGGAGAGGAGGAGGCTGAGACAGAGAAGAGGGAGTCTGAGTGGAGGACGGGGGAGAGGACCCGCTGGCGGCGTCTGACGGAGAGTCCTCCATTTTGACCTGGAGACAGAGACAGATGAAGAGCTGAAGAACAAAGTCTAGTCCACGTCTTTGAAAATATTTACGGTCAAGCCCAATGTAAAGACACCAGCGGCCCATAATGTGCGATGATAGGTTAGATCAAGACTGTCCAACATATGGCCCGCAGGCCAAAAACGGACAGGTATTGACAACGAAGACGTCAAGGGTCAACAACAAGTGTTAGTTGAGGAGCCACACACAGCCCAGGGACCTCAACTTAATTGTATACAGTAAAATGACATTAAAGATATTCTCATTGTGATCAAGTGAACTATCAGCATAATAACAAGTCCAAAAGACCTTTGTGTTCAGTGTGAAAAAAGTTGTAATTACATTATGAAATGAGCCTTATGCCATCACAAGTGAGACCTAGGAGTATATCCCCAAAACAACCCCAATCCTTAATAACATCATGTGAGGCATCCCTGGGTCACGACCTTTCTTTTCCAATTGATTTGAAGTCAACCGGACAAAACAGTCCCAGAGATATGAACAAAAGTGTGTTTAGTGATTTTAAACTTTTGAGCAGCCACTTGTGTGCAGTCTAGAAATGATAAATTGTCCAAAATTTAATCAGTTCTTTCTCTCTGTGATATTCATTGATATAGAAAACATGGAATTTCATGTGAAGGATATCTACCAGCAGCAGTCAGGCCAAAAACATCATATCTCCAAAAGTCTGTTTGGGGATATAATTATGATTTCATTTAACAACTTGTGAGGCCTAATATGTAAAATATGCCATTTCCTTACACTCTAAAACTACTTCAGACTATTATTATTATTATTATTATTACTATAACATTTATTTAATCATAAAAAAGCTCATTGAAATAAAAAAAAATCTGTTTTTCAAGAGTGTCCTGGCCAAGACAGCAGCAGCAGAAGTTACACAAAATAGAAACCCCAGCCATACATCCACACTAAAAATATATTTAAAACACAATACAAGCCAGTACTAAAACCATACCTAATACAATATAATGACAGCATGCATACCAAACACTACTATTAGTTAAAGAAAATACTTAAAATTATGACAACAATGTTCCTTAAAAGCATCTAAAACAGAACCTGATTAAATCAATTAGAAAAACATCTACATTTTTCATTCATTTATAATTACTTAAAATGTATTTAAAGAGGCCAGTTCTTTCAGCCTACCTTAAAATAAAAAGTAAGAAAATAAGTGAGAAATGATAAATATGCCATGGTCAGCGTCTCACCTCGTCGTCCTCAGTGGCTCCATCTGCTGCTGCTCCGATGTCCTCGTTCCTCCGGGGGTCTCTCTGGTCACGGCTGGTGGTCACCTGCTCAGCCGCCCACTCCCTCAGCACCTCGTCTAGGTTGAAGCGGCGCCGGTAGGTCACGAAGAACGAACCGACCTGAAAAGAGACAAGAAGATAAAATGACGAAGGGCATTGGGTTTTGTTGCATTCAAGGACTTTGGAGGGTATAGGAGAACTGTGATTGTAGTTTTTCCTGTGGAGGAGAAACTGGAGGAGGGCTGAAAATCTGATGAGCAGCTCACAGAGATTAAAGTGAAGGATGGAGAGTCAGGATAGGAGGCGAGGAGGACGGGTAAATAATAGATGTGTTCACGGTTGGATTCTTAAACATTTTAATATTCAAGGTTGAAAAATGTGAAATTAGTAGTTGCATCCCTCTGCCGACACGTCAAAGACAAAGAAACACCATTTACATTCAAGTCCGTCTAAACATTTACCAAAAAAATAAATAAAAATAAGACCTGTTTTTAGTGAGAACACGTTTAACTGAGACTGATGTTTTTGCAGTGAGGAATTATCCCGTTCTACAACTTGACATTTTAAATTGTTGCTGTGTTGACCTTTGACTTGCATCTATGAGTGCAAATTTCGAGAGCATCCATCAGTGCTGACGACCCACAAACATAAAATCTCCGACGTCTGTTTAAAATACTATCAGCAGCCGGTAAAAATTATATTACCAAAAAATTGGTGTGGATTAGAGCCACCTGCAAGTAATGCGAATGGAATATTTGAGATGAAGTTTCTGACTCATAGATTATGTACTCAAGAAGGAGTGTCATGAGAAATGGACAATTCTCATTTTAACGTCACATTACTAAAACCAGTTGTTAGTCACAAAGATTCTTTTTTATGGTCAACGTATCCCAAAGGTCCCTTATGTTTGTAATGTACAAAATCCACAACAATGACTAAATAATAAAGCAACAAAAAAGAAAAAAATTACTGCGCCCCGTCATCAGAGAAGAGCTGCAGCGGTTTGAGCCCAGTGTTGTTCAGAGTGTGTAAACAACAACCGAAGGTCCATTTAACTCCTCAGAGGACAGTGCTCACCTGCGCAGGCGTCTTGGTCCCAATCACCTCAGCGATGGCTACGAAGTCTTTACCATAGCGACGGATAGCTGCAGAGGAGACGAGGAGGAAAAAGGAGTGATTATTGCTGTATCTATACATCAGTCAGCAGCGACTGCCATCTCAGGGCCGCTGCGAAACAGGCTGCCGTCTACATCTGTCGGACAAAAGAGGCAGTGAGAGACAAGCGGAATGTGATGCATGTGCTGGGAGTTAACCTTCCTTTGGGGTCAGCCGGCTGAGTGCACCTGCTCTTTTGCAGACGTGCCCCGTTCCACACTCACTTGTGGCAACACACACATCAATCAGCCGCCACTGCATAAAGGAACGCTACACTACTACATTTAAGATAAAGGAACGGTACACCACTGCATTTAACATCTGACGTGACAACACAGGCACAGTTTTATATTCTCACTTTACAGCATTCAATAGGTTACTGATGTGCACCACAAAAGAACACAAGGAATTTCTCTTCCAGATGCACAAAATTATTATTCATTTGTCATTTTAGTGTGACATTATTGTAAAAGTTCAACTCTTGTGTTTACTTTAAATGAGCATAAACTGAATCGAAGTATTTTGAGAAACAGCATTAAATAAAACATGAGTCATCTGCTGAAGGTGTCAGTGGTCAAGTCCAGTATTGATCAGCTGATGAACATCTGCGTGTCTATTCATCCAGCAGTCCCCAACCTGTGCATCACCTATTTTTTATTGGAGAAGATATTGCGAGTAATAATATCACATTGTGTGGAATTCTACTTTTCAATATGGCCCGATACAGGATCATTACCAATGGAACAATTTCTCTACCTTTGTTTATTTTAATTTTCCTCATTTATCATAGAGCAGGGGTGCCCAATCCTGGTCCTCGATGGCCGCTGTCCTGCATGTTTTAGATGTGCCCCTCTTTCAACACATCTGACGGTCATCAGTCTTCTGCAGAACTTGATGACTGGGTGATCATTTGAATCAGGTGTTAGATGAGGGGAGGGATACATCTAAAACATGCAGGATAGCAGCCCTCGAGGACCAGGATTGGACACCCCTGATATAGAGGACTAAATAGAGTTCATCTTATCACTTATTTTATACTAAATGCAACCTGTACTTGGTACTAGGCTTATCATAATTACATAATAACCTGATGACAATTATTTGTTTGAACCATGACATTTCAACCCTATTTCTATGTCATTCTTCAATGTTTGAGATGTGACTGATGCTTTTTTTAATATCATCTTGTTTCACTCCATTCTGAGACATCACTTCAGTCATGTCATTGTATATTCAATTTTAAGCTTTACTGTATATATTTTGTTTAGAGGTATGTGTATAAACAAACTATTAGGTTTATAGTGGAACACAGACAGATCAGCTGTTAGATTATGACAACTGAAGGGTGAAACAGTCTTTACATTTGATGTTAAAGCAGGGTATACACAAAGATAACTGGGCTGGTTTCGTCCCAATTTTCCCCTCTTCCCAACCAAGGACGGCAAATGTCAGATTATCTTATGTCTTATAAGATTATCCTGTGGTCTAAGGCGTGTTAAGGGTGAATTTGTCCCAATAATCTTCTTCCAAACGGGTCAGGGCTGACAATCGTAATTAAGCATGCTCAATTTTTAGGACCAAAATTTTTCATGTGTGAGGAAAGCAAACAACTACGGAGTTATGACTGAAGTGTGAGGTGGAAAGGATTATAGCCAATGATGACTAATTAAAAACAAATATGAACAACCTGAAACAAAGTACAGTGCACCTCAGAAAGGAAGGACCAGCTAATGGAGTTGTGGAAAGCCCAAGAATGTCCATTCAACAGCATGTGTGTTGTGTTTTCCGGTTGTTGCCATGTTTCATCTTTGTATTGTGAGCTCATGATTGATCATGTGACATTTCTGGCTTTGAGGACTAGATTCTGGATTGGTCGCGGGATGGAAGCTTTATATGTGTGGTGTGTTATTTTGAGATTATCAGAGCACATTACACACAGTACGATCAAAACAGTTGTGCCTGAATTTTATGTTCATGTGTGGGGTTTGTAACAGATGTAAAACCACTTAAGATTTAGAATTCTTATGCGTGTACCTTTGCATAAGGGTTGAGTCTCCAAAACTACAGGCCTACAGTGGTTTCTACAGAAAAAGATTAATGGATCTCAAGCTTATCGAGCGTTAACTTTGAGCATCAAATGTTCACTTGATTGCTAATATACCCCAACCACTGAAATGTGTCATTTTAAGGAGATCATTAACACTATTAACACTTCATCAGTCAGTAGTCTTGATGTTAGGACTGATCGGTGAAAATAGTCAAACAACTAATAGTACATTTATCTAAATGATATTTAATCAACAAAAGTGTTAATATTGTGCTATAACAAACACTGGTAAAAAAAAAAATGTATTGTTTGCGTTTATCCTCATGCGGTAAATTCTCATTAATGCTTGGAATCTCTCTGAGTGTGAATGAAGTTCTATCTTATCTCCAAACTCAAAACTTGTCAACAGCCTGTCCAGAACCAGCACATGGTTTATGAGAAGCTTGTGTGTGTTTAAAACATGACATCCAACAGTCTGGCATCTGGTTGGGAATGCAGCAAAGCCAGAGAGGTGAGGTGTGGTGACTGTAGAGGATGGAGGAAGAGGAGGCTGCCATCTTTGCTCACCCTGCACTGCCAGGAGCTGCTCCTCTGTGGTCCAACGAGAGTTCATCTTAGGGGCAGGCTGAGAGACAGAGATTACGGTGTGAGGGAGGTCGATGGGTTGAGGGGAGAGAGAAAAAAAAAAAAAAAAAAAACGGTGGAAAGAGGGGCAAAAACGACAGCATGAGAGTAAAGAGCAGATTAAAACTAATCTCAGTCCCGCAAGGGGTGAAATAACTTCTGGGGGGAGTTGGAGATTGAACACAGAGGGTAGAGGAAAGAGGATCGAGTGAAGAAAGATCAAAGACGCAGAACAGTAGGAATAGAAGAAAGAAACTAATACAACAAATGTAGAATGTAAAAGAAAAAAGGATAAATGCTGACCAAAAAAACCTACCTCAGATGGTCTGAAAGTGTCGAGTCCCTCAGTGAGGGTGTGTTTCAAACTGCTGTTGTTCTGTTTAATGCTCTGAACCTGAAAAACAGTGAAAAGGAATCGAGAGTACAGTTATCCTTTAGGTGTACTGTTGGAATTGACAATAATTTGAAAAAGCACATACTGAGGATTTAGAAATGTGGGCAGTATCAGAGTTTAAACATAACTGCAGTGTAGAAGGAAGCATTTTTCATGTCAGTTTGGGTTAGTTACAATTAGTTAGCATGTTAGTTTGACATTTTGTACGAGCATCTTTTACATTTTGTTAGACGATTATAATATTCACCACTGTCAGATTAAGGTTGGGCCTTTTTTTCTCAGTGTGACATGACAGACACAGTTTCATTTATTTCAGAAACCCAGACTGGGTTTTTTTGTTTTGTTTTTTTTTTTATATATCTGACTGCATCCGACTACCACATCATGCCGGATTTTGCTATACACCTACAAAGACTGTAGTATGTAGTAGACTGAAGAATCTGGGAACAAGATTTTTGAGGGCTTTTTTTTTTTTTTTAATCTCTTAGCATAATCTACCTGTGACATTTAACTTATTCTCATTTAAATTGATTCATTTTGTTTATATTCCAATTAATTGTTGGAAACACTTAACATTTATTTCACTTTAACAACTAACAACATGCCACTTGTATTTAAAATTACACACGGCTCCTTTAAGGACATACGTACCTGTCTCTTAAGTGACACCAGCTGTGTGTCCAGCTGTCGTATAGTTAGGACTCCGGCATCATGAGAGGCAGACAGGGACATGATATCACCCTGTTCCAGGTGCATGCCCTTTGGAGGCCTGCGTCGGGCTCTTAGCGGGTGGTGGCGGTATTGAGCCCCAATATTCTCCTTCTTCACTGGCCCAGAGCGACCAGGAGTAGGCTTGTCAGAGTTGGCGCTGTTAGGGTTCTGTTTCACTGCCTGTATGGACCGAGTCACCACATGTGTATTAATAAGAAACATTACGAGGAGACATTCCACCACAAAGTTGTTTAAAGGATACTCAAACAAATCCGTTGTAGAATGTGTACCTCTTTCTTGGCATCAATCTCAAAGTCGCTGTCACTGCCGGGGTCTCCCTCCTCCAGCTCATCATTACTACAACAACAAAAGACGGAAATGGTCAAAGTCTGTCTAAGACGTCTTTCTTTCTTCAAAGGTTATTTCTGCAGTGCTTCAGTTTGCCAGCTGAAAAACACAATCCAAGAAATCATCAAATGGATCTCATTCACATTCATGAGATTCTTGTTTCTAAGATTATTTATCGAGTGTCACTTAACAAGCGAGTGTTCCAAATGTCAGATGAAAACTTAGCGCGTCCTTTCTACCCAGTTCAAGGTTATCATCCAAGGTTTTCCCAGTGTCTGCATATGTGGTTGAGTCTTTTTTGTTATCAAACAAATAAAACTCTACATGACTGTATTATTTAGAAAATAGCTCAAAGAAATTTGAAACAAATGAATGAATTACATCCAACCCAGGGTTAAGATGGCTGACAAAAACTATATATATTTTTCTGATAATATAAGAATAAAAGCAATGAATGGTGAAACTAATTGCCAACTGAAAGTGTATAATGTGTTTATGACACATTACCATTTATCTCAAACAATTCACAAAAACACTGACACACTGCTCTCATCAGCATAGTTGAATCAGTTATTCCTGCCCATGATATTCATTGATATGGAAAACGTGAAAATGTCTAAACCGAAAATCTTTCAAGTTATCGCCTTAACATGAATGATATCCGACAGGAGTGGATCCAGCTATGGCAGATCTGAGAACGATGGACCCAGGCAGATCAAAAACGTAATATTCCCAAAACTCTGTTTGGGGATATAAAAAATGGAAAATATCACTTGAGAGTTTCATGGCCTCACCTGTCATCTTTCTCTCGTTTGTTAACTAGCCTCCTGGCCTGCCGGTCCATGACCGAGGTCCTGGTCCTGGTCTTCTTCCAGCTGTAGTAGTACTTCACCAGGCTGGAGATTAGCTTGTCAGGAAGCTTAACACAGACACAGACACACATACATTTTAACACCAAATTAATTCCACATTTTCTCAAGGGTGTTTTTGTTTCTCTCGGCCTCTCACCATCTGCTGGATGCGGTGGAAGCTCTTGCCGTGGAAACTGAAGGCCTGCTCAAACAGAACTTTGTCCTCCACTGTCCACTCATCTGGGAAGGGGGTGAAATTGGCCAGGTCAGCAAGGGAACGCTCCACGTCGTGTTTGTGCCACAATAACATGCCCAAGGCCTAGTAGAGAAGCAAAGGGGATGAGAGTAACAAAAATATAACCAAAAAAATAGAAGCAACAACTTTGCATCTCATCTCATGTTGTGTTGAGAATCAATAAGTTGAATTTGTGAAGTTATCAAGGGCTATCCCTATGTTGTGTGGTCCTGATGCAGGAGATCAACCCCATAGAAGTGGGTGGTACATTCACTAGAGGATAGTTCAACGAATTAGATGACAAACCAACAGGACCCCATGACATGCTATTCAAATATAGTTGAATCATTTGAAAACTGTCATAACTTATTTCTTTTAATTATACTATAATTATTATTATAGTGATTAATGTACATGAACTAGCCTCAAATAAAATGCTAAGCTATTAAAATATTTTTCAGATGTACAATGCCACATCTGTAGTACTAAGGTTGAGTGAGTTGGAAGTTTAGATGAAGCGAAATGCATACGCTTGTGAAATTCAGAAAGGCACTCAGAAACAGTTAGTTGTACAGTGTGTGTTGCTGAAATCTTGATGACCTTGAGTTTGACCATTCAAGGAGAAATGGCACAGTACTAAATGAAAGTCCATGTTTGAGTTCCTATCACTATATTGATGTCTCTAACCATTTCCTTATTATACATGTTTTAATATTTTAATAATTCTGCAAGAATTACAAAATATTAATTTTTCAAAACCGTGAAGAAACTTTGTAGACATTGTCCCAAGGAAGCCTCATACATTTGAAATGAATATGAACAGTAGTTTTGTCAGAGACGATGTTTGAAGAAATTGATAATGAAGACGATGGATACTACACTTTCACAGTAGTTCATGATAATATTGGCTAATAAGCTAAAAAAAAAAAAAAAAGGTGTAATTCTGGGATATGGAATGTAGTTCATTAGCTTGCTCTACCTGCTCCATATTGTATCCATGTTTCTCTTTTGCCATCAGGATGTATTCGTCCACTGTAAAGGGAAAGCAGACAAGGAAATCATGTTTAAAATTCAGGAATGTGAGGGTGATATATATACACAGGACAAGGCAGGGACATAAAACAGCGACGGTAAAGGTCAAGTTGTTTTGGCTGAACCACTGAATGGGAAGTGAGGAGCATGTAGAACTTACACATGGCGTCAGAGAGCTGAGTATTTGGACACCAGACCAGCATGCTCCTCTGGTCCTTCTCACTGTAGCGGTTTGGACTGTCTGTAAATGAAACAAACATATGGGTCAAACATCAAAAATCCCTCCATTTCTCCACCACGCCACCCCCATCTCTCCACTTCTGTGGGTTTCAATTTTTTATGCCTTTTAAGTCCATTATAAATGCATTCTGAGACCTAGTTGTTTTGAGTAGGGCATATTGGGGCTGGACTTTGCTGGTGCTCCTCGTGTGAATCCACGACTGCACTATGTGATAGTTGTGTTTCCTGCAGGTTTTACAGCAGTACTAGTTACCCTGCCCCCCGAAGGAGAGAGGGGTATTGTGTTTGAGTCAATTTGTTTGTTGGTCTGTCTGTTTGTTTGTAAGCAGGTTTCCATGAAATTTTCAGGAAAGGTGCAAGATGGTCCAGAATAGATCCGATTAAATGTTGGTCAAAGGTCAAGGTCACAGTCACCAACATGTGTTTTTGCAATGATAAGAGATATGACAAATCAGGTAAATTCTGTGTATGTGTGTGTGTGTGTGTGTGTGTGTACTATATTTTATATAGTAACTTCAGGTTAGGTTGTCGTTTCGCGACGATAAAAGATAGGGCAAATCAGGTCAAATGTGTGCAGAGGGGGGCAGGGTTTGTTGTGCCTGGCACCACTTGTTGGTTCTATGTTGTCAATACCCATTTCTACCAAAAATAGATTTAAAAGCAATACAGAAATTAATGGACTTCTATAATTAAGTAATATAATCCGCCTAATATGTATCCAAATCAGGCAAGCAGGCATTTCAGGTCCAAAAATGTTGATAATTGGATTTTTATTTATTTTATTTTTTTTAAGGACACATGGAAACTTTCAGTCTTTCCCTCTCTTGACTGTTTATTAAACAAATCTCTAATTATTCTCCCATCCCCCCTTGTCTTTTGCTCTTTCTTTGCATTGTCTTCTGCGAGCTCCATCTTTAGTTTCCTCTTCATTAGGAAGAAAAACGAGGAGTGACATCCCAGCTGATAGACTCTTCTGGGGATTTAACACCTGCACACTGACAGAATCCAGATGCTAGAAGAGATCCTGCTTCGTCTGCTCCTCCTCTCACTAGTACAATCTCACATCCATATTTAACATCTTGTTACATTTTTTTAATTGATATGCAGCCACTTCACCTTTACATCCCATTAGTAAAAAAAAAGAGGTGTTGAGATGTTTACTTATTTTATTTAAACATTGTAACATTTCCTGTAAACACAGAAACCACACACAAAAAAAACATAGCTTTGAGTATTTAGTAACATCCAGAAACCTCGCCCATCTGTAATCTGTCTATTGAAACTGTGTGTGGTCTCATTTTCCCCCGTAGCCTTTTTCTTGGTTCTAAACGTCATTTAACCTTCATCCTTATCTGCATTCCTCTCCTTCCTCCATTTCTGCATCCTCCACATTCCTCCTCACCTCTACAACTCCTTCACTGCCTTGACTTTTGACCTCCCTCTCTATCCATCTTCCTTTTTATTCATCCCTGTCTTCTCCTTTACTGTCATGCTTTCCTCTACATCTTTTTACCTGGTTTGAACTCGGGGATCTGCGCCTGATAGTCTCCACCCACTCTGATCATACTGTCTGCACAGAGAGAAAACACCAACAAATTAGTTATTATTCCCATCTGCAAAACAGACTCATGATAATTAACCATTTAAATAAAAGTGGTCAAAATGGCTTTACAATGAGACAACAAGAATTGCTAAATGGAAAAACTACAAGGCGTAAGACATGTCACGATGCTGGAATTTTTCTTTTTTGGTTGTACCTCGCATCAGCTAATGAAAATGCAGCCACACACAAATGGGGAAAAGAGAGAGGGAAAGGCGACAGTTGATGGCAGGCATTAACTTATTAGTATTAAAGCCAGTGAGGGAGAATAGATGGAGAGAGAGCTGAAAGCAAGGAGTGAAGAGAGACTAGGAGAGAAGCAGGGAGGTAGGCCAGAAGGAGGAAGAGACAGATTACTGTTTCCTTAGGGATGGAGCTCAGGAAGGGAGGAGAGAGCAGCTTGAAAGAAACTGGAGAAGATGCTAGGGAATGGGTGGAGACAGGCAGGAAGGGATAAGAAAAGAAAAAGGGACGGAGAAAAAGAGGGGACTCCGTAGAAGACGGAACAAAGATGACTGTAACGGAACATTTGTTCAGGTCCTAATTGTGGCCGTGCAGTAGAGATAGGGGTTCACAACAAAACTGTATCTTCTAGAAATACAGACACACAGGAAATAACATGAACAAAAGGACTTGACTGAGCAAAGTTGTCTTTCTGAAATGGATAACATCAAAGCGGTTTTATGTAGGCCCAGGAAGAGACTATGCGAGGCTAACTAATAATTGTCCACAGCGATCTAATCAAATACTCACACTGAGATCAGATCACTGAGGTGTTCTGAGATCTGCATGTCCACCTTATCTTAGCAACATAAATGCCTCCTCTGCAAAAGTCTGCACACCAACTGCAGTGTTTTAAAGATGCATAGCAGTTGTATTACAAGTCCTCCATATATATAGTGCTGCCGGAGCGCACTGCAACAACACCTCTTTTCCCCACTCCATAATTAAACAGAATATCTGCAGTTTGAAATTGGAGAATATATTGTAAATACTTCAATATTCAATTAAAACCACAGCACAGGTCGTCCAATAGAGCCAGGACAACAAATTAAATGCTCAAAGTTGTCACAATGATATTTAAGGTGTCTTGAAAGAATGAGAAAACACAGGTTGTCTTAGTTTTTGAGCCACATAGTAAATTATATTAGTGAAAATGGCCACTGAAACTTGAAATAAATGCTTATTCTGTGTTTTAGGCTAGATAACCTCCTCCCATTGGTCTAGTAATAATCCATTAGGTTAACTGTCACAGTTGTTATTTTCTAACTGTAAGTCAAGATTTTATGACATTTGTTATTATTTGACAGAGGGAGGAAAAAAAATATATTAGTATTGGCTCCAAATATCATCTTAGAAATATCAGCTTGCTGTATCAGTCATTGGCTCAGGCTAATATAATTTTTTATTTCATTTTTTTAAATCAGTATTCACCCCCCCAAAAGAAATCCATATTGGTTGATCAGTAGTCACGTTAATGTCTGGTCTGAAGGGTCATTGAAGCAATCAGCATATAGGAAGTATTTTTTCTGTCTACGTCCAGATGCAGGGCGTCTGAGGGCTTGAGTAGATTTACACATTTTCTCAAAGAACAAAAAAAGTCCACTTGATTATATTTACAATCACAATGACTGAAAGGAGATGAGTTCAGTTTAGTGTTGTTGATCACATCCATCTACATCCTCACAGAGTTCACTTTATACGAGTGATTGCCTTAAGGGGTCTTGTGATTAATCATTACTTATTAATATATAAAGAGAAATAAAGCCATGTTATTTCCCAACTAAAACACTGAAGAAGGAATGGCGAGAAGCAGATAAAGGTTGTCGCTGCACTAATTGTAATTTAAAAAAAAAAATAACCCTCTGACCCATTACTTGGGCGTTTTTTTCATCAGCCCCTCAATGCTAGACCTGGACACCAGTACTGATTAATTACACCGATTCAACTTCAATTCATCAAGTCTTAGTTCACTACATGTTTTGATTCAAATAGAGATATTTCATTTATAGTACTGCTTGTGCATACATGAATTGCTGTACATTGTAGGAGCTCTCGAATCTGGGCATTACGAACCATGTTTATATTCACATTACTACAGTAATGTATTCCAAAGTAGATATACCAGTCACAAGGTAACACAAGACTAATGGTGTTACAACTATACTCTAATTTCACAATTTTATTAATCAATTTAGGAAGATTTTTAAATTATTATTATGACTGTGGCTGCAGTAAAAGATATATTGACTTTTTACAGGAAACAAATTTAAATGCTCCAACTCCAGACTGTTTTCCATCTATGACAGAAAACTGAATATCCCCGATACTGACCAAACCAAACATAGTATCAGACACTATGACATTTATCACTATTACTGGATATTTCATCAACTAAACAACTGATCAGTCATTTAACGAAAGACTCATAAAAGAATAATCAACAATGAAAATAACTGTCAGTTTTAGCCCACTACCGTCCAAAATGTTGTGGAAAAACGTGACCTATATACCGTATGGGCCTTTTGATTAAGTCCTCACAGCTCCAGTATAATTGTTCTGGAACTCACATCTCACATCTATTTGCAGAATAGAATAACGATCTGAAAATGAGAGATCAACAGCAAGTCAGAGGGTGAAGGAGAGAGAGGAGGTAGAGAAGATGTATGCTGGCTGAGGATGACAGGGTTGGAGGAGTGTGGGAGGCGGGTGGAGGAGGAAGGGGGGGATGACAGCAGAGAGTGGTGCACAGCGACTGGAGAAGCACTGCAGCAATGCAAAAAAAAAAAAAAAAAAAATCCAACCAGAGCAGTTGATGGATGTAGATGTACATGTAGGCTTTACAGGTGCTCCAGACGTCACGCTTACATGTTGAATTAGGAGAAGTCACCTCAGATGGAATCAGGAAATAATACTTTTAGTTTAATGTCTGTGGTTACCGTGAGCATGCTCTTCATCGCTGCTCTCCTCTTCAGAGTGTGGTTGACTGTTGCCGTTGGTTACCGTCTTGGCTCTGCTCCTGGACAGGACCCCGGCCCCTGAGCGCTCCATCACTGAAGGCATGGCTTCAACAAACACACACACACACACACCCTAAGTACACAGTAATTCTCTGCTCGTACAAAACTATGTTACCACCACTGTTTAATCCGTCACAAAAATTATTCAGCCTCCTATAAAGCTCGAAAGTCTTTCATTACAGAGTTGGCTACGATTTCCTTTCACTTGAAAGCCTATAAAACCTAATTCACGCCCGTAAAGTTAAATGGCACCTTATGCTGCTATGTTGGAAGCGTCTCCATTGTCATCCCTTGAGCTACATTTATTTTCCAAACACTGGTTTAGTCAGCAGTTCCCTTCTGTTAATCATCACTCATCGAGACCTCAGCATCAGCCAGTAAACCAAGCACCAAACCATAATGGCTAACCACCAAATGGGCCAAAAAATAAATCACTTAATTAAATCATCCACACAACTATGAAAATAACGGGAGTTTCCAACACAGTAAATATGAAATTGCCACAATTTTCTATAAGTTTGTGGAGCATTTATATACAGTGACAGCGTTTTTGCTATTTGATGAAAAGAATTCAGTATTTTAACATTAAATTTGAATTCAGAATGCATTATTTGTTCTAAGAAATGTAATAATGAAAAAAAAACCAAACAAAGACATAATTGTGGCACTACTATTGTAAAGTTAATACAAGATGTACATTTCATGACAATCTTCACTTTTAAAAACATTATTTTCTTGTCTATTCAGCCTTATACAACATATTTTCTCTCCAGAAAGTAGTGGAGAAATCCCAGGAATTGTTCAATTTCTTCACTTTATAATCCATGATGTCTCTAAGACTTTATGTGGGTGGATGTTTCAGTAAATGCTTCCAGGACATGACATGTTGAAATTGTCATGAATTTAGTTACATTTCTTTCTGCTTAAACAAACAAACAAAAAAATCAGTTGCATTTGTTTGTCCATCTGACGCAGCCACAAGTTTTGAAAAATTAAAAAAAAAATTTCCACAAATATTTTGTTATATTTAAAATTGCTTAACCCATAAAGTTGCAAACAACTATTGGTGACCAAAATCATCACCAATATAAACTCTTTAAGAAATTCTGATCCATTAAACCTATCAATCCATGTAAATAATTAGTGTAAAATACAGTTTGTCAAAAAATATGATCCATTTGCCTATTTAGAGGCCTTGTAATGAGCATAGAAACATCATCTTCTCCAATATTGATTCACCAGTAAAACTTGTGGAAGTAGATCAATGACAGCACAAGGACGGACACGCTTGGTTTATGTTCAGTTAATGTTAACGTTTAATTAAAAGAGTCACATTTTACTCACTTCCCTCCATTTCTGATATTATTACAATTAACTTTAGGCTGCGCTTTTATGAACATCTACAGGATCCGTGAATTAAATATGGAAAAAAACCTGATTTTTAGAGAAAAAATGCAAAATACAGAGGATAATAAAATAAATGGTGATAAATTGCTAAAGAAATGTTCAATAGAGAGAAAACTGATTGGGCATGACAAATCTCACTTGAAGCTTTATATGATTTAACCCATGTAATTGTTCATAAAAAGTCTGATTAAAGTTGAGGGTTATTGTATGAATAATAGAGAAAAACTGATGAAAAAGTGATATGTGCAGTAAAATATATCATTCACCAAACACAAATCAATCGTGTCCATCCACGGTCACTGATCAAACTCCATGGGTTTTATTGGTGAAGCAATGTTGTAGAAGATGAGTGTTTCCATAACTACAGACACTGACCATCCAAAGGGGGCATATCTAATTTATTTATTTTTATTTAAGAGGGACCACACACATTTATGAACATTGCTGTATTAAAAATACACAGATGTAAATGAGCTACAATGAGTAAGAATTACTTCACTCATGTGTGAATGTGAATATTGTAAATTAATGGTAATGTGAATGAAAAAACATTTTAATAAACATAATGATGACATTGGCACCATCAAAACAAACAACCAAACAACCAAAAAACATACAAACAGAAATATACATAGGATGATTACAAGGGCATTATTGTATGGGTAAAAACACGAATGTCCTGTCAGACATTTATTTAAATATCAAGTATTTCCTTGTTTTGGGTGATCCCTTATGGTCCAACTAAAGCAAAAATTACTTTAAAACTAAAAATGTGGGTAATTTAGCAACACTAATCTGTCATATTGTCTCCAAAATATCCCCTCTGAGACATTCAAATACTGTGTTTTGGTCCATATACATTAATTTCTTTACTTGCATACAACTAAGCAGAGAAATTGTAAGGGTGATGAAATGCAAGTCAATTAAAAATCTGTGTATTTTGGACTGTGAAAACATGACAAACTGCATTTTAAACCAGTAATTTACATGTATTGTATTAAATAATCAATAGGTATTAAACAGTTTATATCAGTAGATGATTTTGGCCACCTTTATGGGTTGAAAATACTGTGTAAAATACACAAGTGTGAGCTTAAAAGGTACTATTTTTCTCAACAAAAGGTTAGAAGTACATCACAATGCCACTCTGAAAGCCAGTGAAAACCCTCCATCCAAGCAAAAGCACAACAGCCACCAAGTGGCATCATGTTAACTACGTGAAGTGGCCTCTCATATTAACCATCATCCATAGTCATGCTGGGTTAAACCGCAGCCAGTCCTGGTGTGCTCCCTCTGCCTCTCTTTCACTCTTTGGATCTGTGAGCCAAAAGACTAGACGGTCAGATAAGGACGCGCGGCTCTCGACGCAGGAGCAGCTCAAACATCCATCAGGAAACCAGTTTCACGACTTTAAGGGCGACCAGAACAAAGCACAGTTTTAACATCACCGATTGGTTCGTATTTGCCAGATTAAACAAGATCAGATATGCCTTTAGGCGGGGTGAGGGGCAATCTTTCAAACCCCGAGAGATTAATTCATTTCTACCAAACTCTACTAGACAATACAAGTGTTTGAGGCTCTCTGGGGTCTTTGTTTGTCGGTGATCCCGGTAGCCCCCGAAACTAACAGCTGTCCCACTACAACTTCACTACAAACTCACATCATCCTAACATAAACCCATCTAAATCTATCGAAATCCGTTATGGTGCGTTTAAGTTCGACAAAACCCCGTGTTGCAGTGAGTGTAAATGGTGCGTTTCAGTGTCTGGTTGACTTTCACGGAGAGTTTAAGGGGGTTGGTGGTAGCCTCGGCTGGGACACGGCATGGGTAGCCTCGATCACTCCCACAATAATCATCTCTTATCAGCTACAAACTAAACATTTAACACAACGAGGAGGCAGGATCCGCTTTTAGGTGTCTTTCAGTTGTATATATTGTTGAACAATCTTTCACGGGGGGGCGATTCGTGTTCTCAGTTTCTCATAAAACATATCCAAAACATACACAACTTTTTTTTGTTGTTTAACTCAATACACGTGAAAAACCAATGATGAGTTTAGTGTTATTATACTCAAAGATAATCCCTTCCGCAGTCAACTGAATTAAAATCAGGCATATATTATGTATTCCTATTTAATAAATGCCTAAATGGATAGTCTGATTCACTCTTATTCATCATTATGACAAATAACATAGACGATGATGCCCATACAGTGAGCAATAGGTCTAGGTTGTGTCACCCAATCTCATCAGTAAACTTGAATACAATTTAACTGTAATAAAAACTACTTTACATTATGTAGAATGGTTATTTTTATTCTATTTTTTTATTCTGGGAGATACCTTTTACAGTGTGTTAAAATTGGTTTGCGCGTATGAATTAATATACTATAAAAACAAATAAGAGTTGCTTGATTTATAGTCGGATTTATCCAAGTAACGTCTGCTCCAAATCAATATTTTAGCAGTTTTCTTGAGCAGACATCTGGCTGATGTGTGTCAGACTTTGAAGTCCCATTGTTTTGCCCACGCTTACGTTCTGTAAGTAACTACTACCGCTACTGTCTGCTGCTGCTGCTGAGTTTTAACACGCTCTCTAGGTCATATTAACTCAAGTTGGCGGTCTGTTTC
Organism: Siphamia tubifer; assembly: GCA_020466265.1. Lineage (NCBI taxonomy): Eukaryota > Metazoa > Chordata > Actinopteri > Kurtiformes > Apogonidae > Siphamia > Siphamia tubifer. Next base: position 18,007,906 of record CM035800.1, read on the forward strand.
GGGACATTTAGCTGGAAATACTCAGACTGAACGGCCCGGGTAATTTGTGCATGCTGAACAACAAAACCGGCCCACATCCACTCAACAAAGTACAACCCCTTCTCAAACCTAGTTGTTCGTTGGGATGCTAACATTAGCAGTTAGCTTGCGGCTAGTAGTACCCTTGCGTTACATTAGTAACGTTAATAGTTGAAAGTCGAGATAACAGTTGCACTGTACCTGAGTCTCTCTCTTTCGCTCCGCTTTCCCGTCCTCAAAACTTATCAGCGTCGCTACCCGAAGTCAACACTTCTCTTACAAGCCCTAGAAGATAATTATTGCATCTAAAAGAGCTTAATTCTAGCCTAATTGATGAGCAGAGTCAGTACAATGAAGTGAGCTTCTCTGCATGGATAGATGGAAGCAGCCGTGAGTGTGAGTGTGCCGGGGGGACGGACAACACCCCGACAAAAGTACCGTGGACATCCGCCCCGATGCCTCTCCCAACCAGCCCACTCTGGTTGGATTGGCAAGAAGTAGACCCCCCAAACTATTGCACGTACTCATCATTTCCTCTTTTATGCTACTCAATGTCTAATTGTGAAAGTCACAGCACATATTTTTGCTATTACAATTCACTGCTGGGGTCTAGTAAGAACCAGGTTGCAGTTTCCCACTCACCTGTAAATCCACGCTGTAGTTGTCGTTCGTGATCAATCTAATTCACATAACAAGTAAAATAATATAAGAAAGGGCAAACAGTGCTAATAACATACTCCTAATCTGCCATCTATGACAATCCCATAAATTAGGGACTACTCGGCAGTGTGTCGGCGGAGGGATCCGTTAGCCGTGCATCTCTGTGCTGAGGCAGGCTGTCCAGACTTGCACAGATGTATGCATGGTGGAGAAAAGGGCAGGAGAGTGGGGTACAATTGAACCATGTGTACGTGCGCGCGCGCGTGTGTGTGCCCGCGCGGTGTGTGTGTGTGTGTTCATGACTTTGTCCATGAACTGTCAATGACTCACGTGCACAGTGAGATACATTGCACCCGTCTCTTATAATATTATTACTAGAGAACAGTTCTAAGATCTACTACCTGGGTTTGTGAGTTGCACAGGTGCATGTGTGTGAGGAGAATAGTGTTTGCTTCACTCATGTCACTGTAGTAGAAATCCACATAACTGATGGTTACACTAAACATAATGTCACACAACCTGCTGTTACCTTCACAAGAAGAAGTGCTGGCTGGCATGTAACAGCCTGTTACATACAGTGTGCTGGCTCCCTCCTTCACTTTACTGTATTTCTAGTACCACCTCCTTTCTTCTACTCTCTTTTCCCTTGCACCTCCTGAATATCTGCCCCAATTACCCTGTGTATCCTAATCTCATTTCTCCACTTTTCTCCCTTCCTCCTCTCGATTTCCTCCCTTAACACCCTCCTTGCTTCCTCTGCTCTTCCACACTACCCCCACTTCCTCTCTCTAGTGATGACTCCTCTCCTGTCTTTCCTCATTCCTTCTTTCCTTCTTCCTTCTCATCTTTTTCCTCCCTCAACTGACCTCCCTCTCTCTCCTCCCATCCCCTCCCCTCCCTCATGCCCCCCCTCATCCTTTCTATTCCAACATTGTGTGTGTGTGTGTGTGTACGTGCAAATTCTTCCCCTCCCCCCATCCTCCCCCTACAGTGAAAGCAGTTTCACTCTGCTCACCTCCAGCCCCCATATCTGACTCCTTCCTCCCCCTTTTTTGCTCTTCCTCCTCCCTCCCCTCCCCTCTGGTCTCATTTTCACCCCTGCCACCTCCTCCTCCTCCTCCTTGCCTCCTTCCCACCTCGCCTCTCATTAGTCAGTGTCCATGAAACTCACCATTCCACAGTCGCTCAGTCCTCCTAACCCACTAATGAACAACTACTCCATCTTTTCTTTCTCCCTCCCTTCTTTCACCTCTCTGATTCCCTCCTTTCCCTATCCTCCCCATCTCCTACTCCTCCTCATCCTCCTTCTACTCCTCTCCATTCCTCACTTCCTCTTCTTTCTCACTCCCTTCTCTCTCGGTTTGTCTTAGATCTTTTGCAAGTGAGTGTCCCTCCCACTCTCTCTTTAGCTCACTCTTGTTTCACTGCCCCCACTCTCCACTCTCTCCACCTGTCTTCTTCCTTCTCACTGCCTGTCTATCTGTCTGCTCCTCTCACTTTTGTCGAGGTGAATGTCTCCCTCCCTCACGTCCTCATTTCCTCGACATAAGTCTCCCTTATAACTCAGCCTGACTGCCACCCCCCCTGAATTCTCTTAGTTTGTCGGTTATCTCCAGAGATGGATGCTATAGAACTAGATCCCATAGAATGAATTCTTCCCTGTGCTCACTCATTGTTTATTTTAGCTTTGGCATTTTGACTTTTTGTACTGACCCTAGTCTGAATCAATACTTAACAAATAAAAGCGATATTACTTAATGTAAGTGTAGAGGTAGTTTTAACAAAGTAAATTTCATAAAACATATCAGTTGACTTAAAATATAAATGTATACAATATTATAATCTCAAGTAATTGTATTTCAATACCTTTGTGTCATTTAGTAGATATTGTCAGCAACAGAATGTTATCGGTTATAAATAAATAAACTTAGAAATAGGCAGTAAATGGGGTATATGACTGATTACACAAACCCTGTTTAAAATACAATAAAAACTCAAATATCTGATTTAGCTTGAACCTTTAATAGACAAAAATATATATTTAAAAAACATATACTGGAAAAGAATAAAAAATACTTAAAAAATTTCCAATCACTTTTACAAAACTTTCACCCAGGACCTTAAAATTCTGAATTTTAAATAAATTCAATAATTGTGGGGAAATATTTTGCAAATATAACTCAGATTTTTTTTGTCTACAATTTCTGTGGAATTCATTTTGCTGTATTAAATGTTTGAATTGCCTTTATACATCTGATTGCCTGAAAACATTGATATGGTCCAATTTTTTTAGATGTAATTGCTATCTATTAAGTTAAAGCTTCATCCAGTTCTTATAACCACTTCATGCCTTGTAGAAGAGGGGCTGGAGTTGATCATCTGACATGTGGGTGAAGGCACGAACCACCCATGTTCCCTGACATGTGGGTGAAGGCAGGAAACACCCATGTTACCTGACATGTGGGTGAAGGCAGGAAACACCCATGTTACCTGACATGTGGGTGAAGGCAGGACAGACAACCAGTCACACTCACATTCAGAGACAGTTCAGAAAGATAATGTGACCTGTAGAAGGTATGCACCATCAGCATTGTGTTTTCTGCAGGTACAAAAATTATCTGAATAATTAAAGTGAAGGGAAAACTTTGATCAATGTAATTATATGTTGTGTCTTATAGGATTCAAAGAATGATCAGTATATAATTATTCATTTGTGAAATGACATTTTGATTCTACATGTATGTATGTTTATACAGTCATGCAAAATCTTCAAATATAGGGATAACAACAAAAAATAACCCATTGAATTTCAGAGCTGATATTTAGCCTTTGTCCACAGTTTTTCTTCTTTTTTACATCAATAGCTACAGCATTGTACTGACAAAAACAATGCTTTTAGGCATTCCATACATCTTTTCTGTCTGTTTTAGTCACATGATACACACACGGGTTAGTACCTGATTGCTTAACCGTTTTTTATGACTTTTGATGGTCTAATATTTTTTTTCTGCAACAATATATATATATATATAATGCACTACATACTGTTGATCCAAAGTTACAAAAACACTTAATCCATTGTGATAGAGTTGCATTTTCAGTGTCAAAAAGTTTTTTTAGAAACAGTTTTTTACCACTGCAGCCACTCCTCTGTATTTCAGACTAATACATTAAACCTCATAGCTCAGTTACTTTCACAAACTCCACAGACTCCAGATAGACTTGATGGTCATAATTTAGATGAAGATTTTTTTCATGTCTCATTATCTTGTGTATTACTTGCATATGTTTATGGTCTTTGCATGTATGTGTGGCTGCCTATCTTTGCCAGAATATTCAAGTATAAGACATTTTTAACCTCAACAAATTCTTTCTTGACTGAGTAAAGGTCTAAATGATAAAATAACCAGATTATGCAGAGATAGCTTTAAAATTGTTATTCATGCACAAATTACCACATACATTTGATGTAAATTGCAGATTAGATCATGACGGTTTGCCATTTCTAAGAAGTAGAGCATAAAAAAGTCTATTAATGAACATCACGTATTTGGATAGATGTAGATAATATACTATTTAATAGAATAGAAATTCTAACATTAGAGCCAAAGTATGGTTCTTTTAAAACTTCTGCCTATAAATAAATAATATATCATGGTGATGTAGCTCACCTCTAAGTCATTTTGAGACTAATGCACTTCAAAAGGATTATATCTGCCCCCTATGATCTGACATTTGTACACCGAAGACTGTCAGTCAAGAACTTGAGAAACAAGACAGAACCATGAAGGCATCCTTCTGCCTGCAGTCAGGATATAATATCAGCCTCTAACTGCTGTAATATCTGGTGTAAAATATCTTACTAATGCTGTGTGGAGTCTATAATCCTCTTGATGTGAATATAAACTTGTCTCATAATAGAATCTGAAAAGAAGTTTACTCCTCAATATATTCTATTATAAGAAGCAAGTTGAGTCGATGTGCTTTGTGCATCACACAAAATCTATTAAGAGCTGACTGCTGCAGTTTGGCATTCTTATGGATTTTTGGTCAAGGAAGAGACCAGCGGAAAAGGGCAAGTTGATAAGACCAGTATTTTGGAAGTTATTAGTAATTTTGGAACACAATAGCCTTACGATCACATTGCTCGTACTTGTCGTCTTCTGCTTATCCAGGTCTGGGTTGTGGGGGCAGCAGCGTCAGCAAAGGAGCCCAGACTTCCCTCACCCCACCTACTTCCATCAGCTTCTCCAGGGGAATCCCGAGGTGTTCCCAGGCCAGCCGAGAGATATAATTCCTCTAGCATGTTGTGGGTCAGCCCCAAGGTCTCCTCCTGGATGGACATACCCAGGACAACTCCCCACCGAGGTGTCTCAGAGGCATCCTCACTCAACTGGCTCCTCTGGACATGGAGGAGCCCCCTCTACTCTGAGTCCCTCCCAGATGTCCCGGCTTCTCACTCTATCTTTAAGGCTGAGACCGGCCGCCCTGTGAAGGAAATTCATATCGTCCGCTTGTATCTGTAACCTCATTCTTTTGGTCGTTACCCAAATTTCACGACTATACTGCTATAATCACAATCATACAATCATCATTGACATGTGTTTCCTAGTAACAGGTAAACAACACGTTGCCATGACACCAAATTTCATGCGCAGAAACAGATATACCAGCTGAGAGGTTATTCAACTAAAAAATGGCAGTAAAAATATTCCAAGAAAGTAAAGGAATGAACTGGATAAACTAAGTTGATCTTGAAATTTAGTAACTCCCACAAACATCAATTAACAACATAAGAATTTTCAATAACATTCATGGTAAGATGATGATTCATTGCAAGTATCACAAGATTATTCCCTAGCTTACAATAGGGTTGTAAAACTTAAAATCCTCCATTAAAATTATGAAAGTCCTTTATAACCTTAGTAATGGTTAAAGACAGAGTGATTAACTGATTCAATAACAAATACAGTCACACAAAAAATTAATAGACCACCCTTGTTTTCTTCAGTTTCTTGTTCATTTTAATGCCTGGTACAACTAAAGATACATTTGTTTGGACAAATATTATTCTAACAACAAAAATAGCTCATAGTAGTTTATTTTCAGAGCTGATGTATATTAATTTTCCATGGTTTTCATGATGAAAAACTAAATTCTTAACCCTTTGATGCATATTGGTTACTACAGTGGACAGTTATTCTACAGATGTTCTTCATGGGTATTGTTGTTTTAATTCCACATCAATCAGTTCATACCATTACCTGGTTGTTCTTAATACCTGATCTGCACTTGGAACTCTATATAAAAAAAAAAAGGTTAATTAAAAAGATTTCAATCACATTGGTTTTTCATGCCTAAAGATTAATAAAAAATACTTGGGGAAAAATCTTGACTAAGGTTTTCATAATTTATGTATCAAAAAGTTAAATCAAAATCTATGGCATTGTACTGACAAAAACAATGCTTTTAGGCATTCCATGTTTTCTTATCTGTCTGTTTTAATCACATTACACACACATGAGTTTGTACTTGATTGCATAACCATTGTTTTTGCTGACACTCGATGATCTAATAACTGTATGAAATATACAAGGTACTGATACAGGCTTTAATTTACATTACTTATAAACCGATTAATCAGAATATCACACACAGATAATTGACTTCCTTTGAGAAGAGGCTACAATGATTTTATGATGTCAGTGTAGCCATGCTCATACATGTGACTCGTGCATGCTCAGTCTATGTCATGTAACTCTAAGCTGCAGGGCTCAGTGTGGAAAAGGCCTCAGCATCATCCTCACTCTTCACCATCAACCATTCTCCTTTATACACTGCATCTCTATCTATCTATCTATCTATCTATCTATCTATCTATCTATCTATCTATCTATCTATCTATCTATCTATCTATCTATCTATCTATCTATCTATCTATCTGTCTATCTGTCTGTCTGTCTGTCTGTCTGTCTGTCTGTCTGTCTATCTGTCTATCTGTCTATCTATCTATCTATCTATCTATCTATCTATCTATCTATCTATCTATCTATCTATCTATCTATCTATCTATCTGTCTGTCTGTCTGTCTATCTGTCTGTCTGTCTGTCTGTCTGTCTGTCTGTCTGTCTGTCTGTCTATCTATCTATCTATCTATCTATCTATCTATCTATCTATCTATCTATCTATCTATCTATCTATCTATCTATCTATCTATCTATCTATCTATCTATCTATCTATCTGTCTGTCTATCAAGCCTCATCACGCCCCCTACTGACATATTAAATAAATACTTTACTAACAGGGACAGCCGAGAGACAGTTTCCCCGAGGACAAAAGGATGTGGGTGGGGTTTAGCGCCATCTGCGAGCTGGAGATGTGGATGTGTGTGTGTGTGTGTGTGTGTGTGTGAGAGAGAGAGAGAGAGAGAGAGAGAGAGAGAGAGAGAGAGAGACCTTCATTTGCATTGTGAAAAATGGCTATGGCATGTATTTATGGCAATCTTTTATCCCACTGAAACAGGATCTCACAGTTAATGATAGAAAATATTTGGTTTGCAGTCCCATGAACCAGGTGTATACAGACTGGTATGTGTAAACAAACAAACAAACAAACAAACAAACAAACAACCCCCCCCAAAAAAAACTAGTATGAAAGTGTTAAACCTTACAGATAAAGATGGTAAAATATGGGAATGAGCACACATTTAACCACACGTAATGATGATGATGATGATGATGATGATGATGATGATGAGTTTTTTTAAATGTGCGAACAAATGCAAGAATAATACAACTAAAATAATCAAATTGAAGGAGTTCAAACATATGAATGTATACACTGAGTCCATGTTTAATTAATATTAAGGCAATAAACAGTGTTTATTCATTATTTACACTAAAGATAGTTTTTAACAAATGTTGAAACAAATTGTGCTGTAAAATTTTTTTTAACTGATTTCAGCTGGAAAAAAAACATAGCAATGTAAAAAAAAAAAGATTACAACTCATCTTAGTTTATAAAAATATCTTTCTACCAAATTTTATTCCTAATATTTATTTAAGGATACTTTGATGATGCATAAGTTGTTGTTTTTAACATGAGCTATGTATAATGAGTTATTTATCTAAATCTTGTGAGCAATGACAGACACTATTGATTGCTGAGGAAATAAATTCATGAATGTAACTATCTTAGAAATAAAATATATATTTTATTTTATTTGAAATTCTAGGTATAGGAACTAAAATATAATCAGGATTGATTTATTGATTTGATTGACTGATTGATTGATTAATTGATTGAATTTATTTCAGTCATTAAAAGCAAAGATAGATCATTTAAAGCAACAAAAATTGAGCTACAAATAACAGAAAAAAAAGACAATCAAAGACACAAGCAAAACAAAAGACCAAAAAGGTGTAGGCTGAAGCAAAGCTTATAACACGTATCCTTATTACAAACTATTTACATTCAACATGGTTATTACATTACTGGTGCATTTCCAGCTATGATACTAAATCTCATTCAACAAACATCAGAAAGACAAGACAAGACATGAAATGGATTCATCAGATATAACACGTTCTCTATCTTTCCACAGTGTATTTCATCATTAAAATATTTGTAGGATTTTTTTTTTAAAACTGGCCAGTGTATGTGAGGTTTTTATTTTTTCAGAACAATTGTTTCACAAGTTCACCCCCTTAACATATGGGCAATGACTTTTGATAATTGTACGAATCTTTGGTTTATCAAAAATAACTGTTCCCCTCAAACTGTAACGTCTCTCTCTCATTTTAAACAACTTCTGGATACTTGTAGTATTTGTCCATTTTTCACTTTGTATTCTTTTGTAATCTACGGTACTAAGTTTTTGATTTTGAGAATGTTGAGAATATATATATATATATATATATATATATATATATATATATATATATATATATATATATATATATATATATATATATATATATATATATATATATATATATATATATATATATTACACACCCACTACTAAAGTATACTGATAATATATTCAACAATTAAATCCAAGCAGTGCATACAATATCCAGCGTTCTAGTCATGTAGGAATGCTCACATGCAAAAGGCAGAAGTACCTGTGAACTAAGATGAACAAATTGTACAACATATAATACAAATTCTGTAACATTTGACTACTGTAGAGGCTGAAATATCCAAATAGTTCATATCTTTATAACATTTCATTAATTGCTAATCCCTATTCCATCTTTATTCCTATAGGGGTAGACTTGTCTGGGATGCTGCATTTGTATCAAATAATCAATTTCACATCACTATATGTCAAATAACAGTTATGTCCTTATGTAAAATTATTATTAGTCCTTAGTGTTTCTGTCTTTTTCTTGAATGTGTTGGAGGCGTGTATAAGAGGGAAACTGTGCAATGAAACTGAAACCAGTGCTTTTTTTTTTTTTTTCATCTGCATTTTTGCATACAACTACAAGTCTGTCTTATTTGTGGTTGTACAAAACACTGCTGCTTCATTTTTAAACACCACTAAGCATGTGGATTATATCACTTCTATTCTTTTCTCATTACTTGAAAAACTTCAGCATGCAATATGTGATTGCAAAATACTAGTCATTAACTACAAGATACTACATGGACTCACAGTATTATATAGTTGTATTAACCTCCTGAGTCCCAGCAATACATTTTTGTCCTCTGTAGTGGACAAGAATTTCACACTTTTATTTAAAAATAATAAATAAAAAATGTCAACTGAAAAGGACATTATGTTAAAATTTTTTTAAAAAATGTATCTGAATAAAATTTTACATCATGCTATTTCCAATTAAGGCAATTATTTCATGTAAAATGGCAAACAATGTTTTCTTACTGGGTCCCAGGAGGTTAAAAGAAGCGTGAAGAAATCTGGATTAGTGTGTATGGCGAGAGGTGCAATCCTAAACTGAACAGTGTGATCTCTAATCCCTCAGACATCACCACATGAACAGGTGGTGTCCATATAGCTAATTAATAGCAGGATTACCGTGACAAACCTTTGTCAAGTTCAACAATGCATTAATGACTTTATATGAAATGACCTGAAGTACACTTATATCCATGTGTGGGCTTAGGACTTACATTCAGTAGCAGAGACAAAACCGATTGTTAAATATATGCATTTTCATCACTCCACATACAAGTGTTGCTTAAAAGTCAAACTCAAATGGCCAGTGGTTAAAATAATGTGTTTCTTCAGCTGAAACTCCAGTATTTACTACTTTAACTCCTTAGCTGCATCAATTTGTTTGGCTGTACTCTCTTTAGATATATAGTTAGATCTACAGATAAAATGGCCATAATCCATGTGACCCTAACCATACACTGCTTTCTGTGAGACATTAGCAACTAAAATGTTTATCATTTCAATTGAAGTGTTTCATTCAATGTATTCAAAAAGCCTATATATTGTGTTGTTTTTTTTTAAAGTACCATATTCCTCTTTACATATACTAGAATCAAAACATATATTGGAATAGATTTGCTTTCTGACCACCACTGAGCAATGATAAAAAAAAAAAAAAGTTAAATATATATAATACAAAAAAGTCATTTTGTCTCTGCTTTTCAACAAAACAGTGAAAACATGCTTATAATTACAATGTGTTTACAGTATACAGTAATTCTGTCACTTTAAGTGAGTGTTTCAGTTTTCAGTGTGCATTAAAGTGACCTTATCCTTATGTCTCCTTGGGAATCACTCCCTTACATAGTCCTATAATATAATGTTGCTGTAGTTCTCTGTACTTTTCGTGATTGCATTTCATAAGCCATAGATATGCTATAAAAGAGTGGCTGAGTCTTTTCTGCTGCAGGGCATCGTGGAGGCAAGGATGCCTCAGTGTCTGTCTTTGTTTTATGCTTCACTACTCAATTGGATGTCTGGAGTCACAGAATGAAGCCAAGGCAGTAAAAGTTAAAGAAAAACCTATATTTTCTATAGCTGCACATCTTTTATCCTGTCTGGAAATTAATTCCAGGTTTTCAAAAGGCCACAGAATGAATTCAGTCATTTTGTGTCCCATCTTGCCATCTAGTGGTGACTTCATTCTTGAATACATTTAGATAGAGGTGAAACTTTCCCCCAATGTTAAAAGGACAGGAATAAAATATAACATATATATATTTTAATCACAGAAATATATGATGGCCAGGTGCACTATATTTAGAAATGTACAGTGTTTGCACTCGTTGACCTCACATTTATACAACACCTAGAGTTTGACATTGAGGAGTGAACATGAGCAGTGGTAGGTCCCAGCACACACTATAACTACTATCACATCACAGTGAACACTTATTTAGTTAGATATGACAAAAATACCAGAATATCATAGTAGTCATTTTATTTATTATTTTATTTTAGATATAATATTTAAAAATGGACCACATTTAGCTTTACATCTTTTTTTGACACATAACATTACTGGAACTGACTGAGGCTTCTCCAGATTATAACACAGACCCCATAGGATGTTACTGTTGGCACTAGGCATGATGGGTAATCACTTAATCTACTTCTGGAACAATTTCAAACTGTACTGACATCAGTTATGGTTAAAAAAAAAAAAAACATATTGCAGCTGAGCTGAAACATATTCAGTGTTTTAATTTTTGGTTATTTAAATGAAAGTGGGAACTTTTTATACGCTTTCCAATAGAATGTCAGAATTTCGGGCAAAAATATAGGTCCAGAATATGTGATTGATCTCATTTTAAAGTGCAATCTGTTGAAACACTGCGAAAACACAATAAAGTGGAATTTTTTTTTTTTTTACTTTAATGATGAGTTTTAGTCTAACAATAATTCTAGACAGTCGAGGCTTAAAATTAGCACTTAATTAGGATTTAAGCAGCAGTAACGACATAATATAGTTAATGGATTCTACATTATGACTCACAATATTAACCAAAGACTTGTCAAGAGTCAAGCACGAATCGCTTCATATGATAAAAGAGTGACATCTAGTGGATAAAACAGACAAAGATCCTCAAACTATTACTTTTCATGTGGTGCCTGCATTGTTCCACCAACTGTGGTTTGTTTGTTTTACGTAAAATGTATTTACATAAGGATGTATGATTTATTTATTATTTGTTGCCTTGTTGAATTAATAATTCTGCATATTTATTAGACTTTTTGAAGTTTGGATTTATTTTGTAATCATTTTAGTAGATATTATTTAATAGTGTGTGGTTTTATTATGATGTGGTTATTTCTTATTTGAATGACTGATGATATGACTGATGATTGATTGCAAAATATAATAGAAAATGCACAAGAGAAAGTCTGTCACCACTTTCCAAACAAGGAAATCATATTCGCGCTAAAGTCGTGCTGCCTCCATTTGCCGTCGGAAATATGAGTGTTAGATATTTATGACTTAATATCTGTAACATGGTAGCGTGGCCGAGCGGTCTAAGGCGCTGGATTAAGGCTCCAGTCTCTTCGGGGGCGTGGGTTCGAATCCCACCGCTGCCAGGAAGCTTTTCCTCTAAGCAAGGCACATTTATTTGGATAGCACATTTCGTGCACGGGACAATTCAAGGTGCTTTACATAAAACATGTAAGAAAATTAAAATGATTAAAATCCATTAATAGACAGTTAAAATAAGAGACATAAAAACAACTAAGAATTTCAATAAAAACTCCATTAAATTCACAGTAAAACAATTACAGTTGGTAAATATAAAGTGGTAATTGTAATATATTGTGTATTACCAATCTCACATATACATAGGTAAGCTTTGTTCCACACTGTGCATCTTGAATGCTGAGGAATAAGAAAGGGAAAGTACTATATATAATAACATACAACACAACAAAGACAGAAAAAGACAAGTGGCAAAATAAACCCCACCCCCTGCAAACGCCCTCTCTATTGTTATTGTGAAAACACATTTTTGGTGATCCTGACATTGACCTTTGACCTACATTCACCAAAATTTAATGGAATCTTTTATCCCTTTAACTCCTGAGACTTAAGCAATTCCGCAGTAAAAAAAATAAATAAAAAAAGAGATAAAAGAAGCAACAAAATTAACAAAAACTGCCAAAGTGATCAGTAAAATGAACAAAAATTAATATTAAACTAACAAAATAATATGTGAAATGAACAAAATAAGACACAAACAGAACACAATTAAAGAAACATACTAAAATAAATAAACAAAATGTAGAATTAAAAAAAAGCAACAAGATCAACAGAAACTAATAAACAAAATAACAAATAACAAAAAAATGCAAAACAAAACAAAACAAAACAAACAAAAAACAAAATGGAGTTAAAAAGGAAATAAATAACTAGTGTTTTAATTTGGTTCCAGTAATTTTAGTTTGGACTTTTTCTTTTTCTAAATCAGTTGCTTTTCAACACCTGTACATCAGTTCCATTAACAAAATTATCAGTCAAAAAACCTTGAATTATTCAGAATTTTTAAATTAAACTATCCATTCAGAACACGTCAGCGCTGATGCATCATTATAGACCATCTAGCACCTTTCCTGGAAATTTCATGGAAATTGATCCAGTAGTTTGTGTGTAAAGCTGCTGACAAACAACCAAACAAACAACAGTACCCTCACCTCCCTCTTGGGGTGAGAGGTAACAATCAACAAAATCATACTTTACCCAAAAACAGTACAGATACTAGATCTAACATAATCTCTTACATCTTATTGTTCACATCTCTCACATCTTTCCATCTTTTTTAATGTTGTTACATCCTTTATATTTGTTTGTTTTGTTTTTTTCCCCTCTATTTCCTGGCATTTGTTGTCTTCTACTTATCTTGGTCAGGGTCATGGGGGTAGTAGCCACCTGTGTGAAGTTGGCCCGCCACTCATTGAAAATCTATGGATAAATAGTCTCAATCATTTGTATATTTTTTAGGCTGGTTTGTGCTGTTAACATTACTGCTCGTGCTATTATGGTTTTTGAGTTATTAACAATTCTTTTAAAACATTTCAATGGGTGGGTGGGGGGGGGCAACTTCACACAGATGTAGCAGTCTCAGCAAAGCAGCCCAGACTTCCTTCTCCCCAGCCACTTCCAACAGCTCCACCAGGGGAATCCCAAGGCCTTCCCCAACATGTCCTGGGTCAGCCCTGAGGTCTCCTCCTAGATGTGTCCAGGAGCCATCCTCACTAGAGCCACCTCGACTGGCTCCTCTCGACACGGAGGAGTGCCACTCTACTCTGTGTCCCTCCAGGATGCTGAATCTTCTACTGTTTTCATCTAATTTAAACCTTTACATATATATTTAATCTTGCCTAACATTGGTTGGGTGAGATTATTGAAATCACTTTATGTGTGTGTGTTTCTGTGTGTGTCCTTAGAAACATATCATGCTATAAGTCAATTAATACTTGAGATATCTCCGTGAAATTACATGGGCATATACATATAGCTAATGTGCATGAGATGCAATGATCCATTTGAGTAAAGGTCAAAGGTCAAGGTCACAATTAACTAAAATGTCAAAATTACATTAGCAGTTATAACTCGAGAACAGAGGGTCACAGAACTTTCAGATCGGTACCAAACGATGTGGAATGAAGATTTCTACAAGTTTCATAATTGGAGTTATCACATATGACCAATAATTTTTCAGATCTCTGGAGGTCAAAGGTGACATTACGCCTGTAGCACTGTTTGTGTGTGTCAATCATAGACATATCACACTATAACTTAATCAATACTGGATATATTATCATAATATTACATGCACTGATGCATATATACATATAACGAAATTATCAATTTTGCAAAAGGTCAAAGGTCAATAATTGAAGAACGGGTTGTCATAGAAATTGGCACAAAATAGGAGATTACGTATTCTCTGAATACTTGTTTTTTGTCTGTCTGTGTGTCAGCCAAATTTATGCAAAAAAACTCCTTGATGAAATTCCATGACATTTTCAAGAACGATGCAAAGTGGTACAGAATAGATCCTATTAGGTTTTGGTGAATATAAGTCAAAGGTGAAAGCCACCAAAATTCTATTTGCAATGATAAAAACAAGGGCAAATCTGGTGAAATACTTGTGAAAGCTGAGGTTTATTGTGCCTGGCACCACTTGTTTACATTATTTTTCATTTGTTCATTATGTCATTTTCATCTTTTAGATATTTGAATTTTTTTTTTTTCATCATTTCAATTTTGTTAATTAAATCCACAATATTTTTTGGATATCCTCATGATTTTCACATTGTTACATCTTTTGTTTGTGTGTGTGTCTATACATACTTTTGCTTAAGTAAAGGAGATGAATCAGTACTTCTATTTTTACAAGAGTACTTTTTTTTTTTTACTAAATTACAGAATGTGAGTACTTTTACCTTTACCACCTTTGCTCCTTTTACACATTTAATTTTTCCTTGACAAGATTTTAAAAATTTACATCTCCTGTTCCATCTTTTTCTGCACCCACATGGTCGATAACATCCATAAAATCACCCTTAAAATATTGTTCTTCTGCTTCTATTACAAAAAAAATATGCCCACATGTAATTTTATCATTAGATACTTGACGACCGGGTAAGAACTGCTGCGCGGCCCTGGCTGGGTCTCGACCCAGAGTTTTGTGTCGAGCCTCGGAAGTCGGAGCTCGACAAGAACACGTGAAGGCAACACCGTTGGACGCGACGGAGAGCAGAGGAAAGAAAAGGGCAAGGAAGGGACCTGTAATCAAATTCAGCCCAACTATTGGCGCCAATTCGGCTAAAAGACAAATAAAACTACTCAAATACCATTGAGGTTTTAACAAAATTGGCGACTACCCGTTAATCCGTTCATAACCACCGGTCGGTGCTGTAGCCAGCTAGCCTCGTTAGCACACTCTCTATCATTGTCATTAATCTGGCCCATTTCTCTGTGTCTCCGGTCACTAATAACTGAGCAGCGGTTTGCACAGGGACAATAGAGGTGTGTTTCTCCTGGGTGACCCGCAAGACACAGCCGCCAAAATGGGGGTGAGTTCTGTGTGTTTTGCTATATGTGTCCGTGGTGTTACAACAAAAAGGTGGATGTTTTGGGCTACGTGATGGTGAGAGGAGAAAAAAGAAAGAAAGAGAAAGAAGGAGGGAGGAGAGGAAGGTGGTGGGGTAGATGTAGCTAAAGGTGTTGTTGGCACAGGGGCTTATTTGGCAGCGTTAGCCGTTTAGCTGCCTCCAGAGAGCGGAGACAGCTTTTCATTGTTAGCCCCCACGTCGGTTACCCTCCGCTTTTGTGGCTTTTTCATCTTTATTACTGCAATGTCCTTGCCGCTGTGCTCAGTTAACTCTTCCTGATGTGTGTTGTGACATTGTTAGCCTGCTAGCTGTGTTAGCCACTTAGGAATGTTTCATTAATGGCGAGGGCTCTGCTAGCTACTGTATTAACGCTAATGTTAACATTCCCTCCGTTGGTCACAATGTGCTGCCTTTCCTGTCAGGTTATAATGAATTCATGCTTGTTTATTGTGGTTAATGTACTTGACAGCATCCGCTAGGCCTGTGCACATGCTGCATACCTGAGTTAGTTTCCACTCTTGTCAGTGCTTTAAAGATAGTAACTAAGCAGACTGAGTTTATCCCCACTTTCACTCAAGATAAACCAATCCACGTGTTTCCACAGTCCCAGCTCAGTCTGCAGCTTCTCTGTGCTTGGTACAGACTTTAATGCTTTGAGCTGAGATGGCTATTTACTGCATTCTTTCCTGTAATTGTTCTGTCTTTTCTGGCCTGAATCTAATGAAATCATTTAGATAACTTGTTTGTCCGTAAATGCACCACATATGGAATTTAACAATGCTACTGGGAAGTTGAGGAGCAAATTGAAAATATAGGATGTTCCCAGGATGCAATGGAGTTTTAACAGCATGCACAGTTTGCCCAGGTCTCAACCATAAGGATTGCCCTTTTAAAAGCAACACACTTGCCTGTAGTAAATAAGAAATATGAGTTCAGTTTAATTTTTTCAGTGTCTTTGCATCATAGCAGATTTCAGATAGTGACAGACTTTTAGTGTATCTTATTACAAGCTTTGCCCTTTGATGACTATGCAGTAACGTATAATCAGTTCATCACTGAGTCCATGTGAATATTTTTGTCAAATCTGAGGAAATCCCAGAGGTATTGATTTCATTAGAGTTGTCACATTGGCATTTGACACACAAAGCATTGAGTTGATCCTGGTGTCCAAGTGTACATTTGTGCCAAATTTTGTTCATTCTCACAATCTGTTTCAGAGACACTGTGTGTAAAATGCAACAAGGAATGACCAGGAGATGGAACAATTTATTTACAGATACACTGCCAATAAATAAAAATTAAGTGGTAGGTAGAAACACTCAGGAGTTGACATACAGGCATCAGTTAACCTGGAAATGAGTTTTCTTGGTTGCTGAATGTTGGAGGATATGAAAGATGCCCAAATTGTGTGGTCTTTAGTCAAATGAAGTCTTGAGAGGTAGATGGATATAAAATGTTCTGTTCCAATGCACGTCAAACTTCTGAAAATGCGATAAAACGAGCTAGTTGCAGCTTCTGATTATTGCTGATAAAGAAAACTGTATCGGCAAGTAAAAATTGAGTTTAACAGTTTAGATTTTTGACTGGTTTCTAAAAAGGAAAACCTCAAATAACAATGTCGAATTGTAAAGGTGGAATGAGTGAATAATAGTAGGGCACAGAGGAGGCTACGGGTAACATGTTAGACTCAAATCTCCCAAAACCAAAAGTAATTTATAAAATTAAAAACCAAGAAACTACACACGTTCAGGTGTTTTAAGAAATCTTACATCCAGTAACTGCAGTAATCATTGTCCATAAAATGTCTAAATTTTGACTGGATTTTAGTTGCGAATTAAATATATAGGAACAAAGACGTTTGGTAGAAATCCACACAAGCATTAATAAAATATGCCAGAAAAGAAGAAACCCCACCAGTAGCACCTGCCATAACCCAAAATAAATGTGTATTAAAACATAAGAAACATTAGCACACAATGAGACATGAACTCTGTCTTAAATCACCTTTATTAAGGTATTAAAAGTCTTATATTTAACAAGTTGAAAGCTGCAGAAACACTGACATTGTACCTGAATCCTAAAGGTTTCCAGTTGCAAATAATTGTCTCAATGATAATTCATTTTCAGTCCAGTTACTAATTATGTTGCTTTGCTGCATAGCATATCCCCCAGGAAATGGTGTTGAAAAGAAAGATAGAGCAGGTCTCATTGAATGTTTTCAGAATGAAATCAGTCCTCTGTTCTGTTCCCCAGAAAGTTACAGTAATCATAGATGTTTATTCACTGATATATTAGTGAAAGGAATCTTTGTGTGCATGTGCAGTTATATGTTGTGTCACAAGGTTGGTTTACTTGGCTCCCTTTACAGGAGCTGATGAAGCATCTATTCTATCTATATCAAGCAGTGAGATGCAGTCGGAGTAATTTGTGTGAATAATGGCTGCACCAGTGCTGAGACGAGCACTGGACATGGAGCCAACAGCAGACTAAATTAGAGTATCAGCATCAGAGAATTTATCCTACACTATAATCTCACATGAATAATTTGCAGTGTCAGTGAGGGAGAATGTAGCTGCTGGTTTTAGTTTTGTTGCCTTGATGAACTGAATGTAAAAGTTGTTGACATGATGGGTGAGGATTATTTTGTGTCGTGTATCAATTGCAGCTCTTATTCATCGTTCTGCATGCTAAACCTCCATGTGTTTGTCTTGTTTTGTTTGCATTTGGTCTTGAGGACTGCTCTGTCTTGTCTGTTGCAGCATTGTTGTGTGTGATAAAATGCTGCTGCAGGTTGAAACACAGATGCATAGAGTTGCAGTGTTTGTCAAATGCACATAGTTTCTGGGCCTAAAACATGGGTCTGTGTCCATGGAGTCTGTCAGAGTTGGGGTTTCTGTAATACTGCTTAAGCTTTGTGTTTTATATATGAGTTTTCTATCATCAAATTCTGTCATTTTATCGCCAGACATTACACATTCAGAGTAAAATGAAGCGGAAAACTACATGAGAAAGATCAGGTTAAATATGTATTTTAATCATGCAGATATGATTCATCTCCTGCCAGTGGAGCCCAAAAGAATAAGAAATGGGACAGAAATTATCATCTGTCTTGTATCTCGTCTGCTGTCTGAACACATTTTCTGCCTTTTATTGTGTCCTGTGTGTAGAGGAAGTCCAACAGAGCAAAGGAGAAGAAAGCCCGGCGTCTGGAGGAGCGGGCGGCGATGGATGCCGTCTGTGCAAAGGTGGACGCAGCTAATAAGGTGATTTCTTTGCAGGGTTTATCAGTGACTTTAGAGCAGATGAGAATGTGATGGGGGAAGAGTGTGAATATTGTTGTGCTTTAGGCTTTTTCAAATTGACTTGTTTGAGAAACAAAGGTTGTGGTTTTGTCTTGTTGCCGATTGTTGCCACTTTTGTCATTCTGACAGCTGATAATGATGTTGCATTGATGTTAAAAATAAATGTGCTCTTGTTGTTGGGTGCTTCAAATAAAAGCCTCTACCATACAAGACCCTTTTCACGTGCTGTTGTAGGATTTCCATTGGATGTGAATGAAAACGTAGACACTTTAGTCGCACTCATCTTTATGATCCACAAGCTACGAAGGCCCTCTGAAAGGATCATACGCACGGCAGGAAAATCCTCATTACAATGCCATATGTGAATTAATGCATAATTAATCAGCATTAATGAATCGCACTGTCTAGTAGAGCAGACATATCCTGCAGCGTGGAGGTGGGTCAAAGCAGGACGGCTAAGACTTGATCAAAACTAGACCGTATTGAGCCTGCAGGGGACATAACTCCACCCTTTCTCTTTAGGCTGAGCTCGAGCAGCTTCCATCAACCAGCTCTCCACAGGCCACCCTGGGTATATTATTTTTCTGTGTCACTTGGTCCCAAAGTGGGGCACTTAGACTTGGACGCTGCTCCTGTGTCCCGCCCCTTTTTACTGTTTATGTGCCAACAGAGAAGGAATTCTCCCAGAGCGACTTTTATTTTGGTTGTTGTTATTTTTGTTGAGTTTCTTGCCAACAGGACTGAATCATGACTTTGACTGGTGATTTTCAACAGGCAGAGCATTCAGTTCTTTCTAATAAATACTTTAACCCATTCATGGTACCCTAGGCTCAGCCCAGTTGTTATACTCTACAAATAAGGATCCAACCTCAAGTATTTTTCACATTTAAAATAAGAATTAACATTCAGAAGGGTGCTAATTAACCTGTGATTAAACGTACCCTATTATTAAAGTAAGAGCAGATGTCTTGAGATTTATTCTTAAACAACAGGAGGAAAAACACTTGCATAAAAATACGTTCCTCCCTTTTTACATCAGCGTTTGGCCTCATGGCTACAGATCCTCAGGGATTAAGTAAAAAGAAGAAATGGTGAGTGTTCTCTTTATATCAAGAGCAACATTTTTTGAGTTCTAAAGAGTTTCATTTAAGAATAAGGAAATGTAGAGCTTAACTAATTAGGTTCTCACGATTAAAGAGTCCTCCTTTATGTACTTAATTGACGGTTAAATTATCTTGCTAGGATTTTAGTGCAGACCAATAATTCACACTTGGTAAACAATGTAGAAACCTTGTTTAAAAAAAAATCAGATGAAGCCTCATCTTGTTGCTCTCAGCTTATTACACTGTTATGACACTTAGCAGAGATTTGTAATATTGTACATGCCCATGAGAAGATTTTTATGTACTGTTAGTCATGATTTATTTAATAAGTTGTCTAGCAGATTAATTTTTTGCTCGGTAAAATACTAGAACAATTTTCAAAATGGGGAAAAATGCCAAATTTTGTCACTATTGAGCCTCCAAAATGACTGTCTTGCTGAGGACCATCGATACTGGAATAATAATAAAAATGTAAAAAAAAAAAAAAAATGGTATGAAAATTTCAAGCAAAGATAATGATAAAGAAAAAAATGCTGACCTCTAGTTTCTAGTTTGTTGTGGTGATTTTATGATCCTGTTTTCTTTTTAGGTACAAAAAAACCCTAAAACTAATGCATCTATAAGTAAGAGTGTGTCAGTGGTGTCCTGTAGACTGTGCTGTTTTGTGTTTTCTAAGCATTTTAAGCTCATTATGCTTTCCCTCCTCAGCTTGATGACCCACTGTCTGCCTTCCCAGCCTTCAAAAAGTACGACAGAAATGGGTACGCATCAGTATTCAAGTCCTGCATTCAGTACTTCATGAATTAAGTATTTGTCCGGTGGCATTTTGTCTTCCTCTGCTCTCAGTTTCATATCGTGTAACAGCAGACACGCACCCTCTTGATGTTTCTGACCCTGTTGTGCTGTTGTCTCGTCCAGGCTGAACCTGCAGATAGAGTGTAAGAGAGTGACCTCCCTCAACCCGCTGTCTGTGGAGTGGGCCTTCGAACTCACCAGAGCCAACATGCAGACCCTGTAAGAAGCGTTTCTCTTCTGCTTGCTTCCAGCTGACCTGTGTGACCTATGTTTTTCAGAGATGATTGGTTTGATTCACACTGATATGACTGGTAGAACACGGCTGAAAATAGAAGTGCCGACAAGCTAAGAGTACCCTGTTCGGCAGGAAAGAAAAAACATCAAACGGTATCAGAGGAAGATGTGAATCAGTGCGTTTTTTTAGACAATACACAGCGAGCAGCCTGTGGAAAGGGGAGCAGATAAAAGGCATGCAGTGACTACAATTCATCTCTTCTCTTTGCCAGAATGTGAGTCATTTCAATTCAGTGAACGAGCACGCTCCAGAAGAAACTAAACTCCATTTAGTTTCTTCTTGAAGGAACTAAACTCCATTTAGTTTCTTCTTGAGCGCCATTGCCGAGGCAGTCTGAGAAACATGTGAGGGTAAAGGAAGCATGTCGAGTCACGCCAGAATCGACCCATTTTCCCTCTCGGTGCACCGTAGGTACGAGCAGAGTGAGTGGGGATGGAAGGAAAGGGAAAAGAGGGAGGAGATGAACGACGAGAGAGCGTGGTACCTGCTGGCCCGTGACGGTGACTCCGCCCCCGTGGCTTTCTCTCACTTCCGATTCGACGTGGAGTGCGGAGAGGAGGTACTATATTGGTAAGGGTCCTACTTCAGATAATACACCAATGTACTTTTTTATTTATTTTTTTATCATCCATCAACACAAGACATTGCGTTCCCTCCCTGCTGTGACAGATGGGGCAAAAATTCTGCCAAAGAGAGCTCCACAAAGTCAAAACAGTAGCTGCTTTGTTCTCTAGTCTTTCTGACCTTTTAACTGTCTCTTTTCAGCTATGAGGTCCAGTTAGAGAGCAGAGTGCGAAGGAAAGGGCTCGGCAAGTTCCTCATCCAGATACTACAGCTCATCGCTAACAGGTAAACGCACATATCTACAATATTCATTTAATATGACCAAAAGCATCTAAAATGTTTAAAAAAAACTTCAACCACTAATCTAATAAACACAGATAAATAATTGAGGTAAAATGCAGTTTCTGTGCACTGCCAGATATGACCCATTTGGAGAGTGAATTTCAGATGTTCCATAGTGAACATGGAAACACTGTCATCTTCTGAAATATTGATTCACTAGTAAAACCAATGTACTCTAGCAAATGGCAGTGGTTGAAGAGGTTTGTTTTTCTGTTCAGTTAATGACATATTGTTCTGTTTTCTTTGTTCTGATTTGATAACCTTTTGAAATTGTTATGAGTTTTGGTGTAGATCTACGTAATCACTGAATTAAATGAGAAAATCACAGATTTCCACTGTAAAATCCAGAAGGTATTACACGAAAATGTAATAAAGCATTAGGATAGGGTTTTCAGAAGTTGCATGATTTTTTTATTTTGGGGTTGTTTTATCATAATGGAGTCTTCCAAATCACATTAGAAAGCACCAATGGATATTTAGTAATGGCAGTAGTTCTATCTTAATTTTCCAAAAACTGAGTGATGTTTGCCCTCATTCCAAGAGAACTGACCTTTCTCCTATATCTGAACATTAGCTCAGGTTAAAAAAAATAAAATCTCAGTATGTGCAGGAAACAATGCCTGTGTTTCATAAATCAAAATTTAGAATAAAATATTGTCTTCATATGTAAAAATCCATGTCATGCAACATTGTACATCATATTATGTATTTAACTTTTACTCAAACATGGCTTAAATTGTCACAAACAATAACAGTCATGAACATACAGAATAATTCATTAAATTGTAACTGAGTTCATACTGAGAGGAGCACTATTTGTATTTACCTTTTTGATTTCCGTGTTGCTCACATTACGGGGTAATGGAGGGTATCCCACAGGGAAGTGTTTTTTTTTTTTCCCATTAACAGTGGAAATGTCTTCTCATTTAGTTTGTTTTTGCAAGATTTGCATATATTCGGCGTTTTTTGCCATGCTCCATGCTGTTCGCTTCTAAAAAGCATTTTCCTTTTTTCTTTTTTTTTTTTTTTTTTTTTTTTTTGTAAGTCACTGAGCATATAAACACAAGAAACCATAACTTTTCCTTATCGGCTTGATTGAGGAATTAAAAAAACAACAGCCTTAAAGCAAAGTGGATCACGAGGTTGAGCAACATCTTAAACATGAGGGATCAATGCGTTTCATTTCACGAGACTATTTTCTGCTGTGGATGAATACACATTTCAGGCTTGTGTTTATTAATAATAGCCCAATGACTGCATATGTAGGAATGAAACCACTCATCCATGTGTAATATTGTGACTCACTGAAGTGTTTTTAGTTGGTTTTGGATGCGATGGCACAGATGAACTGGCTCAATATAGCTTTAGACACTTTTTAAGATCAGGCCATCATTTATTGGTGTAAGGCTGTTTAACATGACCAGCATTCTAACCTAATATGCAGGAAGTAATGTTATATCCAGATAATTATACTGAGGATAGTATAGCATGTTTTTTTTAATGTAAATTCAGTGAATAAAGTATTAGTAGTAGTTTTTACAGTTTAAGTGAAAGGAATATTTGTTACATTATGACTGATGTATTCAACCTAATTTGATATTTTTCAATTATTTACCAAAACATTTGTGGAAATTGTAACAAAAAATAAAGTTATAGAAAACAGCACTGTTGTGAATCTTGTAGACAATATGCACACATTGAGTTAATTCTTGTCCAAGTGACAAACAAAACAAAAAGTCTGCTTTTGGGCTGGCCGTCAGTATCATTTGCAGTTTTCTACGCGTTAATCCGGCAAAATAAAAAAAAATAAAGTATAGCAGATAAGAAGGAAGATGTGTTGTTTAACAGATTTCTTGCTCTTTTTATTCAGCACACAGATGAAGAAAGTGATGTTGACAGTTTTTAAACACAACCATGGGGCTTACCAGTTCTTCAGAGAAGCTTTACAGTGAGTATAATGGACACACAGTAGGGCTACCGTACAGCGAGATGAAGCAAAATAATTATCCATGGGGTTCAGAATGTAAATATGTGTTGATCCCTGAGATACATATAACTGCTGACTATTGATCCACTGCATGAACTTAAAAGTTATGACCCCGCCCCCTGATGAGGAGGCAAGGGATATTGTTTTCGGTTCAGTTTGTTTAACACTCTCGCAACAACTATTGGTTGAATTCATACCAAATTGATGTTATTGATTGCCAGTGATCTGGAAAATTAGGACAAATTTCAAATTTTGTTTTAATTTTACCCCCCAATTTATCTTATATTATATTTTATATTATATACTTATAATGGCTGATATTTGTCTATCCAAGCTATAATCAATACATAATAACATTAGCTGTATTTATGTCAGCAAAATGTCCAACATGTGAGAAGGCTGGGGTTAATTATTTCTGGCACCACTTGATTGTATTAAAATCGGAAGGACAGAACAGACAGATTTTTGACTTCACAGTTCCTGACAGACTACGGCTTCTCTCCCTTCACCTTCAGGTTTGAGATCGACGAGACTTCGCCGAGTATGTCCGGTTGCTGTGGTGACGACTGCTCTTATGAGATCCTCAGCCGACGGACCAAACACGGCGAGGCTTCGGCAGGTCACACCCACGGGGGTGGACACTGCGGGGGCTGCTGCCATTGATCGGCCCCGGCCTCCGTCTGTCGTTACTGATTGGTTAAAAGCCAGCAACTTTCATGGCTGTGTGTGAAAGCTTGAGCTGCCTGCTATTTTGCAAGCAATTTGAGTTTGAGCAGATGTGAAACGATGGTGGAATGCGTCGTACCTGGCTCCAGATATTGATGTCGCATTATCAGATTTGTTTATTTTTCCCTTTTTTTTTTTTTTTTTTTTTATAAATACTCTTACAAAAGCAGTGTGAGCTTTCACACATAGCTTCTGTTTTTCCTATTACTTTTAGTGTTTTATCTCTTATCCAAGTTAATTAATTATTAGTAATTTACAGTCAAGAAAAAAAACTAAGGCACTGCTGACATTCTTTACCACTGCAACAAACCTCATCCCATTCTTTAATCATTTCCCACTGTGTTATACTGCATTGAATCATTCAGCAGAGCCCAAAAATACTACCAGGGACCGAAAAACCAAGGATCATGTTATAGAAACCTTCTCTTTTCAAGAAGTAACATCTGAAGAAGTAAACTCTTTTTAAAATGAAGGCAAGAAAATTCTCTTTTTCAACACACCTTGAATATTAAGCAGTTAAATCCATGTTTCTGTAATGCTTCCCTTGACTTCTCCACATCCTCACCGAGACCATGACCTTGTTTTGCGGAAGTAGGGTCCCAATATTAGGCTGAATGTACTCAAGAAAACAGTGAGAGAAGCCCTGCTGCACTATAGAATACTGGACTACATTACGTGATACAATGCACGTGGTTTCTAAAAGCTATTTTTGTAACAAAAGCACTGCAGCAGCTGCACTGTTTGGAACCACAACAGCCTGTGATACTACTGGCAATGATTGCAGTACACTATATACACTCCCCACCTCTTCCGTTCAGGTAAAATCCAAACCTCTTCCTTGGTCCTTTTCCCTTAACTTATGAGACAAACTTGCCTTCGTTCTTTATTGCACATACTTCCCATCTCTAAAACACCATCCGAGTCAGATTATATCCTTGGTTCCTTATCAGAGTTTAGACATCATGCAACTTTTTGCAGAAATGAATAGTTCATTTGCCTACTAATATTTCTCATGCATAATGTAAAACCATCCCCCTTGTCCTTTTTCCACCTCCGTCGTGCCTCACTCCATGCCCTAAAGGCACTGAGTGATGGCAGCAGAACCGTCTTGTGTTGCTGCCATCTTTAGTCACCTTTGTAAAATTGCATTAAGCCCTCTTGCCTCTTTGTTCTCTTCGTTTCCAAGAGGTACTGTTGATAAACGAGTTGATGTTGATGCTACTTTAACTGTATTTTAAAACGACTAAACCCATCCTCCATTCTTTCTCCTATGTGCTTTGTCAGCATGAGCAAATCATATTGATTTAACATGGTTGGTAAAAGTCACCACTTCATTTACAAACGGTAGCTGTCATTAATGTAGTATGATGATGATGATGAAGAGTGCTATATACTTGGAGGGAGGAAGCTGATTGGATGGATGGTAGTGATTCTAAAGTACTGAAGGTGTTTTATTAGATGTAATGTCTCCTCATCACTTGTTTTTCATCTTAATGTCATCAGTTTGCATGAAAAAAAAGCAAAAAAATAAATAAAATTACACAACAGCAGCGCTCCTTATGAAAGCTGCGCTGTTTCAAAACCTCTTCTAAAATCCTCAAGTGGCGCAATGACTTAAATATTTCACACAAATAATTTTGTATCAAGGGGGGGGGGGGGGGGGTGAAATGTGAAGTTTGTGTTGAGGTTTGGTTTTCTTTAAAACATCTTGAAGCCAATGAGGTAACATTTGACTAAACATCTCATGCCAAGATGCTTTAAAATAACCATAACCTGGTTGTTGTGGGTTTTGGACATTTATGAGTAGATGTTACGAGTAGAACGACTGCTGTAACCACTTATCAGAATCTGTATCTGTTTACAAAACCTTCAGGGTAACTTTGGATAGAGTGATGGTCAGATGGGTTCAAACACTTTTTAGAAAATACCACAAAACCCTTCATTTCCAAGCCTGTAGTTGGATTATTCAGATACTGTGTGGGCTGGAATTTTTTTTTTTTTTTTGCGCTGCTGTGGATATAAATATCCCCTCTGTGTAAAGTGTCTGAGAGAAGCTCAATTTGGTACTTTTGCAGTGTTTTTTTTTAGTTTTTTTTTTTAAAGATAATACTCTTAAGACTTCACTCTAGATTTAATTTAGACCGTGAATGGTTCAAGTATGTAAAACAGATTGAAATGTGAAGTTTATGAGGACCACCTGAGTAGAGGATGTGATTTCCTACACTGAAACAAAGATGTTATTCGTTCCAAAATAACCTTTATACGTGATCAAATCCAGAGCCTGCGGTGGAGTTATTTTCAGATGGCTTTAAGGAAGAAAAAAAAAAAGTCCTAACTATTCAACACCTGAATACAACATCATAGTGTTTCCTGCTTCTTTAAAGTATGTTCATGAGCAAAAACAAACAAAATACGGTGTTTTATTTTGGATGAGTACAGTAATCTGTTTTTGTACTTCACTGGTTACAATACAAAGAGGATGTTGTACATAGTGGTAGTGAGTCAACTGACTGACAGTCTCTCTCTCAGGTTAATCAAACGTTATCAAACCTCATCTGTTGTACTTAACAGCCATGTTGTCAGTTAGATGTTGGCTGGATTGTAATTGCCACACAGTTCGAACTAGAGTCAGTTCAGTCAATTCAGACTTTCAAGAAAGACTGGCATAAGGATTTTTAATACAATAAAGTAAAAGGAAAAGTCTCATAAGTCTCCTGAATGACTGCCTTGAACATATGAAATCAAAACTAAAGCATGAACTGACTCTATATCAGATCTTGGTGGCTGAATTCAGTCGAGACAGGTGGGCTGTCTTTAAATGGGCTCATTGGATGTGGAAAATATCGAGTGAGCCGAAACCTGCAAGTTTATTTTAAGCCGGTGAGTGCTTATACACCCTCACTAAATCACAGCTCTAGGTCTTTTCTCTGTGTATATATAAGCTGTTGTGAATCCATCTTCATTTTCATTTCTTGGCCTTTTACAGGTAACAAAAAACAAAACAATTTTTTTAAACATGTTCAAAAAAACAAAACAAAAAACCTCCATGTTTGAGAGTGGATGTTAACAGTCCTGTCCATAAACGACAATGAAAGGGAAAACTGAGTCATTCTGCCTTGTCAGTGTTTTATTTGTATGTTACAAATAAAGGAAAGTTGTTTGACTTTTCAACAGATTTTCTTTGTTTTTTTCTTTTAAGGGGAAGACAAGAAAACATTTTCACATTTATTAAAAAGCATATTTAAAATAATCTTATCGTTGTACTTCTTCCAAAAGGTTTAACATTCTTTCATTATTACATTAAATGCTACATATAAAAACAAACCTTGTTTGGAAGTCAAAAGGTTTATTCAATTAGTTTCACGATGAAAATTATATTGGGTCAAATAATAGCGTGATAATAAAAAACATTAAAAGAAACCTGCACAAAATCATGGGTGACAACTGGATAAAATAATATAAATTCGGGTATAAAACAGTTGAATCAGCTAAAACGGAAATATTCCTATTAAAATATAGTTAATGTAACTTCTATATATTTATAATCAACCCTTCCTTGATTTTCATTTGTTTGTCAAAATATTCATTATATAGAACCTAAATGTGAAACAAAGGTTAATTTTGTATGTTTTTATAAGTTATCTTAAATGTTATTACATTATGGTGTGTACGGTTTCCCTTTGTAACAAATGTGTTTTTTATATTGTTTCTGCACAATAATCGTATGTTTGTTTTTTACTTGGAAAAGTTCATGTAAGATATAAAAAGGAAATACTTGTAACAAGTATTCAGAAAATGCCAAATCTCACCCCTATTTTGTGCCAATCTCAAATTTCTATGACAACCGGTTCTTGAATTAGCCATACCAATAATGTTAATTTGACCTTTCTGCTAAATGCGACCTTGACCTTTGACCTTTCCTCAAATGGATCATTGCATCTGATACGCATTAGCTAATGTATATGCTATATCTAATGGTGATATCTCAAGTATTCGTTGATTTTTATAGTGTGATATGTCTCTCAGGACACACACAGATTACAATAATCTCTTCCAATCAACGTTTTTGAGATTAAAAATGGACTAAATCACATTCCTCTCATGTGGAACGGTGTGTTATAAGTGTGTCCTGCGGACTCTTTTTGCGTTGCACAGTCACCGGAAGTTGCTGGTACTTAGCTGGGGAAAAAAATGTCCTAGCAAAGGCGAATGAATGGATGTTGTGATGCACTGAGGTGCCTTTGGCCGCGTCTGTCCAAGATGACCTGAAGGTTTAGGCTCATAATTCAACTCCGCTCCGGTCTTCCACCAATTCCCTCCAACTGGTGAGTTTATACGTCGTGCAGACATCATCGTAAACTTAACGGTTTATGGAACACCTATAACGGTTGATGGAACACCTATGAGAGACTTTGTCAGTTAGCTTCATGCTAAGGGCTTAAAAACACGTATGATTTCCATAGCTACGAGCTAAATATTTATAGTTGGGGAAGGAATAACATATTTAGTCTTAAATGATTAAATGTCTGTGTTTGTGCTTTGAAATGCGTCCATGTATTTGGTGTTCAGGGCACCATGGCGACGAGGATGAAGCTGAAGCTGAAGACTGTGTTTGTGCTCTACTTCATGGTCTCCCTCCTGGGCCTTGTCTATGCACTGATGCAACTTGGTGAGTGGACATTTCACGGTGTTAGACAGAGCCAGTGATGGAGCAAGTATTCAGATCCTTCAGTATAGTAAATGTACTAATGCCACATTGTGAAAATGCTCCTTAATTAAGTGAATCTGACTCACCATTTTTGGAAAATGTACTTGAAAGAAGGAAAGGTAAAAGGTTTTATTTCATATTGCTGCTTCATTTATGTCTACAATACTGTAAAGAAGTCTATAGGACAGTTCAAACTGAGAACTGCAACAATCACGGTGTGAGAATCCAAATTTTCCCTGAATCCATTGAAGAAGTTCCATCATGTGACCACATGTGCTGTA
The DNA here is from genome assembly GCA_020466265.1 of Siphamia tubifer. Taxonomy (NCBI): domain Eukaryota; kingdom Metazoa; phylum Chordata; class Actinopteri; order Kurtiformes; family Apogonidae; genus Siphamia; species Siphamia tubifer. The sequence goes on from CM035800.1 coordinate 18,037,758, forward strand.
TGAGTATATCTATGTACATACTTGCATTCTGTACTATTTCTGGAATGTTGGATGGCACCGGTAAGCGGCAGGCTCTTATGTTCTGCTGTTGTAATCAAAGAATTTTCTGTCAAGGATCAAATATTCTATTCCATTATATTATATTCTATAACCCTTTGTAAACAGGATCTCAACAGCAGGTGAAGAACCCTTTTACATGAAGGGTTTCAACACACAACAGGATTTATTGTTTCAAAAGATTCAAAATGGTGCAAAAATCCACCACAGGCTTTGAAAACTGATGCTCCTCTTTGTCCTCACTGCACTTCCTCGCTTGTCAGTGTAATTATTCACTATTGTGACTGTGCAGCATGTCTGCTTTTATGGTTGTTCATGTTTTAAAAAAAATAATAGTAAGATTAATATTCATTCATGGTGATTTGTAAAACTACACATCTAACATTGACCTCAGAATTTTGCACTGTACTTAATCTTGCATTTTACTGCTGTAGAAGTTTTAGTGTTGGGTTGTTTAGTCTAGTCTTATATGGCCCTTTTGTCACTCTATTTTAAGAAATCTGTATCTTTAAAAAGTATTAATGAAAAACCCTTGGTTACAGTTTTATAAAGATACATTTTTCACCAAAGCTGAGGATTTTATAAGTTTTAGTTAAAGATGTAGGGAATAGGTTTCATTGAAGGGTTATTCAACATGATTATAGTAAATTGTAATCTGAAAATTAAATAAAGCTTGTAAATAAATGTAGTGCAGTTAAGTGTATATTTTTTCATTTTGAGATGTTGTGGAACTGTGAAAAAATGTATTTAAGCACTTCAATAAAAGTAATTTGTTTTATTCTGCAGTTGTTTAATGTATCTTTGCACATAAATAGTAAAACTGATTGTTGTAAAGAAAATGAGATAGAAGATGATCTGCTTGCCACTAAAGTAGTGCCTGCCATGACTTGTATGCAGGTCAGCGCTGCGACTGCACAGAGCATGACATGCCTAAAGACCGGGTCATATCTCGGCTACGGGGGGAGCTACACCGACTTCAGGAGCAGATGAGGAAGGCTGAGTCGACCAAACAACCCCAGAAATCGCAAGCCAAGCATTCTCAGCCCACCATCTATGTCATCACCCCAACATATGCAAGGTATCCAGGCAGGAAGACTTTCTCACCCACTTTAATTTTCTCCCACGTACACAAACCCCTTTCTTGTACACTTGTGTCTATTTGTCTCTGTCCAGGCTGGTGCAGAAAGCAGAGCTGACTCGTTTGTCTCAGACCTTCCTCCATGTTCCTCAGCTCCACTGGATTGTAGTGGAGGATTCTCCTCACAAAACTCCTTTGGTGTCTGAGTTCCTGGCAAGGAGTGGCCTTCCCTACACACACCTGCACATGCCTACTGCCAGGGATCGCAAACTGCAGGAGGTAGAATACTCAGTTATGGCTTTTGTCTGTAGGCAAATGCAGTATATGAATTCAGATAGATATATAGTTTATTTTACCCATTGGAATGATCATATGTAGTGTAAAGCTGTGTACCAGAACACTCCTTATCTATCTGACAAACCCACCAACAATTTAATGCATATATCTCCACAGACTATCACTATGACTGTGAAGCTCATTATTCACACACATCTGTGTTACATCAGCAAGTGTTCTCCTTTACACAAAACTGTCACAGCCTGTTAAATAAACACAGTGTCTTATGATATTCACATGGTTCATCATCATTCTAGTTCTGGTAGGTGAGCTCTGTTTTTAGACAGAAAACAAGCACAGTATAAAACCACCAATCACCTCTGTTATCTGTACACTTGGTTTCAAAAGCTGCTTTAGAGATCTGTTTGGTATTGTCTAAACAATCCAGTCTTTAAATCATACCTAAGATAAAAAAAAATAATAATAATTTGCAAATAAAAGAAAATGCATTGTTTTAGACAGGATGGGTGTTATGACTAATGCATAAATGACACTTTGGCCTTTCTTGGCTCCAGGGTGACCCCAGCTGGCTAAAGCCCCGTGGTGTTGAACAGAGGAATGAAGGCCTACGGTGGCTGAGAGAGGACAGAAGGGCTCAGCCAGGAGGAGATAGCCAACAGGGGGTGGTTTACTTCGCTGACGATGACAACACATACAGTGTGCAGTTATTTGACGAGGTGAGGGTTAGCATATGGAATGTTATTTTTCATCTTTCAGAGTGTATACGAGGTTCTGTGTGCCACGAAAAAAAAAAAAAAAATCCTGTTTAATTTCAGATGAGGAATACCCAGCGAGTGTCGGTGTGGCCTGTTGGTCTGGTCGGAGGCATGAAATATGAGCGGCCTGTAGTTGAAGGAGGAAGGGTAAGGGATTATTTTGAATTAAATTACCTGAAAGCTAAACTGAATTATAACACCAAATGTTGTTTCTCTAAGGTGGTTCGTTTCCACACCGGCTGGCGTCCTAGCCGTCCCTTCCCGATGGACATGGCTGGCTTTGCTGTGTCCCTCAAACTGGTCCTGGCCAATCCTGAGGCTTGTTTTGATGGAGAAGCACCAATGGGCTTTCTTGAAAGCAGCTTTCTGCAAGGGTTGGTCACCATGGATGAACTGGAGCCCAAGGCTGACAACTGCTCTAAAGTAAGTTGAGGTTTACATTTATCTCAAAAGTGACAAGGACGATTTTAATTTGTAGTTTGATCTGTGTATGGTTAACAGTGCTTAAACTGCTTCCCCCTACTAAGACGTGGACATCTGATGTGTGTTACCTCAAGAAAAGGGGGGAAAAAAAGGACAGCATCCAACTTGGAGAAGCTCTTTTTCATTCTTTTTTTTTTTTTTTACAGTTTCCTTTCTTTAAACAGATGCATGAAAATTCCAGCAGTCACAGGCATGGATTCTCCTTCCTGACACCAGATCACCCCACAATGCCAATCAGCCCCTATAAAGGCCCCAGCCCCAACCATTTAACCCCAAGAACCACACCAACAATTGATACATGCATGAAGTACAGACATATCACATTTATGTACCCCAAAACATCAATCGTAAATCCTAATAATTTTAGGATAAGATGAATTTTAATCAACATCCCACATCAAAACTCAAACACAATTTCCCTTTCTTCCTAAACTGCCCTCTCTCTTCAGTCCGCTGTGGTTTATCCCAATTCAGGTTGATCCCTTACTTCTACAATCATTGGCGCGCCTCCATGACAACTGCTCGACCTGTTCAGGGAGGGGTTTGCCTGCAGCTCCTTCACAATTTGCTTTTCAGGGGGAACCGTCAGTGTTTTCATTCACTTACATCTAGTGCAAATGGTTTGAGTATTTGATTAAGCAGTATTTATATTGATTGGTTATCATGTTGATGATGTTAACTATTGAATGCATTTATGTTTATTGATACCATTTCTTTAGCATTTGTTTGCACTAAAAGTGTTCAGATTATCAACCAAACCTGATGACTGTAACATGTTTTCCTGTCACTCTTGACAACTATGAATGATGAACTATTACACTTACGTTTCACTTTCACATGCTATAATCCTGGTTTTACTCAACACTATAGAGATCCATTAGCTTATTATGAGAGGTGTAGAGTTATTCTCAAATTAATAGCAATAACTTAAAAGGGAAGAACGTACACTGCCTGGACCCAAAAAAAGTCAGACAGTATGTTGGTGGACATGTAAAATTACTATGGTGGAAACAAAAAAAGAGATCAACATATTACAATAGGTGCGAAAAAATGGATTCTGATGATGCAGATGGTGGATCGTGCTTATGGAGAGAAGACGGAGCCCTTTTTTAAAAAAAATGTATTCAGTGTATTTCATTAAATATCCTTTTGTTGTGTTTGTAGGTGCTGGTGTGGCATACACGGACAGAGAAACCTAAAATGAAGAGGGAGGAGGCTCTGCAGGCCCAGGGTCTGGGGTCTGATCCTGCTGTGGAGGTCTGAGGAACAAACACACACATACACACACACACACACACACAGCGTGAAGCATTCTCTGCTGTTTAATGCTGCATATGTAACTCTGTGTTGTAAATACTGTAAAGCAGAACATTTCAGATGCAACATTTAATTGAGCTGTTTTGGTCTCTTTGTCAGGTAGTAGGTATATGTACGTATGTGTGCACATATGTGTATATTGAGGGAGTGCGTGTTGTTCTAACTGTGCTACCTGTATGTTTTATTTTGTTTTGTTTTTTTTCCGTTTTAGTGATAATTATTGAGTTCGTGGCATCGTCTTTAGTCAAGCAATGAATACAAACTCTGGAGTTTTAATAATAATGGCCTCAAGGGGGCGCTAATTTAAAATTTTGCATCCGACTCAACTATGTGATGGTTCGTTATATTCAGACTTGCACATCTGTATCATCTGTAGACTTCACATGATTATTTATGCTCAGTGTAGGTAATATTTGACAGATTATTTTACCTGAACTGGATTTTTCTTTTTTTTTCGTCACTACAGCTTCATATTTAGGTTGAATTTGCAACATTTTGCTTAGTTTCCACTGAAAACACAGTTGCAACAGAACTATTTAATCAAGCATGGCTGATGAGCATCCCTAAGTCAGTAGTATGACCCTAAACTGTCATGAAAATGATTTTATCCATAATGTTAACAACTTCATCAGCATGATAATAATCTCTGTAATCACTCGAGGTAAGGTAGCATCATGGTGCTCTTTTTTTTTTTTCTTTTTTCGATGCAATTATCGTATTTATAACATAAACAGCTGCCAAAGTAGGTGAATATGATGCCAAATTGTTGTTGCCTTGTTTTCATCGGCTCTCAACCACCTGTCTTGCAGGAACACATTAACTCTGCATCACCATTTTGCAACACAAACATGACAAATCTGAAGCGGTAATGGTCCCACACCCAACGCAGCTGTAGCGCTTAGAGCTTAGAATGCAAAAAGGCTGGTTTTAAGTGGTGTCATAGCACAAATAATAGTCCAAACCAGCATTTTTATATGGATAATTTAGTGGCGCTTTTAAGAATATAGACAACTTCCTAATGAAGCCCCCAAATGAGGGAACAATACTGAAGTTCATAGAAACCCCTTATGCAATAACCAGATACAAACCCTGCTCTCCACGTTATATTTCTACACTTTAAAACACTTGAATTTGCCTTTTTAAGGGGCAGGAATTCCGACGGAACGTTACAGTAGCGGTGTGTTTGAGCGGAACTTGGAATTTAAGCTGACCTACTTGAGCTGTGCTTCAGAGGTTATAGTGACAAATGCTCCTGAGCTGCTGTTGTATGATACTGTAAAAACAGCTAGTGCCTGCTTAAATGGAATTAGTGCCTGTAAGTCAGTCAGTTAGTTCTCTAATGGTGTATAATGTATTTATTTCTGTAATAATGTTCTTTACATTGTATAATGTGATATTGTCTGTCCCAGGCCTTGAAAATAAACCTACATAAAGTCACATTGTCTATGTCCTCTGTTTATCCTGCATCATAGGGATACACGGTTAAATCGCCTCGAATCTTCCATAATAGCCTGAAAAATTCTGAACAATGCTTTTGTTTACTCTGGAATGTTATGAGCAATGAACATATAATAGAATTTTAGATAATTTGTGTCGTATGGAGTAGATGAGTACTGTAGTGCTGCATAAAAAAAAAAGTTTCTCCCTCAAATGTAATGGTATAGAAGTGTGAAATTGTATGTTGTGGATGAGGAGACTTTATAGGAATAAGAAGAGGAACAAAATTATTCCAATTTTATGATTAACGGTATCTATTTTACAATTTTTTGTTGTGAAGTTAAGTTTGGAAGAAGGAGATTCATGGTGTTAAAAATGGAAATCTACTGCTCTCATAAATTGGAATAATTAAATTTCCTGTCACATTACTGTTTAGTCCTATTTATACAAATAAAGTATCCCACTTTCAGTTTTATCAAGAATAAATCACATCATTCCAAACATTCAACTAGGGTTTACACTGTTGGAAGTGACAACTAGGGGTATATCCTCAAACACTCCCAATTCTTAATGTCATGACCTTTCATTTGCACTTGATTTGAAGTCAGACAAATAGTTCCAGAGATATGAAAAGAAGAGTGGCTAGTGATTTAAAACTTTTGAGTGGCCCCTTGTAGGCAATCTAGACATGATAAATCATCTAAAATCAAATTGGTTCTTTCTTTCCATGATATTCATTGATGTGGAAAATATGGAATTTCTAAACTAAATATCTTTAAAGTTATCATGTTAAACAAAAAGGATATCCGGTAGAAGGGGTTGGATCAAAAATATAATATCACCAAAACTCTGTTAAGGGATATAATAAAAGGTAAAAAAAAAATCTCCTAACTTTCTTGACACATTAGATGGATTCAACTATGTGAATAAAGAACAGACAGATTTTATATATATATATATATATATATATATATATATATATTTTTTTTTTTTTTTTTTTATTGAAAGTGAGGGTGTAGTCAGGTGACATAAATTCAAAGACTTATGCCATATCTTGTCATGAAATGGGTCATTAAACTACAGTCATAAGAGTCTTAAAAAGGTCTCTTGGGTTGAACTTGTCAAAACCTGCAGAGTCTTGAGTTGATTCTAAGCAGTGACTGTGCCTTGAAGCCCAGCCAGCAGCACATCTGTTCTCAGTCTGAAAGTGTCAGGTAATGCATTTAATTAGCTCGGGGCAGAGCTGTGACTTAACACTATCACATTATTCATACTCTCATCACTGCCGCTTGACTCTTTTTTTTTCATGTTAGTTTGGACTGTCTGCAGTAACGTCACTTCAAAATCACCACTAAGTAACTGCAGAACCTGCAGCTTGGCTCAGGTTACTGTCACCATGGCGACCTGCTCCCAGCATCTGCTCCCAGCACTGGTGATTACACAGCTGAGGTTTGCATGATTGACAGCTGCGACACCCCCTTTGGAGGAAACTCTGTGTCATGCCCATATATGGCGCTAAACCTCATCTATCAACGCACGCTAGCGCAGGGTTTAATAGCAAAAGGGGAAATGGGAGGTGAGTAAGAGACAAAGTCAGAGTCAGATGAGGTTTGATCCAGGATGATTCACATGACGCATACATTTATAAACACTACTGGGGGAGACGGGGCGACTTCTGACGGTAGAAAGTAGTGTCGTTACTGTCTGTTGTCGTAAAACTGTCATCACCTGTATCTCACTCCAAAACACAATGTCCTAAATCCAGCTGCATTTTCATGTTTTCATGATATTCTTCCTCCCTTATTTCGTCATTTATTATCTTAGTATCTCAAGTTTTACTGTGCAAATAAATATGAACTTATTTAACAAGTAAATATTTTGACCTCAATTCAATTTTATGGATATTAGACTTAGACAGGCTTTATTTTCATTCACATATAGAAATATATACAGAATGAAATGTCATTGCATTCAGCTCGCTTCAGTATAAAATGACAAGATAAAAATATAATAAACATGCTAAAATGTAGAGTACAATTAATTCAAATTCAAGAAGAAAATATGGAGTCATTATTTTTTGTAGTTTTTTTTATGCTATTATTTTACAGTAGAGTTCATATTGGTCTGTATGTGGAACCTGAACTAAAATGGGTTCCACAGCCTTGACTGTTAAAATGTTCTACTTTGTAAATTCAGTCCATACAGTAGTCTGGATTGGAACCATTGACAGAGGCACATTAACAATAGTAAGAGAGAGGAAAAATTGCACAAAATAGAAAATGAAGCAAAACTACATTACTGTTAAACTGTCCTTTGGTGCAAGAAATATTATGTTATGACATGAATGCAATTATTCTTTCAAATGTAAGTTTCTTTTTACAAGCTGTTACATTCTCATGTTTGACTTGGACATGTTTTCTTGTGTGTGGGTGTGTGTTTTTGTTTCTTAGGTGTGTGTGGTCATGCTGCCTATTGAGCAGGTGTGTGCATGTACAATAAAGGTGTGTGGCCTCAGTACATGTCAACTTCAGAAAAACAGCCATGGATGTAATTACCCAACTCTGGCACATAGCTGAACGGCTCCCACTCCCTGTCCCACCCCAAGTGTTTACCATTCACACAGAAAGATAACATTCAGTGACCAAGCTAATTCATTTTATCCAGACACACACATACTTTCCATTAATGAAGCAAGTAAAGTATGGAGACACTAGCTGATGTGAAAATACACAGACGTATCCAGGACTTGAGTCACATTTTATCTTAAAACAGAGCACACTTAATGACACTAAAACCAAATAATTGCCACAGTATTGAAATTGAACGGCTTTTTAGGTTATATTGACCCACAATTAAACATCTATTGCCACATAGACCAGATTTAGAAGGTCATAGGTTATCAGTGGAAAAAAACCTAATGCTCTCTCCATAATTGCTCTATAAATGACTCTATAAAAATCCCTACATAAATGACTTCTGATAATACAAGTTAATAATTAAATGTAAAAAAAAACAAAAAAAAAAAAACAGACACTATTCTATAAAAAAGGAATTATTCAGATGTCTTTCTTAAACATGATCATTCTAAAAATACTTATTTTTTCTTGCCCATGTAATAAATCAGCAGAATGACATATTTGGTAAAATGGGGGGGTGGGGGGAGATAAAAAACAAACCAGCAGTTCCATCATGGTACAAGATTAGATTTACATTGCTTTAATATTTCTGTTTTTTCATTATCTGTTCATACTCTCCCATTTTCTTTTTTCTTTTTTGAGACATATACAAACTAATATTATTATATATTTATGTGTGAACTTATGTTATTTTAATGTCCTGTTTCCTCTATAGCATTCTTCAAGAGTTAGAAAATATTATAACAGTTCATTCTGGGGTTTTCATGGCTCTTATAAGTGCGCGAACCAAATGTATGTCAAATAACCAACAGAATTTTTTTTTCTAACATCTAATTACTTCAATTGTACTTTATTTGTGGATGTTTTGGCTGCTTTTTTGCAATTGTTGTGCACATACGGTATGTCACATTTTTAGAATCAAACTTTGTTGATATTATAATAGTTGGGTTTTTTTCGACATATTTTTTGGGAACATTGAAGAAAAATTCTAAATATTTTATGAGTTCAGAAGATATTTATTGGCAAATAAATCACATTTATGCAAAGAGTGAATTTGTGCCACTGGCAGAGCGTTTGGTCATGACTGTAGTGTACATGATGATAAAAATGGTCTTAAATGGTGCTAAATCAATCAATCAAATGTTATTTATATAGCACCTTACAACACCACAAGGTGCTTTCCAAAATGAGATAGAAACAATAAAAACAAGTAACAGTTATAAAAACAAGATAAAAACAAAGATAAAACAAGTTATAAAACCATAGCAAGAACATAAAAAAAGACATGCACAGCATTAGCGTTTTATTTAGACAAACTCTTGTCTAAATAAATATGTTTTTAACTGAGATTTCAAAACAGCTAGCTAGATAAATGATGTATTTTGTGGTTGAAAAATGTAAAAAAAAAAAAAATCCTACAGAGGGCTCCTCAGCCTCTTCAACCGTACAGCAAAGTATTTTACAAACCTGCACAAAATGAACCCAAACAACACCGAATGCATTCTTTGTGACTGATTTTTTTAATGATCCTTTTTCAACATTGTAAGTACTTAAAAAATGTGTTCTTTTCTTTTCTTTTCTTTTCTTTTCTTTTCTTTTCTTTTCTTTTCTTTTCTTTTCTTTTCTTTTCTTTTCTTTTCTTTTCTTTTCTTTTCCATACAATTAGATTATTCATAAAAAAATATAATAACATGTCATTTTAAAATACAACATTGTAACTTGTTCCATTTAGGAGAAAAACTACCCAAAGATTCTGTCATTAAACTCACATCTCACTTTTATATATTGTCTCATTTGTTATCATAAATTTCTATTATTGCCATTTATTTAGAAGGTGAGTTTGTTTTTATGTTAATGTTTAGCTCAAAGTCATGTCTTTACTCTGCAAATTCCTCTCAAATACCATGTTCCTGTTAATCAATGACCGCTCTGGTATAAAAAGTGGATGTTTACCCTGATTCTTGTGTTTGTCCTACGGTCAACTGTTAATCTCCATGTCAGTGTGTGTTTAACGATGTAAAAAAAAAAAAGTTACAGACTGTCCTTGAAAGCAACAGGGCTTTCTCTTCTTCTTCTTCTTCTTCTTATGTGTGTATGAGCGTCTTTTGTGAGCGTTTGTCTTGGTGACGACACAGTGAAGGTGCAGGTTCGGGCAAGGGCTGAGTGAGTGACGTAGTGTGTTCTGGGAGTATCCTGAGCTCCTGCCTGTAGTCATTCACCCAGACTCTCACACACAGGAGGCATTACTCACACACTGAGGGAAAGAGCAGCACAAGACGAGGTAAGATCTGCAACTCTTTATCTTTTTGAACATTTATTATCAACTGCATTCAAGTCATTTTCATTGTCACATTCAGCCTTACTGCCTTTTGCATTGATTTCATGTCTTTTAAAATCTGAAAATACTGCCGAATGGGGAATTTTCGTAGTGTTATAAATGTATAAACTTTTTTTTTTTTTTTTTAACATGAACTTGGACCTAATATCCACTCACTTGCACTTAGAATTGCAGCTATTTTTCAATGTGTCACCTATATCTGTCATGTAATATAAGCGTTTTTAATGAATTCATCAACTATTGGACCATTTATAAGGTAAAAGTCACAATGTTCAGCTTTTTGACGTATACATTTTTAGTAATTCTTTGTTTATTTCTTCCTGTGTGACACTATCTGAGGATCTTTGGCTTGTTAGACCAAGTAAAACATTTATAGATTGCATTATTATATATTAATTCAGTATTTTTCGAACATTTTACAGACTGCACAATTAATCTAAAAGGAATAATCCATAGATCAGTCCCTAACAAAATAGCTATTACTTGTGACGTTACTTATATTAAACTTGTGCGACAAAGCTAAGCTAAATTAATATCCTTACAGACCTACAATACAATTGAACTGTGAATTTCATTTTCTCTATACATGGTTTTAATATGGCAAAGACAAATGAAGTATTTCTGTCAGTAAATCAGGTCTATTTATAGGTCTGTGTAACTAGTCATTACTCTACTTCCTAAATAAAGAAAGACATTTTAGTACCATCTTTGTAACTGAGTCACTGCAGGTGTTTTGTCCTTGGTGACAGAGTACAGCACAAACACAAACTCTGTGTGTGTGTGTGTGTGTGTGTGTGTGAAGCTGTCCTTCCTACTTAGTGTTCATTCATTACTGTATCCCTTTAAAATGAGCTAACACTGACATTGAGTTTCACAGTGAGGTCATTGATTTTGGCCACTGTCCAGTGTCCAGCAGGTTAGTCTGGTGTCAAAGTCTGACTGTATGTTTGTTCAGTTAGTAAGAACATTGTGTTTGCAGTTTTAGGAGGCAGCATGATAACACTGACTGACCTATGGCTTTACTGATATAGATGGAGATTGTAATTAGAGCTATTAAAATGGGATAAAAATAACTTTGGGGGTGATGAGGATTTTTATTAAAGGCAGGTACAGTGTTGGGGAGACTAAAACTACATGTAGCTGAATTACATAATTAAGCTATATTTTTCTGTAACTTACTAGTCATTAAACTACATCCATTTTTTGTGCTGTGTTAAGTAGTTCAGGTACTTTTTGGGTTATACTTTGTAGTCTAACTACTGAAATTGCAAACTGCAATTTTGGGCAACAACATTCAAATCAAAGGTGGGTTTTTTTGGATTTCTCTTTTGTAATATAAATGTCATGACATGGCAGCACTTTTATTATTAACGTCATGTGGTCATCACCATAATGGACAACTTTCCCATCAGTGTCACCTGTGATAGTGACATAACCCTCCAACTATGACCACGTTTTGTTTCATATTCACCACATGTATATTCTCAATTTAACAATGAAAATAAAAAGTAATTCCCAAATTACTTTTTATCACCACAGTTTTTCAATTCAAACATTTCTCCAGGGGTAGAAATGTAGTTTGGTTAAACTACTGCCATGTTGAATTACTTATAGTTTTAAAAGCTACACTTTTTAAAAAAAGTTTCCCAACACTGGGAGGTGAACAAACAAAAAAACTGACAAAAATGTCACATTCAACCAAATTAGTTTTTATGGAATGGCTGCAAGGTACATTTTGACTGTATATGCACCTATAAAAACTTTTTTACATCGAAGTGAATTGTATTGTACTGTATTTTTTTAATCATAAATGTATACAGATTACACTCACCAAATGTGAAACCATTTGAATAAAACATTAAAGAGTAGTTTGTTAAGAAACTAATGAAGGAAAACACCTAATCATTGTCCAACTTTGAATGCTTTATTTCAAACATGTGCAGAATGCAACAATAATCAATATAACAATAATCAATACAATAATAATAATAATAATAATACTAATACTAATACTAATACTAATAATAATAATAATAATAATAATAATAATAATAATAATAATAATAATAATAATAATAATAATGTGTCTTTTGGTAGAAGAACATGAATGTCTTTACATTGTATTTGAGACTAAAAATGACAGTTTCCAAAACAGGGAAGTTAAATAAAATTATAATGAATAATGCAACACTAACTAAAACAAAATGTAACAGTTGGAGGAAAAGTTTTATTCAAATAGTAGTGCTTCAAAGTGTTCAAGAATCAGCTTCTATAAATCATGGTTTTTACTTATAATGCCTGAAGAAGTCAAACTAACACTTAATAAAAAAAATAAATAAAGCTAAGATGAAAAAATAAAAAATAAATCTACATATGTTCTACTGAAATTACCAAAAAAATAAAAAGACAAGGAAAAATCCCCAACAATCAAGTGAAATGAATAGACAAAGGGGGGGAAAAAAATCAAGTGAAAGTCATGACTGCACACATGCTTCTTCAGAAACATCTTATCATGCATTCTTGCAGATTTGTACCGTACGTTCCATCCACAGCACGAGATCTGCACAGATAAATAATCCACCACAGGTATCTTCTGTCTGATCACTTCCCCACATTCCCTTCCATTTTTAATCTTTTTTTTTAATCACCCATTAACTTTCTCGCATTTCCACATACAAGAAATTCCTTGTGAGAAAGAATGTAAGGGCAGGTTTATGTAACAGCATTAAGCTAATCTTTCTTGTACCTTTTGTTTCAGACTTCAAACAGAAAAAAAAGGGGGGCTGTACAGTACCAGGCTGAGAGAAGTGAGGGTGAAATTCAGGACACTGGGAGAAAAGTAGAACCAGAAGTTAACACAGATAAAGAGAAGATGACAATCGGTAAGAACTCCAGGAAGAGCTCAGTGCGGAGCTCCATCCGGGCTCCAAAGTTCCTAGACAAGTCCAGTGGGTTCTATGGTCGCCTTGATGAGCCTGAAATCCATGTGGAAACAGAAGAGGTGAAGGCAACAGAGGTCAAAGAGATAAAGGAGGAAAAAAGAAGCAGCCAAAATTCTGTGATGGACATTTCTGGAGGAGATGAAAGGGAAGAACTCGAAATATTTAACGAAGGGACAATTGAAGACGATGGTGAAACTCTTCTTACAAGGAAACCTAGTCGTCGCAGCAGCAGGTGGAGAAGAAGCTCTAGGAGGAAACAGAAAGAAGCCAGAACTGAGGAGGACACAACCAGAGACAGGAGACCGAGCCAGGACACTGAAGCCCAGGTGGACTCCCACACTCTGGAGGACCCCAGGGCCATAATCCTGGTAGAGATGGAGAAACTGAAGAAGATGGAGGAAGAAAATGAGAAGATGGGGAAAGAGAAGCAGTCCGCCCTCGTTCATTTTCCGGTTCGAGAAGAAGCCGACGACCAGGTCCTCATAAGGGACAAGAAGAGAGGACGGGAAGAGGAGGGAGAGGAGGAGAGGAGGATGAAGAGGGAGCAAGAGGAGGGGATGAAGGTTGTGAAGAGGAACACAATGAAAAATTACCGCAAGGTGAGAAAGATTAACTTTTGTTTTTTCGAATTGACTTTTTTTCTTTGTTTATTTATGTGTATTGTAATTGTTTGCTTCCTGGAATTTTTATTTCAATGTTGTGTTGTTTGTCGACTGGTGGCAATCAGGAAGCTTGTATCACTCCATATTTGAAATAAATATATAAACTTATAGAGACAAGTAGAGGATGGAGGGATCAAAATGAGTTTAAAACAAGTCCTCAAAAAGTGTATTTACATGAAACATTAAAATATGCTACACAGGTTATTGAAGTGTTGTTGCAAATGTTTGGTTTGGGTTAAGAACAAAACAAAAAATAAATAAATAAATAAAACTTGTTCAATCAAAATAGGTATACAGAGGTTAGTTCTCCTCAGTGACCTTAACCCTGGTGCTGATGAAGATTTGGAATTGGTCCTCAAGCATCTTCAACGGCCACTCTGCTTCCCATATTAGCTAATGCTAATTGACAATGCTAGTAATCTGTGTATGTATTAGCAAGGGAAAAATACAAAGGCAGATTTATTTTTTTTGTCTTGTCGTCTGAACCCGCTTTATCCTCACTAGGGTCACGGGGGTCACTGGGGGCCTATTCCAGCTACAATGGGCAAAGGCGGGGTACACCCTGTATGAGTCTCCAGTTCATCTCAGGGCTGAACATATATAGACAAACAATCACTCTCACATTCACATCTATGGACAATTTAGATTAACTAATGAACCTATCAGTGCATGTGTTTGGATGGTGGGAGGAAACTGGAGTACCTGGAGAAAACCCACACAGACTTAACTGTGGAAGAAAGGTGTTATAATATTTGCATGTTCTTCTGCACAGAGACAACATCACAGTGGAGTTAAAGTTCATTATGTTATAGAATACTTCATATTACAGCAACATGTAAAGAGATTCAGTTTAGTTTTTTTTCGATAAACATACATAAATATCCTTTGAAAAAAAAAAAAGTATATATATATATATATATATATATATATATATATATATATATATATATATATATATATATATATATATATATATATATATATATATATATATATAATTGTTCATTCCAGAGTACGGCCTTTTTCATTTTTTCTGTTGAATCAGTACTTCTGTTTTTACCCTCATATCCATACTTCTTTTCGACTTCTGGTGTACTTTGTAGAAGGAACATATATCAACTTCTGCTTGAAAGAATTTCAGTATCTCACATTTACATAAATTCCAATTTTAGGTTCACTCCACCTGGTTAAACTTTAAACCCATTGAGATTATATAACAGAGTTTGCAGAACAGAGGGGTAAAGTTCTTCCTCTACTTTCCACTGAGACAACATCCTACTCGTACTGCACACAGGCTATTAATCACCATGGAAACTATCATTACATGTTAATAAAAGTCCACGAGTTGAGTCGGGTCAAGGTACAGCGGTCATTGGTGCGTGTCAACTGGCATTAGCCACCGTCTGATAGGATTTTTCCCTTTGCGTCACACTAACCCAGGTTTCACTAATGAACTGTAAGTGTAACAGATGTACTGTAACACTTTCCTCCATGTTCCTCTAAGATTTTCTGCTAGATCTGATGAACAACACATACACACAGACACACAAACACATACTCAGGTGACATTCCTTCGCCTCCTATATCATGTTCTTTGATCAGTGGAATGAAGTAAGGCAGTGACCCACCTGCTTAACCCACATCATAAAAACATTCCACTGCTGTAAACCAATCAGCTGCATCCGTCGACCCGCACAGCCTCATGATTCAACTCTGTCCTGTTTGTCTACACACCATTAATTTATGTCCAATAGGTGAGCGTATGTTGATAAAAGAGCACCCTGCTGCAGCTTAAACTCTGGAGTAGAAATAATAGACAAAAAGTAACCATGAGTCATGAGTGACCGGTTACTATGGCAACGTGTTTCGACATTGATGCATGGAAAATATATATTCTCAAATAGCTTAAATACAAACTGTAGTGTAATAAAATTTTTGTGTACCATTATTCTCTTCATATACTTGGATTCCTTGTCTTTTTTTTTTTTTTTTACCAAATAGAGGCAATGATACAAAAAAGTCACTCCTTTCTATCATCCAACACTGTACTGGGTGGATGGACCTTTGACCTTTTGCAATATTGATAATTTCATTATATGTATATATGCCTCAGTGCGTGTAAAATTATGACAATATATCCAGTATTGATTAAGTTATAGCATGATATGTCTATGCTTGACACATACAAACAGTGTTACAGAAGTTAAGTTTTGTGACATGTCACCTTTGACCTCCAGATATCTCAAAAACTATTGGTCGTAGGTGATAACAGCAAATGTGAGAATTGTAGACATCTTCATTCCGCATCGTTTGGTACCAATCTGAAAGTTCTGTGACCCTCCTTTCTTGAGTTAGAATGGATAAAGTGATTTTGACCTTTTAGCTAATTGTGACCTTGACCTTTGACCTTTACTCAGGGTGATTACAGTGATCTCTCCCAACCAATGTTGGACAAGATTAATAAAAAATGACACAGCTACAACAAAGAACACATAAAAAGACACCAGGTAGTGCCATTTATATAAAAGTGACTTAGTGACATAACCACAATGAAAAAATAAAGGTCAATGGTGTTTACATTATAGAACCAAAATGTATGTGAAAAATAGAAAGAAAGTACATTTGTATTACTAATTTTACTCCTTTATTTCCCATCAGGCGTTGGACAGAGCGTTTCGTCGTGGCTGGGAAGCCTTCATCACCAATCTGTACAGTGTCACAATCACACCCGTGGCTCCATCTTCACCTTCATCTTCCTCACCTCTATCAAAGAAGAAAATTCAGCACAACTCTGTATTGGCCGAGTTTCGGTAGAAGAAGAACGGGACTGGACAGAAAACCCTAAACATTTTTAATACATGAGATTCTGATTACGCGCCATCACTAAATAGTACCTGCACAATGCTATCTGTATAATTCTTATTTTACTATCATTTATGTTATGCATTGAGCTTTGATCACTCAGCATAAATTTCAGTGCCTTTTCACATCATGATATGAAGACTGCACATAATGAAAACAGCAGCAGGTTTTACTATTGAAGCTGAAGAATACGAGCAGCTGATTTGACATTGACATCTGAGACAATGGTTTATCTTTCAACTGATCCTGCTTCTCTTCAGATGATTTAGTCTATGTATTATAATCCAGATTTTATTAGTAACTATCTCAGCTCCACATATGTAGTCGTCTTTTTAGGGCTTAATAAAGTATGAATCGTCTTTTTTTCCTTTAGTTTAACACGATGAAACCAGTAAAATGTTGATGTGTGACTGTAAGGAATAGAAGCGAATGGCGATGACAGATCAGTGGACTTTTCACATGTTTTCATGTTAATCAGTGCCATTTATTATGTTGTGGCAGTGAATCAGTAATCACATGTGGTTAATGAGAGCAGAGTTCACTTTATGTTCTGGTGAAGGTTATTTAACCTGAGGACACTTAACACATGAGTGTAATTGTATTTGTTTTTTGAAATGGATAAAGAAACTGGAAGAGGTTCTTTTTTTCTGGTAACTTTGTCAATTGTTACCACTGGATTTGCAACTGCAGAGATTCCTACTGTAATAATTTAAATATTTAACAAAGAATTATATTAATTTATTCACATTTAAGTTACAACACGATTAAGTAGGTAGTGTTTACAGCAGATCTGTGGTAATTCATTCAATCTATTCTATATGTAGTTTTTTTTATCACCTCAAATGTACTGTATTTAATAATTATTTGTTTTGACACCTCATTGAACAGTTCCTGCAAATAAACCCCCATTGTTATACATTTTGTCTAAAATGTGTGTTAATTTTTATTAGAATCCTTTAAAAAAAAAAAAAAAAAAATCAGAGCTTCTTATTTATAGAGGCCCCACCATAAGTAGATAAATGACTACTTATTTAACTGGAACTACATTGTTAATATGAATGTACACTACATTTGACAAGTAAATCCATACTTCATATTGTTACTCATTCACTTGTCATTTGTTTGACAGCTTCAACTACTTTTTTTCACCTCTTTCCACACTTGTGAATAGTTTTTCACCAAATTTATAGAGTTCAACTTCTAATCATCTAAGGATGTAAATAAACTATTTAAACTGTCTTGAAAAAGCTGGAAAATCCTTTTTTTTTTTTTTACAAATCCAGGTGTTTTTTTTTTCAGTTTCTTGATTCTGATTCATATTTAAAAACAATTGTAGATCAAAAAGTAATCTAAAAGTAAAGTTGCCCAAATGAGTTCTACTACAGAATAAAAATGAAAGTATCAGTGACATGAATCCATAAATCTAACAGCTGATAATAAAACACTAACTGGGACAATTTTCCTGCATGGTAGTGAGCAGGACTTTTTGTACTTTAAGTACATTTAGGTGGATTAGCCTAATGTGGAGCGGTTGCTACATTTTGTGCAGTTACATAATTAATTACAACTGCAATGTCAGCTTGTTCAATAAAGTCACAAAACAATCTGATTTAAAGTTCAAGAATTAGGAGGATTTCTGGTAACTACACACAACCTTTGTTGCCTGGTGATAGTCTCGATTTAAGGACACTGAACGAAGACAAATACTGTGTAAGGCAAACCAAATGAAAGGTTCTACATGTAGTTTCTTTTAAGATTTTGTATGTTTTTGTAGTTTCAATTAATTGACTTGAAATGTAATAATCTGTACCCTTTTCATTAATAACCAAGTCAGTAAACACAAATATGTGACATTTGCACTACATTGTGCAGCCCTAATCTTAAATGTCTGTAATGCAGTATGAAACCAGTACATGAAATCCCTGGCAGATTCAATTGTGAAATCTCCAGGATGTGTTCGATTCAAACCAAAAGAGAAAATGCTATTACACTCATAAACCTCATATACCAGAAAATCTGATACATGATGTTTATGAAGTGTAACAGCATTACAGCCAAGTAATAGCTCTGTACTCAGCATTAACACCAACAAGAATATTGCACTAATTCACTAAACCTTCATATGTGAGACATATTAAAGTTAATGATACTTTGGATTGTATTAATGGATCAGTTTTATCACTATCTGGGGTAAAGACATAATTAGGCCACTAGTAAACAGGATGAACAAAATCTGACATAACAGGGCTTTTTATGTTCAATTATCACAATCTTTTATTCATTACTCATTTAACTGATGAACAGTGACAGCAGGAACGCCTTTGCCCCTATGTAGCAGGGATAGGCTCCAAGCGACTCCTGTGACCCTAGTGAGGATAAAGCTGGTTCAGAAAATGAATGAATAAATAAATAAATGAAGGCAATAGCTTAATAAATTCAACTAAAGATCTTAACGTTCAAACAAGATAACAAAAACTGTAACCAAATGGGAACATTTGAGAACATATTTTCGAGAAATAACTTAATAATAAATCAAAGTAAAAAATCCGAACAGGTTCACAGAAATGCCAGTTTATATCAACACCACACTACACTGCTGATCTGCTTAAATTAAACTACAATGTAAATATGCTTAAGGAAGGCTTCATACAGTAACATCACATTATTCTGCTGCCATCTCGTGTTTCAGTGATAGAATATTTAACGGAAATGACGTTCTAAGATCGCGTCAACGAGAAACGCATTTTGGTTTAAAATAATTTTTCTACACTAATTTTTAGCCATAGTCTGAGGAGAGTATTCTGAAAACAATATAAATATATTTATGAATATGTATATCCTGAAATAAATTTTATGTTTTAGCTAGTTGATGTAACTATTTCCGGAATGGGAGGAGTTTACCCGGACATAAAACCGTTACGGACCAGTTTCCTGTTCCATTTCCTTCTCACTTCGATACAGGGTAAGACATTTCACTTTCTGGGGAAAGTGCGCAAACTTAAATATTTTCCACATTATGGGGTTAAACTGACAATGTATGACAATTGCAACTAAATGTATTTCGTTTGTTCTAGACTTTAGTGTTGTTAACATTTCCCACAGACACAGTTTTGATTCGTAATAGTATGTGTGCTGCTTTTTGGCGCGTGCAGTGCCAGCCCAGATGGCCTTAAATCTTTAACCATCCGACATTAAAATGGCTCAATTACACAAACATATTAACATTTAGACATACCTCAATATGTTCTCTATTGTATGCATAGAGTATTTGTTGAGATTATTATTGGGATAGTTGAGATGTACTTTGTCAATGTATGATCTGCTTGCACACTTCCTACCAGTGCACCACTTGCTCAGTGTCTCTCAATGATGAGAAATACACAGACCTGTACTGAAAAACAGTGATTGCAACTTTATTTTTCTGATGCGAGACACTGCAAAACGCATTTTGTTAATTTGTCCTTCTGAGCACACGGTGTGGTACAGTCACGTGTTGAATCTATGGTGGCGCAACTACAGCCAGCTAAGCTAACTCAATACTGCAAATGTTGTATTTCCTAGATGGTGGTTTCGCGTCAAAGAAGATCTCGCAGTAAAGGTAAAATATTATCTTGATTGTATTGACTTTTAGCACAATGAATTTAATTTAAAAAAAATTGAGTTGTATGAAGCCCCATGCTACAGTGATGGATACATTGAACTCTCTCACTGAATCAACGTTGAGGATATTTTAACTATAATACTGAGTAGCATGCAGCTTTAGCTTAAATCTGGGTGGTCTGTTAACTACATTTATGTAACTTGTGTCATTTTCATCCTCAGTTGATGCAGAGGTTTACCAGACTTCGTCATTGCTCAAGGTAATGGCACATATTGTTTTGGTAATATGTACAGTATTACATTGACACACGCCATCTTTTTGTTTGTAGTTTGGATGATACAGGAACTTAATGCTACTGTGATGAGTCTTTGAACTCTCTCTTACCGAATCACTTTTTGAAGAAACTCCTTTACCAGATTCTGAGTAGCATTAATTATCAACAGAACTGTAGATTTTTTGTGACTTTCACAAACCGTTTATCTTGAACTATTGTGTTCCTTTTTCAGATGTGTGGGATGTGTGAAAGAACAAGAATGAACGCATCAGGTGAGCGAAGTCTATTACATGATCTAAAGTTTCAGTCTCATACCTGATGTCAGTAGTGAGCTCTAAACTTGTTCACAATCAAAACAAGTGTTAAAATGTGTTTTAATCTGACCTTTCTTTTACAGGAAGGTTAAAGCTGTCTTTCTCAGATTCTCACAATGGCTGAAATTGTTGGTAAGGAATTAATACAGTGTCAGGGGCACTGGTTAAAGGGGTGTTTCATGATGAACCATTACAAATGACAAGCATATGCCTGAATCTGCTGATGTCAACCTTTATCTGACAGCCCAGACTACACCCTATATAATGTAAATGGA
Organism: Siphamia tubifer; assembly: GCA_020466265.1. Taxonomy (NCBI): domain Eukaryota; kingdom Metazoa; phylum Chordata; class Actinopteri; order Kurtiformes; family Apogonidae; genus Siphamia; species Siphamia tubifer. The sequence goes on from CM035800.1 coordinate 18,059,086, forward strand.
CTTCATTCGGTGTTAATATTCTGCTGTTTCTCTACATAGGCGAAAGATCAGCTCAGCCTGAGAGTCAACGTTTGACATTCAAACATGTGAGTAATTTGTAAATGACAGATCACAATTGTCAAAAATGCGTATTGTTGCAGACTGAGGAAAATGTCACCCGTGCCAGGGGCATTGTGTCAATTTTGTGACAATACAACGCTCATTTGAAAGGATGAAATGGGTTTGTCCCATTAACTAACTGGACGACTAATGTCATATGGCAATTTGTCACCAAAGCCCTGATCAAAGAGTAGAACTAAATGATGCAGTTATTATATATATATATTTTTTTGTCTAACAATTTCTTGTCTTTCCAGGGAGTCAGAATAACTTGTGTAGTGACTCTTCGTCCTACAATGGTGAGTTATGTTTTTTCTCCCCCATCTTAATGTATTAAACTGATGCGTTTCAGTGATGATTAAACTTAGCTCACTTTGAACCACTGTGAAACGACACGAACAACTGAGAAACTGCTGTTCAGTTAGTTAATCTTATTGGATACACTCACCCAGTTAAGGCTAATCCAGTTTTTCTAATTATCTTTTTTCAGATTGTTTCTCAGCGTTGTCATGAAGCAAGATGAAGTCCCAGTTGAAGGTGAGGTTGAAGGGTCTCTGTGGGTTGGGGGGAGGGTATTGTAGCTACTGAAAATGATGAGATATTTTGGAATCTCGTTCGTCTGAACAGCTGTTGAGAAATGGAATATCTGACTTCAGCAAAAACCTACAATTATAAAATTGCCTCTTATGCTCAGACCTGACAATATTATCTTTTACAGGTGGAAAACATTGTGCATGGTCGTGTCTCTCAACTTCTGTCCGGGTAAGTTGATGTGTTGCTTAAAGCTAGTCAAGCTGCACAGAAATAAAAGCACCCAATTTACTCTTATGATGACACCCGCACATGTCTTACGCCTTGTGTCAATGCCAGACCTGAGAAGGTGAACCCACTGGTGTTGCCATGGCAATGGGGGAAGACCTGTTGGGGTTACCAACAGTCTGAATGGAGACAAACTAAACTTTGGGTGCAGGGGATAAAGCTACACATTATTCTGAAAAATGTAGGATGTGGCTTATTTATGTATAGATGGTGGGAACGAGGGAACAATTTGAATAGGACATGCAGGAAGTATGTCTCGGACTAGAGAAGTCTTCACTGGCTTTATTTAATTTACTTAAAGGATGAGGGTGGATGGTAGTTTTCTTACTCTTGTTTACATTGTGACTGTTTTTCCATTTAGGGATGGGATGACCTGCATGCTGTGGGAGCTGAGGTAAGTCATGCTTAACATCCATAGTAAGGCGATGTAATGTGAGTGCAACTCTTCCAAATGGAAAATAAGTCTTATTCACACATTTTATTTGAAAGTTGCATGTTATATTGCACAGCTCTAAAATTATACAGTTTCTTTATTGAATGTTGATTTGATGAACTAGGGAGTAAACACAGTCATCTGTACTGAACTTTCAGGGTGGGCAACACTAGATTCCTTCTGGCCCGGGAAGACACTGAGAACCCATAAATGGCCTTGGCCAGGTGTAAGGTGATCCCCCGGCAACCTGGGGAGTCTAGGCCCTGAAATGTTTGGTACTGGATTATGACTGAAATGATAAAATGCTGATCACATTCTTCTGTTTAATGCATGGACAGTAGTACTAGAAAGTAAGAAAGTACTAGATGGAATGACCAATTGTCTAATCAACCTTTCAGGTCAAGTGCCAACCTGGCAAGATGGAGGTCAAGGTCTGAGGTATGTATCTGGTCAATACAACTGTATGTTGGGTGGAGATGTGATGAGCTTCTCGTACCGCCCCAGTCTGAACATTCATGACTGATTGGTATATTCTCTGATTAAATTTGTGCAGTTAAATCATATGTTCGATTCAGTGGAACAAAGACTTAAACCGTCCAAATCTTGCAGGTGCTGGTCCTGATGGTCTGTTCATAATGGCTGATTGCACTTGATCAAGGTAAGATCACATTAGTAGGGATGCAACTATTGAATATTTTTGTAATAAAGTATTGATTTGTTTTAACTTTTTTTTTTTCTCAATCAAAATATCTCTCTGGTGACTGGTTACGGAAAAACTAGTTAACTTAAACGTTCATTGAATGTGTAACCTTTCCCAGAATTTTGTTAATTTCCATAAATGAATCTAATGTATTACAAGCACATCTGGTCTTGGGATATGATGCTTGGGAGCAAGCTGTACATGTTGGAATATGCTATAAAACAAAATGGGGATTCATGGCTTTTAATCCTTTGACCATCCAGTTTATTAAATGAGGCACAAGTTTTTTAAATGTGCCAAAAATATGAAATATTCACACAAATCATAAATGTCAAGCTGAAATTTTAAGCTTAACTTGTTGGGGTTCCAAACTGTCCAAATGGAGACAAATTAAACATGGTTGCATAGGATAATACGTTAAATATCATTACTGTATATTCCGATAAATGTAGGATGGGTCTTATTACTGTGGTGGTAGTTGGAACTTAAGAAACAATCTCACCAGATAAAGACTTATCTGGTTTTAGTGACTTTATGAAAAGGATGCCTCGCTTGTTTTTCTTGCTGTGCTTCAGTCTGGTTTACATAATGTGACTGCTTGTTTTATTCAGGATGGGATGGCCTGCATGCTGTGGGAGCTGAGGTAAGTCATGCTTAACATCCATAGTAAGGCGATGTAATGTGAGTGCAACTTTTCCAAATGGAAAATAAGTCTTATTCACACATTTTATTTGAAAGTTGCATGTTATATTGCACAGCTCTAAAATTATACAGTTTCTTTATTGAATGTTGATTTGATGAATTGCAGCGTAAACAGTCATCCGTACTGAACTTTCAGGGTGGGTACAACTAGATTCCTTCTGGCCCGGGAAGACACTGAGAACCCATTAATGGCCTTGGCCAGGTGTAAGGTGATCCCCCGGCAACCTGGGGAGTCTAGGCCCTGAAATGGTTGGTACTGGATTATGACTGAAATTATAAAATGCTGATCACATTCTTCTGTTTAATGCATGGACACGGAAAGTACTAGATGGAATGACCAACTGTCTAATCAACCTTTCAGGTCAAGTGCCAACCTGGACAGATGGAGGTCAACCTCCTACGGTCTGAGGTATGTATCTGGTCAATACAACTGTATGTTGGGTGGAGATGTGATGAGCTTCTAGTACCGCCCCAGTCTGAACATTCATGACTGATTGGTATATTCTCTGATTAAATGTGTGACGTTAAATCTTATCTATTGAATCTTATTCAATTGGGTAAAGAACTTAAAACAGTCCAAATCTTTCAGGTGCTGGTCCTGACTCTAGACTCTTAATGGCTGACTGCATTTGACCAAGGTAAGACCACATAAGTAGAAGTATGCATTTATTTTTGGATTACTGATGGGATAAATGATGATTGTCTCCTAGTCAGTCTTGACGTAACACTTAGTCACCTCAACCCTCCAGTTGGCTCTTCCTGCCTGTTGACCCAGTATGGCACTGAGAACCCTGACTACCAGGTGTAAGGTGGCCTCCTGGTGTACTGATGGTGGGCAAAGCCGCTGTGGGGCGATGACTGAAATTGTTACTCTGTCTTACTGATTCCATCTAGAATAACAACTTGTATCTTTTGCAAGTATTGGAACATTAACACTGAAATGATTGAATCTTTTACATTTTTAGGTCCCTTCCAGCTGCCATTGCATATGACACTTCAAGTCAGAGTACCTGCCAATGAGTTCTTGCTGCCCCAGTCTGAGAAATCATGACCGATTTGGCATCTCTGATCCAAGACTCTGATCCAAAATTAAGATGTCCGTCTGTCTTGAACACATGCTCCCTTTTGAGTTGTGAAGCCCCCTCTTACTGTTGGGATAGCTGTGTAAATCACCTGAATTTTACGGTAAGAAACAAACTTTAACACGTTTCCCTCACAAGTTGGAAGTGATGATGTTTTTATTACCGCCCCAGTCTGAAAATTCATGACTGATTGGTATCCCCATCTGATCAAAACTGAACAAATACTGTTTAATAAGACTGATACATGGGCACATCTGATGAATTGAATTTTTATTTTTTGCAGACTGGAACAGAACTTCATGATGAGTCTTCACAAGTTGCTACCAGCTCAGTAAACTGAATCTTGTGTTAAATGTGAAATAAAGTGACTAAATACTACCCTTGCCTGGTTATGAAATGACTGATTTTATTAGACTGGGCAGTTGCAGGACTAGATGCTTCCCTATAGCAGCACTTAACAGTTGACACACACACACGGTTGATATTCCTATTGTATATTAGTCAGACATGTACATACAAATTAGTTTATACTTTGCAAACATTTACTGTATGCATTCAAATATTTGAAAATGTAAACTGATACCTTCTTAGCATAGGAACACTTTGTTTCAAATACTGGTGGGAGGGTCAAAGTTTGAGAAATATTTGGCTGAAGAATTCTCTTTTAAACTAAATTGGACTAGTTCGTGGGTTTGCATTGAAGCATCCATTGAGCTGGTTAAATAGTCCCAAAATTATTAATTTACAGAAAATCTGGGCTGTAGAGTTTTCAGAATACTTCATTTTGAACTGTTGGGATATACCATATTAAAAAAGGCTTTTGTTGTTTTCATCACTTTATTAAATGAGGCCGATACAAAAGTTTCACATCACTACATCCAAACTTTTTCTGTAAACCTGGTTAACATTTGCCTTTAACCCATTACCTGAAGGACCATCTAGCATGAAATGGTTGCAGCCATATTGATCCAAGACTCCAAATGGCTGGAGATTCAAACGGTATGGATTGAATCCATTTCAACACAAACTCTAGATAAGGTGCTGTCTTCATTATCAGGGAAAAACACTCAGTCTGCAGTGAAGATCCTTGCAGCAATATCGTCTAGTAGCCAGTCCACTCCTGGCAACAGGTTCTCTCCTGTTACTGCACTGCAGCCAATTATGCACCAGTGGTGGCTTTTAATGTCATCAAGAGCCAGAGCCTGTAGGAAAAGGCACATAATCGCTGAATATTAAATATTTTAACGATGTGAGGTTAATTAAATTGCAGCTTCTATTTACCTCTCGTATTGCCTCTTTTGACAGAGCTCCTGGTAAGTCCTGTTTGTTGGCAAACACCAGTAATGTTGCACCAGCTAATCTCTGTAAGAAAAGAACATGACAGACGCATGAAAGCATAAAACTTGTCAGGGAAGCTTGGTCATACAAAATACCCCCAAAAAATAAGTGTTTGTTGTGGAGACATGTTTTTGGTAAACTAATGAATAATTGTGATCTAGCTTTAAAAGTCTTGTGATAACCTATCTTTGATGTAAAGCTGATAATGACATGCTTTTTAGCCTTTAATGACTTATAATTAAAGTGTTTTTGTTGAGAAAATTATTAAACATATTACTGGTCTAACCTGAAATCATTAGCATTGTGTAACTGTCATCGTAGGTAGTGCTTTTTAGTGAAATTAATTTGACATTTGTAGAAGCATAGACATGAATCAGTAAACATGCTGTATTGATAAAAGGAAAAGATAATAGAGGATCAGATGATGGACCAGATTGGTTAAGTCTCCCATGTATTCTGGATCCCTTGTTCTTATTCACACCTCTGCACACAAACTCCCTTTTTATTTTTATCCAAATTCTTCCCACTCTGTGTTTGCTTTACCTCCTCCAGCAGCAGAGCACTGAGCTCCTGTCTGCAGTCCTCCAGTCTCAGTCTGTCAGCGCTGTCCACCACCCACACCAGGCCGTCTGTGCTTTCAAAATAATTCCTCCAGTAGGAACGAAGAGACTTCTGACCCCCTACGTCCCAAATATTCAACTTGAACCTATGAAACAGGGAGAGAAGAGATCCAACACCACTGTTCAAAGCGTGCTTGAATGCCAGTTTATATAATTTGTATATATTATGTCTTTTTTTGGGGGGGGGGTTGTTTTACTTAGACACATACAAAAAACAATGTTAAGATGTAAGATGCAGCCCTGAAATTAGACACCTTATATTCTATGTGCTGTACTTCTATAGGCAAAGCGAGTTAGCATTAGACATTAAGGTGTGATGACAGTTTTAGGAATGCATTGTGCTCATGACTGGTCACTTTTATACTGAAACAACAAAAAATCCTGAACACAAAGAAAAGAATCTGTGGTCACTGCTTGACAAGTGTCTAAAATTATTTACCATTTCCATAATATAGAACCAATATAGCAGGCATCTCTAAACTATTCCACAAAGGGCTGATGTGGCTGCAGGTTTTTGTTTCACCCAACCAAGAGATCAGTTGATTAATGGAGTCTAGGCTGGTGTGCTGCTGCTGCTTGGTTGGAACAGAAACCTGCAGCCACACTGGCCCTTTGTGGAACAGTTTGGAGATGTCTGCAATGTAGAATGAATGAACTGTATGATATGAACTTCATACACAGGTAGTGAGATATGCAACATTGCTGAGTGTAGTAACTATCTACAACGAAAATATTTAATGTTTCTGCAATAACCTGATATTCCTGCCAATATAGCATCCCAAAAATGACTCACCCTTTGTGTTCTAATGTTTTGATGTTGAAGCCCAGCGTTGGGGAAATAGTACTGACATCTTCTCCATTAAACTTCTTCAGGATGGTGGTCTTCCCTGCGTTGTCCAGACCTCTGCAAAAACAGGTACAAGAAAATACTCTGATAAAAACTGTTTGAGCAGCTTATTTAATATTAAAGAGCAGCTTTTTTTCTTACTTGAACTCATCACCGGCTAGCTAGTTAGCATGATGCAGCATAAAACACACAGTACATTTAATCGCTGTTATATTTTGTCCAACAATAAACTAAATTATTTTATACAAGCTGTAAGTGCTGTCTAAACCACTGTAAAGTTAGCACATGAATGTTAGTTTGCAGCTAAGCTAGTAAGCTGTCAACAACAGACAATGTAACTTACAACATGAGTAGCCTCATTTCCCGCTCCTTCTGCTTCATCTTCTTTAAAATCGTCAACAAACCCATTTCGACGCTTGAATATTACAATATTTAAAGTCCTAAAACTAATTCGTAGTTTTGTATGAAATATATTTAGCATCCATGAGGAGCATAGCAGACCCGGTAGTTGCTGTGGCTCTAGTCCCGCCTCAAACCTACACCGATTGGTCTGTGTAGTACAACGCGGCCGGTGATTGGATAATATAGTTCAGTTAATGTCTGATTGGTGGAAGAGCGTGTAAGGTGTGGCTGGCCGGTGAATCAGAAGTGCGCCCTCCTGTGTCTCATAGTAGGAATTACAGGTTTTATTCTTCAAGCGACGAGGCGAGTGGCTATATATTTATCAAACATACATGGTTATAATGTTGCTTTATTTAACTTAATTAAAAATGTTTAATACTATAAAAGCACACATGTTCTGTTCATAATGAGAAGGAATAGTAGGAAGTTTTTTTTGTTTTGTTTTTTTTACATTTAAATGACATAACTATTCCTTAAAAATCTACATATACAGTCATAAAAGTAATTGTGTTGCCATTTGTATCCTTACTGATAAGATAATATGTATAATGTAATACACGTTCTCCTTGAAATCTACCCAGAAACCTTTAGTTAAAACATCTTTAATATTTCACTTTAAAATTCAGACCTAGATAGTAAAGGTATATAAATAAACTCACAAATCAGTACCAGGGAACCACAGATGGCATTTCTAGCACCAAAAAATACTTGTTTAGTGTTCGAAAAACTCACCAACATAGGATATTAAATCCAGGTGACACTATGTACACAGCCATATTTCACAAATCAATCAATATACAACATTTAATATACAAACTTCCTTCAAGATTTTTATTACTGATGGATTATTACAATGGAAATCCAAGGTCTATGGAACTCTGTCCATGTAAACAGACTAAATACCACCACATCCATCAACCTCAGCTGCTGATTTAACTGAGAAGAGGTCTCAGAGAGCTTCAGTCTGGAGAAACAATAGACTTTGAAGTTCCTTCCTTTCCTTCCTGAAATTCATCCTATGAGGTGCAGTTTAACAAATCTTTTATTAAACTGCACCTGTATGTTGTTATCTTAGAGCTTTTGCTCTGGAGCTGAAAACCTAACATTAACTAAATAAAAACTCCACTGAAGGCAAAATTGTTCATACTGATTAGGTTGACTTGAATTATAGTCATTACCAACTGAGGCAATGTTTGCAAGATTAATTTGAAATCATATTTTCCATTAATATTTCACCTATTATTAAGTATATTAACATAAATGCCACAGATCTATAACTAACTGATACATTCAGTGCCGTAAATAGGGATATGGATGGACTGTCTTTTTTGTCGTTATTGGCATCAAATCAGAATTTTTAAGTAGAAGTAAATTTGTGGGCTGTATGTAAAATGCTCAGTATGCACTTTCATTTAATTGCATAGATTTAACATAATATATATGATAATCTTAAAAAACAGTCCAGTTCTGCCCCTTTTATTTTGGTAAGAAACACAGTAAAACAATGTTAAGGACACAGTAACCTATAAACTGAGGTATATTTATTGAAACTTGAACATTGCTTTCACTTTGTAGGGGACACATGAAGACATACAGCAGGTCTTTGGTTCTTTAAATGACATCATTTCCTGCAGATAGCTGCCTAGTCTCACTAGGGGCTTGGTCCTTCCAGTTTCCTGGCATTAAATTACAGAAATTCCCTGCACGTGAGGGAAGCACATCCACCATCCTAATTTGGTCAGAAGCCCCAAGACTTTCCGGTGGTTTTTATACCTTCATCCAGACATTTTTCATAATTCCTTTATAACTATCAGACATAAGAATACTATGTGTTTTATGATTGGATTTGAAAGTATAGAAATTTCGAGCAACAAATAAATTAAGCTTTTAAGATAATAATAATAATAATAATAATAATAATAATAATAATAATAGAATGTATTTTCTAAGTTTTACCTTTAAAAAAATCACAATAATTATAATTTTGATATCATATTTATGCTTCATTCCATAATTTAGATTTTTTTCCCCTTATAGCCATGACTTTTTAATCTTATAATTCTGACTTTTTATCTCGTACTTATGACATTTTTTTTAAATCTCTTAATTCTGACTTTTATATCAGAATTATGACTTTTTAGATCAAAATATTCTTTATTTTGCTCCTGGGAGTACATATCTTTTACTTGGCACAACACTGGAAATGCGCGTAAAATCTAAAGGATGAGTTCATTCTAACACAATCCAGTCTCTTGTTTATGTGCTTGAGTTTAATTATAACCTGGCAAATACCAAACTATACTGGAAGACATTCTGTGACGTGTGTTCCAGGCATCACCCCCCCCCCCCCCCCCCTTTGCTTCGTCTACCTCTAAAGGGTCAGTTTAAAAGAAAGAGAAACTGAAAGTATCCTGTTGCATCATCAGCTGTCAGATGCCCAACCCCCTCAACAAAACCCTTCACACTCTGTCCCAGTCACCAGTCACCAAGCAACTAAGAAACGCATGAATGACCTGCATATGATTTAATTTCTAACTTATTTAGAGCCAGAAATATCGTGCGTCTGTGGAGATTGTGCGCCTTCAATGGTTTGGATGGAAGCCATGTTGCACTGCTGCTCCTGCTGATCCTCACTCCAGGTTCATCCTACAGAACAAGAACAGACAGACAGACAGACAGACAGCTTCTGCTATTGGAGGGAGGACATGTCCCCGTTATTCATGGACACTGGATACGACCCCAACAGTCCCGGTTCAGAGTTAGAGGACTGTCACAGCAACACTGGAAGCTCGGTGAGTATGTATGAACTATGGGAGGAATGATGATGTTAATATAAGTGGAGACAGCAAGAAAATAGAAATGAATAAGAACTGAAATTATTAAAAGAGGATTTAAAATTTTTTTTATTATTACTGTTTTTTAAGCCACATTTTGTCTGTTTTTTTTTATCAGTCATCTGTAATTGCATTATGTATTTAATTATAGTTATTATCACAAGAGCAATATTTACATCTAGTTTAGTCTAGTTTTTGTCACATGATAAAGGTTCGTTGATGGTAATATTTAGTCACTATAAGGTGCACTGTGAATGAATGGTTTTTTTTTTACGTTCTTCATATGTAAGGTGAACTGGATTATAAAGTGTATTAAGTCAAATCATGAGATAAAAAGTCAATATTATTAGGTAAAAAGTCAAAATTATTAGGCAAAAATGTCAAAATTATGAGATCAAAAGTAAAAACATTACTAGATCAAAAGTCAAAATTATTAGGTAAAAAGTCAATATTATTAGGTAAAAAGTCCAAATTATGAGATAAAAAGTCAAAATATTAGATAAAACATCAAAATGATTAGGTAAAAAGTCAAAATTATTAGGCAAAAATGTCAAAATTATGAGATAAAAAGTAAAAACATTAGATCAAAAGTCAAAATTATTAGGTAAAAAGTCAATATTATTAGGTAAAACGTCCAAATTATGAGATAAAAAGTCAAAATATTAGATAAAACGTCAAAATGATTAGGTGAAAAGTCAAAATTATTAGGCAAAAATGTCAAAATTATGAGATAAAAAGTAAAAATTTATGAGATAAAAAATGAATATTCTGAGATAAAAAGTCAAAATTACTAGATAAAAAGTTTCCCAGTCATTAAGCAGAACCAGGCACACAGTAGTTTTTGGACGAAATAAAGTATTTTAACTGTTACCTTATAGTCCAAAAAATACAGTAACATTTTGTTTCCCAAATGCCATGTAATTTCACATCCAAAAAGACACAATATTACGACCATGTATTGTTCACATCATGGGCGTAAAATTGCGTATGGATGCTATGGACGTGTTCATTACAATTTTTGGATGTTTCTAAAGTGCACATACCAATTATTAATGTGAAATTACACATCATTCTGAAAACAAAAGGTTAATTTTTCCCCTCCTCACTTGCGCCTCTCAAAGATCGTGTGGGGACAGCCTGGATATCTGTAGTGTTGCTTTTGTCAAGAAAATGTTTGACTAAATATTGACGTCAATGAACCTTTATCGCATTAGCAAAACCAAACAGGACTAAATGTAAATGTTGGTCTTGTGACGATAACTATAATTGCTGTATTTTCCAGACTATAAGGCCCATTTAAAACCACAGTTCGCATTATATATGGATTAATTCTGGTTGTGCTTCATAATAACTTAGAATTTTGACATTTTATCTGACAATTTTGACCTTTTATCTGATAATTTTGGCTTTTTATCTGACAATTTTGAATTTTTATCTGACAATTTTGAATTTTTATCTGACAATTTTGACTTTTTTTTTAATCTCAGAGCTTTGAATTTTTACCTTATAAGTTTGGCTTTTTTATCTAGGAATCTTATCATTTTGACTTCACTTAATGCACCTTATAATGAAGAAAATACTGTAAGGATATGATGCAATATAGATGGCGAATAAAAACAAGACCAAATCTAAAGAAATAAAAACATTACTACAATATCTTTTAGTTTTTGTTGAGCAAAATTATGTTATTTCATCTCTTTTAGACGTGTTTTTCTTCTACTACTTCTTTTTTTTTTTTTGCTGTCTCTTATGAGAACGTCCTCAAATTATGTCCCCACCAATGTCAACATCATTATTACGCCCTTGGAACAAAACATGTAATAAACCAAAGAACCTAGTGATCTGTCGGAACCACATTGTTTTATTACACTGAACAGAGAGAGAGAGAAACAACAGGTATGTGTCTGACAAAGGTAGTGATCCAACAGGTTATTTAATTGTTATACCAGTTGTCTATAGTACAGAGTATATCTGTTAATTTTTCAGTCTGTATTTGATAATGTCACTTCTCAATCCCCCTGATGGGTATGGAGGACTATCCCTGCCATATTGAAAAGTAAATACTGGTCTAAAAATGATTTGTTAAATGTATTTATGTGGCATTTATTTATTTATTTATTTTTTAAATATATTTTTACTTCTGTAATTTTTACATTTACTTCCCCCCTCTTTTCTTATTCCCCCCCTATATTCTATTTTCATGTGATATCTTAATATTTTTTTTAATATAATAGTTGGGAAATAATAATGATGGATTTCTGAGTTAGCTTCACCTTTTAACCCCTGATGCGTCAGCGCTGATGCTTTCTGAATGGATGTTCTAGTTTAAAAATTTAAAAAAAAATTGTGTTGTTTTAGTGAGAATTTTGTTGATGGAACTGATGTACAGGTGTCGAAAAGGAAGTGACAGAGAGAAAAAAAAGTTCAAACTAATACAACTGGAACCAAATTACAACACTAGTCATTTTTTTTTTTTTACTTCATTTTGGTTGTTTTTTTGTGTGTGCATTTTTTTCATGTTATTTATTATTTTGTGAATATTTATTAGTTTTGGTTGATGTTACTTATTTTTCTTTATTTTTTCTACGTTTTGTTTATTTATTTTATTATTTTTGTTCAATTGTGTTAGTGTCTTACTTTGATCATGTTACATATTATTTTTATTATTATCCGTTTTTCTTAATTTTACTGATCTCTTTGGCGGTTTTTGTTCATTTTGTTGCTTATTGTATCTCTTTTTTTTTTTTTTACTGTGGTATTATCAGGAGTTAAAGGGTTAATAGAGTAGTTTTATATGTTAGTGTGTCTAACTAACTAACTAACTAACTAACTAACTAACTAACTAACTAACTAACTAAATGTGAGAGTATACCGACTTCTCCACTACAACACTGATTATTGTACTCATACATGTTACAATAAGGAATAGGAAAAAGCAAAAGAACGATTGTTATTTCCATTATTATTAAAAAAATTTTAATATCCTGGCTTTTTTCCAACTTATTTTTGGCATATCCTCCTGACACCCAAGAAAGTGAAATGTTTAGCCTTTTTACATTAAACATTTATCTTGTTGTAAACTGCACAATGCAACTTTTTTTTAAATTCCTTTTTAAAAATAGAATTTTTTTAATGGAATATAATTTAAATGGACATAGTTTTTAAGTAAAACTGTAAAATGTGTGTCCCCTACAGAGGACAAAAATGCATTACTGGGTCTCAGGAGGACATAGAATTATTTTTAACCCATAAAGATGCAAACATCCAACTTTGACCAAAAGCTAAACTGTTTAATATCTGTTGATCCATTAATCTGATGAATCCATGTAAATAGTTGGTGTAAAATGCAGTTTGTCGTCTTTTCCTGGTCATCAGATATGACACTTTTGGGCGTAGTGGTCATCTACTACAATATTGATTCACCAGTAAAACCCATAGACTTTGATCAATGACAGTGAATGAACTCACTTGGTTTATATTCAGTCAATAATATATTTAGCTGGTAAAAAAAAAAAAAGTCCCTTTTTCTTCAGTTTTCTCAGTTTCTGATATAATAACCCTCAACTTTAATCTGTGATTTAATTTACATCTATATGATTAGTAAATTATATATAGAAAAATGACATTTTTTCATTAAAAAATGTAGAACACAGGAGATAATAATGTTGCAATAAATGGTGATAAATCACTTCACCCAGTAACTACACATGTGTCATTTTACATTAAATAATTGTCTTAATTGCCAACCATTTTTTCAGCTACATTTTATAGATTTTTTTAAAATATGCAATTTTTTCGACATTTTTATTTATTTATTTATTTTAAATAAAGCTGTGAAAGATTTGTCCACTACAGAGGACAATAATGCAATGCTGGCTGTCAAGGAGGATATAAAAAAAACAAAAACAAAAAAAAACTACACATTTAGAAACTGACACTCAAGTAATACTGCGTGTTATTAAATAATTAATAATCAGTGTTATATTTCCCATTGTGAACCACAGACCTACTGTAGACTCCTGAAATGATTAACAGTATTAACCTTTCTTCCAGATTCTGTTCATTTACTGAATGAAACTGAAACACAAGGATGAAACCAGCCTTAAAACTGGCTCGTAGCTGTTCTCTGATCATTAGTTTCAACAGTTTCCAAACTAGATGTCACAACAGATAATGATTTACTAATATCCGGTAAATGTGCAGCAGGTTTTCAGGTTCCTAGATTATTGCGAAGTAATATATAAGTAGCTAAACCAGTGCATTTAAGTATAAGTCTACTCAAGTATTCGATATTCAACTGTTAATTATCAATATTTTGACTAATTTGACAAGTACTTTTCACTTACTTAGTGCTTCAGGTCACATTGATGGATACGTAAAGATGACTAAACATGACCTTGGAAATTAAATACAAATTTAACACTAAGATCTAAACTATGACTGTCACTGTGCTTTACTCATGGGGGACTTTGCGCCACATAATTTTAACATCATACAATGTAACACAACTTCCTCTCCATCAGCTCTGTTTACTTCATCAAAAGTACGAATCCATGTGACAGATGTATCTCATGACCTTGTGAACTTGGTCACTTCTCAGGACATGGAATGCAGTAAAATGATGAGTCATTTATCCTGAAAAGATGAGTGAATTCCTTAAAAGGCAGAAGGAAATTCCAATTGGTAAGTCAGAGAAGATATATTGTAAATAATGTGGTTCTTTTTGTCGGGACAGGAGAGAGAAGACGGGCAATCTTCATCAAAAACAGGCTCGAAAAGGAGGCAGAAGAACCGAGATGCTGCGAGGAAGAGTCGGAAAAAACAAACGGAGAGGGCCGACGAGCTTCATGAGGTGGGAAAAGCTCATGTCGTTATCATCTGTCTTTCCCTCTGGTCCTGACACTATCATCCTGTGACCCCTGTGTCACTTTCTGTCTCTATTTTAATCACACCCAAAAACATAGTGTGTGACTAGTGGTGTGTGTCTTGTGTAATCTGGCAGCGTGCTCACAGCCGTTTCTTGTAAATAGTCTGCTTTAGGAGAAGGACTTTCACTCCCTGTGGTATGCAGAGCCTGGTAACCCTGCCTTTCCTCTTTGCCCTCCACACACACACACATACTTTATACCCTCCCACTTCAGATTTTTCCGGTGGCACTTTTGTTTTTCTTTTCTTTTTTCCTGGGGGAAAATTCCACACATACAATTAAACAAACCACATCGTGTACTTTCTAACTGTAGAACACGCAGGAAAAACTTGATCCATCTACAACTTCCTTTTGTTAACTTGTTTATAGCACCGAAGTGTAATTAATCTGTATGTATTGTTTAATGTAGAATAAGCAACAGACAGACAGACAGACAGACAGATACTTTAATGATCCCTTACAGGACATTACTTGGTTACTACAGCAGAAGAAAGAAATTCTTAAAATAACAGCAATTATTTACATAACTAGTACACTAAAAAGTAACTAAAAAGGCATATGTGTATGTATATATGTATATGTATATATATATATATATAAATTGAACTTCTTCAATGGGAAATTACAACATGCGTTACATCTGAATACATCTGAAAATAAATAAAACAAGTGTTGCCAGGCATAACAAACATTGCCCCTTGCAAATGTATAACCCAAGCATGTCCAAACTATTCCATAAAGTGTGGAATAGTTTGGACATGCCTGGTTTAAGCTCTTAATAGACATCTTCCTCTCATAATGTGAGACTATGGGTGTGACCTTTCAAGGTCACTAAAGATCAAAGGTCATGGCACCATAATGATAAAGCTTTCATGGGCGTATGTTAACCCTACAAACATGACAATAAACTGCAAAAGTAATAAAAACATTTACAGCTTTTAACATAATAATCTCACAAACATAATAGCAGTTGCCACCCATAAATGTACGTAATAATTATTACGTTTGTGGGAAATTAGGTGGGAAGTAATTACAATGTTGGAAGGTGAAGATTTTTACCATCTCACAGATGTATTAAATTCCCACAAACATAATAATTATTTAGTTTGTGGGAATGTTATTACGTTTGTGGGATTATTACATAAAATGCTGTAAATTTTTATTAGGTTTGTGAGTTATTATATTTGTGGGGTGAACAGACGTATTGTGACAGCACATCCACTTTTACACAGAGGTTCTAGAACAAAAGTGAGATGGAGATCCCACCTTTTTTCCAACATTGACTGATTTCTTTCTTCTTATTTTTTATACACTTAATTATTTTGCAAATTGATTCATACTATTTGTTGTTTTGTAAATATTTATTATTTTTCTTGGTACTTTTTGTTGCTTATTTTGTTTATTTAAAAAAAAGTTTTTTCTTCAATTTTTTCCCATTTATTTCTTACATTGTTCATGTTACTTATTATTTTTTGTTGGTTTATTCATTTTTTTTGTCCATTTTTATTGATAAATTTGGCTGTTTTGGTTCATTTTGTTGTTTATTTTATTTAATTTTTTTTTACTGTGGAACTGCTAAAGTCTCAAAGTTAGAGTTAATCACATTAAAAGAATTGATCAGGTTTCACAAATCTCAACAGTAATTGTGTTGATTTACTGTCACTAACTACCATAGACTACAATAGAAAATTGGTTTCTGTTTATAATGGATATGAGAGTTACCTCCAGGTCTAATGATATCTAAAAATGAAACAAATCTAGATTTCATTAAAAAAAAACCCAGTAGACTTGTTGTAAATGTATGACTTGGAATAGTATTTCAGTGTATTTAACTTCTATCTTTTGGAATTGTTTCATACTATGTTATTGTTTTGTCCTTTTTGTTGCTTATTTTGTTTATTTTTCTACATTTATCTTTTTATTTTAGTTTTTTTCATCAATTTTGTTCCATTTGTGTCTTACATTGTTCATGTTACTTATTATTTTGGTTGGTTTATTCATTTTTTTTTGTTCATTTTTATTGGTCACTTTGGCTGTTTTTGTTCATTTTGTTGCTTATTTTATTTTATTTTTTATTGTATTTATTTATTTTACTGTGGAACTGCTAAAGTCTCAGAAGTTAAAGGGTTCATCACATTAAAATAATTGATCCGGTTTCAGAAATCTCAAGAATAATTTGCGTTACTGACACTAACGACCATAGACTATAATAGAAAATTGGTTTGTGTTTATAGAGAGATCTGTCTTCCCTCCAGTTCTAATGATATCTAACAATGAAACAAATCAAGATTTCATTAAAAAAAAAAAAAAAAAAGCAGTAGACTTGTTGTAAATTTATGACTTAGAATAGTATTTCAGTGTATTTAACTTCTATCTTTTGATCAAACAGACCTCTTTTGGATCTATAATAGCAATAATGACATATTGATGATCAAATTGTGACATGTTTCGACCTTGTATGTGTTTTTGTGATCATGGTGGGCATTGATACGGTAGATGGACTATGATGGTCATAGAAGAAGTGAAGGAGTAGTACCCCCCCAAATATGGTGGGTACTTCACACACTGCACTAGAGGACACTTAATGCATCAAGTTGATTAAATAACTAATTACAGCTGAAACATTATTAAACACTGCAGTACTTTTTCATGGAAGGATCTGAACTATTTGCTTCATTGTCCTGTAATGAAAAGCAAAACTGGTGGAGTGAAATATTAGAGGTGCAACTTTTTTTTTGGCCAGGTAGTGCATGTTATCTTATTCTTATTTTAAGTGTGTTGGATCTGAACCACCTTTAACCAACACATACTCTCCTGTTGTACTTATCTCACATCAATAATGCTTTATCTTCCATTAAACAGCTTCACTCATTATAACAGGTTGTACAAGTGTATACTTATCTTTTTATGAATAGGTGTGTAAGTGTGTGTTTGGATGGAACAGTCCAGACTCTTTCACTTTCTGTCTCCTCACTTCTTTCACTTCTGTTCTTTCAAGTGTCAATGCATCAATTGCGAAAAAAAAAAAATACAATAAAATACAGACGGTATCAGCAGTATGTGATTAAGGGGTCAATAAATTCAACATGCCCTTTCAATCCTTTCAACTCTATGACTACAACAAAACAATTGTGTGAACTATTTACAATTTAAAATGACAATTTACAATTTATGTTCAAATAAATCGAATCAATTTTTTTTTTTTTACAATTCTCAGAAATGCAGCTCATTGTACTTTTTCGGGCATCTTCTTACTTTTCTGGAAATTAGCACTTCTCATATCACTGACATTGAAGATGCTGATGATGATGAGAGTAAAATGTGCTTTTCAAGAAATGTAAAAAAAAAAAAAATTAAATGCGTGGCACTCATACAGTGGCGGATGTAGTTGGGGGGTGGGGGTCATTTCTGGAATTGAAACTGTTTTTTTGTTGTTGTTTTTTTTTAAAATAAACAGAAATAATTAAATATACATAGTTTATTTCCATTGACATTTACAAATAACTATATTAATGATACTGACCAACATTTCAGTTTGATGAGGCAACGAAAATTGGTCTAGAATTCTGTTTCTGAGCTTGTGATTGGGTGGGCACAGCTGTCAATCAAGGTGGGCCCCGCCCATAGATCCACCCCTGCACTCATATACATGTTAAGAATAGGAATTTTACTCTTTAAAGCTTTAATTCCATGGTTATTTCATTGATATTACAGTGTTCTCCATTGTTATTGAATACATTGTGTGTTGGTTCTGTTTGCTTAGAAAAGAAATTAGCCAAGAGAACAGCAAATATTAACAGTGCAATTGTTATTTTTGACAAACGAGCTCAAATGTGACCTTATCACTTGGTGCTGCCATCATCTGTGTGTATTTGACTTGTGTGTGTGTGTGTGTGTGTGTGTGGGTGGGAACAGGACAGTTGAGACCCCACCTATCCAACTTCTTAGGAAATCATGATCCATTTCTTTCTTTCGATTTCTTTTTCTTACGCGTCCGTTAGTCCTGCTCGCCAATGTACGCTCACTGGAAAACAAACTGGACTACCTGAAGCTGGAGTTAAACGCCAAACATGATCCACCAGACTGTTGCATCCTTATTCTCGAGACATGGCTCAACTCTTCTGTCCCAGACACCAACATTAGTCTGAACGAGCTAAAATCTAAATCTACATTTTCTTTTCACAAATATTTCATACAAAATTGGTAAATTTTTATAATTTTTAAAGGATTTGAGGGGTAGTATTGGGGGCCTTGGAATGAATTAGGCATTTTACATGTAAATGCGGCTATTTACGATACGTCCGGGACCAATTAATTTCGTAACTAGAGGTACCACTGTATTTTGTGCACATAAAATACCTATTTTGTGGCCACAAAGAAAGTAGATTTTTTTTTACCCACTATGTCATCAGAGGTTCTATAATATACAGACAGCTCTGGAAAAAATAAATAAAAAATTAAATAAGAGACTACTGTAAACTTTGAACTTTCTCCAATGTAACCACTTGTAGATTATTGGAGTAAAATTAACATTTTTGTCTTATTTTCTAAACTACCTCCAACATTTGTCCTAAATTTCCAATAAAAAATCGTATTATTTTCGCATGCATTTGCAGAACATGATATATAATCAAAATAACACCAAAAAATGCAGGGGTTTTTAGACCTCAAATAATGCAAAGAAAACCAGTTCATATTCATTTCTAAACAACACAATACTAATGTAACTTGAAACTTGTTCAGAAATCAATATTTGGTGAAATATCCCGGATTTTCAGTGACTGCTTTTGCATGTCTTGTCTCTCCTCTGTCGCTGTTGGATAACTTTATTTTTATTTTATTTTATTTTATTTTTTTTCCTGGAATAGAAATTCAAAAAGCTCTGTAATGTTACATGGCTTGTGACCATCCATGTTCCACTAGAAATTTTCAGAGTGGGTTTAGGTCTGCATCTGGTGGTCTATCATCCACACCTTTATGGACCTACCTCAGGCCATGAGCATTGTTCTGGAAAAAAAAAAACTGTCCTCAGAGTTTGGGAACATATTCAGAACAGAAGACCAATAGTTTTCAATTGGTATATTTTGGATTCCAATTACTTTTACAGTACTGATAGAACAGTTTTTTCCTATTATAAGAAGATAGTGATGGCTGCAATAGTAGTATTTAAACTTGTCTTTCTTAAATAAAACATAGATCAGATATTTATTAAGTAGAATAAGGTGTGTGTGTGTGTTGGAATTCAATAGATATAAGAATAGAACGACTGTCACACATGCAAACATGATGATTTCAGTGGGAATTTCAATGATCTCTTAATTTTTTCCAGACTTGTATTAAACTGAGAATCACTCGTAAGTTAATATCACGCCTGCATATGCTCTGTTCTGTTGAGATTAAAGTGGATGTTTCAGTGAGATAATGAAACACATGTAGGGCAGGACATGTTGAAATGTCAAGAATTTTGTTTTATTTTTTTTCACGCTAACAAAAGACGGAAACATCCTTTTGTCACTGTCTGTCTGATGCAGCCACACCTTTTGAAACGCACAAAAAATACTTTTTTTTTTTTTTTTTTACAGATTTGTAATATTTTATAATAATAATAATAATAATATTGTCAAAACACCTTTTTCCACTACTGTTTCACATAACTCTTTCAGTTTTTTTCAGTGTCGACACTTTAATATAATCTCCAACTGATTTTTTTTATTTTAATTTGGTTAAAAGTCTTAACATATTTTATAACTTTGACACATTTAATCTATTATCTTTCTCTGTGTAATATGTGATTACACTCTCTCCACACCTACTCATCTCTTTCCTGCTGATGTTGCAGTAACATCACCTTCAGGTCATATTTCAGTCGCCCTGTGGGTTCTGACTTTGACCCAACATCATCTACTGGATTACTGTTGTAAAGTCTTTAAGAAGCGTGTCTATATATTTCCAGGCTCGAGAGAGAAGCTTTAGTGTTTTATTACAGTGCAGGTCAGGTTGAATACGTTTCAACATGTACTGGATGGAACTGTGTTTGTTATTATTCTTTTGATCTATGTCTTTAATCAGTTTTTATGGCTGGTGAGTGTCAGCTTCAGGATCATGAAGACATTTTGTCCTTATCGTCATGACCTTACCTCTACTACTGTGAGTTTTTACCTCACCCGCACTGTGTGGCTTCAACATTTCTGTAATCATAGAGCTATTTAAACAGTGTTGTCAGTTTTGTCACCCCAATAACCTAGACATTTGCTGTTTTACAGAGGTGGTCAAAGTAAATTCAGTACTTAAGTAGAAGTACGGCAACTTGTGTGAAAAAATACTCTGGTAAAAGTAGAAGTACTGATTCAAAAGTAAAAAAAGTATAACTTCTGAATTGTAATAAAGTCAAAATTAAACTGCATTTTTGTTGCTATGAGTCAAATTCTAGTTATTTAAGCAGGAAAAAAAACTGAAAAAATGTTTAAAAGCAATGTTCCTCAAAGACCCATAGGGAGGGATTTGAGTATTTCAGCTTCTATGGTACAAAAAATAAGATAATTAGAAGAATCTGAATCGTTTTATTGTCTCACTAAGCACAACAAAATTTAAAATAGAGCAACTCTCATTAAAACAGTGCAACATTCAGAAAAAGAAAAGAAATTAATGCAAGAAACATAATTAAATAAACAATGCAGAAAAATAAAAACTGTACAGTTCAAGATAAAAATATAAATAAAACTATGGATAAAATGTGTGTGTGTGTGTGTGTGTATATATATATATATATATATATATATATATATATATATATATATATATATAATATTGTACTTAAAATGATCTATGTCCTATAAAAATGAAAATGATAGATGGTCAAGATTCAGGTTCGGTTGTGTTTGCGACATTTGTAATAATGTGAAATAATGAAAAATAATGAAAATGCTGAAAAGAAATGACAAAGTGCTAAATACTTCACCATTTTTTTCTTTTTGCAATTTTTTTTTTTTTTTTTTTTTACATGTAAATCAAAATAACTGCTATTTCCTGAAGTTTAACATGGCATATTAACCTGCTATATTGTTTTCAGTGTAGTACAGGACAAAGTTAATTTCAGGTTTCAATTTCATTTGACGTCTCAACTTATTCAACCTGAAAATCAGACAGATTTGGGGGGGGGGGGGGGGGGGGGGGGGGGGGTTACCTATGGTTAAATAAACATCATCCTAAATTCTGTTGCCTTTGGTGCAAACAACAACACAATCAACAGCTTCTATCAGATGCTAACATTAACTGATAACATGTCGGTGTCTCTTTTTTTTTTTTTTTTTTCTTCTTCTTTTGTTTCTCAGGAGCTCCAAAACCTTGAATGCTCCAACACGGCTTTGGAAAAAGAAATCAAAAAGCTGAAGCGAGACCTGCATGTATATACAATAACTCTGGAACGACATGAGCCTCAATGCCGCCTCAAATCCTCCAGACCCGGCTCATCCTCATCTTCATCTTCATCATCATCATCATCATCCTCCCATCTGATGGATTCTACCTCGCAGGCTCCTTCCAGCTCCTCCAGTCCTAAAACCTCCTCACAAACATTTTGCTCCACTTTGGTTCCTCCCCAGTTAGTCTCCAGCACCTTAACCTCCACCCTGGACCTCGACGCTCTCTTACCTGCAACAACATTAGCCTCACCTCCTGAAGTCTTCCACACTTCCTGTTCACCGCCGTTGCCTTACTCCTTCTCTACAGACCCACCTCCCCACTCTTTGTTCTGCAAAGAGAATTTAATCTCACCGCCTCCACTGGATCCCACACCCATCCTTCTGTCAAACCCGCTACCCCACATAGACTCTCAGCCTCATTCTGGACAACACACCACACGTCACAGGTCTTCAGCAGCAGCACACGCTCTTTTCCAGTCGAGTGACCCAGCTGTTTTTAGTGCCTCCTCTCACACTGTTCCCATCACGCTTCACTCCGCTGCTCCTCAGACTCCCCAAATGACTCATGCGGCTCCTCCGTACCTCCATTTAAGACCTCCAGCAGTTGAAAACGCAGGCCTAGTAAGCCCCCCGTTTCTTCCTCATCCAAATATTTTCCATCCACCATGTGCTGTTTTATCATCATCGTTCCAGGATCCTGCTCTTCAGTCACTCTCACTCTCCCCCCGGACAAACCCAGAACATCCCCCTGCCCCTACTTTTGATTTAACAGCCACTCAACATCAGCAAATACCACCTAATCCGACATCCTTGCTGTCCTTCCTCACCATCCCCAGTCCCATTAATGTTCATCAGACTACCTCCAGTGGCTTTGATGGATCTTCTGTAGAAACCTCAAAGGATATTTCCCTTTCTGAGTTATTAGAGGGCAATGACTGGATACTGAGTGGGAATTAGACACACTACAAGCCAAATAATAAGTGCCAAAAGCTTTTTTTTCTGTGTCAAAACTAGACTTACAAGAACCTGGAATGTAAGGTTTTCTGATATTTACTTTGTAAAAGTTACATGTTTGTGCCAAAATGAGTTACTTACAAGTCTGTAGTTTACAAAGGTGAAACAATTATGCACTAAAATTCCAGGAACTTTGTAATTTTCGGAAATAAACGGGAGCCAAATTGTATTAAATGATGAGGAGACCACAAAATGAGTCAACATTTTAAGTTTAGATTGGGTGGAGTGCACACTTCTGTTCTGTTTTGCAACTTCGAGGAAGTGTGACTAGAAGAAATGCCCACATGTGCTTACATTCTCAGCATCATTATGTGACAAAGTTAATGTATCTGTTCCTTTTACAGGATCTAAATTTCCCATTATTAACCCAGAAAATATACGGTAACTAAATTATATCATATGTACAGATGGTATATGCGAATGGGTAATGAATCTGCAAAAACATACAGAGAAGCTACAGCTGAAAAACTAAGAAATAATCTACTAAGTAGGGTGGTGTTACGAGGAATTTCTTGCAAAATTTACTATATAAATGATGAATAATGTATGTTTTTCTTAGTAATTCAGTCATAGTTTCTCTGTATTTATCTTATTATTAAGAGAGTTTTAACTATCTGACTACTTTTTTACTATATGTTAACATAATACTTGGCAGTGGCAGCTGGTTTAATCAGAGGTGTTCAAAGTACTCACATTCTGTACTTAAGTAGAAGTACAGCTACTTGTGTGAAAAAAAAAAAAACTCTGGTAAAAGTAGAAGTACTGATTCAACTCCTTTTATTGAAGTAAAAGTAAAAAAAAAAAGTCAACATTTTCAATTGTAATAAAGTACAAAAGTAAAACTACATTTATTTATTTTTTTGCCGTAAACACAATAATACTTATTTAAGCTGGAAAAATCTGAAAAGTTTCAAAAGTATCCAAAAATAAAGCCTTTAAAAGTGAATTATTGTGTAGACAATGTGTTTGGTCAGGTCACAGTTACTCAGTTTTGTGGGTATGGACAGGAAAAAGTCACAATTGAGATAAAAAGTCATCATGAGATTTTTAAATACTGTAGTTATTAATATGGGATTTAAAAAATGCATAATTTTAAAAGGAAAAGGTCAGAATTGTAATTGATAATTGTGAGATAAAGTCAAAATTG
This sequence comes from Siphamia tubifer, assembly GCA_020466265.1. Classification (NCBI taxonomy): domain Eukaryota; kingdom Metazoa; phylum Chordata; class Actinopteri; order Kurtiformes; family Apogonidae; genus Siphamia; species Siphamia tubifer. Next base: position 18,083,471 of record CM035800.1, read on the forward strand.
TGAGGAAAAAAAATCTAAATTATTAAATTAAAAAGTTAAAATTAGGAGATAAAATGTTAACATTGTGAGATAAAGTCAAAATTGTGAGGAAAAAAAAGTCAAAATTATTAGATAATAGTCATATAACTATAATATATAAAGTCATAGTTTCTCTCCTCCACTGATTTTCCCTCTGAAGTGACTTATCTTTCATACTGTCACCGTTTACTGTTTAGTTTGAAAAAGTAACAGGTCTATTCTGAGAATGTAAAGAGTATAAAGTACAGATATTTATTTTTTTTTTAGAAAAAATTAGGGAGTAAAAGTAAAAAGTCACCAGAAAAATAAATACTCAAGTAAAGTACAGATACTTAGAAATTCTACTTAAGTACAGTAATGAAGTACTTTTACTTAATTACTTCCCACATCTGGGTTTAATGTGTTAAATGACAAAGTGTTTAATTCATTATGGGATTTTCTATGGCAACTTTACTGGTGAATAATAACATATAGACTTCTGCTGGCTGACAATATTTAATTTTTTGTCAAGAAATGAGCGATTGTGAAGAAAAGACCCAGAGCAAGTGATGCTTCCAGTCTATTAAGAAATTACTTTTGATAGCGATGACCCCAGGTGTGCTTTTGTTACTGTTCATGAAAATGAACATAGAGTAATGGGGGTTTGGCTAAAGGTGTTAGAAAGTTAGCAAACAGGAAGGGGCAGTTTAGGAAAGCAAACATGTGATGGGAGGTTGGTATTTTGGAAAAAAGACCCAGGACCAAAGAAGAGAACCAGATGAAAAAGTGGAAAATCCATTACAAAAAAAATCTCATCCTGTGTACTATAGTTCTGGTAAATATTAATTTGAGCTATTTTTAGTTGAGTTGTGTGTGAATGTGTTCATTTCCTTCTGCAGTGACAGGACTGAAAAAAGCAAAGCAATGTAAAAAAAAAAAAAAAAAAAAAGTCCCATTTTAATAAAATTAATTTATTAAATAAAATTTAATTTGGATGCAATTCAATTTCATTTAGTTCACTCAACTTCATTTTATTAGATGTAACTGATTGAAGAACTCTTTTTTTTTTTTTTTACAATAATTTTTTTTCCGTTTGCTTTTTTCAGTGTCTGTATTTGACTTAAAAAAAAAAAACAGGTGACACAAGGGTTAGATTTGTCTCAAAAATATTTGTATATGCACAGAAGGCAATATACAAATCACCAGTGGTTTGTGCATGTGTTTTGATATTCACAAATACACATTTATTTTTCCATTTATTTTAATTTAAGGCTATTTGTGGCTCCGTCTGTATTTGTGGATTTGGCAAAACAGACTGTGTCAAACAATACACCACAGAAAAAAAACAGTGAATGTGTGTAGTTACTGATACACAAATGTGAGTCACATTTCACAAACAAAATGTTCAGTTTTACAAATTTATTTTTGTTTTACAAATGAAAAAACAGTATATTTACAAGTACACATTTATTTGCAAAGACCAAAATACAAGTTAGAAATATTAAATTTACATTTGTTAATATCAAAACACATGTACAGACCACTGACTATTTGTACTATATCACCTTCTGTGCATTTAATAATATTTTTGCGACAAATCTAACCTCATCCTTGAGGCTGTACTGGGATTAGACAATGGAACATTCACCTGTGGGGACTAATTTAATTAACCTGTAGCCAATCACAATTCCTTTTTAATTTTCTTGACCTTTTTTTTTTTTCCCTGCCTTCCAAATCACATCCAGTGAGATGTGTATGTTTTCATGACACAAAGCTGAAGCTCCAAATATCACAGGTAATAAAGCTTTGTTCTCTTCATTATGAGGCTAAAATACCTCTTGGCTATTTAAGTGTGTGCTAGTGTAGGGTTTCAATTCACCAACTACTTTGTTTGCTCAAGTGGGTTTATTGCATGGTTATGGGAAGTGATTTTTAAATCATGCAAAGTACATCAAGTTCTAGAATGTTGGCACGAAAAGGCAAGTGAACTTTAGTCAGACACCAGTGTGGTTATTATACTCTTCATACCAGTCTTGTTTACTATTGAAAATTAAGAGATTGTAAAGAGAAATCAAATTATAAATGCTACATAGTGCAATCATATGTCTTTACCTCACATAGTACTCTAGGATTTGGTGCTTTTTCAACTCTTATTTGCATTGTATCCTACTGTACTACAGTCTAAAGCAGGCGTGTCCAAACTTGTCTACAAAAAGGACCGGTGTGGCTGCAGGTTATTGTTCTAACCATGCAGCAGCACATCAGACTTGACTTAAGTAATCAACTGATTTCAGTCTTCAGATAGTCGATTGGTTAAACTGTGTGCTCTTTGTTGGTTGGAACAAAAGCCTGCAGCCACACCAGTCCTTTTGTGGAATAGTTGGGACATGCCTGACCTAACGAAATGTGCTTTTTTTTTTTTTTTTTTTAAAGAATAATGTTCCTACATTTCAAATGATGTGATTGTATCTTAATGAGCTATTGCTTTTTGCCTTTAAGTGACATGGCTCATACTGTAAACTGACCAAAAACAGCTGTTACTACATGCCTGTGTTGGATGTAATCACTTTAGACAACTTCATTCAGCTTTAACTGAACTGATGCTAAAGAAACAAAAGTGGCTCAAACCTCCTGTAGACAATGTTATTTATGTTGGTTAGAAAAAGTGATGTTTGACTTTGATTGTATTTAAATATCATCTTTGTGTTTTCAAATGTGTAGATTTTTCTGCAAGTTTCCATCAGTGCATTACAAGAGATGAGCTTTTTTTTTCTTTCTCCTTTGAATATAGAGGGTTTTGTATTTATGACATCAGATTAATATGTTCATGCTGCTTTAATGCTCGTGACAGGAAGATGCGTACATAATAAAGCTGATGTACTGTTCAAGTATTTTATTCCCTGTAAGCTTTTCTTTAAAGCACATATCTGTGGTTGGTTTGCATGTTTGGGAACATTTCTGAGTATCCACCTCACCAACTTCTGCTTTGAAATGTTGCAAGGCAGCAGATTGTATTGATTTTTGTGGTAATTATAGAAAAGGTCTATGTGAACATGTGACACTGGGTTCAGAGGCCCCCTAGTGGTTTGAAAAAAAAAAATGAACAGGGTTATCTTCACAATGCTAATTACTTTCCCTTTTGGTATGAAATCAGTATTCCTTATTTAGCTTTTTACAACTAAATGCATGTAAAGGAAACAATTTAATAAGTTCCTTTAATTTAATGTGTAATACATGCAGATGTAGTAAGAGTTAATCAGAAATAAAACATACATGGACCATGGCGATTGTGAATTAACAATGAACAGTAAGATGATTAACATTATTTTATCACTTTAAACAGATTTTAAAAAAAATTATCTTGCAAAAATCCAAGATTAATGTACATTATTACTGCACTGTGGTGATTGTTGCCTCTGCCAAGGAGGTTATGTTTTCATTGGAGTTTGTTTGTCTGTCAACAACATTACTCAAAAAGTTATGGATGGATTTTGATAGAATTTTCAGGATGTGTTGGGTGTGTCACAAGGAACAAATGATTAAATTTTGGTGATGATCCAAAAGATCATAAAACACAAAACATACATTTCAAACTGGCTTTTATTTAGATTTTTGTTTTTTACACATACATACAATTCTTATTTATGTAAAGCATCTTTGAGGGTCCAAAAAAAGCGTTATGTGAGTTTGAGGTATTATTATTATTATTATTATATATTAATTTCACTAATTATTTCATGGCCCACACCAGACCTTTCTATGGGTTTTCTCCAGGCACTCTGGTTTCCTTCCACCATCCAAACACATGCACTGATAGGTTAATTGGTTAATCTAAACCGTCCATAGGTGTGAATGTGAGAGTTTGTCTATATATGTTCAGCCCTGAGATGAACTGGAGACTCATACAGGGTGTATCCCGCCTTCACCCATTGTACCTGGATCGGGTCCCCAGTGACCCCCCGTGACCCTAGTGAGGATAAAGCAGGTTTGAGATATTTCATGGTCCTTGTGTTGCAGTGGATCATGAATTTACTTTATCTGTCAACCTCACCCATCAAAGTCAGTGGGCGGATTTTAACACCTGATTGGTTCCCCTGGACATTAAGTCAAGGCAAATTGATTTCAGATAAAGGATTGATGCAGAGCATATAAACACATTCCAATACACTCTGTGGCGCTATTAATTTCTAGATTTGCTCCACCACTCCCAATGTAGTGGATTTGACTAGATTCGCATTGGCCCCGCCCATCAAAGTTGATGGGCGGGGTTGACAGTTAAATAAATTCCTTATCCACTGCACCACAAGGACTATGAAATAATACATTAATTAGTAAAAATGTTTTTTTTATGTAAAAATCAGGAATTATTGACACATTTAATAACACATTTATGTATTTAATTCCAATTTCAATTAATTAATGTCGTTGCTATTTAATGTTGGCACTCTTTGTCCTCCCATGAATGAAGCATGTTTGTCTAGTTTACAAATTTACAAAACAAAAAGACAGAGATGTAGTTGAGTGCAGTCAGATAAGCAAATCTCCAGAGCAGTAGAGTGGTTGTAAATTACAGTCTGTCTCCGGTTAGAGATGTGAAACAGATCAGCAGGGCTTTCAGAGTGTGTGCCCTGCCAGCCGTTTCCCAGAAGGCCACGGTCTGAGCTCACCTGTGACATAACAATACAGAGTGAAAAGAAGAGAAGGAGGGGGAAATTGAAATATCGGTGCCATAAAGACGTCCTTCTATAGTCAATGAGATTCTAAGAGGAACAGTTAAAGGGTTCAGGGGCTTTCGACGCAAACACCTGCAACGAAACACAAGGTATGAGGTGAGCGCGCGCGGGGGGTAATTGCCATTTGAGTGCGCACGAGAGGGAGAATGTAAGTGTCTCCTACTGAACAATGGATGGGACTTGATCCTCAAAGCCAAGGGAAGCAGAGAACATGGGGGAGGAGGAGAAGGAGGAAGAAAGGGGGTGGGGGGAGTCAGACAGAAACACTGAGCGTTAAAGAGGAGAAGCTGCGAATATTTTTATTTTTTTTTCAAACTCGAGCTGAAGCCGCCGGAAGATTTTTATTTATTTATTTATTTATTTATTTATTGGCAGAAATATCAGAAGAGCGCGAGGCACACTAATGACGCGTGTGTTTTAACAAAACGAAGCATTTTTTTCCTCCAATAACAGCCAAAGCCAGGCCACATAAATAAAAGCAAATAAATAAATAAATAAATGCATCCTATAGCGTCATCTGCAGTGAGGAGCTTCGTTCCTCTCTCTCTCTCTCCTTGCGCCACCTCAGGCTCGCGGACCAGGGTAAAGTACGAGCGAGACGCGCAAGCGCATATCCGGTATGGGTTGTCAAAATAAAAGTCTGCAGCAGTGGGGGGAAATATATACGAATAGAACAGCATTAAACACGGGTAAAAAATATAATCCTGTTTCATTTTCCCCATGTTAATATAAAATAGTGGGAAAACTGGCCAACCCATGTTAAGAAAATGAGTATTATTATGGACAAGTTTAACAAAGTTACAATACAGATGGTATATGCTTTGTAATGAAGAAAATGCATAACTGAACAATCTAAAAGAATGTTTAAGATGACCTATTTGATTTTGTGCTCTAAGCAAAATTCATAGAAATAAATCACTAAACCACTGCAGATAGCATCAAAATTATAAAAGGACTATTCCCAGTTTTAATGATGTCCCTAAAATATGTTTGAATGTTTTGGAAGCTTTTTTCAGTTTTGTGCTCTTGTACACAATGTTACGATGATCCAAATGTATGGCAAGTTACATATTATTGTTGTTGGGGAAAAAAGTGACACATTTCCGTAAGAATAAAGGTTGAGCGGTGATGCTTTTGACACATTTTTTATCTGCAGTTAAGTGAAAAAATAATGTGGCTTTGTCTTTACTGATCTCAAAAAAAGAGATCAAAAGAGATGAAGACCTATAAACTCAACAGAATTTCCTATGTTGATGTAAGTGAGGATGATTCTGCTAACATGTGTCTATAGGAAGGTTTAATGAGGTAGATCGAGGACAAAAGGGTCAGGGCTGAAGACGGGTGGGTGGGTAGTCAGTGAGATTAGGGGTGAAAGGTAAGGAAAGAAGATATGAGATGGCAATAATGGAGGACTAACCTCACCTTCCTCTGCCAGGTCAGGTTGTGGAATGTACCCCCACCCACCACCACCACCACCACCCTCGCCTTCATATCAGAACATGACTAGTGTAAATGCTGCTCATTCACACTGTAGATATGACAAGAGAGGACTGCATAACATCTGTAAGGTCTATGAAGTCTCACCATGAACTGAAATAAACACCAGCATTTACCAGAGAGTGTTACACATTATTAATTTAAATAAATGCAAAATTATGAGAAGATGACAATGAGGTAGGTGATTACTTATAATATCTGATGTATGTTATTTGTACAAGCCATGGTTATTTTATTGTATTGCTTTTGGGTGTTTTTTATAGTAGTCATTACATCTAGAGAAGCTACATGGGGGAAAAAACAAAACACCTGGTTAAACTGAACAGACGTGCTTGCAGAAAACTTTATTAACCCATAAAGACCCAAAAAGCCACTGACAACCAAAATCATCTACCAATCTGAAATGTTTAATATCCATTGATCCACTAATAATAATTCATATCAAATACAGTTTGTCATCTTTTCATCATCATTTGACCCATTTGGATCTGTAGTTACCATGGAAACATCATGTTCTACATTGATTAATCAGTAAATACCCATGGGTGTTGAATTAATGACAGTTCATTGCATCACTTGGTTTTTGTTAATTTATTGATACATTTACTGCTAAGGCCATTTTTATTCAGTTTTGTCTATTTCTGATATAATAACCCTCAACTTTCATCTGAGTTTACAGGAAAAATTACTGGGCATTTTTTTTTCCCAATCAAAAGTATTTTCCTTAAAAAGAATAAAGTTAGTTCTATATTGAGTTAATTTAGCTCTATATTGAATTTGGAAAGCTCTACCCAGAGTAACTTTTACCCCCCTTTTTTTTAGAGGGGCCAAATGTTGTCTTAGTATAATTTTCTTCAATTTGAGTACATTTTACTTGAGCAAATTTCCTGTATATGAAGATCCATATGATCAGTAAATTAAATGGGCTACAGGAAAATACTACACTGTAAGAAATCACAAGCTCAATTTGTTGTCATAAGTTGTTTAGGTAATTTACTTCCATTTAACATAAGTTATGAAACTTCAACTTATCATTATCTTGCAACTCAAGGTTGTAAACCAGTTGGGTAACATGTATATTTAAATGGGTCAACATAACTTTCATAACTTTGATGTTAAATTTGTATTTTTATGAATGAATGTCTGCTGTCTATCTTATCCAGGACACTCTCGGAAAAGAGATTAATATCAATGAGGTTTTCCTGATAAAGGTTCAATAAAAAAACAAATTAACAATATGGGGTTTTAAAAGGGTAACTGGATCAAAGTGATAAGTAGTTAAATCAACTCTGATAACTTTAAGAAGAAACTTTGGATGAGAACATTGTAGTTAAGTCAACTTTATGAACATCAATATCTGAGTTTCAACAATATTATTCAAGTTCAGTCATGTTTTCAAAGCAGCTGATGAACCTTCACTTATACATTGAACCACCTTGATATTTTTTTTTTAGTTTAGATATTCACTAATTAAAAACAAAATACGGTGGATGATATAATACACGGTGATTAAAAACACGTAAAAAAAAGTGAAATAGCAAGAGGAAAAAATAATTTAAGAAAAACAAAAGTAAGACTGGGTCTCTATGTTTATGCGTAAAAGTGCACGAGCACAGATTGTTTCCATTTTCTGTGTCCAATTCTTGTTACTCCTTTGTTTTAATTTTGCTTTATTTTCTTAAGCCAGGTGCTTCGTTTCCTGTAGATCTCCGCCTCAGTTAGTTGATCTTGACTATACTGGCTGGCTGTAGGACAACCGGATAACGGGAACCGAGAAGGGGAACAGGAGCGAAACGCGTCAGTCTGACAGACGTAGACTGGGTGCTATTGTATAACACAGGCCTTCAGATTTCCACTCCAGGCTGCCTTTTGCAAGCAGCATCGACTCCTTTCTTCTGATTTTCTGCAGCCTATTTTTTTTTTTTTCTAACCGAGGAGGTGGAGACGGAGCGCATCAGCAGCATCATCATCAGCAGCAGCAGCATCAGCAGCATCAGGGCTCGGCGTTGCATCGGCCGCTGGCGGAGGAGCTGCACATGTCGGCGCTGTGAGGTACCGTTTGTTTCCCCGCCCTAATACGGTTGGAGGACGGCGAGAGGAGGCTGTAAGGTGGCGACGAAAACACAAAAAGAAGCAGGTGCGGTCAAAGAGCATCCGTTACCAACGAGCTGAGAAGGGCAACAGTGATGCGGCAGCCGAGGTGGGCCCAGATTGATGATTTTATGATATCATCATTGCCATCCACCACCAGGACCGACCTGTGATTTTACTGATAAGGAACAACATCATCAATGACAAGGACCAAACCTGGTAATCAGCTCTAAACTGACCTGGAGGCCGATTGTTTTTGTTTGGATAATCAGGGGGGGGGGAGGTTAATCGGTGCTTGAAAACTGATTTTGTCTCACATCAGGAGCTACATGATCAATTAGGATAATTATAGACATAAATATCCAGATTTAGGCCCATGACTTAGTCGGTGTGTGACGCCGATACAGCAGCAGAGAGGCGTGTGTGTGTGTGTGTGTGTGTGTTTGTGTGTGTTTTTGTGTGTGTGTGTGTGGCCGAGGTGTGGAGAGGAGAGGAGACGCGCCTGTCTGAGCATCATCTGGTAGCTCATCGGGCAGCTCCTCCACGGGGATGATACACAAGCAATTTTTCATCTGTCCGTGAAAAATAGAAGAACAGGGATGCTGCTGCTGTTGCTGCCATTTCCAATCCGGCTCTGATAGAGACAGCAAGGCGCACAGCACGGGACTGGACATCAGAAAATAGCTCACCTCTCCTCCGCCTCTGCACCTTCTCCCCCTTTCTCCTTTCTCTCCCCTCCCCTCCCTCCTTCCTCCTCTTCCTCCTCTTCACCACCACCCCGGAGCGTCTATTCATTCTAATCAATTGATAATCCATCTGTGATTCAGAAAGCCACCCACTCCTCCACCCCCCCCCCCCCATTTATACCCCTATATCTACTTAAACGCCTCTTTTACGCACTCAAAACGCACGCACACGCATACGCGCAAAGGCACGCAAGCATCGACACATCACCCGCATCATCATGGAGACGACCAAGCTGCCTCCGTCCAGCCCGTCCTCGCCGACCACCGGCTTCACGGTGCCCTCCGCGGAGAAAGTGGACGGCTTCCCACGGAGGTCCATGCGCAGAGCCCGGCAGAGGAGGTCCCACAGCTCGTCCCAGTTCCGCTACCAGAGCTCCCAGGTGGAGCTCACCCCACTGCCCCTGCTTAAAGGTGAGACAATGCTTTTACTTAAGATAGGCCTCCATGAACTAACTGTGCTGCTTCTATAGGGAAGTCCATCCCATTTTCAGACCACTGATCATGCACCTATTGATCAGCAGTGTTAGAAACGGTTATTGATTTTTTTTTCTTCTTCTTCTTCTGTTGAATGGTATTTATTTATTCTGTCATTTATGGGTTTTTTTTTTTGCTGACATAGTGAAGTGATGGCTTTCATTGACTGTCATATTAACAAAACATGGCCTTAGAGTTGTTTAGAGGCTATTATTGCAGATGGAGGTGATACTGACTCTAGTTGAAAATGCATAGAACTGGGATTAAAACCCCCCAAAATTTAAGCTACCACAAGGATGAAAGCTTCAAAAAAGTGGTCATTTACCTGAAACTAACATAAATCATGATGTATGTTACCATGTCGAGTGCAGGGTTCAACTACCATACTCTTTTAGTGTGTTTCAAATCCATTGTATGTTGTCACTGTAGCAAAGTTCACCTAAAGGTTACAGTTTTAATGTCTGATGCAACGGCTGATCTTGATGTTGGCCGCTCACCCCCCCCCCCCCCCCCCCCACACACACACACACACAAAACAAACACCATCAAGCTTGTCATCATCTCCCCTTGAGAGTTGACTTCTGTTGATGGGAACTCACTGTCTCTTAGAATAACCCCTAAACAAACCTACAGGACAGAAGCTGTGTAGTTGTACAAACTGGATCTGGTGACGAAAAGGTTTTGACTTTAACATTGGTATCAGATCCTTGGAAAAAAAATGTAGTTTCTGTTGCACTATTTACTGCTCTGTCTGTTGTTGCGATAGCTTGAATCCCACAAGTTCTGTTTCTACACCGAGTCTGCTTTGATCCGAGATGGTTCAATATTCTCTCCGAATATATTAAAGTTGTTTTCTATATGCTTTTCCAATTCCTATATCGATATACTGAAAAAAAAAAAAAAGTATAGGGACGTTTAATTGAGATTATTTTCAGCCAAGTGTGAAAAGGATTACATTGTTTTCCTGTGTTTATGTCATTCTGAATTGTATATCTGGTGTGTTTGGCCTACATGTGTTTTTGAAGATTGATCCTCTATTATATAAAGTTATTATTAGTTTATGATAAGTTGAAGAAGTTATGACCGAAACCTTCAAACTTTGTATTTAGACATAACGTTAACATGAGAGATGTCCACATCAGTATTTCTATCCCTTTTTCTTTGGTCAGGGCAAGCAAAAAACATTTCTTCATTCATGTTCCTTCTGCTTTTTTCTCATAACACTTGAGCCTCTAACTTGAGCCCCCCCCCCCAGTGTGTGTGTGTGTGTGCACTACAAGGACACCATGAATCCTCATGTATGTCTCTGACCCCTCTTTATAAGGTTACTCCCCTTTTATGTACCCTGCAATCTTTTTCCATTAACCCTCTGTGAAGAGGAGACCTGTCTGCTTTTAGAGATACCGTAATGTGTGCACACCTATGTTTCTGCTCTTATGTGTGTGTTTTTACGCCTCATTTAACCAGGTTTGGCTTCCTCTCTGGCCTGTGAGTCTGGGGTGAGTTCACTGTGATAATGGAGTTGTTTCATTACAACTTTACAGCATCTTCACTTTAAACCTCTCTGTGCATATGTGCCATTGCAATCATAGGCACAAGCCCCGGTTATTACATGGCTGCTGCACTGCTGCGGCACTGTTTCTGGATCCCAGGAGGAAGTGATAGTAAAATCCTGCAGCACCAGCGCAAGAAAAAATGCCTGGTGTGGGGAAGTCTGTAACGGGCAGTATGTAGGCCAAGTGTAGACAGACTTGTGGGTGTTTCACTCTCCAGGGAATCGCATTCCCATTGTTAATTTGAACTGCAGTTCCTGTTAGCCGTGGCACGTCTCTGTCAGTTCAACCCTTGAGTGAAGCTTTGGTTCTGCTTGAAGTTTTAAACTGAATATAAAACATGATAGGCACAGACATGTAAGTATCAGCAGAGGAGATATGACTGAAACATTCATGGACAGATCCACTGTTTTTTTTTTTTTTTTTTTTTTTCTTTTTTTTTCTTAGACAAATACCACGTCTATAATAAACTGATACCACAAATATTTAACATTCCAAGCACAATATGCCATATTTTAGTATTAGACAAAAAAAAAAAAAACAAAACGTCAAGAAACTCTATTTTGGATGCATTTCAACAATTGAAGCAGGAAAAAATCCATCATCAAAGACACTGATTTTTGCATTGTCAGTAGCCTCAATCGACCAGAATGCAATGCAGTCACAGTTTACATCTTTACAGATCCATCACCAGCAGGAGGTGAAACATACTGGTGTCTTTTTTTTTTTTTTTTGTTAATAAAAACAGCCAGATTTATATCTTAGTGTTTTTCCTCAATCTAAAGGCATACTATTCTTTGAGCAATATTTTAAAGTGTCGTATTAAGGAAGTACTTTATCAATAGTACTTTACTTTATCACTGACAAAATGTGTCTTGGTTCCATTAAAGAAATGTCACACTTTATTGTTTTATTTTCTGCACCACTTGTGTATCTTGCATTTATTGTCAACCAAATGTGAGTTTGTATTATCCAGACTTGTAGATGAATACCTCACACATTTAACACCCTGGAGCACATGCAGGAAGTAGCAGCAGTAGTAGATTTTTTTGTGTCTGAGGAAAGTATATAGGCAGAACTGTAAATAACTATTGTTTTTTATTAGGTGCAGGTGCCACAAAGCATTCAAGTGTTTTCAAAGTTGCTTAAATTTACACATATTGAGGTCGGGTTTCTGTAAACTTTGTAAGTAGGTGTGAAGGCATTGCAAACACCAGAATGGAAAATGCATGTTTTTTGTTCTCAGAAATCTGATTCAAACCCATTGTAGGCGCAGACACATTGGTAAAATACCACTAGTAAGGCATCCACTGTTCTCTACCAGCTTTAAAGGTTCATTATATAACATGTGTGGGGAAAATTAATTGCTTTGGTCTGAACAGATTGCAATATATCTTAAAATTAGACCTTCTATGCTTATATCCATGATAAGATTGTTGTCATATAATTAGTTTTTTTTTTTTCATGTTAACTATTTGCTGTTAATTCTACAGTCATTTTTATATTCGAAGCATCACACAATACTTACTTTCCTTTCTTCTATTTTTTTTTATTTAATTTTTTGGGATGGATGGATGTACTTTACCCGACAAAGATTTATTCAGTGGTGATTCTGAAAGGAATTTATTATTATTTACCAGTAAAGGATACACTCTGACACATTCTTCCACACATTATTCATCATTTTTTTCCTCAGCCCCTCGACGGCAGCAAATGTGTAGAACGCTAGCTTCTGTTGTCATATATATATACATATATTATTAAACCCGTTAATATCAGCAACAGACTCAGCACACGGATGCAATTTCATTTAACAACACAAGCATGAATGAATCCTACACAATAAACCTGCGCTGAAATAACAAGTACATGGCTGCAGATGCATTTGATGAGAAATACTAAGAACTTGTCCAGTGAATTAAACTGCTCGCAGGCATTGAATACTGTATGAATGATCGTGGATGAGGTGATGTTGAGGTGAGGTGACTGTACTATTCTTGTGATGCTTCAGTAGACAGATCTGGAACAGTGCACTGGCCAATAAAGGAGCAGCAGAGATGGCCTAGGCTGTCAATTATTCCACAGCTGAAGGATGAAGGATAAAGGATACAGGGTCTCTATAATCTCTTTTACATGTTATTTATGTTTGGACACACGCCTGCAGCATCTTTGCTCATTGAAAACACTATATATTGCAGGTTTTTCTGCATTGTTGAATCACTCACTGTTTTGCACGTTGTGGAATTTATAGTGAATGTTGTCTTGGTCTGATTACATAAAAATACAGCAACCTAGAATAATGATCTTGAAGCTTTTAGTGTCCATTTACAAAGTCATTGAAGTATAAATTTTAAAACTGCAATTGAACTGAATCTCATTTGTGGCCGCTCCAATATGAGTTATTTTTCCTGCAATTTTTTCTGAATTATCTTAATTAAAAAATAAATAAAAATGCAGCTTTAATGTACTATAAATATAACTGAAATTGTATGATTGACTCACACAGTCCAATAAACTTAATGCATCCCTGGGACTGAGGTAAATTAAACTATATAACGTCTCCTGTCACAGTTATGAAGCTAACAGATGGGTATCAGAAATGTTGTTTTAAAAAGACTGATAGGCTTTTCCACTCATTTTTTTTTTTCACTCCTTACACTTCTTTGCTTTAAATTTTGAGAAATGTAAGATGGTGTTCATAGGAGATAGACTAATAATGAGTTAAAGGTTTGTAGTTAATTAACCCTTTAACCCCTGAGGCTTTAACAGTTCCAGTCAAAAATTAATAAAATAACAAAATGTATAACAAAATATTATGTAACATGAACAAAACAAGATGCAAATAATAAAATACAATATTAAATGTAGAAATATAAATTAAAATGAGGAATGAAATGAACAAAAACTAATAAATATTTACAAAATAATAACTTAGTTAAACTAAACTAAACAAAAAAAATAATATTGTAATTTGGTTCCAGTAGTTTTAGTTTAAGCTTTTTCTTTTTTCTAAATCAGTTGCTTTTTGACATGTTTATCTTCATATATCAGATCCTTGAACCAAACTCGGTAAAATCACAGTAAAAAAAAAAAAGATTTTTTTTTTTTAACATTGAAACTAAACCATCCTTTCAGAACGCATCATCGCTGACGCATCAGGGGTTAAAGGGTTAATCACATGACCATCAGCCCCAAGTGCATTATGTGGATTAAAAATATGAATATCCTTTATTTAACAAGAAAAAAAATCCTCACTAGGATGAAAAATATCTTTTCTAAGACTGAACACCAGGTTTTCCAGTGACTCAAATTGCTCGACTATAACTTTAGCATAAAAATTTGCCTAATGTTAAATCTGCCATTTCCTCCAAATTCTCATTTTAAAATATGTTTTTGAACTGGCAAAAGATGTTTTAAAATTTTTTTTTTTAATTTTGAATGTAGGAAAATTGGTATGTCATTTTTTCCACAACTATAGACTCACGGGAACAAAAAAGGATGTCGATGAACATTACAACAAGCGAACAAGAAGAGTTTTCAAACAAACATAGTGTGGAAACTGCATAATTTTATAATGTAGTTCATGATAGATGGGTAACATATTCTAATAATAATAATAATAATAATAACAATGAATATATAAATCAATATTTATGTTCCTTGCTGTGTTTATGGAAATAGTTTTCGTGTCATCTCATAATAACTTAACAAATTTGTGATTTAATGGAAAAACTGACAGTATGTACTTCAGTTTTTTCTTTTTTTTCCCTGACATTTAGTAAATATTGGTAAAATTTTGTGTATATGTCCAGTGGAAAAGTGACTATTGTTACAGTAATATAACAAATGCTTTACAGATTACAAATGCATAACTATATCTTCTACATACAGACAATAAGAACATTCAAGATTAATGTCAGGTTTAAATTTAGAAGGGACACATCACACCCACTGCTTATAGGGCTTCCTGTTCCTGCTGATTTGATGCATTACCATGAGGAAAACATGTCAGTTCATGTTAATTATTATGTTAAATGTCAAATCAATTTTTCTTTAAAGTTTAAAGCCTGATTATTTTTCCTCCTGTTCCCAGTGAAAATTGAAAGTCTCGACTTGTGATTAAGATGTGACAAATATTTCAGTAATGTAATAGTAGAACCTCTTAAACAATTATATTTTAACATTAAGTGAAATGAAGTAAAAAGAAACTGATGTGTTTTCTAACCATAAATGACAGTTAACCTTAAATGTGAGATAAAAAAAAAAAGTCTTATCATTGCAAAAGACTTGTATTATGACAGTTTTTCAATATCCTGTTGGAAATAAACATTTAAATTCAATGAGTCCTTATGTTTTTGTGCATGAAAATTTTAATTCCCACCAGTTTTTAGTTTAAGTATTTTATAAAACATGCATTGCCTTTATTTTACTCAGCTGTGAGGGAATGATATGTTTTTGTTTAATGTTTTATGCATCTCTTTTTTTTTTTTCTAGTTACCTATTTCTTATGTAATTGCTGGGAATTGAGTACACATTTCATTCATTCATTCATTCATTATGTTCTAAATGAACCTTGAACCTTGATCACTAGTGTCCATTTTCTACAGTAGTGCACATTTGTTAATGGTTAATAGCTGCCATTGTCTTCTTATTTGTATCAGGTTATTTTCCTTATGTGGCATTTTTTTTCTTTCCTTTTTACTTTTTTCTCTCATATTTCATTTGTTACTTTGAAGGAAAATAATAATAATTAAAAAAAAATGCTTCCTAGACCATACTGTAACATTTAAATTATTCATATTCGACAAACAACCCATAACCCAAAGGTATATTCGGTTTAATGTTATAGTAAACTGAAGAAGTCAGTCTTTAATAATTCATTCTCTTGCTATTTTATTATCTGGAAACATATCTTCATAAAAAAAAAAACTCCTGGGGCACTAGCAATCTCAAAATCCATTGTGAATTTTGAGATTGATTCATTGTCTATGAAAGTGTTGTGAGGCCAGTCTACTATATAAGATAGATTTACTGCAGATTTATCAGCGTTGATACTTTAATTGATGCTGTCCTGCTGCCTGTCTTCTATTACACTGCAGCTCTTTGCCTGAGAGCAGAGAGGCTGTTAGCTCAGCGCTCCTCCCCAGCTGTGATGCTTTCCCCTGGGGCTACAGACTGTCAGGCTTCCTGGTCACGGGTGTTGTGCTGTCGCCAACAGGCTAACTGGGATAAGGTCATATTCTAGCCCAACATCTCATTAGCAGACAACTAAACTTATGATTAACATTTATACCACGTCCGTGCAGATCAGAACGAGGCAGTCGCTCAGGATATAGTAAAATATCCTGCAAACCAAGTAATGCCGCAGCAGATTTTTTTTGTTACCGTTGACCTTGAGATAAACTTGGTCCAATAGGAAGAGTTCTTGATCTGTGGGTTCCCTATGCCGGGTGGTAAAATGCAAAATGATTTGGTTGTTATCTAGATAATGGAAAAACATGTTAATAGAGGGTACATGCACTTAGTATGCACTGCAATCAGAATGTGATGAGCTTTGTCGACCACTGGGCTGATTTGACATACAGCAAGGATGAGTCATCCACAGGAAAATTCAATTCTCTGGCAGTGTGAGTGTTCTTTTGAGAGGAAGTATCTACCTGAGGGAAAAATACATAATCAACTGGGATGGAAATATCCTCACATACTGTACACTGTGTGCAAAAATCCTAATACATGCATGGATCGAAACATTGCCATGAGCTGAAATCTAACTTTAGACACCAGTTTTACCCTCAGGGAACACAAGGAACCTACATGAGACATATCACCAGGAATCATCCTCCATATGTGCACACTCCAAACTGATAGTGGATTTTACATTCCAGGGTGATATTAGATTTTACCACAGAAAAGTGTAAAATATTATTCATGATTAGGATTTCATTGGTACAAAATCAAGATGAGATGGTGAGAACTGTTGGGTTTTTGTTACTGTAAAATGAGTCTGATTAAAAATTATTTTAAGGCAAAAACATAATGCATAATCTGAATAATAATTTCCTCACCTCCTTTTAAGTGTAAGTAAGTCACAACCAAACATTTTTTTTATCCTCAAATGGTGTGTATATGGTAGCTTTTTGTTGTTCATACTTGACTAAAAACACAATTTTACATCAGTTTGAGCCGTTGTTATTACAAAATCAGCAATCATTTTTCTTGTACATACATTTGCAGCATTGTAAGATAGTCAGGCGGCAGACCTCTAAGGCTTAATTTTTCATTCACACATGATGTGACGGAGCCATAGGTGTTGACCCATCTGATATCAGAGGGTGAGATGATGTGAATGTAAAAAAAAATTGAGATTCTTTCTTGTTTGAATCCCGAGATATAACCACTTATGTGTTTTAGCTGTTGAACTTTTGTGTGAGTTTGACCTTTGACCTTCATTGCTCAAAAATCTAATAGGTTCTTCCTTCACCCATTATCTATCATTCCTCAAAGTTGAATCAAAATCTGTAAATAACTTTTTGCGTAATCCCACAGACAAACAAACAAACAAACAGACTCAAGTTTAATACATCCTTGGTGGAGGTAATAAGGCTTTATTGACCCCAACATGGGGAAATTTCAGTTGACTGCTGCAACATGAAACACACCAAGGCATGAGAAAGATGTTTTATAACAAAAAAAGCAGAAGTGACAGTGAAATATAAAGGAAAATGAAAAATTTTGTATTTATATAAGATAAATTGAGAATTAAACATCCTTAAAATGGTATTTACACATTTGCATTATGGGGAGCTTAAGTCTCCGCCCCTTCTGGGAGGCTCATGGGACCTAAAATCAGAAAATTAATGAATGGTATTCAATGGGAAATAAAATGCTAAAATTTGATCTGGTTTGTCATGTGCCCTGAATCACACACATGTTGTACCTCATAATAAATGCTAATTATTGATGTGTGTTTCAACTACTTCTGTTAACCAACGGCTGATTCATTTGCAAGTAAACTCATTAATAATTTGGACTACACGCCTGGCGAGCATGTGATGTTACCACAGACTCCACACCACAGCTGAGCAGACTGTGACGTCACATACGCAACACATTGTAGTCTCTTACTAAGCCCACACAAAACCTAACGTCACATTTGCTTCCCATCAAAAACAGGTGGTCTGCCTATGACACATCAAATATTTCTTATTAACCGCTATCATATGTGAATTTCAGAGCACTTGTCAAACAGGAATCAGAATTTAGCTCGACTCGCTCCGTTCACTTCCATTCAAATTTTTTGTGAGCTAAGCACACATGGACCGGAAGTAGAAGGGTGTGACTTAACCTCCATTTACATTTTGGCTGTGTGTGTGTGTGTGTGTGTGTGTGGTGCATCTTACACTTCTTTTTGTACATTTTAGGTTTTATTAAAATTATAACCTCAGCCTGCCCAGGGACGACAGGTGGAAACTAGCTCTAGTGCTACAACCTGGCACAGTACATTTGTCATGTTTAAGGTTAATGTATATTTTGCATTGTCCCTGTTTAATTAAATAAAGAGAATAAATAAAATAAATTGCCTAGATTGCAGCAGCCAAATTGATCCCAACAGAGTTTTAAGGGATCTAAAATGTTTTTAGATTGTCATATAGCTCTAAAGCATCTGTATAAATCGGAATCATTCCATGTTGGAGTTCAGAAACCAGACATACAGCATGGATTTCTAATTAATTATCATTATTCCTCCTGCACATTTCATTAAGTCTGGAAGTTAATGTGGATTAAACACTGTAGTGCAGAGAGATGCATCAGTAACACTATAAACAGATGTAAAATATTGAAATAGAAGTGTTTAAGCTGGGAATGCAAATAAAACAATATCCCAAAGAAATCTATATGTAATGATAAATCATCAATATCACACAGATCACATGCTGAAACTTGAAGTACGTTGTCATATTGGGCTTTAAGAATTAGGAGTAAAACTGAAAGTCCAATAAATGTAAATAAACTAAACAAGAAATTTGTATTTGTCTGACAATTGTAAACAATGTCAGACTAGATAAAGACGACTGACCAGTAGATCAGTCATGTTAATACAGAGATGAAATGTTACCAGTTTGTTTTTCACTGTGTAAAGCCTGTGTCTTTGTAAGTTGGTCATAAGACTCTTTGGGATCTATCTTGAGATCTGAGGAAACGTTGGCGATGCCAGCAGCTTCTTCAACAGGAGCTCTGGAGAAAACACACTAAAGCAGACTTTCTCCTCCATTCAGTCTGATGTGATTGTTTTCTCTTCTACAATGCATGCATTACACTGTAAAAAAAAATGAGTGTAGAATTAACAGCAAAATGTTGTAAATTTGCAACATAAAAAAAAAAAACTGTAGCTGAAAATACAATACAATGTTGTTTATTTGAGAAGATATTTGTGATAAAAAATTCAATCAAATGTTGCTGTAGTTTTTACAGGAAGAGGATGTGAACAAAGCTAGGTTTGTATGTGGGAATTACACATTTCTATTAAATTGAAAAACAATGTGGTGCCATTTTAATTTGATGAAATGTTGAAAAAAATCTTAATTGCTGTATTTTTTTTTTCTTTCTATAAACAATTTATGTACAACAAGGCAGTCTGTTGTAGCTGTTGACCTTTAGTGTGACCTTGACCTTTGACCTTAATTGCTCAAAATCTAATGGGTTCTTCATTGACCCATTATCTATCATTCCGGAAAGTTTCATCAAAATCTGTTCAGAACCTTTTGCATAATCCTGCTGACAGACAGACAAACGGACAAATAAACTGACCCAAATGTAATATCTCCTTGGTGGAGGTAATAACAGGTGGTTGTCCTATGACCAAAGGGTTGGCAGTTCAAATCCTTGTTCTGATTGTTCAAATGTTAAAGTATCCTTGCAAAAAGACAATGAACCCTAAATGTCTCCCAGTTTAGTCCTAGTGGATTTATAAAACACTGTAGGTAACATGTAGGTCTATGTAAATGCATTTCATTTACAGTTTACATTGAATGATAAATATACATGTTTAAAATATTTAATATAGATGTTACTCTGGAAATATGTTCAGGGTTTGATGTCTTTTTTACATTATTGTTCTGGTAACGGCACATCTGCCAGTTTTTTTGTCCCCCGATAAAAACAGGGTAATTTTAAATGTTTTTTTTTTTTTCTTTTTGGAAATTAAACGATGTGTAACTTTAAAAAATTAATAATATTTCAGACACTAGCTCAAATATACAGTATCTTTATTAAGAAGTCACAAGTTAATCATACTAAACCTATTCCTGTAAAGTTCATATCACGAGAGGCTCTAGTTTTTCACCCTAGTTTAAAAGCCACTAAATTTCACGAGGCTCACCATCAGATGTGGAAATCTGCAACAGATGAAGAAGAAACTTTGTCCACAGCTGTTCCTTGCAGCCAACTGTAGTGTTGAATTTCCTCTCATCAAAAATTGATAGAGAGTTGTTTATTATTATCTCCCCAAACCTGTGTGAAAGCAGCAGAGCCACAGACAGAAGGCCTAATTGGTGTTCGGAAAATGAATCAAGGCGTTGGGCTGTGGTATGCTTATCTGGATGCTGTATCCTCACACGCTACACGCAGAAAAAATAATTAATAGGAAAGGGATCATGTCGAGTAATGAATGTTTCAAACAAAGGCTTCATTGTGCAACTTAGCATCATAATGTACTGTTGCATTTTTTAACTCTCTAACACCTACACACCAAAAAACATCTATTAAATCTAAAATGTATTATAATTTTTCAACCACTATTTCTATCAATACATCTAAATAACAGTAAGAGAAGATGCAGTTATTTTTCCAAAGGCATCAGATGTGTATTTTATAGATATTCATTGGAAACACTAGGATTTTCTGCAACATTGATTCACCAGTAAAACCATATAGTTTGATAAAGGACTGGTTTTAGATTTGCTCATATATATATATATATATATATATATATATATATATATATATATATATATATATATATATATATATATATATATATATATATATATATATATCCTTTTGAATTATTAACCTGTCCCCAAAGGGCAGGCAAGGGTGTTGTTTTTAGTTAGATTTTTTTTTTGTTTTGTTTGTCTGTATGCAACTTTATGCGAAAACTACTGGATCAATTTCCATGAAATTTTCAGCAAAAGTGTGAGGAGGGTGCCATCCAATTTTGGTGAATGTTGGTCAAAGGTCAAGGTCACCAAAAATATGTTTTCAAATGATAAGAGATAGAGCAAATTAGTTAAAATGTTTGCGAGGGGCAGGGTTTTGTTGTGCCAGGAACCACTTGATTAGATTTTTTGATTTGTTTATTTTGAGCAATTCACACAATATACACATACATAAGAAAAAATATAATTATATTTAGACCCGAAAAGGAGTGTGAAGAAACACTAATTTAATCCCACCCCCATTCTCATCAATAACTTAAAAAAACCTCAAGTTCTAAACATTCACTTGTTCTGAGATTTCATGAACACTGAATTAAATATTATCATTCAGAAAAAGCTAAATGTAGAGAAAGTCTTCAAAAAATGACGTTATAAAATTTTAATATTTTTTATTTTCAGACCCATTTCTGTTTTTTGTGCTTATTTTCCACCTTTGACCAGAGGCAATGATTACATACTGAGTCCCAGTTACAAATCCACCAGGAAAACACATGCAGTTTGACAAGACTAGTTTTAGATTTGCATCAGTTTTCTTTATTCTGATCTAATAACCTTTGAATTATTTTGAGCTTTCATGAACACTGAATTAAATATAGGAAAATGTCCTAATTTTCCAAATTATACAAAATGCAAAGGATGATATTATATTAAGTGGTGATAAATAATTCATGAAAAGCTAAAAGTAGTGAAAGTCTTCACAAAAACATGCTATAAAGTTGGAATATTTTAACACGTTCCCTTTTTTTGTGCTTATTTTCCACCTTTGACCACTACATACTGAGTCCTAGTTACAAATCATTGTCAGAATAATTTCATGAGAAGCGTTAAAAACATTTTATTACAACTACACGGGCAAGCGTGTGACTTTTGGTCAGTTCGGTTTTGGACAAAATACCCTGGTGTTTACTGTCCTTGACATCAGTTACTTGCAGCCGTAGTAGCTTTTCAGAGCTGCTTTGGCTTCAAATAACTTAATCTGGCTCTAAAGGATGTTATGTGAGTTAAGGGGATATTTAATTCTCCTGTACTTGCACCAAACGCATCCTGCTGGTTGGCTTAGCATGTAAGCATCTTTGAAAATCACAAAACACCCCACGGTTATCTGAAGAGTATGTGAATCAGGCTTTGAAAGTAACAGATGGTTAGTATTACAAGTACAGTTAAAGTAATGTTTAGCATCGGTTTATGGCTTTATTACAACATTTAGAATCACAAGAAATGACTCGTATTGCAAGTCATTAAATAGTAAATCTTTTTGCAGCCGTGTCTAAATGTTACTGTGATTATATCATTGGCTCATTGGATACCATTTAGCAGGTCAAAGTATCCTTCTGCAAGTGATCTGCTTTTATGGAATGATGGGCGCTGTGTATAATAATGTTCCTGCTGCTTTCTGCAAAAAAAAAAAAAAAAAAACAACAAAAAAAACCAAAAATACACTGCAGCTTGGGTTTCACAATGTCCTCAAAAACATCCAATTTTCATGGCTGACAATGAAAAGATTAGAAAGAGAACATGCTGTTAGACATGCAAATGGTAAAATCTTAACCTTACAAAACAGAATCTGCGGAAGGTGTATAATTAAGAAGACGTGCTCTGCAAGTCTGATAAAGGTGTGAAATGCATAATGAAAACATTTAAATATGAACGTCTCTGAAATACAAAGATAGTAGAGCAGCCATAATTTGACAGAAACGGCAAAGCTTCAGTCGTCTGCAGGCTACGTTTTCAATTTTCACATTTACTTCATCAATAAAGTCCTGTTTAGTCAAACTGACATTTTATTAGGACTAGAAAACAAAATGAAAACAATTAATTTATTCATTCATTCCATAGTTGAACTCTGCTGGAGTAAAATAATTAATATTGGATTACACTATTTTTCCTTAAATAAAGTTGCAAAGATCTAGGTTCAAGGTTACTTTATTTATACCCGTGGGTAGATTTGTTTGGCAGACAGAGTAATTGCATTTGGTATTATGACAAAACACACATTGAAGTTATTATCTAGGTACCATGGTCAAGGTGGAAAGCGATCAGTGTTCCATCTATTCATCAGTATTGCATCATGGACAAATACAAGGATAAAACAAATAAAATGCTTAAAAATAAGTTAAAAAAAAACCATAAAATAAATAAATGTCATAGAATAAAACACTAAAAACTGAAAGAAAATAAAGAACTGAAATACTCTATCAGTGTATTACCAACAGAATACTGCAGCAACAGAGCTGATATCTATAAATTTCCCATGTTTTTTTTTTTGGATAATCTGACTCTTTTTGTTTCTTATATCATGTCACCCATGTGCAGACTACTGTCCCCTTAAAAAAAATTTAAACATGAATCATTGTGTCCTATGTTCTTATCTGTTTTAATTGGCAGCAGCCCACACTAGTTATGGAGGAACAATGCAAATGTAATTTAGTTTGATATGTTTTCATGACATGCCATATGACTGATTCTAATAACCAAAATCATTTAACTTTGTACATCAATATCTATGACAAAAACAGTGCTTGTAGGCATTCCATGTTTTATTTTTTTGTCTGTTTTAGTCACATGACATTCAGTGCAGTTAGTACTTGATTATATGATCATTGTTTTTGATGGATTTGATTTTGACGGTCTAATATTTTTTTCCACAACCGCACAAGTAAGAGCCTGTTAAACCTTGTTTCAGAGTAACACAAAACAATGTATTAACCAATATCTTAATTCCTATAGACGTTATGATCAGAAAAATTAAGGAATAAAACATTGGTAGAGAAAATGCTCTTAGGTTGTTTTCTTTATTTCAATATTTGCCAATTTACGGGTGTTTTATTTTCTGACAATTTTTTTATTTTTTTTTAGTTTTTAGTCAATGTTCTTTTGTTTATGTAAATGTATAGAATGTGTTTTGCTATACTGTCACCATGGCAACACAGACGACACTGCTTTTCAAGGCACTATTGATAATGGTAATATGGTAAGAGGAGAAACTTTTTTTTTTTTTTGTTTGTTTCATGATGACATCAGTGTGTAGCAGCAGACGTAAACCGCAGCCATGTTTGATTCTATATTTACTGCGCTTTACAAAACATCTTCTCTGACTCACAAGGTCAATGAAGCCTGCAAATTGAACCAGTATGTCATGGTTTAATGTAGTGATGGTCCTGTAGAAGCCATCATTATGCTGTCAGAAAAATGTCTTCATACTGTATATAAATGTGACAATAGAGGACGAGTAAATTATGCCGATCATTGTAATCATTATAAATTGCCTTTTTTGTGAGTTGGTTCATGTAACTTCAGAAAAAATATAAATGGAAGTAAATACATTTCTGATGGTGCGGTGACTATTGCGTCAAAGTGTGAACATGAGTCAACCCTGTAATGACCTGAGTCCACCCCACTTTCAGAGAACCCTACGACCCTCACTGGGATTAAGTGGTTTCGAAAACTAATGAACTTGAATTATGTTACTAACTAGACACAATATTAATTTATATAAGTCATAATTCTAGTTTTTAGTTTAGTCATTTTATTTTGAATATGTCGAGCACCAAAACATTTGATCTTTTAAAAGCCAATAATTGATAAAATAACAAGACAAAGACAATATAGAATAAATAAATAAGAAGGCAAGTAACATATTCGAAAAGGGAGTGGGAAGAAGTAAAAAAAACAAAAAACAAAAACCCCTATTGTACCAAACAATAATACAAAGGTCAAAAAATATATGAATCTATTCCAGTTGGTTTATCAATATGATACAAAAATATCTCATATACAAAATATCCTATTATATATATTACTATGTCTATACACCTATACACTCATATACACCTGTACACATATCATATATACACACATCATTTTATAGATTATATGCTCTATATCTTTATATCTGCCTATAGCTTCATATACATATATACATATGTACACACACATCCACATACATCCACAACAAAAATAAATACATACACCTGTCATTATATATCTACATATATTATACAGTTCATGGTATTGGTAATGTGTCATAAGGATGGCAAAGTAACATCCACTTCTGTGTGAAACATCTCAGAACCACATGTTTTTTTGCACATGATAGACATCACCAATACTAAAATGACTGTGACCCCAGGATTTTTCACCTTCCTATTCACAAGTGAGAGGAAAATGTAATAAAACAAGTTTTGTCCCGCTGATGTCATCATGTGTATGCCTGTGTTAATGTCAGCATGTTAATTGCCTCTATGTATGTGCCAAGTAAATTGGAACAAAATTGTTTTATAGACATTTGAAATTTTGCCCATTATAATTAAAAAGGAGAAGATTTATTATTATTATTATTATTATTATTATTATTATTATTATTATTATTATTATTAATTTTTTTTATTTTTTTTATTTTTTATTTTTTTAATTAACAATAAATTTCAAATTTGACTTACTCTTCCCAAAATATAATGAGATGTATTCTGGGTCACTGGCAATATATAAACCCAATTTGGTGAACTATTCCCCATGCTTACCCTTGTGGGGAGTCACTCTGGACAGACTTTAGGAAGGTGAACTTAGAATGACATGACCTTCATGACATTTGTTCTGTTGACATATTTTTACAGTATTTTAACTGCAGCTTTCTTGGCTTGACAAATTATCTTAAGTTGTTATGGCATAATTAGGTTGATAATACATTACATTAATAACAGTTTTATTCTGCAATAAGGTCCCATAGGGCACAAATAGAAGGGCCAGTTCTTAGGCTTTATATACACAACCATTTCTGCATTATTGACCTTGGCTTGACTCAGCTATTCTGGAGCTGATACTGTATATATTACTTACATTATATATTATGTTACATACCCACACATTAACTGCACACTTATGAATTAACTAAAGAAACTTGTAACATTGCTAATTAGTTTCCTAGCGGAGGATGAGGTTAGCCCAGAGGTGCAATGATTCAACTGCGTCGTGAACTTGATACTCAGTATCTCCATTTGGGCCCCAGAAGGGTTATATTTGGGCTGCATCTAAGGGTCCCATGTGGGTTTTTTTAATCTGTAGTTTCCATGGTGACCCCACATGTGTTTTCCCATATTAGAATCAGAATCTCTTTATTGTAATTGTACCAAATACAATGGAAGTGAGGTAGAATTTAAGGCAACAAATATCAGTAAAAAGCACAGTTATTTACATTATAAAATAACAAAACAAGTATTTCAAACATAATATTAAAATGTAAGTAGTGCAATTGACATGGAAGATAAATATTGTGGGATAAATGGTGTGAAAATTAAATAATATGACATATTCAGATCTCTGATTCTGAAATGGGCAAACACAAATGGGGTCACCATGGAAACGAAAGACAATCCCATATGGGACCCTTATATGCAGCTCAAATATAACCCTTCTGGGACCCACATGGTCATGATGGCTGGATAAAAACAGAAAAATGAGTCAAGGAGTGATAGATCTGCTGTAAATCTTTGCAATCAGGCCTCTAAATTTAGACCATACATCTCCTACTTCACAATTAATGATGAATAATAATTACTGATGTTTTCTGTAATAATGGTTAAAGTAAAAAATAAATAAATAGGGATGTTTGATGCAATAAGTGTCAAAAATATCTCAAAAACTAGCCACTAGCATACATTTATTGCTTTGAAATGTTCTCAAAAATGACAATTTTGGTCAATTATCTTTACACGAGTGACAACAAATACAATACCTGCATAGATACAGAAAGGTAACAGCACTGACTATCAAATTAATCTGTTTTGTCAATTTTCAAGCCATAATTTCAGCATATCCATTGTGATTGTGCCAAGCTACCGTGACTTATAACGGGTCCTCTCTGGTGAAATCTAAATGACCTATGGATTTCTTCTGCAGTCTGTGATATGATCTCTCAATAGAAGCATGGATTGTATTAGCAAGCTGCAGTAAAACAAACCAGCTCTGCTGCATTTGCCAAGTTTTTGTTAAAAATCCAGGGTATGTAGCCAGGTGTATTACTGCCTAAATATCACTGTTGTTTAAGTTTTTAAAAGGTGTGTTTTGATGCGCTTTTATTTGTATTCTCGTCCAGTTGGCGTGTTTACCCACATTATAATCGTGGATGTTTTTAATTTGCTATTTACTGTAAAAACAGTCATCCTCTCACACAGATTGTATGTGGGAGATTGAATGACTGTGTGTTTGTGTGTAAGGGAGAGGCCAGCTGGATGAGCCTGGTATTAGGTTTCAGGAGGCATGGAGTAGTTTGGGCTCTGACTCTGGCTCAGATCAATTAAGAGGGAGAGGTGGGGAGAGAGAGAGAAAGAGAGAGAGAGAGGGGGGGGGG
Source organism: Siphamia tubifer (assembly GCA_020466265.1). Classification (NCBI taxonomy): domain Eukaryota; kingdom Metazoa; phylum Chordata; class Actinopteri; order Kurtiformes; family Apogonidae; genus Siphamia; species Siphamia tubifer. Next base: position 18,111,125 of record CM035800.1, read on the forward strand.
GGGTTGAAAGAAATGGAGTAGATGAAGAAAGAGGAAATGAGTGAACATTAAGTTGACAGGTGGAGGAGGAAGAGAGGGAGAGGGAGACAGAGAGGGTGAGACCCAAAAAAAAAAAAAAAAAAAGTCAGAGGATATTGCAGGGGAGAAGATGTAATGAAACAGCAAGCGATGCAATAACCACAACCTCTGCTGTGTCACAGAGGAAAGAGTTGATTCTTTAAGGAAAAGCAAATAAGCCATTTTATTGAATCAATGCACGTTTCAGTGTTGTGGGTGTTCACTTTAATGCACTCTTATGATTTGGAGTGGAGTAAACAAAGAAAATCAAATACCGGACATGCAGAGATGATGAGTAGTGCATCAGTGAAAATAAAATTATTTGTTTTTAGTGTCGATGAAATAGCTTTTTCCACAGTGTGATGTGAATCACAACCAGTTTTAGAAAGAAGACAAATTAAATCAAGGACAAGTGTTTTTTCTTTAAAAAATAGCTTTATCAATTTCCTTGTATGTGACAAACACTAGCAGTAATACACTCACCTCTGTGGTTGATGTAGATGTTGCCGAGACACATTAATATTCAACAAGTGAAGGTTAGAAAGCTTCTAATCAAATGTTGAAGATGACTCCAGCTGGGATAACCATCTTACATATTTGTTTACCCATGGTCTCCAATTTGTGTTTACATTTTCCACTGCAAATATTGGTTTCGGGGGAGAATGTTTAATATCTAAAAGGCATGGGAGTCATTCAGTGGTCAAGGAGAATACAGACCTTCAGACAGAAGATGCAACGGTGTGTTTATATTGACAGGAATAGAAATCTATTTGTTGATTACAATCCAGCCGGTGATGGGGAGAGCTAGTGATGAGAAATTACAGACAACTCAGTCTGCGACTCCCAGCTGGTCTCGCTCCATTATGTTGTGTAGTGGAAACGTGTATTATTAGCAATCTGGGATTATTTAAAGATAGGCTTTGTGTGTCACTTAATCTGCTACCATGACTTAGATGTCTCTCACAGTTTTTATTAAACAGATAATGAGACTTTCTGTTTCTGCCTTCACTGAAAATGATGTAGAACGATTTTTTTTTTTTTTATCATGATTTAAAATCTATTGCTGTCAAAAATCATATTGTTTCCATGCAAACGTGTACATAGATGGTTTCACTCACCCACCGTGGCATGTCAAGAGTACTAAAGGCAATTGTCTTATGCCCACCTACAGGTTTAATTTATTGATTATGGATTTATTTTTCCATGTGTGTTACATTGATCAAAATCTTAATAAATTAAAAAGTAGAGGTGCAGGGAGAATTACAAAACTTAAAATTACTTGTTTTAAATCTTCCATCTTATACATTCTAAAACTTTTATTGTTCAGACTTAATTAACAAAGAAAAACAGAATATAAAAATACTTATATATCAATATAATTGAATTCTTTAATATTTCTTAAACAATATCTCTGATGGAAAATTGGCTCCATAATTTGCACCCTCTATGCTAGGGGTCACCAACCCTGGTCCTCAAAGGGCTCCTATCTTTCAATTCAATTCAATTCAATTCAATTTTATTTATAAAGCCCTAAATCACAACAAAGTCGTCTCAGAGGCTTTACAAAAACACAAACAGCTGGAAAAGTCCCAGGTATCCCCTGTCCTTAGACCCTCCTTCTCGGCAAGAAAAAACTTCAAAACCCAGTGGGAAAAAGAAGAAATCTTGAGGAGAACCACATTGAAGGAGAGATCCACTCCCGTGGACGGACAGGCTATAGATGAACGTCCATGTAAGATGCAGGAAGGGGGGCTGGTCCAGACAGGCAGGGGCAGTGGTCCGGGATCACAGGTCGGCACAGGCGAGATACTGGAGATCCTGTCGTCCATGGCTCCCGTGCAGACACTGTCAGGAGAGCCACCAGGGGGGACACCAGGTGACTAGTCATGAACAGACTTGGTATGAAAGATAGTTGTTGTTTTAGATATTCCCCTCTTCTAACACACCTGATTGAAATGATCAGCCTATCATCAAGCTCACACAAAACTGAGCTGTTGATGTGACACATTTAGTCAAATGAAAATGTTGATGTTAGTGAGTATTGTAGCTATTGAATGCAAAATACAAAATGAAATTGTCAGACAACGTACTTTGATTATACTGAAGTTTCCTAAACATTTAAATTTAGTTGATATTAAATCTGTCAAAATTGTTAAAATTTTAAATCAGGTTAATGACATGGATTAATTTTGAGTAATCACAATTAAATACCAGTTCTTTTTAATATAAAAAAACCTTAACCAAAATTTTATTCTACATTTTATTTTTGATAAGCAAAAAGACTCAATAAATATATACGCATGCACTTTGTTGTAAGCTGTTCAACATGTTAGCTGAAGTTCTAGTTGAATTCTTAACTAATATTAATATAATATGTTCATGCATCTTCATATCTTCTTCATCTTCATGTTAATGTAATATTTGAAGCTGGAAGTGTTTTAATGAAAAAAACAAAACAAAAACTGCAGAGTGTATATAATACTTTTTTGTAGGTCAACTGTTCCGTCTTTATTTTTTGGTAGTCAAATCTTTTCATCAGAGCATTTACATATGTACAATGTTAACTACTGGGACAAACTGCCTGAAATGTAAAAACATTCAGAGTCATTCTGCTGCAAATAATGGTTTAAATGTATTAATATTTTTAATCTGATTGATCACGAAGATGGATTAATCCATGTTGTCTCTAGTAGATATTAGTAAAAATGTATAAATGATGTACAATCTTAAACTAAATTAGAGACTGGCATCTAATTCTAGGTTTTTGAGGGTTAATTAATTTCCATATATGAGAAACACTCATTTCACTGATAAAAAACCCCCCCTGATAATATTACATTTAAGAAGCTGGAATCTTAGAGTTTTACATTTACTAATTGCTGCTTCTCTACTAAATAAAACCAACCTCTGAGGGAAGTGCAAAGCCCAGATTCAGATCAGAATATAATGAACTTCCCTGCAATAAAACACCCAGCTATATTTACATGCTAATACCCACTGGATCTCATTTCCTTTTGTCAGTACCATTTCCAAGTACAGATTTCTAAATATTTACTGCACTAATTTAAAGCAGTGGGGTGATTCCACCTGCAGGTAAATTAACACTTCAACCTTCCTAAAAATCTGAAGATGGTGGTGATGGGAGGATGAGCAGGATGGAAAAAGCATCTCTTCTCATCCCCTCTTATTTACTGTGAATGTGAAGTCTATGTTTGCTATGTTGTGGAGTGAGCGTATATTGTTAGGGAAGGATTAGATTATTTAGAGACGGACTTAAATAGCGTCACTTAAACCCCTTACAGTGATATTTATACTGTCCTGACATAGTGTCTCACTTCTGATAGCAGCTCAATTCTACTATTTATACCAGTGTCTTCTCCCTGCTTATTCCCCTTATCTCCTTCTATCCCCCTCTATCTCTTCCTCCCCTCCCTCCCTCCCTCCCTCCTCATCCTCTCCTCCTCTATGCGTCACTGTGTCTGTGTATCGACTGTGCATGTGTTCGTAATGACAGAGGTGCAGAGGCGGCTCAGTTGGAAGCTAAAACAGAAGCTGTCCTCCTCTGTCTTTCTCTTTTTTTTTTCTGTCACACACTCAGCCCCAAACAGAATAACTGTTATTTAAAGACCAGAGCTGTACTTGCTCATTTATAAAAAAAAAAAAAAAAAAAAGAATAAAAACCTTGGAGAGATTGCAAGGAGGAGGAGATGTATAAAGGGAAGTGAAGAGAGGAACCTAGTGAGAGAAGGGGAAAAAGGGAGGCACCTAGTGATGGAAAGATGAGAGAGAAGAAGAGGGAGGAGGAGGAAGAGGAGGAGGAGGAGGAAGAGGAAGGGGGTGATGTCATCTTTTAACCCTATACAGCTCCCTTCCCTCCTCTTCTCCTCTATACAGTTTGCTCTGTGGATCCTTCCTCCTCTTCGTCTGTCTCCAGCAGAACTATATTTAGTAGATTTGTGCAGCTGTGGGTGTGTGCTTGTGTTTTGATGCTTGTTGCAGTGTCGCTGTTGCTTTTACCAAATCCATCCTCTTCTTCTGTCTCTCTCACCATGTTTTCTACGTCACATGCCGCTGATTCTTAGCTCTATCCGTCTCTATTTCCTCTCTCTCCTGCTCCAGTTTGTAACACACATCGCTGACCAAATCCTTGTACACTGTGCTAAAATATTCCTTCATTACCATCAACATTGGCACTGTTTATTTTGCATGAATCCAATATATGCAGCGCTGTTACTTTAAATTAAGCTGCATCTTAGAATAAAAATAACAATGCAAAATTTGCTAGTGGTTGTGTAACATTGTTTAAGCTTTGAGCAAGGTTTACCGATGACACTATAGTGAATTTTCTGAAACTTCCTGTTTAACCCAGAAAGACACAAACAACCACCGCTGTCCAAAAGTGAAAAATACAGTTAGCAATTTTTTCATTGTCTTTACATATGACCAATTTGCACATCTGGAAGCTCTGTAATTACCATGGAAACGTGTAATCTTCTACAACATTAATTCACCTGTAAAACTTCTGGAGTTGGTTCAATGATAGTGAATGGAGACACTTGTTTTTACATAAGGTTAATTTTACCATTGCTGAAAAAGTAACTTTTTTTCTCTCATTTTTCTCTGTTTTTCATACGATAACTCCCTATTTTAATCTGAGCTTTATGAATATCTACATGATCAGTAAATTAAATATGATTTACACTGAAAAAAAATGCAAAATACAGAGGATAATATTACAATAAATGGTGATAAATCACTTAAGAAGGGTGAAATATTGAGGGTAAATGTATTTGGGAACTGCCACAAATGTCTTTATGAGTTAAACTCAAAAAGTGCATTGACAGATTAATTAATTTTTTTTGCTTGAATTAAGTAAAATAAAATCTGGTTGGTAAAAAAAATGGTTGGTTCTTTGTGTTATTAATGTGATGTTCTTCACTATTTTGGCTGATCTGTACTTTAGTCCAGTACTTCTGTTTTTAAAAATGCTTTATAAACAAGTGTGTATTTGCATTTGGAAAACATCCAGTAAAAAACAAATGGGTTTTGAGCTGAGTGCCACAAACAGTGGAGAAGTTGAAAAGTAATACTAAAAGAACAAATTCGATGACAGTTTGATCATTTTGTGAGACAATATGAACAATTAGGTTTTAGTTTTTAACTTCTAAGCCTTTTTCCTAATGTCTCGTCTCGTCATATGAACCCGCTTTATCCTCACTTGGGTCACGGGGGTCTGTGGGGGCCTAATCCAGCTACAATGGGTGAAGGTGGGGTACACCCTGTATGAGTCTCCAGTTCATCTCAGGGCTGAACATATATAGACAAACAATCACTCTCACATTCACACCTACGGGCAATTTAGATGAACCAGTTAAGCTATCAGTACATGTGTTTGGATGGTGGGAGGAAATGGAGAAAACATGTAAACTCCATACAGAAAAGTCTGGTGTGGGATTCGAACCAGGGTCCTTCTTGCTGTGAGGCACGAGTGCTTTTGCTAATGTTTGTTCTGTATATTAGTATAGTATATAATTTAGTTTATGACACATTTTGTGCATATAGGACATATTAGCTAACATCAGGCCAGTTTTAAACCCAAGCCATAAACAGTTTTAGTGCATGGAACAGCCATATGTGGGTGATTTTAGTCATTTTATTGAATCAAAATATGTGTAGAGGTACTGTCTGTGTCATCTTTTAGGCCTGTTGGCTCTTCCATTTTCATCCTCTCCCACACTTGCTCTCACATGACCTACCAGTCTCTTCATCTTCCTTCTCTTTTTCTCACGTTTTATCTCGCTCTCTGTCTTCCAAACACACACAATTTTTCTTTCCCTTCGTCTTTTCACCTCGCCTCGCTCTTTTTTTTTTTTTTTTTTTTTTTTTTTTTTTAGTCCCAGCACGGCACATCTTCATACAATTACTCTCCATTAAAAATGGATTAGATTTCACCTTCACAGTCTGCCTTCAGAGGGAGAGAGAGGACAAGCAGGAAGAGGAAAACAGAAAAGACCGAAGATGATGGATACAAAGCATATGATGAAGAATATGTGGATAAAGACACAGAAAATAGAAAGGTGGTAGAAGACAGACATGGAAAAGATATGATAAAGCATCAAATTCAGAGGCAGTTTGATACTGATTGTCCTTGCAAAGTCAGAAGAAACAGTTCATCCTTTTAAATATTTCACACTTTTATGGTTTTTTTTTTTTTTTTTTTTATCTGGTCACAAGTAGTCACTAAGTTGTGTGAACTTGGCTTTCACACGTTTTGTTTGTCCAGTCACAGAAATGGCTGCAATTCAACAACAAACACAACTCATGGCAGTAGATTTAAAATGTTCTAACGGAACCTCAGACACTGTGTTCACAGCAGGACAACTTTGGAAAATCATAGGGAACAAAATGACATAGATCATGTATCGATCAGTATTGTTATAGAGTGGATAATTTTTACTTTGTCACCTTGATTTAGTGGCTTTGGTGTAAAAAAAAAAAAAAACACAAGCTGCATCTTCAATACAATATATTTTAATGGTTTTTATTCGCAGGTTTATCAATATCTTTTTAGTATTTGTTGCTTTGACTTAGAAGTCAGGGGAAGATGTACAGTATGGCCCTTTTCCACCTGCTTACAGTAAAGCTTTTTCAGTATTTCCAATCTGTGGGATGACATAGTGTGCATTTTCATATCATCATTTCACCAAAGTTCTAAGTAGATGCATTGTAAGACAAAGTGACGGCAGATTTGAACTGTAAAAAAAAATAGATTGTAGCCCGTAACATTTAATTTCAGGCATCAAACATTTAAGTTTCAACCTCCATTATTGCATTGCTTTCGGCTGCAGTTATGTCGAATATGTCACTTTTCTATTCCTGTAGTAGTTAGGAGTCAAACCATGCTAATTTCAGGTAAGTTGACATCCTGATAGTGGAAAAATACTGTTAGATATTAGTATTAATTGTTAAAAATGCTTTATAATGACAGTACTACATTTCCTTTGAATAGGTGATGGCCAAAGTATCTATAGGCTAATGTATTAATATCATGTTGGCCATTGAAACCCATTGGTTCAAAACATGAGTACTGATAATATATGCCTTAATACATAAAATCCAATGAGAAATAAACCTAATATTTGTAATTTTCAGAAAAAAAAAATTGTATCAACTGAAAGCAATTCATATTTGGTTAGGCTACTTTTAGTTATTTATTTTCATTTTCTTGATCATAATGAGACTTAAAACTAGAAAATAATGCAAACATCTATATTATAAAGCTGTGTGTGTTTGTCAAGATTCACACAAAATCTGGGAATATCTGACCCCTGCAGTTTGGCATAATTATGTGTTTTTGATCAAGGAACAGAATAGTGAAAACAGCAAGTTGATAGGACCAATAACACTGCTCTATTTTGTTTTGTTTTTTTTGTTTTTTTTTTATAGAAACTAATTTCTTCAGACTTTAAATGTACTAAATCTTACATAGAATGATGATGAATGAGAAAACAATTGACAAACAGGCTGTTTAACTCATGTTTTTAATATATATGATGGTGTGTTATTCCACATATATGCTGGTTTATGTACATGTATACAATGGATTAGTAAATATTCCACTAGAAAGAACCTGTAAAGTGAATGGATCATAATGTGCAGACAGTGTTTTAAAATAGATCTGAGACCGATATTCCTTTGGACTAAAACCTATTCTCTTGTTAATTCTAAAGTATTTCACATTTTGACCCAAGACTTATCTTACAAACTAGAGTCAACTAGCATTTAAGACTTGGCTTTTCTTTATCAGTAACACACATGTGGTAACATTTCATTACATTTATTCCAGAAGCTTTTCACTTGTAGACCAGTGTATTTTGGGAGATACTGGTAATTCTGCAATGCAATCATGGTAATATACCCAGAATGCTTTGGTGGTGTCTGCTGGACATCTACAGTATGCTTGAATACACAACAGCATAAAAAAATTACCACATCTAGAACTAGTGGATTCCTGTGGGTCAATGTAATAGTCTGAGAAATAAAACACTTAATGCAGGCACTGGTATTTTATGCAAACCATTGTTTTAACTAAATCCAGTTTAGGTTACGTTCTGTCAAATTTAACTAATTTAATCTCATTCAATGTACATCTTTTTTTTTTTTTTAAATGTGAACAACCAAATAAAAGTTAATTCACGACATTACTAATCCTAAACCTGCCTAATGAATTAAAAAAAGGACCCTTTCTCTCTTTTCACATCATTAATCTGACACTAGACACAAAGAAATATCCCATTTGCATCTGTCAAATGGAATATTTGAAAGTACACATGGCCTTTGTCGGGGTCAGAACCTACTTTTCAGGGGCTCACATGCATGTGTCTTGTCTTGACACTGGACTAAAAGGGCAGTCCTAATCTATTGTTGAGGAGCTCAGTGCCAGAAGGAGCAGATGGTCCCAGTGTGGCCGCAAAAGGTGAAGGGGTCTGAGACTGGAAGAGCTCCAGTCAGACCCTCACCCCTCCTGTGTACCCCACCTGGGGGTTAAGAAGGGTTAAATCTAATCTGCTTCCCTTGTGTCTGTGTCTGGCAGAGTGTGTTACTGTACAGTCGGTCCAGCAAATATAAAGCTGTATTGTTTCTTTTTTTTTTTTTTTCAGTAGAGGATTAACATGAAGTGTACACTGAATAACCAATTTATTAAGCACACCTTTATAATGGAATCCAATTCAGTATAATATCCCTGTTAATCTGGTCTTTGAAAAGCCACAAAACATACCGGTGTTGCTGCCATGGTGTCAGAGAAAAATGTTATACTCGGCCTTAAATGTTTGTATTTAATGGTGGTAGTGTGTTGCTTTATATTGGATTATGCAGGTATTAACTTACAAAAACAGAACGGCTTAATTTGTAATTGCTTAAACATGTCAAACCTAATGATGTTATATAAACAGTAATTAATTAATTTCCTTATGTAAACAGATCTAGATCCTCTTGTTATATTTTGTATTTATAATGTTAATGGCATAAATTGAGATCTTTGTATTTTGTATATAGGTGCACTTTTTTTATTATCTTCTTTTCTTTTTACTGTAAATGGATCTCTGTATATGTAACTGGATCTGTGATTTTGCATCTTGAACCTTTTTTTTTTTTTTTTTTTTTTTAAGGACCCCATAAAGACTAGCTTGGTGTTTGTTCATTGGCTAAGAGGGATTCTCAATAAAGAATAAAAAATAATGTATAAAGTTGGAAAGAAACACTTAAGAGTAAAAATAATTTTTAGTTTCAATTAATATTTCTGTAAAATTCAGACTAAATGTAATCTACGTCTCGGCTGTTATTCAAAATTGACAACATGGATTTACAAGTAAAATATAGTAAGTAAAAGCTGTTTAACTTTAACAAATGCAATCCACTAATAAGAGAAAATTAAATACACAATGATGGTTGGTTGTAGTTTCCAATATGTAGTTTTGGGTAAAAATGTGAAATCTAGAGAGAATAGGTTTTATTCAAAAAAAAAAGTTTGTCTCAAAAATCATTGTTTGCACATAATAATACTTTAATTTACTGGGGGTTTTTTTTGTTTTTTTTACTGCACCCAATATATCTAATATAAATGTGTAATAGCACTTAATTGTAGACATTGAAAGCATCAGCTAAACAGCATGTTTCCCTCATTTCATCTTATTAATTAATATATATTTTGGAAATTGTTGGTAAAATATTGAAAACATTTTTGCATAATTTATGAAGTAAAATACTTGAAACTCACCTCTTTCTTTGCTTACAAAAAGTTTAGTCTTAGTTTTGGATTTCTACATTCAAAGTCTGAAATGCAATGGAATCTGCACAAATAGTCAATTCGTCTCTTAGTCAAAATAGTACACAGAGGTGACTCATTTTTGAAGAGGTGACTCATTTTTTGGGGGGACTTGGGGTTAGGGTGGGGGTGGGAAATTAATGGTTTAGTTCCTAGAAATGTGGAACTAATGTTTATGACGCTGTCTCTGCCCAAGTGTTAAATGAGAATGTGGTGTAACTGTGGTTCATCCATACCTTGCTTGGCCAGTTGTATTATTATTTTGTCAAGTGGAGGCTTGTGTCAGCAATGATGTCATGACTAATAGTGTTAATCAGCTTATTTGTGTGTAGTTAAAATACACATCCTCAATACATATACTGTAGATATATACACACAGGATGCAACGGTTGCTACAGTGCACTTCAATATTTACATTTTCAATTTCAATGCATTATTTTTGCCTTGAGGTTTATTATGTATCTGCTGTAAAATGTTTCTGACACAAACCATATATACATATATATATATATATATATATATATATATATATAAAATCACAGATCTGTGCTGAGATTCTCTCTGCAGTGCAGGTCTTGTCAGAAAGTGACAACACTTTTTATTAAGAAAAATAGCCACTCTGTGATGTGGAGTGTTTCAATATGATGGGCACTTTTATTTATGAGCGCCTACAATTATTATTTTTCTAAATCAGAGGAGAGTATGTGTAAGTATTTATTTTCAGTCATTTATTTCTTAATTGTACATTTCTATCTTTCATGATGATAAGTGTTAAAGTACAGCATGTCCTCGACAAGTGGTGTATTAACTAATAATATGACTAATCCATTTAGAGCAGGGGCGAAGGTAGTGTGAGTTGATCGCATGGTATAATGATAAAAATAATGAATAAATAAATAAATAATAATAACACTGGTCTAGAAGTAAAATGCTTCTGGAATAAAACAAATGAAAATTTACTCCATGTGTGTTACTGATAAAGAAAACTCAAGTCTTAAATGCTCGTTGACTCAAGTTTCTATGATAAGTTGGGGGTCAAAATGTGAAATTCTTAGAATTAACAAGAGAATAAGTTTAAGTCCAAATTAATATTAGTCTCAGATCTACTTCAAAACACTGTCTGTACATTATGATCCATTCACTTTACAGGTTCTTTCTAGTGGAATATTTACAAATCCATTGTTTACATGTACATAAACCAGCATATATGTGAAATAACACACCATCATAGATATATATTAAAAACATGAGTTAACCAACACTTTAATAATATTCAGCACATTTAATGTCTGAAGCAGATACTTTCTAAAAAACATTGTAGACCAGTGTAATAATAATAAATATAAAAATGACCCTAAGTGACATTGCAACCACTAATGTTATGATTACTTTTTCTTAATTAAGCCTTCATTTCAAGAAAACACACACACACACACACACACACACACACACACACACACACACACACACACACACACACACACACACACACACACACACACACACACACACCACCATAAACAAGGATTCATAGATACTAGTTTACTGCAAAATGTTTTATATAATTTGACAAACACTATATTGTTCAATTTCATTTAAACTGGGAGAAGACAGCATTGAGTGTAGATTTTAGCCTCAAACAGGAAAAACGTCAATTGAGTGCTCAATAAATGAGCAAAAACATTTTTAAATGACACTTAAATGCAGATTATACATTTCACTCACAGATTGCATCATGTATAACTCATTTATTTAAAACAGTTAATGATTTTGTATTTTTTTAATGCGATTCTGGTGGTGGATTCCTTAAGAAAACCCTGGTCAGATTTAAAGGAATTGAATATGTTTGATTGATACTAATACTCGTATTATGTTATTAGTCTGATTCCTCACAGATGTGTACAGGTTTAGTGAAACTATTTCTTCCTCTTCTTGCAGCATATATATATATATATATATATATATATATATATAAATAATCTTGAGCCTGGCATCAATTCTTTATTTGCTACTCAGGTCCAGAAGAATGTGGAATTAGTCCGACATTAAACTGTGCACCATAAGCACCAAACCTGATTATGAATGTGTGATATCTGCTAATATCAGTAGAAAAAAAGCTCATATATCATTGTCACAATTATATGAAAACACTGCCAGTAATATTAGCAAATATTGGTAACTTGAAACATTTGCACAGAACAATCATTTTTATATTTTCATGCATTTCGGTTACTTATTTGTTCCAATAAGTGTAAACACATTAGTCTGACTAAAGCTCTCATACATCTCACTTATACTGGAATCTAGAATATGGATATTTCAGTGCTATATTTAGCATCTGAGTCATCAATCATCTGAAAAAAATTCCCACACATTTCCATTTGTCTTCTGTCAAAGCTTTTAATTCTGCATTTTGGCATCTTTTTCTTCAATTTGAGCTCCAGTTTTGCATGGAGCTGAACACACTGAGCCAATGAGTCCCTTCGGGTACGTGGAATCAATTTAAAACTCATCGTCATGTTCAGTAATCCACGGGTATCAGCCACTTTTTCTACATCTGTGAGAAGTGGAGTTTTTGGAGGCACAAGGTTTTAATCTGACAGCTGGCAGCAGGTTGTTTCATTGTGACGAACAGGTCTGCAGAACAAATCTGACAGGTAATAGGCCTGAGAATACAGCACAGCCCTCTGGAGGAAGGTGTTTGTGTGTGTGTGTGTGTGTGTACAGATGCAAGGTCCTGTGTGTGTGGGTGTGTACAAATGTGTTTGTAGAGTAATAGTCTGTGCTCTTTCCCTCATTACCTTTGAGAGAAGATCTAGCCTCTAAAATACATCTCTTTCTACTAAGGTTTTCTTTCTTACTTTCTTTCCCACTTTGTCAAATGACCGAAACGACTCATCAATAAAGAAAAAAAAAAAAGAATGTTCCTGGATTTGCCTAAGTTGCATCAACATTTTTGTCTTTTATCCTCTTCCTCTGACTTGTCTTTCTTTCTTATTGCCCTTGTCTTCCTCAGATGCCCCGGTGGCAGAGCTACACGACCTGTTCTGTAAGAAGCTGCAGCAGTGCTGCATGCTGTTTGATTTCCTCGACTGCGTGGCCGACCTGAAGGGGAAGGAGATCAAACGCGCTGCACTCAATGAGCTGGTGGAGAGCGTCGCCACGAGCAGAGGAGTCCTCATTGAGCCGCTCTACCCTGAGGCGATAAAGATGGTAGGAGGAGGGAAGTGTGATCGGTTAGTGTAGTGGGTCACAAGATAATTAAAAATGGTAAATGGATTGACCTTGTATAATGTATTGTATGCACCTATAGTGCCCAAAGCACTTTACAATTCGTCACATTCACCTATTTACACACACACAGTCATACACCAGTAGATGGCTGCTGCTGATACACGGTGCTGACTGACCCTACTGGGATCAACTTACACTTTAGTGTCTTGCCCAAGGATTCGAACTGCCAAACATTTGTTCACTGAATGATCTGCTCTACCAACTGAGCCACAGCCACCTTAAAAGAATAAAAAGAAACAAATGACATTACACACTTTATCTTAACATTACTGGGTACATTGACAGATTTAAGCTTGTAAAATATCAATAAGTTTGATTCCAAAACACTATATATTCAATTTCCCTGTTTTGAGAAAAGTCCTTTTTTTATTTGGAGGAATGTGATGGATGCAAATCAATGTTATCCTGTTTTAAACTTTCTTAACCAACTTATTAAACATTAAAAGTATGATATTTCAAGTCCTAAAATAACCTTTTGATGTATACTGGTCACTCCAGTGGACAGTTCTTCTACAGTTGTTCTCTTGTATATTCATGAGTTTTGTTGTTTTAGTTCCATATCAGTCAGTTCATATCATTACTGTAACTTATTTGTTCTTAATACCTGCTCTACACTAATATGCTTGTTGCTATTAGACTGTAACAATCTTCTTACACAAAAACTGCATTAAAATGTTTTATTTCATAGTGTTCTCATATTGTATTTTAAATACATGTTTAAACACATGTTGTCCTGCTGAGTGGATATTTTTGTAACTCCATAAAAAATAGGTTCATTAAAAGCATTTCAATCACATTGCTTTTTAATGCCTAAAGAGGAATAAAAACACTTAGGAAAAAAATCTTGACTAATGTTATCATAATTAATGCATCAAAGGGATAATGAAGATTTTTAATGAACCAAATAATAACATTTTTAGTTTTTTTTGTCAAAACACTACATATCCATGTATCCTTGCTTCCGCCAAAGTTCCAAGTGACACGAAAAGCTGATATACTGTATAAACCCTGCAGATGCTGATTGGTTGGACACTTATCTCTGTGACCCACTAGTTTACAAAATACAGATGTGGAAGTTGACAGTAAATATCCACATGATGACAGCCCACAATTCACCACCATGGTCAGTCCAGGAGATTCAGTCCTTGGTGGTGGACATAAAAATTCATATGAGTCAACACGCAGTGAATGAGTTCATCAACATTTCCCTGAGTAGATGAAACAGAAGTACCTGCTGCATCACTATGACGATCAGGTGTTGTAAAGTCAGTACTATCCTGTAAAAACACTCTCTTGGAATAGAAAGTTGAACATTTGCAGCCTCTGATTGGTTGACCATGAATATCATCTCAAGGAATAACAGAGTGGTGGCCATTATCACAAATCTTACCAGGATCATTTTCCCTTGTTCTATTGGCAGAAATGTTTTGTTTAATTCAAGACTTTTTTTTTCAAGCAGAAAAATCTGCCAATGGAATAAGTGAAAATGATCTTGCTAAGGTTTCTTGAAATGAGATTTTCCAGATTTATTGTCTAAAAATAAGTTCTGGTATTGAACTCAAAAGTTCATCTTTAGGTGATTAGGTCTTATTTTGACTAGAAATGAGAAAAATATATATTTTTTCAGTGTAGATATTAGATATGTCCTAGTTTCCTCAACATTCACTAACAGTCTTTGTGCAATGTTTAATCACTAAATAAGGCAACCACTACATATTCAGAGTTTTCCTTGCAACTGATTTATTTATTAATTTATTTTGAAAATGTGAAGAAACAACATAAAACAAAGGAAAGGAAAATAAGACATAACATGTAAATGAACTGAATTTATTTTCAAGTACGTGCAAGTTTGAATTTTGCAAAGTCAATAAGGAGTAGGAAGAAATTTAAACTTATTTAATCCAACCTCTCAAGTGCAAAACAGATTTAAGAAAACCCTCAAAGTGTCAAACTGTGCACGCACATCACTTTGCACAGTGAAGGTCGACGGTGAACGAATAATGACAAATTCTTGCTTTTGAGTGGACTTCAACCATAGCTGGTGACGAATAGCCCCAGTGGATCGACAAATAGATCAATAGTTGAAAAAGATGGAGGAGAAAGAAATATAAAACCTTTGCACTAAATCAATCCTCATCAAATGCAACACCTGGAGCTCTACCTATCACTGTAAAATATAGAGAGACAGATGAAAGGAAGGAAAATAGAAATTGTCATATCCAGATTAAGAGCTCCAGTGGAGTCACCAGAGGCTGCGGACAAAAGTGGCGAGACAGAAAGGAGAGAGAATGGCAGGAATAGATAAGGGAAGGGGAAGGAGAGATAGTGTACGGAGAAATAATAAGCCGCACAGATGGCGAGAAAGGAAAGGATGGAAAAGAAAGATAGATATAAGGTGGTGGGGAGAGTAGCCACCAATATAGAGACCCAAGAGGATCCGGCGGGGTGGGGTGGGGGGGTGGTGGTTGAGGAAAAGGAAGAAAGGCCAGGCAGCCTGCAGAGGATATAGCTTATAGTATGGAGTCACTATGCCCAGAGGATATGAAAATGCTGATAGGACAAAGGATGGGAAGGGAGGAAACAGGAGGAGACCATTAATGTGAGGCCACAAGCTCAACAAAGACTTCATTTTTTTTTTAGCAAAAGCATGACTGAAAGTAGCTTATGGGCAAAATGAAAACAGAAAATGTGCTTTCTGCCAGACATTTAATGGACTAAAATGGGCAATGGAAATGTATGTGAATAAATCATGACACAGGAAACAATCAGATACAAATTAGCACTTGGTGATGATGAACCAAGTGAACAGGTTTTATTTTCCAATATGCTACTCATTTTCCATGTGCAGCTATACTGTGGCATAGCTTAAATAGACAGCTGCAATGTTTCAATAGGCAGCAAATTATGTAACACACTTCCAACACTAGAAGATGCAGCTTGCACAGTCGTAAGTATAAACTCTTGTGTAGTTCATGCATTGTCCGGATACTTAATGCACTGTGAGAAGAAAACCCTATATTAATCAGATGTGCCTTTATGTACCCAATGAATAAACATAGGCTTCATATTCTTGTGAAACAGTGAGAGTTTTATGCTATTTTATTATATAATGTAATGATGTGCAATATGTGTTTTTAGATACTAGCAACTGATGATCAGAATTGTCTCATTATGTGATCTTTTTTTTTTCTTCTCGTTTCCACTCTCCTCTTTCCTCACCCAGATCTCTGTGAACATCTTCCGAACTCTCCCACCCAGTGAGAATCCAGAGTTTGACCCAGAAGAAGATGAGCCGACACTTGAAGCCTCCTGGCCTCATCTGCAGGTTCAGATCCACCATGTTCAGCACATTTACATCATTTCACACATCGATTTTTATTACCTGCTTTAAAATGACCACGCAAACATTTAATTTGAGTTGGAAATGACTATTCGCAAGGGATAATGTGTTACACACGCGTGAATATCGAAAAATATTTCCC
The DNA here is from genome assembly GCA_020466265.1 of Siphamia tubifer. Lineage (NCBI taxonomy): Eukaryota > Metazoa > Chordata > Actinopteri > Kurtiformes > Apogonidae > Siphamia > Siphamia tubifer. The sequence continues at coordinate 18,127,784 of CM035800.1, forward strand.
TCCGGGGCGAAACAGCACCCCGACGCCGAAGACCGAAGGCGTAGGGGCAATAATGTTTCTGCTTATTCTACAGGTTATTACAGTCACTACTCTAACAGAGTGGATAAAATAGCCGTTACATCGTAGCGAATATTTACTTTAAAAGTGGCCGAACTATCTGCGGAGTGATACGGCACCGTAAATCTGAAGTGACAAAACCCGTTGCCATTGGCAGCGGGCGTTGACGGCGCAGCGGCGGTTATCGAAAAAAAAAAAATCCGCCAGCTGAAGGCAAACACACAGACCGATAAACGCCTACAAAAACATAACTCCGCTGTTCCTTGGTGGAGTAAACAGCCATTCTCATTCAGACACAAACTGATAGAGACAGAAGTAAAGGCAAAAATGAAAATTAACCTTACATTGCATCTCCTTTTGATATGACCTAAAGTAGGGATCTTAACCTGTGGCTCTAAATGGCTTCGTTATGAATGACTATAAATAAATAAATATTTAATTGAAGTCAGTTTTTATTTGTTACTTCTCTCATTATTTTAATTCTAAGTTGGAAGATTAGTGTGATGTTGAAATGTAATTTTTTTAATAAAGTACTGTAAATATGTATAGATTTTTTTCGTCGCTTAAAATAAACGTCATACTCACGGAAGCCGATATACGCGCCAAAACACCATCTATTTGTCACAATTTTCAACCTCAGTAAGGCTAAGTATGGAGAAATGTAAGAAAAGAAATATATCTGAAGACCTGGTGACGGACCTGGACCCAAACGCACAACGTACGGGTCCATAGTGTGGAAAAATAAATAAAAAGAAAAAATATATACGACAAAGTCCCACATGGTGATATGTTAACCAGACCCAGAGTGGCTTTGCTTTACACTGGACCAGTGTAAAGGTAAGAAAAAGCAATATGTACAGTGTTATCCTCAGTTTAGATGAGATAGCCCATCTTCAAAGCACTAATAAGTAAGTGTATGACTGAGGTGAACTCCCATTGACATGATATCGCATGACATTTTTTTTTCCATTTTAGATGTCAAGAAGTATTTGAGACCAGTATTTTTTTTTCTCGTGGAAACCGGGTTTAAATGGCTCTTTTGGTGTTAAAGTTTGCTGACCCTTAACCTAAAGTGAGGATTATATGTGATTTTGTGAAGGAGAGATGACGTCATTATACAGAACTCCTACCAGGTGTTACTTTTAAAGCAGACTTAAGCATTTATCTGCATAGAAACATGATGCACATGAACCAAAAGCCTTTTAGATCAGCAAAATCTGCTCTTTATTACAGACAAGACTTTATACATAAAATCTGACTGATAACACAGAGCCTGAATCAGAAACAGACATGCTTCAATGTCAAGTGTCTCATCCCTTAAATAGAATTGAGATGAATCCAGATGACATTTTGGTGGGAAGTACAGTCACTTCTTCATGTTCAGAATGAGATGAGTCAAAACTGAAGTGTGAAATCCACACTTTCACTGATCTTTTTCTTCTTTTGGTGGAAAGTGTCATTTCATGTAAACATACAAAGCTGCCTTTTTAATGGAGAAACTTGAAGGACAAAATGTCAAACAGACACAGAGAAAAGACAGACGTACTGTTAAATTTCTTACTGTTTTTACCGTTTTCTAGCTTGTGTATGAGTTCTTTCTGCGTTTCCTGGAGAGCCCAGACTTCCAGCCCTCAATGGCCAAACGCTATGTCGACCAGAAGTTTGTCCTGCAGGTAATCTTCTCACCTTTCTGTCCTGAAAGATCTAGCTTCTCAAAATGTCCCGACATCTTCCAAAAACTTCAATTGATTTGAAAGATATGAAAAATAAATGAAGATCTGTCTCAGACACTGTTGAGAGGCTTTGGTATCGTATAATCTGACCTAAAGTCTCTGCAGTTCTACTTTTACCTTTTTTTTTTTAACTTGGTGTAAAACTTCAGCATAAATGTTTAACCTTTTAGTGAGTTGAAACCATTTTCAGTGTCTGTGCAGCGGTTTATTCATGTATAGTGTGTTTATATGAGCATCTTTTGGTTACATTCATTGGTGCACCATCTTATTTATCTCTATTTTTATATGTGCTTGAATCTCCCTTTACTTTTGTGTATTTTCTGAATAATAATGAGAATGAGCAGGTCTTTATCTTCTGCAGAGTTATAGCATCAGGTGTATGGTTAAAGTAGTAAAAACTGTTCTTCACATGTGTGTGATTACAAACACACTGATTATCTTGTGTGTTTGTGTGTAGCTCCTGGAGCTGTTTGACAGCGAGGACCCCAGGGAGAGGGAGTACCTAAAGACCATCCTGCACCGTGTTTATGGAAAACTACTGGGTCTCCGAGCCTACATCCGCAAACAGATCAACAACATCTTCCTCAGGTACAGGATGAGATCTGTAAATCCAAAGTAGCTTTAAAGCACAGGTATTAAAGCTGCTATTTATAGAAGTTTAGCATCGATACCTCTAAAGATAGCCAACAAATGAAAAGCACAAGATCAAGAAGGACTCCTGACCTTTGTGCTGCAGGTTTTATTTGGTGAGTCATAGGAAAAAAACACATTAAACGTTCATAACATGTCACAGTTGGAAGTGTGTGCACTTTACACTTTAACAGTCTCTCTACGTCACTTAGCTGTCTCTCCAGTTATTAATGTGATATATTAAGGTATAAGTAACTAAAATCAAAGGAGCAGAATTTGGGTCGCAAATAAAGAAAAGTAATCAAATTAATGATTTTAACCTGTGAAACTGGTTCAACTCCAGCAAATGGCATGTCTCTGATGTACATCAAACAGTCTTCACATTAAAATACATTCACTATTCACTTTCATTCTAGAGTAGGACTAGGGATAACATTATAAGCATGTTGATATGTGTGGATCCACAGGTTCAAGATGTAGTAGTTTTTATGTTTCTGTATATTCGTAAATACAACCACATTTATCCAGCAATCAACACCAAAGTTTTCTGACAATAGCAACATGATTGTAAGGTCAATATGACGAATGTTCGTCCTGTCAACTTGCTTTTTTTGCTTGTCTCTTCCTTGACCAACAATACATAACTATGTCAAACTACAGCAGTTGGCTCTTTCAAGATTCAACACACACACACACACACACACACACACACACACACACACACACACACACACACACACACACACACACACACACACACACACACACACACACACACACACACAATATAGATGGCTTCATAAACATGTGTTAACAGGCTTAACACCATCTTATTGGCTTAATGAATATATATATATATATATATATATATATATATATATATATATATATATATATATATATATATATATATATATATATATATATATATATATTATACAATACTAAGCACCATCCTTAATCTGATGAGTAATGTAATGTGTAACAGATGCAGGGTAAATGAAAGTGCTGCATGAAGTACATTAATGTGTCCTTCAGGCATACAAATCCTGTCTGTGTTGTGTTCTCCATTTTGCTTCTACTGTGTTTGGAATGCAATGTTGTAATACAAATTTCTTCAAATGACTGGTTAAACATCTCCAACAGATAACAATATTGTGATACGCAATAATTTTTATTCATCCAAGTTCACCAAGTGTGGGTTATTTGTTCCCTTTTGTTGTGTTTGTAATATAACTCAAGCATTGGAGAGATGATGCAGCATCAAGTGTCTCAGTGTTTGTCTCATTTAAAAGGTTTCAGTATAATTTGTTGTTCCTTCAGATAGATACAAGATGGAGAATCTGCTTAAATGTTCTTTTTGTCTGCTTCATGTATCAGAGGTGCATTACAGACATGTTGCATCAGGAAATTTGATCACTTCTTTATATAAAAAAACCAAACATGTATAGGTCACTTTACAGGAAGAGAACAGGGTTTTTCATTTCTCCTGTTGAAGGCCTAGTATTAGTGTCTCCTAACTTTATTGATCTGAAAACTGATGATTGATCTGCTGGTGTATTATTGTAAGCTCTTCTGTTTGCTTTTTCAGGTTCATATATGAAACTGAGCACTTCAACGGAGTCGCAGAACTACTGGAAATTCTCGGCAGGTACGTATACACATATACATGGACTAATACACTCAACCAGCTGGCCTTTTTTGTGAAACAGCTGGTAACCTGGTGAATGAAACTTCCAAGAAAAGTGTCAACGAAGCAGAAACACAGCTGTAGCTTTTTTTTTAAACAAAATGACAGTTTTCATTTATCCTTCATCATTTATTATCAACTCTGACTCCTGCCGCGTCAAGACCAAGTGATGCAAAAAATAAGAAACGAGGAGGAAAGTGAGGAAGCTACAGAAACAATAGGTGTTTGCAGCGTAATAACAAATGCTTGTGCAGTTTGTTGCAGTGTCTGGAAGGATAGAAATGGAAATAGTAAAAGGGACTGAAGGAGGAAGTGAAGAAGATACATAAAAATGTGTTGCTCTCTGTTCACATAGATCCTGAACATAAAGTGATAAAAAAGACTGAAAATGGAAGATGAGCATTAGCAGAGACATCTAATGTTGTTTATAGAGCTGAGATTGTTTTTCTTCCTCAGTCTGAATACAAAGCGATGTGAGCGGATTCAGTGTTTTACAAAATAAGCTTTGACACCCTTCAGTTTTGAAGAGAAGCAATCTCATTTCGAGGCATTAATCTTATTTGATTAAGCTGGGTTTCATGAGCCCTTGAAACTGTAGTGAAACCAACATTAGTGACTTTGGCTAACTCTGAGAGCTGCAGCAAAACAGAGAAGGACTGTCTGGTGTTTTACTGTTTAAAGATGGTGTCTGGATGACATTTTCTGAGGACAAAGGTTGCATTTAATCTGAATTAATCAGCTATTTGATATGATAAGCACACAACCCAGGCCAGGTATGTTTGCCCACTTTCTGGCTAACATGCAGGACAGGTGTTTGTGATGAATAAAAGGACAACAGCTTTCCACTATAAGAAAATAAATAAATGTATCCTCCACATTTTTGCCTCATTACTGCTTAACATTGATAAATATGTGGAGTTTGACGTCCAAACAAAAATATTAATACCTGGAGGCATAAAAACAAAAAAAAAGTGACAAAGACATCAGGGTGACAGTCATCTTACTCTCAAGGGCATTCATTTTGGCTCTGCCCTTTGTCTTTGTTTTTCATTATCAGACACTAATGTGGCCTTTAAATCATCTTTATTGATGTTCTACACAGAAGAAAGATGCAAATGATTGTTAACCCGCATAAGTCATTCTGTCTGTCTAATTCGTCACCGTTATTTTGGCTCAGATGATGTGTGCAGCTTCATGAAAAGAGGTGGCGTTTTGGGAGAAATCAGGTAAAGGAGAGAAGCAGAAGGGAGGGAGAGGGGAGGAATGAATGCAAGGTGAGAAAAGGAGGGATGGCTGGAGAAGAGGATGAGTTAGTGAACAGTGAGTCAGAAGTGGTGGAAGAAGAGGGAGAGCAGGAGAGGAGAGAGAGGTTTGTATTCATGTTGGTGGTAACAGAGGTATTTATATCTCCTCCCACATAGCGATAGAAATGAGTGAGACAGGATGCATTCTAGAGAAAAAGGAGACACATTCAGAAAGAGGGTAAGAGGGAGGCAGAAAGAAAGACTGGAGGATCAGCGGGGGGAGATATTACAGATGGAGTGTTCTACTAAACAGACAATACTAGAAAATATAGACAGACAGACAGACAGACTAATACTGAGACACACACTGACAGCGCAGAGTGCTGCTAAATAAGCTTCAGGCTTTCCAAGTTTAGCTCCCACTCTTCGGCTGCTCATACTTTTATTCTCTGTAGGCTGAAGTACTGCTATGTCAGTCAGTGAAGTAGTGAACTGAACACACCGCGCGTTCGTCCAGTCACATGCCTCGACAACAGCACACATGAATGGTTTTGCTGGAGCAGCTGTATCATATACAACTGAAACAACAGTTTCTACTCAAAAATCTTAGCTGCACTTGACTTTCACCCATATTTAGGCTAAGGAGGTGGATGGAAATAGACAGATCTTCTGTGTATTGCTGCTCATTTTTGATTCATAAGTTGCTGGTTCAGTTCAATATGAATGATAGATGTACAATGTGTCCCATAAATCTCCATGAAGAGGAAACATTTCTCGACATAAACCATTTTTATTTATATAATGTGCTCTATACGACGGCCATTTTGTCGAGATGATTCCAATTTGTTGCTCTTTATTCAAATGCATTCTTTGGCTTATCTGAAATATGAAGAAATACATGTTAGAACCATATATGTATGGAATGTGTTATGTCTCCTATGTATGGAGACTTATGGGACACCCTGTATATATTAGCTGGCTGATATTAAAATGTTTTTCTTATTTCAGTATTGGCCTGTTTTGTTGACTGATAAGCTCTTTTTCCCCTGCCATGATTTACAGACAGGTGAAATTCACGCACTGTTGTGCACACTGAAATAAAATTTTTTTTGGTGTAGTATTATTAATAATAAAGTAATAATTATTAAGTTAACAGTGAGTTTTTATTTTCTAATTGAAAGTAAAGAAGATTTTCTGACATTTGTTATCATTTGACAGAGAAAATAAATATCGGCTCCAAACGTCGGCTTAAAAATATCAGTCATCGGCTAAGAATGATGTAAAAAAATAAAATCGGCATCACCCCCAAAAAATGCACATCGGTCGATCACTATTCAATATCCAATTACATTTAATTTAGAGGGGATTTGGTTATATTTCAGCTATAGTAACAACTTGCAACAGCTTGAATATTTAAGAAACTGTCAGAGAAATAAATGCTAAAAATATGCATGTTTAAAGTTAACTTGAGTAAATACATTAAACATCATGTCTAAGATTCAGAGGGAAGTGGAAATCAGTGTATAATCATGTGAAAATAAAGTGTTTTTGTTAGAATAGAGGGAAGGGGAAAGTTTAATTGAATCTGATGCGTTGTTTCTATACTATCTCTGAAAAGACTTCACATGTTTCTATTTAATAGCAGATGACATCTAGTGTTATGGTGCATTAACCTCTACTAACGTCAACTGTGGACCAGAGTTAATAGTCACTTTACAAAGGTGTGTCTTAAATGAACAAGGCAAACTCTGGAACAACTGAAATCCTGGAACTTCAGTACTTCAACATTATTTATTTATCAGGAAATATTTAGCACTTAACCTTTAAATCAATATATTTTTTCAAACAATTGATTTCTTTTGTGAGTTAACACCCGTCTGGGTTAATTTTGAAACTTTTTATCATTATCAATCAATGCCAATATGCACAATAGTAAATAACGTGAATATAACTCAAGTTTTACTTAACCACAGAAAAACGCCTGCATTAAAATAATCAATCTTATTAATCACTGATAGATTTTTTTTCACAACCAACGAAAGACCAATTTTTGACAGAGACTGTGCAAGTATTTTTATTTGCTATCAAATAATTATTCACTGAAGTTCAAGGAAAACAAGACATTATATTGGTGATTTATTTCAGTAATAAGATGCCCTGTGCTCTCATTGATATTAGCTAATGCACTGTGGAACAAAATTCTTTCTATATTCAGTGTGTGACACACACTTCAGATTTCTAGCCTCTCAAACAGCCACTTTGGTTACTTCTAATCAAGCTGAAACTGTTCTCTTGGTACCAATATAACGCTGTGGATTAACAATTACTGGACATTTTTTACTGAGAATACTCTCCCTTCATAATTAAGCTGTGATGAAGGATGAAATATTCAGCAAATTTTTAAGATAACTGAAAAAGGGGTTCAGTGCGCAGTGTACAATAGGTTAAAACAGAGCTGTCTTTTTTACTTAATGCAGTCATGGGATATGATTCAGGAGTTTTTTTTCTTCCACTATCTGCTTTCTGCTGCAGCATCATCAATGGCTTTGCTCTGCCGCTGAAGGCTGAACATAAGCAGTTCCTGGTCCGGGTTCTCATCCCACTTCACACAGCAAAGTCCCTCTCAATCTTCCACGCACAGGTCAGTAATGCGAATAATTCTGTGGTTATTTAATGCATTTGATTCTCCAGGTTTCAATGCTGTGATGGCCTTTGGTTGTGAGTATTTTACTGCAAAAAAAAAAAAAAAAAAAAAAGATTCAACCTATACTATGGCTAAATTTAGAAACTGTGAAACAGAGCTGCTTATTTATTCCTAGTTTAGTGAAGTATTGACAACCCTTCAGTTTTAAAAAGTTTTCAGGAAAAACATTTCTATTCGCACTTTTCTCTGCAGTTGGGGAGAAAAACTTGCAGTGTTTTTCTGTTTACACAGCTCAGGGTTTGTGCAAAAAATTTACAAAAAAATGGACTGAAATCTAGTATTTTTTAGAACTACTGCTGCTAGTTGCTCTGTTGAAATTTCCCCTTTTTTATACAATAGACAGCTTGACATGTGGTTCCCCAAATATGCCTGAGTAAATATATAGTTTTAATATCCAAAAGCAAATGAAACAACCTCATACCAAAGCTCATCCATGTCAGTGAAGGGTTTGTTGCAATATACAAAATCAACCACTAGGAGGCAGAAGTGAGTCATAGATAGAACTGCAGACACTTAAAATTTCACTGTGGGTGTGTATGTCTTTTTTTTTTTGGGTTTGTTTTGTGCTTCTGTATGAGTATGTGTGTTTAGTTTGGGTTAACATAATATTTGATGACACAGATGGCAGCCAGTGTTGTGTGTTTGTGTGCGTTTGTGTGTGTGCGCTGTATTTGATTATGCAAAAGGTACAGTTTGTTCCCCACAAACTGGCATGAGATGTGTATGTGTGTGTATATGTGTGTGTATTCTGGGTCTCAGCATCCCCATGCCCTACATTTCTCCTCCCTGTCTCTCTCCCTGTGGTTCAAACGCATACATTATTCACACACTCGAACACACACACACACACACACACACACAGTTTGACAGGGTCACGGGGGAAACGGCGAGTGGACAGTTCAGTGTGTTCAGTGGATGTGGCTGTGCAGGTTTGACCTAATTGCGGATTAAATATGAAACTCTGACATCACAGCAGCACCTTTTAATCAACTTAAAAGGTTCCATGCCAATATGTGAAATACATCTGTACCCTCCATCCAGTAACCTGTGAAGGGTTTTCTCATTTCTATTCGTGTTGCTAAATGGTAATAGCAGCTGTTAGAGCTGTATTGTGTAGCCACAACAACATTGATTCAAGTATTTCAAAAAGCAAACACGGGGTGCATCACTGAATATGACTGAATTCATGTACGTATAATACAGTTTTTACTCAATAAAAAAGACCCATGTAGCACAATGGAGCTCTATCTTCATTCATTCCCAGGTCAAATGATTCTGCAGTAGTCACAAGTATTTATGTGTACCCGCTTTTCACCCATTTTTGTGACGTGATGCTATGGCACGTGCCGTCAGCTACAAATTCCATCTGTCTCTGTTCAAGCAGCGCTCGAAAGTCACTCAGTTTGTGTTGAGTTTGCAAGAAACACGGATGTAGAAGATATAAAATTATAACCACTATAACTTTGTCGCAAGACTCCATTTCTACTCCTCTGTATTTTAACATGACACAGGAAAAAGGCAGGAAAACTCATCTTCTGGCAATGATGACGGTCATTCACCTATTTTTGTTAAGGGATTAAATCCATATGGGTTTGCACAATGACCTTCATTACAAACCATTGTGAATAATCATGTTAATATATACAATAAAAGAAAGAATTATGCACAAGATTTATGGTCAAAATGTAGCATCAGTTGTTGCAAAATTTTTAAAAAATTTTAATAACATTTTTTGAATATTTTTGGAAACAAAGGCAACAAAATTTGAATAAATACTAATTAAAAAAAAAAAAGGGCTGTGACAAATCAGGGAAGGTTCGGTGGTGAACGATAAAAGACAACGACCGCACGTGTTTGTCATCATGTGAGTGCAATCCTTGAGTTTCTAAACTAAAACATGATGAGGTGCATTTACTAAAGTCTTTGTTTTTAGGATATAGAAATACCAGAGATGTGTAGATGTGTGTTTTAATTATCAATAGGTGTCAAAATCTATTTATATTTATAATATTTGGTATAATGGTACACCAAGGATCATATTAACCCTTTGATGCATGAATTATGAGAACCTTAGTCAAGATTGTTTTCCTAATTGTTTTTATTCATCTTCAGGCATGAAAAAAAAAAAAGTGATTGAAATCTTTTTAATGAACCTATTTTTTCGGGAGTTACAAAAATACTCACTCAGCTGGACAACATGTGTTTAAGCTTTGAAGGAAAGAAACATGTATTTAAAACGTAATATAAGAACACTATGAAATAAAACCTTTTAATGCAGTTTTTGTATAATAACAAAAAGCAATTTATTTACACACGAACATGTTAATGCAGTAATGGTATAAACTGACTGATATGGAGCTAAAACAACAACAAAAAACATTAATATACAAGAGAACAGCTGTAGAAGAACTGTCTACTGGAGTGACCAGGATGCATCAAAGGGTTAATTATTAAAGTTTTAGATAAATTATGACTGTTTTCACACCCTACTGATCAGACAGAGTGAGACGGTTTATCAAATAGGTTAAATATACACTGAATCAGGAAATGTTTTTGCTTTTATTATTAAGCTGATGTTAACATTTGGATCATTTTCAGCATAGCAATATCACTAAGAATTTAGTTCATCAGACTATTCTATTTAGACTTTTTTTTTTTAACCCACTTTTTGAAAATGCAAGAGTAGCCGTAACAATAGGCATATGTTATGTGCAGCTTGAATTTTTATTTTCACCTCTGTTAAATTGACACGTGCACTGGTGCATCAACAAATACTTGCACAGTGTGTCGCTATGGGATACATGCATTACTTTTGTTGTTTGTTATATTAAAAAAAAGTAATTAAAATAGCTCTGAGAGTATGACTTCACCCCCTTATATAGTGCCACATTTGACCTGTCACCTTGACAGATCAATATCAGTAAAACTCAGCCTTAAAAAAACACAACAATGCCCTTAATCTTTATCCTAACAACGGCCTCCAGCACCCGAAAAGCCCGGGCTTGACAACAGAATCCAACGTTATATTTACCCACAGACATTTCTCTAATGCCTCGCTAATACTTTAAACAGTCTGACCGCTCAGCACCTTTATTTTAATCTTCCTCTTTTTCCTACTTCCACGGATTTATTCAAAGTTGACATCCCTCCTTTCACTGTTCCCTTTTTTTTTTTTTTTTTTAGCCTCCGCTCCCTCCTTCCCCCTACCTTTGTAACTATGTTGTGGTGCTAATGAAGGACATGGAGCGAGAGGAGATGACAAACAAGAAAGGTGTCTGCCTGTGAGAAAGAACAGAGATTATACTGTAAGAGAGGATTCAGGGAAAAAGATGAAAGCAGTGAAAGATGTGAAAACCGCACAGATAGACAGATTGACAGACAGACAGACGGTGTTTAGTACGTGCAAGTCAACAAACGGTCAAATACAAAAAATAAGATAAAAAGGACCTGTGAATGTGGCGCTGAACAACATCTACTGTAACTATGACAATCAGACTATCCAGTTTACTTCTATTGATGATTTTAATAGTGTTTCAGCTTGTTAACCCATAAAGACCCAGTGTGACTGGGTACTGTTTTTTTCTGATTCATTTTTTTTTTTTTTTTTTAACCTTTCTTAACCTTCCTGTTCATGTTCATTTCTCTGGAACAGCAGTAGTTTTCCTTGGTCAGTTTGACCTGGTGCATGTTTATTATCCAAAACATGTCCAAAACAAAACAAAAAAAAAATCCTAAGTACAGTTAATTTTTTTTTTTTTAATTTGCTTGTTTTTCATTTAAAAAAAAATACATGTTCAAATTTGACCCACAGTTGTAAAGAAAGAAATTGTCTGACATTGTGAACACTCTTTTGCCTCCAGTTTGACTGCTTGGTTAAATTGAACTGAACAATATCTATGTGAGGAAAAAAATATATACTGTATATAATCAGAATTTTTTTTAGACAATCATACTGGGTCAAAACAAGCTCCAGACCAGTACCATTAAAATCATAAATAGAAGTAAACTGGATAGTCTGATTGTCATAGTTACAATAGATGTTGTTCAGCGCCACATTTACAGATCCTCTCTGTCTTATCTTTTTCTTTGACTGTTTCTTGACTTGCACGTACTATACACCATCTGTCTGTCTGTGTGGTTTTCACATCTTCCACTGCTTTCATCTTTTTCCCTGAATCCTCTCCTACAGTGTAATCTCTTTACTTTCTCACAGGCAGACACCTTTCTTGTTATGATATATATATATATATATATATATATATATATATATATATATATATATATATATATATATATATATATATATATATATATATATATGTATTCCCTCAATACAAATCTGTATTTTCCCACATTTAATTTACTGGTTATGTAGATCTTCATAAAAACTCAGATTAAAGTTGAGGTTATTATGCTAAAAACAGAGAAAACTGAAGAAAAAGTGTCTTTTTCAGTAAAGATATCATGAACTGAATGTTAAAGCCAGCTTCTCCAAACACTGTCATTTATCCAAGTCAATGGGTTTTACTGGTGAATCAAAAGAGAAAAATCTACAAAAAAAACCTAAGAAGGACCGAAGGGTTAAGTGATTTATCATCATTTATTATATTATCTGAATTTTTGCATTTTTTTTTTTTTTTTTTTTACCCCACCCCCTACTCAATGTTTCTATATTTAATGCACTGATCATGTTGATGGTCATTAAAGCTGTGAGTAAATTCAAAGGTTATTATATCAAAAACAGAGAACAATTAAAACAATGTGACTTTTTCAACAAAATGTATTCTTGGGTCTTTATGGGTTAAAGTTGTCTGAAAGGGTCTGATCTGGTCAAAAATGTGAACGGGGCAAACAAATAAATGGGAAAAGAAGGAAAAGACAGAGAAGGAGAGACAAGAGGTCTAAACTCTATCACACATTGCCCTCAAGGGACTTTGTGTGTGTGACATCAGTCCTTCCGAAGTAAACACACGCACACACAGTCTCCGTCGCCACGGTGCCCACTCGCCACGGCAACAGACCTGGGTGGAGGGGGTAACACACACACACACACACACACACACACACACACTGGATGAATAATAGTGAATGATTGCAGTTCATATAAGAGACAAGAACTGATGCACGTGCGCGCGCACACACACACACACACACACACAGAGGGAAACAAACTTATGACACACCCCTCCCCTTGGAAAACTTGTCTTTCCGATCTTCAGCAGTTTGTAATCCTGAGGGATAAGTGCTAAGATCCCCCTTGTCTGCTTGTCAGCCTCAGGGAAAGTGTGTGTATGTGTGTGTGTGTGTGTGTGTGTGTGTGTGTGTTTTAACCTTGTCTCCTCTGACCCTACAGCTGGCCTACTGTGTGGTGCAGTTTATGGAGAAAGATGCTACTGTCACTGAATATGTAAGTGTCCCTTCGTGCCCTTAACTACCATTCTGTCATTTATTTGTTGTCATTATTGTCTGAATCGGTTGCTATGCTGCTATTATGGCAACACGGGTGGGCAACATGGCCAAAAGATCATTTCACAATCACAATTTATGATGTGAATAGTAACCTTTGCTCTTTTCTGTTTGATGTATTTGGATGAAGACACATAGATTACATTTTTTGGAAATTAAAACATTGTTCCTTGACTTGATTCTGTTTTTTAAGTGATAAAAATGAGAATTATTGTGTTTTTGTTGCCATATAATGACATATATTTCTACAGCTGAACAGAACTGATGTTTTTTTCTCTGTTTGTGTTTCACTATATTAGCCCATAAAGAACTAATGCAACTTTTATGGCAGTTTCCAAGTGACATTTTCTGTATATTTAATAGGGCTGTCAAAATTAACACATTAATGCGGATTAATCCATCATCATTATTAATCCGATTAAAAAATTTAATCCCGCTGAACAGTTGTTTACATGTTAACTGCATAATATTCATATTTTTTGCATGTTTTGGATATTTTCTCATTTTCATTTGGTGTTTTTGTTCTGTATTTTAGAAGGGTTTTTGAATATGTTTTGAATTTTTTCCATTTCTTTTAATTTTTTTGGGTAAATTTTAGTGGATTTTAGCATGTTTTGTATATTTTTTCTTTGCATTTTTTGTCTTTCTGAGCGTATTTTTGTGTATTTTGTAGGAAATTTGAATTAAAAAAAAAGAGAGACCAAACAGTCAACTGGATCATCATTAATCAAAATCAATCCATAGCAACTCTGTGATAATCTGATTAATAATGTTTAATAATTTGATAGCCCTAATAGTTAACACATCTTAAGTGATATATCACCATTTATTGTAACATTATCCTCTTTTTTTGTGTTTTTTTCAATAAAAAGAATATATTTTTTTCCATATTTAATTTACTGATCATTCTGATGTTTCAAAAATGCTCAGAATAAATTAAATGGCTATATCAGAAATGTAGAAAACTGAAGAAAAATTGCAAAATATAGCATTAAGTAAACATAAAGTGCCTTCATCCACAGTCATCATGAGTTTTACTAGTGAATCAATGTTGTAGATGATAGTTTCTGTGAGTTTTGGTTGACTCTCTGACTGTCAGCATGAAGGTGCAGGAAGATAGTACTGGAAAAATTGTTTATATTTGACTTGTCATATTTCAGATCTGCAGTGTATTGTCTAATTTAAAACCCACGCTGTCTGCCCCTCAAACGTCATCTGGAGCCTCAGTCAAACTTTGTCGACTTCCGAAATGCCTCAGTCACTAGTTTTTAAATTGAAGAATAGATTTTAAAGCGCTCAATTCTTTGGCAGATTTAAGCCCAGAGCACATTAGGGATTTAAGTAATATAAACTGAGTCAAACTTTTAGATCTATGGACTCAGGTTTAATGTTTAATCAAGCCCAGAGTCCAGACTAAACATCAAGCTGCATTTGGGTGCTTCTATGAAACGGTCTTTTTCGATCCGATAATAAGAGAAATGTAGACATATTTCCCCCAGGATGTACCAAATGATAAGCTCAGATAAATCATCCCATCCCAAAATTAATGAATTTTAAATTAAACATTGAAGCCAAAAGTAAGACATGAAAATCTATCTAGGTGTCAATGCATTTGATCTGGAAAATATGGCTGTAAATGGTCTTATATACAGTTATAAATACAGACACTGTGTTAAATTCAATGATTCCAGTGGTTTTTCTAAACCAGACATGTGGGTTTTTCATGAATCTCAGTCTCATTCCAGGCTTTGTATGTAACACATCGTGTCCACTTGCATTACATGTGAAACCTGCCCAGTTAAACTCGTATAAATCATGAATGATTTCGCAACAGCAGCCATTTTTATGACACACTCTGCCTTAAATAATTAGTTAAATTCCCAAAATGTACCTGTGAGAGAACAAGGAAGTATTTTTTAAAAAACATAAACAGTAGCATGTAACTTTCACTTCCTTTTGACTGTGGTACATACAGATTTTTGCATTAAATGCAATGTAAATTAATATAAAAATGTGTTTTATCTGTAGTTTCTCTGTATGGATCCAAAGTGTTTCCAAACTGGCTTCATAACATTAGTCTACATCTGGTTTTTAGCCTCATGTTCTGTGTTTAGGGACCAGTTTCATAGAGAGATGCTCCTATTTAGCGACAGCAACAAACTGATCAGTTGAGATTTAATTTATCACAAATGTAGATGGGGTTACACCGGGTTCCCAATCAACGTTTAATACCTTAGAAAGTCTTTAAAAGGAATGAGTATAAAATTGCATATGGACACTATAGATGTCTATAGACGTTTCTAAAATGTCCATACCAATATATGAATAGGAAATTACATGACATTTGGGAAACAAAAGGTTACTGTATTTTCTAGACTATAAAGTGACATTTAAAATACTTTAATTTCCTCCAAAAACCACAGTGCACCTTATTAATTCTGGTTATGTTTAGTGACTGGAAATTTTGACTTTTCTCTCATTTTTCTCTCACTTTTTATCTAAAAATTTTGACTTTTTATCTAAGAATTTTGACTTCACTTAATGAGCTATATATATGTTTATAATCCAGTGCACCTTATATATGAAGAATCTAAAAAATAAACCATTCATTGACAGTGTGCCTTATAGTGAATAAATATTGTCATCAACGAACCTTTAAACACGTGACAAAAACGAGACCAAACTAGACGTAAATGTGGGTCTTGTAATGATAAATATATATAATGCAGTTATAGATGACTGATAAAAACCAGATAAAATGTGGCTTGAGAAATAGAAAAAACATTCAGAAAATATCTCTTAGTTTTTGTTGACAAAAACAAAATGAGATGTTATTTGAATTCTTTTAGCCATGTATTTATTTATTGTTGCTGTCTGTTGTGAGGAAGTCATTGAATTATGTCCCCACCAATGTCAACATCATGATTACTCCCATGTTAAAAGGTCTTACATTTGATATAGTAGGTCTTAAATTATGCTCTCATAAACATGTTCGCTGTGTTTAAATGTGTCTGTTAAATGTCCAAACTGCAAAGAAAGCAGTGTTAGTCTATTCAGTTCCATCCTTTCCAAACCAAGAATTTATATTAAAATTAGGAACCAAGTATCAGGAACGTTGCAGACCTCAGTGAAGAATTAGAATGTTCAGAAAGATATTTTCCTCAATTCTAGGAGTCATGAATTTTTCCCGTTATGGCTGTGAAATGAGCATTAAATTCTGTTCTAAGTAGTCTTAGAAAAAAAAAAACAAGTATTAAAGTGTTAAATTTAACTTGTAGAAACCTGTAGGAACCCTGTTTATATTTTGGTTGAAATCACGTCCGCATAAATGCACTCTATATCTTACAATATATTCCTATTGCAGTGTAAATCTGAATAATTTTCTTCTTGCTTTGTACTTTATTCTTTTAACCATTTAATATAGATTTTAATAAAAAATCAATGTATTCATTCTATTATTGTTTTATATATTCTGTACTCTTCTTTTTGTATTTATTTATTATTATTATTCTAATCTTTTATCATTTAATAAAAGCAGTTTGTTCTTATTTCTCTCCGGATGTTCCTTTTACTTCCAAGCACATTGAACCACTTTTGTTGATGAAACCTAATTGAAATGCACCACATAAATAAACCCATCTTGCCTCTGTTTTCTATAACCAGGTCTTTGCCTCGTAAATTGCAGTTAATGATGCTGCTCTTCGCATGTTTCCATGGAAATCACGCCAGAAAAGCATCTGACATGAAAAGTCATCTTTCCAATCAGTAGACCTGTATATTAGGTTAAACAGTTTCATTAAAACATTAATGAAACATGGATCCAATTAGAACATTTTGTAAAGTTTGGAAATAAGACAAGGATGATGATAAAATGATACTATATAATATTGTACAGATGTTTTCACATCTCTAACTTCATGTAGGGGTTCATTCTGTTGAGGTTGTGGTTTATTCTCCTGGGTCGACTGTAACTGGGTAGTACAACCCTTGGTGGTTGGGGGGGGGGGGGGGGGGGGGGGGGGGGGGTTCTGACAGGTGGGACAAAACAGGGATCCCCAGTAACTCCGTCCACACAGTGGTGTAACTGTTTAATTATAACTCACTGAACTAACGTGTTTGTTATTATTTCTGCAGATCATCAGAGGGTTGCTCAAGTACTGGCCAAAAACCTGCACGCAGAAAGAGGTGAGACAGTTGATACTAAAACAGCTGATGTCGGAACAAACAACAGCTGTTCTCTCAATTTACTCTGATTAATAACAGTTTGTTGATTATGTAGGATTTATTCTTATCATGTGATGCTCGATTTTAAAAAAAAAAAAAAGAAAAGAAAAGAAAAGAAAAAATCCCCTTAGACGACTGTCTCAAACTTGTGGCTTGGGGACCAAATGTGGTCCACCAAGGTGTTCCAATCTGACCCGTGGGATGAATTTGCAAAGTACAAAAATTCCAATCAAGGCTGTTGAACTCATTTTAGTTCAGGTTCCGCATATAGACCAATATGATCTATAGTAATATAACGGTATAATAACCTACAACAAAACAATGATTCAATATTTTCTTCTTGGTTTGAGGTAAAATAAATAAAAAATTACACTATTACTCTAATTATAATGTCAAATTTTTTGTCTTCTTTTTAGTGTGAAATATATTAAATTATAAAAACGACTGTATTTACATTTACAAACTATCCTGTAAAAATAAAATGTGAATAACCCTGAACAAATATGAACAACATGAACTGTCTAAATAAATAACAATTTTTTTGTTTGTTACTAAGTAACAGGTTATTCACATCTTTTCTGCTTGAATAGTTTATAAAAGTAAGTATTTTCATAACTTACTGGGGGGGGGTTGCATTAAAACAGAGCCAAAAATCTAGAGTTGTCGTTATTTCTAGGTAATTATGTTATGGTATTATTGAGACCCTTGCTGAGGATATTATAGTATATAATTTCAATGTAATACTGCATGCTTTATGTGTTGAATTATATATGCGTGCTTCTGTCTGGTAAAGGTAATGTTCCTGGGGGAGATCGAGGAGATCCTGGACGTGATCGAGCCATCTCAGTTCATCCGGGTCCAGGAGCCGCTCTTCAAACAGATCGCAGCCTGTATCTCCAGTCCTCACTTCCAAGTAAAAAAACCCAAATCCTAGCCTTAAAATGACATTGGATTGTTTATCTGTTTTTTATGTGATTTACTTATTTATTTATTTCTATGTATCTATTTTCTTTATTTATTTACTCATTGGTTTTGTATTTTTTATTAGAAATGCTACTACATGTGTATAGTTTTATATACATTTCTTATTTCCTAGAAGGGTGGTTGATTATGTGTACAAGCTTGTTAATAGTATTATTATTGTCCATTTATTGACTTATTTTATGCATCTTGCTCTACAAAGTTAAAAGGCAGTAACTGCACAGACACCAAACTGAGGAAAAATGACCTTAAAAGTTCTCTTGTTGTTCAGTCCCAGTAGTTGTAGGTAGATTATTGGACATGAGGCAGTTATTGTTACTGCATATTAACTAGTTCTGCAAAATCCACAGTGCGCTTTATATATGGATTAATTCTGGTAGTGCTTAGTGACTGGGAATTTAGACTTTATCTTACAATTTTGACATTTTATCTCATAGTTTGGTTTTTTATCTCATGATTTTGACTTTTAATCTAAATCTTTTCCAAAACTACAGGCATTTGAGATGAGATGCAAAAAACACATTAAGTCGTAGGGCAGCATAGTATTCCCCATTTCTTCTTTCTTTTTTTCCCTTTCAGTGAGCATTATTGATCACAGTTTTCTTTAAACAGTGTACTTTGCATTAGTGATGTCCTGTGTAAATACCCTTTGAGACTGTTCTGAATAAAAACTTGAATTAAAAAACAAAATAAAAATGCATTGTAAATCTTTTTGGGAGTCTGCCTTAACCTGTGGACTACTTCCTCCCTGTGTGTTTCAGGTAGCAGAGAGGGCTCTTTACTTCTGGAACAATGAATACATCCTCAGCCTGATAGAAGAAAACTGTCAAGTCATCCTGCCGCTGGTTTTTGCCACCCTCTACAGAGTCTCCAAAGAACACTGGAACCAGTCAGTGACACACACGACACACCATGGATTATCCTACTGATCAGCTTTTAATAAGACACTAGGATCAGCCATTGTTCAGTCCATGCATTCATTACTTCCAGTTTAATTTTACACCTTCTAGAAATTTGAACAGCTCCACTGAGACAATAATTATAGCTCATTTATGAAACTACAAATTGTATTTTTTATATAAAAAAAAATCACACAGATCTGAATATATCTATATCTACATATCTATATCTATGACACACACACACACACACACACACACACACACACACACACACACACATATATATATATATATATATATATATATATATACATACACACACACACTTCCAATTCCCATGGATTCATGAAAACATGTTCATGCCAGTTATGAATAATGTATGTCATATTGTAAGCACACAGTTTTTTTTTATTAATAAATGCATATAATTAGGGAAAAAACATTTGAATATAACATTAATACTTTGTCATAAATATAATTTAAAACATTTTTTAGGTCAGATGTTTGTTTTCCTCCCTCTAACCAATTATTAAGTCGTAAAAAAAAAATACAGGGTTTAAAATATACGCTGAATACATTTGAGGATGAAAATGTGATTGAAATTTTGCTTTTTGCAACCTTTTTAATTCTTGCAAAGAAATAAATGGTTTTTTTGTCCATCCGTGATGCAGTACTTTTTTTATATATTTAACTTACAAATATTTTGAACTAAATGTTGCCCTTTATGTATGTTTAAAATGGCATATAGAGCTTTCCAATTATGTGTAATATTTGTCTTATGTTATGAAACCAAATGCAGTGGGTTATCCATCTGTGATGCCCTTGACCTCACCCTTAAAAAGATGGATGGATATGCTTTATTTATCCCACACTGAGAAGTTACAGTATGTATATAGTATATGTATAAAGTAACATAAAATGGAAATGTTAAATTATACCAAAGGGAAACGTTAAGGATGGAACAAAAACATGTAAAAGCCTCAAATGTTTTTTGCTCAGGTAACAGACAAAGCAGAAGCTCCTCCTCTAACCTTTAATCTTTATTTCAGGACCATAGTGTCTCTGATCTACAACGTGCTGAAGACCTTCATGGAGATGAACAGCAAACTCTTTGATGACCTCACTGCCTCCTACAAAGTGGAGAAACAGAAGTGAGTGTGACTCATTGTCTTTGTGTATGTGTATGTGTGTGTGTGTGTGTGTGTGTGTGTGTGTGTGTGTGAGTGTATGTGTCACTGGATACAACAGTGACAACAAGAGGAAGAAATAAAAGCCTCTTGAGTCATGTTTTAGACCGTACTTGTTCCATTATCCATCATGATATTCCACATCGTAAGTATGTATCACTTAGGTCATCTGAACGTGGATCACATCATGATTCCACTTGTTCATTAATAGATAGTTGATGATATTTGGGAGGGACAAAATTCCAAGTGATTCCCCTTTTGCAATTAACTAAAGACTATTGCTCATATACTCATCTTACTCTGAGAAGGAAGCAAAAATATTGAAGTAATCCCTTAAATGGACCCTTTTAAGTAATTAAACTTACTAAGACCAGATGTAACCAAAATAAAACACACACAGAAAGCAACAGTACACTGGAAAAATGCCCCTCTAAGAAGAAGTAAAAATAATAATAATAATAATAATACAAGATATTTTTGTATCAATTAAGTCGATTTTAAGTGTGATGAAGTATTTCGACTACAAATGAGAAAAATACACTTGGTAAGATTTAGATTTTTTTGGAGTGTAAGGGTTAAAATAAGTGAAAATGTGCTCTAGTAGTCTTTGCAGAGAAATATTATGTTTTTAAAGAGTCTGTATGTGTTGACTATTACCAAATTAGATTGTATACACTGCAAAAATCTGAATATTACTATGATCATTTTCAAAACACTGTAAATAATGTGCAAAATATACATGTCTGCATTTGAATAAATAAATAAAAATCGATACAGTAGTTTTTAATATCAATACAGTATCATGAAATGAAATATTGTAACACACTGCGGAAATGATGTTTTCTGACACCCATAATACACATTTACTTTTTTATTTTAACCATTCAATTGTCCTGTCTTGTTAATATAAACTTATTGTAGCATCATGTACTGTTAAAGTGGAGCTGAGTGTGTCTTTGAGTCGCTGAATTGGCTGAAACTTTTCATTACACTTGTTAGCGTTTATATTTATTAGCAATACACTAACTGTTGTACCTTTTTGCGGAGGGTTTACACTCATTAACACTCACTGTTATTATCATCAGATTAAAAACAGGCATATACAAATGGTCACTGGACCAAATGAGAGAATCCTGCAAATATTAGATCTGATCCAAAAACAAAAAAAACTAGAAGACAATAAAACATCTGTTTATTGCTGCTTCACAACCTCTGCTCAGCAACAGAGGAAAATACAGATGTGTCACTTTGAGGTTGTTGGACACATCATTCCCTGATTCCTCAGATCCTCTTACCTGTAAAGACCCAAACATCCATCACTGAGCAAAAGCATTCACTGATCTAATTCTATCAGTCTATGTAAATAACTGGTATAAAATAAGTTTTTTCATATTTTCATGGTCATCAGATATGACCCATTTGGATGTTCAGAGGCTCCGTAGTTACCATGGAAACATCTTCATTTTCTACAACATTGATTCACCAGTAAAACCAATAGGGTTGGATCAATGACAGGGCATAAGAATGCTTGATTTACGTTCAGTTAATGATACATTTTACTGAAAAAGTGACTTTTTTCTACAGTTTTCTCCATTTTTGACAGAATAATCTTCAGTTTTAATGTGAGGTTTTATTAACAATTTCATGGTCAGTAAATGAAATACAAGAAAATACCTGATTTATACTGATAAAATGCAAAATACAGAATATAATATAAATGGTAATAAATCAGTTAAAGGTTAGACATAGAGACATTTTCATTTAGGAGCTGACACAAAGGTAACACACTCTTTTTCATTTCTTTCCACCTTTCCCTGTTTCCCTTCTTTTCCTCAACTCTCATCACCAGGGAGTTAAAGCGAGAGCGGGAACGTGCCGAGCTCTGGCGAGGCCTGGAGGAGCACCAGGAGAGGCGGATGCAGATGCTCACTGAGGCCGCCAGGAACCAGCGCAACCTCCAGGAGCGAGGCGAGAGAGGGGACCCGCCCACACCCTCATCCCCGCAGACGGCTCACTCCGACCAGCCCGAGCCAAAGCCCAGCGGGGCTTCCTCTGGAGCCGGGGAGAGCGCCACCTAGGTGCTGCTCCACACAGATCGGAAGGCGAAGGGGTTAGGGGGGGGGGGGGGGGGCAGGGAGAAGATAAAAAGTGAAATGGTGAAAGTGTTGGGAGAACTCAGTCAGAAAAATGTACAAATGAATCCACAGTTTTTCTATCTTGTATCATTGAGGCGGTAGCTTTTTGTAAAGAAAGAAAAGTATACAAACTCACTGATCCAAGGTAATGACTGTTCTTTTTTCTGTCTGAGTTGTGTGAAACTGGTTCACTTTTTGCTGTACACACATTTACATTAGAGATCAGAAGAGGAATATCATCCATAAGTGCAGACGTTATCGAAAAGCTCGTTCTGAAGCCAAAATTGGTAGCTGGCCTGCTTCCCATCAGTTTTGGACTCAAAATAGAGATGAGATTTCTCTTTTGGTACAACAATAACCAAGTTAAACATGTGTCTTATTTATCTTAACATTTAACCGACTGAGTCAGAGTCTGTACTGTGGCCTCATATTTATCTTTTGGTCAGAGGTGTTTATTTCATGCGTGGATAGCACAATACTTTAATAAACCAATGAAGCAATTTCACACAAACATCCCAAAACTGTTGCCTCACAGACCAGAGACACAAACCCTCACACATACACACACACACACCAAGACAGACGCAGGTACATATTTACTGTAAATATGAGAAGAAAGTACTACAATGATACAGAGCATATCAAGATATCGGTCACATTTCACTTAAACGACTGACGCACCATTAACACAACTTTCTTTTGAACACACATATACATACAAGCATACAAGTTGACACCTGGTTCTGGCACTAACTCCTCTCCCACTCTGTCGGGTTCCACCAAAGGATGAGCCTAAAGTCCATCGAGGTTCAATAACCACTGATGATGATAATGATATAAAGTACAATAATGTTCCTTCTTCTTACTTGTTACTCTACTACTACTACTCTACTCTAAGTACTACTGATGATGATGATGACGACAATGATGATAATGTTTTTATATGTGTGTGTGTACATATATATATGTATATATATATATACACACACAGATATGTCTCTGGATATTTCTGTAGTGTATTATGGGAGAAACACTAGTGTAGCAGAAACCATAAAGGGGAAGGCCGGCTTGAATTCTGAATTCACACCACGTTAACTGTATGAGGCCATAATGTGAGTGCCGAAATTCAGCGGAATTCCCCTTCAACAGACCTTAAAGAGGGGAAGAACAAACTGGATGGGAGTGACTGATTTTCTTTTTTTTTTTTGGCATTTGGGATGTTTCTGGTGCCGTGGAGTGGATTTTAAAAGGTAACACATCTAAAAGTGTAACAAAAAAAACATTCCAAGGGCTGGAACTAACTATTATTTTCATCCTTGATTAACCTGTTGGTTGATTTAGAAATTAATCGATTAGTTTTTTGATCTATAAAATGTCAGTTAAATGACAGCCTCAAATTGAAGGTATGGTCTGCATTCTGAAGATGTTTAATTTACATCACTGAGGGGTAAAAAAAAAAGAAAATATACAAATTTGAGAAGCTGAAATTGGTGAATTTGGATTTTCTCAGACAATTTCGACAACTAATCGATTAATTGATTAAGTGCTGCAGTGCTAAACATTCCACCTAAAGAGGTCATTGCTGGATATTTTTCCACTTTAATGTCAAGACACAGATGGATGATTGGTTTTGTTTAAAAAAAAAAAAAAAAAAAAAGATTGTCATTCATTAAATGGATGACATTTCACCAACATCCAAGCAAAACACAGACACAAGCTGATCAGTAAACTCCGCTCGGCACAGACTTCACCAGAGACAAATGAAGCGCACCTCAAGTGTCTCAAAGCAAAAGAAAAAGGCCATAAATCCAGTTAAATTGCCCTCCCTGAGTGTCTGTACCTTTAGGTTCAGCAGACCTGATGCTGCTAGATGGTTACCATGACGATGAAAACTTTTTCAGTGTGAACCAACAAAAATCTGTTTATTCTTGTCTGATCATTACGATAGAGTGATGGGATAAAGAGAGGGGGGGAAAACAAAAAATTATTTTAGCAATATTTTCATTCTTTCAGGATAATCTGTGTGTTTTTTAGGGGGTTGAACAGGATGTGGGCGTCACACTCAAATGTTTACCCCCCACTCTTGTTTTTACTCCTGTCGCGTCCTTGATATTCACATTGTCTTAAAGGTACTTTTTTGTGTACATTTATTTGATGAAGATGATTTTGCTTGGTAATTATGTTGTTTGTTTGTTTTTTTTTTCCTCGGTTTTTGTATGATATTGTTCATTTTGTGGAAAATTGATACTGATGCTATTTATTTTCTATTTGATCAGGAAATGTAACTTAAATCTGAGGATGATGGTCAGGTTGTGTATGTGTGTGAGTGTGCATGTGTGTGCAGTGAGTGAGGAGACGTGTGTAGACAGAGTGATTGAGAACGAGAGAAAAATACCTGTTCTCTCTTTGCTTCTTTTTCTCTCTCTCTCCTTCTCTCCTTCCTGAGGGACAGGGTTTGATTCCGAATGTATCGTGAAACAAATTGATTGTTTTTTTGATGCTTGAGACGCAGAGCTACCTGTCGGCTGCTTCGTAACCAAACAGTCAGAAACCCTCCAGACCAGCAGCTTTTCAAAGCGTTCACTTCAACAAATGCCCGAGTCAACAAGGTTCAGAAATCCTTTTTCTAAAGCAGCGCCTGGATTTTGGTTTTTATCAAACTGCAAATGATTGATTTTGCATTTTGCTTTCAGATTGCAGTGCTGGTTTTAAGTACTTTAGACTTTATATGGGTTCTGTTGACTTACAGTGATGTTTTCAGGCTGCGATCGCACCTAATCTGATTTTGCTTCTTTGCTAAATCGGGCTGTGGTTGACCAATAGATTCAATGCATTCATTAAATACTAACATTCATTTTTAAATCCCACATATGAGTTCAGATACAGATGTACAGACCTGTTGTGGGAGTTATTCTCACATACTTACTCCCTTAATTGATTGTATATTTCACCAATTTGAGCCAGTTTTGAGCTCCAGACACTTCCCACTTCATCCATCCAGATCATTCATGCAATTTTGAGCTGAATCTGACATGACACAAAAACTGAGCAAATTTTCACTATTGACGTTCTGGAAACAAAGCTGTAGATTTGGCCTTAACTGCAGGTTTTTCTCACATTTTTACAATGCCAAATTAAAGTTTAAGGAAAAATACATTTGTTGTTTGTTCTCTGCCTTAGAAATTATCCCAGGTTTCATCCATGTGTACATAAATACTGAGCTTTTTCCATTCAGACGTATCCAAAGACCCCATGCTGGGCCCTTACCCCAGATTGGGAACCACTAATATCTTCCGTTCTTGTCAAAATACAGCTATGATCCAGTTTCCTTTTGATGCAGCAAAAAAAAAAGGCTGTTTCTTTTCTCTTCTAGCACTCAACAGCAGTGCAAATGGCCTCACTTTGGGAATTGCATTGATAGATTAGGTGTAATCGCAGCATCACAGGCCTCAAAATCTGCAAATTAAACCTAACGGGCACACCCCAGACACTCAAATTTCATTGGATTTCTAGCCTTGTTTTGATTCAGGTTGAAAACACTCCAAAAATCACAAGAGATAAAACACAAAACTAGACCTCGCTGTCATTAAACTCAGCTTATTTTATGGTTTTTGTTTTGCCTACCTTACTCACAAACCCTCTTGATTGTCAACACAAGAACCCCAGATCCCATTGTTTAGAAAATTAATAATGGATCTAATTGTTGCTGATTATTCCTATTTTTAGAACTGGTCTATAAGTGCTCCAGAACAGGAAGTGAGAGAGGAGAGTGTGTGTTGGTATAGACCTCTGGTATCACCTCACAGACAGCCATCAGAAACTGGTTTCATTTGCTGTCACACCTCCTCTCTGCAGCCATTTTTAACAAATGCTTTTAAAGCAGAGGAGAGGTGTGAATGGATCTGATGAAAGCAGACAGTAAAGATAAAAACCAGAGGAGGAGAAAGACAGAGGAAAAAAAAGACATAGAGCTAGATGTGATAGAATGGCAATAAGTCAGAGCAACAGTAACAGAATGAGAATATATTGTTACCGAAACCTACAACCGCATTACGTAGCAATTTCACTGAATTTATAGATTTGCACTGTCTGCCCAATGGTCTGTGTTTGTTGTGTTCAAGAAAAACCTTAGAGAAGATGACTAAGATGATGCAGAAGAAGAAGATGTATATTTTGGGGACCAACACAGCGGTGGGGGAGGGGGGTTTGAATGTAGAGAGGCGTACCACTGTATGTAACATTACAGGGTGTAGAACAGAAGAAAAAACTATGTGCTAAAAATGAAACTTCACTTTGAGAAAACACTTTGGATGTCTGCACTGTTTTTTGTGTCTCTCTTTTATTTTATTTTTTTGTCTCAGTAATTAAGTAATTTTTTGTGCTGATATATTTAAACAAACCAAACAAGTTATCTGTGTTCATGTGTCGGTTAGATGGATAGTCCGTGATGAATGAACTCGATACAAATACTTCCGGGTCACTGAGTAGCCTGCTCAATGGAGCTGTCACTCAAAAACATATCAGCCAATGAGGACACAGCTCTTTAAGAACCCGCCCACCTGAGAGGTTTGTACCAAAACTGTAAAAAAAAAAAAAAAAAGTTCAGAGCATGAAAAAAAGTTATATATTTTGAGTTTTATTCTCTTTCAAATTAATATTTTAATTGAGAATTTAAAAGTTTTATGTGAGTGTATTGGCACAAAAAACATTCTATATAGTGGAATATAGTACTCGTATAGAAATGTAAAAATAATAGAAAAGTCAAAGTCAGGCATGAAAAGTACACTTGTTGGTACCCTTCTGTTAAAGAAAGAAAAAGCCACAATAATCACTGAAATAACTTGAAACTGTTAAAAAGTAATAAGAAATAAAAGTGTGCTGAAAATTAAGCACCCAACCTAATTCACACTAACCATTGCACTGGCAGGTGAACAAAACAATGTTAGCTAGGTGATGTGGTTCCTAACATGTTTATTTTTTATTCAAAATATAGACACAACTCTGATAGAATAGTACAATGGAATGACTAAAGAAGTATTTACTGACAGAAATTACTTGTTTTGAATCCAAGACGGTGTCATGTGTAAAATAAGACAACACCTTTCCTGCTGACAATAAGAAAAATGGACAAAAAGAGGACATGTTTAACTCAGGTGTGCTAATCATGATCGTCACAGGTGTGTTTAATCTGTCTATTGGAAAGGGCAGAAAGTAGTCACTGTGGTCTTTGCTATGAGTCCAGAAACCTGAAGAGAGAGTTGTGTTAGAAAATTAAAATAACATTCTAAACAAACTTATCAAAGGTGAAGGTAATAACATTTCTGAGCAGCTTGATGTTAATGTGACTCCAGTTACATGTTTTATTCAGACGTTTAAGCTGCAAGGGACTTAAGTGGGAATGCAAATGGAAACTGAAAAGACTGGAACAAGTTCTTGCCCGAGGTTTTTGACGAGGCACCACGTCATCTTTATGTTCAAAATGGAGCATATGAAGAAAAGAATGGTGAACATGGAGGAGGCTCAGTAAGTGTAATGTGAAAGTTTTTTTCATCCTTAAATTTATACTTGGTATTGTTCAGAAATTAATTTTATAACACCTGTTTGAAAATGAACTTGGTCCATAAACCCTATCTTCATAAAATTTGATTAAAATGTTCTAATTTGACAGGAAAGGTTTGTATACGAGTAGAAGTTGAAGAAGTTGGGAGTGAGATATAGTGAGAGCATTTTAAAAGTCAATTATTGTTTGCTGGTTGTGTGAACTGCAGCCTGTCAGGACATTGTGTTCATCATTTTCCTAGTAGAAAAAGTAAGACATTTTGGGCAGTTGCCTGTCTGCATTTTGTGCAGACGAAGACAGTGAACTTCACAGCTGCATCTGTCACCATTTACTTGTCCATTTGTGGATGTAATTTTACTCTGGAGTGTTATCATCCCGGGGATGTGATGGAGTACACAATGGTTTGATGTGGACTACGTACTAGTATTCGGTAAGACATTTACAATAATTTCTTTTCACTGTCATGGCTGCAGCGACAGCCTATCACCGTAGTAATATAGTATGTTCAAAGTATCTGTGAAGTAATGAGGGTTGTTACAGCATAGTATGAGCAATATGCCTTCCGCGTCGGGGTGTTGTTCGGCCCCGTTGGGAAATATTTTTCTGATAGTCACGCGTGGTCAATACATTATTCTATGGGTTATTACAGCTTATTACTGCCACTAATGCCACTGGCCCTGCCACGAACAGAATGGATGAAATACAACAGCGAATATTTGCTTTAAAAGTGGCCGAACTACCTGCGGGGAGTGATATGGTACCATGAATCTGAAGTGACAAAACCCGTTGCCATGGGCAGCGGGTTAACGGCGCAGCGGGCGGCTATATAAAAACATAAGTCCGCCCGTTGAAGATTGGGAATGTCAATCCAAAGTGAACGGGAGTTGTAGCAATGTTCTAGAGGGCTGTAGAATAAAGACTGTTAAGCTATTGAGCATATGAAGACATTAACCATGTTTCGTTGTGTAAATCTAACTGCTAGAAACTGCGAAGCCCCTGTCTGGAAGTAGCATTAGCAACTGGGTAAGTGCTACAATGACTGTATGGGCGTCACGACAATAACATAATAATAATAAAAAAAATGCGTTTAGTAAGACAAAATGTTGTCCCTAAAAATAACAGCTACAACCAAACCCGCAAGTATTAACCACGTACATTTATTACGCCAAGAAGGTGAACATGCCCGATGTAAACTCGTAGCATTAGCCACTATGCTACTACTGCATTCACCAGATATTTTGGACAATTCACCACTGATTATTAAGCTCTATCGCCCTCCTTTACCCATCACTCCTGCGTATATCACTCTCTCTATTGCCCTGGCCTCTCTGTCCACTGTGGTTAATATTATATAGGGCTGTGGCCCGTCGTAAATACTATCTGCTCTTGTCTCATCCATACACCATAGTTAGCTTGATCTTACGGGGTGCCTCGTGCTACATAACTTAGAGCCACTCTTCGTTTTTAGACAGGGACGCTGTTTCTTCATAACGTGTTAATTGCAATATTGACTTGCAGTTTCTTATCGACATCCTGATAATTTATCATTTATACACACTATTATTCATGGTAGTGTCTAACATGCATGTTGCCCTTAACCTGGCAGAAGGTGTCAAAAATAATCACACCGTACAAAGAGATTTGGAAACTGTGAAATCAGAAAGCTTGACATGATAACGACCTGAAACACAAAGTTAAAGACACCGAAGAACATCTTTGAACACATTTGACCGTTCTGAAGTTTCTGATCTACGTCCTATTGAGCATCTTATGAATGAACTGAAACATGCAGTCTGGGGTAAGGTTTATTTATCATTATTTTGTCAGTTTTAAGTCGTTTCAATGATCAGTGGGTTTTTCTTTCTTAACCCACGAAGACCCAGTGTTTCTATGGCAGTTCCCACTTTCTCTTTTTATTTCGCCTTTAAGTGATTTATCACCATTCATTAGATTATTTGCTGAATTTTGCACTTTCCACTGTGACTCTTGTAGTTTATGTATTTATTGCCTTAAGTTGTTATTTTTCACTGAAAAATTACTCTAGGTGATTGTCTTATTTTAAGTGTGATGATATATTGACTAGAAAGGAGAAAAATACACTTGCTAAGAGTTTGACTTTTCCCAGTGTGCTACATCAAAACGGAGAAATTAGATTAAAAAGTGACTTGTTCAGCAAATGTCATTAACTGAACATAAACAAAGTGTCTACAGCCACTCTTATTTATATTTGTCAAATACTCTGAAATTCAATATTTCAACCTCTGTGTTTTATTTGAAGAACATAACAATACTTTATTACTTTTAAGACATTTTTCAAAAATATTTGTCATTGAACATTGTCATGTTAAAAAAAGTCAAGCTTAACAAAGTTACCACATTTGGTTCCTTACCCATATGTGGCAAAAAGGGAAAAAATCCTTTATGTGTATATATATATATATATATATATATATATATATATATATATATATATATATATATATATATATATATATATATATATAGAAACACATGATCCCTTTGAACATCATTCCTTACATTAGTACCATTGCTTCATGTTCATGCAGAAGTGGACTGTCCAGAGTCTGGACACCACATTTGACCTGAGATTGACTGTCAATTTCATATGTAAATTACCAAAAATAGTCCCTTGCCTGATAAAGGGTTGAGTAAAGCTACTACAAATTTAGTGAAATGCAGCATTATGTGAAAATACTCTAGTCAAAGTGCCTTAAAATGCCTTAGATCAGTTAGTTTAAGTACATACACAGTTTGTTTCTATCACTGATGCCTGATATTGACTCGTATGATACGGTTTCATGTTTACTTCTAAAATCTCCAAGGCAGAATGAGCAAATCAATAGACAAAGTAAAAAAGAAACATGAAATAAATACAGTACAGGCTATGTGTTTGTATACGCTGGGGGAAAACATCTAAAAGTGTTTGTTTTTTTTCTTCATTTCTCGTCCAAATATCTCATCACACTTAAAATAAGACAAAATTGCCAACAGAGAATCTTTTCAGTGAGATATAAAGAACTTCTTTTTAGACAATAGATCTGGGAAAACTTTTTTTTAATTGAGGAAAAAAATCTGCCAATGGAACAAGTGAAAACTATTTTGCTAAGGTTTAAACCCCCCCCCCCTTTGGTATACTCTTTCTTTTTTATGCAAGTGATGGAACTATCAGAGAAAGTGTGAAAGTCACTGTGTAGTTTGACACTTTTGCTGTAAATCGGACAAAAATCTTGGCGTGATTAATGATCGAGTGTGACTTTTATGAAGCCATCACTGAACAGATTGAAAGTGGACTCTTAAGGAAGACAATATCGACTTCCCTGTAATTAAACTTTAGGAACTAATGGGATTTCCATATTTGGCTGAAGGCAATTTAACTATTTTTAACAATGCTATTAAATTTCCATTTCTGCGGGGGAAAACCTCTTTATTAGCATATAACATGACCAAACTGAAGGTCTTTCAGCTGATTGTTTTTGGTTTTCTGGCCCACAAATTCCCCTTTCTTCACATCATATCCTTCTTTTCCTCTTCTCACATTGCTGAAAGTCGACCAGAGTTTGCTGAAGAACTGCACACACATGAGGGAAAGCAAGCGAGGGGAGATACAGGCTGAGGTTAAGAAAACATAGACAACCATCAGTATTTTCCAGGGAGTCTCCATTATTTCTGGCTTGGGGTCTCTAATGGTATTTCATTGTAATTGCTATGATGTCAGAGTGTCCGTCCGCTCTAATGGCCTTCTAAAACAACAACAAGGACAGATTGGTTCCATTCACAAGTTGTTGTCCAGGCAGAGAGACGCACGAGACCAGCAGCTCAAAACTCTGCACCGTTCTCAGCTGTAAAGGTGAGTCAGAGTTTATTTACACATAGAAAACATATTCAACTTCTCACGCTGTTGTAAACGTACTCATCATGCTTTGTTTTACGAGGAGTTGGCAAGAAATGAAGGCTAAGAAAACAAAGATATGCTGCTTTTATTGCATTTTTGCTCCAATCATGCACAGTTTAGTTTCATAGATAGAGATTTCATTATTTAATGCCATTCTTTGTGGATTTTTTCTTAATTGTTGCTACAGATGTATTAAGTACATTTGAGACACTAAATAACACAATGCATTTGCTATAGGTTAAAAAATCTGTTAGAACTTTGAGTTAAAACATCCATTCCTTTCAGTGAAATAGTCACTCTGTGTCACTTGCGTGTTTTCACTATTATATGGATGTTTTTGTTTGATGCAATGGAAATGTTTCATTAACTCTTTAAGTTGGCCATTGTTGACTGTAATGGTCACAGCTACAGTAGTGTGCAATATCCAAAATGGACACTAGAGGGAGTTAATAGTTATATTGGATGTCAAAAAGCAGTTTGTCCAGCTTTGACAGACATCAGTGGCTCAGTCATGTTGCATAGTTTTTATTAAATATTTCACATATTTATTATCTACCTTTCTATAACAGATAAAATGAAATTATTGTGCTTTAATAAATAACTTAAACCATATTTGTGTATTCACTAATGTAAACCACCTTTCTTTATATGTACCAGTACTAACCCTCTTTTTCATTTAATACATTTTCCTTGCAGTATTTCCCAGCATGCACCTCCATCCACTGTCTCTCCCTTTCCTCTTCGTCCTGGTTGCCGGGGTAGCCGTGATGTGCGTTGCCGTGACAACCACCCTCCATGGTTTCCGGGGCTGTGCGGTTCGAGAGTTCTCCTTTGTGGCCCAGAAGCCAGGCTGCAAAGGGCTGCGCATCACCACAGAGGCCTGCTGGGGGCGCTGCCACACCTGGGAGGTAACAGCCATGTGTGTTTGGAAACTGTTGTTGATCAAAAGTGACGGTTATCATTTCAAATGTTACTATGACACCTGTGGATGATGCCTTTTCTGCTGTTCCATACAACCGTTTCTCCTTTGCTGAATCATCCATGGCAAAGTGTCTCATACAAACCCTCAAGATGCACAAGAGTCAATTTAATGTGAAACTTAACTTTCCTGTTTTTCTTTGACTTGCAGTTCAGGTCTATCAACCTTAATACTGATAATGTATAAAGCCCAGTGGTGTAGTCCAGGGTGTATACAATGATGAATGGATTATACCTGCTTAATTTTTGGTCAGCGTTGGGTGTACTTGCTTTTAAATCCCCCTGAAGAGTAGGGAAGACCAACCCTGCCATGTTGGAAAAGATAAATGCAGTATAATATAAAAATGGTTTGATTAATTTATTCACTTATATTGTCCTTATTTATATTTTTATTTATTTTTGTCATTGCATTTATTCCTGTCCTTTCCTGTTTCCATGTCCTTTATCCATTTTCTTATTTATTCCTATATTTTCCATCAGATGTTTTAATAATTTTAGAATGGTGAAAAAATATTACTAATGGATTTTTGGGTAATCTAAAGTAGTCTTGCATGTCACGGTTTCAAAAATGGTGTTCTACACCATTTAAAAAAAGGAATTATAACTTAAGGGGAACTGAAATCTTCAAGAAAATAAAGTGTAGAACAAACATAAAAAGCAAGTGTAACTCTGTTATAGGGGTATATCTGTCTAATAATGTGGACCAAAACTTAATGTCTCCTTCAATTTGCGCTTGTAAAAGGATGGATAAATCTCATATAATAAAAAATATGTATATGTAGAACATTATCTAATTAAGTGAATATCTAGTTCTAATGTAGAAGAATGCATACAATTAGATTATTGTAATAAATTAATACAGGCTGTCATGATTAGAAGTGTGGTGGCTCTGGGTCACATCTATTAATGATTTTATTTGTAGTAAATATTTAAAGTGCATATAAAAATCAGTTTGTGTTCAAAACAATTATGTAAATGTGTGTATGAGGTGACTTAGAAAAAGTGTATGTGAAGGGTTTGAATGGATGCTTTGTTATTGGAAAATATACAGAAAAGTGGTAAAACAAAGGAAGTGGCATTGATTGAATTATTTATAAAAAGGGGGTGGGGCCTATAAATTACATCTTCCCACTGCTTTGTTTGACCATGTTGTATGATTCTTTATCTAATCATTTTATTTGCTTGAAACTAAACAAACTACAATATCTCTCTCAAGCCATAGATGAAAGTTACACGCACGCTATTTTGTTTTTCATTCAGTTAAATTTAACATACAATCTTGAGAGCCAATAGAAGAAATTTTGTGAAATACTAACAAATACACCATTCCTTTATTTTTAAAAAATTATTATTGGCTCACGATGGGCTATTTCCATCGCGCTTCGACCATCCGTCGTCTACAATTCACTAAAATCTCTTCTCCCTCAATTATCAACAATTTCAATTCCGATTGATTCATTAGATCGAAATCTGCCTTTGTAAACAATTTGTTTACAACTGTTTATCTTTTCAGTCTGTCACTAAAATCACTACTCTTCCCTCAGTTCTCAACAGGTTTAATTTGTGACAATTCACGGAGTTCAGTTTCAATCCAGATCAAAGAAAGTAATTGATCCAATATTAGTTTCTACAAACACCCTCCTGCGTAGCATTTAACATCTTGAACCACAGTAATATGTCATTACTCAGTTACCTACTTTTGTTCAGTCAGATGTTACCCCATGAGAGCTTTGGGAGCTTCCTATACCATTCACACGGTTTTTGACATTTGTTGATAAAAAACACAGAGTGGGATTGATTTTGTGATCTATTGAAGGACTCCCTTTTGTTGATAGCAAGACATCACAGCTGTGAGGCTCAGATGAGCGCACATCTATTGGCACTATTTAAAATTTTGATCTTCTTTCATGGTCTTTTCATCATATTGCATCATATACACTGTTTTGATCTAGATTCATTGTCATTTTCTTCATCTTGAATCTTTTCTTATTTAATTCCCTTGTTTTATCTGCTTGGATAATAGTTTTAGTTTTGTATTTTATTTGATAGATTTTACACCTGATGTCTCCTCTATATTTCACATGGTTTTATTGATAACATTTGTGCACTCTAACAAATAAATTTCTTCTTTTTTAATTAGATAAAATAATTCTTATTTTTCTATGCCGGTTTGCAGACCTGTTTTTGAGTCGAAACTTTTTGGACCTCAAACCGTAAACTTGGAAAACACAGCTCTGTTGTAATGTTTCTGAACACACAC
Source organism: Siphamia tubifer (assembly GCA_020466265.1). NCBI lineage: Eukaryota > Metazoa > Chordata > Actinopteri > Kurtiformes > Apogonidae > Siphamia > Siphamia tubifer. The sequence continues at coordinate 18,163,448 of CM035800.1, forward strand.
ACATGGGGATATTTTCTCTTAATTATGATTCACATGGCATTTTACATTGTAGTTATTCTTTATGAGATAATATGCAGTCATATAGAGCACTAACGGTGCATTTTTTTCTGCTCTTAAAATCCTTAAGATCGGGCACAAATGTCTTCTGGAAAATCAAAGGAACTGTTCAGACGTAACGTAACCTCAGACATATAAAATCAGAAATACTTAATCAGTCACAGGATGGGAAATTATTAGTTGCAGCATGGATGGAACAAAGGAAGATGAAGTGCAAAACAATAGCCCTGTGTAAAATAATTTAACACACATAGACTGTCTCCACATGAATAAATGAACTTTTAACCCAGTCCTACTCCTGTGGAAGTTCCCAAATAAATTGAGTTCTTGAGTGATTTATTATAAAACTATGCTTTAAACTTAGCATTTTTTTCCAGTGATAATTAGGCGTTTTCTTCTATTTAATTAATTGATCGTGTAGATGTTCATAAATGCTCAATGTAATTCAAAGATTAATATATCAAAGCAAAGAGAACAGATGACATTTTTTCTTAATCTATTATTAACTGAACATAAATCGAAAGTTTCCATCCTCTGTCTTTGATCCAACTCCATGGGTTTTACAGATAAATCAATGTTTCAGGAGGTAACTGTGTTTCCATGTTCAAAACACAGCGTGATTATCCAATGAGTCACATCTGATGACCATGAAGAAGTAAAACTGTAGTTTACACCAGTTATTTACATGCATCGAGAGGATGAATGGATCAACTGATATTAAACTGTTCAGAATCAGATCAGTAATGACTTTGGCTGTCAGTGGCTGTTCGGGTCTTTAAGTGCAGAAAAACCTGGTTGCATCTCATTGTTGGTAAATCAATAGTTGTAGCAGAATAATCAGAGCTAATAACAGAAGATTTATGCTTATCGCAAAGACTGAGGCTGATTTCATATTTTTATGTCTGAGGTTACATCTGAACAGTTTTTTGTTTTTGCCCCCCCCCAACAGGTTTGTGCTTGATCTTAAGGATTTTATGTATATGTATATGACTGTATATGACTGGATATTATCTCATAAAGAATAACTATAAATATTTACATGCATTGATAGGATTAGTGAATCAACATATGTTAAATGGTTCAAATCAGTAGTGATTTTGGATGTCAAAGGCTGTTTGGGTCTTTATGGGTTAATAAAGTGCAGAAAAACCTTGTATCTAATTGTTGGTAAAATCAATAGTTGTATCTATTGATGAAAAGAAGAAGAATTGGAGTTAGTAGAATAAGCTTTATTGTCGTTGCAAAAGCTGCTGTACAGTGTATTTGTTAAATTAATGTATTTCTAACATGCAGTGAACAAATAAAAACAAAACAAGGCTATAAGATAAAAACAGAATAACATTCAAATGATTGGAATCTATCTTCAAGTGCAAGTGTGAATGTTGCATGATCAAAAAGGAGTAGGAAGAATCTTAAAACTCAACTCATGAAGTTAAAACTTGTATTTAACTGTTTTCTGCAGAAACCTGTGCCAGACCCTCCCTACATCCACCGCCACCATCGTGTGTGCACGTACAGTCGTACTCGCCACATGACCGCCCGCCTGCCCGGCTGCCAGCCCGGGGTCTCCCCTCTTTACCACTACCCCATGGCCCTGCACTGCCACTGTACCGTCTGCTCCACACAGGACACAGAGTGTGAAACCTTCTGAGGACGCACGTTCCCAGCAACTGTAACCACGATAAACAATGTTCAATAAAAAGTTATGAAAACACTTCAATGAGTGGGTGACTTTGTGAGGACGCTTGTATTAAAAACAGTACCATCGGTTAACTAAACTTTTCTACCACACAGTTGTCTGGTTTTTGTTTAGAAAGAAGAAAAAATGACCATGACCCAGTATCTGGCCAACACAGTAACAGTTTTTAATACAGTAACAATGCATTACCTCATTATGTTTTTCATAGTTATGGATGGTGAATCAGATTAAATCATTGCTCGGCCCAGCTGGATATTTTTCCTTTGTTTTGACAGTTTATTGCAGGAAAATACATAATAATGATCAGGCTTTTTCAGCTAATAGCTTGGCACTCATGAATTTCATCATTTTATTTGGGGGAAATATTACACACACAGCTATTTGAAAACTACATAAAAGCAAAAAAAAATGTATATGCCACAAAAAAAAGACCAGTGTGCATCTTGGGTAAAGGGAGAAGACAAATCAAAGACCTACAAAACACATATTTGCAGAATAGAAATTTATTGAAATACAATTTCATCACAAACTATACAGTGCATTTTCTTTTTGCATTTTCCAACATTCTTTAGTTTCTCAATAGATATTTACAAAATGTCTAAGTTCAAATTCATAAATATAAATAACGTTTGTACATTCTTTAGTCTTTTGTCTGTGTTTAGTGGTTATGAACTGACTTGATTCCAAAGATGATATTTTGACAGTTTCTGTTTTGTTGAGTCATTGATTACACTGGGGAATAATTTGAGGAAAACAAATCTGTTGGGTTAGATTTTTTTATGCTGATTAAAAGTATAATGGTCTTGCGGATTCCGAAATTGCTTCTTTTTTTTTCTTCTAGCACGTCAATTTTTTTTTCTTCACAACTTGCTCTCCACATAAGCAAAATTCCACTGATTAGCTGGAGTAAGACTTGTGAACTGATTACAATTGGACTCATTTACAGCTACAGCAATCACAACTGAGACAGTGCAGTGGGAGGTGAGTACAGCTCCCAATAGGTCAGTACAATTACAGTAGAATTACAGTTGCCATGTCCTTTGTAAAATATAATAATGTGAAATAAACATTGCATTTATGCCTGTTTCTTTTATATTTCATTGTGTCAATATTTGATAATTCGTTTAAAACAAGCACAGACCTGTTAAGTACAATATTTTTCATATGTTTTAGGAAAACGGGGATCCTATAGGTGGAAAAAAAAACAACTAAAATGAAACTAAGCTGTCAGACCTAACTCAACAAAAATCGTGTTCCCCAGTGTTATCTTGTTGACTAGCATGTTTCCCTCTATTTTTTATGGTTGTGATGTCTAAATGATAGGTTAGTCATACTTTTTTTTTTTCTTATTTTAGATATGAAGAAGAGGTGAAATGAGCACTGTGACCGGGTTTTATCTGTAATTGCTGTAAAACCATGTTTTGCAAAGCTTTTTTGCAGTGTGTGTGAAAGAATGGTGTATACAGCATCAAAAATAAATGTGTAACAATCAAGTTTCCTTAAAAGCTTCACATGCTCACACAAACATACATAAACACGCAAACAGTATGTCTCTATAGGCATTAAAATTAAAATGGTCCCTTTCAAGATTGAAGTATTCAATGACCCATTGTGTCTGAAGAGTCTAAAATTAAGGGTCTATATACAGTAGTTCTGGAAAAACTTCTTCAAAATTAGCTGAAAAAAAAAAAAAAAAATATATATATATATATTTTTTTTTTTGTCCACTTTGTTTTTTCAGGAGAGAAGGTTGACTTTGTTTTCAATTTTACATTCGAAACTGTTTATAAGAGACAGAAAAAGCATAGTAGCAGGTGCATTGTTGAGAATAAAGCTGTTCCCTCCAGTCATTCAGTTATGTGGAGTTTTATCCCGTGCAGTTGGAGTTTCGCCATGTGATGTGTCAGTAACGAGACCTGCGGCACATGTCACAACGACACGCCCTCGCTGTCAGGATCTCGATTTCGTCATGGTGACGACCTCGAGGGCAGTCCAGGCGAACTTTGACCTGTACAGAGGTGAATGAAAAGACATGAACATTATCCGAATAAGTGAATATCTAGTTATGATATAAAAGAATGCATACAATTAGATATTATTCTGTATGGCTTATTTGTAACTAATTAATACACAGTCATGATGGGATATCGCGTTTGCCATTAATTGTATTTGTAGCAAATAATTAAAATGCATATAAATATAGTTGATATTTAAAAATGTGATTATGTAAATCTGATCTGTGACTAAAAAGTGTTTGGTGAATGGTTTGCATGGACATTTTGTGTTGTAAAAATGTAAATATATAAACACAATTTTTTTAGTGTCTTAAGAAAGTGAAGGAAAGGGAAGCAATTTAATGTCTAAAAAGGGGGTGGAGTTTAACTTGTACTTCTCCCCACTCCTTTTCAAGCCCCCAAAATTGTGTTTGTTCGTGTCATATTACTCAGTACTCCCATTCTATACTTAAAGGTGAAGTGGGAGATCTTTTTTTGGAGCATTTTTTACCATATTGCTTGAAAAACCTCTTCACAATCTCAAATCACGTACTGAAATAGAATGTTTGAAAAAAACCTGAAATGTTTTAGTCCAGTCTAGAGGATGAAACCAGAGGAAAACTCCGGCCAATCATTGTACTGATCATCTTTACAATGATTGATTTGCTGATGCGTCCATCAAATATCAGTCCATGCGCGTTCACATAAACAGCTATGGTGGAAAAGACAACTGGCAGCAAAACCAAAGTAAAAACTTGAAATGAGGAAGCTGAGCGAAGAACGGAACAGGACATGGGTGGTAATCGCTACGACTTCCCAGCGCTGGCGTCAACTGAAAAAGGAAAAGGGGCTCAAAACCGATGCTAAGGTGGCCATGTTTCTACTCCATAGGTAAGATGATACTGTTACGATTATATAATATTTTTTATATACTAATTGTTTATGGCTATCGTATTCACCTCGTCAGTGAGAAAATGTCAGATATTGACCAAACATAATGTTCCAGCAGGTTTTGTGAAGTTACCAACACTGTGTGTAAACTGCTGCTGTAACACCATAAACTATTGTCCTTGTACGTTAGTTTTCCCATGGTGTTTATTTCATGCTTCTAAACCTTTTGTTAGCTAAGCTTCATGTGACACAAACTGATAAATGTTGATTATTGTTTTGTTTTTTAGGATGATAATTGATGTTGAGTTCTTGTGAATGCTCGTGAACCTCCATCGTTGCTCCAGACAGCTGCATGTTGATGTATTTTTTAAGGCATGGGTGTGTATACTTTCAAAATATAGCTGCAGGAACTATTTTTCAAGATCTCCTACCCTACCTTTAAGTTGAAGTACAGCTACTTGTGTGGAAAAAATACTCTCCTAAAAGTAGAAGTACTTATTCAACTCCTTCACTGAGATAAAAGTAAAAAAGTACAAGTTCTCAGTTATAATAAAGGATAAAAGTAAAAAAATTTTTTTTGCCATAAATTTGAAATGAAACAATATTTATTTAACCAGGCAAAATTATAACATTTTCCCTTGTCTATTTCTACAGTGAATGGTACTGACCAGATTCCTGCACCAGGTCTAATACCGAACAAATAATCCAGAAAAACATGCGGGAAAAGGTAAAAAATATACAGATTTAACACACATGAAAAAGTAACAAGGCTAGTTTGAGAATGTAAGGAGTATAGAGTACAGATATTTATGCAAAAATGTAGGGAGTAAAAGCAAAAAGTTGTCAGAGAAATACTCGAGTAAAGTACAGATACCTAAAAAAAATCTGCTTAATTACAATAAGGAAGTATAAGTACCTTTAGTCGTATTGTTCTTTATCTCATGATTTTATGTGTTTGAAATGAAATATAATTAAACTAACACAAACTGAACTTTTGTAGCATCTTTATTAATCTTGTTCTGAGTTTGTACCTTGGCATCCTTGCTGATGGTGCAGCATCGTGAAGCAGAGGTGATGTTATGGGTGAAGTTGGACGCCACCAGGACAGAATATCTGGATGGGAAGGCACTGGACTCACAATAACCCACACAGGCATAAACCAGATGGGTGCCTTTGCATGTGCCACGGCGGTCACTGCGGATGGTGACGTTGAAGGCTGCAGATAAGCAAAATCACAAGTAAGTATACTAGTGTCATGTGTACAATCTTGTACTATAAGACTATACTAAATTCTATTTGTGGTTATACTTACGATATAGGTGACATCCCGGGGTGAGGCCATCGTAGCTCCAGCCAATAGGAGAGAACAGCAACAGCAGTGACATCACTGGTAGGACCAGCAGGCAGAGATGTGAGGACGCGCACGGAGACATTTGGACGGCAGCCTGGAAGGTCAACACACAATGTGAAGGTAGGATATTAGCAGTGGGAAAGGTGGTGGAAGCCAGAGTGGACATACAGTACAGCTCCAAAAAGCTTTGACTCATATACAGTTGCAGAAAAAGAACTTTTTAAACCATCAAAAGTCATCAAAAACAATAGTTATGCAATCAAGTACTAACTCCTGTGTGTAGCGTGTGATTAAAACGGACAGAAAAAAATTCTAAAAATACAAAACATTTTTCCAGGGCTCATTTCAATCTAAAATGTTGAACGTGATTTAGGATTTTGTGTCTGATATTTTGATTGACAGGTCAACTATAGGAGTCTGAGAATATTTCATAAAATGCAATGTTTCTGAACTTTAGTTGTGCTTGACAGATTGGTCTAAAAAACTTGTAACATTAGTTGATTATGCAGTGTTCGATGAGGCGGCGGCTAACATTAGCATTCGCTATAGTTCTGCCCCTTTTGTCCAAATATGGTCATTTAGTGAGTGAAACAGGTTAGACATTTGGTTCCTGTGTGAAATATATGTCCTCCTGTCCTTCAGGAAACTGTTGGGTCCTGTTCCTTATATTAAAGACGTCAATACACAAACAGATTCAGCCCAATTCTTTCACTAAATCATATAACTTTTTCTCTGTCTTAACCCATGAAGACCCCCTGCTACTTTTTTGGCAGTTCCCAAATAATTTTCTCTCTATTTGTACCTTCCTTAACTGACTTATAATTTTAAAAATATATATATTATCCTCTGTATTTTTTTTTTTTTTGTATAAATCATGCATTTTCCTGTATTTAATCTTCAGATCACGTAGATGAGCATGAACACTCAGAGGAAATTCAAAGTTAATAATATCAAAACGGAGAAAGCTGAAGAAAAAGTGCCTTTTTCAGCAAAGACAAATAACTGGGTGTAAAAATAAATGTCTATCCGCTGTCATTGATCCAACCCCAAAGGTTTTACTGGTGAATCAATGTTGTAGGAGATGACAGTGTTTCCATGTCTACTGTAGAGCCTCCGAACATCTAAATGGGTCATATTTGATGACCAAACTGTATTTAACACCAATTATTTTCATGTATTGATAGAATTAGTGGATCAACAGGTATTAAAGGGTTTAACAACAAACTAAGAGTTTCAAAATAAAAGATAATCATAAAAAAGTTAGGTATTGTAATACAAGATAAATGCATGTAATTATTTAGAGTTTATTCTATTTCATCCATCCAATCAGCACCTTCAAGTGACCACACCCACATCAGACATGAACATTCTAGAGAGAAGCTTGGATAAAACACATGACAAAATCTGAAAAATGTTTTTATATTAAATTAATCTAATACTGCCTTTGCGTACGTCTGCATACCACAGTTATATATGTATATATTAAATGTCGAGTAACCAAAACTACACTTCATACCCACATTTTATACACGTATGTTGACGTTATCGTGTTTTTTGTAGAACAGAATAAGGTGTTACCCACCACGGCTTGGTTTAATACAGAAAATGATTACTTTTATTGTCTAAATTTGAAAATTTACAGCTGGATTATGTGCATCAGCATTTACAACGGTCTTAATGTTGTTAAATATATATTCTGAAATGTGTTTTTAATTGACAAATGTTGAGATCATAGACATCTGTGTTTTTTTTGTGGAAACATTTTTCCAAAACTGTTGATATTAAAATTAATTGAAAAGACAGAAACACATCAAAGTGTTTTCAGAAATCCACTTGCAAATACATTTTAGGAATTTCTAGGCGATAAACAAGAAATGGAAAAAAAGCAGAAAAACATTCCTGTTAGAAAGAACTGATGTTATTTATTCAGTTTGGACTTTTTTCAAATCTAAGCTCTGTGAAATACACCAACAAAATAATGGGCAGAAAAAAAGAAGTATTATTTTATTTAACTGCTAAGGAGGCATCAAAAATGATCAGAAAAAAGTCAAAGCAACAAAAATCTTGGCCAAATTTGAGCTCAGAGAGTCCATCATTTCCTTCACTCAACCTGAGGTGATCTTCTCCCACTGAACTTTCTCCCCAAATCAAAGCATTTCGCCCTGAGCTCCCTCCGTTATCAGTCTCTCCAAGGTGATTTCCCATCCTGCACGTCTGCCTGTCACTCAAATGACTAGCAGCTAATGTGAATAAAAACAATACTGGCTTTATCTTTTCAATCTGCCTCGTTTAACCACTACCTGCTGACACACGCGCACACACACACACACGCACACACACACACACACACACATGACCGCTGTCCCATAGTCGGATATTCTCACATGTAGAGAAGCCGAGTGTTCCTGTGTGCATCACTGATTGACATAATTCATGCCTGATCTTGAGCGAATGTCCGCAGATACACATGGTCACGCAGCACCTCCCACACACTCCAACACGTGTATAAACAGTAAGTCATGTTTTCCTGGGAATTTTGGTGATCCCAACCTTTACCCTCTAAAATGGCAGCTCTTTCCAGCTCCGTTTGACTGCAGTGGGAATTTTGGGAATCACAGTGTTGATGGCGGGACGACCCTGGGGACGCCATTAACGCTGCTGCTACGACCAAATTAACAGGTCATGGCTGTGTATGTGTGGAGCCATTAACCCCATGTCAGCTGGCGGGGCAGGGGAAATGCCCGACTTTTTCCTCTCATGTGGGGTTTCCACGCCTGAAGGTTTGGTTTGGCTTTTAGGAAACTGGTTTGTAAAACGTGTAGCGTTTTGGGAGGCGTGTAGACGTTTAAGACCACCAATACAGCCCAAAGAATTTACACTGTGGAAAAGTTAACATCCTCTAGACTCCACAAATGACACCCTGTTAACATCAAGTGTTTATTAACTTAATGTGGACAAAGGTGCTGGTATTTTTATTTTTTTTTTAGTTTTGCATCTTTTCAACCACTGAAAAAAACTGTTAAATTACAATATTCTTATTTTATTTCAGAACAGAATGATATTGAGACATTCAGGATTATAACACTTCAATGTCCTTCCAATGAAGCCTATAATAACAATATTTGAGTCAATGATTTTGTAGAAAATGTTACACTGCAGGATGCAGTTTGAACCAACTGCACTCATTAAAAAAAAAGAAAGTGTAATTAGCCTTTTTTCAACATCCAGAAAGTAATTTTATGACTTTTCAGAATGCTATGATGATACAGTGAAGTTAATCTCTTTTACAAAGTTTTACAAATGTTCTCCATGTATCATCTACTGATTTAGTTTTACAAGAATTAAAAAAAAATAAATAAAATTAGGATGAGATTTCAACTAAATCCTAAGAGACAACAGGACATGCACAAATTGATGAACATGCAAAGTGAACTGTTTGGAATTTGGAAACATTTCCATAAAAAAAATCATTACATTTTCTTCAGTGTATCAGAGCATCCTCTAAAATGTGGTAAAAACATGACTTAAAGGTTTATTCCATCTAAATGTAAGATGAGAAAAGAGCTTGTTCTTACCTGTAGTTGCAGTGAGGAGTACAGTGTGTTGAGCCTGGGTGAGCGCAGGGCAGGTGAGTCTGCTGACAGGTGAGTGAGTGAATGTCTGATCTGAGCCTCATACAAGGATATAAGTGACTCAGGTAAGAGCGAAGGCACTTATAGCTCTGGACACACCCACAATTAGAGAGCTGACAGTGTGTATAGCTTAATGTTCTTCTCTACAGGTTTCTCTCTCGTTTCAGTTACCAGTCTTTCTACCTGTGCAAGAAAACACAGAAAATAATATATATATGTATGTATATACATATATTATATAAAAAGAAACCTCCTTTAAGGCGTCTGTGTCCTTCTGTGTGTTACCATCTCTTGGTCCCTCCACCCTCCCCCTCCTCGCTCCTCTGTTTTAAACCTTTAGGGGGACCGCTGTGACACAGAGGAAAACTAGATAGGTTTTCCATCAACGCACCGCCACAATAGTAAGAACACACACAGCTTTACCTCACTCGTGTGCGCATGCATAAAGATGTACACGCCAGCCCCCAACACACACACACACACACACACACACACACACACACACACACGAAGCAAACATGTATGCACGTACGCCTACAAAAATGATCCGGGGCCTCAGCTGCCAGCTGATACACACTGCAAGTGAACTAATAAATGAACTAATAGGAGACTTCACACACACACTCACCAACACACACATACACACACACACAAAACGTGCGCCTGTGTTTTCCATTTGTGGCTGTAGGAGGAAGGGCAGGGTTCGGTCAGAAGATATTGTGGGTTTAGGTCAGCTGTGAGTGTGTGTGGCACATGGTGGGTATATTCTGGGGAACGCCCAGCTCTGCTTCTCTTCTTCCTCATCTTGAACTGATCTCAGGAACCGCGTTGTCCAAGTCCTTTTAATAGACTTTTATTTGTTGGATTTCTGCAGAGCCATTCTAAAATATGTCACAAAGGTCAGAAGATACTAGATCCTCCACGTGACATTCGGGCATGAAACGAATTACTTTTGGCAGCCCACCACAAATTAATAAAAGTGAGTTCAGGGTGAAGGAACAAATGTCTTACTCGCTGGAACATATATCCCAGACATCACCAGAGGAGGAGGAGGCGGGGGGTCGAGGGGATCTCTAGGTTGAATTTCCTCTCCTAATGTGTCTTCCATTTTTTGGTTTTGGTTTATTGAGTTCCTGGTCTTTCTGGAGACGCTGGCTGGGGTCAGGAATCCTTGCTGTCACAGTCCTGCCAAACCCACTGAGACGCTGTATGTGGTGAAGAGCTATAAAAACGGCTTAACTTTACTCTCAAATAGTGATCCAGTGTGACACGCTTTATTGTAATTAATTTACTGTAGTTGGATCCCAAATGCAGTTTTATTACCATTAAACTGTAAACCTCACATCTGTCTTTTATCATAAATCAGACGGGTAGCTTCAGATTAAAATGCACATTAATATTAATATTACATAAAAGCAACAAAAAAAAAAACCCTTATCAAATAACTGGGTGCCGGTGCTTTACTTTTTTATTTGTCTGCAGTGAAAGACAATTAAAAAAAAAGTAAATAAATGCAAAAATAAATCATTCATCAATCATCATTTTACAATTTACAGAGAGAATGTGCCAGACAAATGGTGAAAAACTAACTAGAGTGTATGATTATCTATACAAAGATATGAAAGACATCATAAAGCATTAAAGACATTCAGTGTTTACAGGAAGATATGTTACATATATAGCTCAAAATTGAAAACTGACATCATTGTGTTGACGGTTTCTTCACCAAAATATAAGATTAGTGCTAAAATAAACTGATCTTCACATTACTGATGACTGATGGCAGTATGAATATTTTTATTTAAGTATTTGAGTTCAGTGAATCAAGTTGACCGTTGCAAATTAGCGCTAAAAATAAAATGAAAGAGAAGAGAAAAAAAAGTGCAACTCATATGATATGATGTCCTTTACTGACCTGGCAGTAGTGCAGCATTACAGCTGCACTGGCAAAAAAAAAAAATACAAATATAATAATAAAAAAATAAATGCAATACATTCTGTAACCAGGCAGTACAGTACAACATCAGGACACAACAGACACAAACAGCAACATAACGTCTAGACACTGTAATAACGAACATAAAATGGACAGTACTAGGGAAAAGAGAAATAATAAGGACAAAGTGTTAAAAGAATACAAAAGATCCAGCATATTTCACATGACAGTAACCCAAAAAAACGGGACTAAATAAGAAGAAAGAGAAAGTATCAAGAATAGAAATTGTGAAGTGCTTATTTTCATATTTTCTAGCAGGGTAACATTTACCTGAAGGTTCATAATGGGAATGTGTGAAGTGTTGAATATCCTTCAAACTGGTGAACTGAGGGTCACATGACGTAAAGAATAGGTGTATGCGAAAGTATCGGTTACGTAATATATCACGAGATTTCATTTCCCAATACTGTATCAATATTAAAAAGTACCGTATCGATATTAAAAAGTACTGTATCGATATTAAGTATTCGTTCTAATGTAGATGTGGTGGAGGTTCACATTAGTTTTGTTTTCTTTTTTTAAATGAAGCTTTTTCATTTATAGGGCAGGTTCTTAAACTGTAATTTCTGTAAAAGTTTAATTTATTTTAGGTTTTTTTTGTACAAGTAAAGACACATGTTATTTGATACAAGTCTTACACTTTAGGTTTTGACAGAAAGACGTTTTGTGATAAAGCATTAGATCCTGTTCTCTTTATTGCATTTTTCTAGGAAATAATCTTTAAAAAAAACATCATCATGAAATATTATATATATTATGATTTGTGTCATATCGCCAGATTCTTGCCAATACACAACCCCAATAACATAAAATGAGAAGGATGTGTACTGAATTATTTTTTCTTTTCATTAAAAAAAAAAAAAACGGTATCCTTCAAACTCTGCTTTATGTATGACATGAATTCTTGTTGGGGAGAAATGTCCACCTTTCACATTGTGGAAATAATAGCAATATTTAGGAATAGGAAAGGAAGACAATAATAATGAAATAACCCTGAACACAAACTTGGAAACTACATTAATATATTCACTTTGGGGCAATTACAGGGAAGTGGCAAAAAATAACAAAAATGTCATATTCACCTCAAAATGATGTGCATAGTTTTGTACATCTAGATGTGATCCTAGTACTTTGTTGCATCTATTTGTTAAAGCTCATGTCATGATTTACTCCACAATACAGAGATTTTCACAGAACATGCATTTTCCCTCCTCCCTAGAAATATGTCTGTCCCCATAGATTATTTTTTTCTTTTTACAAAACATGTTTGTCTACACAATGCAAAGAAAAAAAAATTAAACAATACAACTCCCCCCCCTTTAGCTTTAGTCTGCTATGAAGGTGAGGAACAACAAAAGTTTAGTGTTGGAATTGTAATATAATATCAACTAGAAAAGCACTCTGAGAGCGCAAACCTCCACCAAGGCAGACCCCCCCCCCCTTTGAATGAAGAGAAGTCTGACAAGGAGGTTATGTTTTGTCTGATATTTAGCAAGAGAACTCAAAAAGTTATGGATGGATCTTAATGAAATTTACAGGGTAGGTTGGTAATGGTGAGATCTGGAAATGATTAGATTTTGGTGGTGATCTGGAAGAGATTTTAGGTTCTGGATCACTTTAAAATGTATTCTCCATTTATAGCAATGTAAAATTTCAATGTGATACAGAACCCCGGATCTCTTCCGGATCACCAACAAAATGTAATAATTGGTTCCTTGTGACACTCTCAAAACAACCAGAAAATTTCATTAAAAAAAAAAAAAAAAAAAGGAAAAAAGTAGAACCAAGAACATCCATTAACACTCAAGTGTTGTCGTTAGTGCTCAGTACCCTTAAAATGCACAAAAATGTAATTTTGGGCACACAACTGAGGCTCATTTATTCAGTATTGTTTTTAAAATTATTTATCCATATAAAATAAACAATCTTAAAAACAAAAGGCATCGATATTACTCATGCAAGATAGACACTGAAGGACTTCCACACACACACTCTTACCCTTAAACACACACACCTTCTAAGGAAAACACAATTATCATCAAACATTCCCAATCGGTGTATGTCAATGGAAAACGGGATGTGTGACATCATCACCTAAAACCCCCTCCCACACACAAACACACAAAACTATTAGTGTGTTGACTGTAAATTGCACAGACGTGTGTTTCTCCTGATTCCATGCCAACGAGAAGAGAGAGAGAGGGGTGAGCGAGCATTAATCTGAATGGCCCACTGCATCGCATCAGGAGGGGTGGAATTAGATGTGAATGAACTTTGTTAAACCAGAGCCTCTCTTGAAATGCACATATACACATACACATACATACACACACACACACACACATTTCTCCAGTGTGACTCAGTGGGTGACTGATGTTTGTATCGCTTGGTGGCCCCGCCGCTTTTGGCTGCCTTGGAAACCATGGCGTCTTGACTAACTATAATATCATTAATGTGTCCGCTTCCACTTCTGCCCTGTTATTTTAAGATCAGTATGTGTGTGTGTGTGTGTGTGTGCGCTAATAGTTGTAATGTATATGCATGTGTGTGTAGCTGTAGTCATATAAGTATGAGTTTCAGCTGGAGGTGATACAATCGTGTGTGTGTTAAAGCCTGCATGTGCTTTGTGTGTTTTATTATGTCTGACAGGACATAATAAAACACACAGTATGCGGTCAAAGAGAGTAAGCAAATATGAGTGTAAGATAAATGATGTGTGTGTTATTTTGGGCTCTATGACAATATGAGGAGAGGATTAGGCAAAGTTTTCCTGTTTCTAAGTCGACGTTTGAGTCCCGTTGACCCATTTACCTCTGCATATAAACACAGACACATGCACGTATCTAGTTAATCAATAAATACACTGATTTCTTTATACGTGCTCATTTAAGTCTTCAAATTAAAATGCACACACACACACATACACACAGGCATAATATAGACAATTTAGCTTGTTTTGATTGACAGGAGGAAAGTGGAGTTTCCACATGGTGATAGTCACTGAAGCTCAAAGTGTGTGCTCGCTAATACACACAACACACACACAGACAGGAGTGGAAATATTAAGATAGACATGGCATTGTCTACAACAATTACCAGAATGAAGCCTTGGTATGTGTGTCTGTGAACTCCTGTCTGCATGTGGAGGAAAAGCCAACAATAATTGGTTTAAAAGCACTTTCCATTTTTACCTTTTACATATTGGAGCCGTGGAAACATAGGAGGCTGCAGTAACTCACCTGGCAGAGAGCATAACATGTACTGTATTAGCCTGTATTAGCCCATGACAAGACAATAAAATATCTGGGCACATTTTCATTGTATTAAAGGAACAACTGGTAAAATCCATTAACACTCAAGTACTTGGGACATATTTGTTTTGTTAAGTCTTGGCCATTTGTTTCCAGTTGGAGACAGTTTAGTGTAATACAAAACAATGGATGAGCTCATATTTAAACCAAGTTATGATACTAAAAAAAAAAAAAACAGCATAGGTAAGACAAATTCAGAATCATTGCTTTGTAGTGTCACTTCTATTTTAGCCTCTTTAACAGTAGACATGTAATACTTGAACGGTTAGATCTGCTCAGTGTTACCTTAGTTTGTCACATTAGTCTTTTGTTTTAGGAAAGTATTCATGACATACACTGGTCTTGAATTGCTTGTTTTTAGACATTTACTTGTTGTTGGAGTTGTGTTCCGTTATCTGACAATTGTTTTGTTGAACTTTTCGCCGACCTTCTGTTTGTGTGGATGTATAGTAGCCTATCTGTATTTTCCTACAAGCATCATATAGCATTACCATAGCAACACAGGACAAGTTAAGAGGTTAAATCTTGTTTGATGTTATACAATTCCATTTTCCACGCTAACAAGCCAGATGTATAGAGGACCCCCTCACCACCACCACCACCACCACGTGACCCCTCCTGGCATGTCCGCCATAGTGACGGTCTACCCTCCTTCTCCCCACATGTAGTCAGCTGCGAAAATTCCTAATTTAGTTGTAAATTATTCTTAGATCAGTTATAATGTAACTGTGTTTAGTCAAATATTAGTTCAGCTTTAGTTTTGTTTTTGTTTTACAAATGTAGTCCTAGTTTAGCCTCAATTTTCACAGCAGTACACTTTAAAAACTTCTATGCTAAATAGGTGTTCCATTTCAACAATAAAGTACTTTTGAAAATATATATTTTAGTACTCTTTAGGTATAATCCTAACGAGGTAATTTATCACATTTCAGTAGTAGTTTGTCCACTCTGTGTGCTGCAGCTTTCACAGCAGTTCCAGGGTTCCTTTCACTACTGACTAGACTGGATCAGGCTAATGCTAATGTTTGCTAGTGCACACAAACCTACTGGATTTCTTTGATAACAGAAAATTCATACATTTTACTCCGTCAAACTATATTTGCAGAGAACTCATTTAATTACTTTCAAGAATGCAATTTACCTGATCTAAAATTAAGACTGCAAAGCCACATGTGGTGTGTTGGAACACTGTCATCACCTGTCACCAAACACTGCCATCAGCATTTTGCCGGTTAATTACGGACAACCGCTTGTTTCTTTGTGTTGTTTCTTTGAGGATATGATATAAGTCTATTCCCTTAGTAGGATCACGTTTTTAATTCCATCCAACTGTACAACAATGCTGAGGCATTATTGGTTTCTTGCTGTTTCTGGAGGAGACTGTTACTGGCTGTTCAGTAGTTAGCATTAGCACCGTCAAAATGGAGACACTCTATGATGTGAGGACAAGTGGGAATCCCCTATAGAAACTGTTTCCACTGCAGAAGAGCAGAAAGTAAATAGCTCTTTTCTTGTTTAGCGATTGAAAGAACAAAATTGTACTCTTCTCCACTTGAAAACCTGAGTAACACAACCCAACCCCCTACCCACATTTTTTTTTTTCACATTCAGTCCTCAACCGCCCTTACCCATGTATATTAGTCGTGCAACACGACCCAACCCGTGATTAGGCACATTGGCTACACAGTAACTCACTTTTAAGAGCTTTACTTTTGGTAAAACCATTAAATCTCGAATAATGTGCTTCCCAGTGATGTTTGTGGCTGAATGTAAGCAGGTGAAGCTCACTTCGTAATAAAACAAATCGGCTGTGGATAAACCATGATAAAATTAAATGATCATCACCATTAAATATTAAAATTATTTTCATCCATGAGTCTTTTAATTTTTTTCACTTCCTCACCCATTACCTGCCTGCGTTTTAAGTTGATCTGTGCCTGTACCCATGAAAATTAATATATTCATTCATTTTCATTCATTATCCACCGCTTCATCCGGGGCCGGGTCGTGGGGGTAGCAGTCGAAGCAGGGAGGCCCAGACTTCCCTCTCCCCAGACACCTCCTCCAGCTCTTCAGGGGGGACCCCGAGGCGTTCCCAGGCCAGCCGAGAGACATAGTCTCTCCAGCGTGTCCTGGGTCTTCCCCGCGGCCGCCTCCCGATGGGACATGCCCGGAACACCTCCCTAGGGAGGCGTCCAGGAGGCATCCGAAACAGATGCCTATATTTATATATATATATATATATATATATATATATATATATATATATATATATATATATATATATATATATATATATATATATATATATATATATATATAACTTTTTTGTTAGTTTGTTTTTACCTGTCCCTGCATGTTTTTGCGGGTTACTCCTCAGTTACCCGCAAGTATAAGGACTTTACAGTGAGGAAATTCAGACTCTTAAATAAGAAGAAAGAAAAGAAATTCATATAAAAGTGAATGGACGTGCTGTCATTTTCTGTTTCTGTACTTATATCATATTAAAATAACACAAGTTAAAATCAGAAGGAACAAAAATACATTGAAAAAACACAACTCTTTTGCAGCGCTCCAAATGAAAAGACTAATAATAAATATACGTAGGTAAACTTGATGACATTTAGTGGGGTCACAAAAATGGGAGCCCATCTTTCTGAGCTTCAGTAAGAATCAGAAGAGAGAAAAGGAGTCATGTCCAGGTTGCAGCTGATGGAATATTAACTAGTACTTCATGATGCATTGACTCACCCCCATTTTTCAAAAGACTTGTGATTTGACAATATTTGCAGTTAACAGTGTTTTTTTTTTCTACAGCCTGAGAAGATTATATTATGGTGAAAGGTTGTTTTGGCCCAGTGTTACTAATGAAAGTATTTACTTTTAAATAATGATTCATAACCATATTATCTTCAAATATTAAAAAAAAAAAGTTTTATGTACAGTACTGTATTATTGTCCTACTCCTTCAGCGCAATGACTCAACATAAAAATAACTGACAATTCGTCTGAGAAACCTTTAAGTTAAGGTAATGAAGTTGTTTTGAAAATGTGAAGTTTTAAAAAAACACGATACCTGAGAACGGTACAAAGAAATGGCATTTGTGCTTTATTATTTCCTACCTCTCAGGGATGTTACAATCCTTTCACACATTAAACAGAAGAACATATTAATATAGAGAAGTAAACAACATTTTATATTTATTAATCCTCATTGAGAGACTGTTTATATAAAGTAAAATAAACAGTAGAGATAAAACTACAGTGTCAATTGCAGAAACTAGAGCAGGTAAAAATACAGTGAGTTATATGTTAACGCAGTGAAAGACACAAGTACAATTAAAAATGTATCTGAAACTGTTTAGGATGACTGTAATAATACAAAATGTCAAAGAAAAATACAAGTAATATATATGTAGAGGAAATTACGATTAACATCTATACATTTAAACATACAAATTTAACCAAACCAACCCCAGTCCAGGTTTACAGCTCCATTTAGGTGTTTCTGAAGAACAAGGAGAAGGGGAAGATGTGTCTGTAAAGAATAAAACAGGGTTTTTCATACTCTGTTCATCAGCTACTGTATATGACTGCCCACAATAAAAAAAAAAAAGACTACACACTAGGAAGTTTTAGTATTGCTGTTTCCACATGAAGACACTTTGAATTTCCCTGAGGATAGCTTTAGTATTTTACCTGTCTTGACAGACATCCACAGTGCCATTTTGATCAGTAATAACCTGGATTTCCCCTGTCCATTTTAATCTTTAGACTTTCTCTACTGAACCAGTCAGCTTCTGTGTCTCCTGTGTGTAAAACTCAATCAAACATTTCCTAAATAAGACGTTGCCATCATTTCCACATGTCTGAGTCTTATGCCTGATGTGTGCCCATTTTCTGATCTGCTGTACTGTAAACCTGTCAGATCTGGGTATTAGGGTAATGGGATGCCCACTCTATCATTATACAGACCTGGCCACTTGTTTCAGGAGTTTGAGTTTTTCTGGGGCTTTGACAACGTCCTCATCTTCTCCATCTTCATCATCATCATACTTCTCCTCTTCCACTGGAGTTCCACTTCCATTCTCTTCACTGATGCCAGACTCCTGTTGAGGTTCATCCAATAACAGAAAAAGACCCAAAACAAAACAATGCAACTCTTTAAGAAAACATTCACTGTGTGAACTTGAATGATTGCTTCCGTCTCAGCGTTAGAAAAATATCTCCATGGACTGACATCATTTTAGTTTGAATCAGTTTTTCCACTTGAAACAAATGTGATGGAAAAAAGGAGTAGAAAAAGTCAAATTGGACAAATGTGAAAAGAAAAAAAAAAAAAGCAGGATAAGATGATTAAATGATGTCCATGGGTGGTGGGAAGGCGGACGGAGGCTGATTTTGGGACTTTGTTGTTAATCAAACACCAGAAATACACTCTTGCACATTCACACAAGTGCATAGAAACGTGCACTGGCTGATGTAATGCTATTATTAACCTTAATCACACTTGTTACCTGTCTTCACTAATGTCAGCCTAAGGCTACAATAAAGACAGAAATGCTACAAGTGTGTATTTGCATGATGAATCAATTTATTGTAAATAACTGTCGGGAGGAACTCTTGACATTTAACTGTGTGACAGATCAGATAAACTGTTAAATGTTAATGCCTGAATGACTAAAAGAAAAGAACTGAACAAAAAATAAATAAAATAAAAAGGACACCTTGTCTTTAGCTCCTGGATCCTTCTTCAGTTCTCCCTTTGCCTGTGGATTATGCATGAATGACCTGCAACAGTAAATTAATATTAAATGAATATTTCATTGTATTGAACATAACACAATAAATGGGGAAGTGCTGTGCTTGTGTAAACATATCTTCTTAATAAGCACTAATGTATTACAAATGAACCAAAGTCACATTAAATTCGTACAGGTAGTACAGTAGTAGTAATTTATTTGGTCATTAATTACTTTAAAGGTGAATTTTGGTGTTTTGGACTTTTTGAGTTTAATGTTGAAATGTTGACATTAATCTCATCACATCAAAAATATTTTTTTTCTTCACATGTGGCCCTAATACTCCATCATAAATGACGCTCCATAGAGCCTCAGTCAGGATCACAAAAAAATTTTACCGGTCCAATCACAACAGTCCATTTGTGTAGTGAGATTGTAGTGCGGGCTTAGCACAGTGACGACCGGGTTGAGGAAGTATGAACTTATGGTCGGATAAGCAGCATATAAATGGATCCGGATGGATATTTTTCCTCCATTGTTACCGGTGTTAATGTTAATTAGCCTAGCCTATAGGATGTTAATAATAATAATAATAATGGATTAGATTTATATAGCGCTTTTCAAGGCACCCAAAGTGCTTCACATTAGTGTTCCATTATTCATTCACTCTCACATGCTCCCTCTGGTGGTAGTAAACTACATATGTAGTCACAGTTGCCCTGGGGCAGACTGACAGAAGCGTGGCTGCCATTTCGCGCCTACGGCCCCTCTGACCACCACCCAACATTCATACTCATTCATACACCAGTGTGAGTGACACTGGAGGCAAGGAGGGTAAAGTGTCTTGCCCAAGTGTCTTGCCCAAGGACACAACGGACTGACTAGGACAGAGCGGGAATCGAACCGCCAACCCTTCGGTCAATGGACGACCCGCTCTCCCAACTGAGCCACGGCCAACGAGATAGATGCTAGTTTAGACTTGTTTTCGTTGCTCTGTATATGTCACATTGTTTGTTGCTCTGATTGGCCATAGCACTGGCCTATTACATGCAGAGCAGTTTGAAAGACAGCCATTGATCCAGACTATGAATTCATATCCTAGTCTGGCTTGCTTGGCTACCAAATTCCGGGTCCGAATTGACAATATGTTATATGACTCCACCCTGAACAAATGGGTTGGACTTCGCAATGTCATCTGACTCTGTGCCTTGCTTACTGTATGTAGTGCTGTGTTGGTGTGTTGGTCAAGACGTTCAAACAGAGCATAGTCAAAACATCTTCCTCCTTATCGCTACTGGCTCTCGAAGCTACATAACACAGAAGAGAACAGAACAACAGTAGAGAGCTAATAATTTGAATTAATAATAATGTTATTAAAATTAGAAATTAGAAAAAAATCCTCACACTAGTTAGTAGTGAAGATGCATCAATTTTTGATCCGACTCGAACAGAATTCTTAAAACGTAAGCAGGGCAACAAACACAAAGGACTATATCTCTGTTTTCATTGGGGAGTATAAGCAAGCTTGCTGCTGATGTTGGATATTTTTTGGGGTGATATTTGGTGTAAAGACATTTAAACACAAATCATGCCCTCTGTTTTTGTTGCCCTGCTTATTTCTCTGCTCAAGAACTGGGTCAGGGTCAGATCAAAAATGGACCCATCTTCGCTACTAACAAGACAAGAATAGATTGACTAATGCAGCTGAATGTTGAAACAAACGTATTTCATTTTAGTTCAGGTAAATCATGTCCTTATCTCAACTACCAACATTGATCTTAGTCTTTTAACAAGTAATTTCTTTTGTCAATCCGAAGCTCTATATTTTTGAATAATAGTTCAATTGTACAGCTTTTTAAAATCTTCATTGTGTGATACTTAGGGAGATCTGGTAGTGAATTGTAGAGTGCAACCAATCGAGTACACCCCTCACCCTCCCCTGTTTCAAAACATGCAAAACACTCTCATTCTCGGCTTTTTGGTTAAAACATTTTTTTATTTTTTTTTTTAAATCTCCAGGCATAACATCCATAATTACTTTTCAGCATTTTCTAGTTCAAGTGGTTTAGAAAGTGGTTTGGCTGCTCATATGTGCTTTCAGAGACGTACGGGGTTTAAATATGTAATATGTGATTCTGGTAAGAGTTGTCAGTCTTGTATCTACTGTTCTACTCTGTGGTTTGTCACAGAAGCAACATGGCAGCGTTGTGAACTGACATTCTGGCTTAACTTTTCCATAGTGTCATGAATCAGCATCAGATCATCTATACTTGCATGCATTTTTTTTTTCTCTCTTTCTGGATTTTTCTGCCTTAAGGAAGGGGTTATAAATATCTCTGGAAGCAAAACAGTAAAACATTGTCAGTGACTGTATTGCGCATTAATGTCGGATGCTATAACAAATCTATCTAAACAGAGGAGCAACATGGTAAACTGAGATTTAAAGAGATCATTGTAAGGTAACAAAAATACAGCAGTTCTTATTTTTGCATAATAGTAAACTAATGAATGAAGTTTCAAGTCGCAATTAGAACTTCCGAAATCTCCTAAAATCTTCCACAAATCCTCAACAATCTAGTGTCAACCTTAAGAGCTGTGGCTGTGTTGACAAAACTAGATACCAAATACCACATTAACACAATGCATATGCTAGCACTAAGGCTAACGCATTGCCAAGATTCGATAAACATTCAGTGCAAATACATTCCTTTCCTTCTTGAGTCTGTTTGCTCATGCTAAATAAAATGTGACCAATATAGATTCAAAATTAATGATATTTAATCAAAATGAATCCACAGCAACCCTGTGATTAATCATTTGACAGCTCTAGTAAATATACCATAGTCCTAGTTATTTCTAGATTTTGTGAGAAAGATTGAAATGTATTGCTTTTGATAATCGGTAAAATTAAGAAATAAATCTACGTGATTTGACAAATGAGAAGCAATTATTACGGAGCAAACAAAACAGACCAAACCATATCAGCCCTGTGTAGAAGCAACTTGGACTACAGCCATGACTCTTCAATTAAAGAGAACCAGAGCAAAGACTAATGAAGAGTCAGAAAATGAAGCTGAAGACAAAGATCTGCAGCTTCATTATCAGGTTGATGGAGGACCAGACACACACTAGAACGAGTTAAGAAGGACCCACCCCTCAAAGGGACAAGAGACATGTATAAAATATGTACAAATATCAACCAGGACAAAGATGAAAAATGACCATTGAGGTGGAAAAAAGGAACACATAGAAAATAGAATACCATTTTTCCAACATCTATCCAGACCAGGGGTGGGCAACCTGTGGCACCAGGATCACATTTGGCTCTTGGGCCCTTTTCAAGTGGCTCAATGTAGCTTTGTCAAAAACATGAAAAGGAATAAAGGTTACTTTTTATACATTTTGCTATTACTGTCCCAACTATAAAGTCAATCTGATGTTATGCACATATAAAAAATTCAGACAAGACTAAAGAATAAAAAAGCCAAATCAGTAGCAGAATAAGTATAGTTTATTCTCCATTGCAAACAAAGCCTTCAAATTCCAGTCCACAATAATGACAAATGTCACCAATTTGTCTTTGTCTTGTCTTTGTAATTTCTTTGTATTTCTGTAAATGCGCTGAAACTGTGATTTATTTCAACATCCATACAAACTAATCCTAAAGAACTCCTTAAAGAGTCACCACTTTGAGGTAAAACATATAAGGATATATTTTGTTTTCTATTTTTGTCCTTAAATAGCTTCTTACATAGGAAAGGTTGCCGACCTATGGTCCTGCCCAGCAGTGAATGATAAAGTAAAATATGTGGAGACCAGAGTAAAGAAAACGGACAGAATACACACTCCAGACAGTGTGTGAGTACGCGTGACAAATTGTATATCTGCAGAGTGTTGGCATACTTGGCTCTGTGCTGTTCCTCTGCGGTACCTTTGTAAGGACATGTAATGGTCAATGTGGTGAATGTAATGCAGTGAGAAATTGCTTAATGAAACTAGTTTCCTGGGAATCAGCAGCGATGCTCCAGGCCTTTCTGTTTGCAGGATGTTTACGCAGTTTGGGCATCTGAGTGTGTCGTACTCAAAAGAGACAACTCAGTTTACACAAGTTAAAAGTAAGTGAATGGAGAACTAGGCCTGGTTGGGTGTGTGTAGATTTGACTGAGAGTGTTTTAAATGATCATTTTCGCCCCACTGATCTGACTGTCAGGGTGATTGAGGTGGCGCCGTTCGCTTCTTGTGTGTTTCATAATTGCAGAAACTACTGGAGCGTGTGTGTGTGTATATCTGCCAGGATGCAAGTCTTCTTGGTGTAAGAACTGAGTAATATAGCCAAAAATATTGATATTGGCTTTCTGCATTTCACTTTCCTGATGTGGCAGATTTTCCTACATGCTGTCTCTCTGCTCATGTGTGTGTGTTCACCTGTATAATCACATGTGTGTGTGTGTGTGTCTTTTTTTTTTTTTTTTTTTTTTTTTTTCATTTTCTGATGTTTATTTCGCATTAATGACAAACAAACAAATGAAAAGGATCAGTTGGAAGCCAAGACTTCTTAGGAACCAATACACTACAACTAATAATTTTACAAGTAAATGTAGTATTTGGATAAAATCATCTACATCGATTAAAGAAAAAGAAACGAGTGATGAGAATGAGCAGAAAAAAAAGAACAAAAAAGAGAAATATAAAAGAAGCTATTAACTTAAGATTATCTATCTAAAAAGCAGAGACACATTAAATCAAGTCAACGTTCAAAACACACAACACAAAACACAAGGTTTAAATACCATCTGAACATAATCCACTAACTCAAACCCTAACCCTAACCCACAGACCCTCTGCCTGCTCATAATAATCCACAGACTGACCATATATCTTTATATGGTGGCTCATATGACTTATTTGTGTTATGTAAATAAGTATAAGCTACTTTGTTTAATTAAATGACAAAGTATAGTAGTAGTATAGTACAGTTTCAACACCAGAAAAATTTCTGAATGAAATATAAACACCTTAAAGGGTTAAATGACATAAGCTTTAGCATCCCTGTCTGAAAGAAAACTAATGGTTCTAATTAGTCCAACTCAAATACAACAAAACCCTAACTATGACAAAAAAGGTTTTTGAAGAATATTCAATTACTGCCTTCTTGGTGTGGAACTTTAGAAAGTAGGATTAACACAAAGCAAAAATACAGTAACCGTAAAAAGGGAGTATAATAAAAAGTGTATAAAAATGATATATATCTGCAAAGAACTATGTAATATGGAGTAACAATAACTGCCTCACGTCCAATAATCTACCTACAACTACTGGAGCTGGACAACAAGAGAACTCATTTTTCTCACTTTGGTGCTCTGTGCAGTTCCTGCTTTTTTACTTTGTAGGGCAGAATAAGGGACCTTTAAATGACTTCTGTTGTGATCTGGTGGTACATAGAAAATACGTGCGTGGGTGGGGGGGCATGTCATACAATGTTAGGGTAAACACTGATCATATCACAACAATTAACATTCCCACTTTCACCACTGGGGGGCAGCATAGTGGTGCAGTGGTGAAAGATTAAATTGTCCATAGGTTTGGAGACTCATACAGGGGGTACCCCGCCTTCACCCATTGTAACTGGATTGGGTCCGCAGTGACCCCTGCGACCCTACTGAGGATAAAGTGGGTTCAGATGACGAGACAAGACTTTCACCACTGGCTTTCATGAGTATGTCTGTTTTTGATTTGATTATGTCCTCTAACATCGAGAACATTATCTGTGGTTAAAATGGCTTTTTCTCTAAAAGATTAATTAACTTTTAAATCATTATTCTGGCAAATATTCTTTAAATACTCAAGTACAATTGAGTAATACATAGCCTATGTCCTGTCTGCACAATCAGTGGCTTTACCTGAATGTGTTTGATCCTTGATACTTTATCATAATTTCTTCATTTTAAATTGTTCTACCTTACTTAAGAAAGGTTAAGTGTATATAAAACATAGTGGAGAACATATCCACATGCAGCTTTTTAAATAAAAGGAAAAAAAAATCTTAAAGCTTCTCCAAAATATATATTTACTGCTGTTTTTCTGCTACATGTGTATATCCTTAAACTAAACAAGTGTAACATTAAAGCTAGATGAACCTTGACATTGTATTATATTAAATGAGGCTGACTGATGCAATAAAATAGAAAAGGGAAATAAATTAAGTAAAATACAGCTCAGACACAAAAACACTAATAGGTCTCTGTGACATCACATCCATAGTGACATCACACCTATTGATCTGCAAAGATTTACCCTATGATCATATATTACTATGATTATATAGTCATGGAAAAACGTATTAGGCCATCAAAAGTCATCAAAAACAATGCTTATGTAATCAACTACTAAAGTAAAGGAAGAGGGATGCATCTAAAACATGCAGGACCAGATAGGATGTCTGATGTGTGGGATGAACATGGTTTTAGATTCCACCAAAATATTTAGTTAGTTTGGTTTATTTCAGTTACAAAATTACAACACCATAATTTCATTCTGTGCTTTCAGTTCACAATATATATATATATATATATATATATATATATATATATATATATATATATATATATATATATATATATATATATATATATATGTGAGATTGTGGTACGTTCCAAAGGAAAGCCTACACCAACACTACTTACCAACTACTGCTGGAGCTTTGTGCCTGGTTCACATACTTTCAGCCGTAGAAGATCTAGCAAAATGAAATACTTCTGAACTAACATTGAATTCCATTCAGGTTGTTTCCACTTACTACTCATTGTATCCTAAATTGTACTTTAGTAGATATGCACTGTCTTATAGAATTGTGAAAACTAAACAGATTTTTTTTTTTTTTTTTTTTTACAAAAAAATCCAAATGTTGAACCTTAAAACAGATATCAAAATTGAATTATACATACCAGAATTCACTAAAACACAACAAAATAACCTATGTGTAAAAAAAAAAAAATCATAAAAATTTGTTAAACTGTGTAATCTAATCACTGATTTTTATTAGATTACTTTAAAACTTCAGGCATTATCATTTTTGTGTGTAGATTGGATTGTTTGTTATATTGAGTGTGTAGCTTATGCACATGTAAATAATCAGTAACATAGAACTAAACTAAACAGATTGGAACAATTGGTAAAATACCTGATCCAGCAGATACTGATTCATCTATACCAACAGGTGAACCCATAATTGACGAGAAGTTCTAGGTTTTTAAACAATATCTGGATGATCCATGAATATGTGTACAAATATGAAGATTCATGGTTATAATAATTGGCCAAGTTTCTCCTTTTTACATGAGTGTATGGCACCATATACTCCTGACTCTGCAGCAAGGCTCTAAACATAATCAGATGTTTTTAGTGGAAATTAATTAGTCTTTATTTGATCATTAACTGTCCTGTTTCATCAATACAAAAGTGTGTTTTTGTTATCTAAAGCATTTGCAGTTTTGTATAGAATAGATTAGTTGTATCAATAGTAACGTGAGCGCTCACCCAACCAGCTTGTGCTCAGGTTCCATGTCCTTGATTAAGTTCTTGAGTATAGCTTCCTCTAGTGGTGTATCGCTCTTACAGCGCTTGCTTGGAGGTTGAAAAATGTACCCGCAATGCTGTTCCACCTCAGTTTCCTACAAAACACAATGCACATTACAATTTAGTATGAACCAGTTGGAATAGGAAAGGTAACGTGTTTTGACAAAGTGATACATCCTTTTACTTATCAAGACTATATTATAGCATTTTATCAAATTAACAATAAATAGCCATTACATTCACTTCAAGGACTGTTTTTTCACAATAATAGTAATAATTCCAATAAAAACAATCATATGCAAAGTGTTTTGACAGTTAAAGTAAACCCAGGATGGACTGATGCTGACATGAGAACCATTAATACAAAACCAAGGCAATTAAATGCAGATCTAAGATGCTTTTAAGGAACATTCTTATGTTTTCAAATAATGCTAATGTTTTATATCTATGTTCTTATCAGTTTAAGTTTGTTTTTAGAACTGACTTTCATTGCATTTATGTATATTAGTGTAGATATATGGCTATGAATACCATTTAGTATAACTTCTGCTGCTGTTGCTGTCTTGGTCAGCACATTCTTGAAAAAGAGATTTTCATTCTCCATAAACTCCATATAGGAACAACGTAGCAAAAATGACAAATGATAAAAAAAAAACAAAACAAAACAGGCTGAGGATAGCAAAGCAACAAGAAGACATCAGACTCCATTAAGGCAGATCAGCCATCTCCTACTGGAAGACATGCATGTGCCCCCCCTCTTCTACTGATCACCACCAAACATGTATCACTTATTCCTTGTGCCAGCATCAACATTTCCTGAAAATTTCAGCCAAATCCATCCATAACTGTTTGTTATGTTGCTATCTAACAAACAAACACAAACGCTGGTGAAAACACAACTCCACCAATTCCTAGGCAGAGTAATAAAAACCATAAAAGACGCAATGATTTATAGAATTTAATAAAGCTTCAACTCACTTGTCTTAACTTTTCTTCTGTGGGCTTACCTGAAACAAAACACACATTGGATTAGTATATGTCTGTTTATTGTGTGCTGAAGTTTAGTCTTCATTACCTCACCACCTAACACAGCATGGAAAGTGTGATTTCTGTCCCCGTAAATGCATGTGAAATCTCCATAATTTGTGGTAGTTATAGTGGAGGGAAGGGATATTGTGTTTGATTTAGTTTATTTCTTTATGTGTTAACAAATTAGCGCCAGAAATATTGGTTGAATTCATACCAAATGGGGTTCATAGATTGCCAGTGACCTAACGTGACTGTCGCCAGATGGTATTTCATAATACCACCCTTCTGCAACCAATCTGTTTACAAAGGAGGGGTCTTATCTAAAATCCTTGCATGTGATTAGATGAATAATTTGTCTGTCAACTTGACCAATGCACCAATTCAGCCACTCACGTTGAACTCAAGCTTTACGTCAAACCAACCACAACGTCACCCAGTCATGGGGTATAGATGGTTGCGTGACCATAACGAAACGCAGCCAGATGACATGAGTCAGGTTACCAGTGACCCAGCATAGATCTCAATAAATTTGGGGAAAAGTAGGTCACAGTAAAACTTTTTTTTAAATCAGTGTTTTTCACATTTACTTATAATTGATGTGCTAATATCTGCACAGGCATAGATACAACATCAGCTCGATCGATGCCCAAATACGATACAATATGTGTTTGGGGCGGAGTTTGTTATGCCTAGCACCACTTGTTCTTTATTCTCATGGTGATGTGTTTTCTTTCCTCACCATTTTTAATGTTAATTTTCTCCAAGTAGAGGATTAGAATATACGGGTAGACCTTAAGCTTTTTCTCACTGTGTTTGCACATCACTTTGGACACTCCTTCCCACTGCTTCTTATCTGGCAGCCACAGTTTAAGTAAACACATTGTAAAATATGTAGCACTTAATCAATATTTCCCAACAGATTTCCAACACCATGTATATTGTTGATTTCAACAGTGATTATTATTCGTGACCTTCCTTTTACTGCCTGTTACTTTTTGTTTTGATGTTGTAGAAACGTGTATAGATAAATGACTAAATGGAAGGGGGAGAAACAGGGTACTTGGTGAAAAAGGATACAAGGGAAGACATTGAAGTGGGTACTATAGAAAGGCTGGAGATCATCCAAATTGCAGAGAACAGTTCTGATAATATCCTGAGGATAAAAAGAAACAAATAGACAAATAACCAGTGGTGAAAAGTGGCCAAATATATGGATGATCATCAAGAAAATGAGCACCAATACACACCTCCAGTTCTTGGTTGTAACAGTTTTCTTCCATTGCCTCTTCTCCACTGTTAGAATACATCATGCAGATTATATTATGATAAATACTTGAGTCGTAGAGAGTAATTTTTAGACAGCTGTAGTTTTATTCCTGTTTATAACATTAATTTACAGCAAGGGACTGAATAAATGTCTAAATATCTAACATTTTTAACGACTTAAGTGGATTTGTAGAGTGCAAATTCATTCATTTA
The DNA here is from genome assembly GCA_020466265.1 of Siphamia tubifer. Taxonomy (NCBI): domain Eukaryota; kingdom Metazoa; phylum Chordata; class Actinopteri; order Kurtiformes; family Apogonidae; genus Siphamia; species Siphamia tubifer. The sequence goes on from CM035800.1 coordinate 18,193,204, forward strand.
CATATTTAAAGGTGAACTGAAGCCACAGTTTATGTGCAAAAGATCGTATATTTCAATGCACAAAAAAAAATGTTGAGGCCGTGCAATGGTCAAGCTATAAGTCGATAAACTTTTACCTCTGGCTGACAGTGCCAAACAAACCGGAAGTAGTGTAGACAACGCTATTTGTCTTGTGTTGAAATACTCAGTGTTTTTGCTCTGCTCTCATACCTTTCCCTCACCTAAATGGGGAGGTTTGATGGGAGGTATGATGAATGTTTTTTGCCTTGCCTGTAGCTGCTGCCAGCTTTGATCTTGAACTTGTAGATGGAAAGACCAGCTTTGAAGAAGCGTGTTTCTGGGAAAGGGAAGGAGAAGGGCTGCAGTGGCATGGCTGACCTCAAGTGGCTGAGGTGAAAATAAATGAAAAGATGACAGCATGAAAAGAAGGGTTTAAGTTTAATTTATGACTTGAAACCATTATATGCATTTTATTTTTTCATTAAACACGAGTTGACAAAGAAGGAACGCTCACAGTGACATTTTTCTACTACTCTGGAGGGGAAATGGAGTGCTTTAAAACAAAAACAAAACCAAAAAAAAAATCAATAAGATGAATCGGAAAACAAATGGCAAAAGTGCTGGTTAGCCCATGTTTTTACTATATATAATGATGTGTTATTGCACATATATGGTGGTTTATGTACATTTATATAATGGATTTCTAAATATTCCACTAGAAAGAACCTGTAAAGTGAATGGATCATAATGTGCAGATAATGTTTTGAAATATGAATTAGATCTGGTAGAGCTAAGACTAATATTCCTTTGGAGTAAAATCTATTATTTTGTTAATTCTAAGAATTTCACATTTTGAACCCAGATCCAGCATTTAAGACTTGACTTTTCTTTATCGGTAACACATGTGGTAAAATTTAATTAGTTTAATTCAGAAAGGCTTTTAGTTGTAGACCAGTGTAATTGTTATACCAAATTAACCTCACAAACAAAAATAGGCTAAAATTAAAGAAGACTACATATCAAAAGATGTGGTTAGATTTGTTACTATACAAAAATACATGTGTACTTTGTATTTACTTGATTACTTTAAGAACAATAGCTTTATATGAAGAGAAGAACTTTATTGATCCCAAAGTTTGGATTTTTTTTCTTTTGTCATTAAAGTTATTATTTTCCAAAGAAATTGGTTATGTGTTATTAAAGTATCAGAATAGCCGAATTTACGATGTGATAAAAGTTATATTTAGTGTTTACTTTTTTATTCGTTGATTTAGTAAGAATTCAACCCACTCAATGACTAGTAATGTAGCAAAAAACAAAAAACAAAAAAAAACTACCAGGATGTGAAAATATATTTTCTATAGTATATATTTTAAAGCATTTGGTATTGATAATTCTTTAGTGTAATGTATAAAATATTTCAGAAACCAGTCTGTTTTCTATTCATGTTGACCAATGTTTTAGCTTAAAAACAAATGTGAATCAAAACTTTCATAGCCTTACACAGTAACGGTTTACTGCAGCCATGTCTGAAATGCGATTTACAGTAAGTATTAGAATAGGGAAAAAACTTTCTTTCGGTAAAACAATCAGCATTTACACATTTAAACTATGAAACTACTGAACTATTTAATACATTATCCTGACATAACCTTTCGTTAGCTTCAATCTTTAAATTACCGTAATGTCTGCTTAACACACAGGAGTCTCGTCTTACAGATGAACTCAACCGACTCTACCAACACGGAAACAGTTAACTCACTACCTGTCGATCAACACACGACTCGTATTTCTATTGGCTGAATAGAGTGACTTCCCGCCTTTCCCTCGTTCATGCCTTTTCTTATTAGCCGGCTGTTCGTCCAATCAGCGACATAGAAGTAGGAGTCGCTATGGTGACGGGGAAAACCGCCCAAATAGTCACATGACTGTCAGCTGACCACGTGCGGATGATAGGCGCGGATGTAAACACTATTCTGAGCTAGAAGAACTTTACTTTCTTATCTCTTTATGACATTTGGTTTACAGACTTTTTATCTGTTGTGTATAAATACATGACAGCCTGTTTGGTATTTTTCTTTTTTGCAATCGTACTGAAGGACCCATAAGGTGAGAAGAAGACAGTTTAGCCGTGCGATGTACACATTTCTCTTTCATTTGTTATAGTTTACATTCATTTTGTTGTAACATTCCTGTCGCTTTTGTACAGGCTATGGCTTCTAATGTCATGAAAAGTCTAAAAATGCTTTCCATACTGTAAAATGAACTTCCATAACGTGAATTTTTATGATTTGTTTTCATTTACAAAACATAGTTTATAGCAACCCTGAGAAGTGAAGATTGTAATACAGTACAGTACAATATGTGTGGTTTGTGTGTTGGATGTGGGTTAAATGAAAATTAACCTGTTTTTATTCTATGTGCAATATTCTATACAGCATACAAGGTGGCACAGAGAGAAGATGTCTTCATCCCCCTCTGTTCTCCTAAACACTGGGGTCCAGATGCCTCTCCTGGGTTTAGGAACTTTCAAGTTGTGTGGGTCTGAGGATGTCTTCAGGGCTGTAGATACTGCCCTAGCTGAAGGTTACCGGGTCTTTGACAGTGCAGCTGTTTATAGGAATGAAGCTGATCTGGGACAAGCTCTGAAGAAGCTACTGCCTAAATATGGCTTGACTAGAGCAGATGTTTTCATAACCAGGTACTTATACATTGGGCTCTGAGATTGGATGTCATCCAAGAAAGTGTGTTACTACAACTGACTGCTTTTACCAATATGCTTATTTCAATACCACTTATACCAATATCTCATCAACTAATTACATGGCAGAAACACCATGCATTTAGGCCAATTTAAAAAATGTGAAACAAGTAATAACATGTTAAATTTACTATACACAAATTAGAATGGAAGTACTTTATTGATCCCACAGTTGGGAAATTGCTTTGTGACAACAGCAGCATTTGAGATAAGTAAAACAAACAGTGGGGGTACGAAAAGGTAAGGTGCAGTGTCATTAAAGTGTCCATAGTAGTGCAGTGAAATACAGTAGTACAAAATGCAGATTACAGTATTCTTTGCTATTTACAGAAAGTGCATAGTGAACAGCAGCAATGAGATGTTATTATGATTTATTGAACAGTGCGATGGCTTGTGGAAGGATTTCCGAAATCTTTCCGTTCACAGTGGAGCTGTTGGAGAAAGTGCTCCGCTGTCCGTCTGTGTGATGGAGAGGGTTCTTGGTCTATTAGCTTCCAGAGTGTCCTCTCCATCACGGTCTGAAATTTGTCCAGCCTCAGACTGATAACAGAGCTAGCTTTCTTAATGATTTTGTCTCATCTGTTGGCATCGCTGGCTCCGATGCTGCTCCCCCAACAAACAGCCGCAAAGAAAATGGAGCTGGACACCACCGACTGATGGAACATCTCCAGCATCTTGTTGCACACACTGAAGGATCTGAACTTCCTGAGGAAGTCTGCTTATCTCCTTCCTGCACACCGCCTCGGTGTTGGAGCCCCAGTCCAGTTTGTTGTCCATGACCATTCCCAAGTACTTGTAGTCCTTCACCTCCTCTATGGTCTGTCCATGGACCATCAGTGGCTGTAGTAGGTGTCCTCTTCCTCCTGAAGTCAATCACCAACTCCCTGGTTTTGTTGATATTCAACCTCAGATGGTTTCGCTCTGTCCACTCCACAAATTCACTGACCAATTTCCTGTACTCCCCCTCCTCTCCACACACTTACACACTCCACAACCACTGAATCATCAGAAAACTTCTGAAGGTGACATGTGCTGGAAGTCTGTGGTGTATAATGTGAAGAGAGAGAGAAGAGAGGGGGGGTGTCTTCTCAAGGCAGCTCTGCAATGCGTCAGCAGCCTACTCACTATCCTGGTGAGGGCAGGCTGCCTCTTAACTAGCGGGATGTACTTGGGAGTCAACAGGGCCAGGTTGTGGTCCTGTTGACTCCCAAATGTTGATTTAGTTGTCAGAGACCTCATCTCACACTACCCTTATTTGAATAACAAAATGAGCCAGTTCTACTTACATTAAATTTGAAAGAATGTAATTTTTTTTCTTTTTTTATAATTAATAATGAATTTTAATCTGATTTATAGCAAGCTGGGCCCTAGGGATCAAGGTGTGAAGGCCATGGATGGAGCTCTCCACAGTCTGTCTCAGTTGGATTTGCATTACATCGACCTCTACCTGATCCACTGGCCTGGGACACAGGGGCAGGATTTGGCTGACCAACGTAACCCAGGTTCTGACTGCAGACCTGACCTCAAAGAAATTAAGTTAGATGTTTGATCACTGAAAAGATTCGATTCCTGTTCTATCTGTCAAGGCTTAAATGTTATGCTAACTGAGATTCAATGTCCTTTCACATACCTTCTTTGTAATGTAGCCATACCTGATTCACAGCAGTGATGACACCCTAATTAATATTTGATTCCAGGCAACCGAGCTCAGAGTTGGGCTGCTCTGGAGGAGCTGCATGCCCAGGGGAAGCTAAAAGCCATCGGAGTGTCAAACTATACACCAGCTCATTTGAGAGAACTGATACAGAACTGCAACGTTCGACCTGCGCTGCTGCAGGTGAATTACATAAGAGTGACAGGAGGTTAAGAAGTGTAGAAAAGGACACAACAGGGGTACTTGTAAAGGAGCCATGAATAAAATCTAAACTAAATCCACATATATTTAATTTGGAAAACAAGCAAGTAAGACTGAAGTGATGTCATGGTGATCTCAGTAACTAGTAACATGACCTTCAGCATGAGTCACTTTTAACAGCATGTCCTGCATTTGAAAGTACTTAAGATGAAATGAAAAGTAACTCATATATAACATGCCCTTCATTTTATCTCTATTTCTACTGTAAATAAAGGCACAATATTAGAAAATAAAGGGCCACTCATGTTTATGCAATTGTGCTTTAGAACTACTGATGTATGTGTTTTTGTGTGTTCAGGTGGAGTTTCACCCACAGCTGTGCCAAGCTGAGCTGAAGGCTCTGTGTAAGGAGTTTGGAATCTGTTTCCAAGCCTACTCATCCTTGGGGACAGGAAAGCTGGTCACATACCCTGTGGTCATAGAGGTGGCAAAGAACTGTAACCGAACACCTGCACAGGTACACACATACATAAACACATGTGTATTAATGCCTTATTCAGGCCATTGAGTGAGTAGACACTTCTGTACATCTGCCCACTTTGTTAAACCCTGCAGGTGCTGTTGCGATGGGCAGTGCAACAGGGCATCTCAGTGCTGCCTAAGTCGTCGAATCCAGACAGAATAAAGGAGAATGCTGCGATTTTTGACTTCACGCTGACAGATGAAGACATGGACAGACTGTCGGCTTTGGACTGTGGCCACAGGTACTGCTGGGATCCTTCACAGGTGGCCTGACACTCCAACCATGTCACAAACATTTAAATTCATGTTGCCTTTTCACAAGTACATTACGTGTCTTGACATATTAGTTACTCAGTATCTGACAGTTCTTCAGCTTTAAATGACCATATAGAAAATATGAACATTTCAGCCTTCACATGTTAATGTTGTCATGTTTGAAAATGTTGTTTTTTGTTAAACAAACTCTATGCCCTTATTTCTTTATCAGAGTTATAATAGTTTAACATTGAAACTAATCTAGCAGTGAAAAAAAGTTAAATTGATGACAGTGAACAAAGCAACATATAATGAATGAAGTAGAGTTGCAGATCCAACACCTTCAAGAACATTTCTTTGAAAAATATGAGACTTGGAATAAAATGGTTTGTGAATAATATTTGTCATTTGTGGTTTGTTCATGCATTCCCTATTAATATTAATACCTGAAATTGTGGGAAAAAAAAGCTACTTAAATTCCTTGAACGATAAATAACTATACTTAGACAAACTAAGACTAAACTCGAATAATATAGAATGAAAGAATAAAAACAGTAAAATGGGAAAACAAATGGACTGAAAGAATAGTTTAAAACCACTCTTAAAATTATTTATTCAGGACAGCACATCAGATGTTGCACAGCTGTAGAGAAAATACATTTACAAAATCATTTTTTTAAAAAAAAAATGAAAAGGGAATCCATCAAAAGGGAATATTAAAATCAGATTTTCTCTGCTCACATGTCAAAGTAATTCAAGTAATACCAAGGATGGTTGCAAAACTACAGGTTCCCATGCAGGTATTTCCTCTGGTGTACATTTTCCATCATATATATGACTTCTCAAAACTGTTTTTATAATCTCACAGATACAATAGCGAAGTACACCCCCCCCATTCTGTTGTGCTTTTGTTCTTGAGCGTAATATCTGACAGCAAGCTGTAAAGATTAAGGCGGCGATTGGTTAAACAAACAAGGCCTGGCTGGCGATGCAGTGTCACAGGTTCAAGGCAATTTACCGACTATAAACTCTCGCGACTCCAGTTGAACTTTATTTGTAACAGAGAAAGTATTTGTCCACAAGCTTGAACCGGTTGATTGTTTGTCTGTATTTGTTTGGTAACAATCCTAAAAGGTCTGTTGTAGAAATAGAAAACACTATTTTCTTATGATAGTGTAATTATTCTAACACTTATGTATGAGATCTGTTATAAAGGTAAGAAATGCGGCATTGTACAAGAGTGAAGTCATTCCTCTTTCAGAAGTAACAATATGAAAAATTAGTATTGTTTGGTTATATAAAATATGTTGGTATCCTTAATGAATTCATATAAACCAAATGTCTAAAGTCATGGCTGTTACTGGTAGGTGATGGATATGTTACCAGCAGAAGGTCTGAGTACAAACATGTTTGTCCTTATGATCCATAAAGGGATTAAAGTTTTGCAGGCAAAACAAATGCAACCTGCACACCCACCCACTTCACAACTCAACACTATGTTGAGAGGAAGACATGTTTAAGAATAAACCTAATACCATTTTCAACAATCACATTAATGAACAAATCACAGGTAGGTTAAATAATATTCCCCAAGCTGTATGGAAATGCCAATCTTACCTTATGATCGTACATTTAAGCAAATATTACATGCTCAAAGCTCATATTCTGTGCGCTAAATAAGCCTCAAATGTCTGAATATGGACACCAAAATTACATTAGCGCCCCTAGTCCAAAAGCACGATAGAGCAAAGTCCCGTTTTCTTCACAACCCAAGTCACCAAAGCACATTTTTAGGCTAATATAGACTCACTTCTCCTTATTAAGCACCTTGTACTGATTGCGCTGGTGTCAAAGGAAACGGGGCTAAAGGTTAATGTAGTGGTTTCTTGTACAGCAGTTTATCCACCCTACCCTACCCTACCCTCCTCTTTGAATATGCACATAACATTTATCACAACAGCCATGGATTGTACACTGCCTATTGCTAGGTCGGCATCGTAACTTTGTAAAAGAGGAACTTGTAAAATAAAATTCTGCCTAAAGCAAGTTACTTACAGGCCATGTCATTTGATAAATTGACAAATATTTACAGATAAAAATTCCACAGTCTTAGTACTTTTTTTTTTGCTTTTCTGAGGCTTTAAAAACATAGATCGTTTTTGTGCTTCTTATATGTATGTGTAACTTCACTTTGTTGAGATATAATCTAACCCTGAACTATTATTTATTTTTATTTCTTTATTTTTTACAAAAGATACTATTTCTGCATTATCAGAGATTGTCCTGGTACAAGATTGTTCTCGTTTTGATAAATTTGAGATATAAAGCAGTTGATTATTGATAGTCGAGTACAGTTATTTTAGTGGTACTGGTTTATAGTAGCACAACATGAAGCTGGATAAAGGCCAAAGTTGAAGTTAAGGAAAACTATCTTTTCCTTCCTCTCTCCTCTGTGGCCTGCGGACGACTTTGGCACACTTCTAGTGAGATTGTGTCAGCCTACCACATACTGTTTATTTGGAGTAAAGCAAGCATTGGTGTTTTGTCAGAAAATGAGGAAGGAAGGAAATTCAACAGCATTCGACATGGCCTCAAAGTTAGGTGTTTGCAGTCCTTGTATCTCTCCATTAACAGTATATTGCATAGTGTTGATGTGAGAGAAAACATTGAAAAATCATAACTGAGTGACTTCATAACAATCTACTCTGTTTTCAACATGTCACTCTCTCATTCTTTAGTCCCTCTGTGTGGGGTTCAGCCTATTCTAACAGTCTGTCATCATGCCTGTCTGACTTATACAACTTCACAGTGGGCTGCCCAACAATATAGTTAACAGCACAACCAACACTAATACAAAAAGATTTAAATATAGCGTATCAATGACATGAAAATGGCATGTCGACAACAGGAAATGTCTGTATTTGGATTGTTTTTTTTTTAATCAAACCATCTTCTTGTCTTTATCCCCAGTGCATCAAGCGTCACGTGTCTTATCATTTCTCATGGCGTCTTCGCCTTCACATTGACCCCAAACCATGGGTCCTTCTTTTTCCACTTTACTCAGTGCGATTTGTGTGGTTTTCATGGTGGCTGTTCTCTCCCTCTATCTCCTGGTGACTAAAGAGGTAGCTCCACCAGGTTTTAGAGTGAGGCATCGGTTTGGCTGTCCCCGGACTCCTCACCCTCTTCATTTCCTGCATAAAATAAGAGGAAAAAGATAATTAACCCAATTAAAATAGCTTTTACAACAGCTTGCCTAGCTGTCTTCATGTTTTCTTTGCAATAAGTGTTTACATTTTCTTTTTTTTTTTGCCAATTCTTTTACACTTTTGTTTTCAGGAAGGACTTAACTTTCAATATCTGACCATTATCATTGTTATAAATAATAAATACTAAAACCAGTGTGTTTTTCTGAAAAATAAAAAAGTAGACTTGGAAGTTTCAAGCATATTTATTAGAAGTCACTATAAATATCCATAATGGAATTTTGAGATTGCAGAAATAAACTTTCAACTATTTTACATCTGCTCAAACATACTTTTTAGTCTTAAACATTCAGTATCAATATTTGTTATTTCCAGGTGTCTTTTAGCCTGTGTGGAATTCTCCTTCCTTTTATAACAGAGTCCCACATTGCTGCCATAAAACATTATACAGCGTATGGAAAGCTCTGTATTTCAGTTTTCCGCTGCCATTAGAATTTTTTGGACAACACAAATGGTTTAGGAGTTAGAGTAATTTGAATGATGTAAAATAACAGCCTTTGATTTCTCTATTTTTCAGCCGTCATCCCTGATCATCTTACCCCCTTGTCTAGCAAGCTGTCAAATTCATCGCTCATCCTCCGGAGCTGCTGGCCATATTTCTTGGCTGCCCACAAGGCAGGGGGAGCTGACTTGGACCGTGCCCTGAATGGAGCGCCCTCAGTGGGTGTGCCAGCTTCATCTTCCCCCCTGATCTGGAGCTCCTCGTCTCTGGTGACATTGGAAACTTGGGACTCGGAGTTCAGCCTGATTCGTCCAGCCCCTAACCAGAAGAGAGGACGGTGAAACAGGCGTTTGTTTCACTAAACTGGATTAGCTCAAGGTACATGAAAAACTGGAACAAACTGGGAATACAATGTGAGATTGTATGAGAACTGGTAAAATATTTACTTCAAAAATTAAGACAAACAGCAGCTTTGTAAAAAATAAAAATAAAAAAAATGGGCAAAATAAAGCATTAAGACTACTTAGGATCTTATGTAAAGTCAAATTAGACTCATGCTTATGTCATCAAAAACACTAGTCATGCATTATGAATTAAGTTGTATCTCACTCCTCCACTGCCTTCTTAAGGTACATGCTGACTTTCATTTTTATTTTAGCAATTATACAACTGTTAATAATGTACTTCAGCATGAATTTCCCAACCACAGAAAAGTAAAGATAACAAAACTGCTGATGTCATTAGATTAAATCTGACTCAACCAATGAAGCAGAAAAGTAATCTTGCAAACTGTGATATACATTAGTTGAGGGTTTAACCAGTTCTGAGACATTCTCTTCTGTAATATTTTCCAGAAGTTTTTATGGCTTCATACCTGCCATTCTGAGCTCAGGTAGAGTGAGGGAGTGGCTCTGAGAAATGTGGTGCTCCTGTTCACTAGGTGGCTGAAGACTTTGTTCCTCCTCTAAATCTTCAGATGGCTCTGACTCACTGTCGGAAATGGTGAATTTTGCAGCCATTGGGACATCTGAAGAGGCAAAATTTAAAATGGATTACATACGTCGGTATAGGTATAGCTTGGAGTGATATTCATAGATTAGATTTGGAATTAAGTTGCTGCATTCTAGTGAATATTAAAAATGTCCTACTCTTTTTGTGTCTTAATTGTTGTTTTATGCTTAAATTAAATGCATTATTAAATTATGGGGCAATTATTTTAATAATTAGTTGTCAGTTCAAATGGCTCTTTAAAATGGCAGAAAATCTGATTCCAGCATCTCTGTCAATATTCTTTCCTTTTTTAACAGTATACCCAACATATGACTTGTAGATCAAATTAGAAGATATTCTTGAGTTTTTCCACTATTTCCTGACATTTTATGCATCCAAAAATAAACAAATCAGATCGACACAATCATCATGAATACAATCAGTGGTTACAATTCAGGCCTGTATTACTTCAAACATTGCTGCAACCATGATTATTACCATAGATTTTTTAAAATAAAAAATATTAACATGATTATATTTCACTGAAAGTGCACACACGTTTCAAAAACAGGACAAATTCTCGACTAAAATTTGCATCTATGCATACATGCAATAAAATATCATCAATGCTGCACATACACGGGTCTGTTCTAGTATGTTAAAACCACAGCGAGTTGCACAATAGTAAGAACTCATGATCTGCAAAGCCTCTGGCATATTGTCCATATTAATGATAACATGGCTTCATTTTCCACATTTATCTTTAATATAAACATGACTAAAGTGGTAGCATGCCTATGAATTATCTCCTATCCTTATCAACAACATATGAGCCAATTTTGCCAGAATCCTAAAATGGCATCACCCATTGTATGCTTGATACTGGTCCTATCTAACACACCCTGCACCCTATCTATTACGCTTGACTCTCCCTGGTATCAGCTTATTAGCCAGTCCAAAGGTATTCAGTGTAACACCCGCTCAGATAACCGTCTTGTTTTGACAACACGACCCGACATTTAACAGTACTCTAGACTTTTTTTCCTCCCCATTACGTTGATATTAAAGTCGTCTTCAGTCGTTTCCCTCCTCGGACCAAGACGCCGACTCGCTTGTTTTGTTGTTGACTGAAGAGGACAAAAGAAACTTCCTACAGGGCGGAAGCGGGAGCAGAGCTATTTCAGCTAACAACATACACGAAAACTGCAAATACGACGTTTCCTTACCCGAAATATTTACACCGCAGGTCCCAAAAGTGGTCGCCTGCGCTCGGTTAGCCTCATGCGGCCCCAGCTGTTGTTGTTATTGTCAATGTCTGGTCTTTTAACTGTACAATACACTTTAGCTCCGCGCTCACCCAATCGGTGTGTGTCCGCGCACCGCCACTGCGCGATGACGTCACTGTTGCGAGCTAGGACTGGGCTGGGGCTTTGTTTGTCTCAGCCGGTTTACCGTAATGCACTGTGTATAGGTCTGCAGACACAGGTACTGAAGCCATGAGGAAGAGTTTAACCTGTTCTTTCTTTCTTTCTTTCTTTCTTTCTTTCTTTCTTTCTTTCTTTCTTTCTTTCTTTCTTTCTTTCTTTCTTTCTTTAAACCCACTTTTACCAAATATATCCATTCTTGACTTCATTATAATATGCACAATTGCACTGTTCCTTTTTTAGAACTCTTAGAATTGTAAATTGTTAGGATTTTATTTCTTGTCAATCTTTATATAAGCACCTTTTTTATTATATTTTTTCACCTGCATGCACCTTTATTTTTTATTGTTTACCTGTCTGACTGGAAGAACTGCACAAGAATCCCAATGTGCCTGTGCTGTATTGTACTTGTGCAAATGGTAATAAAAGTCTATTCTATTCTAGTCCAGTCTAGTCTAGTGTAGTCTATTCTACATACACAAATACTTCCCCCCTGACTGTCAAACTAATAACTTAGGACTGTCCGAAACATCCTAGTCTGGAACGTGCTATATTCACATTAACACACCACACACTGCAGACCAGGAGCAGTGGCTGCCATATCAAGTATCCAGTGAGCAAATTAAAAAAAAAAAAGTTCAGTGACTTGCTCAAGGATGCATGAGCCAACACTTCCTTTGCAATCATTTGTACACAAGCGTGTTCTAGGCCATGTTTCCCCCAAGAATATATAGGACAGAGTTCTTTGAAGGGGATTCCTGCATGGAACGTGTCACATGATATGTCTTAAGGAACCATTAACTAACAGTGATGATAGACTTAACCTCATTTCTGTTTGGTATTCTCCAGAGTGATGAATCATTCTGCTGAGAAAAATAGTCATAGAACATCTTTTCATTTTTGAGCAACAACTATTTACTGTAACGATACACATTCAATCTGCGGTAGCTTTGTGTAATTTGCTTAATGCATTTGAAGGACCTGGGGTTGCATCCCATCAGCAAAGGCCTACACCTTAGATTGGGTTAGTCCAGGTCTGACAGATATAGATGCAAATATAGATTAACTCTCTTGATCCCCAGAGAAAAAAAAGGTGAGTTGGATTTAAATCCATGACCTTATAGTGAAGTAATACTGTTAACCATTACACTGCCATATAGCCCAAGAAGCAGCCAATGAAATGACTATTGGTTACACTTTGGAGTTGTGTTTATATATATATATATATATATATATATATATATATATATATATATATATATATATATATATATATATATACTGTTTCAGTTCAGAGTGTTGTGCATTACTGTTGCAAATGTTACTATTTTTTGTTCATATAAGATCAACCATCATAGGTTAAGATCAGACTAGTCTCTAGTTGGACATGAACAATGATTTGGCTGGGTTGGCTTTTAAAAAGGACTTGAATTACTTGATTTTCATCACATATTTTGGACTTAATAGAAATGAGATTGTTAAGACTACAAATGTACATAGTCCTTGCAAATATCTTCTTACTTTCAGCTTGAGACCCAAAAGAGAAATTTGTGTGTCTCTGAATTCAAAGCATATAATTCCTTATGAACTGCCATAACATGTACATTTCCCCCTGCAAAGGATACAACATGTCTGTCCATTTGTCATTACTTTGTTTTTGGAGCCTAACTCGAAACAAATATTCAATATTTTTTCACCAAATCTGCAATAATTTAGCATCATTTTATAATTAACATAAATTTTGCACCCAAGAGACACTAGAATAAACATGTTTTGATTTTCTTGATTTGACAAGAAAACCATTCAATTTTATTTCACAACACAGACCACAATACATCGTTTGCTGTTTAGCAATTTGTCAACCACATGGGGGTGCTAGAATAAATGCAAATGCAATGTGAGTCTCTGTAGTGGGATGTTTTGATTTTGTATCTTTCTACCATATATATGATTTCTGCCAGGCCATTTGTCATCATGTTGTTTCTGCAGAAGAACCACAAAGCTATTAAATCTATTTTCCAGTAAACTACTTGATAGACCACACATGTGCTGTCAATGGGCAAAGTCAAATAAAATAAGCTAACCTCACTGAAAATACTGTTTTATTTGTGGGGGCTGGGCAGATAATTCATGCTCGAATGACTCTAGATACTGACTATCAAAATACTCTACAGATCTGAGATGAACAGACCAGAGAAGGAAAAAAAACTATTTGAATCAGAGTGAGGATGGAAGATATGTTGAGACGTTTAAATTAAGTAAATCCTACAGTGTACAAATACTCTACTGGATGTGGAAACCCTGATTTTTTTTTTCTTTTTTTTTCTTTTTTTTTTTTTAAAGTCAACTACAATTAAAATATCAGAAATTTCAATGGTTAGCAGGACAGATTGTGCATCAATATGGGGAACATCATTCTTAGAGGTGTGGGTGCTATGCTTGACATGGTCAGCAGCTGTTTTCAGTACTACTGCTGAAGAAATGAACAGTTTATCTATGGCCCTTAGCTTTTTTTAGTTAACCATTTCCATCTTACATCTGTGATTCAGTATTCTAAAATACATGTTCCTTTCACATTGCATGTGTATAGATAGATAGATAGATAGATAGATAGATAATATTGTGGCAATTTTTGTCCTGCTGTTGGTGACTACACAAGTAGATTTCTGCCAGTCGACAAAGTTTTATTTCTTTGCAAAGAAAAGGTCAGTTCTGCATGCAAGTGGTGATTATGAGAAAGACCCCGAGGTGCTTACGGAATCCACCTTTTAAGGTGTGAACTCATTTGCAAGTGATGCCTCCAGGTTTGGTCAAAGGGGCTTTTGATAGTGATGAGCCCCAGAGATGTTACCATTCAAGACACAATAGAGTAGTTGAGGAGGGGTAGGTTAAAGGTATAGGACCATCAGCCAGCAGTGGGGGGCTTTTGGGAAAACAAAGCATGGGATGGATGGGTGGTGGGTGTTGGGGAGAGGACAGAAGACACACAATAGTGGGAGCAGGAGGAGTCGTAGTTCTATCCCAATTACTAAGTGATATCGGCGCCTTTATCTTCTAAGACACTCAGCATAGAGTACTTGGGTGCGGGGTGGCTGGGGGTAAAAGTATGGGACTGTCAACAAGCAATGGGGCATTCAGGAAAACAAAACATGTGATGGGGAATGTTAGGGACAGGTCACAGAATAGCGTGGAAGCAGACAGAGATGTAATTCTAATACACTTACTAAGTCATCTTATCATCATTCAGATAAAGAGATTCTAACACAAGTAAGCAGTGATTTCATAAAATTCAATAACAATAGATAGATAGATAATACATTTAATTTATGACGCACTTTACATCTCAACAATCTCACAATCTTACATCTCAACAAGTGCTACATAATAAAATGAAATAAAAATACAGTTTTAAAAAAGTTCAATAAAAAGTCATCTTTAAAAGTTGGGTTTTTAAACTTTTCTTAAAAGAGTCTGTGCTCTGTGGGGCCCTTGGGTGCTCAGGAAGGGCATTGTTGTGGATCGAAGGGTGCGGGATGAAGAGTGCAGAATGAAATATTGGGGGGCTTGTCCATGGATGGATGCATTTGTGGGTGAGAAGGATAACTTTGAATTGAATTCTGAAAGTGACAGGGATAGTTGGGGAGGGGTAGAGTAAAGGTATGGGACTGTCAACAAGCAATGGAGCATTTGGGAAAACTAAACATGTGATGGGGAATGTTGGGGACAGCACACAGAGTAGAGTGGAAGCAGACAGAGGTGTAATTCTAATACACTTACTAAGTCATCTAAGTCAGATAAAGAGATTCTAATACAATCATATATTCATATATCATAGCATTTTTCATATTTCAGAGCATTTTTATTTATTGTATTTTGCATAGAGCTTCCATACCCCAGTGTCAGTTTTATCATGAAAGGTACAGTGCAAAAAACTATCTATGTACAATGTAAAATTTAGAGTGCAACATACAGTTCTTATTTTTATCTATTTATTTATTGTATTTTGCACTTGAAACATATAGTATTTTTATGCACTGTACCTTCGTTAACCCCACTTACTGTTACTACTTTTCTCACGTTGACAGGAAGTGTGCAATCTAAGAATTTAACTGGGTGCCATCAATCCTGTGAGTTTTTTTTTACGGTGGATGTGACGATAAACCTCTTGAAACTTGAATGTAGATAACCTTGTTTTAAAAAAAAGTCTGTCTCTAATACAGGTGTTTTTTGGGGTAGCACAGTCTGTGTGATGAGATTGAAAGCAATGTATTTTTCCAGCTGTCAGAAAGTTTCAGGTGTTCAAATGTTGAATCTTTTTTTTTTTTTTTCTTTTTTGAGTGTCATTCCTGTCATGCATGGCTGTCATGGTTGAAATATTTCCAGTCTGTGCTCCTGTTAGGTTGTCGGACTAGTCACAGATGATTGTGAAACGTCTGAGGGTTCTTCTCAAAGATTTTTTTTTTTGGTCTTTTTCTACTTTGTTGGACAGTGATAAAGAAAGGAAAAGCCGCAGAGAGAGGAGGTGACCTACAGGAAGAAGCTTTTATGTGAGGTGAGCTACCAGAGGCTGCTTCTGATATACATTTATTCATCTGTATTAAATGTAGAAACAAAACAAACTGAAGAATACTTAGAAATCTGAAAAGGAAAAATAAACTGGAAGAACAGAACCATTCATTTGCTTTTGGCAGATGTTGAGCTTGATGACATGTTGGGACAAGAGGGTTAAAATGTCCACCCAAAATACTGACTGGACATGACAAAGAAGTAGACATGAAATTATATACTGGTGGTTGTCATGTAAACAGACAGAATCAGAAAGACATGTTAACTCTTTTCACTATTTTTCCTCTTCTTCCTACTTGCATGTAAAATTGAGCACAGAAGATACCAAGTCATTCCATGTATGAGCAGTAGGTGGTGAGGTTGGACCAAGTTAAGTTAATTATGTAAAGCACTGACTGTCTGTGGTCCAGCTGCTTCTGGCAGGGTAAGAAAAACTAAACAAACATAAAACATGACCGTAAATAATTAATCAAATAAATAATCATAAGAACGGAAAATACCATACAATAATACAAATCCTAAAACAAATTTTAAAGGAAATACAGTATATATATATATATATATATATATATATATATATATATATATATATATATATATATATATATATATATATATATATATATATATATATATATATATATATATTAGCAATTACTTTTTAGGCAATTTTTTTTTTTATTATATTCCTCCTTTATCTTCCACTCAATTTTCCCAATGTTTCCCTTCAATAAGTTTGATCCACCGTTTTCTATACATTTAATTTTTAACTCCATATGTCATTCCACATTCTATTTTACAATATAATTTTACATAATTCTTGAACCATTTGATATTCACGGTGTGGTGTGGGGGTCGATGTCAAGTGTTCCCGAAAATATTCCGAAGTCCAAAGAGGCGTCCCCCGCCAAAACGTTTGGGAACGACTGGACAATTGGAACAGTGTTTTTGCAAAACATGGAAAAAAGTTTGTGTCAAATGATAAAATCTATATATTAATGAAATAATAAGCTCAGAATTCATCTAATATGTAAATATACACTGTAAAAACACAATATCAATAGAAAAATGGAATGAATTCTGTCTCAGAGACGGTTTATTTCTTCAAGTAGACATAAAGGCGTGTACGCTGCTGTATTTCTTCTACTGTTCCTCCACTTTGCTCCCTTGCACTCTGCTCACATCAACACTGTGTCAACCATGTAATTATCTACCATTTTTATCCAGAGCTGCATCAATTCCTCCTACAATATCCTCTCTCTCCCTCCCTCCCTTCCATCCACTAAGAGCCTCCTGTTAAGTTTAAGATCCACATTAGCCTGTTTTGCAAAGTCCGTAATCGACAACAAGTAGGAGGAGCAAAGTGTTTTTGTTTTTTTTTTGTTTTTTTTTACAGAATCTGTGACGGAATTTGAAGCGAAGTGATGCAGCAGTGTTAGTGCATACAAATAGAAGTAATTTGACTTTCCGAGCTTGGACAAACATGGCAAAGGCTGCTCACAGTCAGCTTTGCGTATACATTCGTGCGTATGTGTGTGTGTGTGTATGGAGCAAGTGAAGAAAATGACTGTTGAGACTTACTGCTTTGAACTCTATTTTTGGAGGGATTATAGAAATAATACATGGGGGTTCTGGTTTTGGTTGGATTTGGGTGGTGTATGAGAACTATACTATTATTATCCAGTTTAATCTGTGCGCTCTTGAGTTTCAGAGTAAACCTGTGTGCTCAAACTAAAGGAACTAAAGGAGTGGAAATCAGACAATTTTCCTCTTAGAAATGGTTTCACACACATACTGTATATATGTACAAGTGTGTTGGTGTATAAATCAGATGGATTTGAGTGTAATCTGAATCAGCCATACAATTAGTATCCATTTATATCTTCTTCTACCAACCTCACCCTACCTCCTTGCCCCTCATCTGGTGGTTATTTTAGGAAATGGAGGCGTATGCACTCCCACACTGTCTCCAAACCACCACTCAGTGTGTGTGGCTGTTTGAGAGCAAATGGAACAGCGTCACCAAACAGCTCCTGAAACATTCCCTTCTTTTCAATTCCAGGACACCGTCTGCTTCATTCACTGTCCTTTCAAATATCTCCCCCCTTCTCTGCGTACCCAGGTTGAGTCAGTTAGCTCTATAGCTCTGTGTGGGAGCTGAAGAAGATGCAGAGCGGGTTTCGTTTTTATTTGAAGTGGCAAAGCTTTGACAGACAAAAAAAAAATAGAGAGAAAAAGGGTGAAAGAGAGGACACTGATTTTCCAAAATGCAAAAATACATGCACCAGGCAATAGATAAAAGAGGAAAACTAAAAAGGCAGAGCACTGATGAGAGGTGTGTAAGGGTAATAAAAGAAGTGAAAGGGAAACAATCAGTGCAAGACCTTTAGAAGACTGCCACGGGAAAGAAACAGAAGACCGAAATCAGAGGAGAGAGAGAGAGAGAGGTAGAAACAAGCAAGCAGCAAAGCAAATTTAACCTACATCATAGTGAATACACTCCTCCTGCCTGCTTATTCAACAGGAGGCCTTTCATCATAGTTCTCGGTACATGCTCATTATATACGGACCGCTCCCTTGCTGTATAACTAAGCCACTCTGTGATCACAAGGCTGACATATGGCAGCTTTCTAATTCAACCCACCCCACCCTGCCCGTCTTCCAACCCGGTTCTTTTTAAACTAAATCTAGGAGTGCAAAAAAAAGTTTGGGACTCCCAGCTTTTCTCACCCTTATTGGATAGAAATACAAAAGTGCAAGAGTGATTCAGTCTTTGTGTAGTTATGAAATGTGTCTTATGTGAGTAAATCTTTTGGGTAAATGACAGTAAGTGATGTCTACAGAAAAAAAAATCCTAAATAAATACAGTAGCACACAGTGAAGTTACATTAGGGAGCTTGTGGTTAATTTATAGTAGCATATTAAATGCCACAAATCAACCTTCTTAACTCTGGTTATAAAGTCTTTGGGTTTGTTTCCACAAATGAAAAACCGCTTTGCCCAAACTTTTGGCTGAGATTATGTTTCACTGCAAAAAGTGTATTTTTTCCTAATTTCTTGTCAAAATATCTCATCACACTTAAAATAAGACATAATCTCCCAAAGAGTAACTTGTAATTGAGATATAAGAACTCATTTTTAGGCAATAAATCTGGAAAATCTTATTCGTACTAGGATCATTTGGCAGATTTTTATTATTATTTTTGCTTGAATTACAAGTTACTCTTTAGGTGAACATATCTTATTGTGTGATGAGATGTTTTGACTAGAAATGCGAAAAAAAAAAAAACCACTTGGTAAAACTTAGATTTTTGCAGTGTTGAAAGCAGTGACTAAAATTCTTTGAAATTTGCATTTGATAAAGAGCAAAAGGAAAATTAAGAAAAACAAAACACAATTTTCAAACAACATCATTGTACAGGAGAATATGGAAGCTAAAATAGGCATATGTGAATACCTCTTTATAAATAGACAATACACAGGGAAAAAAAAATGTAACTAACTCTATCTATGTGGACATACATTCATCAACATGTCTGCTCTCCATCATGTCAAACCACACACACTCTCATCATCAGATCTGGTTTGGCTGTTTTCATGTGGCTGGAGCACTAACTGTAAATACATGTGGTACATATGCATACCATATGTGAACTTTAAGGTGTACAGCAGTACTTTCCTGTCATTATATTGTCTAATGAATAGACACAGGCCACAGGGACTGGACGGGCTGGGAAAACTACATTCAACTATTAAGTCCTGTTTCTCAATGCTTTCAATATAATGCAACTTTGATTATAAAGTTAATCTTTTTATTTATCTTACAAGAGGTCATTAAGTAAACACTTGTAACAATGCACTGTAATTATCATCATCACTAGCAGCTATAACTGTCTAGAGTTAATGTAGCTTTTTATTGGCTAATCAGTTTACACAACAAAACATTTTTATGCTTTACTTAGTTATTGTTATACAGCGCCATACAACAAATTACTTGAAATTATACTCGAATTAACTATAATTCTTTGAAAGGATTGAAAAATGTTACAACGCGTCAGACAAACTGCATTCATTTCAGATCTATGAAGTAGGCTTTGCTCACCTCTGTTACTCTTTCAGTGTTTTGCGAGTGTGTAATCCACCCTCTAAAGGTTTTATGTGCTTTTTTTTGTGTGCGTTCAGTAATGACAGACTGGATTTGAAAGGTACAAAACAAGCCCCATTTGTCAGCCCACATGGCAGAACATAATATTTGCATTAGTAGATTCCTTTTTCTTATTGTTGCTTTCATCTGCTCTTCATCTTTGCCTCTGTCACTGCTTACAAACTTTTACCATTTGGTCCTTGGTTCTGTGCATGTGGGTCTTTTTTTGGATTTTAATATTTGAATTTATTTTTGCTTTCTTCATGCATTATACTCTGATCCACTCTCTGTGATTTCTTTTAAAGTTTTACAACTGCCTTCCTTTTCTTCACTCACCCATCCCTTCCTCTCTCCCATGTTATCTGGGTTGCTGGCTGAACTAGTTCATGTAGAGCTTGCTTGCTTATGGCATCATTGCCCCTGTTTAATTGATGTTGTTTGATAGAAACAAGCTGCTTGTTGGACTCAGTCAGGTGGTAACAAAGTCTTAAGAGCCTAACTGAAAAAAAAAACTCCACAAAAAACAAGCCATATAAAAATCTGCAGATGAATAAGTTAGGCTTTAAGTGTGACTGTGACTGTACATTAGTCTGTTAAAATCTGACTACATGTTTTGACACCACATATGTTATCCAGCAAAACCAAGTCCTCGAAGTTCAGTAATGGTTACACCTGGCAGATTCATGAGAAATTTTCTCAGCAAAGTTTGTAAAGTGCTGTAAACTACTGTCGGGAGAGCAATGTAATTACATCAAGAAACTATTGAATGCTAATAAGAACTTCTATTGCTGGCTCCATTAAGTCCCAGTCAGCAGAACAGAAATGGATAAATGTAGTAATATTAGCATAACAATAAAAATTTGCATAAAATAAAGTATGTGATCGATGGACATCATTAAGAGCAAAAGTACTGAGACACATTTGTCAATGACAAAATGTATTTTTCATACAGATTTTGTTCTTTATAACCTCAAATGCTGTTCAACTCTAATGTGCATCTCAGTGCCCACTGTAGGACATTACATAGAAACATAAACATGTAGAGATGATAAGTTTCAGCTGAGAAATCAAAAAGGTCAAAGTATGTAACCTCAAGTCATGTCTATCAAACAGCAAGATATGCGTGCATATGTCTTTCTATGCTATATATGGTGAGTGTGGATGTGTGTAGTCATATGAATCATAGTGAAAGGTCAGCAGTGCTTGAGGGAAGAGGAAACACAAGAGACAGAAGTGATGAATTGCACTTTGGGACAATTTTCCTTGCAACATTTCAGGCTATATTGAACTGCAAGGCTGGGTGCGAAAAGATATACATGCATGTTGGTGGAGAATATATTACAGAACAGACTCTGCGATACATGAAAAACTTGGGTGTGAATAGAGCTTCTTTTGTCCTAGTGGGATAGTGAAAATGTGCATGATGCGGATCTGAGGATGTTCTTACACACAAATGGTAACTTCCCCTGAGACTTGTTTCATTTGCATCAATTTCTTTCTTTCAGTTCTGGGCCCAATATAATGCAAGATCAACAAGCTACAAAGACAAAGAAGAAGTCTAGTCATGGTAAGATAGGCTATGGTTTTCAATTTATTTCAGTTTTCAATTTTATTTGTAAGCCTGGAGTTCAAGTGTGCGCTGATGGGCAATTTCACACTTCTGCAAAAACACATCTGTAACACTGTTTTTGTCATTCAAACTTCTTAGATTCAATTTCCTGTCTTCAAGTGCATTTTAAAATGACCTGTTCGACAAATCCTAACCCCATGACATAGATATAGAACACTAGTATATCAGCATTTTCGAATGGTCAGCCTCAGGTGCCACAGCTGTCATCTTGGTACAGGGGTCCTTATGTTTCTCACACTATCAGGGAAGATATTGCCAATTGATGATCAGGCAAGCAGCATTACCGCCATATAAATATGGTAGTGATTAAACTGAGACATTGATTCCAATCGACAGGGGTATTCAGTGCAATGTATTCTATATCTTTGACCCCATGACATGAAAATATATTTTTTTAAATGAAGAGACTGAGAGGTTTTCTTCCCACAAGGCAACTTTAATGGAAAGAAAATGTATTGCAAATGAGTACATATTTAATGTACATATTTAACACCGAGTGAATATTAACACAATACTATAAATAAAATAGCAGAAAGTAAAAATGGAAAGTCAGGATCAGGGTTATAATAGTTTTTAAATTTCTCATTATAGTTTTGTTTTAGTTAGTTTTGACTTGTTTCCCTCTAATTCTGTTAGTTTTAATGTGTTTTTTGAGCAGGTTTGCTAGTTTTTTTTTATTAGTTATCTTTTTCTGACTGCTTAGTTTTAGTATTAGTATTAGTTTTTTTGTCTTCCTCCCAATCGTATTCAAAGAAAAGTGAGGTGTAGATCATCTGGGTCAGATTGAGGTGGGTCATTGACTGAGCAAAGGCACAAACATAGGGACAGTATGACCCCTATACCAGAAATAAACCAGACAGAAACATAAGAGCCAGATAGTAATGTACAGAAATCAGTTCAGCAGAAGTAAACAGGGTAGAAACATAAACCAACTAACCTGTAGTAAACCAGATATAAATATGTATAAACCAGTTTATCAGCAGTAAACCTGATGCTTTAACAGACATGTCACAGTTTCATTATCTTCAGTAGCATAATTAGCTAACTTTGCTTCATTTCAGTTCAGCTAGCTGTTGCTAGTAACATCAAACTTTTTTAACATTAGAAAAGGCTACATACCTCTATAATTGGATTATTCTTCTGCCTCTTCTTTTCTTTGGTTTGAAACTGTGCAGGTTAGGGCTTGGAAGACCTTTTCATCCTGATAAATTTAGCTCCTTTACCTGGATGTTTACTGCAGATGAGGCTAACACCAGGCTAAGCTAATAGCTGGCTAGGCTACATCTGTCTAAGTGAAATAAATCAATACCAGTCCAACATTGACAAAGATGAAAACAAAGGGAATTTTATCCATATCTTTTATACATTTGTTATTTTTGTAAGCACATAGTACAGTTTCACTTAGTTATCATTTTCCCTTTTATTGTAGTTTTTATTTATTTCAGTTAATGAAAATGATTTTTCAGTTTTACTTTTCGTCATTTCCTTCATTTTCGTTAACAATTATAACTTTGATTATTACCACTAGTTTGTTTTGTTTTTTTCCCCAATTCTTGAGGACTTCTGACACACGAGAAGACTCTGAGGCATTACTGTTTAGAATTAGAACACACACACTGTATCTGTTGGTGGGATGGCATTTTTCAAGTAATGGGTTCAATTAAGAACAAGGGAAATTTGGGATTTAATATAGAATTTCTGCCCCTATGTCCGTTTTAATGTGTTGTATGAAGCGTAGTAGCTACACAGGTGACTTTTCTTTAACAAAATCAAAAAAAGATCCGGGGCTTTTGGTCTAAGATCCGGGGCTAAAGTCCCCAAAGCCACACCCTCTGTCCACCGATGCTACAGAAGATATCATCGTCATCAATGACCCACTATCGCAATGGATAGTAACCGTCGCGATAAAAACGTAGCAAGAATTGCTCTGTAAATGATGAAATCACCAATATAATTAATATGCAATAGTAGTCAGATGTTAATTTGTCCTTATTAACTATTATTATATGTATTATAATAATAATTATTATTGCTTTTTATTTGCAACATAAGCAAAATGGCGGCGTGCGACAGTGCAGCAGCTTTTCGGCTATCGGCAGGTGCACTGAATAGTTAAGTTTAGTTCTTTGGACTTGATTAAACTTAAGGATTGTAGTGCAGTGTTAGGATCAGAGCTTAAGGCGATGTTGGGCAGACTATGGCTCCTAAAAACAGCAGGTTGGAGAAGAAATCTACAGCGCCTGAGAGGAAGGAGGAAGCGGTGTGCCCGGAGGCAGAAACGGGGCAAGATAGCTGGTCTGTTAGCACGGCTAAAAGCTACTAAAAGACTGTGTTTGGCTAACGCCCGCGCGTTACATAATAAAATGGACTCAGTCATACTTCGAACGAGGAGCTACAAGGAGATGAGTTGCTGTGCACTTCTGCTGATGGACACGTGGGACAGTATATCTGATGGGGGGTTACTCTTGTGCCAACCGCAATGGGCTGTCGGGAAAACCCGTAGAGGAGGACTCGGCGTATATCCCAACCTACATCGGTGCACAAACTGTAACCTGGTAAGCAGCCACTGTTCTGAAGGGGTTGAGTACCTGATGCTAAAGTGCCCGTGTCAGATAAAATATGGACCCCTGTAAAGTTCGTACCACTGGTGATTTTGCGCATGCGCAAACCGGTGAGGTACATATTTTACGCGTATATAACCCTAACCTTAAGGCGCGTACATATTTTACAGGGTCATTTTTTAATACCACACCGCCCACACTACGATACCATCGTGGTGTTTTACTGTGAACATAGTCATCGGCCAATTAAGGAGATATCGCCCAACTCTATCACATACATATATAACTAAAAAAAAAGTTTGTTTGATGATCAAAAGTGAAATGCTCGGTGCCACCTTTGGAGGCTCCATCTGGCCCATTCTGCAGTTACAATGAGATCAAGCAGACACACACATGCATAGAGGGAGTTGTCTTTGTGTAGTGTGTATGTGTGCGTTTGTCGGTCTGTCATGAATTGTATTGGTTTCTGCTTCCTAATTAATCAGCAGCTCCATTTCAGCACTGATCAATAACCAAGCAGGCTGATGTAGGTGGTTCACATCACATCCGAATGATTTGTGTGTGTTTGTAGGGAATTGGGGAAGTGGGGCACTCCACTTTGAATGCATTTATCAGAGATATACAGTATGTGTGTATTCAGTGGGAGGATGCAGATGTGTAGCTGTGGAAGGTATAGTGTATCCAGTGTGGACATGCTACATCCCCCAAAACCATATAGACGGTCAGCAATAAACTTCTAGTGTGATTGACAACATGTCAAACAGACATAACGCCATAGTGACAGATGCTTTCATGTGCTTGCGTAACCATTAGCACAATAATAACCTTAAGTGGACAGAAAACAATCGGCCAGTGGGAGTGGGAGCATGTGTGTGCTCATGTCCTCTGTGAGCCATTTAAGTGGTTGTATGTGTCTGGATATGTCTTTGAGTACAAAGAGGAAAGCGTGCATAATACATATTTCAGCTGATGTAGAAAACACTGCGGAGAGGCTGTGATGCTCATCTTTTCCCTTTCAAATTATCAAGGCTCATTTACCCACGATCGGCCTCATCATTATTTAGTTCTGTTTCACAGCTCCCCTATGGACCATACTCGGTATGATTTACAATTGCTTTGGTGGCCTGACACAATGAGTCTGTGGCAGCTCATGAATAATCAGGGGCCAACAATTCTTTATAAGGTTTGAGATAAAGCAGAATGACTTGATTAGAAAGCTACTGTGTAATCAAGTCTCATATTTGAGCTGTCTTCGTTGGTACATGAGGGGGAAATCAAATGGGAGTTGGGGTATTTGGCTTTTATCAGCCTTAAGTACCGCCTATAATTGTACAGACTCCTTATCTGCAACCACCTGTAGCAACTTCATATTCGTTTTCTTGTGGTGTAGTTGAAGTTGGTTATCTTAAGAAATACATGTAATGCATATGGAGCTTCATACAAACTATTTTTATTCATAACTCCAGTCATATCATCCACAGAGTGGAGAAGTTGGATAAAAATATGTAATTGAAGAAGTTTTGCTTATGATTTTGGATTTATTTGTACATTGACTGTTATGTATGTATTATAAGTTTTCTTAATCCTGCTCTTTTCCAATCATGGAGATTGGAATGAATAAGTAAGTGAAATGAAAGATTATATTATATAAGTATAAAGTTATAATTTTCAAGAAAAGTCTTCATATTATAAGCTCTTATTTTAAAGCTCTTAATAAAAAAAAGTTTAGGTTTTTTATTTAGGTTGTGTTTTCTTGTGTTCCTCCTTTAATAGTAAAATAATAAAATAATTAGATTTACTTCTTTGTTTGTTTGTTTTTTCTGTGTTTTTGTCCAGTTAGCTCAGTTCACAAGATAAGCAGGTAGTTATTTTGGAGATCCAGAATAAAAATCAACATAGAAATCTGAAAATTTTCCCTTTAGATTTACAGATAATGTAAACCAATGTCAAGAAGTTATAGGAATTCAGGGTTCCTTCAAGTCCTTGAAAAGTCTAAAAGGGCATTGAATTAATTGTTCTGAAAATAAGGCCTTAATGACCTCGGCCAAGGGGGTATTAAATTCGGGTCTGTTTGTCTGACTGTCGACAGGATTACGTAAAAAGTTCTGAACGGATTTTGATGAAACTTTCAGGAATGATAGATAATGGGTCAAGGAAGAACCCATTAGATTTTGAGCAATGAAGGTGAAGGTCACATTAAAGGTCAACAGTTGAAACATAAATGGTAATATCTCAGGATTCAGACAAGATAGAATCTCGCTTTCTCCGACGGCCTTGTTGACATTAAAATGTCTTAAATTGAATTTTCAAAAGTCATATGAATTTGGACACATTAGTAAGATTTATGTTAATTTGAAATAAAAAGTATTTGGTAATGTCTATATTACAAAAATAATTTAGGGTGAGTAGAAAATGAGGGCACATCATTCTGTGGGTGTAATATTCCTTTAACTATACTTAGTTTTTTGCAAATGTGTGTGTGTGTTATATACTCAAAATTTAAAAGTTATGCTTCTTTATGCAAATGGTTCATGAATGTAGCAGCAACTGGACCAAAAAGTCATGTTATATTTAAAATAAACAGTTGGGTAAAACTGCCTCCAGGTAATTCATGTGGTGTTTTTTTCCCTTTTCAATTTTGGTTCATTGTCGGCTTGGTCTTAAATTTAAATTTTGAATTTAACTTGCCCTGAGCTGTAGGAACCCTGTAGTAGTAAAGAGCAATATGTACACATCCAATCATTGATGGCAAGAAAAAAAAAAAATCCTAAATGTATTGGACTGATGGTTAGGATCATTCAAACCAGGCTGTGTTGACCGCTTTGCACCATATCAAAGGGACTGGTGTGAGGAACGGCACTGGGAGCTGAATCAGTGCAGAGAACAACCCTTGTTTTTAAAGGCCTTTTGTGATATGCCAACTGATTGTCTGCCAAGTCTGTGGAACACATGACTGAGAGCAGCACGCGCTCATTCAACAAATCAAACCCTATGCTAGAAAACAACAATTGAAATAGATGCAATACAGATGTCACAGGTTGCATAATATTTCAAACGGCTCAGATGTAAATTAGTTCTGATTTGCAGTATAATTATCCAGGTTGTAGTCATTAACCCATTTTCTGACTAGTTAGTTTAGATATAACTTTATTAGGATTGTCAAAATGAATGCATCATTGTGATTAATCAGATTTAAAAAATTGTAATATGGATTAGATTTCTATAGCGCTAGTCAATGCACCCAAAGCACTTTACATTATTGAGTCATTATTCATTCACTCTCACATGCTTCCTCTGGTGGTGGTAAACTACATTTGTAGCCACAGTTGCCCTGGGGTAGACTGACAGAAGTGAGGCTGATAATTTGCTCCTACAGTACCTCTGACCACCACCGATTATTCATACACCAGTGTGAGTAGCACTGGAGGCAAGGAGGGTGAAATGTCTTGCCCAAGGACACAACGGATTGACGAGGGCAGAGCAGGATTCAATTCGGCAACTCTTCGGTTAATAGACAACCCGCTCTACCACCTGAGCCATGGCCGCCTCAAATGTATTAATGCAATTGACTCATATCCAGTACAGAGTGACTCTGAATGTCTCTGCTAAACACATTTAGGTCAGTTTGTCCAGTAGAGTTAGTGTCGCGCCGGAACAAATGGACAGTTGATCTGGGAGTAACAAACAATTGAACTAAGCCATAAAGACTGAAGACACTAAACAACACAGTGTTCTCTGGATGGAAATATGAGAACAAAAAACCCCCAACACAGAACAGCTGTTTCAAGTTGTTTTGTTGAAACTGTTGAATAAACACATTAAGTGCACACATATTCCCTTCTTTCTTGAGTTTATTGCCCATGCAAAATGCAAATATAGTTAATATACATAAAAAAAATTTATGATATTTAATTGTGATTAATGTAAATTAATCCACAGCAACCCTGTGATTAATCTGATTAAACATTTTAATCATCTGGCAGCACTAAACATTACTGACCCCTTGGAAATTAAGGTTCCAGTAGCAGCACAACATCAAATGTAATTAAAAAAAATTTAACAAATATCACAAGACAAAATGAATGAAAATAGTAATAACAATAGCTATTAAAATAGTAGGGAACAAACAAAACGGTAAAATGACCCCACCTGGTTGCACAAAACACTGCATGCTCACTGATACCCTACCTTCCCAGGGAATCATTTTGAGTCTTAACTCGAAATCTTTTTAGAAACTTTGAAAAGAATTGGGTGACTAATGTGCACAAAACCAGTTGGAAATTTTAAAAACTTATTTAAAAAAATCAAATATGTAGAGCCCAGTGTCCAACATAAGGCCTGGGGGCCAATGCCAGTCAGCCAAAGGGTCCATTCTGGCCTGTGGGAGGAATGATAATAATATAATATATCCTATATTTGTCCCACGATGAGGACATTTTGGTATTGCAACGCTGAAGAACAGGAACAGAAAGAGAATTAGCATGCATAGGATAAAAATCCAGAATATCAAAAAATTTACAGTAGAGAATATTAAATATTAGAGAAACTGTTAAAACTCTTATTCACAGTAAATATAAATATAAGGTGAAACAGTTATTGCAGGTTATTGCACACATGTAATTGCACATAATGATGGTAATTGACATGTGTGGGGCGTGGACAGTGCTTATTGAATGAATGAATGGATGGATCAATGAAGATATGAATGATTAATGGTGGCCAAATCATTATAATTCAGGTTCTACATACAGAACCCCATCACCACCAAAATCTACTAATTTCCAGATCTCCCCAATACCAACCTACCCTGAATATTTCATCAAAATCCATCCATAATTTTTTTAGTTATCTTGCTAAAAAAATAGACAGACAAACAAACTCTGGCAAAAACATAACCTCCTTGGCAAAGGAGTAACCTATAGATAATGAAAACTGCAGATTTTATTGTAAAAAAAATAAAAAATACAATTACATGAAAAACTTTATATTAAGAAATGACCTTTTCACAGAAAATGTGAATAACCTGAACAAATACGAACAACTTGAAATGTCTTAAGAGACTTAAGTGGACTTTTACAAATATTCTACCTGTTACTAAATCTTCTGTATATCTGTAATTGTAATAATGCACATATGTGCACACATACTAATAAACTCAGACAGAAATCTGTTAAAATTGTAGTTTTTCTTAAGACATTTCAAGTTATTTATGTTAATCAGATTTTGAAGGAATCACTGCAAATACAAATATTATCATAATGTCATTTTACTCTTTTCACTGTTATTATTTTACCGGTTGGGTCCATTTAAGATCATCCTGGGCTGAATATAGCTCCTGACACTACTGGTGACGTATAAAATATGTATTATTCAACAAGCAAACTGTTCATGAAATAATAATAAAGTAAACTGGAAGATAATCTGATAGACATCATCAACCTGGGGTCAACAATAGCAATAACTGAGAGCAAATATCCTTTGGATGTACAATTCATAATGAAGTCTATTGTTAGGTTTTGATCAGATAAAAGCCTTTTAATCGTTGTTGAAATGCAACAATGAGCTGTAAGCATCAGAGGGAGCTTAAAGGGCAGAATGAGCATTATGTTGTTCACATTCAATGCCTCTCTAATTAGAGCTCGCTTTGCCTTGTTGGAGCAACAAAGGAAATAATGTAGTAGAAATATTTCAATCAAGAATGGTCTCCAGAAAGTCAGCCATGGAATAAAACACATGCACTCTTATGTATGTACATGTTTTTGCTCATTTCTGAATGTAATAATAATAATAATATTATCCAGGAAAAGTGCCTTTACTGTCATAGTTTCACCAGTTTCAAATTGAAGAATTAGCTTAATATTTTATGGAAAGCAGCAATTATCCTTCAGGCGGAAACGTTTCACGCTGTTTCTTTTGAAGATGCCTATACGCTGTGGTATAGCTGTTGTTGTCAGCTACATAGGAAGACCTACTGTAGAAGGCATCCTTTTTCCCTCTCATTGCCATAGAAACAAGTCGAATTGTCCCTCTTGCAGAAGATATCTTTGTGGTTTGTTTGGCAATATAGTAGTGAAGCAGGCAGACACAAGACGAGGCGATGGGGGGGGGGGGGATGGTGGTTAAAGAGTAATGCTTTTGATGCTGCGCTGAGAGGAAGAAATTCCAGCAGAGTTGTAGTAATGTGAAAATATACTGGGAGGTAAATGAATGAAGAATGACGAGTTGTGAAATCCAAAGGTTTATTCGTTTTATTTTGCCTCATAGTTTTTTTTTGTTGTTTTGTTTCCCTTTTAGTCTCAATGATGATTTATGTTGACTTTAAGTTATTGATGCGTTAAATTCCCTGATTAACATTCTATTTATTACAACCACACAAGTACTCCGCCCTCGCTCCCAAGTAATCAATGAGGTATCACTTTAATTTTCACCTTCACACTTAAATTGTCCTGTTGCCAGTAAGCTCTCTGCATGTGTAATCGTAAGCTTCTTGTATTCAAAACCAAACAAATCTATTTAATCCTTTGTAGGGAACTCATTGAAATGCTATGAAATTCCAATTTTCAGCCTTTGTATGTGTAGGATGTAAGAAAATATCGGTTTTGCTATATGTTCTGATTTCACGATACTGTATTGATATTAAAAAGTAGTGTATCAATTTCAAATGCAGATATCGTGGAGGTTAATTTTTCTTTATGAGGTTCTTTTTTGTTTCTATTTTATTTACTATTATTTAGGGCTGTCAAAATGAATGCAGATTTATCCAGCATCATGATTAATAATTTTTTTTAAATTTAACGCAAAAAAACGGAACAGTTGTTTTGTTGAAAATGTTAGTGTTGGAAGAACATGGTAATTGCAATACAAATATTCATATTTTTGCATATGTTTGGGATATTTTATCTCACATTTTTTCTGTATTTTCCAAGAGTTTGGGATTTTTCATTGCTTTTTTCATGTTATTTTTTTGGGGGTGAATTTTAGTGACTTTCAGCTTGTTTTGTATATTATTTCTCTGCATTCTTTTTGTGTCTCTCAGTGTATATTTGTGTATTTTGTGGGAAAATTTTGTACAAAAAATCAAGAGACAGAACAGTGGACCTAAATAAAATATTATACACACTTAAAATCCCACATTCACACAAACTAATTTTGAGTGCGGGCCCTTTAAACACAAATTGAGCCACTTCACATGTACCCCCTCCAGGTTGTTAACTATGTTTCTCCATCCACTTATGTATGTTCAGTGTGCAATTTATCAAAAAACCAGATGGGGTTTTTTCCTTTCTTCAATTTCCTTCACAGCGGTGTGCTGCAGCCTGCTTTGGGTAAGCCAGGAAGTGGTCAGGGGGCAAAGGTGGCTCGTGGCTCCGGCTTGGCAGTGCCCTCCGCTCGGACTTTGCAGCTTCCCAGCGTGGGGAGTACATGGTATGCACTCTTCTGATCTGCTGATAAACAGTTATGTTGTACTCAGAGAAATGTTTGTTGGAAGTCTTTACCTTATATGTGCAAATCTCATGATATAACGAGTTATAGACGCAACAAATTAAGAAGGAATTAAAACGAGTTGTAGAAATCCATTGAGTTTTTACCAAATTGAATAGAATTATAGTTTTGCAGCCCGGTGGAGGGTTTAAATTCAAACTATATGAATTGTTTGGTTCCTCAAATACACAAATAAATATACCAAAGACAAATAAAAGTGAGTTTAGCTAAATATAATCCCATTAAACACATACAGTGCATGACTGAGGTTCGCTACTTGTGGCCTTTCATTAAGAGGTAACCGTTTTATTCACTGTGTAATTTAATTATGGCGAAAAAGCTGCAGGTAATGTTAACGATCATTTTAAAGGCCAAGTGTGACACATTTGATGAACTCTACATTGACCTTTACAATAGTAATAACTTGTTACTGTTGACAGCAGCTGTCCTCTATTCTTTCCTATTTTCCTCTTGTTTATGTTTGCAGTTTGGGACATTTCTCAGAAAATCAGTTTGTACTGTAAATGTCACACAGTTTGCAAGCGGAACAATGTAAAAACAAACTCCCTAACCCCTATATAATGCACTATATAGGGAGCACGCCATTTTGTAGGGGTGTCTGAATCTTTAGTGAACTATTTATAATCACTATATAGTGCACTCAATGTATGTCACAATCCACCACTAAATGTAGTGGACATCAATGGTCACTAACCAAAGCGCAATATCCCATCATGCATCGCACGAATAAAAAAATGTCCAAATGACGGGGAGATTTATGATTAAAAGAAACACGGACAGATCGACTATGGGAGTCAATGGTAAATGTTAAGTCTGACAGGCACGACAAGAGTTGTTTAACAGTTAATAACAGTAAAACAGTAGGGAGACAACACTGTTATATTTGAATTGTGACGGGGCTGATGCAATTAAACAGCACTGTAGTAGTGTCCGAAAAGTTTTAAGTTGAGTTCACTATGTAGCGCAATACATTTATTTCTCTATGTAGGGAGTAGAGCGTGGGTGGGCAATTAATTTTCTTATGGGGCCACATGAGAAATTTTGATAGTTATTAAGGACCAGAACAATTCACCCATAGCTCTGTTCAATATCTATTAAAAACAGTAAATGAAACAATACAATGAAAATGTAGAGCCCAGAATACAACTATTTAATGAATAGTAACAAAAACATTTGTGAAAATGTATAAAACCAGCTCCGTATTAGCTTTACATAAAAAACTCTTAACTGCAGATTTTTGTGTGTCCCAGTTCCTTTTCTGACTTCAATAAAGAAATACTTAGAAGTCCATGTTTTGTTAAAATCTCTGCATTCTTAATCAATTTATCTTTCATTTTCTGGTGTTAGCTGACATGAATGGGCTGAAACTGAGCAAGTAATTAATTTGGTACACAAGCATTACGCTGAGTGTAGAAAAAAAAACCTTCATTTAGTAGATTCTTCAAAATAAAAGCTGTACGTTATATATTTGCATTGACTTTTAATTTGCCATGTGACCTCATGTGGGCCAGTCAGGGCCAGCTATTGGGTCGCATTTGGCCCCCGGGCCTCATGTTTGAGACCCCTGACCTAAAGTGCAACTTTTCAGTGAGATATATGAACTGGTTTTTAGACAATAGCGTTTGAAAATTTTGGCTTAATTCAAGTGGGAAAAAAATGCGAATAGAACAAGTGAAAATTATCTTGGTAAAATTTCTTGAAATAAAATTCTTAAGATCTGTCGTCTAAAAATAAATTACTATGGCTCACTGGAAAGTTAGTCTTTAGCTGATTATGTCTTATTTTAAGTGTGATGAGATATTTTAACCAGGAGAAAAATGTACTTGGTAAGATTAAAATTTTTTGTAGTGTGATGGTGTTTTCTATGTATTTTCTTAGTTTTGTAATTTATGTATAGTTTTAGAACAGACTTTTTATATTTTTGTGCCAGGACATGCTTAAAAATAGGTTTTTAATCTCAGTGCAGTGACTTTCTTTCCTAGTTAAAAAAAACAAAAACATAAAACGCTGGTTATTTCTTCTCTGTCTATTGCTAGCTTGACCACAGTTCTTGCTTCCTCATTTATCTTATGTTCAGAAGCAGAAGCATTAAATGTCATGCACGTAGGGACCATCAACACACTGCCAATGAAACTAATTCATGAACAGTGAATAAATGAAGGATATCTTCAAAAATAAACATTACAATCAAGTCTACAAATGAATACAATACTATATCTAACATAAAACAAGTTATTTTAGGTATTTTACTGAGGTATGTTGTTTTATTGCGGCTTATAAAGACAGTATTCAAGCACAGCTTTTGTTTAACCTGCTGTTGTATCTTGAAGATAATGAAATTCAGGTAATTACCAGTGGAGGCGTGTTCATTCATCAGTTAGTTACAAGTCATTCATTAGTAAAATAATGTTTCATAAAAAATCAAATAAATCTCTCATCATAGGGTGATTATATCTGACAAATTGGTGTCATTCAGTTCATAGATTCACTCTACTGAGCGTCTTTTACTCTTTACTTTAATGACGGTACCTTGCTATGTTGTGGAAGTTCCAAAACAATTTTTTTTTCTGTACATTTACCTTTTTGTAAGTGATTTATTATGACATTATCCTCTATGTTTTGTATTTTTTTCAGTGAAAATCTGGAATTTCTTATATTTAATCAACTGATTATATAAGCTCACAACATTTAAATCCAAACTCAAATCCCATCTGTTCAAACAGAACAGTACATTACACCTATTTGTTTAAAAAAAAAAAGATTTATGTTGTTCTTTCATGCTTTTTATCGTCTATAATGTGAACTTGGGGGACTTGAAAGGTGTCACAAAATAAAATGGCTTTTAATGGCTTTTAAAACTTTAATATTAGCTAAACTAAGGCAATAGTTTGAATGTATTTTAAGTGCATGTAAATGTACTGACTGGGAGGGAACACAATAGAACAATAGATCTGGAAAATCTTATTTCAAGAAATGTTATCAAAATCATTTTCACTTATTCCAGTGACAGGTTTTTATGTTTTTTGCTTAATTAAATTTTTTTTTTCTTGTCAATCTACTGTGTATTATGATTATGTTCATGATTGATTAGTAGTAGTAGTAGTAGTAATGATGATGATGATGATAACAATAACAATAATAATAATAATCAGAATCATAACTAGAAAAGCACTCTGAGAGCGCAGATCTCTAACAAGGTAGACCCCACCCCCACGCCCCCCACCCCGATCACCCTCAAAATGAAATTGGTTCTCCCTGTTCATATTTCCAACATGTCCTGAAAATTTCATTAAAATCCATCCATAAGTTTTCGAGTTATCTTGAACACTGACAAACAGATAAACGCCGGCAAAAACATAACCTCCTTAGCGGAGGTAATAATAAAAGTTGAGAGATATTGTATCAAAAACAGAGAAAACTGAAGAAATATTCAGATTTGTCTTTTAATTTCTACTCATTACTGTCCTCAGCAGCAGCAGTGATGACCTTTGACAGTGCAGTGGTTGTGTTGGCATCTGTCTGAAACCCATGTGCTGATGTGTATTGTTCTGTCATGCATGTTTTGTGCTCTTGTGTGTTTATGCTAGTCCAGCACTCATGCATTTAGTTGAAATGCTTTGGTGTGTGATGCTGCATTTGACCCAGTGTGTGCCATACTTTGGTTTATGTTAGTGCGTGTCATTATGTGTCTGTGTGTAAAATGTCCCCTCAGGGTGTGAGATAGTTTCCTGTAAAGGCCATACGTCACACAAAGACAGAACTCTGATCAACTGTGTCCAAAAGATGGATAATGTAAAACTACTCCAGTCCCCTCGCCCATTATTTACACCCACTCCCGCACTCCTCTTCTTTATCCCACTCTTTTTACTCATTCGTCCCACCCATCTTCCTTATCTCCTCCCCGTCTCCATCGTCCTTTTCTCAATTACACACCCTTCTCTCCTTCCTGGTTTCCTCGTCCTTCTTTGCTCTGCCCTTTTGTCTCTGCTTGTCCACTTTTTTTGTTCTTCTCAACCTAATCTATCTCTCGCCCACTCGCTTCATCCAAGGCTATTCTTCTGTGTCTCTGCTGAGGTAAGGCGGAACAGTACTCACCAAATACACAAATAACTCAATTTCCTAATTTTTACAATCCTGATCGACAGATGTTACATTCATAAATAAAGAACCAAATTACAAATTCTGTTTTTTTTGTTGTTGTTATGAACTCGATGTCAACCATACTGCATTCTGTCTGTCTGTTAGTTAGCAAGATAACTCAAAAACGTTATGGATGAATCTTGATTAAATTTACAGGGTAGGTTGGTAATTGGGAGATCAGGATATGATTAGATTTTGGTGGTGATCCAGAAAAGATCCTGGATTCTGGATCACTTTGAAATGTATTCTCCATGTACCGCAATGTAAAATTTCAAAGTGATCCAGAATCCAGGAGGTCTTCCAGATCACCACCAAAACGTAATCATTTGTTCCTTGTGACACTCCCAACACATCCTGAAAATGTCGTCAAAGTACGTCCATAACTTTTTGAGTTATCTTGCCCCCCACCACC
Source organism: Siphamia tubifer (assembly GCA_020466265.1). Lineage (NCBI taxonomy): Eukaryota > Metazoa > Chordata > Actinopteri > Kurtiformes > Apogonidae > Siphamia > Siphamia tubifer. The sequence continues at coordinate 18,229,675 of CM035800.1, forward strand.
ACCACCAACATTACTCTTATGAATTATTAATGGTGTCCAAATCATTTTAATTTAGGTTCTACATACAGAACAATTATATCTCAATTGTGTCAGACCAGTTAAATATGATCTTAACCACCAAGGTACCCCCCCCCCCCCAGATCACCACCAAAATCTAATCATTTCCATTTCTAAATCTCCCCATTACCAACCTACCCCATAAATATTTGTCTTAAAGTTTTCTGGTTCAACAGTAGAGGGCTGTCTATCTATGACCCCCTTGACCCCTCAGTATCAGTTATGGGAATAGTGTTAAATCCACAACTGAAGTTTGCATCACGACTCCTCTAGGTGTTAAGGCTGAGGCACGAGTATCACTTTGGTAAAGAATTGTGGTTTGGTTTAAACATGAATAAACACACTGTCTTTTTTTTTTTCTTTTTTCTTTTTATTGAAGACTTTTGTTCCTTTTTATTATGAAAGGATACGTGCCTGAGGATTGGTGGAATTTAAGGGACTCAAACTCCAAAACTCTAATTCAATATTTATACTTTCATTTAATCATCAGTGAACCTGAGAGTTGTTTATGTACAGAGGGAACACTGTACTAGACTGACTGTACTGTACTAGACTGACTGTACTGTACTAGACTGACTGTACTAGACTGACTGTACTAGACTGACTGTACTAGACTGACTGTACTGTACTAGACTGACTGTACTAGACTGACTGTACTAGACTGGCAGTACTAGACTGACTGTACTAGACTGACAGTACTAGACTGACTGTACTAGACTGACTGTACTAGACTGACAGTACTAGACTGACTGTACTAGACTGACTGTACTAGACTGACAGTACTAGACTGGCAGTACTAGACTGGCAGTACTAGACTGACAGTACTAGACTGACTGTACTAGACTGACTGTACTAGACTGACTGTACTAGACTGTCTGTAAACCTATTATTCCCCAAGAAGACAATGTTTAGCAATGCCGTTGTAAAAATCAGCTGATGTCATTTGCGTGGATGGTTTTTATTGACAAAATAGACTCAAGTGTCACATCCAAACAGAAGTGGCTGAAGCCAAATGCAAAGACCATAGACAGAAGTATGAGTGAAACAACAGCATGTTTTAACAACACAGAAAAAAAAAATCCTCAATACAAAAAAACCAAGAGGTGAAAAGCTCCACGGTCCAGGGACTCTGCTTCACAGGTGTACTCAGGATGAGAAACAGAGGAACAGGTAGACAGGTCTGTACCGCTTTGAACTGTCAGAGTCCCACCTAGGGAAAGGCAGAGGATAGTCAGCAGGCAGGCAAGGTCAAATGTGGAAAAGCAAAAACTCTGGTGACAGTATCTACGGCAACAGGCAGAGACGGTACCATAAAAACAGCCAAAAAAAGGAGGGAACAGGAAGTAAAGATGCCAGGCACAACACAGGAGGAAGACTGACAAAGTAAAACAGGAAAAGACAGAGAAACCAGACGCATAAATATATGTAAAACATTTTTTCAAAAGTACCTACTGTCAGTGGGAGCCTTTCATTAGGGCTCCCGCAGTTGTGTCCTAGAGGGCATAAAGAAGACACGTCAATGCCAGGATTGAAATGTGAAAGAGTAATTCAGGTGAATGTCCAGACCTGTACAGCATGGAGAACCTTTGGGACATAGTGGAGACAGTGGTCCAACTGTCCATCAACAATTCAAGACCTTGGTTTAAAACCAACGGCAGTCTAGGTTGAAAATAAATGTTTTGATGTGAATTTTGACATGGGATACGTTTTTGCTGGGCACTATTTAGGTTGTCTGTGATGATTTTACATGTAGTAATACTGTGTAGGTGACATTTATGTATTTATATTTAGAATAAAATGTATTTAAAGTTGCAAGATAGACAGACTGACTTTCTTAATCCCCATGGGGACATTCAAAGTACAGTCACCCCTCCACTAAAAACAATCATACTACATTGACAGTTAAATAAATAAATAAAGAATGTATGTATTTTTGTAAGATTGAATTGATGTTTGCTAAGTACATGCATTACATTTACATAGTGTGTGTGTGTGTGTGTGTGTGTGTGTGTGTGTGTGTGTGTGTGTGTGTGTGTGTGTGTGTATATATATAAAGGCATTTAGCTTTTTGACTGTACACGTTCAAAGATCATACCTTTGACCTGTTTAGCTGTGAAAGAACTAGGATTTCCTCAGGCGGTGGATACACACAACCATCTGGCTTCTCCAACTCCATCAAACTGCGCATTAACGATAAATGTGCAAAGGGATTATTTGACTTCTCTTCTTCTCTTCACCTCAAATCTCTTCTCTTTAGTGTTGTGTATTTATCAGTGCTGCTGTTAGGAGTGCATGCTCCTTTGGTTCACATTCAGCCTGAGTTACACACACACACACACACACACACACACACACACACACACACACACACACACACACACACACACACACACACACACACACACACACACACACACACTGACACAGTAATAGCCCTTGTCTAGCTCTCTCCCTTATCCCTCCACTTCTGCACACATCAGCTCATCCTCCCTCAGTCTCCATCCTTTTTCCCCCCCAGTTCTTATCTTCCTCCCCTCTATTTCTCTTGTTCTGCTCTAGACAGAGAAGGGTGTGTGTGTGTGTGTGTGTTTGAGAGAGAGAGCGAGCGAGCGAGAGAGAGAGAGAGAGAGAGAGAGAGAGAGAGAGAGAGGGTGAAGTGCGCCTGCTCTGTCGCCGCCGTCGCCACTTCAGTGGAGAAGAGCCGTTTTTATTCAGCTGCTGAATGAGGAAAGAGACAGAGAGAAACGTGAACAGACAGTGGGATGAGAACATAAATGAATGAAGGGATCCTGACCTGGGCTTCTTTCACAGAAACGAAACGGTAAGAAAACAACCCTCCCCAAAAGTGTGCGTTATTGCTCTGGACAGTCATATGGATGCATCATGCTTTTGGTGTGATGGTCATAGTTGCTGTTAGTGTGACCTGCGTGGCATGTTTAAGAAGTGTAGTCTTGCTATATGAGGTGACCTGTGATCACTTTTGCAGTTGCAGTTTTCCTCAATTGAAGCCTGTGTGGTAATGTGCACAGATCTGTGCATGCGTGCGTAAATAAGGTGCACAACAATACATGTCTGGTGAGATTTAAGAGGAAGGTGAGTCGTAGCCAGACACACAGAAGAAAAAAAAAAAAGAAACTGGTAAAGCAGAGGTAGACACCGCAGAGGGATCTGTTGGATAGTGGACGGACGTGACCGTGGGACGCAGGTGTGTGCGACACAGCGCGGCACAACCCTGCCCTGTCCGGAACACCGGTGTCTCCTTTGCGCGGTGTCCACTTCCACGGTGTAGCCTACGTGCGTAATCCGGGAGTTTGACCGGCACCCAGGTGTTCTCGTGGCTCGTGTTGCTTAAGGTGGTGGGTGATATTTCCCCCCATCCAAGCTTCGTGGGGCATGACAGTGGACTGCGCCTGCTGTGAGCCGGTGGTCGGTGAGTGGGGATGAGGATTAGGTCTGGGGAGGCTGCGCACCGGGTCAGGGCGCATGTGATCAGTTTGAATCCACAGGCGTAATGACAACAAGGAGATAGGATTAAAGGTGGTGAAGGAGTGAATTACAACAGGAGTGGAGTGAGTTTTACTTTCTGTTATTATAGCAACTACATCAACTCTGTTTATTATGAAGTTTTTTATGGATAGTCATGATGTTTATGGGGTTGATGGGGATGAGGATGGTGGTGATTTTTTTTGTATGCTGATGATAATCTTCAGTAACAACATGGTGACAATGATGGTAGCTGAGTTATTGACAATAACAGCAATGACAGTGATGGAGAAGCATGATGATGATGATGAAGGTAGAAATAGTGCCCTTTAAAGTGATGTTGATGATGGTAGATGCTTTTACGCACAGTTGATAAAAACAATGGTGGTACTTTTGATGCTGATGACAATGGTTGGGGTGGGAGTCTTGATGATAATGATTATGATGATGGTTCTGCTTTTTTATCCATAGCTAATGGCGGCATGTTGATGGAAACAGGATAATGACTTTTTTCCAACAATGATAAATAATTAACCCAAGATATGTTGTCCACTCAATAATTCAGGGAGCCAAGCTGTCTATGGAAATGTAGGCTATAAATTAATTTGCATATCTTAAACCATTTTTCAGCTTACCTCAGCAACAATAAGTCTTTGTGTTAAGCAGCTTTGATGCTTTCTACCCAGTGGGCATTTATTGAATCCAAAGCCAATGTGGGCTGTGTCTGCAGGGTGGTCATACGTTTTGGACAATGAAATGCAAAACTCTTTCAAAAACTTTTACTAAGATTTCTTGGCAGTCAAATCAAGCAAGCAAAGTCAAGCAAAAATCATTGGAGACTTAGCTTAGATACGTTAAAAGAATGTTATCATTTATGGACCTTTAGACAGAAGCCACTTTTTAACCCCTAAAGACCCAGCGCTACTTTTGTGGAAGTTCCCAAATGATTGTCTCACTTTTTAACTATTTAACATTTTTTACATGATTTATCACCATTTATTAATTCAATTAAATTTTATTTATGAAGCCCCACATCACAACAATGTCATCTCACAGTGCTTTACAAAACCCAATCAACCACAAAAATAGATAAAAAGTACTAAGCGTCCCCTGTCCTTAGACCCTCCTTCTCGGCAAGAAAAAAACTTCAAAAACCACTTGGGAAAGAAAAAATGTTGGGGAGAACCACAGTGAAGGAGCGATCCACCCCCATGGATGGACAGGCTATACTGTAGATGAACGTCCATCTGTAGATGGGGGGGGGGGGGGGGGGCAGGTCCATCCATCAGACAGGTTAGGGTGAGGGAGGAGGTCTGGGGTCACAGGTCAGCACAGGACACAAGTGAGTCACTGCAGATCCTGTTGTCCATGGCTCCCTATGCGGATACTGCTGAGATAGTTGTCACTCCCATTACAATATTACCCCCCCCCCCCCAGTTGAAATTCACATATTTTCCAATATTTAATTCTCTGATCATGTACATGATCATAAATGCTCAGGTTAAAGTACAGGGTTATTTAATCAGAAATAGAGAAAACTGAAGAAAAAGTGTATTTTCGTCAACAATAGCAATAACAGAATTTTGTCAAACTCCATTGGTTTTTACTGTTGAGTCAAAATTGTAGAAGTTAACGGTATTTCCTTGTTCACTACAGAGCCTGTGAACATCCAAATGTGTTATATCTGATGACCATGAAAAGGTGACAAACCATATTTTTCCTCAATTATTTAAATGTGTTGATAGGATTAATGGATCAACAGGTATTAAACATTTTAATCAGTAGATGCTTTTGTTCAGCGGTGGATGGTTGGGTCTTTATGGGTTAAAGCAGGAGTGTCAAATTCATTTTAGTTCAGGGGCCACATCACAATATAATCTCAGATGGGCTGGACATTTGACGTTTAAATAGTAGTCCAAATTTTGAAACACTTCCAAAAACTCAAAATGCATTATAAAAATATGAATAACCTGAAAAATCATGTACAACTTGAGATTTCTCAAGAAAAAATAAATAAAATTTTAACAATACATATCATTTATATATGTACATTACACACGATGTTACTCGAGCATTTGGTTATAGGTATAATATTGTTAAAGTATTGGAATTTGGAACTAAAATAAGAACAGTTTCTACAATATTATGTCTCAGTTTATTATCAACACAACTTATAGAGCACAGTGAATCTATTATTTTGTTCAAATTGAATGTTAAAACATTTCAGGTTGTTAATATTTGTTCAGGTTATTCACATATTATTGTGAGGATATCTCATAAATGTCAATATTTTCATTATATAATTTGGTATCCTTGATTGTTATTATCTCCAGTGTCATTTTTTCATTTTGTATATTAATTCTGTGGGCCAGATTTGGTCTTTTGACAGGCCAGTTTTGACCCTCGACCCACATGTTTGACACCCCTGAGTTAAAGAAACTGAATTTTACTGGTGTTTGTAAGGAAGATTTTATTCTTACAGTACAAGAATAATAGTCAATAAAGCAGCACCACAGTGTTGTGGACAGTCACAAACTATTTCTGTCATCTGTCTGTCCATATTTTCATCCTGGCCTCAGCAGTACCTTTTAAATGACTGTATATCCACAGAAACCAGGTGCTGGGAAAACAACCCCAAAAAAAATTCATTATAATATGGGAAGCCTAATTCTAGAAATGCTAATAGTGCTATTTTTTTTTTTTTGCTCGGGTTCACTTGTCATTTGTGGAGTTTGCCTCTGGTTACGTGTGTGCTTTGAGTGTACATATGCATGCTGCCGCCATACTTCCTAAGTCTGTGTTTATTTGTGCCAGTGCCAAAAATACCCAAGACTTTCCCTCTCTCCATCTGTGTCTCTCTTTACTGTGACTGTATCCTCAACTAATCCATTAATGACTTAAACAACACCCTCGCCTCCCCACTGAAGAAGGTGCACACCAAATCTTGGACCTATTCTTGTGTATGTTAATCTGGTTATGTGTGTTTTTGGCACCGCTCTCTGGGGTTTTTTTTTTGCTCTGTTATTGGGTTCTGACTGCCGGGATCCCACTACTGTCAGGATAGTGTGTCTGTCCAATGGCTGAAAGGGACAGGAAAGTCCCCGTGGTCATAATCCTTGTCTCTCCTCGGTGTGTGTTTTGTGTTGGTGTGATTGTGTGTTACATGCTGTTAGCTGTGTCCATGGGGGGTTGTTAGCCTCCGAAAAGGCTGTCTTGTGTTGTAAAATGTGCATCCAGGGAAGATGACGTTGACAATACTGGAAGTGTGGAAAGAAAGAGGGAAAAAAAAAAAAAAGGATTCTGATGACTTCAATAAGGGGCTATCCTGAATGCTACTGCTCTGTGAAGATAAAGTGTTTTTATTAATTATATTTCCAGCACAGTGTTTATTGTCATTGTTGTGAATTGTGCATGCTCCCTTCAGGTAACACACACTACATTTCAGCTATAAATGTTTTTTTTTTTTTTTAAAACTCTGACCAGTCATTTTTATTGTCACTGTGAACTCTCCAGGGCTACAGCAGTTCCTGATGGCAATGGCCTCATTGATTTTAGACAATATCATTTTCAGATTTTTCAGATACTTGTTGCTGTCTGCCAGTTTCCCCCCCAGGCATTTCTAATGTACTCTCACCAAATGTGGTTACTTGTTTGTTTAATCTTAAAGTGGCTTAAGTCAAAAATTTCCACTTTATCACCTTCATCTGTTCAGAATGTTGCTCTAATCAGGGGGAAATTCAAGGAGGCATTTTAATCTTTACACCTTTGAGACTTTAAAAAGCATGGCCTTATGCCCACAGGTTGATTAATTACCCACTAAAACAACACAATGTGAGGACAGTGATTTATCATAGTGTTCATCTCGTTTCTGCCTGGCACACAGCCGCTCCTGGACACTCCTGTTTCTTTTTATGCAGAATTTGACATTCATGGAAGGTGCCAAACACATTGCCTGCTCTGTCCAAATACCACATCATATATTGGCACCTTAACATTTCCTGTTCTGCCAGTGGGTGCACTGAGTTTGAACTCCAAAGGGTGGTGCTAATTTGCACTTTCCTGTAAGTTTACAGACAATGTAATTACAGGAGTGGAAAAAAACAAAAACGTTTTAAAAACCATTTAAATTTTACATAATCTCAAACATTATCATGTAATATTTGAAAAAAAAAATCTTTTTTTGTGTTTCAGAAGGTCGCAGTAGCTGCATCAGACAGACACAAATAATATATATATATATATATATATATATATATATATATATATATATATTTGTTAATTGTTAATAAGAAAAATAAAACAAAATTTTGACCCTTTTAGCATGTCATGTTCTGGATGTATTTCATTATCTACTGAAATATCTCATTTTGACCTTCACAGAACAATGCAAACGCAGGAGGGAGAATGTGGGTTTGGAGAATGGACCAATATTTGAGAGTTCAATGACTGAAAAAGGATTATTAATGTAATATACAGATGCATAGAGCAGCCAAAAACTTTTTTTTTTTTTTTTACCACAACTGTATATGTGAGTGGGGATGAAGGTGTCTGTGGTTCCTTAAAAAATCTGATGTCATTTTCCTAACTTAAGGTCTGAATTCCTTCCTGAGAAATTCTTACATTAATCCTTAAATCTGCCAGTAAAATGTCTTAAAAACCCCACATCCACAATATATTTGTGATTTGGGTTTTGAACACAACAGAGATGGGGATGAGTGGACCTTCATGGAACAGTCATGGGTAGAAGGATTCAGGAATGAACTTTTGCAGCCTGAACATTACAGAAAAAAAACTGTTAAAATGTAATATTAGGTCCCTGAAACATGATGACGAGGTTAAAAGTAATAACAATGAGGCCTGTTGTCCTGTTATTTTTGCTAATGTAATCAATTTGATCAAATATGCCTTGAAAAATTAATTCCTCAAACATGCAGATATCAAGTATATTTTAAAAGAGGGAATTATAAGCAGGAACTGAAAAATGCAGTTTTGACCAGAGTCAGAGAGAACAAAAAGAGAGAATGTGAATAAAACCTAGAGCTGTTTAAGATGACAATAATGCACAGCAGTGAAGTTTCAAAGGAAACTAAATACTCCATTGAAAAATCAATAATCACTTACCCAGAGGATTGGAACAATGCATGTTTCAGACACATGGAGGATGAAACACCCTTTGACTTTAAGAAACCAATAAAGACGAGTAGCACTGACCTAATATCACATTGATTTCCCTCAGAGGGCCAAACAGGTTGGCCGTGGCCCCACACATCATTCATTTCACTCCGTTTCCAGTCACTCCCAAAGCATCACTTCAGGGATTCATTTGACACATTTACTGCCAATTGGTGTGATTTCTAAGCTGGGCAGCAGTTTGGGATGCACCAACGGTGATCTCACTTGCACGGCAGAGTGATTTGGCCATCGCACTTGCGCAGCTCACTTAGTTCATCAGAGGGAAAGAGGCTATGATGAACTGAGTCGTTAATAGCCTGAAGCGTTGAATGTGCATGAATGACTCTGCTTAGTTGTCATGACTGACCAGGAGGAAAAAAAAAGAAAAAGAAAAAGACCGGTGAATCTTTAAATATAATTATCTATAAAAAGAGTTAATTTGATAGTCATTGTTTGAGCTCACTCTATTCATGGGTTACCTCGTGTAAGTAGATATGTAACTGAGGGTGGGCCTATATTCACTGTAAAACATGACCATTAACCCTTTATAGGACACTCATAAAAATAACCTGAAATTCAAGTTTTTAACCATAATGTGTTGTTGGTTATGATAAGACTTTAATGAGAATTTCTAAAGTCAAGTCATTGAAGTTATCAGATTTTGTTCCTTACCCATAAATGGCCAAAATAATTAAAAAAATCATGAAGTCAATATAAAAAGTTAGAAGAAAAACACATTTTTCACATGGTTTCTGTTCAAGACCCTGTAGACAATCAGGGGTATAAGAGAATATTGGTACCATAATGTATCACCATTTTTTTTATTTCATGATACTGTATTGATATTAAAAAAAACTGCTGTATTGATATTTATAGGTTCAAATGCAGACATGGTAGATGTTAATTTTTTCCCGTTTTGTTTGTCAAGTTATTTTTATTCATATATTCACATGTGTATTTTGCTCTGTTGTTTGTATATAATGAAAGAAGTAGTGTGGTGTTGCAGGTGATACGTATAGTTTAAAAAAAATTATTTAAATTGATAATGCCTTTTTTGTTAAACAACACTTTTTTCCATCTGAAAGAGGCAGATGTTTGCTCTTTTTTTAAAAATTATTATTATTATTGGAATTCCACAAAAAAGGTTCTGCCATTGGATGATTCAGCAACTGAACATTATGCATTCTTTTCACAACTAATAGAATATGAACATTTAACCAAGCTGGAATGTCTGTTTATTTGTGTGTGGGTTTTTTTTTTGTACTGGTAAAGCCACATGTTAAAATTGTATTTATCCAAATCCTACACTTTAACTGTTTATGGAGGAAAATATTTCAGTATAGCATTAGAGTCTGTCCTGATCAAATAAAATGTGTTTATTTGTGCATATTTCTGGTGTAAGTACATTTTTCCAAAAAATAACGTTGAAAAAAATGACCTTGTTAGCAATACCATGATATATTGGAATATAATATATCATGATTATAGTGTGATTTATATCATATTGCCAAATTCTCACCAATACACACCCCTGTAGAACACATTTAAGATTGTTGCCTCAGTGTCGTCTGCTGCTACTGTCTTGTAATATGTGTGAAAATGACCAAAAATAGTTACTTGCCCAATAAAAGGTTAAGGCTACTTAAAATAACAGCCTCTCTGAGACTGTAAAGGTTTACAGTTTTATATTTTTATATATGCCTAGGCTGGAGAGACTGAGGGAGCAGTGTGATGGAGAAATCCACTTTTAACATTATTACTATTACACTATGCAATCATGAGTTGTTTAGGTTCAGTTGTATGTTTAGCTCATTGCTACAGTTGGAAATCCACACAAGGCCGCTTCTGTGTGCATCAATTTCTTTCAGTCTTATCAATTAGTCATTAATGGGCAAATTCATCACTAATTCCTGCATTGATACCAGCTTCAATAGAACAGAATCCAATACAGCATCCAATACAGCAGCATGGCCTTTCTGAGTTAATGGGGCTTAATGAAACAGAAATGACCTATTGAAGTATATTCTATTGGTGAAAAGAGGACACAACAAAAGGAAAACAGCCTACACTGTTTAATGTGAATGTTGACTTACTAATGAATGCCTCCATGATGTATGCGATACTTGCACTGAGTGTGACTGCTGCTTCTAATTATTACAGAATGATATTTTGTTATTCATCACTAGGTGCGTTTCCATCCATCTGTCTTTGTAAGTAGATGCAGATAAAGATTCCAAAAACTGGAAGCAGACTTTAATATTCATTAATGTGACGCCAGACCCAAACATAAACAAAGAGCAACAAAATACAAACGTTTTACTTCATTATCTTTTTTATGTCTGTGTTTCACTTAAAATAGTAAATTAGGTTGTTGTTACATGATGCCCATTTCATTCAAAAAATGTGTTGTTACCAGTATTCTGTAGCTAATACTTGTGTTCTGTGTGAGAAAGTGCACACTGCAGTTAAAAAAAATACAATTACATGCAACTAAACATTTCATTGTGTAGAGGTATCTCATAGAGCAGCAGTGAATGGAAATATACCGTACTTAGTAGGGCATTAACGACTTCAGTTTTTTTTTTTTCAAGTCGACTAATCTGTCAATAAAGTTGGGAGTCGCGTCGACGTGTTGTGATGATGTCATCACATTGTCAGCGGAGAAACAACACAGACACATGACTAAAAAAACAAAAAACAAAAAAAAACCACGGACACATGTTTGTCCAGTAATGAGCAACTTGTATTAAAGTTCACTGCAACGTAACAATGTCCACTGACAAGACACAAACTGGACTGTCCACACATCTGTCAGACATCCTCACTTTTTATATTACCTGTAAAAAGTTTAAAGATGAACACAACACTGTCCATATCATGTGTTTGGGGGGGGGGGTGTTTCTGTGCTGCTTAACACACAGGTTAGCTAGCGAATGCTGCTCGTATCACTCACATTAGCCGATACCTCTTCAGATGCCGTGCGTTTTTTGTTTTGTTTTTTTTTTCATCTAAAGTGAAGTATTTCTACACATGCGATGTGTGCCTGTCACTGTTGTTTTGTCGGCCCACCACAACTGTCTTACCTGCAGGTGTCTTGTTTAAGTCTGGTCTGTGTTTATGTGCCGAGAGAAAGAATAACATGTGACTTGTCGACTCTTCCAAATTTAAGTCAACTTGTGCTACGGAAGTCAACGTGTCGACTAGTCGACATTTTAGTTAATGCCCTAGTACTTAGTATGGTATTTTCTTTTAACAGTATATATGTAATTCAGTACAAATTCATTAGAGTAGAAAATAATAGCATAACATAACATAATAATGTCAGTTTACAGGTTATATATTACACCAAGTCAGGCAACACCAGAATTCTTTATCTGCAGATGATTTCAGCTTTTTATTATATTATTTATGATATTATTTTGATTATTTATTTAATCAAATCTGCTAATGGCTTATATATAACATAATATTGCATACTTAATACTTATAATCAATGCATGGCAAGTAGAAGGATAAAGAGATAACTGCTTGTTAATATGTTGGCTGACTGAGGATGAATATGCAGTGTTTGACACAGAAGACCTCATCTGTCTGGACCATTCACGGGGTCATCTCATTGATTTTTAAAGACTCGCTACAACCCAACATGACTGTTGTTGCACTTAGTCATGTCTGTGCCCTTGAGTCCATGGATCTGAGTAGTTACCGTCAATGTTTGATGCAAAAAGACAAAGGCAGATATAAAAGAAAATGGTCAAAAGCCAAAAAAATGTGCAGAAGCCCCCTTATGTTAACAGAGAGCGATCTTAAAGTGACAGATGGATGTTTATGACTTGATGGAGCCTTCATCACTGTCATCCCACCAGATGATGTTTAAAGATGAGCGGGGCATTGATATGCAGAAAGGCTCTTGGTACCGCTGCTAAGAATAGAAAGCACCAAGGTGGAGGGCGGCCATTTGTTTTATGAGTAACCTCAGTGTTTGACACACACACTTGAACTGACAATGTGTGTGAGATAGTAACCTCGTCTTTGAATATGTCTTTCTCTGTGTCAGTAGCTGTCTGCATCTCACCGTCTGCCTACGATCTGTATGAAATGATTCACAGGGCAGATTGTCCCATAGATGATGTTATTGTTGTTGGCGATGTTGTTGCTGTTGCCTTAAATTACATTTCAGGGATGGCTTGATGCTTGGCAGCATGAGATTGTGCTAAGTAGAGGAAAGTCACTTAGGTGGTTATGATTTCGGAGAGATAGAATACCAGACAGCAAGGAGGGAAAATAACAGCGCTGTTTTCTATTCTCACTTTGTGTCTGAGGCTGGATTAATCAAAAAGCTGCTCCACTGAATTTCATGAACTGGATGCACACACTGAAATGGACAGTCATGGACAATCCAATCAACTGTGAAACTGGGCACAGATCGCTCATATGTACAATGACCTTTAAAGCTTGTCTCTAAAGCTGGATAGTCCGGCTTGAATTGGCATCATGTGAATAAGACAGAAGCTATTGTGTATTCCTTTTAAGAATCAATAACCAAAAGTTAACACTGTCAACCCCTTCTGGAGAAACTCCTCATTTTTGCACAGATGTAACAGTTATTTCTGAAACACAGGCAGATTTTTCCTGATTATTTTCTCCATGGACTTGCTTTCCTCACGGCTCTCTCTCCTTTCTGTGCCCTGTCATTACTTGTCCTCTCTCCACCCTGTTTAAATGGCTTCCTCTCTTTAATTTTCTGCATGTCTCCTGTCTCCATGTCTACCATTCTCAGTCTGTCCTCCATATACTTTGACTCTCCTCTGTGTCTGTCTCTCTCTCTCTCTCTCTCTATGTATTAGCAATAAAACCTACATTCCCATGATGGCTTGTATCCCATAAAACATTATGTACTGTATATTTGTAACTCTTAAGGGGTGCAGCAAAAGTAAAAGTACACCTGTACCCTTGAAAATGATGATATACAAACAGAATTGACCTCATGTGGATGAGATGCACAATGATACTTTACTATTTTTCTATGTCATTAGGAAACATGTTTATTTTACAGTGTTTTTTTACAATTAAGATAAGATAAACTTTATTGTCCTCGGGGGAAAATTTGGACGTTGGGCTAGAAAACTATGCATAGAACATTGTACAACAAAAAGACATCACCGTGTAAGCACAAATAATAATAAATAATAATAATAATACAGTATATGTGACAAAAATATGATAACATGGCAAACTGAGAAATAGCGTAGGATACAACACTAGTAGATAATAAGTAAAATAAAACTCTTGCACAGTCCTTAACCCATACTAAAATATATAACATCATCATAAGAATTAAAATCAAGTAATTAAAAAAGTTAAAATGCTTAAAACTCTTGTGTGGGGTGTGTTGAAATGCTAAACTTTTCATAATTATACAACATCCATATACACTCAGTATCTTCATGATACCTTTCTATGATTCTACAGGTTATTATACCACTAATGACCACAATGACTGTATATAAACTGTTATTATTAGTGTAATAATTCCTATATCTAACAGTGGTATCAACACTATGTTTATGTCTTTGAGGTGTTAAAATGCATTTTTACATTTTAAATTTGTGGACTTTATTTCAGTTTATTCTGAGTTAATGACAGCGGAGGGCGATTCTACCCTCACAACATCATAACTATAAATATTATTTCCATTTTAAGGCTTACACACTTCACTTATATGTAGACTGAGGTTGTTTTATTTCAGTTTGGTCTGAGTTAATGACAGTGGAGGGCAATTCTACCCTCACAACGCCATGACTATAAATATTATTTCTGTTTTAAGGCTTACAGGGTGCACCTTTATAACATTTGCTCCCTTTCCTTCACTAAAAATGACTCTAGAATTAACAGTAAAAAAAAAGTTGTAAAATTGCAACATAAATTATTTTTTACACAACTGTTAGTGAAAATACAATGAAAAGTTGTTTATTTGAGAAGATTTCTGTGCTAATGATTAACTCAAACATAGCTGTAGTTTTTATAGAAAGAAAGAAAAGTAAAGAGCATGTTAACAGAAGCAGATATGTATGTAGAAGTAATGTATTTGTATTGTTTGGAGAGAGAAAAAAAACTGTAAATTGAAAAACAATGTGGTGTCATTTAAATTACAAGAGTACAATGTTAAAATAAGAGCTTATTCGCTTTAAAAAAAAAAGATAGTGCCAATGGCACTGTGCTCATCCAGGCCTCACAGTTGTAATGTCTTGTTATCAACAAAAGGGAGGTATTCAATAGATAATAAAATTAGAATTGAAATCCAATGAGAATAGAGGGAGGAGAAGTCATTTTAGTGACAGACTGGGAAATAAACAAAGTTGTAGAGAAATTACAAAAAAACAAAGTGATAGGATTTGTGCCTAATTCTTAGATCTATCTAATGAATCAATCAGAATTGAAATCTGTTGAGAATTGAGGGATGAGATTTTAGTGAATTGTAGACGACGACGGACGAAGCGTGATGGCAAAAACTAATTGCGACTTCGTCCAGATGAGCTAGAAAAGTTGATAACTGACTCTTGGTGTGAATCGTTACCACCCACAGTAGATCAGTGGACTGATCGACTCATCAAATTTTATGCAATAGAGAAAATAACAGCAAAGTTCAACCTCATTATGGCTTCCATTAATGATGTATTTTGGACTATCTCCATAGTGATTTGGATGGTTGTTTTGGATGTTTAATTTCTCTGTGCTGAGAGTTGCTGTTAATTTTCACTAAATCTATTTGTTAAAAAAAAGTAATTAAGATACATACAACATATAACAGTTTAAGATTTTAACCCTTTGATGCATGACTTATGAGAACCATAGTCAATAATTTTCCAATGTGTTTTTATTCCTCTTTAGGCATCAAAAAAGCAATGTGATTGAAATCTTTTTAAAGAAACTATTTATTATGAAGTTACAAAAAATACCCACACAGCTGGACAACACGTGTTTAAGCTTTGAAGCAAAGAAACATATATTTAAAACGGAATATCAGAACACTATGAAATAAAACATTTTTAATACAGTTTTTATTTAACAAGTCTGTTAATTACAGTGTAATAACAACAAGCAATTGACTTATTAAGAACAGCTACGTTACAGTAATGACATGAACTAAAGCCCCGTTTCCACTATGCTGTTTGGCACGGTACAGTTCAGAACAGTACACATATGTTAGCGTTTCCATTACAACAAAAACATGTACTGGTCTCATTGTACCTGTTACTATTTTGGTCACCCTTCTGCTTGGGATCTTACACTTCTGGCAACCACAGCTACCAGTTTTTGTCCATAGAAACAACAGGATATTTTTTTTTTTTTTACAGTGTCCCCCCCACACCACCCCCCACATCTGATTACCTCCACTCCCATCATTCCTTTCACCAGGTTTGCTCCTGTCTGTCAGTCTCACTTTCATTCTCCCCTCACACAAAATCCCCATCTCTTTCGCCGCCTCCCATCGCCCCTCACCACCGTCTCCGAGCTCAGCCCATTACTCTCCACGCGTCCTCACCTCATGCCCTTCCCCGCCACCTGACCCCGCCGTTGTTTACCACTTCTTATCCCTCCTGACTTCACCTCCCCTCTGTCAAACATCCACCACTGCTCCAATAACTGCTCATTACTTCCTCCCTCTGCTCATTGGAGATCTGACCACCCTGCCTCACATTTCCTAATTCCCTTCCATGTTTTTTTTTTTTGTTCCGCTTTTTTCCACTCTTTCTATCCTCGTCTTCTATTCGTTTGTGTGTAATCTGTCGTAGCAGCCTAAACCCAAACCTAGTTTATATAATCTGATAAGAGTCGTCACACACACATCTACATACAAGCTGTCCAGCCACGTTACATGCATGACCACAGGCTTCATCTGCATGCAGTGTGTGTGTGTGTGTGTGTGTGTGTGTGTGTTTGTGTAATTGTGAAGTCTTGCAAGTACCAGCTTCACTAGACTGTCTACTTTGTATGTATATTGTATGTGTGTGTGTGTCTGAGCTTTTTAGTTGTTTTCTTCAGCGCGATGAAGTGGAAGAACGACTGTCGTGTGTAGCGAATTTGTGATTGGATTTAAGAAAGGATGAGTATTATTTTAAGTGATAGAGTCATAAAGTGAGGCAGGGGTGGACATCAGACACTCCTAAACACCCTAATCCACCCCGTTGTCATGCTATTGCTCCTCTGTTTCTCCCTCTCTTCATGTGTTTTTATATAATGGACATCTACAGCTGTTCAATCTTTTTTTTTTCCCAACCATTCACACAGCACTGTTGTGAAAATGTAACACCTCAATGTTGCTTTCATTGTTCCCTTTTGTCTCCTGGAGGTTTTTGTTGCCCCATGTGGATGCCCTCAAACCTCAGTGTAACCCATTTTAAAAAGAAATGAAATCTGTTGTCAAAAATAAGGTCCTTTTTTTTTGATATTGGTCACTGAATATTGTCACTGCTGGTCTGTGCTACTCTGTGAAATACAACAGGACAACCCAAGGAGGAGAGGAGGTGGTAGTGGTGGTAGTGGTGTGTGTGTGTGTGTGTGTGTGTGTGTGTGTGTGGGGGGGGGTCGTACAAGGAAGCAATGAGCTAATGAAATACTCGATTCCTTTTAACTTCATTAGTTTTATCACAGCTCTGTCGCTCCTATTTCCTGAACACAAACAAATCAAAGGCACTCGTGTTATCCATCTGCTCGCTTATCAAACTGTACCGCTTCTTGGCATCACTCACGGGCCCACGCACAAAAAAAAAAAAAACTCCACAGTGTGACACACCTCTTTTTTGGCATTGAAAAAAAAAAAGAGCAATAATTTCTCATCACCATAGGGGTATTTACTTTTGAAATTAGAGAAGAGAGGGAGAGGCAGCAGGAGAGTGCCAACTGTTTATGAATATGGCTCAGTGTGGAGCCAAAGGAGTTACAAAGTGCATTTATTTCTTAAAGCGGCGAAGAGACAGTTGAACTGGAGGAAGAACGATGAAAGATTTGAATACAGTGAAAAAGAAAACTGAGAAGATGAGAAATAAAGGGCATTGAAGTAGGTGAAAACCCGCAGGGCAGCAGAGGAGTTAAAGAGGGTGAGATGAAATAAAGTGATGATGACGGAGGAGGATGAAGATTAATTTAGCAGCGTATGCAGTGGCATTTTATCCATATGTTTCATTCTTTACAGAAACTCCCCCATACTCATCCTTCACTTTTCTCTCTTGATTTCAACCCATAAAGACTCAGTAGTATTTTTGTGTCATTTCCCAAATGAATTTTTCCTCTATATTTAACTTTTTTTATTGGATTTTTCTACCATTTAATGTAATATTATTATCTTTATTTGAAGATTTTTTAGTATAAATCATTTATTTTGCTTATATTTAATTCACTGATGTTGTAAATGTTCATTAAAGCTCAGACTAAATTCAATGGTTATTATATTAAAAAAATGAAAATAATTCCTTTTTTTGGCAAAATTATCAACATCAACCCAGTGTTTCCCCGTTCAAATGGTCTTTTTGGGTTAAACCAAGAACTTGTAGTTGCACTGATTCAGGAACAAGTCAGCCTGAGTCAGTCCTCAGTCCATGAAGCTTTATTCATGAAGTGATAGCTGGTCCCCTTAAATCTGGAGTCCTTTTATGGATCTGAGTTATATTTGCGAGTCACTTTAAGTAAATACCCAAGCTACGGTAAAAAGGCCATGACATAAAAATGGAGTTTTGGGCGGAGGCGTATCCTCACATAGTACAAACACACAAAGACTGAGTATCCCTTAGGAGGGGAAGTATGTGTGTTAGAGACACATGGTACTCCTATTTATATGTGTAATGCATTTTAACTGTACTAAACACAACTAAATATTTATTTATTGAGGGTCAGTGGTGCAAATTTTAGCATGATTTGGGTTTTTTCAGAAACACACACAAAAAAAAAACATGTTTTCTGTCATGGAGAACATATTGTAAATGCCAGGACAAACATTGTTGTCTGCTGTTCATTGTAGTTTTCTTATGGTATGGAAATTTTTCTGTATAATACATGTATTTTTAAAATAATTTAAAATGTATTGCATGATGAATGACATGCATTTTCAAGGCAGCATGGCAGCAAATACTGTAGATGACTGAAAGCGCTTTCTATTAGAAACAGACTCTAACAGTGTAAGTAATACAATTAATCTGAGCTCTTGAATGTTAAACTTTATTTAATTCATGAATGAATGTGGGTGTGAACATCAAAATAAACATATAACAGTGTAGATTTGTAAGTTTCCCATTTCATATGTCCCTTCATATCCCACATTATTGTTTAAGGCTACACAATAGTATATCATGTCATAGTCCCACTGTTAGGAGTTTAACCTGTGTGCAAAGTAACAACTATGTGTAATGAATTTACATGAGAAATATAACTGATTGCATTTTTTTTTTAGTCCAGTTTCAGGTGTTTTGGATGCACACAATTGATGTAATCTCACTACAATTAATAAGCAGTTTGAGAGCTATTCAATTTATAGAATACAAGTTGTATTTTTATATTGCAATCCTCCCGAAAACATTATTATTACCTCTGCCAAGGGTGTTATGTTTTCACTGGTGTTTGGTTGTTTGTCTGTCTTAGCAAGATAACTCAAAAAGCTATGGAATGATGACTGATGATTTATTTTAGGAAATGTTGATACTGACTTAAGGAACAAATTGTTAAATTTTGGTGATGAACCAGATCACTGTCTGGATCTGGGAATTTGTTTTTAAGGATTGTTTATCATTGTGAGATCAGGCAAGTTTGATATATGGAATTTTTAGGGGGTTCATACTAATTTTTTTCCACATTAGCCTTGGCTGATGGCTGATATTTCTAAGCTGATATTTGAAGCCAGTACAGATTTTCCCCCCCTCTGTCACATGATAACAAATGCCAGAAAATCTTTTTCACTTACAATTAGAATACAAAAATTCTGAGTTAACCTAATAAATATCACTGCACTGAAAAAAATTATTGTTTTCAGTGTGGACAGCAGTATCTCTGAGAACATGGAGGTGTGAATTTCACCTGTTACAAAATCATAGAGTAGAGATAAAAGCGCATATTGGCCAAAGCAACAGGCCGATACTGATACAAGAAATTTTTTTTTATCAGTCTGATATATCGTCCAGGCAATATATAGATATATCATCACCAGAGATGTTCACAAGTCACTTTTTTACAAGTCCAAGTCAAGTCTCAAGTCTTTCATCCCAAGTCCAAGTCAAGTCTCAAATGGCTGATATGAACATTTTCGCATTAGATGCTATTTGAGATCACACTGCATTGCTGTATTGTTTTGGATTAAGTATGTAGTAATTAAGTATGGTGAAAGAATCTAGGCCTTACTGTACTATATACTCTATTATTTCACACTACAATGCAATGTGAAGAAACATCCCAAAAGCTTTGTTTAAATGTGATCAATGTATTTTGATTTTCCCATAACGTCAGGCAACACATTGGAAAAACTGAAACAAATGAAATAATTAAATAAATAATTCCACGATAATTAATTATTTAATAATGAATTACGAGTCATATCACACAAGTCCAAGTCAGGTCTCAAGTCTTGGAGGGAAAGTCTAAAGTCAAATTTGTTTGGGTGACTTAAGTGTGACTCAAGTCCAAGTCTCAGACTCGAGTCTCCATGTCTGATCATCACTCAAAACAAAACACTGCAACAGAATAAAGAGGCTTCAATATAGAAAAGTGTGAATGCATATGTGTGTGTGAGTGTCAAAGTTTCTGTAGTAAAGAACAATCCATATGATGCCATGAACACTATAGGACAAACTGTGCTAGAGTGTGCTGCGTTGTTGTGTGTGTGCTAACTTTAAATGTTCCCTTTCGATGTTCTGATTCATTTAGTTATGCATGATAAGTGTATGTGTGTGTGTGTGTGTGTGCGTGCGCGTGCTTTAGCTGGCATGCTCCCTCCGGCTCTCCGCTATCCTCTCTGTGTGACATTAGCCAGGGATGAGAGTCTGAGCACCGTGCTGCCAGTACCTCTCAACATCATGTGCGCATACACACATGGGCAAAAACAAACAAACGGAGGATGGCAGATACTGGATATGAACATCTGCAATATGACTTGCGCTTGGGGAGAGCAAAGCGCATGAGTGTGTGTTTGTGTTTGTGTGTGTGTGTGTGTGAGCATGAACAAAACATATCCCTGACTTCCTATCCATAGAAAGCAGCAGGGAGATTATGCTGATTGTGTATTGCGTAACACTCTATGTGTAATATGCATTATAAGATTGCATACATTACATTATGGGGATTATCCATAGCCACATTTCCAGATCTGTCAAACTGCCAAGGCCAGTTAGGGAGGGTTTATACTTACACAGCAGGCGTTTCAGAAACCACACACAGGCTTTGATTTATTTTGTTTGTAGCTTATTAAGAGTCACAAAGCACCTGAATGCAGCACTGTGTTATACTAAATCCAGTAATACTACACATGGACATGCCATATCACATGACAGTATCAGATCAAAGAGTGATTAGTTACAATTAGTTAAAGCCTAGTGTTTATATCATTACATTAAATCCTGGGTCCTCTTTTAAAGTGCAGCTGAGTCTGTGATAGAGGACAAACAGAGGTAATGGATGATTGATATACTTTTAAATGATTATGATAGGGATTATAAAGGATTTTATACAGTATTAAATATGTATTTGTAGCAAGAGAACAGACTGGCATCTCATTAATGTATGAAAACAACACCTGACAAGCATCTGCCATCATCGTGACACTCTGTGGAAAGCTTAATTACATGTACAACAGCAAAATGGAACAAACTGATTAGCAACTGCAAATAATGGAAATGAATTTACACTCTGTTACACATACGAAACCGGAACCGGATGAACCTCCTGAAGTTCAAAGTAAAAATATTTAAAGAAGTGTTGATTGAAGTTGCAGCTGATACATACACTATGTTACCAAATGTATGGTCTCACCTGCCTTGACTCGCATATCAACTGTACATCCTATTAAATATCCATAGGGTTTATTATATTTCTTCACCTTTTGCAGTTATAACTAGCTTCAACCCTTCTGGGAAGGTTTTCCACAAGGTCTAAGAGGGTGTTTATGGGAATTTTTGACCATTCCTCCCAGAAGCATTTGTGAGATTACACACTGACAGGCCTAGAAGTTTTCTATGGGGTTAAAGGTCAGGGCTGTGTTCAGGCAGGTCTAGTTCATCCACATCAAACTCTCTCATCCTTGTCTTTATGGACCTTACTTTGTGCACTGGTGCACAGTCATATTGGAACAAGAAGGGGCCATCCCCAAACTGTTCCCACAAAGTTGGGGACATGAAAATGTGCTATGTCTCTTTGTCCAAAATCTTTTGCTTCAGCATATATATACACGCACACGCACATGCACACACGTACACACGTACACACGTACCCCTCATGATTTATAAGGACCTACATTGATATTTTACGCTCTTGGGGACCTGAATTTTAGTCCTCATAGTGTCAGAGGTCCCCATGGTGTGACTGTGTAAACATATCAATGTCCCCATAAAGATAGGAATACAAGCATGCACACACACACACGCACACACACACACACACACACTGCAATGTTATATTAAACTATGGATGTCACTTAAGTATATTTCAAAGCAGATGAGTGAATACTTTGTGCAATAATGTATATAACTATATACAACAATATAACTCCACTCAAACAAATCATAACTTAACTTATTTGTCATTATTTCACACCTTTTCATCTCATACTTCCTCATTGTACAGCTTTAACATCTGTTTATACACAACTGGTGAGGAGCAAAACAAACTACACTTATAGAATGTATATGAAGTGCATTAACGTATCATTATTAAATCACATCAGTGGAGTAATTAAGTTTCTTCTGACCTCATAAAATATGCACATACATTTTTGTAAACATCTTAAGTGAACAAACCCCCTGCCGTTTGTCATCTTTTTCTCAACTCTCCATTTACTACTCACTTCTGCGTGTAGCACAACAACTCTCTTCATTCATTTTTATTAGGAAAATGAATTTGTATATGAGGCCACTAAAACCAATTGACTGGATGTAGTCAATATTTTTTTTTTCGGCTTAATTTATTTATTTTTTTGTCCAATATTTGATCAGTAATAAATATGTTACAAGATATTTGATCAGGCACCTATGTGGGCAGCACATTAAATTCAGTAAGGCAAAGCAAGGTTTAATACTTTCCAGTAGCTTCTAACTTTTCAGGAACTTCATCACTTCTCAAAGATGTTCTTTCAATGAACACCATTGCTGTGTTGTTACATGAACATTTGATTAACTTGATTTTCACCTAAAACACCTTTAAAACTATAATTATTCACCACCAGTGCAGCCTTCTTTGTCTTCAATCAGTAAACAGGCTGAATAAATGCACATCCCATCCACATTGATTTGCAGAGAACTTATTTTATTCCAGAGAATTTGCTGAAATATGTCCCAGAAGGAGCACAGACATGGTGAGGGGGGTGTTATTTCCACAGATTTCTAGTTTTATAGAACATGGTGTTGTCAATATAAACCCTTATTTGAAGCTGTTTGGTAACTTTGAGGTTTCTATTTTCCTTTACATGTATGTTATATGAATAAATGTTTCCAACAACACGTCAGTCAGTATTAAAACCCTTAAGTAGATGCGTTTAAAAACTTTCAAAACCTTTAGTCAGATTTACTGTAGCGTTAATACTGCTCTGAGATGATCATTAGCACCGACGCCCAGAGAGTCCCTCTTTCTGTGATTGGGGTTTAATCCGATCCCGGTCACGTCTTCATAAAGGTAGTGTAGTTATTAACCCCCATGCCTCGGGGGCTATGTTCATTAAGCTCATCCTCTAATGTAGGTCTAATCTAGAGGTGGAATGAAACATTTATACACACTTCTCCATTCATCTGTGTACTGATACTCCACCAAACCTCTCCAGCCTTTACAGCCTAAAGGGCTCCACACTTTTCTCATTTCCTCCTCCTTTCTGTCACTATGCCATTATTCTTTTCTCTTATCACTTTTTTTTTTCTTTCCTTTTTTGTCTTTTTTTTCTGCTATTTTCCACACTCTTCTCCTCCCTTTTCATGGCTTTCTTCCTTCAGTGTGACAATCCGATACTTGCTCGGATCTCCAACGCGGCTGCTTCAAACGTCCTTTTAGATGGATCAAAGTCGATATTAAGCGCTAATACACACACATACATGGATGCATACACATGCCGACCTCAGATGCATGTATCTCTGTACCCGTACAATGAGCTTGTTGCCAATTACTAGCTTCAAAGGCTGAATAAATGTAGTCCATGGCTGCGTTTAAAGGGGTGTGTTATCTCTAAGTATTCACATGTACACCCACACATTTCCAGCATAACCCATGCTAGTTACACATATAAGTACACAGCATTTACATATAAAAAATTAATGGACATGAAAGTAGAAACATTAAAACAATCCTATGTTTGGCTGGTGAGAGGATTTATAAAAGTGTGCATGTGTGTGTATAATGGATGCATGTTATTCTCACATCTGCTGGTTCAGTGGGATGTTGGACCAGGGTCGAGTGCTTCAGAAGCTCTTTCATGCCCGCCTCATTTCAGCACCATCGACCCCTTTGGATTTGCAGATTGATTAAC
The DNA here is from genome assembly GCA_020466265.1 of Siphamia tubifer. Lineage (NCBI taxonomy): Eukaryota > Metazoa > Chordata > Actinopteri > Kurtiformes > Apogonidae > Siphamia > Siphamia tubifer. The sequence continues at coordinate 18,254,093 of CM035800.1, forward strand.
CAGGCTTAATTTGGTTCATTTGGGGAAGTCAGCTCTCCCTAATCGAACCTAAGAATTCACAGGCACACACAAGTAGGTTTTCGGTACGTGTGTGAGTGCGATAGAGGAATAAAAAAGTACTTATTCGTCATGTTCATTACTATGGATGCGTTGATTTGTGGAATTCAAGGCTGAGACCAATATTTGAAATTATAATTTAGCTGATAGCAGACGCTGAGGGCTGTTTTTTTTTTGTTTATTCTGTTTCGGTGTTATTTGTGCTTGAATAATTTTCATTCTTCAGTCTGCCAGCTCCTCAACAAGCACCAAATTATTCATACAAACTTCTGAAAAATTATGAAATAACACTTACCAGCTAATACTGACGTTCTGCTTGTAAAGTTTAAAGACATCTGTGTACAGATATTTACTAAATGTTGAAAAAAAAAAAAACAGGAGTGTGTGATGTCAGTTTTTCCATTAAATTACAAATAATTATTTATTATTGCAAAATGACATGAGAAGTCATACCATAAACATGTCAATGGACGTAAATATTCTTGATTCACATATATTCATTATTCTTATTATATATTACTTCTCGGTCTTGTACTAATTAAAAAATTATTTGGTTTCCTTGTGTGTCATATTTCTTTTAAAACTCTTCTCTCTTCTTTAACCCTAAAATTAAATAAAAAAAGTAACTTCTGAATCATTATTTCTACAATTAAATTAAAAGTTTTTCTGCAGCATCAAATAAAACTAAAATAAATCTAAAACACCAAGTCACCCAAAAAAAATCCACAGTTTAACAAATGACAATGGCTAAATGTGTTTTTTTTTTTTTTCATTTATGTTCATTTTGCTGAAAAAAGCACTTTTACATCACTTTTCTGTGATTTCATGTCAAAGCCTTTAAATGTATTATTATGAATATGTGTGAAAGAATCACATGGGAAAGTACTTACTTTTTAGTGAAAAATATAGAGGATGAAATAATAATTTTTTTAATCTATTTCTCATGAAAGTTTAGATGTGTAGAGGAATCGTCATGAATAAAACTGTAGGTCTTTAAATAATCTGTGTTAAAAATGTGGTTTTAAAATGCATTCCAAGAGTGAAATAAACACATCTATTATATTAAAATCATACATCAAAATTAACATTGAAATTAAAATATGAAGGAAATGAAGAAAACCTGCAATCTGTGATAACATTATTCCATTGTTTTATGGAAGTAACTTTGCACTAACCTTACATTCCAACCCAATCACAATCAATCTATGTTTCCATGGCGCCTTAAATGTTTACAAATTGAACATTATTCCATTGTCTGTAAGACTATTCTTGCTTGTTCATTAAAGTTAAGACACTCTTTTGTGATTATTTATTGTGCACATTCATAAATATTCACCTCTTGAAATATATATATATATATATATATATATATATATATATATGTTGATCTGCAGCCTCTAGATGTTTGTCTTTGTTGAATATTTAGATACTAACTTCTCTATTTTGAGTTAGCAGCTAGCCACAAGGTATTTAACCCTATAATAATACGAATACATTTTATGTGTATAGCGCTTTTCATGGCACTCAAAGATGCTTTACATGAAGTAAAAATAGAACAATGAGAGTCCACCTACAATAAATAGTAATATTTTTCATTGAGACCTGATGTGTCGAATATGAAATTGAAAGTCATGCATGTAAATTGATACTTTAAAAAAAAAAAAAAAAAAAACACCAATAAACAGTTTCAAAGAACTGAAATGTTCTGTCATTGATTTAATGGTTCATTCTTTACAGGCTTAAAAACAATAAAGCAAACATAACGTTCCAGCTGTATTACTGGAAGTAATTTGTAACCCAGGTAATGATTTATTGGCTCTTATTTACTTGATTTATTGTTCATACAAGCCCCCCCCTCCCCCCTTTTTTTTTTTTTTTACAGCAGCTGTAAAACCCAAAGAAGTACAGCTCAATTTAATCTGATCTGGATTTCATTATCACAATTAATGATAAACTGCGACACGGGAAATGAGTCCGAGGGTTTTATTTAGAAATCATCACAAAGGTAGTATCGTTTTTGTTAACATTTACCAGGCCATTTGTGGGATTTCAACTGGCAACCTTCCATTTACAAGCCCAAACACAGGCCTCATCATCCTCAGTGCTACCTCTTCTCCCCCAGTGAAACTCTCTCTGCTGAGTTGCCTAGAGCCCCGGGTCAGGGGCGACGGTTTAATTCATACTTTAAAAGCAGAGACGGGGGGGGGAGGGGGGAGACGTTTGATTTGACTCAAATTCCCAGTAAAATGTCGTGTATATGTACGGTGTGTTTTTATTGACCTGCTTCACCTTGTGTGTCCTGCTTAGATGCAAGAAAACATTATCGATCCAAAGATAGAAAGCAGCCCAGGGGTGTAGGGTTGATGGTGGTGGGTGAGGGGTGGGGGGGTTAAACTAATTTCTCCTGGCTCTTTCTGGTTCGCTGTCACTGTCAAACAATCACCCACACTCCTCTCATAGCCATAATGATAATGTTAAAGACTTTGGTGTCTCATTAGTCACCATGGAAACAAGAGTCGGACCTACTTTTTTTTTATTTATTTATTTTTCTCCATTTGTTTTGTTCCCCTCTTTAACTAACTCCCTCACTCACCGAAAAATTGGGAGATTACAGTTGCATTCCCTTCCACTGTACAGCTGTGTGTAGCTTTACTGTACTGGATATTATTGGACGTGACACACTGATGATGCACACTCATTGTTGTTTTGGATTTACTTGCTGCAGGATTCACTGCTGGATTCTGAGTGATTATATGTTTAGTGAGCATGTGGGAGTTACCCAATGAACGAATAAGCATCTGCAGGAAGCTTTGGCAGGTGTGTAACCTCCTAAGGCTGGAGTTACACTGTTAAAAGTGCATCATATCCGTGTGTGTGTGTGTGTGTGTGTGTGTGTGTGTGTGTGTGTGTGTGCGCGCGCTCCACTGCATTATCATCGGTTATGTAAATTGTTAAGTGTAGAATCCATGGATTGTGTCCTTCTGTACAATAAAGCAGGTGAGAATGGCTTAAGATGTCTTCAAGCAGCAGCAGATGGCAAAACCCAAATGTTAGTGGAACGTTTGCTCCATGATTCATTGATGCTATGTGTATCCCTGAAGCTCATTGTGTATGTGTAGTTGTCACCCTGAGGGGTTTGTATAAACACACTTTCATACCAGCCAAAGCACTACAAAACAAATAATAAGAGATCTTAGATAAATATAATTATGTAAGGTATTGCTATGGTCTGTATGTTAACAAAAGGAAGTGCATTCTGTTTCATTTCAAGTCGTTAATTAACAGTGAGGCTGAATAAAACAGGGTGTTAGTATTTACATCCACCTGTTTGATCAAAGCAGACGCTTAGTTTAACCATGAATGCTCTTTTTTTTTTGTTGCTGTTAAGGCTTAGTAGATTTCAAACTTGACAAATGAAATGTGAGTTTTTTAGTTTTTTTTTTTAACAATGCACTTTTATATCAAGAGGAGCCATATCATGTGGTTCAGGAGTGTGGTTAGGAGGCTCCCTGGTGAGGTGTTCCAGGCATGGTCTAAGAGGAGGCCTTAGGGCACACTAGAGATATTTGATGTTCCTTCTGCTGGTATGGGAACACCTCAGTTACCCCCCCCACCCCCCCCCCGCACCCTTTTAAGAACTGAAGGTAGATGTCTGGGTAGTCCTTCTTACCTTGTTGCCCCCCCTGACCTGACATTTTTCCCAAGATATGCATGGAATAAATATATTTCAAGAGAGTCAGAAGCTTGCTTCCCTCTTTTCCTTCACATTTTCCTTCTGACTTATCTCTTAAAATGTGCTCTTAATAAATGCAGACCCCCTCTGGCCTGAACTCTGTGTGATTTGAGCCAAAATGTGCATACATTTTATTTTCTCCTTTTCTCCTTGGCTTGTACTGACTGAATAATAATAGAATAAATAATAAACACCTATGTTGTAGAGACTTTTGATTATCCAGTGTATTTATGTATGCAATATAATTTTATATAAGTTGAACCCAGTACTATTTTCACAGTATTTGTGACTTTATTCCTTGTGGGTTCATTCGTAGGTATTGAGGGAAAGGAATTTTAGATGCTTTCTTTCATGCTGTCTTGAGACGTGTCATCTGATTGAAAATATGTTGAGATACTCTCCTGCTGCAACTGAGTGAAACACATTAAATCAAAGTACTGCTGAAGGTGCTAGGAGGGTGGGATATTGCTCTCTGCAGGGATGTGGATTTGAGCCTTGGACAAAATCTATAATAACTCCAGAGTGGTGGTGTTATTGTGGAATATGAATCATGTTTTGTTTTTTTTGTTTTTTTTAGCAGCACAGGCTTGAATGAGCATCTGGATGTGACCTTTGTAAATAAAATATACTACATGGACGTAGGAGGCTCATCAAATTGCAAAACTGAAAAACACCTGTAGGTGATGTTTTCTTGTATTTAGAGGATGATGTTTGTAGTTAGCTTGTGGTTTTAATTTCTTTATTTTCCAGGAATGATTGGACAGATGTGTTCTGCTGGAAGTAAGGAAGTCTGTGACATCTGTGATGTGACACTTTTGTCTCTGGCTCTGCTGCTGACAGCAACAGTACTGGCATATTTGGTGCCCAAGGCAAGATCACCAGCACCCAGCCACCTTAAATGACCGCTGTCAGACTGTAACATGCAATGATGCAATGACCAGAGCCTGACACAAACTGACATACATATAGAGGCTGGGGACTATATAAAAGTAAGGCCCTGGTGTCAGATTAGATGAGTTGATTTTTTTTAGGGACAACAGGCCATATCACAGAAGTGGTTCAGCAAAAAAACAAACAAAAAAAAATAAAAACCCTCACACATCTGTGTGATTGGAAAGTGAGCTGCCTGTTCTCAAGCCGATAAGCCTCCCAGTCTTATTGAAGCAAAGACATCATCACTGGATGACTTGCAGTCAGACCTGTCAACCACCGACTCGCCTGGCTGCTGATATTGAATACTCCTGTGGGTACTAGAGGCCGAAAGGGAGGAGGGTGTGCAGCGTGGACTGACTGCAGAGGGAAAAATAGTGTTTTAAAAAAATATTTAACAGCCCTGTTTGCTGTTGCTGTACTGGTACTTTTGTAATTGAAGTTTTCTACTGGATGGGACATGAGCTCTGTGGCTGTTAACTGAAAACAATCACCAACTTCAATTTGGGAAACTCAGACTTACAGAGCAACGTATCATTCAAGTTTAACTTGAACATTCCCTCTTAGTATAAACGGATACATATTCAATATAGAGTGGAAAAAATGACCACTTACACCACCTTTAATTTGCATGGCGAATTTTTGACAGACAAAAATTTTAGCTAAATCCATCTGTTTTTAGTAAAAATGAAGTGAATCACCATTTAACTGTACAGCAGGGGTCTTAAACTAATATTCTTCAGGGGCCACATTTGGCCTGATTTGATCTCCTATGACAAAATGAAAACATAATAATCTATAATAATAATAATAATAATAATAATAATAATAATAATGACAACTCTACATTTTTGTCATCGGCTTTGTCATATTATTTTTTGCTGTAGAACAATGACAACAAATTTAAAGCTGAGAAGAAAATATGAAGTCATTTAATAGATTATTATGCTCTTCATCCTATGGGCTGCATTGGAACCGGTTGGTGGGAGTGCATGTTTAACTCCCCTGCTTTAGAGGGTCCCTGGATATGTAGTCACGTTTTGATGGCATGTGTAATTTAAGATGATGTGGCAGCAAGTTGGAGCATTGTTGAAACTCTAAAACAAAAAAAAAACTGTTGCCATTTGTGTGGAGATGTCAGACTAATACTGGGAAGTCAGTCGTTTTGAACGCACATGTAAAACGAAAATTATGAGTCACAATAAAAGCTTAATTTTTCAACTATAGTGTCATTACGTTTGATGCAAGTAGAGACAGTAATAACGAGCTTCTACGTACATTCCTATTGGTCGAAAAGGACATCACATGGACCAATTAGAGATGTCCTTTTTACTTGACTTTATTTTTTACCTACTCATATCCATCTTGTACCAATTTCAACTTAATGTGTAATTCTAGTCACAGAAATGTATTATTTTCGTCATTTCATAACTTATTTTGCACATGTATAAATGAATAGGTTCTGACAAAACATTCCCAAGACACATGTCTCTGTTACGCCCGCTGCAATATCACAAATCTGCACACCCTGGTTCTTCATTTCTGCCGTTGTTCCTAAATGAAAGGAAATCTCCACACAGCAGAGACAGGACCTTGATAATAGAATTAACAGATTATTTTGTTATCTGTGAATCTACTGATTATTTCCTCAATTAATTCATTAATCTTATAGTTTGTGCAAAGTCAAAATACATTAGAAAAGCCTAAAGGTATTCCATTTTTAATCCAATGAAACACAAAAGCAAAAGATTTCATAGTTTGACAGAATAAAACCACATTCAAATGCAAATGGATTTAATATTAAGTGACGTTCACATTATGAAATACTATTTTTCATCAAACTGCCTTATTAGGTAAGTCATAGTCTGTATTTAAAGATGGGGATAATAGCCTACATTCACACCAGCATGCAACCATATTGATCTTTTCTTCAAAAGTATATTGCTATTCATGTGAAATAGGGGAAAAAAAGAGCATTTCTTTTTAATTTAGAGAAAAGGGAGATATACCACTACAGGCATGGTATATAAGGTATATATATCATGTGTTTCCTGTTAAATAAATTAATAAAAAATATATATTTTTGAACAAATCAGTCATCAATCAGTCACATAAACATGTATCCAAATGTGCACCCTACTTTATATTTGCAATTGTGTCTACATAGTATCTTAAATATATTATTTATCATTTGCTATATACAAAAGTGGACCATTTAACTGAAATATATATCTATTTTACTTGGTAGGGATTGAACATGTCCTAATGCTAACAAGCAAAATCAAGGAAAACCCGGGTTGAGATTTTGTGCAGAATCCTAAAATGTTCATTTTGAAAGATCTAACATTTATAGAAAACACTTGCAGGCATGCCTTCTGTACTACACATGTTGCTGTTTTTCTCACATTATACTCCTCTTGAATCTTACTCTTCTACTTTGTACAGCTAAAATATGAAAAGTAGAAAACCTACACTGTGTCATTGCATCTAAAAAGAAGCGAAAAAGAGAAGACTTGTGAAAAGAACGCTGTTGAGCTACACTCGGAGACTCAAGTCAAACCTCTAAGGAACTATTTCTTCAGTCAGAAGTGACTTGTTTTCATTTCTCGTCAGCTTTTGTTTGTAATAGTCAAAGCAAAAGTGTGATGCTGTCCTCCAAAGAGACTACCCAGAGGAGGTCAGAGAGCCAGGTCAGGACAAAGTCAAATTCCCTCTTGCGAACAGTGTCTAAAGGCAGGTATGAGTCATCCCTTCAGCTGCCTCATGCACCTTTAAAAGAATTGGGTCCACAGCCATTTGCTCTTTTTGTGTGTGTTTTGTGGATGCACACAGATTATTGACTTGTGTGTGTGTGTGTGTGTGTGTGTGTGTGTGTTGGCAGTACAGACAGCCAAACAAGCAGTCATCTGCAACAGTGAGTCACTCAGTCATTCTCAACTCAATATGGTGCCATTTAGACAAGACTGCCACACACTCAGAGGTGTCATGGATCTTTTTGGATATGCATTCTTACATTTCACTCTCCAGCATTGCATTAGCACACTTGTTTTTATTTTTATTTATTTTTTATTTTTTATCAGCTACTACATTGCCCTAAAATACAATCCAATACAAACTCTGACCCTGCATCTGTATTATGTGCAAGTTAGCACTGCATCTAAAAGTGGCTTCCATGTTTTGCTCTGACCTTTGGTATTCCCTCGGTCGGTCGCACATTGCCGCATCACTTTAGATACACACACGTTGTTCATCGCGTTGCTGTTTTGGTGAGAGTGTGTGCTGCGTACTCAGACAGAAAGAGTTACAGCAAGAGAGAGACAGAGAGGGGACGCCATTAATATTTAATTACAAAGTTGAATGTGTGCGATTTTTTTTGATATCTTCCATGTATAATTTACAGAGATGTCATGAATTGAATTAAGGAAAAGAGTCACAGGAAAGAGGATAAAGACTGAAAAAGGGATACAGGGTGTTGACACAGCAGGCCAGCCCATAGCCTATAGGTCAAAGGTCATTTAAGCGCTCATTGTTTTAATGGAATCACCCTTTAAGTGCTTTGTAATGGCTTTGGAATGCATGTGCAGTGGTTTTTATTACAAACCGTGCGCTCATCTTGTGAATGTAGATGATGGCTTTGATCAATATCTGAATCCTTGCATTGGTTCACCACAAGATCAATAAGGAATTTAAAAGTACATAATTAAAATGCATTCTTTAAAGAGCCACATAAATGAAGTCTGCTAGCATAAAGTGAATCAGAATAATTACAAATGTCGTCTCGTCGATAATATGGATCGGGAATCATCTATCTTTGTTTCGTTTCTATGTTTTATAGATATATAGCTTCCATTCAAAACTGTTCTAATTAAAATATTTCAATTACTTCCTTGGTTCTAGATGATTTAGCCAGTGTTGACATAATTAGTTTTGCTGATCTAGACATTACCCACTGTTTAATTTGTAACCTTATTCTGCAAAGATGCTCACATGCGCAGATTGTGGTGTTTTATTGCACTAGTGAAGATATAAATCAATGAAACTAGGAAATAAAATTGAAGAAGGGAAAAAAACAAGTGGAAAGAGAGTAAAACAAAACAAGTGAAAAGAAGGAGAACCTGACAAATGGAGGGTGGAATAGAAATGGACAGAAAATGGAGAATGTGCTTCTAAAAGTCCACCAAACTAAAGAAGAGTCTAATAAGAGAGGTTTTCTCTATAATTATAAGGCTGTACGTGCACCACCTAAACCAAATGAATGTGGAGAACATCCTGAACATTTGTTCTAGACCAGGGGGGGTCAAACTCATTTTAGTTCAGAAGCCACATTCAGCTAAATTTGATCAGAAGGGGGAAAGTAAAAACATAAATATATAGAAATAATAATTACCCCCAAACTGTGCTCCATGTTTTAGAGAGGGAAAAAAACGTCAATTTACATAATGAAAATGTTGACATCTACAAACCGTCCTTTCAAACAATGTGAATAGCATGAACATGAACATTATTAGTCTTTAATTTTTTATTATAGCTAAAAACATTTAGTCGTAGGTGGAATATTATTAATATTGTACAGTACGTACTTCTCTTAAGACATTTCAGGTATGTTCATATTTATTCCAGTTATTAATTTTTTGTGTGAAATTATGCTTTGTATTCGTGAAAATAAATGAAAATATTTACATTTACAAAGAGAAAAAGTTTGACTTGTGAGCATTTTTATGTTATTATGTATAATGCTTTTTTCCCACATTAAACACTTAAAGACAATGTTTAGTTGTCTTTATGTATCATTGTGAATTGGTCTGAATATGAAACTTCAACTAAAATTATTCATATATTAGTGTAATTTTTACATTTTAAAAAAAATCATCCAAAGGGCCGGACTGAACCCTTTAAGGGGTCAGATTTGGACCCCGGGCTGCATGTTTGACACCACTGTTCTAGATGATTTTTGGACTGGTTTACAGTGAAAGTACTAAAAAAAAAAAAAAAAATCCTTGGAGGAAACATGGAGAATTTGATGTAGATCACACACATCTTTTGGAAATCTGATAAACTGACTGTATTTTGGGAAATGGTGAGTGGAGTGGAATGTGGTATAAGATTCCAATGTGTTCTGATGGAGCGTATTTGTGTAACTTGTCAGTTTGTATATCAGATATATAAGTGGATATTTTTGGTCGTTAAATACGGGGCTAGTCCTATACCTTGGGCAGAAGCATGTTGGTTTTAATAACAATTTACAGTGATTCAAAGTGTTTTTGCTGACATTTTAAGCTATATATTGTCAGTTCCTGTCCTTTTATCGCATGTGTTTACTTCGTAGCAAGAGGAGGTAGATGACGATGTCCAATAACATACAAAAGTTGAAATTATGGATTTCATAGTATTTCTCTAAGTGCTCTACAAAGGGTTAATGAATTCAACATAACCTGGATGCTCATCTAAATCCTGTTTGTCTGATCCAGTCTCCTTTCTTCATCTAAGTCTACGTTCACAGTGTAAAGACCTTTAGAAGCAGCTGCCAGTTAACACGCAGTCTTCAGACGCTGCGACTGAATGACTGCCTCAGCTGTCTGACAACACACACCAAAGTAAAAGAGAAAAGCATTGGAGTGAATTCCTGGAGTCAGAGTGGATGTGAGTGCATGGGGGGTGGGGGGGGGGGGGGTGAAAGACCTAAACAGACCTTTGATACCTGTGATGCTCACAGCTTTGTCTGCTTTTCACTTAATTCTAACGTTCAGCTTTCTCACTGAAGAGTAACCTTATCCCTGTTCTCATTCTAATTCTACCACTGCAACGTTCTGAAAATTACCCCCCCCCTCTCTCTCTCTCTCTCAAAAAAAAAAACCTAACAAACAAACAAGGTGACAGTGATGAATATGTGAATGCATAGGTATGGATGTGACACAGGAGTAGTTGAAGTACATCTTTATGTTAGAGAATTACAAGACACTTATGCTTTGTCACTATTTCTCACTGTCATACAGTTCTTTATTATAAGGAACTGAAGCCTTTAACCATTTAACTCCTATTATTAAGCAGTGTCACAGTAAAAAATAAAATAAGCAACAAAATGAACAAAAAAACTGCCAAAGTGATCAGTAAAATGAACAAAAATGAATATTAGACTAACAAAATAATGAACATGAGCATGAACAAAGTAAGACAGTGACAGAACACAATTGAAAAAATAAATAAACAAAATGTAGAAAAAATAAGCAACAACATCAAAAGAAACTAATAAATATTCACCAAAAATGCAAAAAATAAACAAAATTAAATTGAAAAAAGGGAATAAATCACTAGTGTTGTAATTAGTTTCCAGTAGTTTTAGTTAAAGGCTTTTTCTTTTTCTAAATCTGTTGCTTTTTAACACCTGTGCATCAGTTTCATCAACCAAATTCTCATTAAAACAACACAAAAAAAATTGTTTTTGAATTTTTCTGAATTTTTAAATGAAACCATCCATTCAGAGCACTGACACATCAGGAGTTAAAGGGTTAAATGCTCTTAAATGGACCAGTTCGTTAGTTTAATGTTTGCATCTGCAGTGTTTACACATTAGGTGTTAATATTGCTTGGAACCTTGGTGGAGGTGAGACCAAAAAACTAGTAAAAAAAAAAAAAAAAACAGATTCCAGATACTTTTTCATAATGGAAATACAAAAAGGCAAAGCTGAGTCAAGCTGAGTTGAGTCGAGATAAGCCGGCACCACGTAGTGGAAATATGGCAATAGTGTCTACTCTCTCTTTAACCCTGTAGGGCCTATGATCCCATCAGCATGATCAGATCACATGGCATATTTAAAGCACCGCAACAAAAAAAGCTGTCACATGGAGTGCAGCCATAGACCACTGATAGACCATAGAAAACTGGAGATGATTGTTTTAATTTGATAGTAGAAAATATGTTTATCTGAACATAAACACACTTATACTCATCGTGGGATGGCAGACTTTGCATTTCTGTCCATATATTCACCATTTTCCAAACTGGGAAACGTGGTTGAATCAGCTGATAATACTCTACTACTGTACGTGATGATTTTTGTGTATTTTTTGGTCTACTATGTTAGTGAAGTAGGTTATAGTGAAATAATAATTATCTATTTATATAGATGCAATTGTACTGGGAAAAACAAGATACCAAGCATGGACATGTTAAACATTTTTTATGTTTTATATATAAAATCAGAAGTGTTAAAAATGGCCAAAATAGGCTCTGGACCAAAAAGGGTTTTAAGGAAACACCACTGACTTCACTTTCCAAGTGTACACCTTTAACTGTTTAATTTCAGAAGTAATCAACCAATTGGTAGTTAACCTAACATTAGAAAAGACTAAACATATATAAGCTTTGAAAATCCTTTTGTTGCTCAGACAACAGGGGGCAAAGCTTTGGACCATGGGGCGCTTAAGTCTCATGGGGCCTGAGATCGGAAAATTATTGAGTGGTTTCAATGGGAAATAAAATGCTAACATCGTATCTGAATCACACACATGTTGTACCTCATAATAATTATTAATGTGCATTTCAACTGCATTTTAACCAACGGCTGATTTATTTGTGAGTAAAATTTCATTAATAATTTGGACTACACACCTGGTGCGCATGTGACGTCCCTACAGACTCCACAGCTGAGCAGAGTGTGACGTCACATTCTGGATGCATTGTAGTCTCTTACTAAGCCCACACTAAAACCTAATGTCACGTTTGCTTCCCATTAAAAACAGGTGGTCTGTCTATGTCAGAAAAAATATTTCTTATTAACCGCTATCATATGTGAATTTCACAGCAATTAGAATTTAGCTTGACTCGCTCCATTCATTCCCATTCAAATTTTTTGCGACCGAAGCACCCATGGACCAGAAGTAGAAGGACGTAACATAACCTCTCCATTTGCAGTCTATTGTCTCAATATTTATTACATATCTGAAATATGTCTACTTATCCCCGATTTGGTGAGTTTTTGTGTTTTTGCTTCAACCAACATCAACTAAATTGGTTGTGACTGTCCAGCGAGTCCAGTTGTGGATCATGTGTACACCACATTCTCATATGCATCCAAATGACAGACACATAAAGCCATCGGATGTGACTGACGACCCCTACTACTAAGGCCCAAAGGATAATATATCATTTAAGACAGGATTATAGTTGTATAAACTAATAGATTTTTCAATATTACTTGAAAATCATGACCCATCCCTAACCCTAACCTTCGCTCCAACCACCATCACCCCCCCCCCCCCCCCCCCAAGCAAATCAGAATTAAATTGCATCTAAACGTACATAAATACATGACGTATGAGTGAGATCTAAGAAAAACGGAGCATATTTACATATTTTCAGAGTAACTAAGGATGTAAAATGTTCAGTCAGATGCTGTTTTCTACATCTGTGGCCTGTAGAAATAAAACACAGACTTGTGTAAATCATCAGAATTGTTATCGATCGATGGATTTCAGAGCAAACAAAGAGGGGTGAAAGGTGATCAGACAGTTAAGAGGTGAAAAGAGCCATAGAGATTAAGAAGAATGATGCAACACAGAGTACAGACCAGCTGCAGGATGAAAAAGAAAAGACTGGTGATAACTATAGAGATTGAATATGGGACAAGATTAAACCTAATTACTACATTATAATGACTCTGTAAGATGAAATGAATAGTTGGAAACCATTATGTGGGGGGTGAAAAATGGAGAATGGGTGGCTATTTAATGAAGAATAACACTGATTTTAACCACGGTGGGGTTTTTTTGTTTTGTTTTGTTTTGTTTTCTTCCTTTTTTTTTAAACATCCATGAGTGCAGAGATGAATAGGGAAAGATTATTTAGATAAACGGCAACAACAGAGAAGATGACAGCAGAAGAGAATAGAGATTGATGTCCACATGCAAGATGAGGTGACCTATGAAGAGGCCGAGGAGATAAAATGGTAAAATGACCAAGAGTGGTGGCGTGAGGGAAGAAAAAGGAAGAAAATGGTGATCTGTGAAGCTAAAGTTAGCCTCTTGTATGACAGATCACTTGGGTATTTCATCAGTTTGGTGTAAATAAACAAGCTACAATTAATTGCTTACCTCAAATCTGCTCCAGTTGCAGTTTGTTATATGAAAATACACACAGGTTGTATTCACTGCTTGAGTTAGTTTGTCATTTCGTGGGGTAATAGAGGACAGTAAAATAAAAAAGCGGGCTATTTTTTTCACGTCAGATCATGCAAGCAGACTTCTTAATGAGATGAGCTTATTACCTAAGGGCAAGTGACAAGATAATGAAGTTTTTTTTTAGTGTTGTTCTTGGCTGCTTTAACGCTATGTTAGTGTTGGTTTTGGTAACCGAAGGCTGTTTGTCGGAGCTTGGTAATCATTAAGTAAACCGTTAATGGACCATATGGAGTTTGGCTAGAGCAGAAAATAAAAGCATCTGTGAAAGAAAATCAATTTGAAAATTCATGAAACATAATAAGATAAAAACATTAAAAAAAAAATCATGTTATTGTTACGTATTATTTTATAGAACGTGAAAACCTGTTTTAGTGCCTCTAAGAAGTATAAAGTCTATTATTTTCTTGTAAGTATACATGTTCCATCTATGAAATCTGACCCTATTTATGCAGAATTGACATAAAGGTGTTGCAGGAAAGTAATTATTGCTAGAAACCCCTCATTTTTGAAAAGGTCGGATAAAGTAATGGGAGGAAAAAGAGAGTAGACAGTGAAGAAAAGTGAGAAAAGTGAGTCTGCTGCTTTTCAACTAAACCTCAGAGACCAGAAGTGTTTAATTGACAGGGCGGCCTCCAGGAAATGCCCAAGCGCTGAGCAGCTGCTACCGAAAAATGGGCACAAAGTCATATGTAATACAGCTTTTTTCTCTTGTCTTCACCCTGTGTGCAGTTGGCTGCTGGCCCGTGTTTTTTAGATCCTCACCATTGGTGTGCTTTGACCTTCCAGTGCCCTGCTCATCAGCACTATGTGAAGCCCAAGACATGCTGTCGTATTTAATCTGACACTTACGATAGAACCACACAGAGCCCTGCTTTAGCCCAACGCAGGACAAGAGACACAATATCAGGACATTTTGCGTGTTTCATGTAGCTTTTAGAGGTGCACGAGGACTGTGTGTGATCGTGTGTGTCCAGGTGAGTGCTCCGTTAATAGCCACTCACGGCCAAGTGAAGCAGAAAAGCTTAAACAACCTGCGCTCTCAGACGGACGCTAACACACATATATAGGATACACACACACACACACACACCCTCCAAGCTGAATATCTGACAATCCAGTCCACGTTGCTGTCTCCAATGTGCATGGAAATGTACAAGCGCCATTACCCCTTCAGTAGAATATTGGAATTTAATGGAGGGGAATCTGGGGTAGCTTGTATATTACATTTAATTCAACATTTAGCCCCTGCCTGGTAATATGATTGCACAAAAGTCATTCCAGCAGAGACAACTGCGGCCCGGTGGTTAATAAGGTGAGGCTGCAGCCCCGAGATTGTCAGATTGAATCCCGGCAAAGGCTGAAGTGTCTGGACAGGCAGAGGCAGACACGCAGCCGTCCTCCAGCAGCAGCGAGTCTGTCCTTGAACAGACACTGAAGTCCTAACTGAGGTCGACAGCATAGAGCTGTGAAAGTGAAGCCTGATGAAAAACTGCTACTGTGTTTAATCAACCTTTTCTAAATGAAGGTGAGAGTAATCGTCTGTGACATTTTTTATGTAGATGTCCATTTTACTGCCCTATGCTTATCAGAATAGAACAAATGGGATTTAACCTAGATTCAGTTTTTGATATACAGAGACTCAAAGCCTTTGAATGAAAGATCACATGACACTTTTTAAGGGTAGAATCATGAATCACAATCATTTTTGTCACTTCAGTTACAGTAAAACTACAGAAACTTTTTCCTATTGGTCTCTTTTATAACTCATCTAAGGGGTTAGAACTTGTGATCGACCGATATGGATTTTTGGGGGGGGGTGTAATATTAGCCTTAGCTGAAAACTGTAACTATTTGTAAGCTAATTTTTGGAGCCAATAGTAATTTTTTTTTCTCTGTAAAATGATAACAAATGTCAAAAAAACCTGCTTTATTTACAGTTAGAAAATAAAAATTGTGACATTCAACCTCATAAATATTACTACTACTACCTCCCCCCCACCCAAAAAAAAAAAAATGTCAGTCTGACTAGCAGTATCTCCAAGAACATGGAGGTGCCGTGAACTTTGCCTGTCAGTAAATCATGGTGGGGAAAAAAAAGAGCATATCGGCCAATGCAACAGGTCGATTACCAATATAAATAAAAAATATATACATTGGCCTGATCATTAGTTAAGACAGAACACAAAAGTAAAAGTCATTCCACCAGGATCCCGAAACCAACGCTACAAAACCCCACAGTTTATATTGTATGCAGGCATCCACATGGTGACAGCAAATAAAACTAAGTTATCTGAAGGTGAACCAAGGACACAATATTAAACATAACAAAAGTACTGTATATCTACAAGAAGAAAATTCTAAATGAAAATAATCAACCAAAAGACAGTTCCTATCTGTCCCTAATTTAACAAAAACAGGAGGAAACTTGTGAAATTATTGACCCCCCCTCCCCCTCCAAAAAAGATTTCACAGCTATTATAAGTGCAGAAAATGAATAGCTTTTGTTATTTGACTAAAAACGTTGCATTTTTGCATCATTTTGGAACAATGTTATTGAATATGTCCACAGTTACTACAACTAAGTACAAACAAATGTGCTTAATGATAAAATATACATCATTTGAACATTTGAACTTATGTGTATCCTATTAATTAACTACACCGTGGTTGCTTTAATCAAATATGGTCATTATGAACCAAGAATATCGTAAGTTTTGCAACAGCAGCCCAGTAACAGAAATGTTAGAAACACTGTGCTCTCTGAACCATTTAAAAGTAAAACTGGAGTAGGAAAAGTTTGGGTTATTCATTATTTAATGACACACTCTTCTTCAAAGCCAATTATACACTAAATTAAGACTGCATGATTTGGGGAAAAAAATTAATATTTCTATTTTGATTTAAGTCCACTTGCACCCTTTGATTACAGAACTTTTTTCATGATTGCACAGGCTGATGTTGCAGTTCCATTCATTGTGCTGCTTTATGCCAAATTAAAATTGTCCACAAAACTGGGACTGCAAAGAATCAATGTAGTGTTTTATTAATATAAACAGGACAAGCACCAGTGGACTTGAGCTGAAATGAGAACACACAGAGACCATAAAATATGTTTGTACTTTTTCCACTTGTCTGCCTCCGAATTTCATTTTTTTAATTATAAGCACAAGGGCGCCCATAAAAGGTCGTAGTGTTTATAGCTTACTTCTTGTCTTTGCTTAGCTCAGATGAGCGGATGCCCTTATGCCACTAGTGATGTGTAAAAAAACACCTACAACCCAAAAATGTAAAAACTGTAAATATGAAGAGCCTGTACTAATGTTATAATAGTTTGGTATTTTTCATAATAGTTTAGTGTTATTTAGCTTTGACTTTATTTTCTCTAATTCAGTTAGTTTTAATTAGTTGCTAGAGCTATTTTTCCCCAAATTCTTAGTCTTAGTTTTCTTTCAATATTATTTTTACTTTTATTTCTTTATTTCTTTGTTACTTTTTCCTCTATCCCCTGAAAAGCAGGGGGGGGTATTTATTGTTTTTGGCCTTTTCCTGTCTTTTTATTTGTCTGTTTGTTAGCAAATTTACAAAGAAAATTTCCAAGGTGACCCAGAATAGATCACATGTAATTTTGGTGAATGTAGGTTAAAGGTCACAGTGTTTTGTATTGATAAGACATACGGCAAATTAGGTCAAATGTGTACGAGGGGGTGGGGTTTGTTGTGTCTGGCACCACTTGTTTACTGTTATTTAGATTTTTATTCAAATAAATCCCACACAGGACTGTACCACTTTCTCCCAACTTTAGTCTGACATTGACAAAGATGAAAACAAAAGGAATTTTATCCACAATTTTGAGACATTTTTGTTTGTTTTGTAAGCACATGATACTTTTTCACTTGTCTCGTCTCGTCAACTGAACCCGCTTTATCCTCACTAGGGTCACGGGGGTCACTGGGGGTGTAATCAGGCTACAATGGGTGAAGGTGGGGTACACCCTGTATGAGTCTCCAGTTCATCTCAGGGTTGAACACATATAGTAGTGGTGGGAGAAAAAAAATCGATTCACATAGTATGTATTGGTATTTTTTGTTTTACGATTTTTATTTTTTTTTCATAAATGGCTTTTTTTTGTTCAAAAATGGCTTTTTTTTGTTCAAAAATTGCTTTTTTGTCCAAAAATAGCCCCCCCCCCCCCAATATTTTAATGATTCATTTTAAGCCAGGTGGGAAAAAATTACCGCTTGTAAAGACCGTAGACAACTATATGAGTCGCGTCATGGAATACACAGAAATCACATCAGTGAAGGCACACAGACACAGCTAGCTTATTATCGTATTAGCTTTAACAACACACCAGTGTTAAACAGCACGCGCAGATAAAAGGCAAGCGAAAAATCTGGAATATCGGGAGTATTGGGAATATTGGGAATATCAAATAATCACAATTTAAATCGAATCGACACCCAAAAAAATCATAAAAGAATCGAATCGGCATAGAAGCATATCGTCCCAGCCCTAATATATAGATAATCACTTTCAGATTCACACCTATGGGCAATTTAGATTAACCAATTAACCTATTAGTACATGTGTTTGAATGGTGGGAAGAAACCAGAGTACCCGGAGAAAACCCACACAGACACGGGAGAACATGTAAACTCCACACAGAAAGGTCTGGTGTTGGAAGTGTCAGTTATCGTTATTTATTTCTCTTTTAATCGCAGTTTGAATTTGTTTTTAGTTAACAAAAATGATCATTCAATTCTAGTTTTCGTAAATTTCTTGTTAACAATAATAACATAAACTGGCACGATAAATCTCAAGCTGGATCTGAAACTCAATATCTGAAAAAAAAAAAGAGGTCAAGCTTTTCATGATGCAACATGACAGGTGATCTGGGAGTTGTCGTCAAAAGACACAATGACAGCAGGAACCTCCGGGACACTGCGCTTCTATATGTGGATGTTTACACTCTCTCAAAGCCTGCATTTAATATTTTAGTGGTAGTAATTTAATGCAGGGCTTTGAGATAGTGAGCTCCAGAGACACATATATTTTTATATTATGGGATGGCAGGGTGACACCGAGGAGATTTGTTCAAGAGGCAAGGGACGAGAGAGAAATGAATCTGCATCTTAATTGATTTTTGTCTTGATATTTTTAAATTTATGTGAATGTGATTAAATTATTCATGTCTAGAAGAATGTGCGAGTTAGCCGTTGGTGGGCATGACGTTCGAGTCAGATGGCGCTTTAAATGTTTTATCTGGTGTTGCCATGGTAACGTTGTGCATATGGGAACGAGCATCAACAATCTGGGTGTCGTTACTGTTTGAAATTATGTGTCAGCGAGTTATTTTGTGCTCTTCTTATATATTAGTAATATCAATAGAGTGCATGTGTGTGTGTGTGTGTGTGTGTGTGTGTGTGTGTGTGTGTGTGTGTGTGTGGATCCCTGCAGCTAAGCCAGATGGTGGTGTCAAATGCAGACAACTGAAATCAGCTGCTCTGACATCATCGAGCCACAGACGTACTCTCGGTGTGCGTGTGGATGATTTTAATGTATGTGTGCCGACAAATCACAAGGTCAGACTGACTCCAGGGTCAACTTCACCTGTTTGTGGGACTAACTTTGTCTCCCTCTCCTTACCTCTCTGCAGCAGAAGGGCTTGTTTCACCCATGGCTGCACACACTCATTGGGCGTGCTCAGCATAATGAACGAACACACACACACACACACACACACACACACACACATTCAGATGCAGCAGCAGTAATTAACAGCTAACTGCGAGAAGCCATTATCATTACAGGAACGAGGTGGGATCAGACGCTCCCACCTACATAATGGACAATTAGTCTCTGTATCATCAAGTGTCCAGTAGACATTTCTTGCATTTTCCCAGGAACATAAACAACTTTCTCGCTTGTGCTCTGATGGGTTTTTGTATCTTTGATATCTAATAATGAAACCTTATTCTTCACTGGTGACGATAATGGGCAGATTCAATGGGGCTGTTGTGATAATCTGGGGTAAAAATAATTGGTTTCACTTCATGTGGTGACATTTAACATGACATTAGCTACTCAAAGATATCAGCCTAATCTTAAAATGACTGTACACATTCAGTGCCATTTTGCCAAAGGGTCAGACTTGCTTGCATAAAGTTCCCTGAAATGTAAAAAGGTCACATCTAAATCTGTGAATAAGTGTGTCAAATTCTATTATTCCTCAATTTATCAGTTGTTTGAAATACTTATTAGGGCTGTGAAATTATTAAGAAAATAATCAGATTAATCACACAGTTGCTGTGGATTAATTTGGATTTATCACAATCAAATATAATTCATTTTTAAACTATATTAATTGTGTTTAATTGTGGATGAGCAAACAGACTCAAGAACAATGTAAATATACGTGCTCTTAGTGTGGTACAATTGGCAACTAACTTATGCTTTGCGTTAATGTGGTATTTTATGAAAGTGCTTTGGTGGAAAGTAAACTCCTTCCTGTAGAGTGTCTAATACTTTAATACTTTAATACTTTTCCATCTTTGAGGTTTTTGTACTTAAATTTTCATCCAGAGGCTAATATGCTATTTAGCATCTTCCATCTTTATGGGTTGGTTCTGCTGTCTGTTACTACAGTACCAGATCAACTGCCCATTTGTACATGTGCGAAGCTACGCCATGGACAAACAATGTGTAACCAGTGATATTCAGAGTCATTCTGCTGCAGATGTTTGATGATTAAAATGTTTTAATCAGATTATTCATAATGATGTATTAAACTGCATTAATTTACATAGCCTTAACACAGATTATATTATATATACAGACTGCCATTTTTTCCTTGCTAAGTTAATTCTCGTGTTGTAAACATGTCATAACGTCTGGGCTGAAAAGTGAAGGTAATGTTGAAGTATCAGAATCTGTAGTAAATTTAGAAGTCAGTCAATCCTCATAGAACCCACATTAAAATCTCTAAATTTACAACAGAAATTAATGTTCCTAGAATTCACCTGCTTTGACTGTCTGTAGTTCCAAATATATGCACAAAAACACCCTGTTTGTGCCCATGGGACACTATAACCTTGATGCATTAGCTAATGTTTGCACTAACCCATTGTGTCAGTTCCCAAATGAATTTTTCAGAACGTTTCTTAAGTGATATATCAACATTTATTCTTATATTATGCTTTATATTTTATGTTATTAAATAAAAGTCAGGTATTTTCCTATATTTCATTAAGTGATTATGCAGATGTTCACAAATGTTCAAATTAAAGTTGAGTTATTATATCAAAAAATGAAGAAAAAGTGACTTCTCCAGTAAAATATATCATTAACTGAACATAATCCTAGTGTCTATTTCCAATTTTATTTTTCAAAAATATATGGGTTTTACTGGTGAATCAATGTTTTAGAAGATGATGGTATTTCTATGTTTACTACGGAGCCTCTGAACATCCAAATGGGTCATATTTGATGACCATGAAAAGATGACAAATTGCATTTTACACCAGTTATGTACACGCATTGATAGGATTAGTGGATCAATAAGTATTAAACATTTTATATAATTAAATGATTTTGGCTTCCATTAAATGGAGGCCAAAATCACTATTTAGTTTAGTCACAGAATAAAGAAAAAAACCATAACCAAGGAAGAAAAAACAGATAGATAAATAATTGACACAGTAGTCAGATTTGTCATACAATTCTGTAACACATTTGAAAGGGATTAGGAGGAAGTAAAACTTCTCAGATCCCACCCCTTCACAACAATTAATGAATGTATGTATAACTCTCAGGACTCCGTTATTGTTAAGAAGTTGAATCCACTTGACATTGTGTTTATTATTTGATTATAGATGGATGTGCACAATTATCACTATACTTTGGTTTAATCCCTCATTTTTTCCTCCAATCCATGTGTTTGATTCTATAAAACCAGCACAATGACGACCATGTTGCACATTTCAAAGCTTCAAAACTGTACTTAATAAAGTTTACGTCTCCCCTCCCCTCCCCTCCCCTCCCCTCCCCTCCCCTCCCCTCCCCTCCCCTCCCCTCCCCTCCCCTCCCCTCCCCTGCCCTGCTTACATCCAGGTATTTATTCTTGAGTCAAATGGTTTTATCAGCTTCACCACACCTGGGTGTAGCTGCCATTTTTCACCCCTTTGCTGGTGCAAATGTATGATGTGCAGTGCAAAGGTGCCACCATCCAGGTGTATTATGTATATATTTACAGACAGGAGCATTGAACAGTTGTGTTTTTTGTCTTGTGAAGAAAGCAACAGCAAAGTGAGAAAGCTTCAAGGGGAGTCAATTACAGATATGTCAGTGTTTAAGAAAAGTTAATGTAAAAAAACCAGTATTTAAACATTGGCTGTCACTTCAAAAGGTAAACTGTTTAATGTTATTTCATTTATTAAGATCCTCATTAGCAATGGGTGTTTCAGTTACTATTCTTCCTGGGGTCTCATCTACATTACATTCCAATTTTAGTATTTAGAGTATTTACATTAATATTATACTACACCAAAAATTATTTTCACAGTGTCGACAGCAGTATCTCCAAGAACACAGAAGTGCCTTGAACTTTGCCTGTCAGTAAATCATGGCAGGCCAACGTAACAGACCAATACCAATACCAAAAAAATAAATAAATAAATGGAAATATCGGTCAATCTTTAGTATCGGCTGTGTATTTATTAAGTGTCCAATTATGTTCCCTGTTAACTTACAGAGGTTATCATATCTGACAAAATGACAGTGTTACACAATAATAATGACTACATGCCTTTGAGCTGCTGGTGTGTTTTCTGAACAGGGATTGTATTATATTATTATGCAGAGTGTGAAAATGTTTTTGGTCCATCATTAATTCATAGTCAAACAAATTAGGCTATGGGTAGAATTGAGGGGAAACAGATGTACATACAAGTAGGAAAATGTAGACAACTTAATCCGCTATTTTCAATGTTTGAATTTTACCAAACAAGAGAACATTATGAATCAGGTCTTGACTCACACCTCCCCTCCCCCTCCCCCATCCCCTCCCTCTCCCCTTCCACCTCCCAGCCCTACTCTGCTCCATTTCTGCACATAAACCTCTTCGAATCTTACACACAGAGTCTTTGAAATAACCTAATTCGACTTTTGACTTGATTAAATTTACTCAGGTTTGTTGCAATTGCAGCATTGATTCCACTTTGTCACCTTGTAATAGGCAATCTGAGATGGGCCGCATCTTAAAAATTAAACACCCTGAGCCAGAGATTAACGCATTAGAGGCCAGATAAATTGGGTGTAACTATTGCACCCACTCCTTATTTTGTTCTTATGGAGCCAAACTGCTGCTGCGTCAAATGATCCCTGCCTGTATTTCAGTCATTCTGCATAAATCTGACTTTTCTGTATTTGACAGATACAGTGCATTTTCATTAACAATATAAGCATATATATATATATATATATATATATATATTTTTTTTTTTTACTTATACAAGACCTGACTTAGAATACTTTTTGCATTACTACTGTAAATGTGGCGCTGTGTCAGCTTTTACTTACCTCAAAAATGGTTGGAAAGGTTTTAGGGATTTCATGCAGTGAGTTACTGGAGGCTTATGTGAGCCAAGGCTGTGTGACGGCAATTGTGTGTGAGTGTGAGATTTTTATTCCCTTCCAAAGTTAAAATAGAAATCCAAACCATCCATATTAGTGGGTCTATATATCTCCTTTAGCACACTGCTTCTCTTTTCCTCCTGTTTAATAGCTCTTCCTCATTTCTTCTGCACAATTTCATCCCTTCTCCTTCCTGTTTTCATCAGCTATATCTTTAATACAAACTCCACTTTCTTTCTCACCCTCCATTGATTGCATATTAACATAATTTATTTCTAATGACACAAACACTGATTAGCTTGTTCCGCTTACAGAAACAACCTCTAGCAGTGCAAAAGACTGACCTTCAAATATGAGGTCAGAATAATCAGACTGTTCTACTCTGGCTTCACCACCTTGACAATGAACCGCAGTAGATTCCAGCTAAATCACAAAGGTTTTTGCACCAAATGGCTGGAAAATAGTCTGTTCTGCTGCCAGCGTTTCCCTCTGAGACACAAGAATGTGATTGCAGTTTCCTGAGTATAATAGGTCTAATGTTTCAAGATGTCTCGCACAGAAAGGTTTCTTAGGGAGCGAGGATTGGTTTTGTGGTTAAAGGGACGTAAGTCTGTTTACACATTTATTCACTTACGATTACTTTGCTCCCTCATGGATTCATAAAGCAGGTCTCTATACAGATTAAATGTAAGGGTTAAGAGTTGTATGAGGATAATGTTAAGGTTAAAGATATGTTGAGGGTTAGATAATCCAGCAGAAATCCTCCAATTTACACCTTATATACAGTTTTACAGGAGTAAAATGAAATCAAATCAGCATTTTACTGTAATATTATTAATAGTAATGGTTTTAACCCATAAAGACCCAGAGCTACTTTTATATTAGTTACCAAATTTTTTTTTCCTATATCGTTTCTTAAGTGATTAATTTCTTATAATATCAAAAGTAGACATCTTTACTTTGCAGACCTTTTCTTCTCTGTCTCCTAAGTATCACAGTTATGAGGGTTGTTATGTTGCTTCTGCAGTACAGTGGCGTATTGGTTAGCGCCTCTGCCTCACAGCTACAGGGTTTCACACTTGATTTCTAGTTGAAAATGAGCCTTCACTTGGTCTCTCCTCTGGTCATACCTTTTTAATTCTGAATGCAATCACTGGTTTATACTGAATTTGTAAACTCTTTTGCTAGTTAACAGTTGATTCCACTTTAACAATACTCCTGTCACATGCTCTTGGTCTCCTTGCGATGATCCACATATTTCACTTTGATGACGCACATATTCTGCATTAATATGTTGATTCCTATGGTTGATTCAGTTGAGCTGCTGCTTCGTACTTATCACCAAAAATGGATGTAAAAATCACATGGAGTATCTGGTCTTCCATGTTGCTAGTTGAAACAGGAAGTGGATGCGATCATATTCTTCTGGGAGACATCCAGACATTAAGCGGCCGTTCTGTCCAATCAGAACCCTCTGTACCTTCAGCTCTTAAAGCCCAATTAACTTGAGCAGAATACACTCATTTCCCATGTAAACACGAAGGAAATAGCTTTGATTCGGAATTATTTTATTCTGAATAAATAATTTGTGATTTAAAACACCATATAAATGTGTCTCCTAAACATTCCATGTTTATGTAAGAGGTTTTTTTTTGTTTTCTTTTTAAGCAGCAGTATTAAGGAGCCTCCTACTTGATCCACTAAAGCAACGTTCAGAGGTGTAAAGTCGCAAGAGTTCAGCACATCACAGAGGATATAGTCTCTTTATCTCATCTCCACTGAACTCATCTGAACACCAACACCTCTCA
This sequence comes from Siphamia tubifer, assembly GCA_020466265.1. Classification (NCBI taxonomy): domain Eukaryota; kingdom Metazoa; phylum Chordata; class Actinopteri; order Kurtiformes; family Apogonidae; genus Siphamia; species Siphamia tubifer. The sequence continues at coordinate 18,279,428 of CM035800.1, forward strand.
GATTATGTTCATTGTAAAAAAACAAACAAAAAAAGAAGTGTGAATGCAGTCAAGAGGCATCTTGGCAGGAGTGGCTGTAGTCTGAAATGCACTGTGGGTAAATGCCAATGAAGTGTGAATGCTTTCATCTTGTTAAGGAACATATGTAGGTTTTACTTTTTACAAGTGTAACTGTTATAATCAGAACAGCTGAAGTGAACCAAGGAAAAAAAAAAGCTGAAATTACTCACTTAACCAAGAAAACAGCTGTTGTGATTTTAACAGTTATAGCCATAAGGTGCAGCATGTTGGGTCACTCCATGCCAACATTAAAGAATTACATAAGGATTTTTTTTTTAATATACATCTATGGTTAAAAGAGAAAGAGATTTATATTTTTCTGCAGGTGAAATATGTGGATTTGATCTGACACTGTCAATATTTAAGTAATTTATCAGTATTTTAACATTTATTTAACCATTTGAAGCATGAATTATAAGAAAATTAGTTTTTCCTAAGTGTTTTTATTCATCTTTAGGAATGAATAATACAATGTGATTTAAATCTTTTTATTGAACCTATTTTTTTATGGAGTCACAAAAATGTCCACTCACCTCGACAACATGTGTTTAAGCTTTGAAGCAAAGAAACATGTATTTAAAATGCAATATCAGAACACTATGACATATTTTTTGATGCAATTTTGTTTAATTACAGTCTAATAACAACCAGCAATTGATTTAAAATGTAAACATGTTAGTGCATATCAGGTATTATGACTGATATTGAATTAAAATGTGAATATACAAAAAAACAACTGTAGAAGAACTGTCCACTGTAGTGACCAGTATGCAGCAAAGGGATATTCTGTTTTTGTTTTTTCAATTTTATTTATTAGACTTTTTCCAACTTTTACAACAGAGATGTATACATTTTTTTTAATGTTAATAGCAAAACCAAAACAGCATTACAAAGAAGACAGATTGAAAGAAAAAACAAACAAAACCAAAAAATACCAAAAAAGATTTTTAATCATGTTTTTATTCATGTTGACTATGCATTAATATTTCATTACCGCAGTACATATATGATGTTTTGTGTGAAATAACAATAAATTAGATATCTAGGACCAAGTAATTCTAGATATGATACGACCACACATAAGGAAACTTTGATTATGAGAAAGAGAAAAACAGTTAATGTAACACATTACTTATATTTATTAATTTGAAGGGTGCAACAAATACGTATGAACCTAAAAAGACGTTATAAAGTAACACGAGTGCTTCTTGAATGTTCAGCACAATTTTCAATCCAATCCAGTTAAAACTAAGCCAGTGGTGAGACTTCAGAAAATGAGCACCAGTGATGAAATTAAGCTCCAAAAAATTAATAATTGAGCATAAAAGTAATTACTGAAATTACTATTTAGTTAGAACTTTATATTCTATGAGGCACTGTGACCTTAGAAAGTTTTAAGGTTTCAATATGATTAAACACAGAAAAAAAAATCCTCATCGAAAGCCTTTTGTGCTGTGGTTTATGATCTACTTATAAAAACAATATGAGGTTAACATTTAAAGAGCTTTTTATGCCAACCTCTAAATGATTTTATCTCCAAATAAATCATCTCTTACTATAATACTGTTTTGTATATATTCAGTGAAAAACACATTTTCCTATATTGAATTTTAATTAAGTAGAGGAACATGTGTTTCATATTTAATTAATTTAATCATGTAGATGTTAATAACATAACTCAGAGTAGATTAAAAAAAGAAGCTAAATTATTATTATTTTTGATAAAATATGTGAATAACTAATCTATAAACATTGTAATTTTGTAATTTTTAGCTCCAGAGCATAATATACGTAGTACTGTGCATACAAAGTAAATTTAAAAAAAGGCTCATTCATAAGCTGTTTGGTTGGTTGGTTGGTTAGTTGGTTGTTTGGTTGGTAGGTCAGTTGGTTGTTTGGTTGGTTGGTCAGTTGGTTGTTTGATTGGTTGGTCAGTTGGTTGTTTGGTTGGTTGGTTGTTTAGTTGGTTGGTCAGTTGGTTGTTTGGTTGGTTGGTCAGTTGGTTGTTTGGTTGGTTGGTTAGTTGGTTGTTTGGTTGATTGGTCAGTTGGTTGTTTGTTTGGTTGGTCAGTTGGTTGTTTAGTTGGTTGGTTAGGTGGTTGGTTGGTCAGTTGGTTGTTTGGTTGGTTGGTCAGTTGGTTGTTTGGTTGGTTGGTTAGTTGGTTGTTTGGTTGGTTGGTCAGTTGGTTGTTTAGTTGGTTGGTTGTTTAGTTGGTTGGTCAGTTGGTTGTTTGGTTGGTTGGTCAGTTGGTTGTTTGGTTGGTTGGTTAGTTGGTTGTTTGGTTGATTGGTCAGTTGGTTGTTTGGTTGATTGGTCAGTTGGTTGTTTGGTTGGTTGGTCAGTTGGTTGTTTAGTTGGTTGGTTAGTTGGTTGGTTAGTTGGTTGGTTGGTCAGTTGGTTGTTTGGTTGGTTGGTCAGTTGGTTGTTTAGTTGGTTGGTCAGTTGGTTGGTTGGTCAGTTGGTTGGTTAGTTGGTTGGTCAGTTGACTGGTTGGTCAAACAAGCTTCCAAATGCAAATGTAAGACAAAATCTGAAGCGACTACGACAGGTAAACACTAAAGGGTGTAATGGAGCTGTCCTCAGAAAACCTGGCACGACCCAGATGCCTCACACTGTTGTCTGCTTTTATTTGTGTGTTCGTCTCGTAGGTATGTGACCTTGGTGTAACAAGGTCCATTCAGCTGTTGATTGCCAGGTCTCTTGGTGGTAACATCGAGAATTGATTTCCCGCCAGATACATTTCTCCCTTTCTAATGTGAATCTTTCTCCATCTGTGTCTCCATTTTTGTGTCTCCTCGGTCCCTGATGCTCTTGCTCTCCTCCTCATTATCTTTGCCCCTCTCTTCCCCGCCTCACGGCTTGTACACGGTTTACGCGCCAAACCATGATCATCTGCGGCTAAGCCTATGCAACTGTCTGAATGCGTGTTCTTCCACTAATTGCACCTGTTTTGTTGCCAGCTTCATTGCTTAGCCGTCGGAGTCACCACAGCAGTGACAGTAGGTCTGTCCATATTAATTAGTATTTTTTTTTTCCACCACTGTTTGTGCATTGAATTTGAAACGTATATAAACGATGGCGTTTTGCGAATGTAAAACTGTCCCGACTCCATCCTGGCACCATCACTAACTATTCTCCTCTTCATAATACCCAGAACCATCCACTCCAGCTACTTTGCATATTATGTGTGTGCGAGTGGTTATCTATCAAAATGACGGAGCTCTTTCTTGTCTTCCTCTGATTGTCCACTGTGCATATGCCCACCTACTCTACACCCACACACACACACACACACACACACACACACAGAGCCAAACCTCCCACTCATAGCTTACACTGAATCTATCAAATTCAGACTGTCTGCGTCTCAATCTGAGTCAATTTAAGAGCAGAACACATGGGTAAAAACAAATGAAACACACTCTGTTCACATACTTTTGTGTTAATGACTCCAACATTTATGACAAGTCACTAAATGCTTTATACCTGTCGCTGGACTCGAGTGGTTTTTTTAGGATTCAAATGTGTTTTCAGCAATTTGCTTTTCATTGAAGACTTTCACTTTGGGTGACATGCTGGTGCAGTGGTTAGCACTGGTGTCTCACAGCAAGAAGGACCCTAGTTTGATTCCCACACCAGACCTTTCTGTGTGGAGTTTGCATGTTCTTCTTCTGATAGGTTGGTTGGTTAATTGGTTATTCTAAAATTGTCCATAGGTGTGAATGTGAGAGTGATTGTTTGTCTATATATGTTCAGCCCTGAGATGAACTGGAGACTCATACAGGGTGTACCCGCCTTCACCCATTGTAGCTGGATTAGGCTCTGTTGAGCCGCATTTTGTAATAAATGCCCAAAATGTAATAACTTTTTCATTTCATTTTGTAATAAACTGCCATGTTTTCTAATGAGCTGCCCCAACTCATTTTGTAATAAATTTTGCTGCATTATGTAGTAAGTTATTACATTTTGAGAAGCTTATTACAAAATGCACTTGGGATTTTTTTTATTCTCTAGAAAATGTAATAACATGATGCATTACACAATAACAATTCTAAAGCATAGTTTGTTTGTCAATTGTGTTTTAATTTAATTTGGGCATGTATTTTAGGCTGAATTTGCCAGAAAACCCCTTTGAGGACAACGTAAGTGTCTTCTGCTTGTTTACACAGCTGCTGTAACCAAATAATTTATCCACTAACATTCATTTTAAACAAATATGAAATGACCTCAAAAGGCTAAACAAGCAACACAATTTCTACTTCCAAAATATATTTGTAATTTCCAATTGTCTTAATGTCTAATATGTCTAATTACAAGCCAAGACATAAGCCACTTGGAACAGCTCCTTGAGTGTTAATGCCACACCACCAAAGCACCCTGCTGCTGCAAAATGGAATAAATTATTACATAATGTGGCAAAATGTATCACAAAATGAAATGAAAAAGTTATTATATTTTAGATGTTTATTACAAAATGTGGTTCAACAGGCCACCAGTGACCCTTGCGACCCTAGTGAGGATAAAGTAGGTTCAGATGACGAGACTCCTCCCTGTCTGTCTGTCTGAAACTTGAACCGAAAAATGGGGGGAAATGTGAGAATGTAGAAATTCACCTCTCTGCAGCTTTCTCCTCTGTGACCAAATTCAAGTCTAAATATAAAGATAGAATAACTTTTTTCAGATTGTTGTCGGAAAGTGAAACAGTAGATTCATATTCAGATCGTGTCTGATGGAATTTGATCATTGATCTCTAATTACAGTAAGCTGCATCACAACTTAGATTGTGTACAGCCTGAAAACACAAGCAGTGTTCGACCCTGAAGTCCTCACGATGTCTCAGACTAATTTAATGACAAATTGAAACATAATTAAGACAGTGCTCATTCATACTCAAAATCTATTAACACCACAACTTTAATCAGTTTTTTTTTTGTCTTCTGTCAATAACTTTACACTTCTAAAACACTAATAAATACTTTATACTTCTACTTCAGTAAATTCTGTGGAAAAACTGATGTGAAACTAAGAGGCAGAAAAAAAAAGGAAGGAAATAACTTAATTATAAAGCATTACAAATGCAGAAAAACCCAACGCTTGGCACCGTCGACCTAGAAAACAGCCTCTAACTTACATTTTGATGCTTTCATCAGCTGCACTTGAGCAGTTTTTGAGTATTGTTATTCATTATTTACCTTATTTCCAAACTTGGACTGTTGGACTGGAATTTTTGTGAATTCTAAAATGGGAAAAAAAACAAACAAACAACCAAAATGAATAGATCAGAACAGGTCACTTGACGTATTTAGTTTTGCCTCTTCTTCTTATTTAAGGAAATCCAAATAAATGAATCCATGATAGTGAACGGGTATGACCTTCTGCTTCAGCTTGTTATTATAATCTCCACTTAACAGTTTAATTTATGAGGAAAACCCTCTTATCTAATTGACTGAGTTAATGTCGTTCCTATGAATAATTTGCCAACATTGCTCTCCTGTTTCGCCTATATGAGTGGCACACACACACACACACACACACACTGAGTACATCACCTGCTCATTTCATACCCATAATGATAACGATAATAACTTTCCTATGCCATTAATCACTGTGGTAACGTCACAACAGTACAGGGCCAGTTCAGTGCCTTCTTTCATATTAAACACCATGGCAGTTTTATTCCTCTTACACTGCACTGAAACTACAGGCTGTCTTCACCACAGCTGAAAGTCGACTGAAAGAATTAAGTGCCTTAATGAGTTTGTAGCCTTAGGGCAGACAAGAACACACTGTTGTCTCGTTCATCCACCTGTAGAGATGTCTCATCAATATATCTGACTTTGTTCATTCTGAAGCAGACCGACTTGTTTCACCTCATAGAATAAACTCCACTGTTTATGTGAGCTGTGTAAATGTCTTTTGCAATAGTAGATTCTACACTGCAGTGAGATATTTGGATGATATGTAACTTTTTCAGTCAGTTTATTTGTTCCCTCTTATATGCAAAGTAATTCTAGTTCATATTTTGATTAAAAAAATCCTTCAAACCCCTTTAGCTATCTATTAGGACAATGTAAAAATACTGTTTTGTCAGTAATATGTTATTTTTTTGTGGTATAAAAGTGATGTTAAGCCTCAGACCAACACCATGGTGGGTGGTTTAGTAATATTCTATTAACCGCACATATGCATCAGATACAATTTGAGTGTAAATTATATGAACTATGCAAAAATTAACATTTCAAGGAAGAAAATAGAAGTACTTTATTGATCCCACCAATGGGAAATTTGTTCTGTCTTCTGCAAACCAAAGCAGTAGTGTGATCTCTATTTGTACTGAACATGTCTTTTAACCTTTTTGTTCAGACAATATGAGCTTTGTGGAATTAATTTTCCAAATTTTTATTCCAGGCTTCTTTAGACTGTAATATTTTGCTCTCATCATCATCTCTGAATATGCAGATGTTCATTTTGAAGGTTAAACTGTTAATTTAGTTTTCCCTGATCTCCTAAAAAATGTTGCTGCATGTGCATTTACCCACCTACACTGTTAAATTATTACATTATTAGGCTTCTGTACTATTATATTTTAAAATGTTACCCTTTCACACAGTATATCTTCAAATTGCACATTGATATACATGTCTGTATCTTTTGTGTTGCTATTTAGCTCTACGTGCACTGTTGCTGGCAGAGACCACCTACAGTATATTTGTTACCCCATACCCCAAAGGAGAGTCAAGGAGTATTGTCTTTAGTTTGGTTTGTTTGTTTGTTAATACTCCAACAGCAAAAATCTTTGTTAAATTCACACCATATGTGGTTTATAGATTTCCAGTAACCCAGAATAAGTCTCATTACATTCTAGGAAAAGTTAAACATTGCATTTCCTAAAATCTAGCTGTCTTGACACAGGAAACTCCAGGGAAAAAGGACAAAAAAAAAACCCCAAAAAAATCCCAGTAAGACTTAAATGATAGATAGACACACTGGAGATGAAGAAAAAGGAGTTAACAGTTAAATATAACAGAAAATATAAATAGAAACTCGAAGCAGCAAGTGAAAGTAGCACTGGGTCTAACGTTATGATTAGCTCTTTGCTGTTACCACGGCAACTAATAGGATGCTAGGGTTATAAGTGTGATGTATGAGAAGAGTGGTTGGTAATGGAAGTGTCTAAAGATAAGTTAGTGCTTAACAACTAAGGTTCATGTGGAGAACGGGAGGAAAAAGAAGTGAGAGATGAGGAGGAAAAGTCAGGTATGTGTCGGGTATATAAACACTGACACTATATATGAACTGACTGTATATACTGTTCACTGCTATCACACAGAGATCGGGGGGGGATTAATGCGGCTTCCAATTATGGCTCTTGTCTTTCTCTCTCTCTCTCTCTCTCTCATTTTCTCTATCACCTCCCCCAATCCCCGTTTCATCCTCGTTCCCCTTCTACAAATACATATGTATGAGAAAATGACCTTTATTATCTGGTTTTCTCTTTCTTCTAAGCTCCCAGTGTGGAGGGGATTTTCGTTGGGCTTTTTGTTAAGGTCGTAAAGTTAAGGTTGCTGGTATTTGTGACGTAAATGAAAGGAAGAGGACAGAAGGCAGGTCAAGTGCACGACATAAAGAGAGCGCAGTTGTGTTCATAAGTTTACATACCCCAGTAGAGTTTGTGATTATTCTTCAATTTTTCAGAGAACATGAAAGCTAATAGAAAAAAAATGTCTTACTCTCATGGCTAGTGATTCGGTGAAAGTGTTATTATCTTACAATTTCACTATAAACCCAAATAGTTTCACAGAACTCAAAAATGTTGTCGTAATAAAATTTGAGTTGCTACGTAATATGTTAAAATCAAAGTTATACTTTCAGTTAACACATTAATTTCTTTATATATGTCCTCCTGAGACAGTAAGTAAACCACCTTTTTACATTCATTAATTGTGTTAATTGGAAACAAATGATGTCGCATTTTTTGAGATACGTTTTTAAATATTTTTTTAATATGTCCTTTTTAGTGGATATTTTTATTTAACTAAATTTTTTATGTAAAGCTGTGGAACTCTTGTCCACTACAGAGGACGAAAAGGCATTGCTTGGTGTCAGGAGGTTAAATGTCTGTGTGTGTGTTTGTATTCCTATCTTTATGGGGACATTGCACAGTCACACCATGGGGACCTCTGACACTATAGGGACCAAAATTCAGGTTCCCACGAAGGTTAAATATAAATAAACGTCCCCACTAGTAAAATAGAAATGATGTGGCTCTATAAATACGTTAATTAGTTTTTTCAGGAAGTCCCATAAAGCATGATGTATTTATTTTGATGTATTTAAAAAATTTTTTTTTTTTATATATTTATCATTATTTTTTTTTTATTTATTTTATTAAAAAAAAAAGAAGAAGATGTGTTTACACTCTACCCAATGGCTACTTGATTACAAACTTGGTCCTCATAAGACATATAAACGAGTATGCGTGTCTGTGTGTGTATGTACATGTATGATTCATATTTAATAAAGTTTAAAGTTTGACAACTCATATACTTTTATTTAAAGTATATTAAACAAAGCAAAACTAAAAAAAGTCATGTTACATCATTAATTACTATTGCAAACAAGTGTTTCCCTGCACAACAAACCCCGCCCCCTTACACACATTTTACCTGAATTGCAAAAACACATTTTTAGTCACTGTGACCTTTGACCTACATTCACTAAAATTTAATGGGATCTATTGTGGAGCACCTTGTACCTTTCCTGAAAATTTTTATAGAAATTGGTCGAGTAGTTTTTCCATAAAGCTGCTTACAAACAAACAAACAAACAAACAAACAAACAGACAGACCAACAAACAAACTGAATCAAACACAATACCCCTCTCCCCTAAAAATATTATTCATAAGTTAGAGTTAGTACCACAAAAAGTATCAAAATTAATCCTTAAACATTGTTCCTGATGAACATATATTACATTAAACTGTATTTAACACTCAAAATGTTTATAATCAGTTTGTTTCAGACTGTAATTGTTACAAAAATGTCAGTTGTTTATAGTGTTAGGGAATACAGTGTGTGTTTGTAAATCATACAAACAACTGAAACGATCCAAATGACCCTGATGATAAGTTTACATACCCTAGTTCTGTATCCTCTGTATTGGTGACAGTCTTTTGTGGTAGTTGTGGAACACACACTTTATTTTGTCAGATGGTAAAGCTCCTTATTCTTCTTAGCCAAACTCCTTTTTTTTTTTTTTTTTTGGCATGAACTGCATGTTTGACACCTCCCTAAAGTGACTCAATGATACAGGAAACTGAGATGGAAACTCCAGAACCTTCAGTTCTTTGTGCTTGTAGCCAATGACAGGTCAAGTCGACCTTATGTTCTGGGTCATATTCAAGACCGTGTGTGTTCAGTCAGGGTTTGTAAACGTATGGATGTTTGACTGTTGAGAGAGAGAAAAAAAAAATGGAGGTGTAAGAAAACAGACTAGGCATGTGAAAAGGAGGGGAAAAAAAAGAGAAGTGAAAGGGGTGGTGGTGGTGGTGGTGGGTGGGGTGTGTGTGTGTGTGGGGGGGGCAGAGGACGTAACCATAGAGGGTGGATGATGGGAAAGAAAGTGAAAAGGAAGTGAGAGGAACTTGCATCATTAATCTAATACAAGCCTGCGGGATGGGCTGGATGTTTGTGATGATAAACTCTTCACCCTCGTTGGCTCTGGCACACATACACACACACACACACACACACACACACTTCTCATTTAGTGCTTGTTACTCAATGCTGATATATAAGCTGAGTCTTTGTGCTCAGTCACATACAATAAGCAATCCTGAGTTTTCACTTACACTATATTAGACCTAGCACTAATACATTGTAATTGGTTTTACTTGGGGGCAGTGTACGTATATACAATAGACAAGCAATACATATTAAGAGTTAAAGGTTAAATATATATTATAGGTTTATGCAAATACATTTCCATGTATTTATAGCTCTTTTGTCTATGTTGCATGAATGGTTCATAGGATTAAAGTATGAGCATGTTCTCTACACTGCACTGATTTCTATGAAGGCCACAATCAGTTTTTCCATGGAAATGTTTGCCCTTGTGTGTTTTTTCTCTGTCGTTTCAGTGGCTAGTAGAGCGCTGAAGTCCTGTCCCTTCTACTTGTGTCCCATGGGACCTTATTATATCCCCAAGTAGAGTTTTGGGGATATAATATTTTTGGTCTGATTGCTGCTGCTGGTTATCCTTTTGTATGAACGTGATAACTTGAAAAATATTCACTTTCGGAATTCCATGTTTTCCAGAGAGGAAGATATTATTGGCATTATTACCTAAAAATAGCCTGATCGGGGATCGGAAAAATATGCCGATCAAAAAAGCTGATCACATAACGTAAATTACTAGCGACCATTTTCAAACTTGCAAACATGCTACAGTACAGGTGCATTTCGTCTTGACTGTTTCTGCACTATTTAAAAGTTAGCTAATTATTAGTGGAAGTTTGGGACCATTTTAGGCAGACAACAGTGTCCCCACGGCTAAATAGCATTAGCTTTCAAACCGAAAGCATCCACGCTTCAACAGCACTTCGTCAAAGTGGACTCAAAGCTTCTATGTTTCGCTAAAACTGGTGAGTACTAGCGTCTGTTAGCATTTAGCCTCATGTGTTGTATGTGGTGATCAGTATTGATGATCGGGCCAAAAAATGCTTCATACTTCATTTATACATATGATGTATTGTATTTTACTTTCAATGGATTTTTTTTTGTCAAGAAAGTTCCAGTATGTTGTAAAAATATATCCACAGAAAGTCTAAAAATCCTAAAGTCATGATGTAGACATCATCTTAACTGTCTTTCTCAATTATCTGTTGAGAGGACTGTTCCTTGGAGATGTCTCTGAAATGTCATCGTGTCCAGACTGTAGTGATTTTCACTTCTTTTAATACTTTTTTCACCTTGCTTTCAAAGGATGAAGTAAAATAAGTTGAGGTAATAACCATTTAGTCCATTGACATTTACCACTCAAAACATCATACTATCTCTATCTCCAACCAAGGCTTCTTTTAAACTGATTAGATATTTAAATCAGGAATTTAAACAGGTAAGTAATTGCCAAATAAATTGTTGTTTGTTAGACTTGGTCAGTGCAAATATAAGAAAAAAGTAGACTGAAAGAAATGATCTACATTAGAAAAACATATTAAAACAGTCACAATTAGAACAGGTATTATTATTATTAGTAGTAGTAGTAGCATTATTATTATTATTATCATCACAGATAAATATGATCAATATAAGTAAAATAAATATACGTTAATCTGTATTTTAATTAGGATATTAGTTTGGCTCTTTTGAGTCTTTGAAGTTGATCCAAAGACATGAATCAGATGTGTTGATGTCCACTATGGTTATTTTAAGCCTTGTCTTTATAAAAAAAAAAATCTATCTCATTACACACATGTGATCATCTCCCATGATTTGAAATTGAAAGAAACATGGCCGTGACACACACTGTCAGTATAATTAGCTTAATAATGGAGAGTCAGATGTGTTATGTAACTTATATGTTGTTCATGTTTTGCTAGTTGCGTACTTCCTCACACCTACATGAATGGACACGTGCACGGAGACTTGCTTATGCGCTGTTGCGACTTTAAATGAATTCCCGCCTCCGGAGTTGTTTGATTTCCATGCCTGTGGCCGCTGACATGCACGGCCGTACGCCCCTTACAAAAAGAACACAACCTCGCATAACACGCACACGTACGCACACTTACAGTCTCATCGTATCATGCATCATCTTCTCACATATTAATGTCACAGCCCATTAAAACCCTTTTAACCCCATTTGGCTGATGTCTTCGCCTACACAAAGTTTCACATGTTTATGCAGCGTGCTGATAAAGGGACCGACAGAGAGGAAGCAAAGTAAGAACTTTGACTCGAGGCCCATACAGTCATAGGGAACACATAAGAGTGTTTAAAGGTGTCGTTCCATCATTATTTCATTAATATTACTGTGTTCTCCATTGTTATTGAATACATTGTGTGTTGGTTCTATTTAAAAAAAAAACGTCCAGAGTGTTTTGTTTCCAGCTGTTTTTTCACGGTAGAAAAATGACTTGAGGTTGAACAACAGAGTTTACTGATACTTCTTCATACATGTCCATGACGCGGTGACGAGGCGTCTCTGATTGGCTCAGAATGCGTGAAGGAACACCCCCCTCCCCTCCTCTCTCGCTGTGTGTGTTTACCTTTACCCAAGTATCATCCAGCTAGGTTTCGTCCCGTTGCTTGTTCTGAGAACGTGCAGGGAAAAAAACAAGGCTTTATTTCCACAGAGAGCACATGAACCAGTTTGATCTGCCATTTTTTTCCAGTTTGTGCAGCAGCTACTGTGGCGCCATCTTCTCCTGTAGATGCTAATGCTAATGCTACTTCTGATTCGCTGCCGGGGATGGGCTTAACCCCACATGGGTGACGCTAAAGTCCATCTGATGTTAGATGGACCGGCTTTTTCTGGGTCCCTTGTTCCTCTTGTTGTTTTCTGTGAATGCGGTATGCAGCCAGTGGAGGTGACAAACCACTGTCAAAGGCAGCATGTGTCGGTAACTCGGGGTGACCCATCAGATTCCAAAAGGAGCGTGGAAAAGTGGTTTTCAGTGGAATGACACCTTTAAAAAAATTTCTCCCCAAAACTAATAAAGTGTGGACATAAAGGTAAATGAGCAGATAGTACTTAAGGTGCTTAAAGCTTAAAGCAGCAGGATATTAACACGCATTGACCCTGTAGCCTGTGTTGAAATTTGTGTGCTTTAATGAAGGAACCAGACTCTTCTGGGAAACGCAAGACTTCCGTACTCACTGCTCATGAACTTCACTTCACCTTCTTCTACTTCTAATTATTCCTTAATAAGAGAAACACAGGGAGAGAGAACCAGAAAACAAAGAGACAAGTAGGAATGATGAGAGAGTTTGGTTGTGACTGAAAGCCCCGGGATTATACATAGCTCTTTCTCTCGCTCTCGTAGTCTTAACCTTAGCGACCTTGGCTACAGGGTTGATCCGACTTTCCTACACATCATATGACTCTGGCTGATAGCTATACAAAATAAATGCTGTTTATTTGTGTGGTTTCTGTACACTGAGTACTTACAGAACGTTCAGATGGTTGTAGTGTGTGTGTGTGTGTGTGTGTGTGTGTGTGTGTGTGTTTGTTTTCAGAGTGATGGATGAGCCTGGTAGCAGATCAATATCAAGATGGTCCTGGAGGGGCAAACATTGAGTGACCATTAGAGTACAGACCACATGCACACATACACACATTAAGTTTTCATGGGCTTTACATCGACTTTTATTTTGTAGAGACACACACCCACATTAGGCATAACTGGAACATGACTAAATGTAAACTTTAGAGCTAACACTGAAGGAGTGATGTTTTTCTTTGCTTTTCTTTTTTTTTTTTTTTACATTGAGTTATGCATTTTCAAACATTTCCCTGTGGTCTACATTAACTGTAAATTATATGGTTCATTAATTCAACTCCACAGGTCCATCTTCAACCCTATTTCTGAGTAATGATACCAGAAAGGTGGTTTTGAGCAGTGGTACTTTAAATTCACATCAGTCATTTCATGCCCCGCCCCTTCTAGGTTGTTGGCTATGCTGCTCTGTCCCTTTCACCCACTTTAATACAACCAACAACTGAACGTTTTAGGTAATCGACCTGAAATTTGGACATATTTTCAGTTTTTACTACAACTGCTGCTGCTGATAAAATATTATGTCATACTCAGAGAAATGATCATCAGAAATCTTAACCTTATATGTGCAAATATTGCGATCTAACTAGTTATAAAATGTAATAAGTGAAGATAGAATTCAATCCATTAGATTTTTGCTAAAAACTTTGCCATGTACTGTATGAAAGGTATGAATTCAAACTTTTAGGGTTCGAATACACAAGTAAATGAACCAAAGACTAATAAAATTGGGTTTACTGGCCCCTTCAAATTAAGACAAATCTCACTTCTTAAGTGTTTTATGTTCTAACAAAGTGAGATTCCTCCAATGTCAGTGTATGTTGACAACCTGAAACTATCTGCAACTGAAAAATACCAAATATTCCATTTCTATATTTTCATTCTGTTGTATCAACGGACAAACTTGCTCTGGCATTAGCAGTTGTCTCAGAGCAGTATCCTGCAGTGTATCATGTGTGATGTCTGGTAACAAGACACACACAGATTCATTTTGAATGAACACAAATCTTGGATCTGTCCTCTACATCCAATAAAATGTCTGAATCTTTAATGATTAGTATTATTTGTCATTACAGCTTAAACTTTCACACTGAGTTGCAGTCATCACAGAGGACAGCTGTTCGTCTCTGTCTGCAGATTATGATCATGACCCTCATCACATCTTTGCACGCAAAGGTTTACTGGTGCATGTGAGAAACTCTGCAGTGCCTTGTAATGCTGTTCTGACCGTATCCCTGATGTCTCCTGTTTAGTTCCACTGAGTTGGCCTTGCCATCATGTTAAATCTGCACTATGCTCGAGAGTATGGGCAGTACTTGTGCGACCCTCTGTAATATGCTTGGACAGCTGTATCTACAGCCCAGTGGGGCAAGTTCACTATCACCCTTAAATCTGCCTAATTACGCATCTCATCAGTCCTTCAGCTGCTCGATAGCTGTAATCCCCAAGTCACACATTCACTCCTGCTCTCCCTGTCTTTCTACACCTCTTTATCTCTGTACATCTCACCCTTTCTTTTTAGTTTTTTCCACCTTTTTCCCCCCTTCCTTCCTTCCCCTCTCTCCCTCTCGCATCACCCTCTGTTGCATCATCCTTCTCCGTTCGTTGCTTCTCTAATCTTGTCCTACCCAAGTAACCAAGCTCTGTGCACTACAGGCAGCCAATAGGACCTCTTCCCCCTCCCCACAATAACTGTTCCCTCCTGGGTTTGCCTTGCTGCTTCATTGCCCCCCCTTCCCTCCACTTCCACACCACCAACTCCTCCTTAAGCCTGGAGCTTCCACTGCTACTGCCAAAGATCAGTCACGCATGTAACTTTATGTACGTGCACATACGCAGACACATCACATCCCTTCCACACTCACTTACATCCAGCCAATTCTTACACATAGCACAACACCAGTTAGGTTACATGGAGTGACCCATAAGTACATACATGTCACACAGCTACACTATATACTGTACTGGAGATATAACCAAGATCAGTCATACTGGCTTCATCTAGCTCCCTTTCACTGAAGGCTACTAACTCAAAGGAAAGGCCACTAACTATAAGTAAAGAGGTAACATGAATAGGAACACTGATATGAAAGTGTGGAAGAGGGGACAGAGCAGCAGTGAAGACTTTTACTAATAAAAGCTTTTATTAACATAACAGTTTTATGAAGCACTTTTAGACTTTAAAATAATGTAATAAAACAGCAGATGGATGTGTAGAAGGATAGAAAGGAACAGCTTCTCGGGAAGGAAAATAATATGATTTAAATGTCTTTGAGGTAAAAGAAAATTGTTTCATGTTACCCTGGGAAATGAGTTTTGATTTAAAAAAATAAATAAATTCTGGTGAGTTAGATTTTTAAGCTGATTAAAATTGGCATTCTGATCCCAAAATTGCAGTCAGTTTTTTTCTGGAATGTCAAGTTTTTTACCCCCCAGATAAGCAAAATCCCACTGATTAGCTGTAATAAGACTTTCCAGCTGATTACAATTGGACTCATCTACAGCTACATGGAAACTTGTTTGTGCAGTTACCATGGAGACAGTGTGGTCAGAGGTGTGTGCAGCTCCCAGTAGGTCAGTACAATTACAGTAGAATTACAGTCACCATGTCCTTTGTAAAAAATATAATAGTGTAATAAACATTGCAGACATGCCTGTTTCTTTCATATTTATCTCCGCCAAGGAAGTTATGTTTTTGCCAGAGTTTGTTTGTCTGTTTGTTAGTTAGCAAGATAACCCTAAAAGTTAAGGACAAACTGTGATGTGACATTTTCAAGGTAGGTTTATAATGGAGAGATCTAGAAATTATTACATTTTGTTGATTGGGGGGGGGGTCTACCTTGGTGGAGGTCTGCGCTCTCCGAGTGCTTTTCTAGTTCATTATGTCAATGTCTGAAAATTCTTGTAAATCAAGTACAGTATTTTAAGAAAACGAGGATCCTAGAGTTCAAAACCTTGATGTGATAGAGAAAAAATTAGATCAGTTTTCAATTCTGCACCCAAACATTTGTTAAAAACAGCTGTCAGACCTATCTCAACGAAAACAAAGCAGTCAGAGACAGCAGATCTGATCGTGATGTGATGGAGCCATAGGTGTTGACCCATCTGATGTCTGAAGGTTAGGGGTCAAAGGTTAGGGTTATGGGTGTTGACCCATCTGATGTCTGAAGGTTAGGGGTCAAAGGTTAGGGTTATAGGTGTTGACCCATCTGATGTCTGAAGGTTAGGGGTCAAAGGTTAGGGTTATAGGTGTTGACCCATCTGATGTCTGAAGGTTAGGGGTCAAAGGTTAGGGTTATAGGTGTTGACCCATCTGATGTCTGAAGGTGAGACGATGTGAATGAAAAAAAAAAAAAAACGTGACATTCTACCTCGTCTGCATCCTGAGGTATTACCACTGATGTGTTTTAGCTGTTGACCTTTAGTTTGACCTTGACCTTTGACCTTCATTCCTCAAAATCTAAGCCATTATCTATCATTTCTGAAAGTTTAATCAAAATCCGTTCAGAACTTTTTGCGTAATCCTGCTGACAGACAAACAGACAAACAGAAATTGAATACCTCCTGGGTGGAGGTAAATATGTCCCCCAGTGTTATCTCTTCTTAAAAACCAGGACCCTCCACACATATAGAACATAACATTAACTCAAGAATAAAGAAGAAAAACTCCTTACCATACGAATCCTAACAGTATCATAGCCAAAACACCACCTGTTATTTTTTATGTCACCCTTTCCTCAGGAGATTTCAGGGGTCGCAGGTGTTTTCTATTGTTACTATGAGCCAAGCATTTCAGTGATGGGTCATACAAACAATCGAGGATTTATTCTACAAGGAAAGGATGGTGGAAGAAATAAAAAAATAAATAAAATAAAAAAGAGTAGAAAACAGGAGGAGTGGGCGAAGGACCAAGAGACGGGCTAATGTGAGCGAGGATGCTAGCTGAGCCTGTGAAGATGTGATGAATCAAATGTCATTTAACCCTGAGAGAACATTAGCCCTCTGCGGTGTTGGCGAGCACGTATGTGTGTTTGTGCGCGGTGATTCATGGCGCCAAACGAGGCAAAACACAGCTGATGAGATACGAATCAACAACCATGGCCAATGCTCTTACCGCTTTCAATAAACAGGTCGTAGCTAGTGTGTATGTGATGTGCTTTACAGTGGGTGTGAATATGTGCGTTGTCTGCCTTCATCTCATCCCACTGCCCTCTGGCACATGCTATACTTTATACTTAACGTTTGCAAATTTGCTTTACCAGACCGTGTCCAGTGGTTGAATTTTCTGTCTCTGTACTCGTCACCCTCTCGTTACATCAATGTCTTCACGCCTTTCACCTGCAGTGACACTGAAATGTACGTCACCTATGTATTAAATCGTATAACGGCGCTCATAAACGGACACAAAGACCCACAGTCACACCTGTTGTTGGCGAGACTCAAAGCAGAACAAAGCATGTTTGCATGTGCGTACTCAGAAAATACACACATCTATACACTCTACACACTCACACATCATCACTGTCAGTCTGGAGGAAAGTCAAGACAGGCCATCAGGATGATTCATGTCTTACAAGAGAGCATGAACGAGCACCCACATACACAAACACACACGCGAATAGAAGGATTTACAATTAATTACTACAAGCTCAACCAACATGAAAAGGTTTTGTCTTTCCTTATTAGAGCTGCACGATATATTGTTTGAGCATCATCACAATGTACGTGTGTGCAATAGTTGCATGTCCTGCAATTATTATTATCTTTTATGTATTTGTCTTTTTTTAATATTCATGTATTTTATTTTTGAACATTTTTAATTAATTCATTTTATTCATTAGTTTTTCTAATATTTTTCATTTATTTCTCTTTTTTTATTATTCATATGTTTATTTTTATTCATTTATTTTTATTTATTCATCCTTTTTATTTATTCATTTATTTTTATTAATTTTTTTTTTTTTACCACTGCTGTTATATATACTTTTGAGTATTTTTTCATATCTCAATATATATCACAGGGTTAAAAAAAAAAAATCAAATCACAATGTCAGTTTTTTTAATAATATTCCTTATACACTTATTTTTAGTCAACGCTGCCACATTTTCTGGATGGATTAATTAACAACATACAAATGCCTTCCATTTTTTTCAAGTGTTCCACTTTATAATGACTCAATGAAGCATCCCATCAATGATTTACTTTAAAATATTGTATTTTCTCTGTTTTTATTCAGCATGTCTTCTGACTTTGTCCTATGAAACCACATCTCCCCTTCTCCTGTCATGGAGGCTTGAACATCATTAAAGGGTTGTAAAATAGGTCACACAGAAAATCAAGCAAAGAAAATGCTCATAACTACATAAATATATGAATATTCTGGATTCAAATAGAACTCATGAAACTAAGTCACCCTACAAATTCAGTGCTTAGCTCTGCGTTTAGCACCAACGGTATTCTCATACCTCAGCTAGAGCATCCGAAGTCAGAAAGTTCAACTTGACATGAAAAAAGCAATGAGGTTGGAGATGAGTTAAAAGAGAGGAGGTGTGAGAGCGAGACGAGGATATGAAGAGGTGCTAGAGACTTAAAGTGGTGAGACTGTGAGTAGGCGCTGAGAAACGAAGGACGACAGGATATTGACCTAACCAGATAGAAGGGAGGACATGAGGAAGAGGGTGAGGATGAGGATGATGAGGCAGGAGAAACCTGACAGATGGACTGAGAGGGAGGTGAAGACAAACAAAGAGCAAATAACACTGAGCTGAAGAAAGTAACTAAAGTCTTAATTAGCTTAGCTTAGCTTAGCGTAGCCTTAGTTTAATGAGAGTGACACATGTCTGTGACCTATGTGGATACAAATGCCACCATGTAACGTTCAAAAATGAAAATAAATCAAACAGAGGTTGATGCTGCATCTCATTTTGAGGTTTCATTTGTTTTGGTTCTTGGAGCAGAATCACACCATCTTCAGCAACAGGTGTCAGGTAATAGATTTTTTTTTAATGTAACACTGTTTTATTGATTTTCATCAGAAGAAAATATAAATACAATCATGCAGTGTGAACAATAATACATGAAAACCCACCCACCTACCTATCCTGTCAGCCTATACTGTATTTTTTTTTTTTTTTAATATTTGCTTCTTGTATTTTATTTTGTTGCCACTTATGGGTAACAAACCAAATATGGTGAATTCATTGACCTTCATTTTCTACAAATGTATTTTTTATTTCACAAAATTAATAGTCGTATTAGACTCCCCAGGTCATGACCTTTCATTTGCACTTGATTTGAAGTCAGACAAATAGTTTCACATATATGAATGAGTGTGTCTAGTGATTTTAAACATTTGAGTGGCCCCTTGTGGGCAATCTAAAAATGCTAAAATAAGTGTGTAAGGTTCACAAACAGTGAGTGTACCTGCTTTGTTACAGTAGGTACCATGAAGTAATGGAACTAATGTAAGGAATGATGTTCAAATGGCTCATGTGGATGTGGACAGGGGTCTGGATCAGCACTTATGTTCTTAAAATGTTCCAAATGTGATTTTCTTTTCACCTTAAATGTGTTACTTTTACTTTTTCGGGCACTTACGGGTAAGAAACCAAATATGGTAATTTAATTTATCTTGATTATCTATATAGCACTTAAAAAAATAAATAAATCACAAATATAATAAAGTATTATTAGGTCCTCCAATAACACACTAAAGTATTTCTATGAGTGTGCTATAATGTGCAAATGTCCCCATTGGTGGGACTAATAAATATCATAATTTAGTAGGTTTGTTTCATTAGTTACCTGTGGAAATTAAATATATGTATAATTAAGTTGTCATTAGTGTCTAATGGCTTTTCTAAATCAAATGGTCGTGTTTTTATTTGCTTGGAACAAGACATTTATAGAGTCTATCACATTTGTGGGTTCCCTTCTCTGTTTTTATGACAGGTGTCCTGATGTGTTACCATCACCCACTGTGTTAAAGTGTGGACAGAGTCATTATCCTCCCAAGAAACCCACGAGAGACAAAGGAAAGACTGGATCTAGGTGCAGATCATTTTCTGTATCAACACGTATGTTGTTGGAATGTTGGAAAAATGATGTTCTCATGTTCTAAAATATATGTTCCTTTCACACTGCATATCTTTTGGTAGGGATGGATGGATGGATGGATAGATGATAGATACGTAGGTAGATTTGCCATATACAGGCAAGGAACCAAATATATTACCTTTATTGATGTTGATTTTCTACATCATGCTAAAACATTTTGAGATATTTCACAGAAGTAATAAAGTCTTGTCATGTCCTCCTATAACACACTAAGATTGTGAGATTGTGAAGTGAGAACAGAGTAATTATCCCCCAAAAAACCCATGAGAGACAAAGCAAAGACTGTCAGAATTGAGCATTTTACACTTTTTTAGTTAAGGGTATTCATCAGGTTTAGTCTGAAACATAAGCTGTCCTTACATCTTACACACTGAATCTTTAATCTGTTTACAGACTTCATAGCATCAACGTATCCTAGCGTTACTCTGTCATTTATTTTTTACCATAATCTGGGTCTGTTTGTGCCTTACATCATCTTATATCTTGATATTAAATAACATAAATTATTACCCTTTAACATAGCCTTTGTCGGCGCATGTTAAAATAAATGAAGACGGTTTGTAGATACGAGAGCGAGGCCACGTTTCTGCCTGAAAAGAGAGTCCGAAATCACAAGAGAAAAGAAAGCGACTGAAGGACTGGAGGGAAGGCGTAGCGGGATAGACGACGGAGGAGAAAAGTGCGTTGAGTATTGAAGTGACAGGTTGTTGTCAGAGCAGCGAGACCCTGGAAGATAGATGAAGACAGGGTCAGCAACTCCCTGCTAATGTCACGGCACATGACTAACTGTGAGTGTGTATACATAGGTGTGTGTGGGTTTATGTTTATGTGAAGGCAGGGTCAGCAAATTTTTGGCCAAGGCTGAGTAACCCAGAGTGTGTATTGTGTGTGTGTGTGTGTGTGTGTGTGCTTGTATTCCTATCTTTATAGGGACATTGATTTGTTTACACAGTCACACCATGGGGTCCTTTGACACCACGGGGACCAAATTTAGTACAAAATTTAATATTCAGTATGTGAATCTATGCAAATGATGTCCTCTATAAACACATTAACTTGCTTTTTTCTGGAAGGTACAAAATGCAAAAAAAAAAAAAGGATTTTTCAAAGGTTTCAAGATGTGTTTTTTTTATTTCTTTGTATTATTATTATCATTATTATTATTATTATTATTATTATTATTATTATTATTATTATTATTATTATTATTATTATTATTATTATTATAACATTTTATGTTATTTTTCTATTTAATTTTATTTATTAACAAAAAGGTTTTCTTCATTTAAAATTTTTTTTAAAAAGATGTCTACTTTATATCTTTTGTAAGTAATTTTTACTACATCAAATTGTATTATTTTATATATTTTTTATATTGAATTCATATATATATATATATATATATATATATTAATTAAAACCTTTTTTTTTTTTTTGTAACTTTACACTCACTACCCAATGGCTACTTTACCCACAAGTGATGATTACAAACTTGGTCCTCATGAGACATGGAAACCAGTGTGTGTGTGTGTGTGTATGTGCCTGCACTTGAAAACGTGTGTCATAGAGTAAGTGAGTACAAGGTCAGCAGTTTGTGCACTACGAGGCTGACACGCACCATGTTTGTGTATTTGTGTCTGTACACAATGTGCATGTGGCTTTTGGTGGCGTGTTCTTATGTTTGCCCTCATTTAACATTTCACTTCCAGTTCAAACCATTTCCCTTCTTTTTTTTTTCCCCGCTCTGTTTTCTCTCTCAACATATCAACAGTGGTGCGACTGAAAGGCGACTTTAGTCCCCTGTCGTATAAAAAAAACACACTGCTGTTGCTAACTTCCTCTCAGCTGATGTTGTGTATGTATTAACTGCATGACATCGGTGGCTTGAGTGCAGCACGGTGTCACATTTTTACAGTTGGCTGTGCACACAAACAGTCGTCTGTAGTGACTTGTGTGTCACTTTCACACATGAAAGAATAGATTTAAGGCCATCGAGTTAAATGGGGAGTGGGGAGGAAATTTAGTGCAATATATGGTCTAATCTATCTTGCCTAGCTGTCATAATGTATATGGTAATATGCAGTGATTTTTCAAAAAGTCATCAAAGTTTGAGCATTTTGGGGCGTCAATGTGCACACACATCAAGGACCGGCGTTAACCTCTCAGGCAGCCCTTCCATCCACAGCTTCATAACAGTCATGGTTTAATTGAACAGATTTTCAAGTGCAGACATGCGACAAGATCACAAAATATGGCGTCTTTGCATATGTCGGCTGATGAAGCCTATGTACACAGTGAAGTTGAGTTTATGTAACGATGTTTTTATGGCAACTTCCAAACTAATCTAGCTCTACATTTAGTATTTCTTCTGATTTAAAGTCACATATTATAATATTATCTTCTAGTATTCTACGGCCCTCTAGAACGTTGCGACAGCTCCCGTTCACTTTGAGTGACGTCAGTGGGTGGATTTTTTTCGATAACCGCCCACTGCGCCGTTAACGCCCGCTGCCCATGGCAACGAGTTTTGTCACTTCAGATTCACTGTACCATATCACTCCGCAGGTAGTTCGGACACTTTTAAAGTAAATATTCGCTTCGTTATAACGGCTAGTTTATCCAATGTTAACATATACTGATGTTATTCTTACCGTAGTCAGGAAATCAGGGGAAATCACTGTCCTCCTCTCGTACAGAATCTCCAGGGCTGGTATAGTATTTTACTGAGTGGTTCCGTCTCTCTCTTTTCTCCACCTAAAACTCTCTGCACCCCCCTTCTGTCTGCCCCGCTTAACCCGCATCTTATTGGCTATTTCACAACACTAGCCTGTTACGGTAGTGACAGTAATAAACTGTAATAACCCGTAGAGTAAGAGGGATAATGCATGGCCCAGGAGTTACTATCGAAAAATATTCCCCTTCACGGCAGAATATTTTTCTGATAGTAACTCGTGGGCCATGCATTATCCCACTTATGTAGTGTTTTTCAGGTGTTTTCATGTAATTAATTTACTGAGTAAATTCAAATTGTCATCACATTAACCCTTTAACCCCTGATGCGTCAGCGATGACGTGTTCTGAAAGGATGGTTTAGGTTCAATATTAAGAAAAAAAAATGTTTTTTTTGCTGTTATTTTACTGAGTTTTGTTCATGGATCTGATATTGGAAGATAAACAAGTGTCAAAAAGCAACTGATTTAGAAAAAAGAAAAAACTAAAACTACTGGAAACAAATTATAGTATTATTTAGTTAGTTAGTTAGATAGTTATACTTAATTTTAGTTAAGTTAGTTAAGTTATTATTTTGTAAATATTTATTAGTTTTTGTTCATTTTGTTCCTTATTTTTTTTATATTTCTACATTTAATATTGTAATTTTTCTTCCCCTTTGTGCCATTTGTGTTTTATTTTGTTCGTGTTACTTATTATTTCACTTGGTTTATTATACATTTTTGGCTGTTATTGTCCATTTTGTTGCATTTTTTTTTTTGACCGTAACTCTTAAATTCTCAGGAGTTAAAGGGTTAAAACTTGGAAAACTGAAGAAAATGTGACTTTTTCAGCGAATTGTGAGTGGCTACAACAGTGTCTTCTAGTTGTGAACATCCAAATGGGTCATATCTGAAGGTCAAACTGCATTTTACCTGAATTACTTACATGCATACTGTACATAGGCTTAGTGGTTTCCAACTATTAGACTTATTATTATTATTATTATTAGACTCATTAGAGTATTTTTGTGGCGATTTACAAATTATTTTCCCACATTTAACCTTTCGTAAGTCATTTAGGTCCATTAATTAGATTATTTTGGTGTGAATAATACATCTGGAATATCAGCAAAAACAAAGGAGGTGCATGATTCACTTTCTGTTTATTAACAAAATGTCTTGCTGGCACATCTTTGAACAATCCTCATGCTCTGAACTGTACCAGGAACTGGATGAAAACCTGATCAATACAGACTGATCCTTATTCCCCTTATGGTGTAACTTTTAGTTGTTGGCTTCAGGGCAAAGGTACAGTCTACCATGATACAGAAAGTAATTTATTCCAACCGCTATCATCTTTGTAAACGACACAGTGCAATTTGCGTGTTATTACTTGTTGTTGGTCGATTGATGTGTGGTCGATGTTGTTTGTTTACCTGGTATTTACTCCTGGGTGTAAATCACATTGCCTCAAGCCTTTAGTCTTCATCCTTCATTCTTAGCATTTTTCTGTTAAAATTCTATGGGTTTTTTTGTATTTAACTTTGTATCTCATGTAAATGTAAATTTAAAGTAAAGATTACTTTCTGTTTTTTTGTTTTTTTTTTTATTTTTTTAGCAAAATATATCTTTTTCTTTCACACATCTTTCATTCGGTACTGTAGGGCGAGGCAGAAGTGCTTTTCTAGTTTTTCCAATTATTTCTTTTAATCCTCTTCAATTCTATCATTGTTAAGCCAGTAACAGAAAAGGAACCCAAATGCAACACATGGAAACAGAAATGATTTTAGGTTGTTTTTTTTAACAACACTGCTCTACTGTTTTCTTTTTTTTTAAGAACGTATCTGCATCAGACATTAAATGTGCTAAATCTTACATACTTTATTAAGATGAGTCAGAAAACAAATGACTTTAGTGCTGGTTAGCACATGTTTTTAATATGTATGGTGGTTTATATACATGTATACAATGGATTTGTAAATATTCCACTCGAAAGAACCTGTAAAGTGAATGGATCATAATGTGCAGACAGTGTTTTGAAGTAGATCAGAGATTAATATTCCTTTGGACTAAAACCTATTCGATAACCCTTTACTTGACAGGTGAGTTCATAACACATTCATAGCATTCATACCAAACCTTTCATGAAAGTGGAAGACAGAATGATGACAACTTTTCAAAATAAAAGTCCAACAATTGCAAAGCAGCACTGCCATCTGAGTCAATGGGCTAGTCCAGTGGCAATTTCTTTAATTGCTGATGATTTATCTTTTGCTAATGGGATTGTCCAACTGTTCCAGGTAGAGGCCTGTGACGGGACAGAGCTCTACATAAAAACAAATGCGGAACAGGCCATTAATTTGAAACCCTCTTGCGGGAGCGGGGCATCGGCATGTTCTCTGGAGTACCACAAAACATTGAATACATTTCACAAATATGTATTTGAAAAGTGCCAAAAATCGGCAGTGCTGCTTTGCAATCATTGGATAGTGGTAGATCTGAGACCAATATTCCTTTCGTGTAAAACCTATTCTCTTACAAATTGTAAGAATTTCACATTTTGACCCAACACTAGCTGACTCCCTGATGAAGGCTTTGATGCCGAAATGCATTGGGGGGTTTTTATAGGATTTTATAGGTTTTTATAACCAAGCTAATTTAATAAAGGCTTTTTAATTTTCATTTATAAGAGAGTGCCTTGGAATTTTTTCTTTTTTATCTTGCTGTTTTCCCATCCAATAGAGCACCTCTAGTTATTATTGCTTATTTTGAGTCCAGGTAGCTCTCCTTAAGCAAACGTTTTTAACTTATCTTAGAAACATGAGTCAACCAGCATTTAAGACTTGACTTTTGTTTATCAGTAACACATGGTAAAATGTCATTACTTTTATTCCGGAAGTATTTTACTTGTAGATTCACTCTAACCACTAACCATCAGTGACATAAAAGCTGTTGCATTGTCATTCATATTCCCTGAAAAGTGGCCGCAAAAAATGTAAATTCTTGTTCGGGTCTTATGATTTAAACTTTGCCTGTTAATAATACTTCATTAGTATTCATCCAGTAGATGTGTTTTGTTGCCTGCGGGTATTTAGGTCTATGAACTCAAAGCCACACCGCAGACTAAGCCATATCTGGATAGTTTTGCATTTTTTTCCTCCAGTCACGCAATTGATTTGGAAGGTTAATTGTTTACTCTTGAGGAACATACCTGAGAACAAAGCTGTTACTAAACCTTTCATCCTGGATGAGCCAGTTGAAAGCCTGTGTTGCTCAGTTAGATTCACAAATATTAAAGTCTGCAAAAGCTCTGAAGTTCAGGTTAAAGTACAAAGAGTATAATGTCTGTGATCAAAGCAGGGGAAAAAAATAAAAAATTAAAATCCCCCGCTGTGTCTAAACTAAAACAAAAAATGAGAGATTATTTTTCATTTGGTTGCCTGTGAAGCTCAGGCCAGCAACATCTACTCCAGCTTTATGATAGTATTTATTATTGTAACTTTTATCACAGAAGCTGGTTACAGTTATATCATCATTTATAGCACTTCTAAAGACTCAGAACCTGGTTTTTCATCACATAATAACCTTTCATTACAGCTTTTTATTGCTTTGTAAATCTGGGTTTTATCTGTTTCCACAATAAAGCACTGCCACTGTATTGATGAATAGTGTGGTGTTACTAAAGAGGGGAGGATTTCAACACTATTTGCTCATTTGTTAACCTATGGGCCATTTGTTTCCAGTGGGATTCACTTCAATGTAACACAAAACAATGGATTAACCAGTACTGTAACAACAGCTTCATTCTTTTAAACCACATTAAGATCAGGAAACAGCAACAATATTCATAATGCAACAATTAAATTTTCTGGTACGTTTTAAGCAGTAGATAAATAATACTTGTCTTGGATCTGCTCAGTGTTTGTGTCAGTTTGTCGCATTTTTTTTTTTTTTTTTTTGGATGAAATTATTATATGCCTGGGCTCAGACTGTTAGGTAATTTCAAATATTTGTTCATTTAACTGCTTATTGTTTTGTTGTTTTCTGTTGTCCAACAATTGCTTTTTTTTTTTTTTAGCATTTAGCTGATGTTCTTCTGGTTGAATGGATGTATAGAATGTTTCTGCTATAGAGTTGTCATGGCAACACAGGTGGGATATGGGGCAACCGAAAAAAAACTGCCATGAAATCATCAAACATCAATTTACATTAAATGGCAGTTAATTATTGACCCCCCCCCCTCTCTGAATGGGAGGCAATGGGGATTGTTTTTGGTTCGGTTTGTTTATTTGTTTGTTTGTTTGTTTGTTTGTTTGTTTGTTTGTTTGTTTGTTTGTTTGTTTGTTTGTTAACACTCTAGCATCAAAACTACTTGTTAAAATTATGCCAAATTGCATTCATATATTGCCAGTGACCTACAATATATGTGATTACATTTTGGGAAAAGTAGATCAAAGTTCCAATTTCTTTATGAATTTCTAAAATAATTTTTTTTCTCCCATCTCCTTATAAGCAAAATTCCAAATGTCTATAAAAAATATCCTTTTTTGTTGGGATTTACTTCAAAATTGGCACATTGGGGGTACAGTAATTAACATGTTGACATCAGCCCATATACATAGAAATGATGACATAACCTGGAACAATGCCAAAAAAAATAAGTCACAATATGTGCGAGAGGCAGGTTTTGTGTTTCTGACACCACTTTGTGAATAAGGAATTATAATAATTATATATATATATAGGCATATAGGCATTTTTCACTCTCTGGTTACGTAGTACAAAGACACTATATTTCAAAATACATCTAAAAAGAAAAGTTCTTGCCAAATTGTAACACAGCCAAAACAATCACTAAATTAAACAAGTGGTGCCAGGCACAATAAACTCTGTTTTATCCTGATTTGCTCTATCTTTTATCATTGGAAAAACACATTTTTGTTTATCTTGATCTTTGACCTACATTCACCAACATTTAATGAGATGTATTCTGGATCACTTTGGCCGTTTCCTGAAAATGTTATGGAAGTTGGTTCAGTAGATTTTGGGTTAAGTTGATGACAAATCAATACACAGACAACAGACCAAGAGAGACAGAGGAGAAAAAAAAGAATAAAAAATGATGGTTAAAAAAATTTGATGAAAATGTATATAAACACATGAAAAAGACAAATATAAGATACTACAGTTTTTCTTCAGCAGCAGCCACTTGATGCTTTTATTAAACTAATGTGAAACTACTGTAGAAGTTGAGTGAAAGGGTGAATAATACTCCTTCTGTCTCCTCTTACAGGTTTTGGAGGTTAATCCAGGCTGACCCAGTCCAGTAGACCCTGGTGAAGTCCAGTGAAGGTCAAAGAGCAGCAGCAGACCTGGCTCCAGCAGTCATGGCTGAGCCTCCATCATCTCCCGCCTCGTCCCGTCTCTCCTTCCCCACGTCCATCCTCCTCTTTCTCTTCTCCTTCCTTTTACTCCTGTCGTTCCCCGAGTCGGTTCAAGCAGGTTCATCTGAAAAAAACTGTTCAGCCAGTGGGGATCCATGTCAGGAGGGTGAGTTGTTCCAGTAGTTTAATGTAAAGGATTACCAGCATTTAATAGGATTGAATATAGGAGAAATGTAAGTGGTAGTCTATTAAATGGGTTACTGTAATCCTTGCAATGTACTGTAAGCCACAGATATCATACATCTGCATTTCAGATAAACATGTTTGGCCAGTTAAGTTTCAGTTCATCACAGTAAAACAGTGAAAAAAAAGACGGATCACTTACATCAGTGGTGTCAAACTCATTTTAGTTCAGCCCAATATAAAAGAAAGTGGGTCAGACCAGTAAAGTTAATCACTTTTGAGTAGAAATAAGCTAAACTCTTGAATTAAAATGCTTATATCTACAAATTGCACTTGACTATGACATGACCAACCTGTACATTCTTAAGAAAAATAAATGCAATGTTAACAATATTGCACCTTAATTTAGCATTTATACATGTGAGTCACATCTTAAGAGATGACAGTAGATCTACAAATACACAAAACATACACAACACAACAGGCAGAATATTAATAATAAAAAAGGCTAGTCTTTTTTTTTTATAATAAAACAAAGACTAAAATGTACACTTTATTATTTGTAGATTATTATGATAGTATTGTACTGGTCTGATAATTTTTACATTGAATTCATCTAAAATTATTTAAACACATTTGATTGTTATCTTCAGGTGGCGCACATTTGGCACCTCTGACTTACATGCTCAGCTCCTTCACACAATTGTACTTTGCCGTTGTATTAAAAAAAAAAAAAAAGAGCTAAATTAAGCATTAAATAGATTGATAGATTAAGTCTTTGTTGAAGGAGGCAGAACATTTTAGTGTATGGTCAGATTGATTTAATGCATTTGTAATTTTACCTATGTTTAGTATCCAGCAGATTTAATCGCTGACTTTCCATTATCTAAGTTGCATTATGTTAAAAGGAGGCTTATGATGTAAAGACAAGGGGAGACTATTGTAGATTTTCAGAAACAGCGTTCACATTCGTCACAGTTGGCTCTATGGGTCATTGCTCATCATTGACAGTTTTTTTATTCTCGGGGGTCTACAGTAGTTTAATTCATGAGTAAATAAATGTCTGACTATTGCCTTTAAAATTACCTACATTTTCCTTCTACTTAATTGCACATATCTTGGTACATTTGTTTGTGCATTGGTGCAATTTATTTTTTTAATCCAGAGGGCGCAAACAACAGCCAAGAGACTTATTAGCCGCTTAGAGGTGAAAATGTCAGCAGAATATTCATAACACACCCCTTAGGGCAGATGTGTGTTAGCGTTTGTGTCTTTTCTAATTGAAAAACTAACCACTCTAGAGTTACTTCTGCTAATGCTTTTCCCTGAAACTGAAGCACATTGGTTATTTTGGGGGTGTTTTAGTATGACCATGGGGAAATAAACATGCTGCCTATTGTAATCCTTAATCAATGTCCAAGATGGCACAGTGTGGAAGATTAGGAAGGGAGAGATAACACAGTGGAAAGAAGACCCCCTGTGTTACTGAAGGATGGCTTTGGGTATTTAATGAGGACACATTGCACTTTATTTCTAACAAATGCACTTTATTGGCACAATAGCACTTTATTTGCAGCATTTGCACAGAACAAATTGCACATTTTATATTTGCACATTATTTATTGAATAACTATTTTGGAGTTTTCAGCCTGTTGATTGTTGTAGCATTAGTCGCTACCGCTAGCCGTTAGCAGAAGCAACTAATGTCAACCAACATGCAGTGCGTCTTGATGTGTCTAGGTAAACCATATTACAACAATGTAAATGAACATTTAACTTCAACCTAATGATATATAGCACATCCACAAAAAAGTTAGCTTTCAAACACATGAAGTGGTCAATGCAGACACAGGAATTAGCATTAGCATTAGCATTAGCAGACTCTGCAGATTTAAAATCCATTTTTTGCTGTGTTTTTCTGTGAGTTTTTTTTTTTTTTTCATTTCTCACCTTTGTCAATGCCAATCTTTGTTACTCTAAAACAACCACTTTTCCCTCTCTCTGCTAGAACAACCGGTGCAGCCGTAAACTACACAAAACATAGATATTTTCCCAACGGAAAACTCATTCGGCTTCACTTCCTGTCCTCCATTTGAAAATCGTGCGCTGACTATATAGCAATGTGACGTCATGTGAAATCAACCTATTAAGTAGACCAGGGCAGGATATAACAGGGTGCCATTTTCTATCTGTCTTGGCTGCTATAGTCACATCTAAAGTCTCGTCATCCTTGTACTGTTACTGATGTTTTTTTTCTTCTTTTTGTCACCTGGTGAAAAAAACACTAATAATTTGTTACACCTTACTTACTTCCAACCTCAAATCTTTTTTTCCCACTACATAATCCAGCCATGTACAGTCAACCTAACACGCAGAAACATTGCAGGCAAATAAAGTATGTGTTTGTTGTGATTTCAGGTGTGGTGCTTCCTGTGTGGAACCCCCAGAACCCCTCTGTTGGTGACAAAGTAGCTCGGGCCATCGTTTACTTTGTAGCACTTATCTACATGTTCTTGGGAATGAGCATTATAGCGGATCGATTCATGTCTTCTATAGAGGTAAGACATGTGGATTAACAACACTAAGCATTTGTATTTAAAGGTGAAATAGGTTAATAGTGGATGGATAGAGAATGATCACTGCATTGGATGATTTGGTCATGATGACAAGGACACAGAAAATACATGTAGGTTGAATTTTAGTTGAGGTGTTTAAATATTAGAAAATAAAAATATGTTTTATCATTATCTTTTGTGAGTTCATTACAGCCTAGTATGAAAAACACATTATGTTTTTCCGCTCTTAATGGTTTCTTAATAGATTAATTTGCATCTATAGGACAAAGAAGATAAACAAGGAAATAAATCACAGAATTTGACAGTGAGGCTCATAAAGATTGAAAGTATATCTGTGATGTCATTATTACCCCACCCCCCAAAAGGGGAGGCAAGTGGTAGTGTTTTTGGTTTTCTTTTGTTTTTTTTGTTCCTACATGGAAAGAACCTATATGAAAAATATACAGGGCCAGATAAAGGTGTGTGTGTGTGTGTGTGTGTGTGTGCGTGTGTGTGTGTGTGTGTGTATACTATGATTAGACACCTCTGTGTAAATGATTTTGGTGTGTATATGTATATGTTATATAGTGAATACATATATGGGATTTAATAAAAGCAACTATATTGATAGGAAGAACCCTTCTTGTTACATGTGGATTGGCCGTTAGGTGATTCTAATTTTATGTTTGAATTTAAATATGCGATGATGTGGTATGTTTGAAAAAGAAAATTAAAATATTCAAGTCATAAAAAAGAATATTACAGGCTGCTGGTTATTAGAATGAAACAGTTATGGTGTAGAAATGTTCTTTATCAGTTTGACCAGATGAAATTAGATTTAACCTCATACAACAGCTGTTCAACAGCTCTACAACGTCTTCATAAAACACTCGCTCTTCTACTCTTTCCCATCACCAGGTGATTACCTCCCAGGAGAAGGAGATCACTATTAAAAAGCCGAACGGTGAGACCACCACGGCTACCGTCAGGATTTGGAATGAGACCGTTTCTAATCTCACTCTGATGGCTTTAGGTTCTAGTGCCCCCGAGATACTGCTGTCAGTAATAGAGGTGCGTACGATATGAGCAAGGTTGGTAACACATTCGATTAACTGATACAATATAATGGGGGCGCTGAAATCAGATTTTCTCTCCACCTATAGGTGTGTGGTCACGGTTTCGAGGCCGGCTCTCTGGGTCCCAGTACCATCGTAGGCAGCGCTGCTTTCAACATGTTCATCATCATCGCCCTGTGTGTGTACGTGGTCCCTGACGGAGAAACGCGCAAAATCAAACACCTTCGAGTATTTTTCGTCACAGCCGCATGGAGCATTTTCGCCTACATCTGGCTTTACCTGATTCTCAGTGTGTTCACCCCTGGAGAGGTGGAGGTGAGGATGGAAAGAGATGGAAACTAGACTGTGGTGAAGTGTAATCATCTACTTGTTTTCCACTCATGTGCAAAGCAGAGGTACTTTACTGGAGTATTTCCATTTTATGCAGCTTTATACTTCAAATATCCTTTTTACCTCACTTCATATGTCTGACAGTGTGAGTTATGGGTTTGGTTTTTTTTTTTAGATTACACTTTTTTATCACCTCCGTGTCCAGTGTAAGATGAAGGATGAAGTGCTCCTTCATGGTTTGAGAAAACTGTCCTCCCTCTCATCTCTTTAATTAAACGCAAACAGGCCTGTTTTGATGAGTATGAAACATTAATTTATTATTATTATTTTTTTTTAGAGATGTGTTTTTCTCTCATCACAGTGACAGTTCCATAGACGGTGACACATTGCTTTACATTAAACTGCAACCAAATATAACATAGTTCATGAACCCACCCCATTAAAATACAATATGTGCATTAATTCTGCAGTTATACAAATACAGAAACAACATATATGACAAGCAACATTGTATTTTTACTTTAAACTCTAGAAGTATATTTTACTGGCAATACTTAACAGTATAATGTTTTACAAAGGATATGGCTGTAATTTTGGAGTCTGTATCCCAATTTTGGTTTTAATCAACATAAAAATCTAACTTAACAGAAATGTTGTTTTCCCCACTGTAATTGTTTATATTATATAAATATACCCAAAACATAGTTATACTTGTAAGGTAGGGGTGGGAGAAAAATATCGATTCACATATGTATTGGGATTTTTTGTTTTACGATTTTTACATCGATTTTTTTTTTCGTTCAAAAATAGATTTTTTTCCCCCCCATATTTAAATGATTCATTTTAAGTCGGGTGGAAAAAAAACTTACCGCTTGTAAAGACCTTAGATGACTGTATGAGCCACTCAGATGCGACACGGAATCCACAGAAATCACCTCAGTGAAGGCACACAGATGACAGCTAGCTTATTATCATATTAGCTTCAACAACACACCAGCGTTAAACAGCATTAACTTATGTGCAGAAAAACAATACACTATGCTAATATCTATTCCAGCTGTATCGTGTTATTAATCTCACCTTGTAGCATTTACACCCAGTAAAAAAACTACGAGTATATGAATTAGAGTTGGGAAAAAGAGGATGATTCTAAACACGAACAAGGTGCGTTGAGGACCGTCGTAACATCTAAGGTGTGTTCAACAGTGCGGGATATCTGAAATAAATAAATAAATAATCTGAATAAATATAGTTATGTATTGTAGCAGTTTACTTCCCAAACTCTGGTTCATATTCTGTATATTACTGCTGAATAAGTCTGAACTGACTTGCATATGATGTGCATTTTTTTGGGAAATATGGCACCCAATCAGCACCCAAAAAATCTTAAAAGAATCGAATCGGCATAAAAGCATATCGCCCCAGCCCGATTGTAAGGGTAGTGCATCTGTAAAGAAAAAGTGGAATTTCTAGATACGCCAGTCTTGTTCAATACTAACATTTCATCTGGGCACTTGATCTTCCGTACTCAGTCTTTGTGCACTGATGCCTTCAGGTTCCCACAGCCCATTTGTAAAAGGTGTAAAAGATGGATATCACCAACTCATCCTACCGGTTGGTCTGTCCTGAAATGTCAGATTGAAACTTTTTCCATTGAACAGATGAACATGAGAAAATGATTTTTCAGAGTTAATCAAGCTTTTAAGGAAGGGTTTTGAGTTACTTTTTTGTGGTTTTTATTGGTATCTAAGCAAAAATAAGTTGTGGGCATATGTCAATACATGCAAAAGTCACCCCCCCCCCCCCCCTGCCTATATCACTGTACCACTTACATAGTATTAATTAAAGATCTGGACACTTCTGGCTGCATGAAGTCCACATGCTATGACTCCTTCCTCGTCATTTTCTTTTATCCTTATTTTCCGTTTCTTCTACAGGTGTGGGAGGCAGTGCTCACCTTCCTCTTCTTCCCCCTCTGCGTCGTCCAGGCCTGGGTGGCCGACCGCCGCCTCCTCTTCTACAAGTACGCCCGCAAGCGTTACCGTGCAGACAAGCACCGCGGCATCATCATCGAGACGGAGGCTGGGGCTGACGGAGGGATGGGAGGTTTGGACGGCGGAGTAGGAGGAGGCGGGGGAGCGCTTGGGGGGTTCACCAAGATGGACATGCTGGAGCTGGATGGACAGATGGCGTTGAACTGTCACAGCGGGATCGATGGAGGAATGATGGAAGAGGGAGGAGCCAAGGACGATGAGGACGAGGCGAGGAGGGACATGGCAAGGACACTGAAGGAACTGAAGCAAAGGCACCCGGATAAAGACATGGAGCAGCTGATTGAAATGGCAAACTATCAGGTTAGGAGTCAACATGTACACACACACACACACACACACACACACACACACTTGTTTCCATGTCTCATGAGGACCACATTTGTAATCATCACTTGTAGGTAAAATAACCATTGATCAGTGACTGCAAAAAAACAAAATTAAATAATAATAAAAACATACAAAAATTTAATAAATCCCAAAAAAAAAAGAAAAATACATTGAAACCTTTGAAAAATACACATTTTGCTTCGGTCCTACTTCCTCATGCTTTATGGGGACTTCAAGAAAAAAAAAAACAAGTGAATGTGTTTATAGGGGATATCATTCATATACACTTTCATACTTCACACAGATTTAGATTTTTTGGCATCGAAAGCAGGGCCTGACAGAAAAATATTGAGAATCACTGCTTCAAATCAGGGTATCGGTGTTTAATTAAAAAAAAATATATATTTTTTAAGATTGTCATCTTAATTCATTTATTTATTTAAATGACAGGAACTGCAGACTTCATAGAATATTAAAAAAAAAAACAAAGCATCTGTGTTTCATCATGAAGCCCCACAAAGTTATGCAACATATAAAGGAATAACATAGCATCTGGAAGCATGAAACAGTTGCAACATACACTGTCTCCATTATATGTTCCAACATGTAAGATTCATACTCAGGTGTGTATTTGATGTTTGTGCTTCAGTCGAGTCCTTTGTTGATGTAATAATACTCACTAGCATTGCACACGGTTACTTCAATACAATCGTGAAAGAGCTGATGAAAAACTTCAGGGTAGCGCAGAAGGATATTCGTGAAGAAACCCACAGTATTAGCCAAAAGTTTCAGCAATGGACCGTACACGCTTTGCATAATGTGATTTATTTGCCAATGAAAGTAGTCGGAACTATAAAACATTACTAATTGTCGAGGCATCCTGGTGGTTTTGCTAGTAGAGCACATCTTAGTTTGGCCAAAGCCTTATAGCAGCAGCCTTCCCATTTGCTTCATGTCATTTCCCTGCCCTCAGTTCCCACTCATTTACTTTCTCTCTTCACTTAGTCTATCAAATTAAAGGCTCAATTCTTAAAAATAACAGCCACTGGAAACCAAAACCATCTACTGATCTGAAATGTTTAATACCATCTGAACCAGTAAATATATTAACCCTGTGATTCATACAGTACAGTTATAATACAGCTGTTCTCTTGTATATTCATGGGTTTTATCATTACTATAATTCGGTAAACTACAGAATTGATTTTAAAATACTACTCCTCACTTATAGTAAAGCCTTAAATGGAACAGGACCGAGTTACATTTCAAACTCACTGATCAATTATGTACAAACTAGAACACTAAATCAATAAATTAATCAATAAATCAATGTGGAAATAGCTGATTTACACTGAAAAAAAAACCCCAAAATACATAATATTACAATAAATGGTAATAAAAGACTAGAGAAATTATCATTTGGGAAGTGCCACAAAGGTATCAGTGGGTCTTTATGGGTTAAAAA
This sequence comes from Siphamia tubifer, assembly GCA_020466265.1. Taxonomy (NCBI): domain Eukaryota; kingdom Metazoa; phylum Chordata; class Actinopteri; order Kurtiformes; family Apogonidae; genus Siphamia; species Siphamia tubifer. Next base: position 18,315,971 of record CM035800.1, read on the forward strand.
AAATATTCATTGTTGGTTAATGTAAAAAAAAAAAAAAAAAAGTGAAAACAATCTTTAAAAACAAAAGAAAAACTGAAGCAGCAAAGCATGTGGAAAATGTCATTCCTGAAACTTTTTGCCATACATACATAAAAATCAATTTACAGGCAGTTGTGAATGTAAGTCAGTCATAAAAAAACAGTTAATATTAATAAACTGACAGCTCAACCCTCTGAGGCAGATCTTACATATTGAACCTTTTATGTCTCTAGTGCATAAGTTGATTGCTAATGTGTTTATAATGTTGAAAAGAAGCTAAATTATGGCTAATTAATTGTTGTTATATGAAGGATACACACAGAGGTTTTTTTTCCCAGTGTACTGTGAAGCAGCTCGACTGATTTGCTGCATATCAGAGCTCTACAGCTGTTGTTTTTCACTGCTTTTATGCTACGTCTGCGTATGAAAAATACTGCAGGGGAAGCTAAAACTGATCAAGCAAGCGGCTCATCTGACATATCACTCAGAACAAACTGAGCTGTAGCATCTTTTTTTTTAAATTTTTTTTTTATTTTTATAACTGTAATCTCTTTCTGCCTTGTTTCTATTGGCGTGTGTTTCTGTCACTTCACACAGTAAGATTTGCAAAGCAGATTGGATATATTAATGCAAATCACAAACGACTCACAAGGTGTTTTTAGGCGATAGAACACGTTGGTATGCAGGGAGACACTTTGCACTGTTTGAATGCGACTGCCAAGGTGTTGATTGGAGATGTATTGATTTTCATTTTCACTGCTAATCATTACATAATGGCCCCAGGGTAAATGAAAATTAACCTCTCTATAAGGCTTTGTCTAATTGAATTTTCACACTCACATTACACACACCTTTAATTAAGTGGCCTGAATATTAGTCCCGCTTCTATATCTCCCTCGTATAATTACACACTCAAAGTAAAACGCTTTATTTCTTCATATGTGCGTTCGCAAACCCAGCCTGTAACGAAAAAAGCTACTTTTACTGACAACACTGTAAAATTCACCCCTCTATGCCATCCAGGTTATTTTTCCCCCGGTAAGTTCTACAAGCATCATAGAGTATCTGCAGTAGGTGGACTTTAGTGCTGCACTGTAAATTTAACTGTTGGTTAAATTTGGCAGTAGTTTAATATAATGGCATTTGCTTATCGAAGATTAATCGAGTAATCGGTTAATCGAGATGAAACTATGGTGGAAAAAGTGAATCACATGCGCATCTGTGTCGGAATAATTACATAGAAAAGTTTTATTTGTCATGATATGCAGACATCCCAAGTCTCCCTGATATCGATAGTGGCTCACTGATGGCCGCAAGTCACATAAAATATTCCGGATTTTGGACTATGCGAGGGAGTTTTTTGTTTAACACTGCAAATGAGAGCATGCAGGTATGTCTCCACCGACTCTCTGATCAAACTTATGCTCACTGAGCTGCTTCAGTCTGATATTTGACAGATGTGCATCTTCTCCACAAGCATCAGCCTTACCCTATTGGAGAGGCTTCAGGAGTGGACACAGACTTCCTTGATGTCGGGGAGTTTAGGGACCGTCAAGACCGGCAAAACAAACAAACAAAAAAAAATAAACAAAAAAAAAACTTTTCTCCATTAAATCAATTGTATATTCAGCTCAAATGTATAAATAAATACACGAATGAATCAATCAATACATAAATAAATGAATAATTAATAAGTATTCATTTAATTTAACTAATAAATGCTTACTCAAATTACACTTTTTTGTTCAGTAGTGTGTGGGTCATGTGGGTCATGTGACCTCTGGACTCCAATAGGCCTTTAATTTATAGCCCTAGTCTGGGCTACACAAAACACACCTTGTATATTTAATTTATATCACTTCATTGATTTCCTAGCAATTTTTTACTCATGAATTACACCTTTTCGTTCAATAATTCGGAAAGTGGGTGGGGGGTGGAAGGGTCGATAAGCATCTCCCTGAAATTAGTTTTTGGAACTTGGGATTTCTGGATATGTCTACGTTGAGTGTGAGACCAGAAAAGTAGATCTACTGTTCTCCCTCATCTTGCCTCCTTGCTTCTCCTCCTTCCCTCACCTCCTCTTCAAATCATTTCCTGACCTTTTTTGTTTTCTGGAAGTGAAGGAGGGACGAAAAGGAATTTGGCAGACGCCCCGAGGTGCAGTGGGCAACTCCCAGATGTCTGTCTGTGTTTCAACCTCCCTTCCCTTTTGTAACAACCTCCATTTTGTGTCTAAATAAGAATGACAGCTGTCCTGGAGATTATACCGGATAGGCTAAAAAGGTTAGGGATGTTTACTGTGGGATATTGAGTCACTAAATAAGAAACCAATTAGTTTTCGCATCGAGTCGTCATTGAGCCTCATTTTATAATAAATGTCCAAAATGTTATAATTTTTTTTCTGTTCATCTTATAATACAGCTGCATTTCAGAATAAACTGCCCCAATAAAAAAAATTTAAAAAATCTGGATACAAATACATTATTACAAATATTAAACTTAATCAATTGCTGTATTCGTAGCTGCCTCCACCTAGCTAATGATTCTAGCAAATTCAACTAATGACGTTATAATTATTCTATATTTCTGTGCTGTTGTTGTTGTTATCATTACGACTATAATTATCATTTCCTCCCTCTGTGTTTCCCCCCTCTTCCCCTTTTCCCTTTCACCCCTATAATCATTCCATATTGTTTAGTTGCTCTTTACATTTAGTATCTTTTCAGTGTAACATGATATTGTCAGTATTGTTGGCTGTCATTACTCTGTTGTTGTTGTTGTTGTTGTTTCTGGTTTGTTTTTTTGCTTTGTCTTGTCGTCCACAATGTCTTGTTAACTATCACTCATTGAAAAAAATCTAGCAATTACAGTATTTTCTCTGTTAATGCAACCTTTAAATAGTGTTCTGATACTGTACAGTGGTAGTAATAATAGGCCTAGCTTTTTACAACTATTTGAAAGTCAAATAAAATACAATTAAGAAAAAAATAAACTATGCTTAAGAATTGTTGGGACATAATGCATCATGTTACTACATTTTCAAGAAAAAAAAAAGTAACAAGCGCATTTTATAATAATCTCATAATGTAAGAAGTTATTATGTAATGTGGTGATATCTATTACAAAATGCGTTGGGACAGTTTATTACAAAATGCGACTTTATCACAAAATTAAATAAAAAATGTATTAAATTTTGGACGTTTATTACAAAATTTAGCTGAACAAGCTCCCTCTAAAGCACTGTATGCTTCCTAAAGTGAAATAAATTGCTGCATTTCCAACTCTGAAGCTACATTTAATCTAATGACCTCCCTCGCTACTTGTGCCAATTTGTTCATTTTCAATTTGGTGGATCGTTAGGTTACAAAATTGCTGTTCACCCTCACTTTTTCATTGAAATGGTCACTTATAGATCAGGTTTAACCTTCCTCTTGTTTTAGCTTTCTGTTACCATCTGTTGTGTTAATGGGGCGGTTTTGACCCATTATTTACATAGGCTGTAAAAAATACTAAAAACAATCATCTATCATCCAATTTGTTTCTCATCTCTTTAGGCTTCTTTAGCAATGAAAATATTGGATTTAATATTTTTTATGTGAACCTTTAGGGCTTTTTTTTTTGTCAGTATGTGCACTCTGCAGGTCGTCAACTTTATACTGAACTGACTTCACACATGTGGACAGGCCTGTCTTTGTTTATTTAGTTTTTGTGCAGGTACACCAGAGAATGGTCAGGTTATGACACTATGAATGTTTGTCAAACAGGATTTAACTGCTGATAAACAGGTGGTCTTTTTTTTTTTTTCATTTTGAACCGAGAAACCAAAAAAAAAAAATAAAAAAAATGACAGAAGAGTCCATTTTTACTGAAAAGGTAGAAATACATTGACTCCATTTTACTGTTGAAATCCAAATTCAAAACTCATCTGTTTTGAACTGACTACTCCATCTGATTCACTACAATATTTTTTAATGACCTCCGCAAAGGAAGTTATGTTTTTGCCAGAGTTTGTCTGTCTATCTGTCTGTCTGTTTGTTAGCAAGATAACTCAAAAATGTGTGCTAAACCAAAAAAAAACTAAAACAAGAAAAGAACAGCATGGTTTTTAATAATAAGTGTACCCCGCCTTCGCCCATTGTAGCTGGATTAGGCCCCCAGTGACCCCCGCGACCCTAGTGAGGATAAAGCGGGTTCAGATAATGAATGAATGAATGAATTAATAATAATAATAATAATAATAATAATAATAAAATAATAATAATAATAATAATCTAAATAAAGGTTGAAATTTGTTTATGTACATTTCATTTTGTGATTTTACCATAATTGTTTAATAAATGAATAAAGACTGTCACATGACCAGGATATAAAGTTAAGTGATAGGACAAAAGCCCTATAATTATGGTAAAACCATAAAATAAAATTTGCGTAAATAAATTCTGACCTCACTTTGAATTTTTTTTTGGTTTTCTTCAACTCAAACAAAAAATTAAAAACCATGCTGTTCCTTTCTTGTTTTAGTTTTTTTGGTTTAACTAAGAAACTGCCCATTTTTTCAAGCAGATAAATCCTGTTTGATAACGATTTATATTTTTATACCTGATCAATAACAAAGTCAAATGAGACTTTCCCAAAACCTCGCATGATGACAGTACACTTATGATTTTGAACCGACCCTAACAACACAAAGGTCATAATTTCAACCAGAGCATTTCATAATTTAGTGAAAAATAAAACTTATTTTTGTATTAATTTGTTGAAACAGAGGTTTCTGACAAAGACAAAAAAAAAACCTTGATGCAATAAACAAATTTGATGTGGTTCTTAAATGCATTTAAAACCTAAAAGAGGAAGATTAAGCTGATAACGTTCACTGGATCAAACGTTAGTGGTTGAATAAACTGGACACAGTTGCATGAATCAGCAGGAAGTCATTTACAATTCACTCAGATTCAGCCACAGATTAAATTGATCACAACTCTCGCGGTAAAATATAGCAGAATAGAAACCAATAACAGATAGTTAAAACGTCTATCGTCAACATGATCAGTCTGAATATTTTTTTGTGTGTCTTTGATTGATTTAATTGAAAAAAAAAAACATTTGATGTGATTTAATTAAAAAATATTTGGATTGTGAATTTTTTTAAATGTAAAAAAAAAAAAAAGACACATCAGAAAATGCTAAAAAACTTGAACCTTTATTCCAGAACAAGCTAAAATAACAACCACACGAAAGTAAAAGGATATATATAAAAGTATCTATATAGAAATTACATATAAAAGTATAAATATCTCAACAAACAAGTCAAATAATATGTATATTACAGTCTTCATTGTATGTGTTTATAATTTACTAACATCTTTAGGATGAAACCAACATAACTTCTATTTGTAATGTTTATGTGAAACTTAAAAGTGATTATTTTTCACCGTGGTCTCTTTTTAGCTGTTGATCCTGGCATCATGCGCATCACAATAAGTGTCCGTGCGGAACACAACATAGGAACCAATGTTTAGTATCTTTATATAATTCAATTTGATTTGATCCGACTGATGGATTAATGGTTTCAGCTCTAAATCCAAAGCTGACATTTACTTTAAATGAGTTTAACAGACAGTTTTAGATAAAAAGTCATCACTTTGGTTGTTGAAACATGGTACAGTGATAGATCAGCTTGTTGATTGGTTGTTTTTGTTGCTCAGGTTCTGATGCAGCAGCAGAAGAGCAGAGCTTTCTATCGTATCCAAGCCACCAGGATGATGATCGGTGCCGGAAACATCCTCAAAAAGCATGCGGCCGACCAGGCCCGCAAGGTAACGACTCCCCCTCACCCGACCCAACCTAACAGTCATAGCCAGAGGGAAAAAAAAAACAACACATCAAACTATAACTATTTACAGAGTAACATGTAGTTTTAACATTGAATGTAAACTGCATCTTACATAGACCTGCAGTGTTTTCTAAATCCACCAGGACTAAAGTAGAACACATTTAGGGTTCAGTGTCTTCAGAGTTTTTTAAGTACACTTTAACATGGAGGATTCAAACTGCCAACCCTATGGTCATTGGAAGAGCTGTTCTACCAACTCAACCTGTTATTTTATCATTTTAATTCAATCTTAAATGAATATATAAATAAATAGACTTGCCATACAACATGTAAAGAACTAGGAATATTTTCTCCAGAACGTTTTGGATTAAATCGTCGCTTCAACCGTCAATGATGCTGAGTTCATCCAACAAACTGTCAGATACCCTCCAAAGCTACGACGACAAACCACCAAAACACTGCCAGCCACGTGTTTATCAACATATCTTGTGAGTGTGGAAAGGTGTATGTGGGGGAAACTGGTCGAGACTTTCGAAAAACACTCAAAAGAACACCAAGGTCATGCCAGAAGACCCCCCCCCCCCCTTATATTGATAGTCTTTACCCCCTCTGCATCATTCTCCTGAAGACAGTTGAAGCATTTTATCCGAAACTTCGAGAAAATATTCCTAGTTCTTTTCAGAACTAATTACATAATGTACCACAAGTCTATTTATTTATTTCTATATTAATTTTTCCCCGTGCAAACCTTGAAACAAAATCTTGAATTGTTAAAAATGTACTTCTTTTATTATTGTTATTTTTTTTATTTTTTTATTTTTTAAAGAAGAAAATAGGGTGTTGTTTAAACATTGTATTCTTGCAGTTTAATTATCACCAGATTGTTTTTCAATTAATTTAATTTAATTAAGTTTTATTTCATTTAATTTCATTTAATTTTATTTAATTTTATTTAATTTTATTTAATTTTATTTAATTTTATTTAATTTTATTTTATAAATATGCACAATGTACAATATACATGAATCTTAAACAGGAAAATACAGTATAGTGCTTGTTTCCACCTGTAGTCCTTAGGCAGGCGGATGTTGTCATTAAACGAACACACATTAATACAATATAAAATATTGAAAAAGCAGTGTAATATGCATTTCTATAACTCCATCAATATATAAAAAAAATCATTCACATCCAACCATTTAGTCTTATTGGTCCCACTGCAGTCCATCACACACACTCTAAACATATTTACATCACATTACATTACAGTTTTATTTTCTCAAAACAATAGAAATTATTTCTACATATAAATCAGGTTTTGTTCACATACACTTCCTCTAAAAACTAGAGCTACATTTAAGTCAATCATTAGCATAAAAAAAGCTTTGCATTGTATTTTATCTTATTTTTTTAACGTTGCAATTATACAACTTTTCTGCAGTATTTTTTTTTTTTACAGTGTGGTTTTGTCATTTGCTGGTTTTCTTTATGCTGCTGCTGTTTCCGTCACTTAGGTGGTGAGCAGCCATGAGACCCAGGCCCAGGAGGATGACCCTCACACCATCAGGATGGATTTTGAACCTCCTTTGTACCAATGCTTTGAAAACTGTGGCTCTCTGAAACTGACTGTTGCAAGACACGGAGGAGACCCTGGAGTTACTGTGAAGGTGTGTGGAAAGTATTCACTATAGCAATGTGTGTGTGTGTGTGTGTGTGTGTGTGTGTGTGTGTGTTTTTAGAGGAAACGGTTTTAAACTCAGAATCTGTGAAGTGTGAATTTGGGAAAGTATCCCTGAAGATGTGAAAGAAAATGAAACCTTTGTCTAGACTAACTTTTCCCCCCAAATCTTTTTTAAAAATTATTATTATTTTACTTTATAAAGTGAGAGGCATCATAATAAGACTTAAAACATACAGTCAGATCCTTAAGACAATGTTGTGATTTGGGGCTCTATAAATAAAGTTTAATTTAATTTAATATCTGACAATAATAATAATAATAATAATCTTTATTTGTATAGCACATTTCATACAGTACAAACACTGTAGCCCAAAGTACTTCACATTGATTAAAAATTAAAATGCAATTTTAAGACAGAGTGAAATAAAAAATACATTAAAATTTGATTGCACAAAATTATAAAATTACAAAAGTACAAGATAAACTGATTATACATGCATTATAAAATTTCAATAAATAAGAATACAATTACAAGAGTACAGATAAACTGATTATACATACATTATACAATTTCAATAGAATAAATCAGAAATACATTAAATTAATGATGACTATGAAAAGATGATGGACTACATTTTAAACCTATTATTTATATGTATTGATAGAATTAGTGGATCTATTATAGGTATTAAACATTTTCGGTCAGTGCTTGTTTGGGTCTTTATGAGTTAATAGATAAACAAATACCTATTGATCATGTAAACCTTAGGGAAAATAAACTACAGTATGTGTTTCCCATTTGATGGCTGACTCTTGACCAAGTATCTATTGATCTTTTAGTGTTCTATAGACTGTCTGAAGTCCTGATGGTATCGGCCTTTTTTGCAGAGCCGTGCTGCAGTGCCTTCATATCAAGTCTTTTAGCTTCTTCATCTTCCGTCTCTGCATCCCATTTTAAGACTTCCTCTGGATTTATATATTAACTGCTCCATTACTTTTGCTCATTCCATTAGTTTGATCCATCTCTCCGCAGTAGAGCTGAGTTTCTGGTGCCATTTTTTTCCTTCTACTTCTTTAAAGAACAGCTCTCTTGAACCTATAAAGACCCAAAAATTTCACCGGAGACCAATTTATCGACTAATCTACACTGTTTAATAACTGTGCATCCATTAATTCTATCAACGCATGTACATAACTGTTGTAAAATACAGTCTGTCATTTAGTCATGGTCATCACATATAACCCATTTGGTTGCTACAGTTGCTATGGAAACACTGTCATCTTCTACAACATTGATCCACCAGTATAACTTATGGGGTTTGATCAATGAGAGTGGATGGAGACGCATGGTTTATGTTCAGTTAATGGTATATTTTACTGAAAAACTCACTCTTTTTTTCCTTTTTTTTAAGCATTTGACATGAAAACCTTCAACTTTAATCTGAGCTTTGATGAACATCTACATGATCAGTGAATTAAACATAGAAAAATATGGGGTTTTCAGTGAATAAATGAAGAGTGCAGAGGATAATATTATAATGAAATGGTGATAAATCATTTAGGAAAGGTTAAATAGAGAGAAAAATTAATGATAGGAACTGAAACAAAAGACACACCGGGTCTATACGAGTTCATATTTGCAGATACTTGTCTTTTTTTTTTTTTTTTTGATACCCCCCACTCACCCCCTCCAAGAGGTTTCTTTTCTACTTAAATGATTTCTGTCCAGATATTTTATCCTGTGTATTCTCTATCCCCTTTCATCTGGTTCATACTCCCTCCTGTGTTCTCACCTTAGAGGCTTTGAGCTTCGTTCTCTGCACTCAGATGTTGTTGAAGTGAAGTGGATGATGGAGGGGGGAGGGGTAGAGGGGGGGGGGGGGGGGGGGGGGGGGGTACGTGGCTTTGAGGTCAGGTTGTAACTCAGTGAAAACATATCCTGTTGCAAAGACTCATTGATCTCAGGCTTAACGGAGGCCTGATGCTCAGAATAAGAGATTAGACTGTAGTTTCAAATACTGGCCCTGAAAGGCTGTGCATGTTCTATTCCCCTTTTCTAAATATTTGAGGGTGAGAGCGATGGTGTCAAGTCGTGCATCATGTGACTGAAGACTCTTCTGTTTAGATGTTTTGTTTCACGTGTAGTATTTATTATATCCCTGAATGGAGTTTTGAATATATTATGTTTTTTTGCTGAACATCTTTTGTGACTTGAAAAAATATTCGGTTATTTTTTTTTTTGTAATTCCATGTTTTCTATATCAATGAATATCATAGAAAGAAAGAACAGATTGGATTTTGGACAGTTTGCCATTTCTAGATTGCCCACAAGGGGCCACTCAGAAGTTTAAAATCACTAAACACTCCTTCATATCTCTGGATGGATGCAAATGGAACCTAATAAGACTATTAATTTTGTAAATTAAAAAAAAAAAAAAAGATTGTTTTGTAGAAAATGAAGGTCAGTGAACTTACCATATTTGGTTTGCTACCCATAAGTGGCAACAAAATATAAAATACAAGAAGCAAATATAACAAAATTCAAGAAAAAATGAAGATGAAGATGCATACATTAGACTAACATTAAGTGCTGATCCACATCCACATGATCCCTTTGAACATCATTCATTACATTAGTACCATTACGTCATGGTACCTACCAAAGCAGGTACAGTCACAGAGGTGGACTTCACAGACCGTGTAGACCACACTGGACCACTGTCCTCACTGTCACTGTCTTGTAACGCATGTGGAAAATACCAAAATAGTCACTTTCCCGATAAAGGTTTAAAGTCTGAAACAACCAAGACAGACAAGATTTTTTTTTCTTCTTTTACTTAGGGTTCTCGTGAAAGAAGCTTAGAGGGATTTGTTTGTAAATGTCAAGCTTGTACCAACTTTAATAAATCTCAAAAGTAGATTGGATTTTTTTTTTTCTTTTCTTTTTTTTTTTTTTTTTTTTGGAGGGGATGTTATATTGGAATACACGTCAAATGTTCCACTTGCAGAGAAAATGAACGTTTCAGGATTTGTTTGCTGCATCATCACTCTCTACATGTTTGCAGGTACTCTAATAACTAACCATTGGCTCAACACTCTCATCCTTTTGTGAACTGGCTTATTTAACTCCTACACTGACTATTTAGACATGCTGTTTTGGAAGCATTGTGTGTCTTTAGGCTAGATTTCTCACCGTGGTTTCCTGTATTTGATTTTATTTAATTTTTTTATAAAGCTGTCAACAGTTGCAAAGATCTCTTTACAATAACTGATGGTATTTTTAGGCATGCTTGATGATAAAAAGCATCTCCAAAGGGCTTCTTCTTTTCCTGAAGCGAGTAATCAAACCAGCAAGCAGTACAAAACCACCTGATTTAGATTTTTTTTTTACTGTGTTTTTATATCATGAAAAGCTACCTTACATTATCTCCATCACTATCGTCCTTTTTCATTGGGTGTAGTGAACACATTCACAGCTAAGTTTAGACCTGTGTCACTTATACACATTTAATAAGGATGTTAAAAATAGAGCAGTGACGACTGTAGCAGCACTACTGTAGCACTGACTCATATTTTCCTACAAACAGGCACTACCGAATATCCAAAGAATTGCTTCGTTTCATTTCTAGCAGGTAGCAGAAGATATAATGTGATAAGAATTAGTGCGAGGAATTTGTACATAAGCGCCACTGGAAAGCATTAAATAAAAGAGTCGGCAGAGAAAAGCAAGGTACATGGGAAGTTTTGTTGCACTATCTTCAAAGTCTTTATTATCAGAGTGCATCTGACCAGAGGGCTGGGTTTAATGAAGCTGTTTTTCTTGTCCTCCTTCACCCTCTGGTCCCTTCTCCCCAAATGCCTCTCTTTGCCGTCCTCTCCGCTCTCCTCTGCTCTGTGTTTATCTGCCCTTTTCATATCTGCTCACTTCTGTTTCATCTTTGACGGCTCTTTTCGGCTTCCTCACCCCGCTCCCATCCTCCCTCTACCCTCCTATCTCCTATCTCCCACCCCCCAGGTGGATTATCGCACAGAGGACGGCACAGCAAACGCAGGTTCTGACTATGAGTTTGCAGAGGGAACACTGCTGTTCAAGCCAGGAGAGAACCTCAAAGGTAAAAAAAAAACAAAAAAAAAACAAAAAAACCCCACAATGACAACAACAGGAGTTTCATGAAAAATGCCCCTGAGATTGACGCTCAAGTAGCTAAAGGTCGACTACTGCTTCTATGTGAACAAATGAAGGGTTTTGAGGTCAAATGTTGAGATATTTACAGCAAGCAAATGGGTTGTTTTTTTTGCAGAGATCACAGTTGGGGTGATTGATGATGACATATTTGAGGAGGATGAGTACTTCTACGTTCATCTCAGTAACCCTCGTGTGGTTGGTTATCCTGAGATCGGCACTGCCCCCCTGGATGCCGGCACCACCCCTAAAGCTGTCCTCGGAGACAACCACACAGCCACGGTGACCATCTACGATGACGACCACGCTGGTAAGATGAAATGTTCGATTACACTGCGAAAAATCGAAATCTTACTAAGTGTATTTTTCACCTTTCTAGTCAAAATAAACTGTTCCCAAAAGGTAATGACATCTATTCTGGATCAGTAGTGATATATAAAGCACATTTGGTATGATTTTTGATATGTTTTATTTATTATTTATTTATTTATATTTTTTAATTGTTATTATTATTGTATTATTTTGGTATTTTTAGTTCTTTTACTGTATGATAATTTTAATTAATTAATTTACTTTTTTTATCTGTGTAGTTTTAGCAGTTTTTATTGCATTTTTAGATTTATATAGAACAATAGAACAAGGCTTTATAGCCTTTTTCTATTTTGTGTTTTATGCCTTGAAGTGTACAGCGCTTTGTGTCAGCTGTGTGTGTTTTAAAGCACTTTTATAAATAAAGATGATATGGTATGGTATGGTATGGTATGGTATGGTATGTTTGATTGTTAGTGTTAACAATCAAACAAACAAACTGAACTCAAAACAATAGCCCTTGCATCTCCTTAGAGTCAGGGTAATCAACATACACTGTAAAAAAAAAAAGACTGTAGAATTAACAGCAAAAATATGTAAAATTTTAACATACATACAAAGTTGTTTATTTCAGAAAATATTTGTGTTGATTAAATCAAATGTAGCTGTAATTTGAACAAGAAGAATATATTAACAAAACTAGATTTGTATGTAGAAATAATATTATTGATTTGAGAAAAAAAAAACTAAATTGTAAAACGATGTGTTGGCGTTGTTAAAATAATAGCCTTTTTGCCATTTTAAAACATTAAAAAGTAATAGAAAAGTAAACATTTAATTTGAAATATGTCAAATAACAGGTGGCTGTGGTTCAGTTGGTAGAGCTGGTTGTCAAATGACCAAAGGGTTGGCAGTTTGAATCCAAGCTGTGAGTTGACTGACATGTCCAAGTGTCCTTAGAAAACTCTAAAGACACTGAACCCTAAATGTCTCCCAGGTTTAGAGCTGGTAGATTTAAAAAACACTGTGGGCACCTGAGGTCAATTTACATTCAATGTTAAACCAACATGTTTAAAATGTTAAAACTACATATTATTCTGTTTAATATGTTTACGTTTTGATGATTTTTCTTTTTTTACAGGATTATTCTGGCAACCACAGCTGCCAGTTTTTATCCCCTGTAAAAAGAACTGGATATTTTTTACAGTGTATTTTATATAAGCAAAGAAATGAAGTATAATTACAGCAATAGTCAGAATTTCTGTCTTTCATTGCTGCTCTTCACCTCGATGATGCTGAAGGGAAACTATTTTCATTGCTTTACAATTGTATTTTACATCACTATTAATCAGAATAATGATAGATAAAAGAATTATCAAGTGTGTAATAAAAGTTGCATATTTTTCTGTCCTCTAAAAGTAAAAAAAAATAAATAAAAAAATATGTTAGAACTCACAAGTACCTCAACATCCATAGTAGGTGTCTGTTATAGTGTTTCAGCTATGATGCGTTATATAGGAAAGATGTATTGGTATGTTTTTAATAGATACAATAATTTGAGGTTCCACATGGGTGCGTTACTGCAGTGAAGTCCCAGGATATCCATAAAAAGGTTTTAATTAGTAGGTTAGAGAAGTCGCAGTCTCCTCAATGTCACCGCATTTTCAATTAAAGGACTTTGATAACATCCAGTGGGAGTTTGGATGAGAGGAGAGTGGGTGTTTACTTACAGCTTATTATCTTTTATCTGCAGAAAGTGGGTGGTAATGTATTATCCTCTCACTCTATATATTATACACCTTGAAGGGAAAACGTGTAAGTGAGTGTAGGTGTTCATCAACATTATCTTTTTACATCCAGAGTGAAATGCTCTTTTTTTTTCCCTCCTCCTTTTCTTTCATTCCTTCTTAGGTATCTTTACCTTTGAGAGTGCCAGTGAGAGGGTGAGCGAGAGCGTCGGAGTGATGGAGGTTAAGGTTCTCAGGACATCAGGAGCCCGAGGCCTGGTCGCCGTCCCGTATCGAACTGTTGACGGCACGGCTAAAGGAGGAGAGGACTATGAACTGGCCACTGGCAAGCTGGAGTTTCAGAATGATGAGACCATGTGAGTAGGAAATGTCAGTAATGGTTTAGGACAGTGGTTTTCAAATTGTGGGAGAGGGAGACTCCCCTAACAGAACCCAAAAGCAGCTGTGAAACCCCCCACTCCATCTTTATCTCATTTCTTTTTTAGTTATTATTTCTTAAACATCTTTATCCTCATCTCTGTGTCTGCTTATTTATCTTTACTACATTTTAGCATCTTTGTGTGTGCATCTTTTTAAACAAATTTCAGCATCTGTGTATGTTTTTTAATATCTGGGGGCGGCCATGGCTCAGTTGGTAGAGTAGATTGTCCAGTAACTGAAGGGTCAGTAGTTCGAATCCCGCTCTGTTCTAGTCGGTCTGTTGTGTCCTTGGCCAGGACACTTCACCCTCCTTGCCTCCAGTGCCACTCACACTGGTGTATGAATGTTTGGTGGTGGTCTGAAGGACCTTAGACCATGGACAGCTGTGGCTACATATGTAGTTTACCACCACCAGAGAGTGCATGTGAGAGTGAATGAATAATGGGTCTCTAATGTGAAGTGGCCAAAAAAATCACTATATAAATCCAATCTATTATCTGTTCTACATCATCTTACATTTTTGTGGGGGGTTTTTTTAATACCTTTTTTAAACAAATGTTAACATCTGTGTATGTTTTATTTAACAACTCTTTTAACACATCTTAACATTTTCTCTCATTTTGAACTTCAGGTGTAATTTTGCCCCTCACATGTCCTGCAGTTAGCTAACCACATGCTTACACATTTATGGTTACTCAATGATATTTTCCCAAATTGTCAGAATGTTATGACTATGGTTTGGACCCCTGTACTATTATTGTACAACTGAAACATATCAGCATCACATTTTTTTTTTATTTTTTTTTTTTATTTATGTGTTAAGCTGTTGCCTCACAGCAAGAAGGTCCTGGGCTCGATTCCAACATCAGTCGATGGGGGTGGGGCCTTTCTATTGCTGTGAGGAGTTTGCATATTCTCCCCCGTGTCTGTGTGGGTTCTCTCTGGGTATTCTGGCTTCTTCCTCTCACCATGCAAAGTGCTAATAGGCTAATTGTTTAATTTAAATGACTCATAGGTGTGACTGTGTCTGTATGTCAGCCCTGTGATGAACTGGGTGCCCATACGTAAGTAGCTCTGATAGACACCCCCCCCCCCAATTCACAAATGTCTATTGTATCATTTAACAATATCCAAGTTAATATTTTCATTCATAATACAAGCAAACACCAATTGCATGTTGCATGAACAGCATTCAATTTACTTTATTAAGAAATGTTGGTAAAATTGAGTGGAAGTTTAATGGATGTTAAACTATTGTAAAAGGAAGAGGGGTTGCCTGTTGAATAACCCTGTTTAGGATTTCACTTTATGCCTTTCTCATACCCTTTATATACTGAATATCGGTGTTAAAGTCGTTGAAGAATTTTGACCCTTAAGCTATCTGGTAAACGTCGCTTTCGTGGCACCAAAAGGATCAGGTTAAATACATCTATTTGAGATATTCACAAATCACCGTGTAGGTTAATTGACTGTTTAACATGCATTTGCTTTATAAATAGCTCTATTAGAAAGAT